>CM059838.1:4782045-6113299 GCA_030444775.1 Atalantia buxifolia
GGAGTTCTTCAGGAAAGACCTTAAGAAATTTGTTTACCACTGGAATATCTTCCAACTTTGGTTTTTGCTCTTCTGTTTTGATGACCACACTTGCCAAGTACCCCTCACATCCTTTATTTAATAGTCTAGCTTGATGAGAACCATCAAAAGAATATCATTAAATCTTCAAGTGATCCTTTGCACATTCGTGGAGACATGCAAGCTGTTTTACATAGATTAATTGAGAAAATATGGATTGAAAATGTAATTCAAGATGCAAGACATCATAAAGTGGGCTTCAAAAGAAGACAAGGCATTGTGGGCATTATTCAAGCTATTGGGCAGCCAAATACACAATTTGGATTAAATGTAGAAAGGGCAAATTCGGAATAAAATTGGTATTGATTAAGCTAGAATTAATGTACAAGCTATATACCATTGGAAAGCTAATTAAGTTAATTATCCAATGCAATTTACAGAGCTAGATTTGGAGTTCTCTAGAAGGAGTTATGACCAACTCATTACAGCTTATTCAGATTTAGGATTTCCAACGACTCCTTTATTTATTCAACTTCATTTCCAACGACTCCTTTGTTTATTCAACTTCATCAATGATGGTAGGCTAACATTAAGTTTGTCAATGATAGCATTAATTATGGTAGGCTAGTATTAAGTTTGTTAATGGCTAGCATTACTAATGATGGGTTGGTGAAAACTTTTGAAGCATCCTTTAATAAACCTATACTTGGAGGGTTGTTCCAATATTTTCATTTGTATTTTTAGAATATTGGGTTTCTATTGGTCTATTTAAACTCAGCAACCTTACTATGTAAGATAATTAGAGATTAATGTTATTTGAATTTGAAAGATTATTATTTCTTTGGTTCTTTTGAGAGTAGTGAACTTATCAAGAATTAGCATTCTTGTGGCATTCCAAATTTAGACTTATCATTTGCCTTCTCATCTACTTCTTGAGTGTGGCATCAACATCATTCTCTATACTTTTGGTTCATGTTTTCTTAAGTATTAGGTCAAGGTTTCGTTTGTCTTAAATCTATTTAGAACTTTCTTGGGAAGTTGAAACTTCAAATTAAGAGTGGGTTTCAAAGTTTCATTGTGGGATTCGCATTACAGTTGCTTTTAAAGCAAAAATGACAAACGTTCTATTCTTTTTGCATTCTCCTTTAAATGTAAATGATCCCGTTTGTGGTGGTCAACAAGTTACCTCTTTTTTTCATGCAATGTATCTTGGCATAGTGGTTTGATAGCATCCTAAAAGCCTACCTTATGGAAATCAATAATGCTCAACCTCCGGCCAGTAATATTCACCACACATTCATCGGTCCAGCTTACACCCTTGAAATAATTCCCAAAACTCAAACTTGTACCCCAGGTTCGAGTTCCAGTCCCAAAACCTATTCATCACCAACTCTAGAATTTGCTACAAACAAATGCTTTTGCCCTATACAGATACTTTACGTCTGTATACATTGTCTGAAACATCTTCTCCATACACAAAAATTTCCCATAAACTTCTACAGTTCTGTCAAGAAAGCCATTCACAGTTCCATCATCCCTCACCTCTCTGGAAAGATGAACAGTTCTTCATTCACCTTCCTTTCAAATTCAATGAAGACATAAACCCTACAAAAGTATCTCATCCGGGTAGGAATCAATTGACTTCCTTGGCATGGTGATTAAAGACGGCCACTACCATCCAGGTCCACATATTGCGGAAGAATTATTAAAGTTCCCAAACACATATCTCAGTAAAAAGTAAATACAACAGTTTCTCAGCATTATTAATTATATCCATGACTTTTTTCCTAAAGTAGCGGTCCACACCAACAAAGGATTAGTTTCTGGTTCAGATTCTGAAGATGAGACTTGTGTTTGAAGATTATGGTAATGGTATTGGTCAGCTGGCTGTTTGTCTTTTTTCGGAGGCTCAGGAGTTGCTGTTGGTGAGTCTTCTGGAGGAACAGAAGAGGAAGGAGTGGCCTTTGGTTTTGGTTCTGAGATTTTCACTTTGGATTTTGATTTCTTGGGTGAAGAAGGTTTTGGTTGAGGAGTTTGTTGTGGTTGAACGTGAGAAAAACCAAAGAATTGGTTATAGTCATGTATCTCAAGAATTATTAGGTCAACACATAGTATATGACCACTAATTTTGGCCTCACATGCCTTAAATAATTGTCCTGAGTTCAATACTTCACATGATGGTATCAGGACACTAAAAGACTTATTTATTATGTCAGGGACCTTTTTCATTTTCCTAATGAATGATGGTGAGGCAAATGAACATGTAGCTCCTAAGTCTATAAGTACATGTGCAAGAGTTTTGGAGATAAATAGTTCACCTGATTTACTGAGGGGTTTCCTTCTGCATCCGTCTTGGTGAGTGTGAATACTCGAGCATTAATCTTTTCTTGTTATGTACCATTTTCGGGCAATCCCTGATGAAGTGTCCTTCCCTTCCACATTGAAAACATTTTTAGTATTGGCTCAACATTCCCCAGGGTGAGTTCTACCGCACGTGTTGCACTTTGGCTTTTGTAGGACTTCTATCTAATGATTCTTTGGGCGTTTTCTTGTATTTTGATCTTGGGCCGTTGGCATTCCTTTTCTCTTTTTTGAGCGTTGTCCTTCGTGGTTAGCTTGAAAATTCCTCTAGTCCATACTTCCTTTGTTCTTTCCTTTTTCTTTATTCTTTTTTTTATCTGCTTGCTCAATTACTAAAGCTCGATCGATGAGTTCGTTGAAGGAAGAATCAGAACTCCCGCCACCTTTAAATCTTTTACGAGATCTTTGCGCAATCCTTGCATAAAATGGTCCTCTTTTTAAATCTTCCGTTGCAACCATATGTGGGGCATATCAAGAGAGCTCATCAAATTTTCAGATGTACTCTAGCACAGACATCCTTCCTTATTGTAAATAAATAAACTCTTTTCTTTTTGCTGAATGAACAGTCTCTGAAAAGTATTTGTTATAGAAGTGTTCTTTAAATTACACCCATTACATTGTCGCTTCGTTATGAATTCGTTTGATAGATTCCCACCAATATTCTGCTGCTCCTCATAACATAAAGGAGACACAAGTGATGCAACCATTGGTCTGCTGCGATAGGATCTACATCTCCTTCGAATATAGATGGATTTAATCTTTTAAATTCGCTCCTTGCGTTGTTCATTGATTGAGCATGTTCATCCCTTCTAACTTCCCTTTCCAAGAGTCATGCCACAATGTTTGTAAGTCAATCAATTGCAGATTGCTCCGTATAGTTCCTTCCGCCCTTCTGCTTCTGTTACACCTAGAGCTTGACATCTCAACGAGTTTTTAATCTAATTTCTACTTGTCAGACAAATCAAATATAAGATTTCTAGCTAACCTAATTCCAAGTTTTAACTAAAAAGCCAAGCGTTGTCCTTCCCCTTGACTTGTGCATATGGACGGTCTACAGAATTACTGTAAACCTTGGGCTTTGATACCAATTTGTAACACTCCACCAAAATATTTTTTTTAAAAAATATATATTTAAAACATTGTACTTTCAATATAAATACGAATTCTAAAAGGTTAACACAATCAAACAAAACTGTCTTATAGAAAAGTAAGAGTCATACAGAGATTCCATAGTTTATTTCAAAACTTAATTATTACATAAAGCCAATATATTTATTTATTTTTTATTGAAACAAAGTTGAGCCCATCATAAAATCTCAAGGTTTATTATGCTCATATGCACTTCGTCTTGATTAGGACTTGGTGCTAGCTTACCCTACTCATCGTTCTCTGCAATGTAAGGACTTTATGAGCTAATGCCCAGTAAGATAACACTTGGATGCATAACAAAATCAAAACACAACACTATTTAAAAACAAAATTCTTTAATACAGGTGGCATAGTCGACCATAGCATAATTAAGTATAGGTATCACAGATTAGACGGCAGAGCCGACCATAACATAACTAAGTATCATAGATTAGGTAGCAGAGCCAACCATAACATAATTAAGTATCATAGCTTAGGCGGCAAAGTTGACCATAACGTAATTAAATATTATAGATTAAGCAGCAGAGCTGACCATAAGATAATTAAGTATCATAGATTAGGCAGCATAGCCGACCATATAAGAATTTAGATTATAACTAATCACATCATAATGGCCATCATAACATAAATGAATGATTAAAACTGAAGTAAAGTATAAAAAGAATTTTGTCCCTACGTTGCAGTTGAAGTGTTACTTACCTCTTGACCTTGACTTCTCTAGACCTTTCTAAACTGAGGATTTCTTTACTCTTGATATTATGACTCATAATAGAAGAAGATGAAATTTTTGGGTTGTATTGAAAATGAAAGAGGGTAAGGGATATTTATAGGATTTTTTAGGCCTAATGGATGGCTAGGATTTTGCCACCATAACTCTTGATCAATGACTAAAATTATTCTTCATAAATACCTTACTAAATTCTAGAATTCTTATCTTTCTCTACAAACTTCTCTTACATCATCACTCATGTCACTGCTTATGTCATCATTACTTAGAATTAAATATTTTATATTATTATTATTATTATTATTATTATTATAATACTTTAAAGGGCTTGTTAGATTAAAATAAATTCTACTATATTTAAGTGAGAAAATTGTACCTCACAGTCCATCTCTCCTATAGCTACCCATCTTGCCGCTGCCCTGTATGTGTGTTCTCCACTTGATTCAAATGCTCGTGTATGAGCTCTAATTCAACCCTCATCATTCTTCTTATCTCTCCCATCTACTGTAAGAACTAAGAGAAATTGTTGTGCCCTTTCATTCTATACATAAATGTTATGTATAGGTCGTGACATTACTCATTTTCTTTTTCAAAGTGAGAGCTGAGGAACTATTATCTGGCTTCTAAATTCCTTTTGGAATTGAATTTCCTTTTCAAAAGATTCTTGTTGATCTTAAAGCTATTAGGTTTAGCTTAGATCATCATTATTTTTGAGTGTCTATATTAGGAAGTGTTGACTAGTTGGTCATTTATAAGGCATGATTTTGGTGGAACTTCCACCTCGTATATAGGTTTATTGCCTACGACAAACTAGCACAACCTCGAATACCTTCAATTACATCTATGTTAGTGAGGGGAATGTTGACAGATTGATGATAATCCAAGAATGTTCTGGAATCTACAGATACTCTAGCAGAAGTAGTATATTGTATCCATATGTATCTCATTTGGTAACGATCGATGGATGAATAGATGGAAGAATCTCTATCAGTTTGTTGTTTGGTAATTTTCAAACTCCTAGAATAGTAACATCTTTCTAGTTAATCTTTATTCATTTGGAAAAGAGTTGTTTCTCCATTCTTTTCTTTACAGATGTCTCAGTTTCGACATTTTTGTTGGAGGTGTTAATGGTTTTATAAAATATTATGAGAACCAAATAATTCTTATATGTCACTATTGACCACGTCCCTCCTCAACCCACTGCACGTAGTTAGCCCATTGCCCCTCATGTAAAACATATTTGCAACCCTCCCATTCAACCAATAAACCACCTATTTCAGCTACCTTTTGTGGCCATGGCCCCACTGCTAACACGAATCCCTCTTGTTGGTTAGCCAAACTTGTTATCCCACTTAAACTTACCAAACTATGGCCCACTCCAACATCCTAAACCATCATATGCTTTTATACTCAACTCGATTCACAACCTTGACCTTAGTGCCGCTCCTGGACCACTAAATCCTTTATTGATGTTATGGCTAGTTATGAGGTGAACCTGCTACTTGTTAAGCTAGTTCAATTATATAGAGGTGAACCTACTACTCTTTTCTCTGCGAAGGAGGTTCAAGATATTGCTGAGCCTTTTAAACTGGCTTTTGTTATTAAGTTTTTATATCCTTGGGGCTAAAAAGGAATTATTTGGTTTCTTTATTTGATAATCGACATTGTTTATTGAGTTAAAAATGGAAGAAAATGAACATTATTCCCAAATATGTATTAAGCAATTTTGGTACAGTTATGGTAGGGGTATGCGTGTTTTTAAGTGGTTCATTTATTTTGCATATTTAGGGGTAATTTCCTTGTCTAAGTATCTATATTATCCATTGCAAATATGCTTTATTTTCTACTATTATTGTTTTTAGTACATCTTTGCATCTTAATCATTCTACGACCTTGGAGTATGATTTTTCTTAGCCTTTTATTGCCATGTATATGTGGATTGTTGAAGGCGACTTTGAATTTTAGTAGGATGTTGGTCTTGATTGTGCTTCCCATAAGCATTTAGGCCACTTTGCAAATAGTTGTTATATGGCTAACCTTGGGCTTCGGAAGGCCCAATAGCCTGTTGGCCTGATTTAGAGTTCAGATGTTAGGGATAAAGGTAAAAGCCTAAGCTTTATGTAGATGTGTATCCTAGGTGGCTCATGTTCCTTGGTATGTAGTGGTTATGGATAATTGGCTCTAGGGGCCTAGATTCGAGTTTGCTTTTAACTTGGGGTTAAACTTCTTGTTGAGCCTCTTATTGGTGAAATGGCTAGACCTTTGAGGCATAATGGTATTGAGAGTGCATCTTCTAATGCCAATATTCTTGTTTTTGATGATTGAATTGTTGATGTTAATTTCATTGCCATGGTTCGACCTAATATCAATTGTACTGATGATATAGATGTTTTTGGTGCCCAACAAGTGCCTCCAAATGATACTACTTAATCTACAAGTGGGTTTTAACTCCCATTGCACTATTACCTCCAATTAGATTTGGATGTTAATGCTGACCAACTTGGTTCAATCCATTTTGATATAGAATTTGGGTCGGGTGAGGAGTCTAGTGAAAATGATGGATAGTTTTTATCTAATTCAAATGGTGTACACATACTTTTACACTCTGATGCAATGATTGATATGTTTGATGATCACTAGGAAGCTAGTTTGATAAGCTATAAGGCCCATCACTTAAAACCTTGCATTAAATATTATCGTTTTTCAATATAGAGGTAAGTAAGGGTCGTTCTTATAGAGGATTGTTCCCAATTAACATGTTATTAACACCAAAAAAAAAAAAAAAACACACAAACTACCTAGCAACAAAGATTGAATTAAATACCCTATCTAGACTTGACGAAATTAACTCAAACTTCCTAGATTTACCAAGGAAACACTAACAAACATTTATACAAAATTTGGGGGGCTTTGGAGTTGATTTGCTATGTAAACTAAATTAAAGAATTTAGTGCAAAAAATCTGAAATTGTAGAAAATAGTGTTAAAGAGTTTGAATTATGATGCGAAATATAGTTAAAAAATCATTCTCCACCACTAAACATTGGATATTAGATTAGTTATCAGAATTATCATTCATTTTCTTTTGAAAATAACAACCCAAATATAATTATAACCTCAATTATCTTAATCTTTCCTTACTTAGCTGTCAAAACAAGCTCTCTAGATTTAATTTAATGAAAACATTAGAATCAAGAAAGATTCAGGCTGAATCAAGAAACAAATACACAAGCTTGGTTTATTTATCTTGAATTATATTCCACATGCAAACAAACAAAAATATCCTATAATCTTGATCCGGATCTGCCACTTAATCCGGATCTGCCACTTAGGTTGTCTAAAGTAGCAATCAATCACCATCAAATTCATCTAGTTGGCCACCTAAACCAATAAGATAGCAATTCTTGAGCACTAAAATAATTGAAATACAAACCTTTCTGATTTTGAAACTTTGATAATAAAAATCCACGTCTAGGGTTTTAAAATCAAACCTAACCAATGATGAGACTACTCACAGGTTTAAACTATTCAATATCAAATCCATTAAAGAAAACTAAACAAAAGACGAGAAAGAAAGGTTTATTGATTGAATTATAGCTATGGTAGCCAAGTCCTCTCTCCAATTTGCCACCCCTCTCTTCTCCGCATTCTTCTCTCCTTTGGAACTAATTTTTCACATTTTTTTTTATCCCCTTAAGGCATTTAGCTTGTTGCCTTTGTATAGAACTACTATTCAAATCCTTCTAGGACTAGGGAAACTCATTTTTAACCTCTTTGTCGTTGTATGATTTTTGCTAGTCGCAATGATTAGGATAGCAACTCTATATAAAAGCAACAAATTAGACACCCTAAAAGGAGGAAAAAAAAATGAAGAATCAGTTTTAAAGGAAAGAAGAATGCTAAGAATAAAGGAGACGGTGAATTTGAGAGAAGACCTGGCTGCTTTAGCATAATTTTAAATAATGAGAGACCTTTCTTTCTCTTGTCTTTTATTAGTTTGCTGTTATGGATTTGATGTTTAATAATTTAAACATGTGTGAGTAATCTTTTTGTTTGTTAGGATTGATTTCAAAACCTAAACATGGGTTTTTTTTATTTTCTCTAGAAAATTTTATGTTCCACGGATTTTAATGTTCTAGAATTATTACCATGTTTGTTTAGGTAGCCAACTAGATGAATCTAATGGTAATTTGATTGTTGGTTTAGGGTTTTTGATCTGTCATTGCCAAAGAACTAAATATAAGTTGCAGATTGTGATCAATAATCATGGGATATTTTCGTTTGATTGCATGTGGAATGTAATATTAGATAAGTAAATTAGCTTCTGTATTTGTTTCTTAATTCAACCTATATCTTTCTTATTTTGCTCGGTAGTTAAGGAAAAATCAAGATAATCCAGCTTATAATTATCTTAGCTCAATTTTCTTAGGGTTGTTGTTTTTGAAAGAAAGTGACTAATAATTCTAATAACCGACTTAAATCTAATGTTTAATGATGGAGAATGATTCCTTAACCATATTTCGTATAATCCTTTTTTTCCTTTTTTGCAATTTCAGAATTTGTGCTTTAAATTCTCTAGTTTACATAGTTTACATAGCAAACCATATTTAGTAAATCAACTTCAAATCCTTTGAAATTTTGCATGCATGTTCATTAGTGCGTCCTTAGCAGATGTGGAAAGTGTGAATTGATTTCATTAAACCTAAATCGGGCTTTTATTTCAATCTTCACCATCGGTCAATGAAGATTGGCTTTAATAACTTGTTAATTAGGAGCCATCCTATGCGGGATGAACTTTCTTATTTCTATACTTAATAACAATAATATTTAAGACATAATTTTAAGTAATACACTTTATAGGGATATCAAGACCCATAACTATAATTATTCTATTTTCAATTTTTTTTTCTTTAGTACTATGCTTTCATAGAACATTTGCGAATGTCAAATCATCCATTCAACACCTATGAGTACAATCAATTAATTTTTAAGTTTATTTTAGTATTATACTTCAAGAATGCTTTCATTTCTATTGAAACCAGCCATTTAAGACCCGTAACAATAGATAATCAGACTACTAATAGGTTGTTTTTAGTACTAGGCTTCTATGTCAATTCTTGAAAATCTTTATTCTTCTTACTTTCCCTCAAATTTATACTTTTTTTTTTACTTGTGTTTCTTTCATTGTTTTAAATAATGGCTGGATCCTCTCTTAAAATAATTGGTAGCTTAAAGATTTCAATTTCAAATATCCATTTTAGATTTGAGGATTTAGATAGGTAATTCAAATATCCATATCAGATTTGAGGATCTAAATAGGAAATAAAGGCATCATGTTTTGACTTTTTAATCACCTACCAAATTGCGTGAAAGACATAATATTACTTCTTCTTTTAGCAATAATAGGTAGCCATTTGCAGCTGGTGTAATCTTTTTTTTTAATTATTTTTACATTTCATGAGATTATTGTCTAAATTATAACACATGTTAAATGAGTTTTGAATTACATGAGACTATTGTTTAAATTACAACTCATATTACATGAGTTTACTATTGACCAGACAATTATTGGAATTGATCTATAGTAAATCATATGAAGCACAACCCATATTTTTTACCCTTGCCGATATTCTAAGGATGTCTACTACTCACATTTTGTAAGGAATAAAAAGTGTCTCCACTCCTACTGCTAGTGTAACCTTTCTTTTTTTTTTTTTTTTTTGAACTACATGAAACTATTGCTTAAATTATAACCCATATTAAATCAGTTTTGAATTACATAGGACTATTTTTCAAATTACAACTCATATTACATGAGTTCACTATTGATCAGACATTTATTGGAACTAGTTTATAGTAAATCATATAAAGCACAACCCAAATTTTTTAACCTTGTCAATATTCGAAAAATGTCTACTCTATTTACATTTTTGTAAGGGATAAAAATTGTCACCACTCCCCCTAGTGTAACTTTTTTTTAATTATATGAGACTATTATTCAAATTATAACTCGTATTATATGAGACTATTGCTCAAATTATAACTTAAAGTATATGAGTTTACTGTTAATTAAAAATTACTGGGATTAGTTTACATTAAATTATGTGAAGTATTGCTCAAATTTTTTACCTTTACTAATATTCGAAGAATGATTACTCCATTAATATTTTTGTAAGAGAGAAAACTGTCTCCACTTAATTATACAGTATAATTGAGGAAGAAATTAACCAATAATACTTTCGTCGGGGTTGGTGAGGACAGCAACCCCAGATGACAACTCGACCAAAGGTCGAGCGGCTACCGCTGGTGTAACATTGGATAAAGTCTGAAGCTGTCAATTGATGGTCGTGGAAGAGAAGTTGTAAGCTTTTCGGTCAAACTATTATTGCATAAAAGCTATAAATTAGTTATAAAGCAAGCGACTGACTACTATGGCAGGACATATTGTCCCAATATCTAGCAATAAGAAGCTATCAATTGATGGTAGTGGGAAGAGAACTTGTAAGCTTTTTGGTCAAACTATTATTGCATAAAAGCTATAAATTAGTTATAAGTCAAGCGAGTGACTACCATGGCAGGTTATATTGTCCCAATATCTAGCAATAAAAACCTTAGAGCAATTTTCTTTTTAATCCGATTGCCTCTAATTAATTAACATTAAAACAAAATAATTTATTAATCAGAATTTTTTTTACAAAAAAAGATAAATAAAACAAAAATAAAAGAAAAAGAATCTAATCAGAAGTTTATGTAGTAAAAGATAAAAATTTGTTTCATGTTAAGTATGTGATGTCTCATGTTTGATTTTCAATTCATTATGTATTTTGTTATCCGTCTTGGCTTTCATATTCTAAATACCTTAAAATCTTCTTTTTAATCTCGTTCTGACATTATGTTTCATATTTAACAATTATTGTTAAATGTTTCATATTAAGAATTGCATAATTTGTGTTCTATTTTTCATGTATAAATTCATGTTTTATATTTATGTTACATGTTACATATTCAAAGTTTAGTGTTTCACGTTCTAAAGGCACCCAAAATTTACTTTTACCCATAGTTTAATATTTGGCATTCATGTTTCATAACAAAACGTTCAATATTGTATGTGCTAAACAGCGCCATTTTTTTTTTCCGTAGTTTCATGCTTGACATTCTTGTTTCATATATAATATTCTATGTTACACGTATAAAGTTAAATTTTGCAAATTCATACCAAACTAATCATCATTATTGCATATTTGACTTTAATTGTTACATTCATTATGTTCAATGTTTCATGTAGAAAAGTAATGTACAGAATTAAGGGAACAGCCGATCAGCATACTAATCGCACTTGGTATAACCTTGAAAAAACAAATGGTGTGTCCCAATACAATTCTTTGATCCCAACAATTATAGACTCTTTATACTTCCAAACACATGCTTGATAAAATCAAATGCTCCATATATCATTGAAAGATGTTTACATTTACACGGTATCACAAAGACCACAATACACACAATACCAATACTGGATTAGTGGGTACAAGAACAAAACTTTTAACCCCCTCGGAAAATATAATGAAGCATTGACTATTCCCCCTCACATCATACCTATTGATTCTAACTTCCACTTATTTTGAATGATGATCTTGTGCATCCCCTCCATGATAAGCATCCATGTTTAAATATTCAGCATGACAACTGTTGCTATACTGCTCTTACTCTTCCGCCATTGTACAAGATATTATTATCATTAACAACATTGTAATCATTTTCAGTGTTCTCTATACCCCTAGCAGAAATGTGGAATCAGATTCGACACACTACTCCACATTCAATTAGATTCATCACTAAATTCAAATTGCTATAGGACTACCACGGTTCAAAGTTATTACCAAGAAAATTCCTGACATATGTGGACCTGCTCCAGCCTTGCTCCATGAGAATGAGGCTGAGGCGTATCATCAATTTCTCCACGGCATCATTTTCCAGCCTGCTAACTGAATTAGATGGATGCTTCTGTAGTGAAGAATTCTGAAATGTTTGATTGGAACTCATTATTCAGATCATTGCAAGATAAATGTCAGAAGTCAGGTCATGGAAATATTGTACCATTGAGTCCTGATAAAACTTCAGATATTGGCGAGATTGTTCATAAAGTCCGCAATGATAGAGAAGAATGCTGTAATCTCTTAATTCCTTGGCATCACTTTCAAGAAGTATCAGACGTTCACATGCTGTAACAAGAGTAACAATTTCCAGATGAAAATAGGTAATAGAAACACTTTAGAAGAGCATTTGAGCCAATATCTAATTTAAAGGTCTGGGGTGGGCAAATTGGGTTTCAGTTCAGATTGTTCGGATTTCGCTTTGGGTTGCAATAGTTTAGAGAATTCAACCCAATCAGGCTCAAACTATAAACCCAAACTGAACTAAATTCAGGTTATAAATTCACATTCAATTTAGGTTAGAAACCCTAATTTTACCACCATCCAAAACTAACTAATTTTCAAACAAATTTCTCATAATCTCATTCAAAAATTAACTAATTAACATAAAGAATTCTATATTTAACAATTAGCCAAAAAAAAAAGAAAGTAACTAACAATTAAAAAAAACTAATAATTAAAAAATAAAGCACTAACAATTAATTAATTAATGGGATGGAAGATCAGAAAAAGAAAAAGCAAAAGAAATATTTGGTAGTGGTGGAAGAAAAGAAGAAGAAAATATGTTTGGCAGCAGCGGAAGAAAAAGAAGAAGCAAAAGAGATTAAGAAGAAGAAAATGAAAAAGAAGAGAACAAGAAGAAGAACAAGATCTTTGACAATGGCAGAAGAGAAGGAGAAGGAGGTGGAAAAAAGAAGCAGCAGAGGAGGCAGCTGAGAATGGTGCGTTAGGGAGTAGTGAGAGTGTATGTTGGGGTTAGGATATGATTTTAATTTTTTTTTTTTCAATTTCTCCGTTAACCTGATTGGGTTGACTACGAACTGAAATACAACGAGATCGGTTTTGAATTTTGAACCCAAACAGATTCAAAGCTTCAATCTAGACCGAATTTTGGGTTCAGTTCAGTTTATATCAAACAGATCCGAATGCCCAACCCTATGAAGGCCTACAGTTGGCAGGGCCTGCACAATGCATGTTGTTGAGAAATTTCGTTCCGAAGAGTACAGTAAAAAATTACAATGACGTGAAGTCAAAAGATAATGCATTATTGGCCAAATGAGGCATAGCCAGTAAATTGTCCTTCTGGAGGTAGAAATGGATTGTACAAGTTTCCTACAGCAGCTAACACATTGAGAGAGTCATTGGATATGCAAATAGATTAAATAAAAGAAAGGGATACGCAATCAAGGGTACCCTGGTTGCTTCTTAGCCTACACATACCCTTGAAGGAAGAGAAAAATTAGACAGAACATAAAAACTGCAAGGCCACCGAACATTGTCCAAGCATCTTTATCATAAGAGGCAAGACCAGATAAGGCAGGGAAGAGAGGAAACAAAAAGAAGTATGGGAACAAAAGCCCTTCAAAACATTCTTTTCTTCAATTATGTAATTATGTTCATTTACATCAAATTTTAACCACTAAGTCCTAAAATGTATACATTCAATAAACTAAAACAATTAGCACATACAATTTGGTAAATAAAAAGACAAAGATTTACCTATCCTATAACTCTCAAAAAGGCCCAAAAAGAGTGATACGATGTTATTCAATTCATAACTCATTCCAAAACTAAATCTAAGAAACCATCATAGATCCATAATGCTAGATTTCTTTTATTTGATAAATCTTGATATTAATTTTATCAGACATGTCTACTCATATTTGAATAAGGCAAAACCTACAAATCATAACCGAAATATTTGACAAAAACACTCAAACACACTTATTTCATCATAAACACTTATGTCTTATGCTTAAAAATTTTACCCAATATGAAAACTTGAGAGATAAAACTCAAGCAATTTTGCTGCTTTTAAGAGATGATCAAGTCGAAATTTGGAGGTGAGAATGAGTAATATTGTACTTAAATTAATGGCTTGGTAGGAAAAAGACCGTGGAAAGAGCTATGTAAAATGTCAAAAAGAAAAAGTGTGACTTAGAAAAAAACGCCATATAGAAAAGTTTACTGGTAGTGGCACTTTTCATAATTTAAAAACCAGAGAGTGATAAGTTTTTAAATATTTATCAATTTTTTCCCTTACTGGGCCTGAATTAGCTTCATCCTGAATCCAAAAAAATCAGCCAACATAGATTGTTTTACAGATGCATACCAGCTAATGCACGTCTCATATCCCCAAAGCGTACACTGGTCCAAACACCACGTTCTAACCGATGTCGAGGAGCCTTTGCTGATGCAAGCTGCAAGCCACTGCAGTACAAAGCAGCAAAATTTGAAGAAAGTGAAAAAATACAAAATACAAAATACAAAATAAAAAAGAAAACTAGGGGCAGAGCAATGGGGGAGAGGGTGGGTGGGAGAAGAATTCTCAATGAAGCCTAAAATATATTGGCTTTTCATAGGTGCTGATTACTTGGCAATATAGGTAAATCACCTGTCCCCACTGTTCAATTGATCAATGCAGTTAGCAGCATGGGCTGCCCTTAAGAATAAGCTTCTGGATCGATCATGTTGAAAGGGCCAGAAAGCGTTTTTTAAATTTCTCAAAATCTGCGTACAATTATTTATTATTAAACAAACATTTAATAAGGCCAAAAAGCAATTCATGTGTTCATCATTTTTCTGATAAAGCTCTATGAATATTAGTTTCATAAACGCAAGTCAGTTTATGAATCCTGTGAATATTTAGCATCTCAACTTCACCGACTTAAACCACACCACGCATACATGAGCAAGATCATAGAAGTTACCTCCTCCAATAGCATTTGCACTGTTATGATGTGAGGCTGATCAGAGTCCTTACTTTTCTGCTTCTGGTAGCCTCTAGGAAGACTATAAAGATCAAGAGGAAATGATATCTCAACATCAAAATCGATAAGGCCCCATATGCGAAGCATTTTAAGGATTTCTGAGTATATTAGCGATAGCATAACTGCAGAGCCTGTGCCATGTGTCAAAACCTGCACACAATAGTAAATTAACCCTCATACATTCCCTCTATGATGCCGTTTTCTTCCAACAGAGAACATGGAAGGAGATAAAAGAATGAACTCCATACTGAGTGAAGATATAATGATCTTGGTTCTATTAATTGATTCCTTGCATTTGTTCTCCGAAAACCCTGACAAGAAAAAATAAGGACACGTATAATAAAGCTGAGGTTCCACAAAGCACAACCAGTTTATAAAATAAATTTTGAATAGAAAATGAAGATACATCTCTATCAAAATTATGGAGGTCCTCATTTTTTTCAAAGCAAACTTATAAAGTGGGATGAATAGGGAAGAAAGAACGGAACGGAAGAGAGTAGTAAAAAAGGAAGGAGAGATCCTAGTAAAGAGAGAGTGGGGAGAACACATTATGCATTGTTCATCAAGTTTGTGTCACCACTAGCTTCACAAAGCCTATTTATAGGCATAGGCATCGGAAAGATAATGAGGAAAAAGAAAATTAGAAAAAAATGAAAAGGGAAGAAAGAACGGAACGGAAGAGAGTAGTAAAAAAGGAAGGAGAGATCCTAGTAAAGAGAGAGTGGGGAGAACACATTATGCATTGTTCATCAAGTTTGTGTCACCACTAGCTTCACAAAGCCTATTTATAGGCATAGGCATCGGAAAGACAATGAGGAAAAAGAAAATTAGAAAAAAATGAAAAGAAAAAGACAAGAATACATCAACACTATTTAAATGGTCCCAAGTCCTACACCTCCGCCAAAAATAATTATGTAGGTCTCTAACGGAATCTCCATTGATAATTCAAGTACCGTAGATTCTGCAGTTTTGCTCAGGAATTCCTTAGGCTTGCAGATTTAAACTTTGGGCACTCTTAACATTAAGAAAATATCAATAATCAAAAGTACAATTAAAAAAAAAAAAGATCAAGTAAACTTGGGGAATATTTGAGGCCGAGAATTGAGATGCTGTGACTGTAATCCATAACTACTGAAAAACAGAATCAGTAGTTGTCAAGTGTAAAAGATACCTGCCAAATAAAATGGTGAGTGTTTAAGAAACACTTTAGCTTTTGTAATTTCAAAATTAAGCAGAAGCATTACAGTTACAAACATTTCATCAACAGACATGAAATCAAATACATCCCAGAGATCACATATACAAAAGGACAAAATTACAATACCTTGTTATACGCTTTTTCAGCTTTTCATTTAGTAGAACAACTAATTCACTACATATGTTATATCCTACACAAGCATACCTTTTTATCAAATAAATATCTCTCAATACTCTCCAAAACACTTTCTGGCGATGACCTAAAACCAGAACAATAATGAGGGCAGTATCCCACAGACAGATCATCCAACCGACTAATGAAGGCATCAACAGGGAGAGGTACTGATGAGTGCGAAATGAGGGAGTCATCCTCTGCGGCTATATGAAGAGCTGTTTTACCTAAATCCACACATTTATTAATGCTAATACTTGTTTCCCTTTCAACATTGGATAATCTTTTAATCTGAGAGTAGAAACCCTCTCTAGCCTCCTGCTCAATTATTGATGAAGAAAGAAGACTAATCAGTATGAGGAAATATATTGTATTAAAGAATCAATTAATCTTCCATCAAACAAAAATTCACAAAGTACAGGTAGGCCAAGTACACAAATCTCGCTACAATTTTTTATCTTATGGTATTCATTTTATTACATTTGCTTTGTTGTGCAAACAGTAAATTTCCCAATAATTACGCATGCACAGGTGAATATATCCACGTTACCTCAGCTCAAACCAGTGGTACATTTTCTCAATCGGAAATTATGTTGAATTACCCTGTGAAACAATATATACATTTTCCCCCCTTTTCCAATTAATTTTGAAGAGCGAAGTGAATGCAGATAATAATAGTATGGCACGTAGCGAATTGCTATATTATTATATAATCCTAAGACAAGAAAAAATAAAGAAAAGTAAATGAAGAGCCTAAACAAAATTGTTATTCTTATAATCACATCCAATGAATTAAGCTGACCCCATTAATTCATCAAATTTAATCATACAAAACATAAAATTACGAAATAAATTATAAAAAAAATAAAACAATGAAGAAATCATAGTTACCCTAGCAAAAGTGGTATCCGTTCCAATGGAATCGAGAACATCATGCAACGCCAATTTCAGATCACTGGCCACGTATTTCTGCTGGGATCCACTGCAGCAGGTCACACGGCATCTTGAAAATTTCGAAAGATATGGAGAAGATTGAAGACAAAACGCAGCGTATAATGAAGAACTCATTGTTTGCAACGATGCAAAGAATGCAGAAAGGAAATAAAATGTTTTTTACAAGAAATATAAAGTCAAGATCCGTGGACCGCACATCAGATTTATTTTTAAAGGATAATCTCTTTTAGTTCGAAAAGCCGATAAAGGTTATGTGCAACAGTGACGTGCTTTCAAAGAAAATGCGACAAAGGTACCGGGGCCGCGAGAAAAGGACACGCATATTTCCACCCACTATTTGTAAATCTACCCCAATTTTAAAAAGTAATTATGACAAATACACAATATTTTTTAAAAAATATAAATTAATAAAATTTTTGTAGAGTTAATCAATTAAATTTTTTTATTAATTTTTTTAAGTTCTTTGATCACTGTTTATCATAAATTTTAATATAAATTTTATTTTACTATTTTATTATTATGATATAAAAAAATAAAATTACCCTAATAAAATATGAGTTATCGTATTTAATAATTTAAGTATTTAATTTTGCTACTTATAATCTAATATTTTTAAATGAAACTTAATTTTTAGTTCACTACCCTTACGTATAAATAACATAAATTTGACAATTTAATAATTTAAATGAGAATTGTGCCATAAAGACACTATGTTAATTTAATTAAAAAATAATAATCATACTAATAAAAAATAGTATTAGAAACAATGTGTTTGGTACAAATTTAAAAATATTGAAGTTAAAATAAATTCTTGATAATTTTACTTTATAAGGTTAAAATAGTCAATTTAAATTTATGTCAAAGCAATCTTTACATAAGATATCTTAAAAAAATTAAGTCACAAAAAAGTCAATTGAGATAGATTTAATTAATTAATTCTCTAAAATTCTTAATTTAAAAATTTTTTAAATAATGTGTAACTTTTATAATTATTTTTTAAAAATAGGGTGGATTTACAAAAAAATGTGGGGTGGAAATGTCATCACTCACGAGAAAAACAGAATTTTTTTGGGTTATTAACACATACCTCGCCTGAAGTTTTAGGAAACTACAGATAGGTGGAGCGGATGGTTAAACCAAAATCGCAGTTTTTTCCTCTTTACAATCACAGTTTAATGTTAGTGAGAATGAGAAGGACATGCATCATCTTTAACTGCTTTTCCAACTTCAAAAATCCTCTGTATGGTGATATTACGGATATGACCTTGATTTCTTGGCCCCAATTTTTTATTGGAATTTTCCTTCATATGTTCAGGTTATAATTGTAAATCACAAATACCTTGTAAAATAAAATGCATTTGAATCTTTAATTCTGTTATTTGGGGCAAATTAGCATTTATGTTTTTCCATTTTATTTAAAGTATGAATTATGTTAGAATGACAATGTTTGTAAGGCATAATTATAAATATTCGAAAGTTAGGAATTTGACATCTATATTCTCTTAATTTTTTTTTTTTTTGGTTTGAATGAGAAGAGAAATCCCATCTCCCTCACAATACACCAACATTCAAAAGTTATTAACTTGACTTTTACGTCAATTAGGGCCAATTTGATAATGATACAATTTTTACAATAATTATTGTTAGCTATATTATAAAAATAATTGGCTATATAAACAATCAATGGTTCTAAGTCCTATTCTTACTAAGAAAATGAGAGCTCACATGAATTTTACAAGTTCTACAAATATTAACATTAAAGATCCTAATGATTCACCAGCAGAAACAAGTCTAGCATAAAAAAATAAGGAAAAAAAAGATGAGGCATCAATTCATAAGAGAGGAGTAGGTGAATTGGAGAGTAGACTTGGTAGTCATAGCTAAATTTCAATCAATAAGTCTTTCTTTCTTTTGTGTTTTGTTAGTTTTCTTTAATGGATTTAATACTGAATAATTCAAACATGATCTTTTTATTAGTTATGCTTGATTTCAAAATCCAAGATAGGAATTTTTATTAATAAAGTTTTAGAATCAGAATTTCTTCCTTTTTTTCTTATTTTATGTTTCACTTATTTTAATGTTGAAAAATTGCTATCTTGTTTCTTTAGGTGGCCAAATAGATGAATTTAATTGTGATTTATGATTACTAGTTTAGAGTTTTTTATCTGTAATTGTCAAAGAATTAAACCTAAATGGCATATTGTGATCAAGATTATGAGATATTTTCATTTGATTGCATGTGGGATATAATTCAAGATATATAAACCAAGCTTGTGTATTTGTTTCTTGATTCAACTTTTTATCTTCCTTGATTTTAATGCTTTTGTTAAATTGAATCTAAAGAGCTTATTCTAGGTTATTTCATGGAAAGAGATTTAAGTAAAAAGCTTGCTTTACTTAACAACTAAGTAAGGAAAGATCATGATAATTAAGCTTGTAATTATCTTAGGGTTGTTTCCAAAAGAAAGTGAATGATAATTCCGATAATTGACATAAAATCTCATGTTTAGTAGTAGAGAATGATTCCTCACACCATATTCCGCATCATATATAAACCTTTTTAAAACTATTTTCTATAATTTCAAATTTTCTGCTTTAAATTCTTTATTTAGTTTATATAGCGAATCTATGCATTTCACTAATGTGTCTTTGGTGGATTGAAAAGTTTGAATTAATTTTGTTAAGTTTAGAAGGAGATTTTAACTCAATTTTTGTTGTTTGTCAGTTTCTATGTTTTATGTGTATAACATATTAACTGGGAACAATCTTCTACGGGAATGACCCTTGCTTTTTTCTATACTCGATAATGAGAATATTTAAGGATGGTTTTAAAAGATAAGCTTTCAAATGGTATCATTGAACATTATGTGATCATAAACAATTCCAACCAAAGTCTCTAACTTTTTTCAGTGTTTAGCAAATAAGAGGGAATAGACAAAATTGTGTTGGGGTTGGGGGGGGGGGGAGAGGGTGACACGACTCAAAAGTGTTATTACTCCAGTATAAGAGTGTATAGTTATAATATAACCCGGTGAGTCCGTGGTCAAACCACAAGAAATTTAAAATCTAGTAGTCAATTTATTAGGCAAAACAAATTAAATGCGAGAAAAGAAATTAATAGGAATCAATATAAAAATATGCTAAGGTTACAAGATTCACTCTCAATATTCAAACTATGGTTTTAATACTCTCTCATTTTTATATTTTGCCTCTGATAAGATTGAAAACAAAAATGTCACAAGTATGTGGAATAAGGCATATTCAGATCTTATTCAAGTTCTCGTCAGACCCCTCATGAGATCTCGAGCAAAGAAATTCAAATAAGCTCTTAATGGATTGATTCAAGCAACTTGGGCTCAATCAAATTCGTAGAGGCTCGTTGAAGGAATCGCACATGGTAAATACATGATTCAAGCTCTTGAAGTTTCCAAATAATCACTTCCATGAAATAGGAAGTTAGTTTGCACATTATGGCGAGAAAATATATTATTTTCTTTTTTTGGATACTTTCCCGTTTCTTGAGGAGGCTAATGGAGAAACAAATCAGTTATTTATCTTTTAATTGCCGAGTTTCCATTTTAATCAATGTAAGGCATTAAAGCCAATTAGGATTCTAAATTGATTTAGATTCTTTCCTATTCGCTTATATTATGATTCTTACTTGATTTAGATTCTTTCTTATTTGTTTAGATTCAGATTCATATTTGATTTTGGTTTAGGATTTACTTCCAAAAATTATTGTAACCAGCCCTATATAATGTACTTGCATCTAATAAACAGTGAAAATAAGTTTTGATGCAATTGGTAAGAGAGTTAATTCTCTTTGGTTCTCAAACAAATTTTTTGAACTTATCGGATTTTCTTGGCGTTCAAACTCTTGACTTATCAATTTAATCATACATAACTGATTGTGGACTTTGCAATGCAAGTTTATTCTTTACTTAGCCAAGAAATAGCTATTCCACCAAGCAAGAATACGTTACCGCTTGTTGACTTTCTATCACCTATATCACTGCAAAATCTGCATCCAATCGCCAACAAATTTTAGATCATTTACGACTCATACCTTTAGCACCTTTTAGGTCAGGCCCGGCTCAAACATATTTGAGGCCCTAGGCAAATGAATTTAATTAGTTTTTCTAAAATTTAGGGTAATCGATGAAATATTAATTCAATTATAACTCAAATTATATCTTTTTTACTACTCCTTTTCTAAATTAAACTAATTTTTCTATTCTTCTATTTTCTAAAGTTTTTCGATATAGTTTTATTTCAAAATAGATAAAACAAGCATACAAAAAAAAGTAGATGAATAAAAGAATATATTAAAAAAATAAGAACAAATAAATAACACAACTAATTAAGAAAATAATAAAAAGATAAAATATGGAATTTGAGATGAAATTATGAATTAACTTTATCTTTATATTAATTGTTTGAGGATGTGAGTAATGACCAATAGCCATAGAGAATAGAGAAAATTATTAGATTTTTTTCTTTTTCTTCTTAAGTGGAAAGTAGAGGATGCAAGATTTTTTCCCTCTCTCTTTCTTTCTCTCAAATACCAAGAACATATCGTGTCTTGATTATTGGAGGAAAATTTTAATAGATAAGTATAAAATGTGGGGCTTTGATAGAGGTTTAAAATGAATATAAAACTTTTTAATTATAACTTATTAATTCTAACAATTAAATAGAGACTTTATAGGATTGAAACTATTAATTTTTCAGTTTTGTAGGAATTAAAACTACTAAGTGCTACATTAAACAAAATTTATAGGAATTTGATAGTTATTCAGGAAAAGATAAATACAAAATAATAACAAATTAAATGAATAATAATAACTTTTAAATTCACTTTTCCTTTTAAATACAAAATAATCATCTCATGGGGCCTTCATGTAAAGCGGGGGCCCTATGTTGCCTAGAGGTCGAATCGCTACTGTTTTAGGTATCTCATAATTCTTTAACTACTTACTAACATGCTTTTCTTGGATTTGATTAATACCTACTAACAACTCTTACTGTAAATTATATATCTGGTTTGGTACTAGTCACTGCATGCATAAAACTTCCAGCAGGCTATGAATAAGGTACATTTTTTTCATTTCTTTTATTTTAATTTTATTTGTAAGGCACAATTTTTATAAAGATTTTTTGCCTTATACAACACAGTAACTGATTTACAGTTTGTCATATTGAATTGCTTGAGTATTTTATCTAGTTAATTTTCTTGATCCAGATATAGCATCCTTGAACCTCTATCTCTAGATATTTTAATTCCTAGAACCTAGGATGCTTCACTCATTCTTTCATTTCGAACTATGTATTTAGATAATTATATCTATACAATTACTAGCCAATAATATATCATTTACATATGGTGACTATAGATAATTTTATCTTGACATTTCCAACTATAAATAACACAATGACCTAGGGGATTCATTTGATATCTTAAATCTAGGATTGCTTGATAGAATTTTGAATAACATTGTCTAAACGATTATTTCAGTCCATATAAAGGCTTTTTTCATTTGTAGACTTTGTCTTCATGCCCTTTGACAAAAAATCCTTCTAGTTGAGACATATAAATATCTTCTTTTAATTTGCCATTTAAAAATGCTATTTTTACATCTAATTGATTTAGTTAAAAATCTATTTTTGTAATAATTGTCGTGAGAATTCTGATTCATGTGAATTTTGCAATTGGTGAATAAGTATCAACAAAGTCTATTCCAAGCTGTTGCATATAAACTTTAGCAACTAGCCTAGCCTTGTTTTTGTCTAGACTTCCATTTGCCTTTAATTTCTTCTTGAGGATCCATTTATAGTCTATGAGCTTTCTTGTTTTAGGTAAATCAACTAGCTCCCAAACTTTATTTGTTTCAATGGATTTTAATTCATTTTTCATGGCTTTTTCCCATCTGTAAAATATATTTGATTCATAGCATCTTTATAATTTTTGGGATCACCACCTAGTTGATTTATTTCTTCAGATAACGAAAGTATAATGATCTTTTAACCATTACGGTGGTTATTTTTTTTTTCTTTTGCTCCCATTAATCTAATCATTTTCATTTGATTGCATAGAATTGATGAGATTATTTGCATCTTCCATGTCAATATCTGTATCATTGATTTTGATTTATTATGGTAGGGACTCATTATCTTCAAGTAGCTTTATTTGTCTAGAAGGAATAACATCAGTAGTTTCAAAAAAATACAGCATCTCTACTTTCTATGAGTCCTTAGAAATGATAACTACTTCAATTGTCAGTGTGACCAAAGTATTTACATTTCCATGTCCTGGTACTTATCTTATCATGTACGGGTTTAGAAATAAGAACATGAGCCTTACATCCCCATTTCATTAATTTGGATAAGCCAAGTTTGGTACCTATTTAAATTTCATAGGTTGTTAAAAGTTTAGCTTTTGTGTAAACTCTATCTAATACATATGTTGCTGTAGATAATGCCTTTCCCCAAAATTATAGTGACATTTCCTAATAAGACATCATAGATCTCATCATATCTAATAGAGTTCGATTTCTTCTTTCTACAATTTCATTTTGTTGTGGAGTGTAAGGCATTATGTTGATATGTCTTATTTAATTCTGTTTGTAGAAATCATCAAAAGCTTTATAGTCACCACTATGGTCATCATTCAAAGCTTCTATAGATCGACACAATTGAGCCTCTACTTTGTTTTTGTATATTTTGAAATTTTCTAAAGCCTCAGACTTGTGTTATAACAAGTATATATGCCCAAATCATGAATATTCATCTATAAATGTGACAAAGTATTCCACACCTCCATGTATTTTTATTCTCATAGGTCCACATAAATCTGAATAGATTATCTCAAGTAAATCTAATGATTTCCAATGTTTTGAAAAAGGTTTTCTTAATGATTTTCCTTTAACACATGAGTCATATATGTTAAAATCATTGACATTTACTTGAGGGAGCATTCTTTTGTTGCTCATTTTGATCATTTTATTTTTATTTATGTGATCTAATCATAAATGCCAAAGAAAAGTGATATCATGAGAATCAAATATAAGAGTTTTACTATCCTTGAAAATAAAAATTATTTTCAAAACCGTGTTCTTAATGTTACAAAATGGTATGATAGAAGTTTTTTTGTGTTTTTTTTTAAGCTAAAGACTTTAAAGACACAGAGACACTCAAAACTATGGCATCAACTTCATCAAACGAAACTTTTACTTCTTCTGTTTTTACTCCAATCTCACTTTCTTATACTCTTTCACTACGTAAATCTTGCACAAAGCAAACTGCAAATAAATAGAAAACCTTGTTGAATACTCCTATATTCCTGAATCCGCCCAGATCAATGAGTTTTCTTTCCCTCTTATCAGTCCTTATCAGCTCTATAAGCGACCACACTTTTTTACCCGAAGCATCCGAACTCTCATCACCACCAAAAGACCGCATCCAAAAGAATATATCCAGTCTTCTAGATTGGATCAATGCACCTTTCAGGCTACCACAGCTGAACAGTATGTCACTCTGGAAATGCCCCCAGAGTTGTTTCCAACTGGACAAGAAAATGTTATACTCATCTCCATTTTGGAGGAGTAAGACTAATCCTGACCTTACATAGAAAGAAAGGATTACCAGTCACAGCCAGAATTGCTATGCTAGACACCAGGTTCAAACAGTATTAAGATGCTGTTATTGGTACTGTTCTGACCACTCTTCATGCAGGAAGTGTTCTTCTCACTTTCTACCCAAGTTTCAACCTTTCTCTTCAAGACACAAACCTGTTAACTATCTTGAAGGTCCAAGTACAAATTCAAGGTGCAGAACAAATCTCTTCAGCAAAAATTGCAATCCTTCATCATCAGCTAGTTTATAAGCTTCAAAACCATGCCTTAGACCTTCCCACACCTGAAATCACTCTGACGCCCTCATAGTGCTAGCAGAATCAGACTAGATCCCCACCATCATCCAGATTCCAAGACAAATTCCTTGACATGAGCTCATAAAACTTATGCCATTAGAATGTATTTCAAATTATGAGAAGTTCCACACAAACACTACTCCCATTCAGATATCAGAAAGCATGTTTGAAAGAAGACCTGATGGAACTGTCAGAATGACTTTCCAGCCTCCACCAACGGCCCCTGAAGAGCCTCCAAGGCTGTCATTTACTTATTCAGTAATGATCACATCTGTTCAAACAGCTCAGGAAGATCTACCAATTATAGGATTCAATTCAGAAGGATATCCGTATACCCTGATAAAATTAACGGTCATTTCCTATGAGATACCCCAGATGCAGGAAAGTGCGACCCAGATTGTCCCTGCTTGGATAATTGGGGAGAGGACAATTATGATTCAAAAAAGAGAAGAAAACCAAAAAGTAAAGCTCATTCTCCATGCAAACACAACAAACCCAAACCACTTCATAATCCTCCACCTCTACCAGCTCCTTTAACCATATATAAAAAAGAGCTTAAATAGATTGCAAAAAATTGCAAAACTGAGGTTTTTCCACCAATTCAAAACCCAATTCCCATTGTACAACCTATGGCTTGTATGATGTTTTCATCAACCTCACAAGACTATTTTTCAAATTTTCCAGTCTTAGAAACCCACACTGACCTACAAAGAAAAATAATAACAAAACCTTTTGTTCCTTCAGCCATAACTCTTACAGGTCATCTAGAGGAACCCAAACCTTTTGAACCAGTTCTCAACTGGCAAACACAAAACGCCAGAGCACAAAATGAAACGTTGTAGACATTCACAAAAAACTTGACAATATCAGTTTACGAACTGATGAGATTGAAACAAAAGTTGATTCAATCACTGCATAGATGCAACAGATCTACACCGATCTATAATCCAGAATCTCTTAACTGGATTCAGAATTGAAACAAATATTGAGTTAAAGATACTATAGTCCAGAGTTTGATAAAAAAGAAAAGGAGATCAGGCAATTAAGAGCAGATCTTGATCAGATTGATGTTGAGTGTTAGAAAATGTATTTTATAAAGGAGAAAATCGTCATTTTGTACTTTAAATTTTACTAACATTCCTACTTTTATGTATTTAAACTTTTTGTGATTTAATTATGTGTGTTTTATTTTAATTAAATATTTTATGTAGTTTAGGGGTATCGTGGTCATTTCACAATGAATGAGAGATCAGACGGCAAAACGAATATCACTTTTGAACTCAGGACAGGCGAAAACCTTAGGAGGAGCATAAAATAAAAAATGACACTATTCACACATACGACAATGTTCATACCGTGTCACTGTTCAAACCGTGTTACTGTTCAAACCACGTGGTCAAACCCGTGGTCAAACCGCATACTGTTGACTGATGACGTGGCGCAATCCTGAGCGTCCGAATTATTTTTAATCTGATGGGCATGATTTATTCAATGTATCTATAAAAATGAGGCCCCCCCTTATTTCGACACCTCTTAATCCATTTTTGAGCTTAGTTTTCTGTAATTCTTTCTCCATCTTGTATTTTCTATGTATTTTAATAAATTCTTATTTTACCCTTAGTTCAATTATGAGTAGCTAATTTTCTTTCAAGCTTGGGTTAAAGGTGAAGTCCAACATGTGTCATGGGCTTTATTTGGTAAATTTACTCTCTCCACCTCTAATTTTTGTGGAGGTTTTGACTTTCGTCGACAGATAGTAATATTCTTGTCTAGATACCGCTCTGGTTTAACCGGCTACCTAGTACAAGGTTGTTACTATTTGGCACGATAAGCCCTTAGCACCATATTGATTAGAATGTGGTTAATGAGGTGTGGATCCCCCCGTCATGATTTAATTGACACTAATAAGGAATATTTAGCCCATGATGCATATTGATACGGATCTAGATACCCAAGTGCTTGTCTTCAATAGATTCACTTTAATTTATTCCCGTCATTGCAATTTAAATTCTAGCATAGTTTAAATCAATTTTCCTACAAATCCAAGCACCACCTAC
Organism: Atalantia buxifolia; assembly: GCA_030444775.1. Lineage (NCBI taxonomy): Eukaryota > Viridiplantae > Streptophyta > Magnoliopsida > Sapindales > Rutaceae > Atalantia > Atalantia buxifolia. Next base: position 4,809,531 of record CM059838.1, read on the forward strand.
AAAATTAATTCTACATCTAATTAAAATCCACCTCCTCGTGGGATCGACACTCGACACCATTGATTTATTCTATAATAAATTCGTGCGCTTGCGAGTTCAACAAAATTTGCACAATAAGTTTTTGGCGCCATTGCCGGGGAGGTGAGTATTTTAATTTGTAGAATTAATTTTTTTTAAATAATTTATTATTATTATTATTTTAGTTGTTTACTTGTAATTTTTTTATTAAAAAAAAGAAGTAAATTTACATTTTTAGGTAAGAATTTCTTTTACTCTTCTTTAAATTTCTGTAATTTAATTTTCAAGTTATTTTTCTTTATCATTTTTCATTTATCTTGTTAATTTATTTTAATTTTAGTTAATTTCACGTATATTTTTTTATGTGTTTTCATAGTAAGGTTGTAACAACGCAATAAGGTTAGTATCGTAATTTCTCTTTCTTCTTTATTTTTATTTGTTTTGTTCTCATTTTTATGTTATTTACATGCATGGTTGAAGGTCATTATTACCCAATCTTGAGCCTATAGACCTTTAACTAGAAAAAATACTTCGCACACCAACAACCAGAACCACAGGAGAGGCCATTTAAGGACTACTTCAGTCCCTTAGCTAATTTGAGCACATCATGCATAAGATACCCAAATGTAGCTGCTAGGAGTTTTGAATTAAAACCTAGTGTGCTAAATTGTCTCCCAACATTTTATGGCCTAGAAAATGAGGATCCATATAATCATTTAAATGATTTTCATACTATTTGTCAAACTTTTAAATATGAGAATTTTTCAGACGATAATGTTAAACTTAGATTGTTCCCATTTTCTTTAAAGGATAGAGCTCGTTCATGGTTTAATACATTACCTACTAATAGCATTACATCATGGGAACAAATGGTAACAAAATTTTTGAATAAATATTTCCCAGTGCATAAAACCAATGCTATTCGCAGGGAAATTTCAGAGTTTACCCTGAGAGAAGACGAGCAGTTTTTTGAAGCATGGAAGTGATGAGATTAAGGATAAGACTATCACAAGCACATGTGATGAGGTATATTCAGATCCTATTCAAGTTCCCGTCGGACCCGTTACGAGAGCTCGAGCAAAGAAATTCAAAGAAGCGTTTAATGGATTGATTCAAGCAACTTGGGCTCAATCAAATTCATGGAGGCCCTTTGAAGGAATCGCTCATGATAAATGCATGATTCAGGCTTTTGAAGTTTCCAAATATTTACTTCCATGAAATAGGGAGTTGGTTTGAACATTATGGCGGAAAATATATTATTTTCATTTTTCATATATTTTCCCATTTCTCAAGGAGGCTATTAGGAAAACAAATCAGTTAGTTCTATTTTAATTGCCTAGTTTCCATTTAATTGATGTAAGGTATTTAAAACCAAATAGGATTCTGATTTGGTTTAAATTCTTTCTTATTTAGTTAGATTAGGATTCTGATTTGGTTTAAATTCTTTCTTATTTACTTAGATTAGGATTCTGATTTGGTTTAAATTCTTATAACCAACCCTATATAATGTACTCGTATCTAATAAACGAGAAAAAGCTTTTTTTTTTATGCAATTGTGAGAGTTAATTCTCTTTGGTTCTTTACAAACTCTTTGAACTTATCGGATTTCCGTGGCGTTCAATATCTTGACTTATCAATCAGACCTTCCATAACTGATTGTGCCGTCTTCACATACCAAGGTTCGTGCTTCCAATAAGCATTGGGTCAAGGTTCCATTCCATTCCTGGGTTTAGATTCGATCTTGGGAACTAATTTGGTTAGGGTCGCGTCAGTTCTTGACGGGGTTCGTATCAGGAAGCGATTCAATGGGCTACTCTTGAAGTGTCCACATCATGGGTACGAGAAATGACACCAATGCCAATACTTTTTGGAGAGATTATTGCCAAATGTGCAAGAATGGCTAATGGCAACAAGTGGAGGCGAGCTAATGTCAAAAAGTACATCAGAGATTTGGGAATTCTTCCAGCGACAAGCGGATAATTCCCAACAATAGAGTCGATCACTTAGGAATACTAAAAGAATAAAGGAGTGAATGAGGTTCACATTGGCGAGTCCAGTTCGGGAATCAAAGAAGTCAAAGAGATGGTTAAAGGCCTTTCTCGACAAATAGTATCATTGACGACTTCTAAATCAACAGAGCCACATGACCATGACTCATACTTAGATCAAGCCAATGCCATAGGTGTCATAGAAAGCCATCAAATTACAACCCATACTCCAACACATATAATCCTGGATTCCAACAGAATGGACTAGCAGCTCCAGCTCCACCAATGCAACCAATTCCTCAAGCCTCTCAACCACCATTTAAACCATACAATCAGAACCATAATTACTCTCAACCTAGACCATAAGAGGATGCATTCCAGAATTTTAAAAATTCTACTAACTCCACAATTGAGCAACAGAACCGCACCATTGATAAATTACGAAATGAGATGAGATCAGGCTTCAACTCACAAGCCCAATCAGTTTCAAGCCTCAAGAAGATGGTGGAACAGCTTGCCTCTTCAGTGCAAACTTTGGCAATGACTGTTGAGAAAGGCAAGTTTCTAAGTCAACCAGTGCCTAATCCTAAAGGAGTACATGAAGCATGTACTAGTTCACCACAGCACCATGGAGAGGTCAAAGCAGTCATGACCTTGCGAAAAGAAAAAGAAGTCAACAATAAAGTGGAGATGCCGGCGACAAAAGAAAATCAAATTGTACTTGTGAATGTTGAAGACTCACCATCGGAGGAGAAAGAAGAAACCAATCCACGAGAATACGTTCCCAAAGCTCCATTTCCTGATAAGTTAGCTAAAGGAAAGAAGGGAAAATCCACAGTTGAGATTCTTGAAATCTTCAAACAGGTAAGTGTTAACATCCCTTTACTTGATACGATAAAACAAGTTCCATCTTATGCCATGTTTTTTAAAGACCTTTGTACTAAAAAGAGAAACATTCACGTTCAAAAGAAGACATTTTTAACAGAAAACGTCAGTTTTATACTCCAGTATAAAACTCCTCTAAAATGCAAAGACCCAGCTTCCCCACTGTCTCATGCAGTATAAGGAACCACACAATTGAGAATGCTTTATTGGATTTAGGAGTTGGTGTAAATCTGTTGCCTTACTCAGTTTTCGCGAAACTTAGACTAGGAGAATTACACCCTAACTCCAGTGGTGTTACAACTTGCAGATCGGTCTACGAAAATATCCCGTGGTATTATAGAGGACGTGCTTATCCAGGTAGACAAGTTCTATTTTCCTGTTGATTTCATTGTAATTGACACTCAACCAATCTAGGATTCAAAGAAGCACATCCCCATCATCCTAGGCCGACCTTTCTTGGCAATTGCCGATGCTCACATTCAATGTAGGACTAGAAATATGCAGTTATCCTTCGGCAATATGACCATGGAGCTCAACATCTTCAACATTGCCAAATAATCTTATAATGCAGATGATTAAATTCTTTATGTCGATTTAATTGAAGCATTAGTTGATGATATTTTTCCTTAAAACCTTAGTGATGAGCCTTTAGAAACATATTTAATTCACTTTGGTTTAGATTTTGATATTAACAGATCAGTCGATGAGGTCAACGCCCTACTTGACTCAACATCAGCCATAGACACTAATAAATGGAAGTCAAGAGTTGAATAACTAGCACCATCAGAGAAGAAAACCATCCCATTATTAGAATCATCATCGAAACTCGAGCTCAAACCATTACCCAACACTTTGGAATATGTATTTTTGGGAGAAGAAAGTACTCTACCTGTAATCATCTTATCATCCTTAAATGACGAACAAAAAGGTAAGTTATTGGATATTTTAAAAGAGCACAAAGGAGCATTAGGATAGACCATAGCAGACATCAAAGGTATAAACCCAGTAGACTGCATGCATTACATCCATCTTGATGAAAATGCTAAATCTACAAGGGAAATGCAACGTCGGTTAAATCCTAACATGAAAGAAGTTGTTAGAACTGCAGTCCTCAAACTATTAGACGCAGGTATCATTTACCCCATTTCTGATAGTTCATGGGTCAATCCTGTGCAAGTTGTCCCTAAAAAGTCAGGAGTCACAGTAGTTACTAATGCTGATAATGAATTGATACGAACTAGAATAACTACAGGCTGACGTGTATGCATTGATTATAGAAAATTAAATTCTGTCACACATAAAGACCATTTTCCTTTACTATTTATTGATTAAATGTTTAATAGATTAGCAGGTCATGAATTTTATTGCTTTCTAGATGGCTACTCAGGATATAATCAGATTCTCATAGCACCAAAAGATCAAGAGAAAACCACTTTCACTTGCCCTTTTGGCACTTTTGCACATAGGAGGATGCCATTTGGATTATGTAATGCACCTGCTACATTTCAACGTTGTATGTTAAGTATTTTTTCTGATATTGTTGAATGATTTCTGGAGGTCTTTATGGATGATTTTTCTATTTTTGAAGATTCATTTGATCAATGTTTACATCATTTGACAAAAGTTCTACAGAGATGTATCGAGAAAAATTTGGTCTTAAATTGAGAAAAGTGCCATTTTATAGTAAAACAATGTATAGTTCTCGGTCACATCATTTCATGCAAAGGTATTGAGGTTGACAAAGCCAAGGTGGATCTCATTTCCAATCTTCCTCCACCTAAAACAGTCAGAGAAGTAAGATCTTTCCTTGGGCATGCTGGTTCTTATAGACGTTTCATTAAGAATTTTAGCAAAGTTTTTAAACCCTTATGCAATTTACTTGCTAAGGATGTACATTTTATCTTTGATTATTCATGTCTTGTAGCATTTGAAAAGTAAAGCAATTGTTGACGTCATCACCCATCATTCAGTCACCAAACTGGAGCTTACCATTCGAGCTTATGTGTGATGCATCTAATTATGTAGTAGGAGCAGTATTAGGACAAAGAGTTGATCGAATTTCCCATGTTATTTACTATGCTAGTATGACATTAAATGATGCACAGTTGAACTATTCAACTACTGAAAAAGAAATGCTAGCAGTAGTGTTTGCATTAGAGAAATTTCGATCTTATCTCATTGATTGTAAAATTATTGTGTTCACAAATCATACTGCTCTGAAATATCTTCTCACAAAAAAAGATGCAAAAGTTAGACTAATTCATTAGGTGTTGCTTTTGCAGGAGTTTGACTTGTAATTCAAAGATAAAAAATGAACAGAAAATATTGTGGCTGACCATCTCTCTCGTCTTCATTTTGACACAATAATGGAATCATTACCATTGAACGAGTCATTTCCAGATAAACAATTAATGACTGTGAAAGTATTACCTTGGTATGCTGATATCATTAATTACCTTGTTACAGGTAAACTTCCAGAGCATTGGGCCAAGCAGGACAAGGCTAAATTTTTTACAGAAATAAAGAATTTTTTCTGGGATAACTACTATCTGTTCAAGTATTGTGTAGATCAAATTATTAGACGATGTGTCCCAGAAAATGAATTTCAGAACATCCTTTCATTCTGCCAGGAACAAGCTTGCGGAGGTCATTTCAGTGCTAAGAAAACAGCGACTAAAGTTCTACAATATGGTTTCTATTGGCCAACTATATTTCGAGATGCTTACAGTTTTTTCTTTTTATGTGATAGGTGTCAGCGAATGGGGAGCATTACACGAAGGGACATGATGCCACTAAATCTAATTTTAGTGGTTGAGATTTTTAATGTGTGGGGTATCAACTTCATGGGACCCTTTCCACTTCTTTTGGCCATCAATACATATTGGTTGCTGTTGACTATGTATCAAAATGGGTAGAGACAATTACATGCAGAACCAATGATCATAAAGTGGTGATAGGGTTTTTGAAAAGCAACATTGTTTCACGCTTTGGATTCCCTCGAGCCATAATCAGTGATATTGGTGCCTACTTTTGCAATAAATCATTCAAAGTACTTTTGACAAAGTACTCTATCACTCATAAAGTGGTGACCCCGTATCATCCGTAAACAAGTGGCCAAGTTGAGATCTCTAATCGAGAAATAAAGCACATATTAGAAAAGACGGTGAGGCCGGACAGAAAAGATTGGTCATCAAGACTTGATGACACATTATGGGCATATAGAACGGCTTTGAAGACCCTGATTGGGATGTCACCCTACAGGCTAGTGGATGGAAAAACTTGTCACCTACCTGTGGAACTCGAGCATCATGCGTACTAGGCCATTAAGAAATTTAATTTTGACATGCAGTAAGTTGGCTCAAAAAGATGATTACAGCTGGCAGAACTTGAAGAAATTCACAATGATGCATATGAAAATACCAAGGTTTACAAGTAGCGAATGAAAGTCTTTCATGACAAGCAAATTTTGAGAAAATCTTTCACTCTAGGTCAGAAAGTGCTTTTATTTAATTCTCGCTTGTACTTATTCCCAGGTAAGCTACGCTCTCGATGGTCTGGCCCCTTCATTGTTTATACTGTTTTTCCACCTAGGGCAATTGAAATTAAGGACCCAAAGAATGGTGTCATGTTTAAATTTAATGGTCAAAGATTAAAACCATATCTAGAATACCAACCACATGGAGAGGACACCGAAATAAATTTGAGTGACCCACCACATTTGAATTAAGATTTTTCTGTCTTTTCGATGATTTGTTTTATTTATTTATTTATTTATTTTCTTCTTTATTATTCTTTTGCTAATTAAAATTGTTTGGGCATAAGTGTGTTTGTTTAACCATTAAGTTTTCTTTTATCATTCTTAATCATGAGACAGATCCTCTTGAACATCCTTAGAAGACTTCAACGTGTCCAATCTCATCTCAGAGGCCAGATACGATTTTGTAAAACACATCGTATTTGGAAGCTACAACCACTGGAGTTAATATCCCACATTGAGGATTTAGAAAGCCAACTCAGAGACATTGAGAGAAGTGTCTACAACATCCAGTTGGAGCTTGAGGTAAATTCCATAAGAGGACGATTGTGATTTTCTTTTTGTGTTTTTGTTTGTTACTCCGTTTGTGTGTTTTAGTCTGTCACCCCGGTCAAGTGGCGGATAACGGTACTCCGTGACAATCAAGTCGGTTACTTTAGTTTCCCATAATTACTGATCTTCTGAGGCGAAGGAATGGACAACAATAAGATTTCAGCAAAGCTTCACAATCGATTCCCTTCACTTCCTCAGAATGCCATTTTTACAATCTATAAAGCACAGTCCGAACGCATGTAATTGCTCATGAGGAATAACATACCTGCTGATATTCGCTGGTTAATCGAGGCCAAAGTACGCTTGGCAGGTGAGTTGCCTCCTAAATTTATTGCATACATGTCTGGTTGCGGTAAAGGAAATTACGCAAGAAAGCAAAGAGCTCGAAGAATTTGTGTTACTTGTCATAAGTGTGCCAGAATAATATACGATAAGAAATCATGTTCTTTAGGAATGGTATCTGATAACAGAGAAGATAAGATTCAATTCATTAGGGATGGCTTGAATAAGGAGTCATTGGATGATATCCTTTTGTCTCTTGAAACGCATCCCAGTGGATATGTGCAAGGAGTGATTCTCCAGTTATGGCCATCATTTCAGAAAGAGCATGCACGATACAGTCTCGGGAATCTGACTATAAACGACGCTGTTTGCCAATTTATAAGAAAATTGGATGGGAAGCCTATCCTCGACCCATAGAGGGCGTTGAAGCCGTTTCTGGACGTAAAACCAGAGGAAGATGTGAGCCACAGTCGCAACTACCTGTAAATATCCTTTTACTTCACTGTTATTTTATTTCACTGTTGTTTTACCATTTGCATTATTGTCTTTAATAATTTTATTTTATCATTGTTTGCTTTTCTTTTTTACTGTTTTCTTTTTGACTCTCAAGCCATGTGCATTATATGATTAATTGACATAGACATGATACCTCATTCACAGCTGTGACCCACTGCCGCCAAGATCCTTAAATATGATTCTTTTCGTTTGCACTCACAAATTGTTTTTGAGAAGTATCCTAATGGCAGCTACTCCCATTAAACAATTCAAGAACATTTGTGTGCTTTCTGGATTTAATTATGGTAAATATAAAGAGTTCTTTGAGGTAGCCATTGATCTTAGTAAAAGCATAGTAGAGAGAAAATTACACTTAGTATACGACGGAGTTGACCGAGGGTTATCAAAATTGGTCTCAGAAGCTGCTTTTGTCAGAGGAAGTCAAGTGTTAGGCATCATACCACCAGCCCTAAAACCTTTAGGCTGTTTGTCTGACTCACCGACTGGAGAAGAGTTAGTTGTCTCAGGTATGCAAGAAAGAATAACCGAAATGATTAATCATGTTGATGCTTTTATTTTCTTACCAGGAAATCTTGCAACTCTAGAGGCACTTATCACATTAGCATCTTAGACCCATCTGCACATTCATCAGAAACCCATCGGTTTGTTAAATGTCAATAAATTTTATGATGGCTTTATCGCATTTCTTAACCATGCAATAAAAAACTACTTCATTCCTTCCTCAGTGAAAAAACTTTTTATTTGTGCTCACATTGCTAATGAGCTACTTGATCTGTTACAAGCTTATCGACCAGAGCCAGATCCCAAGACCTTGGTGTTGGAGTGTATAAATAACGATGTTAACAATAGCAGCAGTAAGAAATACAAATTAGATTTAAATCTCCGCCTGTAAATATTTTATTTTGTTTGTGCACCACCCAGGTGATGTCTTCTAAACTCTACTTCTTTCCTTTAAAACATTGAGGACAATGTTTCGTTCTGGTTGGGGGGAGGGGATAGTTGACAATTGTGGAATGTTAGTTAAGTTTATACTAATTTTTGTTGTAGAGACTAACCGTGGCTAAATTTTTTAGTAGAAGATAGCTGAATATTGAGTGTAGTGACTCTAGAAACGCATCTTTTTAGTTTGGAAGTTAAAAAAAAAAATTTGGGATCTTTCTAACTTCTTCTTTTTGACTTCTCCTTTATAAATATGCATTTTCAAATTTTTGAGTCGAAGATGGCTAAATATAGAGTGTAGTGCCTCTAGAAATGCATCTTCTTAGTTAAAAAAAAAAAACCATTTTCTTTTTCTATCATTTTAAGTGTAACTTTTCCAATTAGTTTTTCTCCATCATTTTTACATTTCTACATGCATATTTTCCTTTCATGTTTGAAATAGGTTCGGGGGTAGAATGTTGTTTAAAAAAAAAATAGTGTGATTTTGTTTTTATTTTTGGATGACACGATGACTTTCGAATTTTGGTATTTGTATTATCTTTGGTCTTGAGTGATGTTACACTATTTTTGCTACTCTACATGTTGATGTCGGAGATAAATATGAGTTGCTTGAAAGAATTGACATGTCATAATGAATACCAAGTGAGCTTTTGAGCCTATTATTTTTCTTGGAGAGTAACTCTTTTTGCCCATCTTTCATACAACTTAGCAGTTTACTATTTTATATACGATCTCTATATTCTTTTGAATCAACCCTCTAAAAAATTTGCTTTAAAAAAGAAAAAGAAAAAGTGTGTTGCTACAACTGAATGTCCATTTAACTAGTAGATATGGAGGAATATCTAAAGCCCTAAAAGATGATGGAAAGGCCGTCTTTGACCCGTTTGAGCCTTTCTAGCCATCCCTTATGTGAAATATCCATAGTTAGCCCTTTTGATCCTTTTATTAAAAAAAAAAACTTTTCTTTGTCAACTTATCATCTTGACCCACTCCAATTTAGAGTATTACCCGATATCTTACAAGTTCCATCACCTATTCATGTTTGAGGAAAATATAAATAATTGTTTTGTTTAGTAAAGTTGTGCAATACCAAAAAAAAAAAGAAAAAAATTCTCTAAAAAAAAAGAAAGAGAGATATAATACAATAATAAATAAGTGAAATGCACTTTTTAGTTTGCAAAAAAATATTATTTTTCTTAAACATATATTTTATTTTCTTTATTTTCCTTTCTTCGTTAACCATGTCCCTAGCCTACCTTACATCCTAATAAAAGTCCTTCTTGATTTTAGGGAACTATAGTCTGAAATAGAAGCTAGTTATATGAGCTAAAAAGATGTAGTGGTGCATAAAAAAAAAAAGTAAATAAATTGGGTTGACTAGCATTTTGTTTGACTTGAGATCGTGTTATTTCTAAGTTGTGAGCATATTCTTTTCATCTTGGTCAGAGTGTGTGATATTATTTCTTTATTATCTTCATTCAATTTATCATTCATTGAAGTGACAATTTTTATTGGGTTTAATTTCCTTGTGAGAGTGTCACTATTACCAGTGAGATTTTGGGGTTTGACATGTTATTTTTGAAAGTAGCTGTGACAAAATCTACTTGGTTGATTCATGTGGATGGTTGATGTGGGTGTGATATTTCATTAGACTTGAGATAATACTTATACTTTTATTTGATTGTTATCATTAGTCTGATTGAATAAACATGATTATGTTAAAAAAAAATATCATTTTGGATTTGAATTTTGTTTTCGTTTTATTTGCTAGGGACTAACAATAAGCTGGTTAGGGGGTGTGTTGAGTGTTAAAAAGTGTATATTTATAAAGGAGAAAATCGTCATTTTGTATTTCAAGTTTTACTAACATCTCTAATTTTATTTATTTAAGTCTCTTGTTATTTAATTATGAGTGTTTTGTTTTAATTAAGTATTTTATGTATTTTAGGGACATCATGGTCATTTCACAATGAACGAGATTTCGGATGGCAAAACAGACGTCACTTTTGAACTCAGGACAGTCAAAAACCTTAAGAGGAGCATAAAAGGAAAAATGGCACTGTTCACACGTACGACACTATTTATATGTACGGTACTGTTCATGGGTACTATTCACGACACTGTTCATACCGCGTCACTGTTCAAATTGTGTGCAAACCGTGTTACTGTTCAAACCGCGTGGTCAAACTCGCTGTCAAACCGCGTACTGTTGACTGATGACGTGGCGCAATTCTGTGCGTCCAAACTGTTTTTAATTCGATGGCCATGATTTACTCAATGTATCTATAAAAAGGGGTCTTTCCCCCCTAATTTGATACCCCTGAATCCATTTTTAAGCTTAGTTTTCTGTAATTTTTTCTCCATCTTGTATTTTCTACGTATTTTAATAAATTTTCATTTTACCCTTTTTAGTATTTGTAACCCTTTTTGCCCATTCTTCATACAGCTTAGCAGTTTATTATTTTATATATGGTCTCTAGATTTCTTTTGAGCTAACCCTTAAAGAAAGTTGTAAAAATTTTAAAAAAATGTGTGTTGCTACATTTAGAGGTCCATCTAACTAGTAGATATGAAAGATTATTTGGAGCCCTAAAAGACGATGGAAATGTCATCTTTAACCCGTTTGAGCCTTTCTATCCATCCTTTTTAAGAAATATCCATAGTTAACCATTTTAAGTCTTTAAAAAAAAATGTTCTTTGCCAACTTATCATCTTGACCTACTCCGATTTGGAGTGTTACCCAATATCTTACAAGCTTCATCACTTATTCATGTTTGAGAAAAATATAAATGAATTTTTTTGTTTAATAAAGTCGTACAATACCCAAAAAAAAGAAAAAGATAAAAGATAAAAAGTTCTTTTAAAAAAAAAGAGGGATATACAATAATAATAAATAAGTGAAATGCACCTTTTAATTTCTAAAAGATATTTATTTTTCTCAAAAATATAATTTGTTTTCTCTATTTTCCTTTCTTTGTTAGCCATGTCCCTAGCCTACGTTACGTCCTCATAAAAGTCCTTCTTCATTTTAGGGAACTATAGTCTAAAGTAGAAGCTAGTTAAATGGGCTAAAAAGATGTAGTGATGATAAAAAATAAATAAATAAATAAATACATTGGGTTGACTAGTATTTTATTTGAGATTGCATTATTTCTAAGTTGTGGGCATATTCCTTTCATCTTGGTGAGAGTGTGTGATATTATTTCTTTATTATCTTCACTCAATTTATCATTCATTGAAGTGACAATTTTTATTGGGTTTAATTTCCTTGTGAAAGTGTCACTATTACCAGTGAGATTTTGGGGTTTTACATGTCATTTTTTAAAGTGACTTAATTACTATAGCTGTGACAAAGTCTGCTGGACTGATACATGTGGATGGTTGATGTGGGTGTGATGTTTCTTTAGACTGCAGATAATGCTTATACTTTTATTTGATTGCTATCATTAGTCTGATTGAATAAACACGATTGTTTAAAAAAAATCATCTTAGATTTGAATTTTGTTTTCGTTTTATTTGCTAGGGACTAGTAATAAGCTGGTTGGGGAGTGTGTTGAGTGTTAGAAAGTGTATATTTATAAAAGAAAAAATCGTCATTTTGTACTTCAAGTTTTACTAACATTCATACTTTTATGTATTTAAACTTTTTGTAATTTAATTGTGTGTGTTTTATTTTAATTAAGTATTTTATGTATTTTAGGGGCGTCGTGGTCATTTCACAATGAACGAGAGATCAGACAGTAAAACGGATATCACTTTTGAACTCAGGACGGGCGAAAACCTTAGGAGGAGCATAAAAGAAAAAAATGATACTATTCACACAAACGACACTGTTCATACTGCATCACTGTTCAAACCGTGTTACTGTTCAAACCGCGTGGTCAAACCCGTGGTCAAACCACATACTGTTGACTGATGACGTGGCGCAATCATGAGCGTCCGAATTGTTTTTAATCCGATGGCTATGCTTTATTCAATGTATCTATAAAAAGGGGGCTCTCCCCTTCTATTTTGACACCCCTGAATTTCTTTTTGAGTTTAGTTTTCTGTAATTCTTTCTCCATCTTGTGTTTTCTATGTATTTTAATAAATTTCCATTTTACCCTTCGTTCAATTATGAGTAGCTAATTTTCTTTTAAGTTTGGGTTAAAGGTGAAGTCTCAACATGTGTAATAAGCTTTATTTGGTAAATTTACTTTCTCTTCCCCTCTAATTTTTGTGGAGGTTTTGACTTTTCGTCGACAGATAGTAATATTCTTGTCTAGATACTACTCTGGTTTAACCGGCTCCCCAGTACAAGGTTATTACTATTTGGCACGATAAGTCCTTAGCACCATATTGATTAGAGTCTGGTTCATGAGGTGTGGACCCCCCTCATGATTTAATTGACACTAATAAGGAATATTTAGCCCACGATGCATGTTGATACAGATTCAGATACCCAATTACTTGTTTTCAATAGATTCACTTTAATTTATTCCCGCCATTGCAATTTAAATTCTAGCATAGTTTATATCAATTTCTCTACAAATCCAACCACCACTTACAAAACTAATTCTACATCGAATTCAAATCCACCTAATCGTGGGATCGACACTTGACACCATTGATCTATTCTCTAATAGATTCGTGCGCTTGCGAGTTCAACAAAATTTGTACAACAATTGAGTCAGAAAGACATTAGCCTACACTCTTTACCAAATCACCACCAATACCATCCATTAGCCCGACCTACCATCCTTTTGCTCCTATACTTTTACCAATCAGACCATATGACCCACCCAAACTATTTGGTATGACCCATACTCTTTTTAAGAGCAATCCATAAACAAAACCACCTCAACCAAAACCTAAACAAAAGTAATTAAAATCCGTCAACCACCCCTGACCATACCAGAACAACAGTCTCCAACATAAACTCCATCACCTTCACAAGTCCATCCACAGCCTACCCAGACCAAAGATAAAGCACCCATGCAATAATTCAGTGCTCAGACAATTCCAGAACCATTAGATTTAGAAGATCAAACTTCTAATTCAAACTTAGCCATCTCTGAAAGCCCAACCGAAACAGAAACTGAAACTTCCATATCAACTAGTGACTTTGAAAAGTCCTATGTTGATATCACCAAAATTCTCATGGCTGAACCAGAAGAAACAGAACTTGCCTAATCATCAAGAACCAACCCAATCTTTGAAATACCCTCAGACATTGATGAGGATCCAGATGAATCCTCAGCAATAAACAAACCTACTTAACTTCAGAATCAAAATGATCATAAACCATCAAATGACCCATGGTTTACTTTTGATAATATACCCGTAGCAAAATAGAGAGAAAAATTATCAGAAATGTCAGCTTTGATAGATCTCCAAATGCTAAGAGCAAATGCAACCACAGAATCAGTCCTTAAAGAATTTGCTACCCGTTTTACGGAATCTTTAAGGGATTGGTTTGACACTTTAGGCCAGTACAGACAATTACAATTTGTGCAATTACCTAATGTCTCTAATGCTCTTTTCGTCATTCATGAACAATTCATTGGAGAACCAGCTGTAGTTTTTGAAGCTTCGAGAAGGGATTATCTAAACATGAAATGCTACTCACTAAATTCAAAAGATCTTGATTTCCATTATAAATCTTGTTCTACAAGCTAAATGGATTTAATGATCTAACTTTAAAGCATGTATTTCTTGCTTCACTACCTGAAGAGCTAGAACCAAAAATTTAGAGGCAGCTCACAGCTTATAATCTCAACAGTGATAACATCTCTTTGAGAAAAATCTTCCAGATTTCTAAAGGATGTTTGGATAAACTATGTGAGTAGAAGCAGTTTTTCAAAGATCGGTAGAGGCAGCTCACAGCTAATAAGGACATCTTGTTAGGATTTGATATCATTCACCAGATAAAACACCTCCAAATCATTCCTACTGGAATTCGAGTCAAATCCATGTTCAAACCCTTCACAAATATTCTTAAGCTTTATGGATTATCTGAAACCCCTTAGTCTTTTCAAGACATTTCGGAAAAGCTTTTGAATTATTGTATTGAATCCCTTGCTGACTTCCACCATCTCAATCCTTTGTGAAAAAATAAACATTTCTTTATTCAGTTGCCTTTCAAACTGAATGAACATGTCAATCCAACCAAGGCCATCCATCCAGGAATGAGTCCTTTAGACATGGTCCTAGCCCAAAAAGAATGTTCCCAATTATTAGCCCAAGGTCTTATTGAGCCCATTAGTTCTTAATGGGTTTGTCAAGCTTTTTATGTTGAAAAACATTCTGAAATTGTTAGAGGAAAAAAAGATTAGTCATTGACTACCAGTCTCTAAACATGTTTTTACAAGATGACAAGTTCCCTTTCCCGAAAAGACAAAGCTTGTTCACTTATCTAAAAAATGCCCAAATATTTTCAAAATTTGATCTCAAATCAAGTTTTTGGTAACTTGGCATTTAACCTTGAAAAAGATACAAAACCGCCTTCTGCATACCAAATGCCCACTATCAATGGATGGTTTTACCCTTTGGTCTCAAAATAGCCCCTTCTATTTTCCAAAAGTCTATGATCAAAATCTTTCAACCCATTCTGTATATAATACATTGATTTACATTGATGATATTTTGTTATTTTCAGGTACACAAGATAAACATCGCTAATTGTTAAATCAATTCTTTGATATTATCCAATCTCATAGAATCATGTTGTCAACTAAGAAAAGCACGATTGCAACAAAAGACATTGAATTTCTTAAAATGATTATCAAAGATGGACACTACCAGCTAGGAAAACACATAGCCCAAGAGCTAATCCACTTTCCAGATTAGCGTCTCTCTAAAAGGCAAATACAGCAATTCCTCGGTATAATCAATTACGTCAGGGATTTTATTCCTCATGTCGACTACCATACATGACAGTTGTCAGCCTTATTAAAGAAAAATCCACCATCATGGAATGACAACCATACACGTGCTCTCATTGCCTTAAAAGAGATTGCACAAAATCCGCCACCATTAAAGTTGATAGTAAAGGCAAGCGAATTCTCCAGGCAGACGCAAGTGATGAATCTTGGGGGTCCATCCTCCTTGAAGAAACAGACGGAAAAGAGAACTTTATTGCCTATGCTAGTGGTCATTTCTCTGACACACAGATCCATTACCACACTGTGTTCAAAGAAATCCTTGCGGTAAAGAATGATATTTAGAAATTCGAGTATCATCTTACCAGCCACCATTTTCTTGTCAGATTAGACAATTCAGCTTTTCCCAACATCATGAACTTTAAAGGGGAAAATGTTCGAGAAAAGATGCTGCTCATACTGAAAGACTGGTTTTTAAAATATGACTTCTCTGTGAAGCATATAAAAGGAGCTCAAAACCTCATTCCTGACATGCTCTCGCGACTTGTAAAACCAGACAAATCCTTTTTTTTTGCATCCTCAAACTACCATTTTCCTATCATTTCCATGGCTACTTTACTCCCAACATAAGCCATTACCAAAAGATCCTTCCCTTTTGGAAAAACATTCACCACAGTCTTTGCAATTTAAGAGTTCGCAAAGAAAACTGTTTTTCAAAATTTTCATGAAAGCCTACCTTTTATCAGATTCGTTTCTATTCTCAACCTTTCATCCAGAAAACTTATTTTTTACAGGTTTAACCTTGGATCCATCCAGAGAAATCTCAGGAGATGAATTATGGTACATTTGGTGCTTAACAGTTCTCTATGCCACAAAATTAATTTTGCCTATTACACCTACCTTGGAACATCTTCTTAATCCAGCAAAATCAACCTCACTCATCTGGACTCTCCTTGAATGGTTTTCTGCATTACCATGATGGAGAAGAAAATTACAACAATTGTCAGAAGTCTACGACTTAGAGCGTATGCCAGCAATAGAAGCAAAAATGTTCACAACAGTGTTCATTATTCATAGACCATACTTTCAACACCTAGACACCAATCTTTTTTAGTCAAGATTAGGTATATGATTGGTTAACTATTCCACACCTAGCTCTCCTTGAACAAGACGGTGAAATCCAAAAAAGCCTCCACAATTATCTTTGTGAGTTAAACAATCAACTTGTTCCACACAAAAATATTTCTCATACCTCTCTCGGTCCACAACGTGAGATCATTATGATTCACACTCCTTCAACAATCTCAAAACCTAAATCAACTGGAATTATCATCAAACAACAAAACCAGACTTTACAGACTTCCTGTACCAAGATGCACAAGACCCATGGGAAGATTTTTTTACCCTTAAGTCAGCATCTCCATCAACTCCAACAAATTCAACTAACACATGGAACCATTACCAATCAGGAACCACCTCTCACGAATTGCCCGTGGCCACCTTGCCACTCCAAGTGTAAACATCCAAAACATCTAAAAAAGCTAAAAATTCTTTTCTCAAAAGAAAAAGATGATACGAACAGCTCATCAGATGAAGATTATATGAATCTATCGTCTTAATAATTAAAGTAGTTTATTTTTACTTTATGATTTTATCTTGTATAATTATTAGCTTGCTTTTACTTTAAGCTTTTGTCAAAGTCACGCTTTACCAAAAGCATTTGTCGTTTATAATTATAAAAGCATGTTTTGCTTTTATAAAAGTTTGCTTTTACTTTTCAAAAAGGAAGATAGGGGTCTTGTCCTATCCCTTTTATTATGATTTCTTGTTTTTGAAAAAGAAGAATAAGGGTCATGTCTTATCCTTTTCAAGTCTTCTCCTTTATAAGAAGAGCTTATCTCAGTTTCGGGAGAAGAATTCATTTTTGATGAAATAAAATTTGAGTGATTTTCATAATCATGAAATTCTAAACTCTCTTCTCTCTCTCTGTCAATAAAGCTCTAAAGCTTGAAGGAAAATAAGAAAACTTAAATCTGTTCATTTTGAAATCTCAAGGAAGTATGCTCTGTACTTGCCTTTTGCAAGGATCATGTGCATCAGAAAACTTAATAATTTTTGTCTGGTTTGGTACCTTGTTTTAGACAAAGGAAAGTCTGTTTTGGGTTAAAAAAGCTAGAAAAAATGTTTCGAGTTTTTGATGTTCATCAGAGTATATCGGCTGAAAACCAGAACTTGCGAGTTATTGGTCCTAAGGACAGTCTTGAACTGTTGTAGATCTGGTGTATCAACGCCACGTACTCCGTTGTCCATTATTGGTATCGAAAAAAGAGACTTTTTTTAATAGTAGATCCAATGAAATAAGGTTGACAAAATTCGGATGCAAATCTCGATTCATAATCTATATCTGGATCTACATTCGGATCCACAAAAAAAGATATGGATCCAGATGTAAGTGGATATTCCGGGTATGCGGATCCCCAAAAATTAAAATTCAATCATTTAATATATAATTTAAAAATTCAATAGTAATGTCAAATAAAATCCAATTATAATTCAGCAATTAATAATTTAACATGAATAACATACAATAATCTCATGAAGCAACAAATAAAATTTAATTTTTTT
This sequence comes from Atalantia buxifolia, assembly GCA_030444775.1. Taxonomy (NCBI): domain Eukaryota; kingdom Viridiplantae; phylum Streptophyta; class Magnoliopsida; order Sapindales; family Rutaceae; genus Atalantia; species Atalantia buxifolia. The sequence continues at coordinate 4,827,731 of CM059838.1, forward strand.
ATTTGCAAATTCAAATTTAATTTCCATCTCTATAATGAAATACAGATCATCAATTCTTTTTCCCCTCAATATTGCAAGACATTCTTTTCTTATCATCACAAACCTAGACTTAAATCTAATCTCGAAATCCTTTTTATCTAATACAAACACAAAGATCAAATTTCTTTTTATTGTTAGAGCAAACATAACATCTTCCAAGATGATGGTGGAATTGTTAGAGAAATTTTTACAATCCCTTATGCCATGCAAATCAACATAGGTATTATTTCCTACATATAGTGATGGTCTCTTAGTGCTTTATCTTCAATTTTAATAAACTAGCTTTTATTACTATAACATACCTTATAGCACCAAAATCTAGCCATTGTGGACCGTCAAAAATGGCAATGAGTGCTTTTAAGTCTATCAAAACAACTGCTTTGTCTATTATTGTCTTTCTTTTACTTTGGAGATTTTGCCTTGAAATGACCGATATCTCAATGTATGAAACACTTTTTTTTTCTTCTTGCTCTATTTGTTGTGTCCAGACTTCCATGGGGCTGTGTGTTTCTTCTTTTTGAATTTGTTGCCTGTAGATTTAGTTGCATTGCTGTGAGAGCTTTCTGTTAAGAGAAGATTGTTGGAACAATTCTCCATTTTCCTTCTACTTAATTTAACTTCTTCTACTATTAACAATAATGGTAAAGTGCTTGTGCACAACTCCTTTTGCCCATATGTCAAAGATGTCACCACATAATCCCAAGTTCTTAGCAAACTATTTAGAAGGGATGATACTTGCATTGTTCAGGAATAGAGTGGCCTACATTGGAAAGATCTTTTGCAAGAATTTCTAATTTCATAATATGATCCACCACACCATCATTTTCAGACATACCAAGGCCATTAAATTCTGCCAATAAAGTTGTATATGAGTTTCAAATTTTGGCCAATATTTATTTTCCAACAAATCCATGATTTCTTTTGCAGTATCATGCCCTTCATGTAATGGGATCAAATCACCTTGCATATTATTGAGGATTTTAACCTTTGCCAAGGTAATATCCTCCTCTCATTTTGTCACTTCTGTGACATTTGTGAGCTTATCTTTAATAATCATGTACAAAGTTCTTTCATGTGTCAACAAAAAAGAAATTCTTCTTTTCCAAATGTTAAATTAACATTATTTAATCTCTCTACTTTAACTGTGTCTAAATTTGTTTCACCTCCCATTCTCAAGAACTAAGCTAATGAATAATAATAATATTACTATTTGTTAATACTTAAATAATATAGAGATTACAACAATAGTATTGTGTGTTACACTTATTTAATAACTTATCTAATAATAATAGGTTGGACTAAACTCATTGATCACTAGGTTTTATCAACCTATAACTATGCTCATTCAAGTGCGAGCACAAATATGGCCTTGATGAATCTTTTACTAGTAGTGGTACAGGATTTGGCAATTTGATGGTTTTCTTGTCGTTAGAAAGTTGGTGCAAGTAAATTGATTCACTTTGTTCTAGAACCCTTGTGAGACGTAGTGAGACTTGGACCTTGAACTTGCCAACTAGAATTGATTTCCATCACACTTAAATCCTAGATAGAGAAGCTAATTTCTTTGAGATTTGGCTGCTTTTAGAAGTATTCAGGCATAGGAGTTCATGTGCAAAAAGCCTTTTGGTGCTTGGGTGTAATTGCAAAATTGGTTGCACTTCCCCAAATTTCTAAATCCTAAGTCCTTGAAACTGAATTCTAAGGCTAAAAATCATCTAAATTGGTGGAAAACCTTGGAAAACAAAATTTGGTGCAGCTTGAGCTAATTTGATGCCTAAACTAGATTTGATATGAATGGTTGGTTTGAACGAACTAGAAATGGGTCAAGTCGTGATCTGTATAATAGTCTGGTGCATGCCGTCAAACTTTAGGTCAACAACAAGTCGAATTTGTCAAAATATGGGTCGAAATCGAATCGAAGCAAATCAACACGCAGATTTGGATGCGGGTCAAGTAAGGGTTGGGTCGGGCACATTTCGAGTCGAATTGGCTGAAACTACCATTGATAGGGATTGTGATTTGCCTACAAATGCTGCTACATGTGGCTTCAACCACTAGAGTGCATGTGATACATGTGGTTACAGCCTTCCATGAACTAGTCACTAATTTTGATGATTTCTGCCCTTTCAGATGTCAAAGCTTAGTGTTTTTGGACTCTATGAACTTGTTAGGATGTCTAGAATTCTTATGAAATGAAAATGCAATTGATTTGAATTAAATTGAGATAAACTTCCTCGATAAAAATTTCTCATACTTGAATCTTTGTTTTACATTAAAGCCTATACTTTGATACCACTGTTGGAATTTATTAATCGATATACACTGCTGTTAGACTGGTGGTTACATAATGAACCCCAAGTACACACTATAAGTTAAAAACTTTAATTTTTAAGAGAGTCTTGGAGATACCTTATTTACGATATAGCCATGCATTTATATAGGTAATAAAAACTAAGTTACATGTTTGAATTAGAACAAATAACTTCTACTAACTATTTGGAAGTTATGTATTCGAATTCAAACATGTAAGGAGAAGAGACACATCTTTTTATCATATTATGCAGCATGCCTAACATATCAACTCGGTGATATATTATATGAGTCCTAATTTTGATCACATGTTATCATTTGATCACACATATATTAACATAAATTGCCCCAAGAAACATGTGCTTTTGTATCTAATGATTTAGATAATTAATTTTATTTGATTAAATCTTTAAAAATCTTATTATTTATATTTTTAAAAATAATGTGTATTTATTATAATTATTTATTTATTTAATGTAGGGTGCCTTTACAAAAACTGTGGGTAGAAATATCATCACCATTTTTAAGATTAAACTATTTAAAATGCATATTATTTATTTTATAGGTTTGTTTACTTATTTATTTTCTCTATTATCATTTTTTACTTATTTATTTTCTCTATTATCATTTTTAGGGTCTTATCTATTAAGATATTTTTATAATTTTTTGAAGAAGTTCTCACTAAAAACAAAATACCTAAAATAAAGGTGGCGATATCCCTTCCCCCCCCCCCCCAACCTTTTGTATGAAACGACCACACTTAATAGATTTTTTGTAATTGCAATATTATCCTTACATGAAATGACTAAAATAGATAAATAAATAATTATTAGTTAAATTATTATCTATTACAGTTTATAGGTTAAATTTATACCGTATAGACGGAGGAGTTTTTATTTTCTTAAACTCTTTCCTAACAGTTCAAATAAAAAAAAAAAGAAGTCAACATTGTAATGGTGGATGAAGAAAAAGTACAAACAAAAGAATTTAGAAAACAAAAAGTAGTTAATATTGCATTGATGGAGAAAGAAGATATGCCAAGGGAAGAATTCCAAACAGAATTAGTAAGTTTAAGTTTTCTTTTAAAGTAAATTTTAGTTAAAAAGTTGTTTGTTCATGTGGATTAATTTATGGTTTGTCTAGTTTCATGTCATGTTTTATGGTTTGGTTTAACAATTAGAGAAATTATCCACTGTCCACCCTTTTTTTCACCGTTTTTTTAAAAATACACAATTCTTTTTTTTTACTAGAATCCACCTGAAGTTACATTTTTTTTCACTTTTCTACTTTTTTTTGGAGACCATTATAACTTTGCTAACATCATAAGGGTAAAATCGTCATTTCACAATGACACAATGGTGGATAAGTGCAAAATAATATAATTTCAAGTGGAGTTCAGCAAGAAAAAAACTAAGAATTGTGTATTTATGAACAAATATGAAAAAATAGGTGGTCCGTGGATAAATTATCTTTTACATTTGAGGGTAAAAAAGTCATTTAAACAATATTCCGTTAGTTTTCTTAACGGTACCCAAACGGAAGTGGAAAAGTGAAAAGAAATACAACTTCAGGTGGATTCCAGAAAAAAAAAAAAAGAATTGTTTCCCTAATAATTATCTGTTGGGAATTAATTTTCCTTTTAGTTAACTAAGTAAAAACTTTCTAGAGCATATATGTTAAATTGTTTTGAGTATTTGGCTACTGAAGTTTTTATAAGCATGATTTTCTTTCTTTGATATGTTAAATTTATTTAAATTTTGTAATTTAATTTATAATTCATTCTCAATATAGGATGAAAGATCAACTCATAATCATGATGTTTCAAATGGATTAGCGGTTTTAGACAATATTGATGCATTTACGACTGATATGGTATGTATTAATCAAGTTCTACTTTTGTTTTTAGTCACTTGCAGTACACAATATTTAGTTAGGTAAGTTGTATTTTCTTTTCTTACATGTTTTTCAAGTAGAGAAGCACTAATTGAATGGACACGAGATGTTGGAAAGAGAAATGGACTTGTTATTGTGATTGAAAAATATGATGTAACTGCAAATAGTAGAAAACCAAGGATAATTTTCACATGTGAAAGGAGTGGTGTTTATAGACATAGACGTCCTCAAGGTCACAACCCAAAATGGATAAAGGCAACTGGAACAAAGAAATGCAAGTGTCCATTTAAACTAAAAGGTCAGAAAATGGCAAATAATGATGACTCGGCATTGATAATAATATGTGGGTTCCATAACCATCCTGCCACACAATATCTTGAAGGCCACTCATTTGCTAACAAACTTAATAAAGAGGACAGCAATTTATTGGTTGATATGTCGAAGAACAATGTTAGACCAAAAGATATATTACATGTCTTAAAGAAAAGAGATATGCATAATGCCACTATAATATGAGCAATCTACAATGCCCAACGAAAATATAAGGTCAGAGAACAAGCTGGGCATTCGCAAATGCAACTACTTATGAGTAAATTAACTAAGTATAAATATATTGAGTGGCATAGAAGTGATATGGATACAGACTGTGTCATAGAATTATTTTTAGCACACCCTTCTGCAATAGAGTTGTTGCAAGCTTTCCTACGAGTATTGATTATGGATTGTACATATAAAACCAATAGATATGATATGTCATTACTAGAGATAGTTAGTGTTACATCAACTAATTTAACATTTTCAGTTTCTTGTGTATGTCTTGAATCAAAGTAGGAGAAAAACTATATTTGGGCACTGGAAAGACTAAAAAGTATAATGGAAGAGAGTATGTTGCCAAGTGAAGAGTGTGTTGGTATATAAAGAACTAGCCTTGACGAAAGCTATTCAAAAAACTTTTCCAAGTGTAATAACCCTTCTTCGCAGATGGCATATATCAAGAAATGTATTGGCCAGTTGTAAGAATTTGTTTGAAACTATGAGATTTAGGAGACATTTATTTTTAGCTGGAATCTACTAGTCTTATTTGCATCAGAAAAAGAGTTTGCACAACAGTTAAAAGGTATGGAGAATGATTTTTCAAAATAACCTATAGCACTTCTATGAGGAATGTGTAGCTAGATAAGTATGAGGAAAATTTTGTTTTTGCATGGACAAACTCAGTTATGCATTTTGGAAATGTGACATCGAATAGGTAAACTATTATAATAAAATTGTAAGTTGTTTATATTTTATTACTTTTTTGCAATATAACAAAAAAAAGTTATTATTCAGATAGTTTTTTTTTTGTGGAACTTAAAGGGTCGAGTCGTCACATTCTAAATTGAAGAAGTAGTTGAGGACATCTTAAGGGACTTTTGAGTCATCATGGAAAAAAATCCATGCTTTGTTGGAATTACAATTGGTTGAGATTAAGGCTTCACTGGAGAGAATTTTAACTATGGTACAACATGATTTTAAACTATCAATTTTCAAAGAGTTGAGAGGATTTGTCGCAATAAATGCACTCACTATGATACTTGATGAGTCTAAACAAGTTGATTATGTCGGTCCAGATGCTTTTGCTTGTGGATGTATAATACAACACACTAACAGGCTTCTATATACACACGAGATTGTAGAGTACAAACGTGAAGGTTGACCTATTTCTTTGTCTTCTTTTCATTCTCACTGGAAGAAACTGGACCTACTACAAGTCAATCAAGATGAATAAAAAACATTGTATTGCATGCCAGAGATAGAGATGATTGTAAAGCATTTCAATAATAGTGGTGATCTAGCTAAGGTTCAATTATTAAAAAAGTTAAAAAAGCTCGCAAATCTAACATCGACTTTTCTTCTTGAGCTAGAGGTTAAGGGCAAAACACGTGGTCGCCCTTCTTTAAAGCCAGATACATTTACTCATTGAAATCCATCTAAATTTGAGTATGTCTTATCTAATGAAGATGTCAAAATTGTACATGCTATGCCTTTTAGTACACTTTCATTACAATTGAAAAAACAAAAAAAAAAGAAAAGGTTTGTCAATCACAACCACTGAAACCTATTCCTTTCATTAATTTGTTCCCTTATGGAATAAGACCTTATATACAAGCTACGAAAGATGTTGCTACCGATGGTAATTGTGGCTTTCGGGTTGTGGCTGATTTGATAGGCATTGGTGAGGACAATTGGGCTCGGGTAAGAAGAGACTTAGTTGATGAATTACAATGCCATTATAATGAGTACACTCTTTTGTTAGGCTATGCCGGTAGATATCAACAGCTATTGCATTCATTTTCATATTTTGAGCCCAACCCGAGATATGATCATTGGATGATCATGCCTGACACTGGGTATCTTATTGCTTCCAAATATAATGTTATAGTGTTACTGATATCTATGCAACAATGTCTTACATTCCTTCCATTGAGATCTATTCCATGGCCACGCTCATCTCATAAAATTATAGCAATTGGATATATTTATGGTTTCCATTTCATTGAGGTATGAACAAAATATTTAAGAGATGTTTGATAATAATTTAAATCTATTGATTGATTATGTAATTATGCTAACAATGATTTAAATATCATCATCAATGTATCGAAGGTTGGGCAACTTCGTATACAACTGATATAATGGCTTTTAGAGAGTTAGTGCTTAGTGTTGCCACTCGAGATACAATACATTCGAGTAGCCAATAAATTATTATATGACACTACTATATTTAATAAATAGTTTCTCAAATATTTAGAATTTTTATAAAATATTTCTAATATTTTGTAATTGTTGAATATGTTTTATGGAGTTAAAATTCAAAAGTTTTTCTTTTCATTGGTTTGGTGTTGATTTGATTTGATTTTCTTTTTTGAATTAGCAAGTTGGACTTGAATTTGAGCATGTTCTCATAGTGGAAATACGAAATCAAAAGTCAATTTAGAATTTTCATGGATTGTTAAATGCTTGACATGTAAGGGGCTTGTGATATCAAAGGAATTACAAAATGAAGGCTTTGATAACATGTTGGCCTGTCAGCTGTTAACAATTATTTTTTTAAGTTAAAACAAACAAAAATCTAGAAAAGAAAAAGAAAAGAAAAGAAAAGAAAATATTATAAATATTAAATAGACAGGGCTATTTTTAGTATTTATGGTGTAGGTTTACAAAATAAATTAATTTTAATTTTTTTTAATGGGTAGGTTAATCAATGGGGTGGTTTTACAGAAAACAGGGGGGGATATCATTGCCTCTAAAATAATTCATTGATAAAATCTCAGGGTTTTTCTTTAAATATACCCCATCTACCCCTAAATAGGAAACTTATACACCGTTGCATACATATACATCAAGAAGGAGGAAAACGTCAAAAATCTCCTTCAATAAACCATTATCTTCACCATCTAACGTTTTCTCACACCTCTTTCATTCTCTCTCACGGTTTTCTTATCTCTTGCCATTTCATCTCCTACCTTCAATGCAAAGATTTTTTTTATAAACATAAACTTTTCAAAAGTAGTGTGGATAAGGTATGTTTGAAATATAAACATTTTTGTGTGATTGTATGCTTAGGTTTCACTTGATTTCATTAGAAGTATATTTCTAATGATTTAAGAGTTTATAATAATATTATTCATTTTACTGCTTGCACACACACACACACACACACACACACACATTGTAACATAAAATATAGGGATTTAAGATCAAAATATTCAAATTAAGTTTTGGATGATTGAAAAATTGATTACATGAACAAGTCGAGCACGGAATTGAGTAAGTTGAGTATTTAGTTGGTTAAGAAGTGATGCAAGAGAGTTGATTAAGTTGAGTACCTAGATGAACAGTAAGTCAAGTATCTAGTGTAACAAAAACTAAAGTGAGTCGAGTAAGTTACGATGTAATCAAGCAGGAAGTTGAGAAATATGTTGAGTAATAGTAAGCTTAATAGTAAAGTATAAGTCAGCTAATTACTCGAGTAGTGTAGAATAATTCGAGTATTCAGTGGAACAAGTCTTTGAATAAGTCAAGTAGAAGGCAAGTAAGTTATGAATAAGTCGAGAATTAGTCGAGCAAGTCTATTGAATAAGTCGAGTATTAATTATTTTAAGTTGTTTTATGCAATCAAGTAAGAGTTTTGATCACGTCAATATAGGGGTCAATAATTCTTTTGAATACGTCGAGTATCAAGTCAAGTAAGTCTTTTGAATAAGTTGAGTAAAAACGGATTAAATCTTTGAACAAGTCAATTACTAACTATTTTAAGTCCTTGAATAAATGAAGTAAGCCTTTTGAATACGTCCAGTATAATTCTAAAATTTGATTGATTGTTTGTTGTTGATGAACTAATGGATGGAATAGTTGACAAACTGTGCACCACTTATTTCCTTAATGTTGTTTAAACATGTGCTAAATTCAAAATTATTTGTCTATACAAGGTTTGATGGAGGATCGTAGATGGTAAGTTGTCTTTAAGGGGTGGCGTTTTAGAGTTTTGGGTCATGGCTTGAGTGCTTGGAGCAAGTTAAAGACTATCCTTAGTCATTTTATAAGGATTTCTGTAATGAAATTGTATAATAATGAATTTGCTAGTTGTTATGAGAGAACATTGTATTTAATGTTTGTTCGACAATTTATGGTTTGTTATGAGAGAACATTGTATTTAATGTTTGTTTGACAATTTATGGTTGCTGCAGATACTATTATTTTTTAATGGTTATTGCATTATCTTAGAAGATAATTACTTACTAATATAGTTGAAGTCGAGTATACTTGATGCTCTACCTGACTTTCATGAAAAAGTATCAAATTTTTCACGAGACTTAATTAGTCGTGGTTCAATTAAAGTTAAGTATACGTAACTCGTTGCCCAACTTCTACAAAAGAAGTTGAGAATTTTCTAGGGGAGTTAATTGTTCGTGGTTCAACCAAAATCGAATAAACTCAACTCGTTACTTAACTTCGTTAAAGAAGTTGAGAATTTTTCAGGAAACTTAATTAGTCGTAGTTCAATTGAAGTCGAGTATACTTAACTCATTACCCAACTTAATTAAAGAAGTTGATAAATTTTCAAAGGACTTAATCATTGTGGTTCATTTGAAGTTGAGTAATCTTATGTAATTACCTGACTTTGCATGAGTTCAAGATATCAGTTTAGCTTTGTAAAGATCTAATGGAGTATATTATTGTATTTTCTCTTATTCTTTTTAAGTGTATGAGCGAGCGTAACATATATTTGGGGTACTTTGAAGGGAAATGGGATTATATCCCACGCAATTCTCCCAAAATCTCAACTAATGAATAAGTATGGCCAATGGGCCGGGCGGCACACGGAAGGGAACGGGCACCAGCACCAGCACGGGCACGGGCACGGCAAGCGTCCGTATGGCATGAGTACGTTTCGGCAGGGCACACGGCAGGGCATGACATGCACATGGGCTGTGCCGGGGTTAGAATTTGGGCACACGGGCTTTAAAAACACGGTACGATTAGAGAAAGGCCAAAACACGACACGCAAAAAGGCACGTAATAAGCACGCTTCTTTGGTGGGCTAGCACGTGGCCCGTGGGCCATCAATAGCACCTGGGCCAAAATATATCAAAGTAAATTTTTTTAATAAAAAGTAAATATAAAATGTTATGAAATTAAAATAAAATATCTTGAAATTAAATTTTTAATATATTTTTACCATAGACTTTTAAAAATTAATTTAAATCTTAGTTTAAATAAATATTCTAATTTTTTATGTTTATAATTTATTAAATGAATAAGTAAATATCATGATTTTAATAATTTATTTATGATATTTATTTAATTAATTTTTTATGTTTATAATTTATTAAATGAATAAGTAAATATCATGATTTTAATAAATAAAATTATAAACATCATAAATTTATAAGTCATAAATAAAAAATTTTACAACTTTAAAAATAAAAAATTAATCATATGAAATATATTTCATATTAATATTTAATAGAGACATGTTTCATTTGTAAATGAAATATTTTTCATATTTATACACAAAAAAGTATAAATGAAATATATTTATGACAAATTAAAAATTACATTTTCATTAAAAGAAATTTAAGTACAATTGTAATATTAATAGTTCAAATAAAATTAGGTATAATTTGTATCACTATAGTTAACAGTACATCCCAACTAGGTTGGCACTTACTTAACTATTTATCATTTGTAAATTTACAACCATTTCACTAATAAAATTTGTGACAAAAATTTACAAGACAAAAAGGTCTCTAGTTTTTGGAAATGACTTCAATGTTCAGTACCGTGCATAATCTGGATCCAGTTCGTCTTGATCAACATCCAAATTCTCAATTTGTTTCATTAAAGCATTTTGCCAATCTTGTTGCACACGGCGTTCAGCATCTTCCCAATCTTTCAAACACATTATAGTGCCCAATGTCTCTGATGACAATCTTAACTGATGTTCATTTAGAATTCTGCCACCTGTATGTAGGGAAAAAAATCAAGTTTTTCAATTTTTCAATTAAAACCTTTTTGGACCGATCTCATACAATATATAAGAATTAAGTAATCTAGAAATTCGTACCTTTGATGATCTGAGAAGACGAACAATTGAGAGTTGTAGATCCGTTTCCAAACGATCTTCCAGGCTATGACTCAAGATCGATCAACATTGGACGTGTGGGCGTCTGTTTCACCACTCCCAATTGCAACTGGCGTCTCTTAGATGTCTTCTGTATTTTTCGCAAAAACTCTGGAATTCTCTTCTCCTAGTTTTTGGGAGAAAAGTACCCCTTTTATAATATCTTATGAAAAAACCTAGTATGTTAGGATTAGGATTCCTATTTTAAAATAGAATTTCTCTTTTAATTTAAATATTTAAATATTTAAATTAAATACTTTCTCTCCACTTACGTAAAAGTGGAGAGAATATAACAACTAACTAACTGCGACCACCAGAAAATATCACAAGGCCCTTTTACACTTCAATATAACATACTGCGCTTTAACAAATATTATAATTATGATTTTCACCTAATACGCCGCTTTTTCTTGCTTTTGGGTCCAATGATGGTGTTGTCAATTAAATGAGCTAACCCGGGGATCATTTGGGAACATACAATAGTGGCTACAATAATTAAATTTGTAATTAAACAAATATAATTATTTAATTCCAATTCTACTCCACTATAAGATTGGAACTGACCTCCATAATTGTATGCTCGAATAATAATTCGCCCAAGCCACATTGATTTCTTTACTGCATAATCTTTTATACCACATCATTAATTAAATCGATATCTCAACTGTCCAATCGATTTAATTACATCTTGTTCCTTGATACTTACTAGTTTTCTCTAATGATCATTTTCAACACACTAAATATGTTGACACACTCTGGCCAGAGAATTCTATGATCAAGTGCCGAAAACCCATCAAGAGATGTGTCGTACAAATTCTATATTGTTAATCTATAACTCCCAATACTCATAATTGCCTCCACCAAGATACCGGGTAATCTTGATCACAAGTGTGTGTCGTGCCCATTGGTAACTCAAATGGAATAACAATTACAATCATGAAATCATAACTAACTCAAGATTAAGATTACAGTAAAATCAATGCCTATGAGATTTAATAAGTCCGATAAATCAATTCAAGGTTAATTAAATCTCATATGTGATCCTCGTTCAATGTAGTCGATTACATCAATAAATTCATACATGATTAAGACAAATCATTCAATGAATTTATTACGATCTATACCTAAATAAAGTGCCCAACTTTATTTATCAATCATGAACATAATTTATTTAATCATAAGATAACTTGTATTTATGTCTTCTGTGAATCCACATCGTGATCACATAAATACATATAATATGATCAAATGGACTTTACTCAAAATATTAATACAATTAAGATACTTGAATAAAATACCTCATTTATTTTATTAATCAGAAAAATTGTTTATTACAATAAATATATAAATATGCTTTAAAGAGCATATTTTTCCAACATTGTACTAAAAGTTGACTCTGATGCTACAATTGAAGCTGGAAGGGTTAGTAGATCACAGGCCATAATGGATAATAATAGGAAAAAAAGATGTCTTACCCATCCAAAATTCTAAAATATCAAAATTTTGCAATTGTGAAGGAGTTGCTAAATCTTCAAGATTGGCATAACAATACCTTTGTAATTCATTACGATTAGTATCAAAACTAGAGGCAACAGGCTTACCTTTGAGTAACAAAAGGTAAGTTGGATTTTTATAAGAAGTTGATGCTTGTTGAACATTAGAATATGTATTGCTTGATCCGAATTTATTTTGATAAAAATTAAAAAATTCATGCATAGAGGACATAATTGTATTAAAATTTGTATCAAGCCCTGTTTGCAAATTTTCACTAATACCCTCAATTAAAAGTTTTGCACCAACTTCCTTGATTGTAGGGTCCAACATTGCTGCAAAAATAAATAGGTGGGGAATATCTTTCCAATATTTTTGAAATTTTTCCTCCATGGCATCACAAATATTTTTAAACATAATATTCTCTCTAAAAGTCTTAAAAGCATAACTCATATTATATAAGTGCATTAACACTCTACATGGAGTAGGCTCATAAACAGTAGAACATGCAAGAGTAGCATAATAAAATACCTTTAAAAAATCCATAAATTTAAATGCAACATTCTAATGATAATCAGTGATATGATAATCTTCATTATTCATTCTCTCATCAAAGAAAGCAATATCAAATACGTCGAATTCCAACGAACTTTCATGTCAATATTGAATTTCCTCTTTTTCAATCCAAAAACTTTGAATGTAGACATAAATTGTTGACGTCTTGAAGGTGTTCTAATATATAAAATGGCTGCTCTAATTTTTTCTAAATAATGATTTATATGAGTCATATTGGCTTGGACAATTAAATTAATAATACGACACACACATCTCACATGAAAAAATTTTGAACCACGTGTAGGTGTGAGAGTAGAAATATTCCGCAAAAACATATCAATTGCAGCTGTATTGGCAGATGCATTATCAAATGAAATGCTAAACAATTTATTAGTAATTTCATATTCTCTTAAAACAGACATTATAGCTACGTCAATTACTGAATCAGTGTGAGGATATTCTAATTCACGAAATGCAAGCAATTTTTTTTTCCATCCTCCATTTACCATTAATCTCATGTATAGAGTGCGAAGTCACAAAAAAATGACCAACCATATTAATACCAGTCCAACAATCAGAAGAAATTTAAATAACACCATTAAAATTGATAAAAGTATTAATTAATAAATTTTTCATGTCATGAAAAATTTTACTTAAATCACGTTTTAATGTATTTCTAGGTACTTTTTTAAGTTGAGGCTGAACATACCTTTGCAGAAAATTTATCAAACATTCATCTTCTGCAAATATCAATGGTTGTTCTGCTGTAACAACATACCGAGCCAATCCTTCGCGCATGTTCTGTTGTGAATATCTGAATGAACTTAAACCGAAAGATCCAGAACCATATTGTGAGAGTTGAGTTTGTGTTGGGTCTTGTGGCTCGTGTTTTGTCTGACAAGTTTCCATATGTCATCTAAGATGTCCAATACCGCCTTTGCTTTTGGCACTTAAAGCATTTTTACAAAATTTGCACACTGCTACATCCACCATTTCACCTTTTTTGTTTTGATGTTTATCTAAATTAAAACATGACCAAACAATCGATGTTCTTTGTCGTTTGGAGGTAGTAGTAGGACTGGCAGTTGAAGAAGTAGAACCACTCTGGCTGGCTTGAGAAGTGGGAGGAGATAGCCTAGGTGGGATAATAAATATATTATTCGGATCAAATTCTGGTGTAGCAATTTCTTCATTTGCAATTTCCTCCCCCTCTGCAACAAAATTAAAATTCTCATCTAATTCGAAATGAGAGTGAAACAGTTTATATAATTAGCGTTTTGGTAAAAAAAAAGTTATTGGAATGTATTTGTGCGGGTGAAAAAAAGAAAAAGTTTATTGAGCAAGAGAATGGAGATTCGTGAGTTAAATGGTGTTGAATGATGTTTCGCTTTTGTTTGAGATTTGAGTAACAAAGGGAAGTTGCTGGAATTATTGCTGGAATTGTAGCAAACTTTCAAAGAGACTGGGCAGAGGCAGAGCAGAGAGAGAGTAGTGTAGAGATGAGTAGATGAGACACGAGAGGTAGCGAGGAGATAGAGATTGAGAATTGTGAATTTGTGATAAGGTCGAAAATAATTTATTTAAATAGAATAAAAAAGTAAAAATATTAACGATCAAAACAAAGCAAATACACAAAGCTTCCTGCAACGCTGCGGGCTGCAAGCTGCAAACTGCAAAGCTTCCTGCAAGACTGCAGCAAATTAAACCGTTGCATTTAATCATTTATTTGTCCGTTGGGTGAGTAATAAAATTAATTTAGAATTTTTGTTTGTTATTAAAAATCAGAAATAGTCAATTGCTAAGCTGTAAAATTGAGCAGTAAACTAGTCATATTAATTTTACTGTTAATTCAGAATTTTTTGGCCATTGGCGTTGGGTGAGTAATAAGATTAATTTAGAATTTTTTGTTATTAAAAATCAGAAAAAGTTAATTGCTATTCGGTGGTGCCCGACTACCCATGCTGTAAAATTGAGTAGTCATATCAATTTTACTGTTAATTCAAAATTTTTTTGTCTGTTGGGTGAGTAATAAAATTAATTTAGAATTTTTTAGTTATTCAATAATGAGAAAAAAAAATAATTTCTAGGTGCACTGTGCACATGCAGACATGCTGAATTGAGTAGTCTGTAGTCATACGGTATACTACTATTCTATACTCATATCAATTTTACTGTTACACTTGTGAAATTCAAAAATTTTGTCATTCTATCCAAATATGTTGACGTGCAGTGCAATCAAGTCAAGTTTCAGGATTTGAAAATTTTGAAAGTTACAAGCCTACTGTAAAATTGAGTAGTGATGTCAATTTTATTGTTGCGGCTTGCGAGTCTTGTGAATTGTGACTTGTGACTCTAAAATTTTAAAATTATGTGCAGTGCAGTCAATTAAAATTTTGAAAAATTGTGAAAGTTGCCGACAATGATGTTTAAATAATAAAAAATTGGAATCATTGTGTGCATTTGTGCTCATGAGTTTATGCGACAATGCGATTTTCTTTTTTCTTTTTTCTTTTTTTTTTTTAATTTTGGTCCTTTTGGAAATGATATTCATTTCTTTTAACATTTTCATTTATTTTTTAAATAATTTAATATCTTTTTCCTACCTACCAACCAAGCAAGCAAGCACTTGCCTCAGCCCTCACGAGTCACGGCTCCACAAAAATTAAAATTTCAAGATTCATTCATTTACAAATATTTATATTTCTCTAAGTATTTTTTTACTTGCTCTTTGGCTCTTCTTACTCCCACCGACAAAGTAAATAAAATTAATTTTTGTCTTTTTCTTACTATCTAATATTATATATACACGCCAATGTGTTATGATGCTTCACAATTCTTATTCTTCTTTTTCCTCTCAAACTTTCCAATATTCTAAAAGCCAAAATCATCATGAATCCGCAAGAGCATAATATGAATGCAAAAGAACCTCAACACCCTCAAGAAAACGCTAGGCCAAATCAGTCCAGAAGGCGTTATTTAAATGAGCTTTTTCAAAATTTTACTACAATCAGGGAGGAAATAATAGATAATAGTTTGCATCGTCCGTACAAACGGATGATTTTGACGTGCAACTATTGTCATCGAGAAGTTATTTATTCAGAAAGTAAAGGCACCTCGGGTTTACGTCGGCACGTGTCAAATTGTTTAACTCGCCACCTTAGCCAAGACAGAATTAACCTTGCTCGTTTACCGCATCCATAGTTCTTAATAAATTTTATTTCATGCTCGTTATTCATCAATTAGTCGTAGTTCATGTTTCGTAGTTGTAACTTATAAGTTGTGAGTTGTGATATGTGATTTGTTAAATTGGTATCTCATAGTTATCTCTTATTGTAATTGTTATTTGAAGATTATATTTTTAATTTTAATTAATTATTATTATGATCTATGGAATTAAATTTAATTAAATTTATGTATCGTTATCTTATAAATTATTGGTTATTTTGAAATTAAATATATAGTTGTGAAATTGTGATAAACTAATAATAAAATGTTAATATTAATATGATTATGAATTTATTATTATTATTGTTGTTGTTGTTATTATTATTATTATTTTAATAGGTTGGTGGGGCAAAAAAGACGCTGCATATACGTGACTTAAAAAGACGCTAAACACATGGCTAATAAAGACACCAAGACGTAGGCTTTTAAAGACGCTAAAGATGTGTAAAAAAAAAAATTAGTGAATTTTTTTTAGGCACGGCTCGTAATACGGCATGAGCATAGCACGAGCGGAGATCGTGCCGTGGGCTGTGCCGTGCCTACGGCCTACCTAAAAAAAAATTGAACACGGCACAACGTGGGCTGCATGTTGATGGGCCCATTGGCCATACTTACTAATGAAACCGCCGCTTCGAAAGCTGTCTGCGTCCAAGTAATTTAACTGACCCAAAAAGAAAAAATCAGCGGCGACTCAACAGGCCTGTCCTCACATTTTTTCTCTCAATCCATAGCATGGCGTGTGCATACTTTGACATCATTAACTGAGGAAATGGCTTCTCTAGTCGGACAACTTCCGTTTGCTTTAGAAAATGCAAATGGGTATAAAGTTTGGGAAGATCCGTCCTTCATCAAGTGGAGAAAAAGGGACCCTCATGTTACTCTGCGTTGCCATGACTCTATCGAAGGTAACCTAAATTTCAGTTTTCCGTTTTCATTCAAACATAATTTTAAGGTTTAGCAAACGGGTTCTGCGTCTATTTCAATTTAGTCTGTTCAATCATCATATCTTGATTTTGTTCCTTTGCAGAACTTGTTTCCTCTCATGTTCTTTTCTTTGAGTTTCCAAAATTGTGATCTTGTTCATTAAGTTTTGGTGCTTGCAATAAAATAGTCGTCTGTCAATTAGCTAGTTTTGCTCTCTTGTGTTGTCTTGCTTAGTTTATGTGAACTATATATCTAAAAAAAAAAAATGATAAAAGCAAATTTGGTTGTTATTGTCAGCTTGCAGGTTGAACTAAAACTCAAGTTTCTTTTTTCCTTATCCCGTTTTCTCTTGTTGACATCCATTTCTGACTTGCTTTTCTCTAGATTTATCCAAGTTAAAAACTAAATTAAATACAGTGAAAAGTTTTGAATTGGAAATGTTTAGTTTCAACTTAACTAGTTGGATATTATGGTGCTTGTCTCTCTCTCTTTTAAATATATATGAATTTGACTCTGAGTTGTATCTGATAGGTTCTCTTAAATATTGGTATGAACGCAATAAAGTGGATATTTCAGTGTCCAATTCTGCTGTTTGGGATGATGATGCTGTACATGAAGCTCTCAATAGTGCTGCCTTTTGGACAAACGGCTTGCCTTTTGTCAAGTCTTTAGCTGGTTACTGGAAATTTTTCTTGGCTTCAAGTCCTGCCGATGTTCCTCTGAATTTTCATAAAAGTTCATTTCAGGATTCCAAGTGGGAAGCTATACCCGGTAAGCATGTATTTACTAATATGCATTTCCAGTTATTTTTATCATTGTTTATTTATTAATAGTTTCTTTTTATATCTAATCAAAATCATGATTTACAGACAGAGACAAGTCTTTTGGTTGTTTCTTTTAATGTTTAATTTTGCAAGTGCTCTCCACATTCTTCTCCCATAAGTTTAGTTGTCTTATTTTTTGGAACAGTTCCTTCAAATTGGCAGATGCATGGCTTCGATCGCCCAATTTATACAAATGTTGTATATCCATTTCCACTTGATCCCCCTAATGTCCCTGCAGAAAACCCTACAGGCTGTTACAGGACATACTTTCACATTCCTAAAGAGTGGCAAGGTATGATCTCTTTGTTTGTGTTGGTAATTAGTTATGAATGCCAATGCTTCTTAAACCTGGTTTACTTTAGCTGTACCTATTCAAGTTTTGCTTCCTGATTAAGTAGTATATGAGTAAAAGTTCGGTAGTTCTTATGCTTTCCTGTAGTAAACTTTACAATCATATGGACTGTTGACTTCTTGCTAACATGTTGTGCTTACCTGTTATGTCCTTCATCATATCTTTGCTAAACATTTGGCCTTGTTATTATAGGTAACGTTGTTGTTGCTAAGTAAAATTTATATTTACTTGTGCATGTATTGTCAGATCTTTTCCTTGTATTGATAATGAATGTGACTTTTGCTCTGGCATATATTGTCAAATATTAACTTCTGCCTAACTAGAAGACCTTACCACCTTACCAATTGTTTTCTATCCCAGTGCCCTTGTTTTTCTCTTTCTTCATTTCTTTTCCCTTCGACATAAGCGATTATATAGTTAACAAAATTTCATAGAAAGCAATGTCTATGCAAGAAATAATTAAATTTATCTAGCTGAGATATAGTTGGTACTAGGGGTCAGTATCCGGTGTTCTGATGCTAATGTTTAGTTAACATTTTGAAGCATGGACTCATCTATCCATGTTGAACTGCACTGTTCAGTATCGATTCCACTTCTTTAAGCAGTAGACGGGAATCCTTCCTCTTTCTTAGTGGTTGACATATATGAAATAGATTTATATTTCTTTTTCAATCGAAGGGTTAGGTGTTTTTACCTCAGATGTAAACTGATTGAATGTAGGATTACATTTCATTGAGTTTTGGGTGGTGGAACAAAAGTTCTAGCCTATAAGACGGCACAGAAAATGTGTCAGAAAGGTGCCGTTACTGTGTAGGTTCAAGAAATTCAATGCTCAAGTTAGCTTTGTGATGGTTTGGAGCGAAGGAAATGACTTTTTTGCTGACTAATTCTTCGTTGAACAGTTACTATTGAATTATATGCATTTGTAGGTGCCTATCTGCTGCTAGCAGTGTACTAAACTATCTTTATTTTCAATTTAGATTATCTACAATTTGTCTATCTCAATCTCCTCGTCAAATTCCAGGATTATTCCTAATTTTCTATCATTCATATATTCTTTCTATATTCTCACATCTCATATCCTTTTAAGTCTTTGCTTGTGGAAGGGCCATGTGCCATAGTAGTCCACGGTGTTAAGCAAAATGCCCAAATTTTCCTTCGTCGTTTATGGACTGGTTATGTGGAATTTTAAACGAAGAAACCGGGGTTGGATGTTGGTTGGTGAAGAATGTTTAAACTATTAAAGGTACATTTTAGGTTGATGAATATTTTCAGAAATCTGGAAGCACTTTCTACACGTATGAGTATTTTAAAATATGCTAGTCAAATTGTAATGATAAAATAAGCTGATATACGGCTTGTTGTCCTTCACATGAATATTGGAGTTTATCTTGGAGATTCTTATTTTATATAAATTGTTAAGAGTTATAAAAATGATGGACTTTTCTCCCACCTTGGGAGCAATGTAAGCATTTTGCTTTTCTTAAAATGAGATACAAACTCTAAGCTATTTGTTTTTATAAACCAATGGTTTATAATGTTTTATGGATTAACGAGAATGATTGTTACCCTTTTTATATTTGACTTTACAGTCTAGACTGTTTGATTAACACAAATGGTTGGTTTCAAATTTGACATTCCTTGTTATGTCAAAAATTCAAACAACAATAGCCTATGTCAAAAATTCATAGAGCCATGAAATCTTGGTATAAATCAATTTACAAAGTATGAATTCGTTATGCTATTCATTTCAGGTCCTGCTTCCTGTTCAAATTCTTATTTCATCTCACTATGTTTGTTTTTCTCTTTTTACAGTTTCAGTTATGTGCTCATTATAATATCTAACACATAAATCGTTCAACTTATAAATTGTTGATGACAGGTCGCAGAATTTTCCTACACTTTGAAGCTGTTGACTCTGCATTCTGTGCTTGGATTAATGGGGTTCCTGTGGGATATAGGTACAATTATTGCATGCTTCCATGAGATGTTTTCATAGTAGTTGTTGTATACACAGGATATAATTATTTTCTTTGTGATGCTCTGTAGTTGTATTAATGGTTACAGAGCCTTCTTAGTGAGCATTAGCTGAATCATTAGGTTGTAAAGCATTGTGAACTCGATGGGAGAACTTATGCAAGTGAATTTGAGATCCAGTTTAAAGAGAAATGGGATCTTAAATTTATTCTTGAATCCTATAATTAATGGATAAAAGGATGAACAACCTCTATTTTACAACAGTGATAATCATGTTTGAGATCATAAACCAGAAAAGAGGCTAATATTCCTTGAGTTAGGGCTTATAATGTGATGGATGAAAAATATTGCATAAATTATCATATCAAAAGTAAAGAGCATACACTAAAGCAATATTATTAAGTTGACTTAAGAATTTGATCTTTCAATTGTTTTTAATGTGAAAAAGAAATGCAAAAGCTTGTTTTCCGGAAGCAGCAATGTCAAATTCAGTCTTTAGACAAACCGTGTTTTCTTCAATTTATCCAATATATTTAGAGTAAAGATAGAGCTACAAATTGATGTGGCATAATTCAATTGATTGGATTAAATAGCTGTTGGACCGTATTATTTATTATTTTTTTATTTTCATCCAACTAATGAATTTAGGCCGCATCAATTGGCACAAAATAAGTTTGTAGCTACATCATCACTCATTTCTATATTATAAATTCTTTCGCCAACTTTAAGCTAGAGCTTGGACGTATTTTGATGGATGATCAATGATTTCCAAATATCATGTTTGAGGTAGAGAGCATATGCTGAAGACTGGTGGGAAGTTGAGTGAAATTTGGGTCCTTAAACTGAAATCCAGGAATTTACATTGTGGAAGTAGCAGTATGAATTTCAATCTCTTGTAAAACAGTGTCTTTGTCTGAGAAAGAAATGACAACACGTCAAAATCCATGATAATGAAAATATGTAAAAAGTATTGTATGCTAGTAAGTTTTGATCTGAAGGTTTTTTATCATTAATTTACTGGTGAAGCTTTGATTTGGTTCATACGTAGGAAGTGCTTAGTTTTGCATTTTGCATGCTGGTGTCATGATTGTTAACTGTTGTGCGGTGTGTCATAGAACAATGATATGCATGTCTTGGAGTTTTTGATGACTTGAGGAGTTAACAAACTTGTTTAAAATGTGCTCGGTCAGTCAGGATAGTAGGCTACCAGCGGAGTTCGAAATCTCAGATTACTGTTATCCTCATGGGTCAGACAAGAAGAATGTTCTAGCAGTTGAAGTTTTTAGATGGAGCGATGGTTCTTACCTTGAAGATCAAGATCATTGGTGGCTATCTGGTATTCATCGCGACGTGCTTCTTCTAGCTAAACCACAGGTTTGTAGGCAATATTGTTATTTTTTAAAAAATTGAAGTGAACTTTAGGCAGTAATTCAAACGTTGTTATACGTCTGTAGGTTTATCTTATCGCTTAACTCACACAGTTTGTTCAGTTTGGATAATGGGTCAAGGTTTGGTTATGTTGTTGTACTTAAATGTTGAAGCGTAAGAATAACTGCTACTTGTTTTGCTAAAATTTGTATCTAATACTACTTTTTTCCTTTGGAGAAAAAGTTATGCTTTTTGGTACATGTTGTTGTATCTAATGCTACTGATGACTGTCCGATAACATCTCATTACAATTTAATTCATAATAATGGGAACTATCATTAGACTACTTGACCACTTGGCTTTGTTCATATGTTAAGTAACAATTTGACTAAAGCCTAGGCTTTCCAGGTCATGGTAATGGAATAACAGCAGTATCTAAATTTTAACAGTGTGCAAGGATGAATAGTTAACAGGCTTATCCTGTGAGTGGTTGTTACTTTTACTTGGTAACAATGAGGATGTATTTCTAAATGAAATAATTGTAATAAGATTGGTTCTTGAGTGGTACAATTAAACACATTATAATTATATATTAGTTTGAAGTAATGTAGGAAAGGGAGAAGAAAAGAGAGGAAAGAACAGAGAATGAAATAGAGAGAGAAATGGAAAGGAACTTACATAGAGGATAGAATAGATAGTAGCAATCCAAAGAAAAAATTTAAATAGGGAGAATGAATAAAAAGAAAGATAAGAGAGCTTGAGAAGAAAGACAAAGGAGTCCCATGCGGGATAGCCTAGTGGTTAGAACTCTTGCAATGACATGAGAGGTCTGGGGATCCAATCTCCCTCTCACATACTTCAGAGGGGGTTTACATTTCAATTCTATTTGTGCATGGGGAGAGGCAGGGTGTGGTGTGTGATAAGAAATTCTAAAAATCTAGGAACAAAATCATGATAGCAAACTATGTAGTTGGTTCGTCTCTTAGAAAAAATGATAAAAATAAAACAACAGAAAAAAGGTAAAACTCAAGAGAAATGAGGGGAAGATGAGAAAAGAAAAATAGGGAAGATCCAAGTTGGTAGTGATTTACCTCATTAGTAATGGGTCGTTCAAAACCCTTGAAAGTGGGTCACTGGATGGTCTCAGTCCTTCTTTCAATTGAAAAGCTGAAATGAAGACTGAATGTAGTATGGGAGAGAAAGTAGTTTGATCTATTAAAAATATTGTCTTGTACTATAGCTTTGCTAGTGAGATAATAGGGAACATGTCACAGTGAATTAACTCCCACTCTTATTCTTCTTTTCTTTGTTTTTACTATGGCGGCGAAGAATCAAACTCTCATCACTTATTAGAAGAGAATCAATGCTGGCTACGTTTTATGAAGGCCATCTAGATGTATCATGTGGATTTATTTCCATATTAGTAAATTATTGATCTATTTAGTGCATGGATCCTATATAACTACAATTATTTTTTGATGGTGTTTTTATCTTATAAATTTTATCAAATAATTACATTCCATCTGGATTGACCAAAGAACCACAATGGAAGTCACTCGTTGAGATCTATCATTGATTAATGGTCCATCTATCAAGTGAAAATGACCAGTGTGGTTGGAAAAGTCTTTTAAGACTAATTTAACACATCTTACCTATATGTAAATATAGTAATGTATTGAATGTTTTGCCGTACCTTATTGGAGATAGTATTTTCTATTTTCGCTGATTTCTTTTGTTTGATCTAATAAATTGTCCTAAATTCATGTTGATATTTTTCATTTTTGTGATGTCCTATCTCTGTGGGTTTGATGGCAACCTCTTACTATTGGAAAACATACTAAATAAATAAACCAATTGTAATGAAGGTATTCAATTCAGACTATTTCTTTATTTCAAATCTGGCCAAGGATATTTTCGGCTAACTAAATAAACCAATTGTAATGCAGGTATTTATTGCAGACTACTTCTTTAAATCAAATCTGGCAGAGGATTTTTCTCTTGCGGATATACAGGTAAACACTTGTCAACTTTAAGACTAACTTTCACATTTTTGGAGTAATGAAATCTGAAAATAATGAATTTTGCTTGAATTTGAAAAGTTATTTTGCTTGAATTTGAAAAGTTTTCATTCTCCAATATATGGAGAATAATTGTATAATACCTAGTTATACTAAACTATTCTCATATGTTTTTTATGAATTCCAAGTATTATGTAAATTTGTCCGTTGAAGCATTTTATCGTTTTACATGAACCGTCCATTGCATCTGAGGTATCTGTCTTTATATTCATAATGGAGTTGCTGAGTTGAAAGTTTTATCATGTTGGTTACTCTTCATTTTCAAGGTTTCTTGGTGGTATCTGTAAAAAGAACCTTTGCATTTTTGGTGCAAACTTTTCTGGCACGGTTAATGTTGCAAGACATAGTCCCGTTCTGCCTCTAGTATGTTACCTTCAGGAAGTACCTTATGAAATTCTTTTTAACGTTTGGTACTACTGAATTTTGTTTACTTTTGCTTCCAAGTGGTTCTTTGGCTTCATTATGTTTCTTCTATTGTTATTGTTTCATTACCTCTTTTAATTGAAGAGTTTGGATAAACTTGGATTGGAACTATTCATTTAACAGGCAGAGTCTGTTTGTTAATCTACGATGTTAGGAAGCATGTTTTGTTCGTTATAGGTTGTTTGACTGGCATTATTGAATGTCTGCAAATTTTTCTGATAAGAAACTGAAAATTTTATTAAAGATGAAGAATCTTTACAAGGAGTGAACCAACTGTCCACTATAAAAGCAAAATTATGAAAAAGTTTCCTACACTGTACAAAAATATACCAATCACCCCTCTACAATATCAGAGCAGCCTAGACACCTATCTCAAAACACTCTCCCGGCTTAGATGACTTAAGAAAAAAGATGAATCTTGGAACTCCTTGGAAACTGAAGCCCAAAGCGAATCTAGAAGTCAAACTCTTTCTCACAATTCTTCAATGTCATCTGCATTTTTCCCTTAAAAAGTACATGATTACTTTCCTGCCTTATTACCCAAAATTGAGCTACCATAGCACAGTTCCATAGAGTTTTGGCCAAAGCAGTGGAATTCTCCATAAAAAGAACCTAGTGTGATCAGAAAATTTAGTCTTTTTGCACAATCTGTTCCACAACTTCGAGGCCACAAAACAACGAAGAGAAAGATGGTTAGAAGTTTCTGCTGTTTTGCGAATCACAAACCAAGATATAGATACACATATTAGGGAGTTTTCTTTGAATCACTTCTCTCGAATTTAATTTCCTTGTGCCAAGGCCCATAAAAGGACTTGAATTTTTGGGGGAATACTAGCCTTCCAAATCGTTTTGGAGGATAAAAAATCAGCCAAGGAGACATCATTAATCAGCCAGTTAAGATTTGCTAGAATAATGTCTTGATCTCCGAACTCCACAATCTTTTGTCTTTCTTCAGTCCTTCGATATCGTCATTGTCTACCAACTCCAAGAGATGCATAATCCTAAATCTCTCTTATCACTCAAGTTTTTTTTAAAGTTGAAATTCTAATGCCAATTCCATGTAGACGAAGATGATGTACATAGATTTATAGAAACATTTCTTGTAGGATAGAGCCTACAGAGGTGAGGGAAATGCTAACACAAAGAAAAAATCTCCTAAGCATTAATCCTCCCTATTGTGAATTTAGGGATAGGAGTGGGTAGAATCGAACCGGGCCTGTAAAATTACTAGTCCGGTTCGGTTTTTTGGCGGTTTGGTTTGATATTTTTTCTTAGAAAAAATCGAATATTTCGGTTTTGTATAAAATCAAATACTTCAGTTTGGTTTTCGGTTTAAACTTCTAAATCCAAAAACCAAGCCGAAAAATCGAAAAAATAATTTTTAAATTAAGGAAATGCAACATGGCGTTTAGGGATTGGCTGAGGCGGGTCGGACACTAAGAAAATCTGGTTTCGTTTAGTTTTTTCTGTTTCGATTCGGTATTTTATATGTGAAAAAACCAAATTGTTTAATATCGAATCCAAACTGAATAAAAATACCCAAACTGTTTCTTTAAAATTCTCAAACTGAATCTTACTAAACCAAAAATTCTCAAACCGAACCGAGCTGAAATGTTTCCCACCTCTATTTAGGGATTGCTAGTTGTTTTCTTGTCATTTTAATAAAATAGGAAACTACCATAAATCAGGAAAGTAGAGAAATTCTAATTTTATAGTCTTTAAATTAGCCGTAGAACTATTCTCTAGTTTTCCTATTTGTTTTGTACCGATTATTTTCTTTGAATTAACGAGAAATATTTTAGCTATGTCTTTCTATTTTTTCTTCCCTTTCTTTACAAAGCAGCCATGGTTGGCTCTAACTTGACTTTCTCCGACGCTAACAGCACTACGACATCGTCTGAAGGGATTTCCTAGCCATCCCCAATTGCGCCTATCACCGAAAGCACTTTGCAAATAACCATTCACAAGTTAAATAGTAAAAACTATTTAAAATGGTCTTAATCTATGCGTTTGATGATGGCAAGGGAAAACTCGGATATTTGAATGGAAAAATCAAACCTTCAGCTGTAGATGATCCGAAATACCTATAGTGGTGATTGTAAAATTCGATGGTTACCACTTGGCTTATTAATTCCACGGAACCAACTTTGGGAAAGCTATTCATGCTTATGTCACTTCTTTATGATGTTTGGGAGGCTGTTGTAGGGACATCCTCTGACCTAGAGAATCATTCTCAATTGTTCGAGATTAATGCTTGGATGTGGCGGTTGCAACAAGTTGATAAAGATGTAACCACCTATTGTAATGACATGATGATTTTGTGGTAGGAGTTGGATATGTTTGAAGTGAAGTATGGGAGAGTCTGAATGATAGCGCTCAATACTAGAAAAAGGTTGAGTGAGGTCGAGTGTTCATGTTTGTGGCAGGTCTAAAAAAAGTCATCGATGAGATCTGAGGCCAAATTTTTAGGTGGACACCTTTGCCCTCTATTAGAGAAGTATTTTCTGAGGTCCACGGAGAGGAGGCTCAGAGACAGGTAATGTTAAAAAGAGTAGAGAAACCAAAGATTGATCCTGATGGTTCTACTCTTGTAGCTTGTGATAATGAGCAACAAAGAGATAGATAAGGAGGCAAACAAAAGGCCATGGGATGATCATTGGCGGAAAACATAACATACACAAGAAAACTGTTGGAAATGCCATGGAAGACTTGTAAATTGGAAGAAGAAAGATACTAGTGCTTTTCAGGTTAGCATCATTAATTCGAAGGAGCACTAAGGAACAAATGGAGCACCTATACAAAATGTTTCAATCCTAATCCATAGGAAATTCTAGTTCATCTTGTTCTTTAGCCCAATACAGCCTTTACTTGTGTCAATCCAAATACCTCTTGATGTTTGATTCAGAAGCCACTTATCACATGACGAGGTCCACGCAGTTGTTTTCTTCTCTTCAGCTTGTGCAGGAAATCAAAAGGTCAAAATAGCATATGATTCCTTTACAACTATTGCATAGAAGGAAAAATTACTATTTCTCTTATCTTGCTCTGAAAGATGTCTTTCACATTCCTCATATATCCTATAATCGGTTAATAAATTAACTCATGATCATAATTGTCAAATCAATTTTTAGTCGTCTTAATGTAAATTTCAAGATTTAACTTTGAGGAAGATGATTGGGGATGTTAGGCAAGACTATGCCCTTTACCTTTTTAACAATGGTTCAAACTTTGGAAGGCAAGACCAATAGATTTGTTCTAATTCTACTTCTATTTCCAATGACAGATTATGTTATGGCAATTTCGGTTAGGAAATCTACATTTTTAGTATTTAAAGCAGTTGTTACCCAAATTATTTATGAACAAAAATGCTTTTATTTTTCGATGTGAAGTTTGTGAATTAGCTAAACATTGTTGTGTTTTTTTCCACTACAACCGTACAAAAATGGCAACCATTTTTGGAAAACACTAGTTTATTACGTTTATTGATGATCATACTGTGGTTGCTTTGGTATTTTTACTAAAAAATAAATCTAATGCTGAAAGTATGTTGAATAATTTTTATACTCGGGTGCAAACACAGTTTCAACTTATATCAAAATTTTTCAGATTTGTTATTTGAGATGGAAAAGAATTGTATATTCCATAATTTTCATTGAAATACTGAGACATATATATAGAAAAACTAGGAAGCTATCTTAGGAGCTATACTAATTAGGATCCCTATAATTAAGCTAATAAGACAGCTATATACAACTAATTATATTCTGTAAATTATATTCTGTAACACTCTTCCTCAAGTTGGAGCATAGATGTTAATCATGACCAACTTGTTACAAAGATAATCAACTCGAATCCTATTTAGAGCTTTCGTGAAGATATCTTCTAATTGATCTCCAGTCTTCACATACCTAGTAGAAATCAAACCTTGCTGAATTTTCTCACGAACAAAATGACAATCAATATCAATGTGCTTAGTTCGCTCATGGAATACATGATTAGATGCAATATGGAGGACAATTTTGCTGGTACTGACTTTTTAAGACCTATTTCAGTTAAGAGCTAATATATCCACATTATCTCACACACAGACTATGCCATAGCTTTATATTCTGACTCTGCACTCGATCTTGACACAATGTTCTGCTTTTTACTTTTCCATGAGATCAAATTTCCTCCAACAAAAACACAATAACCTGATGTGGATCTTCTATCCACTTTAGAACCTGCCCAATCTGCATCTGAAAAACATTTAATATGGGTGTGCCCATGATTTGCATATAAGATACCACGTTCGAGTGCTCCTTTAGAGTAACGCAAAATCTGTTCTAATGCTGCCCAATGATGAACTGTTGGGGATGACATAAACTGACTAACAACACTAACAGAATATTCAATATCTGGACGAGTTAGTATAAGATAATTCAGCTTTCCAACCAACTTTTAATATTTCTCAAGATCTTCTATTAGTTCTCTATCTCCTGTAAGGTGCATGTTCGGAGTCATTGGAGCACTGCAAGGCTTTGCCCCCAATTTTTCTCTCAGAGAATAAGTCAATGACATACTTTCTTTGAGATAAAAAGATACTTTTTTTACTCATAACTTCAATACCCAAGAAATATTTTAGCATCTCTAAGTCCTTGGTGTGAAATTGAGTATGTAAGAAAGACTTAAGAGATGAGATTCCTGTAGTATCACTTCCGATAATGACAATGTCATCCACGTACACGACTAAAAGAATGATACTAGCTTCCGATTGTTTGTAGAACACAGAACGGTCAGACTTGCTTTTTATCATACTAAACTTTTCAACAACCTGAATAAATTTTCTGAACCAAGCACGAGGACTCTGTTTCAAACCATACAGAGATTTTCGAAGATGACAAACTCGCGCAGACTCCCCCTGAGCAACAAAACCAGAAGGTTGCTCCATATACACCTCCTCCAACTGACCCATCCGGATTTACCTTAACTGTGAACACCCACTTGCATCCTAGAGCCTGTTTTCCTAAAAGCAAATCAACCAAGTTCCAAGTACCATTGTCGTCTAAAGCATTCATTTCCTCCATCATTGCATTGTGCCAACTAGGATGAGATAAGGCTTCATGAACAGTTTTAGGAATAGAGATAGAATCAAGGGATGCAATAAAAGAACAAGAGAAAGACGACAAGTAGTTATAAGAAACAAAAGAGGAAATAGGATAAATATATTGGCATTTACCTTTGCGTAATGCAATAGGAAGATCATCGCTCGAGACTAGATCTGATGACGAAGGAGCAAGTGTAGGACATGAATCTGGAGGTTTATGCCTAGAGTAGACTTGAATAATAGGAGGCTTGACAGGAGTTGATGCTGATACAGATTCGGAGGATGTGATAGAATAGACTAACAAATCATCATCCTCCCCCTGACGTGCAGGAGGAGGAGAAGACGAAAAATAAGGTGTGTTTTACATGAAAGTAACATCAATTGAAACAAGGTATTTGTTAAGACTAGGGCAATAACATCTATAACCTTTTTGAAGACGGGAATAACCAATGAAAATACACTTTAAAGACTTGGGATCTAATTTAGTGACGTGCGGACAAACATTCCGAACAAAATAAGTACTACCAAATATCCTAGGGTCAACTAGAAATAGTGACTTATTGGGAAAAAGGATTTTGTAAGGGATTTCACCATGAAGAACAGATGATGGCATGCGATTAATTAGAAAACATGCTGTAGAAACTTCATAGGCCTAAAAAGGTTTAGGAACATTCATTTGAAATAATAGGGCTCGTGCAATTTCAAGATGTCTATTCTTACGTTCTGCCACTCCATTTTCAGATGGAGTATCAACACAAGAAGTTTCATGAAGTATGCCATGCTGAGCCATATAAGATCGAAATAAAGCAGACATATATTCTTTGGCATTATCACTTCGCAAAGTACAGATTGAAACATTAAATTGAGTTTTAATCTCAGCACAAAACGCACAAAAAAGAGAAAACAACTTAGAACGATTTTTCATTAAATATAACCAAGGTACACGAGAATAGTCATCCATAAAAGTAACAAAATACTTAAATTCAGGTTTAGAAAAAATAGGACAAGGACCCCAAACATCATAATGAACTAATTTAAAAGAAACACTAGCATGTTTATTGACTCTTGGACTCGAACTACGACGATGGTTTTTCGCAAATTGACACGACTCACAATCTAATGAAGACACCTTACTAAACTGTGGACAAAGCGTTTTGCGCAAAGGAAGAGATGGATGATCCAACCTACAATGTGCCTCAAATGGAGATGTTACACCAGGGCAAACAACAGATTTTGGTATTGATGTATCAAGAATGTAGAGGCCTCCAGACTCATGTCCTTTACCAATAATCTTCTCCGTCATAAGATTCTAAAATAAGCAATGATCAGAAAAAATGAGATGCAACAGTTAAGATTGCGAGTAAGCTGACTTACTGATATCAAATTAAAGGATAAATTAGGTAAATGTAAGACGGACGACAGAGGAAGCAAAGGGGTAGGAGTTATTGTGCCGGACCCATGAACACAAGATGGTGACCCATCGACTAAAGTAACGGTAGAAGTGGAAGTTTGTGACTGAAAAGTAGAAAAGAGACCAGAATTACCTGTCATATGATCTGTGGCACCAGAATCAATGACCCATTTGGAAGACGATGAAAGAAGGCACGTATTGGGTTTACTTGAATCAGCAATAGCAGTAACAGAAGGAGATGGAGACTTTAGTGATACTTGATACTGTGAGAACTGGGCAAATTCATTTGCAGGGATAAGAATTGATTTTTCAAGATTATCATTAGTGGATGCAACATTGGCCAAGTGAGCTTGTTGATTCTTGTACTGAAGCTTTTGACAATAACGCTTCGTATGTCCTGGCTTGTGACAGTAATAGCACACAATTCCTCCAGAATCCTGTGGTCGAGCTTCAAACCCTTGTGCGCCTCCTCCTTTGTTTCCACTCTGATTGGTTGATCTCCCAGGCTCATAATTATTATTTCGACTTACCAACGCGCCACTGAGTTGAACAGACGGAGTACCTTCTGTGCGAAGTACTCGAATAAATACTTCATGTAAAGAGGAGATCTTAGAGTGAGAAAGAACCTATGACTTAGCAGTCTCAAAGTCAGAGGAAAGGCCAGCAAGGAAACTTATGATAGGAATTTGCTTTCATTGGCGTTGCTGAATCTTCACATCAGGGCTAAAAGGCAGTAACATATCAAGCTCCTTATAAGTCTTTTTAAATGCCATAAAATAATTCGTAAGGGACTAATCTTTTTTTTCCGCACGGTAAAATGCTTTGCACACCTCACATGCGAGAAAGGTTCCCTTTACTAGAATGCAGGAAATCCAAATAATCCATCAACTCTTTGATAAATTCGCAGTGATTGATCAAGCCAATAACCTCGCTATCAATAGAATTCCGAATCTGCAGGAATAAGCAAGCATCCTCTCTAAGCCACGTCTTCCTTGAATCATCCTCAGGAGGATCGTCAGTCAAGTGAGTATCTTTGTCAATACTCCAAAGATAAAGTCGAACGGTCTTGCTCTAATCCAAATAATTCAAGCTATTTAGCTTATGGTCCGTGATCTTAGACATCACAGGAACCATATCCAACACAACCACAGATTTCTTCTCAGTCATAACTCCTTAACGAACACAAATCAGCGAAGCACAGAAGCCGTACTAACACAATCGAAACACAGAACCACCAGAAAAGTAGACTGAAACAATTGGAGAAGAACAGCAGACAAACGTAGTGGCGCGTGGTGCTCACGCGCAGGCTTTCCAGCACCAGACTCTGGGAAACCACTGGTCGGCGACTGGGCTTCCTTTCTGGCCA
Organism: Atalantia buxifolia; assembly: GCA_030444775.1. NCBI lineage: Eukaryota > Viridiplantae > Streptophyta > Magnoliopsida > Sapindales > Rutaceae > Atalantia > Atalantia buxifolia. The sequence goes on from CM059838.1 coordinate 4,859,720, forward strand.
GGTGGTGAGAACAAAAGGCCACTCCCAATAGGGTTACCAAAATGGAACCCTAAAAGACACTAAACCCTAATTTGTGTTTATGCAAAAGACCCAAAACAAAATCTCAATTTGGCAACCTTAATGCTCTGATACCATGTTATTTGAGATGGAAAAGAATTGTATATTCCATAATTTTCATTGAAATGTTGAGGCATATATATACAAAAATTAGGAAGTTATCTTAGGAAACTATACTAATTAGGATCCCTATAATTAAGTTAATAATACAGCTATATACAACTAATTATATTTTGTAAATTATATTCTGTAACGAGTGATAATGGCAAAGAGGTTTTTAATCATGTATTAGGGATTTTTTTTGATGAGAAAGGGATTATATATCAAAGTTTTTATAACAATACTCCTCAATAAAATGGGGTGGTTGAAAGGAAGAATAAGCATCTTCTTGAAGTTGCTGGGCCCTTGAGCTCTACAACTAAAATTCTAAAGTATTTTTAGGAAGAAGTTGTTATAACAACCACATTTTTGTTAAATAGAATGCCTAAAAGAACTGTGGGGTTTGAGACACTAATGAATGTTTTCAATGGATATTTTCCAACTTCAAGGTTAATAACAAGTATTCCTTTAAAAATTTTTAGTAGTAGTGGTTTTGTTTATAACCATGACCCTAGAAGAAGAAAACTTGATCCAAAAGCACATAAACATATTTTTGCAGGCTATCCTGCAAATAAAAAAGGTTATAAATGTTGTGAGCAAACTGTTTGCTTTTATAGATGTCACTTTCTTCAAAGAATAATCATACTATCACAATTCTCATCTTCAAGGGGGTAAGAACAATAGTGAAAATGATATGTTTTTAAATGGTTCTAGCTTAACCATTGAGTTTGATCGTATTAATAATGATGTTTTGCTTGAAGTAAATGAGAAAGGAAATACAAATGAATTAAATATTGGAAATTTTGGACAACCTTTGTTAAGGTCATCACATAAATAAAATCATAAATAAAATGCTAAAAAGTTTAAGATGTGTGCAAAATGGTATAAAGGTCTTGTATATTCAAAAGAGTATTAACAAAAAAGAAAAGGAACATTATCCTACAGTATCACCAAGAATCTGACTAGGGGTTGGATCATGATATTCCTTCAGAAAATCTGGACAATAATTCTTTAGGTAATTTTGGGTCAAATTCCTCAAATCAAGATGATCTTCCTATTGCTTTTAGGAAAATTGTTAGGTCCTATATTAAACATCCCCTGTCCAACTTTATTTCTTATAATGTGTCTCCCTCCTTTTCGTACTTTCATTTCACAAGTGTTTAGTGTAATTATTCTAGATGATGTACACGAAGGTCTAAATGTTCCTAAATGGATGGAAGTTATTTTTGAGGATGTGAGAGCTCTGGAGAAGAATGCTGCTTGGGAAAAGGTTGATCTACCACAAGGAAAAGCTGTTGTTGGTTGTAAGTGGATATTCATTCTAAAATATAACTTTTGATGGCCCTCGGAACGATAAAAAGCTTGATTGACAGCTAAAGGTTATACACAGACTCATGGAGTAGATTGTCTGGAGACTTTTTCCCGGGTGTTGAAATGAAACACCATTCTTATTCTTTTGTTAGTTGTTGCAAATCTTAACTACTCTTTAAATTAGTCAAATGTAAAGAATGTTTTTCTCAATCGTGATCTTGAAGAGGAAGTTTATGTGGAGGCTGGTTTTACTGAGAAGTTTGGATCCAAGGTATGTAGACATAAAATATCATAAAATGGTCTGAAACAATCACCTAGAGCCTGTTTGATAGGTTTACATAGTTTGTGAAGAGTCAGGGCTATAGTTAAGGACAGGCGGATCACACTCTCTTTACAAAAGTCCCTACTAAAGACAACTCTTTGTCTTGATTGTTTGTGGACCAGCTAACCACACTCTCTTTACAAAAATCTCTACCAAAGACAACTCTCTGTCTTGATCCTCTGTAGAAGATATAATTTTGACAGGAGATGATACAGGAGAAGTGAGTCAATTGAAGCAGTGTTTAGCGAAGGAGTTTGAGATCAAGCATTTAGGGCAATTGAGATATTGTTTGAGAATGGAAATTGCGAGATCAAAAAAAGGCATAGTGGTTTCACAAAGAAAGTATACCTTGGAACTTTTGAAAGAAATTGGTGTGAGTCAGTGGAAGCTGACTGATACTTTGATAGAAGCAAATGTGAAGCTTGGAGAAGCAAAAGGAGGAGTTCATGTGGATATTGGCAGATGTCTCAAATTAGTTGGGAAGTTGATTTGTTTATCTCATACTCGACTCGATATAGCTTTTGTGGTAAGTATGTTAAGTCAGTTTATGCATTCTCCTTGTTAAGAGCACCTTGAAGTTGTGTTTTGAATTCTTCATTATTTGAAAGCAACTGCAAGAAAGTTATTTTTTTTGGGTAAAAATGAGAAGAGAGGAATTGAAGTTTATACTAACGCAAATTGGGCAAGTTTGACAATTGATAAAAGATCAACATCTGGATATTGCACTTTTTGTATGGGGTAATTTGGTTACTTGGAGGAGCAAAAAGCAAAGTGTTGTCGTTAGAAGTAGTGCAGAAGCTGAATTTCGTTTAGATGGTTGAAGAAGTGCGTGAAGTACTTTGGCTAAAATGGGTTCTTGGAAAACATAAACAGCCATTTAGTCTCCCTATGAGGTTGTACTGTGATAATAAAGCGGCTATCAGTATAGCTCATAATCTGATGTTACATTACAGAGCGAAACATGTTGGGATTAATAGACTTTTTATGAAAGAGAAGCTTGAAGAAGGGATAATTTGTACTCCTTTTGTTCCCACTATGAAGCATGTTCAAATATCTTCACCAAGAGCTTGATGAGACAGCCATTTGAACTTCAAGGTAGCAAGTTGGGCATGATTGATATCTTTGTGCCAACTTAAGAGGGAGTGTCGATATTTTAGGGATTTTTAGTTGTCTTCTTATCATTTGAATAAATTAAGAAACTACTATAAACCAAGAAAGTAGAGAAATTTTGATTTTACAGTCCTCAAATTAGCTTTAGAATTACTCGCTAGTTTTCCTATTTATTTTGTACCGACTATTGTCTTTGAATTAATTAGAAATATTTTTTGCTCTGCCTCTCTTTTTTTCCTCCTCCTTGTCTCCACACTTTCAAAACCAAATAACCTTACCATTCGCCACGTTTAGTTTAATGTGAGAAAGAGAAGAGGGAATTTCTTTGAGATTGCTTTCCAAGGGATTCTAAGACTTGCATTGTTAACCACATTAGTCCCAACCATTTGAGTGTAGGCTATACTTACTTCTAATCACCGAATGCCAAAGAGAATCTTTTTTCAAGAGGTAATCTCCATAGCCACTTAACTAAAAGAGCTGTATTTTTCTTCACCACATTTCCAATTCCTATCCCTTTTTTAAACTTAGATCTTGAAACTACATCCCATCTAATAAGGTGAGAGTCATTTGATTCATCAACACCTTCCCAAAAGAGATCCCTTATCAACCTTTCTTTTCTGTTGGCTAACTTACTTGATGTTTTGAGCAAGGCAAGGAAGTAGATCGGAAGAGCTGACAATACGGAATGAGTTAAAGTAAGCCTGCAACCTTTGGAAAGAAAGGCTTTTTTCCATCCTCCAAGTCTTCTTTCGTTCTCCGCATCCGGATCCCAAAAACTTGAAGATCTGGGATTGCTTCCTGAAGGAAGGCCTAAATACTTAATAGCTCAACTTCCTATTGACTTGCCAAATTGATTAGCTAAGGCATTCACTTTCTCTTCAGTAGAATTAATTCCTACAACAAAGCTTTTAGCTTTATTCACTTTAGGCCCAGAAATAAGACTAAAAACTTCAACTACTTTGAGAAGATTATCATCTAAACCTTTTTGATGAAGAAAAGAGAGTATCATCGGCAAATTGGAGGTGAGAGACCATCATCTTCCCCTTACCAACTTCGATGCCGATCACTATATTGCTTTAGGAGCTTTTTCCATCAACTTGGTCAAACCATCCCCTACTAAAATAAATAGAAAAGGAGATAAAGGATTGCCTTGTCTAAGCCTCCTTGTAGCTTCAAAAAGACCCCTAGGGCGACCATTGATGAAAACTGAAAAATTCAAGAAGTTCCAATCCACGTGATTGTCTCAAAATCAATCTTAATCATCATTTCTTCTTTCTTCTTTTTATTTCCTTCTTTCTTCTTTTTACACTTTTCCACAACTTCATTAGCTGCCGACATAAAAGTTGTCTGCCTCGAATAAAAGCTGACTAGGCAGTAGAGATGGTGTTTTGCAAAACTCTCTTCAACTAACGAGATAAGACTTTTGCCATAATCTTGTATAGGCTTGTGACAACTATCCAATCTTGATAGATTCTTTCTTCTTAGGAATAAGGCAAATGAAAGTGGCGTTCATGATTTTGTTAACAACCCCTTTTTCAAAAAACTCTTCCATCACTTTGATATCATCTTTAATAATCTCCCAGTAAGTTGAAAAAATGCCAAAGAAGAACCATATGGACCTGGGGCTTTGTCTAGGCAGTATTGATCAATGGCCTATTTAACCTCCTCTTTCTCAAACTTTGTTTCTAACCAGACTGCAAGCTGTTCTTTAAGAAGGGCCCAATTAAGTCCCATCACTGTTGGTCTCAAATCTTCTTCACTTGAGTACAAATTGGAAAAATAATTTAAAATTTCCTCTTCAATTTTTTTCAACTGTCCTCAATCTGCTCTCCCACTGATGTTTCTAGCTTGTTGATCATATTCCTGTTTCTCTGCTCATTTACTATTTTATGAAACATTTTGGTATTGCCATCCCCATTTTTTGCCCACACAAACTTAGCCTTTTGCCTCCACAACTTGTCTCCTCCTTGAAAGATCTTTCATTGAATAAAGTCTCGTCCGTCAGCCCTGCCTGCTTTTGTCAATTTCCATGATTTGACCTTCAATCAACTTCTTCTATTTTTCCTTTTTACCAAAAACAACCTTATTCTAGTTCTTCAGCTTCTCCTTAACCTTCCCTATTCTGATCATGAAATTTTATCCTTCATAACCGGTAAACTGCATCCCACTCCACCAATCTCCAATGCATTGATTAAATTGATGATGCTGCAGCCACATGTTTTCAAATTTAAACGGGACAGGTCCCCATTTTATAGCATTAGAGTCTAAAACAGTGGGGCAATGATCAGAAGCAGTTCTAGATAGAACTATCTGATTAATAGAGCCTACATGGAGCTGATTTTACCTGATCAAATTGCAGAGCCTTTCCAGAGTGTTGCAGACCGGACAGATTTATTTTTCTGTTGGCTGGGAGGAGATTGGTTTAAGGGAAGAACGGAGTTCAAACCTTACAAAGCAACAAAATAAATTTTAGCTTTCTCAGCTACGAAGTGACTCACTTCTAAGGATTCTGGTTCATTTGTTTCAATCTTGCCGGTAAAAATTTTGCAGGTTGCACCTCAAAATGTTAAAAAGGGCTATATTAGCACCTATTGTTGTAATAAGCCAAAATGTCTGCAGGTAGACCTTTTGTATCTCTCTTGTCATAGAAATAAATTTTTCCTGTTCCTAATCAAAAAGACATCAAAGGAAACATTGAAGGTGGGGTGACAGATGAGCACATGCAATAAGGCGCTGCATTTTATTGTAGTCACAAATGATATTTTTCGTGGAATAACTAACAAGTATTGATAAGAGAGCGCAGAGATGTTATGGTTTGATCACAGTTTTGTTCCATATTTATGTTTTCCATTGTGATTTCTCATCATTATCATCATGCGTAATTGATAAATTGTGTAAGCATGATGCTTGCTTCCTCTATTTGGCTTACTCTTGCCATGTGTGTTTGAATTGTTGTATGGTCAGTGACTGATGCATCTTCCAGTTATCGTGTTCTCTATTGTATTTCTTGTCAAGACTTATTGAGATGTTGTCATCATTATTCAGGTTGAAGTGGAAATAGATTGCTCCCCAGAAATATCTAAAGACAGTATCCTTGCCAACTTTGTCATTGAAGCTGGATTATATGATACTGGAAGCTGGTATAACTGTGATGGATGCATTGATCTACTTTCATCTAAGGTGGCTAACATGCAGCTCAACCCCTCTACTGCAAGTGTCGAATTTCCTGGTTACGTGCTTGGGGGAAAACTGGAAATGCCCAGGCTATGGTCTCCGGAGCAAGTGAGGAATCTATGCACATTCAGCTATCAAATTTATATTTTAATAAATATATTAATCAAGTGGATTTTATCCTTTTCTTTTCTTTTCTTTTCTTTGGTTGGTATCAAATACGAAAATTCAGAATGAAGAATAGCATTCAATTCAATAGATGCTGGTGCTAATCCTTTATTTAAGAAAAAAAGGGTTGAGTTTGGCATGCTCTGATTGACTTTCTACGGTTGCGGCAATTCTGTTTTTCTCTTTGATGCATGGATTTATGCAGTATGTCTTTAATGTATAGGAACCTATTGTGATCAGTGCTATTACTAAAATGTTCAGTTCATTCCTTATTCCGGTGCCTTCATTTCCTTTCTAGAGTTACTTAAGTTCTTTTTTCTCTTTGATGTAAAATATTTTAGTGCTTTTTACCATCCATGAGAAAGTGCAAATTGAAAAGTCGGCATGAGATGGATGCTTTTTATTCTCAGTTAGGAAACTTCAAGATTGTACTTCAATGTTAAAAAGAATTATCTTGGCACTTTTTTGTTTCATTTTAGTAATTACCCGATGAATTATACTCTTTCACGTAAGGTGAAGGAGTATGTCTTAACTTGCAATTAAACCTACCTATCTTTGCATATTAATCCATTTGCTGTTTATTGGCATTCCTCAACAGCCAAATTTGTACATGCTAGTTGTCATCCTAAAACATGCATCTGGCCCTTTCGTTGACTGTGAATCATGTCTTGTTGGCATACGACAAGTATCAAAAGCACCAAAACAACTACTTGTTAATGGCAATCCAGTGGTCATAAGAGGTGTGAATAGGCATGAGCATCATCCTCGTGTTGGAAAGACAAACATTGAATCCTGCATGGTTAAGGTACTGTTTGGTCCTTCTTTTCCCGTGGCCAATGTCTTTGCTTAATTTGATGGTTTCTGTCAATGGCATTTGAGATTTTGTATTCTTCTGCTTGTAGGATTTGGTTCTTATGAAGCAAAACAACATCAATGCTGTGAGAAACAGTCATTATCCCCAGCATCCCCGCTGGTACGAGTTGTGCGATTTGTTTGGATTGTACATGATAGATGAAGCCAATATTGAGACACATGGTTTCTATTTTTCGGAACATTTGAAACATCCTACTATGGAACCAAGTTGGGCTTCTGCAATGATGGATCGTGTAATAGGCATGGTGGAGAGGGACAAAAATCATGCAAGCATTATTTGTTGGTCCTTAGGAAATGAGGCTGGACACGGCCCTAATCATTCCGCTGCTGCTGGTACTTGATTCTACTTTTCAACTCTTTTTTTTATAATTTTACTTTTTATTACTTTAATTTATTTTAAGCCAGGCATGCATGGAATTTTGATACGTAAAAGATCTCTTGAAAGAGCTTTGTTCGGTATTTTCAGAGAACTTCCTCAGTCAAATTACTGCAATTTTACCTTTAACATATTTTCATATCAAAACACGATCCTGGAAATTCTATCAGATACCAGTGGCGGTTGAAATTTTTCTGGAATTAAAAGGTGACAATTTGAGGATTTAAGCATTGTTGTAAAATCAACAATTGATTGATGAGCATTAGAATGTTTTGACTATGTCTATTACATTGAGAATATGAGGATAACAATCTTCTTTTTTCGTGGACAAGACTAAGTGCACTTCCTCTGTCTAGTTTCATGGCATATTGATATAAAACTGCAGCTTAACTGATGTGCCATTGTTATATAACATGTCCCTCATTTTGTAAGTAATAACAGAGCATAAATGATACATGGCACTTGGTGGTGTATGAGTTTATATCCTAGAATTATAATTTGAGTAAGCTTTGATAGACGGTTGTTCTGCCTTTCTCAATTAGATACTTATGACTAAAATTCCTAGACATTTAGACCATTGTTTTGCGGGGTGGATGAACAGAAAGCTCCTAAGAACCCCAACGAGAAAATGGGAGTTTTTAAGAATTCACTCCCCAATAACGCTCCGGATACTTATGATTAAAAGTGCTAGACAATGAGACCATTGTTTTTCTCAATCTTAAGTTGAATGATAATTTTTCTCTCCTCTTTCTTTTATAATTTTTCCTTCTTTTCTTGTTTAGAAATTGAGAAAGGAGAGAAAAATACAGTAGAAATAGGAGGGAAAAGATATAAAATTTATTCTTGCCGCAAAGTTTTGTCTTTGGATGGTAGAGATTATGAGGGCTATCTTTTAGAGTAAAAACAGGTCAGTAGAAAGTACAAATTCTGAATTAATCTATGAATGATTTCCTATAAAAGCAAATAAAAGTACTGAAATCATGCCTGCCCTTCCATCAGTTCTTTTGTTCATTACATAAACTTTTTGTTCCTCGTACATATTAAGTCAAACTGGATGTCAATGACGTGTTGGCTTACATTTAGGTTGGATACGAGGAAAGGATCCCTCGCGGCTACTGCACTATGAAGGAGGTGGATCTAGAACTCCGTCTACTGACATTGTGTGCCCGATGTATATGCGTGTTTGGGACATAGTGACAATTGCAAAAGATCCAACTGAAACTCGTCCTTTGATATTGTGCGAGTATGCTACTTCTTTTCAATTTTATTTCTAATTTTAGATGGTGAATGACAAGATAAATAGCCTTTTCATCCTTTATTTTTTTTTCTTTATTGCACATTGTTTACGTAGGGGTCCTAATGATTGTGAGATGACAGGTATTCGCATGCAATGGGCAACAGTAATGGGAATATCCATGAATATTGGGAAGCCATTGATAGCACATTTGGTCTCCAAGGAGGCTTTATCTGGGATTGGGTTGACCAGGTTTAGAATCTTTCTGAATCCTTTAGAAATGAAGTAGATGATCAACATATTTTCAACAAACCTTAATGTGTTGTTATTCATATTCTAAATTCTAATTTTCTTTTAAACATTGAAGCGTCTCTGTCATACCTTTTGAACTATGCATGAATGCATATACAGTGTGATTAAAATTTAACTTCTAAGAACCTACAGCTTTGTTTAAGTGCTAGATGAAAACTGGATGCCAGTTTGTTCTCTGCTCAAGAGCCCCCGTTTCTGATTATGAAACTGAAAGCCAGTTTCCCTGCTATACCCGCTATATCCGGCCTGTTCTCTTAGAAGTATTTATTCAAGCTTTGTATAATTGAAATTATTTCCCATAATGTCTTCTCATCTCATCTATGTTCCTCTGTCTCTTTGTCTATACCTTTTATTTCTTTCACTTTTATTTGGGCTTTTTAGTGTATATTTATGTGTTGGGAGACTTAAATATTTGTATTTTTGCAAATAGGGGCTATTGAGAGAGCTTGCTGATGGTACCAAACACTGGGCTTATGGAGGTGACTTCGGAGATACCCCCAATGACTTGAACTTTTGTTTGAACGGCCTTCTTTGGCCAGATCGAACTCTGCATCCTGCATTACATGGTAACTATTTACATGTCAAATGTAGGATTTAAGGTACTTATAGTGATTTTGAGATGATTACCTTAAGTATCAGCTTGCATCACAACTATTGCCTTCATTGTCATTTTCAGAAGTTAAATATGTTTATCAAGCAATCAAGGTTTCCTTAAAGAAAGGCACTCTTAAGGTACATGCTTAATTCAATTGGCTTTGACTTACTCTTGACCTTATCGCAGGTTACTTATAGCTGAAATTTCATTTTACAGATATCCAACACTAATTTTTTTGAAACAACACAAGGGTTAGAGTTTAGCTGGGTTGCTCACGGGGATGGTTACGAGCTTGGATTTGGAATTCTATCTCTCCCACCGATAAAACCCCATAGCAATTATGAAATAGAATTGAAATCAAGTCCCTGGTATTCTCTGTGGAATTCATGTTCTGCTGAAGAAATATTTTTGACGGTAACTGCTAAACTTATGAATTCTACACTTTGGGCTGACGCTGGTCATGTTATTTCAACTGCTCAAGTCCAGTTACCTTCCAAAAGAGAGAGACTTCCTCATGTAATTATTCTTCATATTTTATTCAGAAATTAAGATGCATGAATTATAAAAATGATATTAATCTCCGCTTTACTAATTTGTGGGCTTCCAGGTCATTAGAACTGGAGATGCTATTATTCTCCATGAAAATCTTGGTAATACGATTCAACTGAGTAACCAGAATAGTTGGGAGATTAAATTTGACATTCAGACTGGAGCTGTTGAGAGCTGGAAGGTACTCTATACTACTGGTCTTAGACTATTATAAAATTAGCCAACCATTTATTGGACCTTGTAGAGGTTCAATATTACTCCCAGACTTGCTCCTATTAACTTAAATTCATAGGGTCAACAGGTTCTTAACATCATTTCAAGCCTGTTTTCCGCATAGTATGTTCAATATTACTCCCAGACTTGCTCCTATTAACGTAAATTCATGGGGTTAACGGGTTCTTAACATCATTTCAAGCCTGTTTTCCTCATGGTTGAAACTATCTACTACATTAGTTAAAAGTGTCGCGACTAGTGCTTGAGTTTTTTATTTGCTTTGTGTTTGTGTTTGTTCCATGTAACAAGCCTGTTACAGTTTTAAACACTTTTGTTAGGTTCTTAAAGATAAAGTTTCTAGGAATTATGTTTAACTTGATTCCTTCTGTAATGAAGAAAACATGCATTTCAGCATTTTAGAGGTAATTAGACATAATTCTTTGACATCTAAAATAAAAAATCTGACAAATATTTCTCCTTTCTCAATCAAAGGCTTTAGTTCATTTACACAAGTATCATGCATGACAGGCCTTTTAGTTTAGCCTTTGGGCAACCAATTTCTTTTAAATAATTGCGGAAAATATGTATATTAAACCATTGGTCGGTTCCTAGATTTTCATTGCAGACGAAATTCTCTATGATGGATACTAGGTGTTGAATTTTCTGATGTAGGAGAAATACGTGTCAGATATTTTTAGAAATAGCTTAAAACTTGTATGGATATTTGTTTATTTATGGTGATCATTAACTATTTTTGAGGAATACCATAGTCCGGGAACTTTATAAATTCGTTTATCTACTGCTTTCAATTTTCTATACTGAATCACAAATTAATGTGAAATTACGTGTGGGCTTAGGTCGTTTTAGACCCTTTTTGGCCAAAACTATAATGAACTGAAATATATTTTCCTTGTTTCAAAACTGTTCAGAACAACCATTGGTTTTCTTTCAGCACATATCATTATTTTGGAAGATAAACCAGACACGATTTATGGTAGGAAATAGAAAGGTGGAAACAACTATTACTATTACATCCATTTATGCTATTAGTTACACCAATTTATCTCGATTTGGGATTTAATGTCATTACGAACAATTTATATCGAACTACAATCTTGTCGAACTAAAAATTTAAAATTAAGGTACAATAATGAAAATAATAAAAAGGATTGTGTTGAGGTTGGGTGCAATGCCTGGTGAAAAAGAAAAATAGCAGCCAGCAAGTCAGCAACTAGAGGTGAGTTGTTAAGTGATGGCCAGGGAAAGGCTGAAATATAAATGAAGGCCCTTTTTTCATTTTACATTTTTTTAAAAAAATTAAGAACTGAAAACTGATGATGGGAGTGTGAATGAGAAAGTTGACATGATCCACGGCGGCTAGTGACATTGACGGTGTGAGGCATGGCTGTGAGCAATGGGAGGAGCTAACGATGAGAGGAGGGGGTGGCTGAGTGAGACAAGAGAAGTTGAAATTTCTTTTACTTTTAAAATATTCAATGTTTCAATCGTGTGTGGGTAAGACTAACAGTAGGATGTAAACATCAATCACAATGATTAGATGCCACGGGTTTTCAATTTTATTAAATTGCAATCTTGTGTGGGTGAGCATAACATTTAAAATGTGATAGCACTAACAACTTTGTGTGCAGATGGAAAATTTGTAGTGTCAATGGTTTGTTTATGGCTATGTCAACCTTGAAAATAATACTGAAAGCCAAATCAAATTGGTGAGGTATTGGTGAGGTTCTTATCCTCTGTAATATATTTGTAACTGAAATCATGGAAAACCAAATCAAAACTGATTGCAATGACTTGTACAATAATTGCCTAGAAACTTATTCTTGCATTTTCTTTGCTAAGCACTAGTGTTTTCCCCTTTTTTTTTTTGGTGCACATAGCTGAGCAAAGATGTGTGCAATATGGTAGGTTGAGGGAGTTTCTGTGATGAAAAGAGGCATATTCCCATGCTTCTGGAGAGCACCTACTGATAATGACAAAGGGGGAGGGGAAATTAGTTATTACTCAAGGTGGAGAGCTGCAGGTATTGATAGCCTTGTTTTTCTTACAAAGAGTTGTTCTATTCAGAATGTCACAGACTATTTTGTGAAAATACGAGCGGTTTATGATGGGACACCAAGGGTTGACATGGGTTCCTTGACCAAATTGGAAAAGGCAAAAGCTTTATTTGAAATTGTCATAGATTACACAATCTATGGTTCTGGAAATGTCATTGTAGAATGCAACTTCCAACCAAATACTTCTGATCTTCCACCTTTACCACGCGTTGGAGTTGAGTTCCATTTGGAACAATCAATGGACAAGATTAAGTTTTATGGAAGAGGACCATTTGAATGTTATCCAGATAGAAAAGCAGCAGCCCATGTTGATGTCTATGAGCAGATAGTTGGGGACATGCATGTGCCTTACATTGTTCCTGGAGAATGTGCGGGTAGGGCAGATGTTAGATGGGTGACATTCCAAAACGAGGAGGGAATTGGAATTTATGCTTCAATGTACAGCAGCTCTCCACCCATGCAGTTGAATGCAAGTTACTACACCACCACGGAACTTGACAGGGCAACACACAATGAGCAACTTGTAAAAGAAGACAAGATTGAGGTAACCCTTTTCCTGTTAAAAATATCATTGCCACTTGCCAGTAAAAGGTTTTATAGTGCTAAGATGATTATTAGGCCGAGTGATCCAATACTTCATTTATCATTGTTGGTATGTGCTCTACTGTCAAATATGCACGTGAATGTATAACAGATTTCACACGTACTATAACTGTGTGTCACCTGGTGCTGGTGTTATTACAGGTGCATCTTGACCACAAACATATGGGTCTGGGTGGCGATGATAGCTGGACACCTTGTGTCCACGATAAGTATCTCGTTCCTGCTGTAGCGTATTCCTTCTCTATCAGATTGTCACCAGTAACTGCAGCCACCTCTGGCTATGACATCTATAAATCCCAGCTGCAAAACTGAGTCCATCTTGGCACAGGACATTACGGCCATGTATACATGGGATCTTATACTCAAGATCTCTGTTTGTGACATGAGTAGGAGGGATCTTTTTCTGCAGTATATTCGCTGCATGTCATATTTTCCCACAAACCTTTTGTTCTTTCATTTGGCATTATCTATTGCTGAATGTTGTGTGAATTTTATGGAATGACCTGGATATATTATTTTCCATCTTATGTTGGGGTAGTAGTTGATATTATTTATGTATCTGGTGATAGAAAAATTAATATTATTGTGATGCGTGTAAGTTTGACTCTGGAAGTTGGATTCTCTTTTGTTTCTTGTAATATCTTAGTAGTTTACTTGTTGCAGATTATAAGATTCCTTTAGTCAATTAGAAGTACATATTCAACAAAGTGATTACTTTTTAACATAATCTTGTCTCTTCAATTTGTAGCAATTTATTACAAATAGCTTCGAACTTTGTCTAACTGTGACAATTTGTACTTGCGCTGGTTAGGGGGTATTTGGCACAACATAATGTACTTCATATAAAAGGAATAGATTGTTTTGTATTAGAAGAATGGATGAAAATTCAACAGGACATTTTATGTGAATTAGTGTTAGGGTCCTTTCAAAAATATTGGCTTACAAAAGTCAGAAGTGCTATCAAAAAATATAATTTGTAATCAATTTTTGGTAGCGTAATTCCTGTTAATAATAGAAAATCACAAGGTACTTTTTTTATTAGTCCTGACTAAAAAGCTAGGTTCTTTGTTTCTATGTTCCTTTCCTTGAGGCCATGTTTGGTTGGAGGAAATGAGGAGAGTGGAGAGGAAAGCAAAAGAGAGGAGAAGAAAGGAAAGGAGAAGAAAATAGTGGGGAGTCTAATTTCGTTTATCCGATTTATGATAGAATTAATAGAGGAAAAGAATTTTATAATTTTTTACTTGGGTAAATTTATCCTTGTATTGGATCTTTAATATTTATTATTAAATTTATTAAAAAACTATAAATATGTTTAACTATTTAAAAATTAGTCTTAAGGTTAATGTTTCATTTTCAATATCATAACTATATTTATAGTGCTTTTATTAAAAGTATTTTTGCTTATCATTGTCAAAAGTGTTTTCACTAATTATTATCCAAGTGCTTTTATGAAATGTAATTTTTTTTAAAAAAAATAAGAAACATTAATATTATTTCAAAAATAACCCATAATATTACTACAAAAATATTAAATTTCAAATGCTCAAATAAAATAATAAAAACACAGACCATAGTATTACTAAAAGAACAAAACGCTTTTTGTTGGTGACATTCATGCTTCTTATGGAAACAACCAACAAAAGCTGCACTATCACGAGCAATTTGAGTGGTGGCTTTGAGTCGTTCTACCGTTGTAAGACCACTAATCTTCTTCAATTCTTCAGTCAATCATACTTGCTCGTTCATCATTGATTTTTTATCGCATGGCTCTATCCACGAGATTGGAAGAGTCTTCATTGTTAGCTCTTTAAGTTCTCCAAGCTGTTCTGAATGTTTACCATAAATCATACATAAGTTTTCATAATATGGGAATGCTTTATTCTTGAAATTTGTGGCCTCTTTGTGGCTCTATAATAGTAGATAAAATAGTAGAAAGCAAAAATAATAAACATCAGAGCTAGCAAGTGTAGCAGTATTAAACGCCTAAGTAAAAAATATAGTAAAAATCAGTAGTAAAAAATAACTAGTAAAACCACAGCAAACGATATTAATAAACGGCAGAAATAGCAAGTAAAACATGAGCAATGAGTGAGTAAAAAGTAGCAAACAACGAGCAAAATAACAAAAACAGCAGCAACCAGTGAGTAAAACAATAGTAACCAGCAAGTATAATAGCAGCTTAATTGTAGACATGTATTATTAAGCAAGCTTAATTGCATTGAATTGAGTAAAACAACAGTAAAAAAAGCAAAAATAGCAAAAATAGTAAGAACAACAACTAAAACAGCAAAAACAGCAAGTAAAACAACAGTAACCAGCAAGTATAATAGCAAGTAAAACAATAATAAAAAAATAGATATAGCAAAAATAGCAATAAAAAATAACAGAAAAAAAAAGCAGACAACAACAGTAACCAGCAAAAACATCAAAAACAAAAAAAAGATAGTAGTAACCAACAAGGATAACAGTAAAAACAGCAAGTAAAACAGCACCAACCAGCAAGCAAAACAGCTATAAACAACAAGTAAAATAGAAAAAAAAAATAACAGCAAATAGCAAGTAAACAATTTTTCTATTTGTGAAGAAGTCGAGCACTTACAGTTAACGTCTTAATGATTATTCCAAATTATTTCTCCAAAAATAATGTATAAATTTCACAAAACAATCAACAACTTGCATAGTCTGAAACCAATCCATAAATGTAGCCAATTTCTTCTTTTTTAAATTGTTTGTCTCAATTAAGCTTAAGTTATCCATAACTGCAACAAAAAAAAATGACACTGAAGTTATACATTTTGAATCGGATGATTGCAAACAGAGGAAATGACCAAAACAGTAGATTTTTATACACCAAAAAAATTAACCACGCATCTTCTAATACTTGGAAATGTCAATGCTGCAATAAATAGTCCATCAACTATAAGTGAAACCTTAAACTGCTGCAATAAATAATCTCTTACTTTAAAAAAAACTTGCATTGGATTAATGAATCATAAGAAAATAGTAACAATAATAACCGTCAATGTAACTATGAAAGCATTAATCTTATAGTTGTTATAGAAAATGTAATAAGAAATTTTGACAGAATATTATTTGACATGTTGAACTTGACTCTTTGAGCCAAGGACATTGGTATACGTGGTGATGTTAACAACTTCATTTATGATTGCATCACATTATTGAAAATTTAAAGTAGCTTTATTATTCCAAACAAAACAAAGGAAGAAAAAGTATATTATATTTCACTCAATATATAATCAAGTCTCAAGACACATGGAAACTAAACGTTTTCATGATATAAGAAGAAGAAATGAAGTCCCGAAAAGTGCATTCATTTTAAAGAGGGGGGCCAAGCATAATAGAAGAGAAGGTTTCTCTACTTTCTCCTTGTGGTGGAAATAGGCAAGGAGCTGAAACTTTCTTTAAGATTATGGATAAATTGTGAAGTTCATTATTAATTATTGTACCATAATATGAAACACAAATTATGCAGAAACAAATTTTCAGGCTTAACTCAACACAAGTTCAACATGTAAATCATGAAAATTTTTAACCTAAAGCCGATTTTTATAAAATTTTGATAGAATATTATAAGCATAACTTGAAACCATCTACCAGTATAAGTACCAATTCTGCACTGCATATTAATTCAAATGTATTTCTTATGACTACAGCAAAAAAATTGGCATCCCCAAACACAAAATAGGAATTAATTATACAAACTATATTCCACTTCATTCAAATGCATTGACAAACTATAATTCCCTAATGATGCCATCTGATTCGTCTATTGTAGCATATACCAAATCATCCAAATGCATTGACAAACTATGATCAAATTGACATCTTATAATGCCATCTCATTTTCAAATAGGAATTAATGATGCAAATCTCAAACAAAAAATAAAATGACTTCAATCAAATCCACAGAGGCTAGCAACAATTTTCTAAAAAAAAAAAAAGGAAATCCAACATCACCATTGAAAAAAAATGAATCCAGGATCACATTGAAAAAAAAAAAAGGAATAAACACTAATTTACTTGCATTAAAACTGAAGAAATTAGAAGAAATTCTTAAATTTAAAAAATAAAACTGAAAACCTGAGATCGAAGAACGAGAGATCAAAGCTGAGATATTGAAGCTGACAAAATCACTAGTCGTTCTGTCATGCTAAGCTGAGAGATCAAACTTGAAAGTGTAAGATCGAAGCCGAGATTGAGAGATTAAAGTTGCAAGGAAGATGTGAGAGGCTGTTGAAACTTGGAATGATTTTGTATGCTCAAAAGCTATCACCGGCGCTCTTTATCACCGGTGACAACTGCCGGAAGTTGAGAGAGAGAGAGAGGATCTACCGATTTTGAGTGGGAGGCGGTGACGTTTAGGAGAGAATTATGGCTTTTCCATTTAGATTTGTTGAAGTATAAAATTGGAAAATTAATATTAAATGAGGGTAAAATAGGAAAATAGGACCTTTTTATGGTGTGGTATCCGAATTTCCCTACTCTCCTATATAGAAATCAAATTTCTCAAATAACATAAATTTGGTGGAGACCGGAATTTCCCTACTAATCAGACTGATGAACTATTAGACATCAATGATAATGAACCACTATACGACAATGATGCCAACAATGTGGATTCTATAGATTGGACTGATAATGAAAGTGGGGAAATTGTGAAAATTGACAAGGAGGTTGTAAATAACATAATAGATTTTAGCGATGATTATAATTATGATGATAAGGCACTTCTATTGATTATGAAAGTGCTGATGAGGATGATACTTCACCTGATGATATTTGTTTGAGTTTAGATAAAAAAATAGTGTTCAAATGATGGCAAGAGAATTAAGAGCACAAAGGTTCAGACAAATGGTTGATGAAGAAATTATATTAGAGGTTGGTCAGGTGTTTTCTACTATAGATGAATTTAGTAGTGTACTCAAGGACTTTGTAATCAACATGACTTTGCAATCCAACAAGGTTGTGTTCTACATAGGGAGAAGAATGAGAGGGCTAGAGTCACTGCTTTATGTGCAAACAAAAGATACAAGTCGTGAATTCATAATTCATTGATGGTAGATAAAATTAGTTTCATGATCAAAACAAGAGCACACATTCATACCGCTTATTAAGATTTCGAAGACAACCTGCAAGTGGGTGGCTGAGAAATTATTTAGTGTAATCATGTCAAATTATCAGATTTTCTCATCTTCTTTAGCTTTTAAGTTATAAGTAGATTTTGTATTGCTACAAATAGAAGAAGGCTATTCAGGGCCAAGAAAAAGGTATTAAAAATCTGTAAGGGTGATTATATTAACTTATATGCTTAATTAAATGATTATGCCAATGTTTTGCTTATGACTAACAATGAAGCAAGAATAAATTCAAGAGATTTTTCATTAGTTTTAGAGCTCAACAACAGGGATTCATGATGGGGTGCCGAAGATTCATTGGTTTAGATGGTTGCCACTTAAAGACATCTTTTGGAGGCATTTTGATTTCTGCAATTACTTTTAAAAGCAAATAATGGTGTTTTTCCCATGGCTATATGTATATGTGAGGTTGAATCGAAGGAGAGTTAGAAATGGTTTCTAGAATTGTTTAAATAGCACATAGATATCTATAATGGTATGGCTGTCATATTTATGTCTGATAGGCAGTAAGGTTTCATTTATGCCCTTTAAGATGTGTTTCCAAGTTTTGAAACTAGATACTGTGCAAGACATGTGTATGCCAACTTTAGAAAACAATATTTAGTTGAGATTTTGAGGAAGTGCTTTTGGAAAACGGAAAGAGCCACTAGCAAGATTGACTTTGATAATGCAATGAAAGCACTTACAAGTGGCTGATTGACAATGATCCAAGCACATGGTCGTGCCATCATTTCGACTCATTTTACATGACTGATCATGTGGTAAACAACACGTCAGAGTCATGGAATGATCTAAATGAGTATAAAAGGAAAAAAATTTTGGAGCTTCTTCAGTTTAGTAGAATGAGGCTTATGAACAAGTTAATAAGGATGAGGGAGAAGTGCGAGGATTAGGAGTCAGATATACCTCTAAGAGTACCAAAACTAAAAATTTACTGAGATTGCTAAGGCTGTATGATATGTCTCTGTTATAAAAGTAAGCAAATATAATTATGGACTTAAGTGGGATTCCATGCAAGCATGCCATGGCTAGAATTTATATAGTCATAGAGAGCCATCTGATTATGTTGACAAGAGCTTAACAAGGTAAACATATCTACTTATTTATTGAGCAACAATTAATCCCCTTCTAGACAGGGCTAATTGGCCTAAAATTGATAGGCCTTTGAAGCCTCCTATGAACAAGTTCCTATGCTAAATAGAAGAAAAAAAGTGAATAAAGCCAAAAGGAAACCATTTTGTAAGAGAAGATTCATTGTGAAATGCAGTATATGTCATGAAATGGGAGACAACAAGAAAAAAAACTGCCCAACTTATAAGGTATAAATATTAAATATTAATAAATTTTTAAAATTTTATTGAACTCACATGGCTTTTGACATTGTAAAAGAAGAAAGATATTGATGAGATTGAGGACAAGACTGGCACAAGTACATGGAATAAGGCATATTCAGATCCTATTCAAGTTCCCATTAGACCCTTCATAGGAGCTTGTGTAAAGAAATTTAAAGAAGTGCTTAATACACTGATTCAAGCAACTTGGGCTCAATCAAATTCATGGAGGCCTATTGAAAGAATTGCCCATAATATTCAGACCACCAAATGCGAGATTTAGGCTCTTGAAGTTTCTGAATAATCACTCATATGAAATTAGCAAGTTGGCTTGCACACTATGGCTAAAAAATAAGATACTTTCCTATTTTTAATGAGGCAAGTAGCATGATAAATTAGCTATTTATCTTTTAACTGCCTAGTTTCTATTTTTATTAATAACATGTGTTTCTGGAATTGATGTGAGGCATTTAAGCCATTTAGGAGACTTTCTTTCTTTCCTTTAGATTAGGTGTTTTCTTTGGGTGTTAATTTTGTTATGATTTTTTCAAACTTTCCTTACATGATTTGGGGTATATTTATGAAATTCCAAGGGCAATTATAAGTTGGAAATTCATGTAAAACAACACTATATAATGTACTCGAATCCAATAAAAAAATAGATCAATTTTTTCATGCAATTTGCTTGAGAGTTTAATTCTCCTTGTTTCTTAAATGAACTCTTTAAGCTTATTGAATTTTTGTGGCTTTCAAATCTTCGTTATATCAATTAGACCATCCATAGCTGATTGTGGCATCCTCATATACCAAGGTTTGTGCTTTTATTGAGTATTGAGGCATGCTTCTATTTAATTCTAGGTTTAGAATTTGATCTAAGAGACTAATTCGTTTAGGTCCCGTTAGCCCAATTACCAGTAGAACAAAAGGCTCTACTAGTAAGACCAGGTAAGGGACTAAATTTAAAAAGTGCCTATATTAATACTTATTTTCAGGAACAAATGAAGCTCACCAATAAACTGCACAACAACAATTACTTGTATACACTAGAGTGAGACAAAGCAAATTAAGATCTATGCAGACTCCACTAGCACAACCAAAACAAGTAGCTTCACCATCATAAGTACTTGCACAAGCACAACCTAAACAAGCAGTAGGTAATATTTAACCTCTATGTTAATTCCTTATTTTTATGTCCATGAATAATAAATAAATTAATATTTTTTTAAGAACGTATTGACCTTAAAATACAATTGGACAACAACAATGATAGGAACCCTGCTAAGAATTGACACGACCCTAATTGATTTAGTCTCTAAGATCATATTCTAGACCTGGAATTGTATGGAACGTGACCCGATGCTAAGTGAGTGCACAAACCTTGGTATGTGTGAAGACACTACAATCATATTTAGACAGGATGATTCTTAAGTCAATGATTTGAACGCATGAAAATTCGATAAATTCAAAAAGAGAACTAAAATCTCAAGCCGAATTTCATCAAAATTGATATATCTTACTTATTGGATGGAGTCATTATATATGGCTAGTTATAAGAATTTCCATCCCATAATTACCCTTCGAATTTTTGAAAATAAATCCAAAACAAAAATCAATTTAGAATTAATGCCTTGCATTAATTAAAATCCAAACTAATTAAAGAGAAATCTACTTGCCTCCTCAAGAAACTGAAAAAAAAGTAGCATATTTTCAAACCTTAATAAACAAGCTAACTTGCAGATGTCATGATAGTGATTATTTGGAAACTTTAAGAGCCTGAATCACGCATTTGGTGGTTTCAATATCATGTGCAATTCCTTCAATAAGCCCCCATGAATTTGATTGGGCCCAAGTTGCTTGAATAAGCCCATTAAGCGCTTCTTTGAATACCTTTGCATGGGATCTTGTGACGAGTCTGATAGGAATTTGAATAGGATCTAAATATGCCTCATCCCATGTCCTTATGATAGCTTTTTCCTCAATCTCATCATTCCCCTCCTCTTGAAGAGGATCTGCCCTTAAATTATTATCTACATCAAAAGGACTTAAATAAAAAATATTAAAATTAGCACTTATGTTTGTACTTACGGCATAAATCTAGCTCGTATACTTTGTCGTTGATGTGTTCCAAGACTTGGAAAGGACTATCCCCTCGAGGTAATAAAATAGATTTATTTTATCCCAGAAATCATTCGTTGTGCATGCGTAACCATGCCCAATTGCCAGGTTCAAAGACTAGCTTGTGCCGCCCTTTGTTGGCTTGCTTAGCACATTGCTCAATTCTTCGCTCAATGTTGAACTTCACCATCTCATATATCTACTTGATAACTTTATCATTTTTCTTGCCACCTAAGTTAACACGCTCAAAAACACGCAATGCAGTTATATCCAATGGAGTTAAAGGACTAAAACAATAAACAATTTCAAATGGTGAATACTCACTAGCAGAATAAACAAAACGATTATAAGCAAATCAACATATGGCAATCAATCCTCTCAAGTTTCAATGTTCGTTTCAATGATAGCCTGCAATAGAGTAGCTTAAGGGTGACAAGTAGTTGAAAACAAAAACTTAGTCCTTAATTGAGCCTACAATGTCTTTTAGAAATAACTTAAAAACTTAGCATCCTTATAAGAAACAATTGTCCTAAACATATCATACAACCTCACAATCTCTTTAAAGAACAAGTCATCAACATTAGACGCATCAACTATCTTGTGGCATGAAATAAAATGTGCTATCTTAGAAACTCTATCCACAACCACAAAAATTGAGCCTTTCCCTCATTTAGACCTTGGTAAACCTAGCACAAGATCTATTAAAACATCAGTCCATACACACTAGGTATTAGCAACGAGCTGAAAAGCCATAGGGCTCCATATTTGATTTAGCTTGCCTACAGGTGACACATCTACCACAATGTTTCTTAACATCTCATTTTATATGTGGCTAATAGAAGTGTTCCTACAAGACTGTTAAAGTTTTTACAACTCTAAAATGTCTTATTAACCCTTCTCTATGAGATTCTCTCACCAATAAATCTATCAAAGAATAATCAGGCATAAACAACTTATTCTCTTTAAACAAGTAACCATCATGCTTAAAGTACCTACCAACCGTGGTATTTTCATAAGCTTGGTATTCAACGCTAAAATCATGGTCATCAGCATGCAATTCCTTAATATGTTCAAAACTAAGCAGTTTCATATTAAGTGTCGAAATTAAGACATACTTGCGGGAAAGCGCATCTGCAACAACATTTTCCTTACCTTGCTTATAACGAATGACATATGAAACATCTTTATAAATTCCAAATGAGCATGCCAGCATGTGTTGGCCTTTAAGGTGTTTCAAGGACTCATGATCGGTGTGAATCACAAAATCCTTAGGCCATAAATAGTGCTGCCACATTTCTAACACCCAAACCAATGCATACAACTCCTTATTATAAGTAGGGTTGTTTAAGGCTGCCCCACTTAGTTTCTTACTAAAGTAGATAATTAGTGGTCCCCCCTTGTATTAGAACTGTGCCTGTGCCCAACATGAAGCATCACATTCAATTTTAAATGTTTTATTAATGTTAGGTAAGGACAATAAAAAAGCATTAGTTAGTTTTTGCTTGATCATTTGAAACGTTTTATCTTGTTATTCTCCCTATTTGAATTTAATGTTTTTCTTGATTACTTCGATAAGTGGTGCGGTTAATGTGCTAAAATGTTTGACAAGCCACTAGTAGAAAGCTAGCAAGTCTATCAAAGCTTCTTATTACTTACACTTGTGGGACTCAACCACTTTTGGATTAGACGTACCTTTTCCTCATCAACTTTTAGACCTTGTGCACTCTTAATAAATCTTAGAAACACAAGTTTATTGGTGTAGAAGGTACACTTCTTCAGATTAGCAAACAACTTTTCTTTATTAAAGACTTCTGAAACATATTTCAAATGTACTACATGATCATCCAAGTTTTTGGTAGATATGAGGATATCATCAAAATAGACAATAAAAAACTTACCAATAAAAGCTCTCAAAACATGATTCATAAGTCTCATAAAAGTGCTTAGAGCATTAATAAAAAAAAAAAGGTATGACTAACCATTTATACAAGTCATGTTTTGTTTTAAAGGTAGTTTTCTATTCATCTTCTTCTTTCATTCCAATCTAATGATATTTGCTTTTCACATCAATTTTAGAAAATACACAAGATCCATACAATTCATCAAGCATATTATCTAGCATAAGAATGGGATGTCGATACTTTGCCATTATGTTGTTAATGGCTACGTAGTTGACATACATTCTCCATGTTTCGTCCTTCTTAAAAACTATCAAAATCGGAACTGCGCATTCACTCATGCTTTCTCTCACATGCCTTTATTCTATCAATTCACTAACCTACCATTGAAGTTTCTTTGTCTCCTCCAGGTTACTCCTATAGGCTAGTCAATTTGGAATGGTTGCAGTAGGCATGAAATAAATTTGTTGCTTAATCCCTCTGATCGGAGATAAACAATGTTGTGTTTCCTCAGGAAAATCATCCCTATAATCCTACAAAAGAGAAATAATAGAACTAGGCAAAATAGGGTCAAGTTCGTTAGTATTTGAAAATGCCTCTTTGTACAGAAGTACAATCATTGGCTGATGTGAAAACATCACTCTCTTTATCTCACTTGCTCTTGCATAGAAATTCTTGTGTTTTCCCTTTGATCTTCTTTCAATGGCTACGTTTTTCTTTTTCTCTTTCACTTTTCTCGCCCTCTCTCCAATTATCACTCTCTATTTATCTCTTTTTCTTTTGTTCCCTTTCTTTCTTTTGATCACTCTCTCTCAGAAGTTTGAAGATTGGATAAAGTAAAATGATCAAGACATCATCACTTAAGACATCCAATTCATAAGCAAAGAGAACACCATGGTTTGAAAGCAACATGAAGACTTAAACAAATACTCATGGTTTAAACAAAATCTACTTCATAGTAATAATAGATTGGAAAATAACAAACAAAATATGAAAATTATTAATTCTAATTCTTATGCAACACAAATTATAGATTAAAAAAACATCACGACCAATCAATTCAATTGAACTTTAATTTACAAGCCTAATTCAAAAATAAATTGAGAATAAAACCTACAGCTTGAAGATTTAGGTGGTGAAGAAAAGGAATGAGAGTAATGGTTGATGAGTTGCAGTGTTAGACACCACAGTGGTGGTTGAGCTAGGGTGTCTTGTGGCAAAGCTAGTTGGCACTTGAAGTGGTGGTGATAGAGCAAAGTTGGCCAAGCATATTTATTATTGGAAAGATCGTCATCGAGAGTTTTTATTAGTGGAGCAATCGGCAATTAAAGTTTTTGCAAGTGGAGAGGTTGGCAATGATCGTTGGTAGACGAGTTCTTTGATTTCTTTTTTAGATAGTAAGAAACCCACATAAACCCAACACCCCTTTGGGTTTAGTTAATGTTGGCATTACTGCATTTTAACTTTGTCTAATACAATATCTAACAAAAGCCAAACATGGTATAGAATTAATTTAATGCAATACTAAGAAGTCATACAACAGTATGAGGGGTGCCAAGCATGCCCTTATGGATCAACATGTAGATGGTATGTTTTGTAAAGTTTCAATTTAAGTTTATTTTTAAGTTATATGAACCTTATTCAATTTGTTCAATTTTTTAGCATTTAGAACTTCAAAAATCAACAATGGCCAACCAACTTGGTATTTCAGCATGAAAACTTCTATTCATTATAATAAAATTTAGGTAATAAAATTAATATACATCCACTTGTTAGTTATTAAATGTCACTTTATTTTATTTAGTTTAATTGTTGGGTGCTTCGCTAACTTTGATATAGGTAACATGGATGGTCGATATAGTTGTGGCTTGTGTGTTATTATGGAATTTTATCGAATGTTTATGCAATAAATTGCTTTTATCAGTGGTAATATGATATTGCGGATTTTTGTTTTTTTTTGTTATTATGGATTTATAATTTTAAGACATTTTAAAATTATGCCTGTTTGTAAATTGTGGCTTTATTACGCACTGTTACCCTTATTATTTTGTTTTAAATTGAGGATTTTATTTATTTATATCTAGTGTTAGTATGTGTACTTACTAGTTAATATAGATGAAAATTGTAAAAGCTAGTAAAATTAGGTGAAAATAAAAAATTGATATAACCGTAATGTCCAACTAAACCAAATCAAATTTTATAACCGAAATGAAATATTTCAATTCAATTTGATTTGGTTCTATTTCTAAGGAATCGGTCAGTTTTAGTTTGGTTCAGTTTGGAACAAGACTGAACCAATGGATGTTACCCACTCATGAATATAGCTCTTACAAAAGGATGAATATTATCTTTGTTTATACCGTATTCAAATGTTGATTTCATTTTTCTTACATTGTGATTTGTTGTGATTCATTATAGTGAATCACTTATATTGTGATTCGTTAGTACCTTCAGCGCAAATGTCGATGTTGCTACCCACTCATAATGAATATAGCTTTTACAAAGGGATGACTATTGTATACCGGATTCAAATGTTGATTTCATTTTTCACTTACATTATGATTCGTTAGTACCTTGAGCGCAAATGTCAATGTTGCTACCCACTCATAATGAATATAGCTCTTACAAAGGGATGAATATTTTCTTTGTTTATACCAGATTCAAATGTTGATTTCATTTTTCACTTACATTGTGATTCGTTAGTACCTTGAGCGCAAATGTCAATGTTGCTACTCACTCATAATGAATATAGCTCTTACAAAGGGATGAATATTGTCTTTTTTTATATCAGATTCAAATGTTGATTTCATTTTTCACTTACATTGTGATTCTTTAGTACCTTGAGCACAAATGTCAATGTTGCTACCCACTCATAATGAATATAGCTCTTACAAAGGGATGAATATTGTCTTTATTTATACTAGATTCAAATGTTGATTTCATTTTTCACTTACATTGTTAGTACCTTGAGTGCAAATGTCAATGTTGCTACCCACTCATAATGAATATAGCTTTTACAAAGGGATGAATATTGTTTTTGTTTATGCCAGATTCAAATGTTGATTTCATTTTTCACTTACATTGTGATTCGTTAGTACCTTGAGCGCAAATGTCAATGTTTTCATTATTTTGTCTTGATTCTTATATCTTTCACATTACTCAATTTATACAAGCTACATAATTAGAATTATCTACCTATTACACTTTAAAGTGAAATTATCCATGAGTAATTTAAGCCTTTGTACCATCAATATGTAAAGGATAATCTATAATGAGAAGAAGACTACCTTAAGAGATAGAGTGAAAGCTCTTGATTATAGAATAAGATAAAGAACAAAAAAGAAACAAAAAAAGAAAAATTGCACATGCTGAAAAGAAATGAAAGTCAAAACAAAAATGCACATCTATGCATATGTCATTAAAAAATAAATCTTGAGATGAAGATGATAAGGTTAATTTGATCTACTCTTCTTCTCATTAATGGCAAAGGCTGTTGACATTGACTACTTCAAGAAGGGATTTTGATTGAATTCATTAACGTACACCCTATATGAGTTTAATGTGGCATCAGGTTGATTCTTGAATGGGAGTTAATACTTTGCTAGTATTTGAGTCTTTCTATGAGTTGTATATTAATATGTATTCTTCGAGGCTGACTTTGTGAAATTTGACCTAAATTATGTGAAATTTTGAAGTGCCTTCAGTTGTTTTGCTTGTGGCTTTTAGTTTATCACTATTGATGTTTATGGGTATCATTAATGGAAACCTTCATGAGACTATCTTGTCCACTAACTAGGCCACCTAGGGATTTAAAGGCTTGTCGTATATTCTAAATGCAATCGTATTCACTTGTGAAAGTGGTTTAGCTAAGATTTTATTTTTGTTTATTTGTTTTTAGTTTAGTTTTACTCAAGGACTAGCTAAAGACAATTGTGGGAGAATTTGATAAGTGCTTAATTTCACATTAGTTTTCATTACTTTCATTGCAATTATTCTTTTTTTCAAGAACATTTGGACTCTTCACTAGTCTTCTATGTTTTCTAGGAGTTTTTGAGGCAAAGAAATGAAGATTAGAAAAAAAGTTGTGAAATTGGTGTGAAGAATATCCAAAATACAATTTCATGAATTTTGAGTGCTTTTTGGATGGATTTTTGGTCTCTGTTTACATTATTAAGCTATAGTAGAAGTGCTAAGATTGAGATCAGATTTAGGCTAAAAAGATTGACTCTTGAAGGGCTAGTCGGATTTCCTAATTGGGCTTGCAAAAACAGATTTTTGAAGCTATTCTACCACATGGCTTATTTCCTTTTGTCAAAATTCTATTCTCATAGGATTGTAGACACCTAAGAAGAGGTAAAATATAAGGCATCAATTTAGCAAAAGAGAAGATTTCAAGGAATACAGAAGTAGGCAAATTGGACACAACACTTGGTTGCCATAGCTATAATCTAGCCAATAAGCCTTTCTTTCTCTTGTCTTTTATTATTTCTTTTTTTAGATTTGATATTTAATAATTAAGAAATGTTTGAGTAATCTTTTTATTGGTTAAGGTTGATTTCAAAATGATAGATATAGATGTTTGGTTAATAAGGTTTTAGAATTTCTTTATTTTTCTTAAGAGAATTTTATATTTCACTAACCTAATGTCAAGAATTGCTATTTTGTTTGTTTAGGTGGCTAATGATGAGAACTAAGTAGCTAAAGCTTCACAAGATCCATAAAACATCCATGGAAGTCCAGTAATAAGGGTAAGACCCAAGAAAACAAATGAAGCATTTGATGAGAACCAAGTTGCTAAAGCTTCGTGAGATCCATTGAACATCCATGGAGGTCCAATAACAAGGGCAAGAATAGAGAAAATGAAGGAAGCATTAATGGATTAATTAAGCACACTCAAATTCCTGCCTCGTTCAAGACACTAATCTGCCTGAATTGAGTATTTGAGATAGTCGATACTTGGTCAATATTATTCAAGATTCTAAATCTAATTTGGAGTGATTTGCATGAAGAATGAATAAGGCCTTATCAAATTAAAAAGAAAATCAAGTACAACCTTTGTTTCCTAATCTATTTTGAAAACAAAATCTTTTATTTTCTTTTAACTTTAGAATCATATTACGTCAAGATATAATTAGCAATAAGAAAAATTTATTCCAGTAGTAAAAGTCAATTATATAAACCTATGACACCCTATTGGGAATTCTAAATCTAAGTTTATAATAATAGTTAGAGCTTTCTATTTGCTTCTTCAAAGAACTTCCAGTACTTATCACTCACAATCTTTCTCTTCTTCCTTGAGCGTGGCATAAGCCCTAACTTTCTTATACCATTGATTCTTATCTTTATAGATAAAGGTTATTGTTTGAGTATGAATTAAATGAACCTTGGCAAAGAAACCTCATTGAATGCAAGGTCTCACTTATTATTGTGAGATTTATATCAATTTGTATCAAAGCTTAAGGTCGAAATGAGGTTTGATCTATACTGAATTTATTTTGTTCCTCTAAATTTTTTGTACTTTTTATTTCTTGTTTTTAAATTTTTATCTGAACCCATAAACCTAGCTTCTTTCGTTATACTTTTTCTCAACTTTCCCTTAATCCTTCAAGTTCGATTATTTCTCATTCAAGACTAAAAAAAAATTCCCAAAAAAGTAAAAATTCTAAAAATCAATTTAATATAAAAAGATAGCTTGGTATTCAAGGTTCGTCTATTCCTATTTACTGCAATTTGATTTAAAACTAAAGGAAATCCTTATTGCATCAAGATTTGTATTCTTTTTTGTCTTTCTTTGATTGTTGCAAGTGAATTTTAATTGAGATCATTTAAGTTGAAACAAGAATTAAAAGAGAAATTAAGGAGTATTTATGAGGTTTTCTAACTTTGTTCTGCATGTTATTAGATATGTTTCAAGAAAAAAATAAGTCTATTTCTGATGGTGCTCAGGAAAAGAAAGACTAGACTCTTCTCTAAGTCCTTAGAACAAAAATTTGAATGCTTGGAATTGAGGTTTGATGAGGTGAATAACAGAATAGATAAAGTTGAATCTAGTTCACGTAGTGAGACCCTACACTCAATGAGGCTCTTTTGCGAAGGATCGTTCTAATTCAGATTCAAATAATCATAAAATAAAGATCTTAGGCCTTTTATCTATGGAGATAAGAACTAATGGTATAAGAAATTTAAAGTTGACACCACACTCAAGAAAAAAGAGAATATTGTGAGTGATAGTCAAGGAAAAAAAAAGCCACAAGACGAAATCTTGATAAGTCTAAAAATTCTTTCAAGAACCAAAGAGAAAAGCTCTCACTATTATTATAAATTATGATTGAAAATTTCCAATAAGGTTACATGTGTTTATATAGTTGTATTTTACTAATAGAATAAGGTTTTCCTTATTGCTAAATATAACTAAGGTAAAAGGGAAATAAAAGATCCCTAAAGGAAATGAAAGATCTTGTCGATTCTAGAGTAAAAGGAAAATAAAAGATCTTATTCCAAAATAAATTAGCGAACAAGATTTTGCATGATTTCTTTTCCTAATTTGATAAGGCCTTGTTTGTTCTTCATGCAAGTCACTCCAAATCAAATTTAAAGTATGAATAATATTGACTAAATATTGACTATCTCAAATTTTTAATTTAGGCAGATTAGTGGCTTGGACAAAGCATGAATTTGAGATGTACTCAATTAATCCATTTAATATTTCCTTCATTTTCTTGATTCTTGCCCTTTGAATAGGAAATCGTTTCTTCCTCATATGCAATCAAACCAATCTCCTGGTTCAAGTACAACTTTCTTGTGCCCCTTATTAACTTGGTTAGCATATTGTTTTGTTATATTCTTAATGCTTTGCATTACCTTTTTATGGATTTGCCAAACAAAGTCAACTTCTTTCTTTCCATCTAAATTAATTTGCTTATCCATTGGTAAAGGGGTTAAGTCCAAAGGAGTTAATGGATTAAAATCATACACAATTTCAAAAGGTAAAAATTTATTTGCTGAAGTACACTCCTATTACATGCACATTCTATATGTGGCAAACATTCTTCCTATGTTTTCAAGTTTTTTTGTATTATATGCTTCAATTTTTCCACTAATTTGTGGATGACAAAAAGTAGAAAACAAAAGTTTAGTTCTTAAATCACCCATAAAGTTTTCCAAAAAAAACTTTAAAAAATTAGCGTCTCTATTGAAACCATACTTTTAAGCATGTCATGAAATCCCACAATCTCCTTGAAAAACAAGTTAGCTATATGTGAAGCATCTTCAGTTTTGACACAGAATAAAATGTACTATTTCAGAAAACTTATCAAGGACCATAAATATAGAATCACTACCCCCTTTTGACCTAGGTAAACCTAACACAAAGTCCATATATATGTCAGTCTAAGGTTCACTAGATATAAGCAAAGGAGTATACAAACCACGAGGTTTTACTCCAGACTTAGCTTGGCTACAAGTAACACACTTCTCATAAATCCTTTCTACATGACGTTTCACATGAGGCCAAAATAAATGTTCGTGCAAAACACCTAAAGTCAGATATACCAAAATGCCCCATCAAACCATTCCCATAAGCTTCTCTAACAAGCAGGTGACGTAATGAATATTTAGGCATGCATGACTTATTTTTCCTTAAATAAAAAACCATTATGCCTAAAGAATTTGCCAATTGCCACTTTCTCATATGCATTAAATACATTACCAAAATTAGAATCACCAACATACAAAATTTAATGCACTCAAAACCTAATATTTTTGGATCTAAGGTAGAAAGTAAGGTGTACTCTGGGATAATGCATCAGCCAAAATGTTTTCCTTACAGTTCTTGTTCTTGATCACTTAGGGAAAAGTTTCAATGAACTCTACTCACTTGGCATGGCTTTTGTCTTGCGTGTTGACCCTTTAAATGCGTCAATGACTCATGATCGGTATGAATTACAAACTCCTTTGGCCAAGGATAAGGCTGTCAAGTTTCTAAAGTCCTAATTAATTTATACATTTCTTTTTCATATGTTGGGTAATTTAAGGCTGCTCCACTTAGCTTTTCACTGAAATATGCAAAGGGACGTCCTTCATTCATTAGAATAGTTCCAATACCCATTCTTGAAGCATCGCACTCAATTTCAAAAGTTTTAGCAAAGTTAGGTAAAGAAGCAAAGGTGCATTAGTTAATTTCTATTTAATCAAATTAAGTTCCTTTTCTTATTCTTATATTCTTTTTAATTACTTCAATCAAAGGTGCAGTTAAGCTACTAAAGTCTTTCACAAATCTTCTATAAATGCTAGCTAATCTATGAAAATTTCTAACATTACCCACACTTGTAAGCTTCGGCCAATCTTGAATTCTTTTTATCTTTTCTTCATCTACCTCAATTCTTTTAGCACTGACAACAAAATTGAGAAATACAAGCTTATCTGCGCAAAAGGTACACTTTTTGAGGTTAGAAAACATCTTTTCTTTTCTTGAAACATCTAAAACAATATTTAAATGTTTAACATGTTCACCTAAGTTTTTTCTATAAATTAGTAAATCATCAAAGTATACAACCACAATTATGAATAAAAGCATGCAAAACATGGTTCATTAATCTCATGAAAGTACTAGGTGCATTAGTTAATCCAAACAACATAAATAAATACTCATATAAGCTATATTCTGTTTTAAATGCAGTTTTCTATTTATTAACTTCTCTGATCCTAATTTCATGACATCCACTCTTAAGATCAATTTTAGGAAAAAAATAAAAAACACAACCATATAATTCATCAAGCATATCATCTAATCTAGGAATGAGATATCTATACTTTATAATGATATTGTTGATGGCGCGGCAATCAACACTCATCCTCCATCATCCATCCTTTTTAGGAACAAGCAACATTAGAACCCCATAAGGACTCATGCCTACCTTCGAAGTTCTTTTGTCTCTTTAGGATTACTTTTATAGGCTGGCCTATTTGGAATAGATTCTCTGGGTATGAAGTCAATTTGATGCTCAACTCCTCTTATTGGTACATTACGTATCTCTTCGAGAAATACGTTTTCAAATTCCTATAAAAGAGAAATAATAACACTAGGCAAAAAAAGATTAAGTTCATTAGTACTTAAGAGAATTGCTTATTTAATTTTTTTTTGGGCAGACGCTGAGGAAATAGGATTGTAAGGACATAGCCTTGATTAGTGCTGATTGTTGTGACTATGGAATTTCTGAATTTACTATCTCATATGTTCTACTAGTGTTCTTAAATTGCTCCATAGCATCTTCTTCAGTTTCCTTTACTTCATTTTATAGCTCATTAAGTTGTTTTCCACTCCAAAGCATAATTGCATTCGTTTGTTCCTTAAAGTCTTGTAGTCTATAACACAACTTATAGAGTGTCTTGTTGTATTATAACTCAGTGAGTCTGAGGTCAATCCACAGAGAAAATATTTAATTTGTTTATTTAATTTTATCTAAAAATTGAAATTAAAACTTGAATATAAACAACTTAATTTAAACAAAATTATGAAATTAAATTAGTTAGGGTTGTTGATCCACTCTTAGAAGTAAATAAAACTTAATAAATTTTTTTTGCCATTTTTTTAGATTTATTGCCCAAAAGATTAATTATATAAATATTTATAATTTTTCCTTTAATTTTATGATGGATTAAGTATTTATTATGCCAAAATTTAATTTGTCTACAATAACATACGTTATATTAATATCTTAAGAATTTATTATGCCAAATTCATTTGTTTGTCTACAATAAATCAAAATTTCAAAATATAAAATATGTATAAAATTAAATAGAAAATAATTTAATTTATAAAATTAAAAATAGAATTTGATTAAATCATATTTATTTCCTAAGATTTTCACCTTACCCTAACTAATATTATTTAGTGAAGTATAATTGAAATAAAAAGAAATATTAAAATTAAATTGCTTATAATTAAAAGTAATACAAACAACTAAAATTGAAAATAAAACTAAATTTATTTATAAAAATCATTATACAAAATATTAAAAACACACCTGAAAATCAAGATTACAGGGAGATGGAGAGAATTTGAGAAGAAGAGAGATGATTAAAAACATAAAAATGAGGCTCTATTTATAGCAAAAAATTGATAATCCAGTGTTTTGCGGTCCATCATAAGCTTCATGCATGTGTGCTCCTCATACCCTTTAGATCAAGATCCAATGGCTGGTCAAACTTCAAAAGTCAACATCACACGTGGCATCGTTTGACTCGTCCGATTTGGCCAAAGAACAGTTGAGATTTGGCAGGTTAATAGGTGGATCGGGTTAACCCGAATACAAAGATTCGGATCCTACAACTTACTTCACCAATCACTACCACGTGGCACAATCATGGCCATTAAATCATGAACGATTGAGATTTAGTCAAAATTACCTGCTATCCCATGCACTCATATCTATTGTAAGCTCATTTCATCATCCAATCAGTGCTCGGTCAACAGGAAAGGTCAACTCTTTTTGCACAAGCCCAATTTTAAGCCAATCTTGATTGATCTTAAGGTTTTTGGACCTCCGGAATCCAAAGTTGACCTCCGTTTATCTGTTTGGAGCCTCGATTTACGTGAAATTAATATTTTACCTAATAATCACATAAAAATACACAAAATTAGATATATTTAAAACATAATTAATAATTCCTAATATATTGCATAAACACAAATATAAATTATAACATAAGTACAAAATAACATTATTATTGCTTAATAATTAAATAATTTTTAATACTAATCAGTTTATTGGATAGTAAGTTTACAATTTGACCCACTTGTCTCTTGAGATTTCTGATTGATGCAGGTTGATTTTGAAAAGTTATCTCTATTTTGGTCATAATTAAGACACACTTGTTGTAAGCTTGATAAGAGCATCTTCCAAATTTGATTTCTTTTCTCATGGTCTGAACCTTGGGGGTGGTTTCAATGTATTTTCAGTATTATTCCATGAGGAATTTGAGTGGTTTCTCCAACAGGATCGTGGGTACTAGAATACAAGTTATTTTATTGTCTCTGGAAATTTGACATATAGTAAGCTTGTTTAGCAAATGATGATGCAAAAGCACTCCCAACTTGGCAATGGACACTAGTAGTATTCCCTCTAGCATAATTCTCTCCACACAACTCACACACTTGTATTTTAATAGCATTAATATTCAGGTGTCCTAGTTTATTAGATAAAGTAGTCATCTATGTCTATAGAGCAGTGACAACATCTACATTATAGTCTTTTGCAGTTCTCTTTGGTATTGTTCTAAAGACAACTGGTAATTAGTAGAGGCCAACTTCTCTTATAATTTATAAGCTGCTTTTGGTGTATTTCCCATCAATGTTCTTCTTGTTGCAGCGTTAATCATTGTTCTCGTAGTAGATCCCAAACCATTGTAAAATTCTGTACCTGAAGCTAAACTGGTAGACCATGACATGGGCATTTTCTTAGTATGTCTTTGTATCTCTTCCATGCTTCATATGACGACCTAATATTGAATTGAATAAAGGTTGTGATTTCATTCCTTAACTTGGCTACTTTTGTTGGGGGAGATATCTTTGATAAAAACTATGGTGCTAATCCATCCCATGTAGTAATTGTTCCAGGAGGAAGTGAGTTCAACCATTCTTTTCTTTATCCCTCAGTGAGAATGGAAAAAACCTTAGCCTGATGGCGTTATCTAAGACTCCAATCAAATGAGTCACAAATTTCCAAGAAATTTACAATATGAGCACAAATATCATCATTTGTGTTGTGCAAATTTTATTGAACTCGCAAGTGTACGAATTTATTGTAAAATAGATCAACGGTAACGAGTGTTGATCCCACAAGGAGGTGGATTTTAATGCGTGTAGAGTTAATTTTTTAAGTGGGTGGTTGGATTTGTGGTGAAAGTGATTTAAACTTATCTTAAAATTTAAATTAGAACAGCGGGAATACATTAAAGTAAAATCTATTGAAATGAATCGCTTGGGAATCTGGATTTGCATCAACATGTACCATGGGCTTTATATTCCTTATTAGTGCCAATTAAATCATGAGGGGGATTTCCACTTCTCATGAATCACACTCAAATAAATATGGTGCTAAGGGCTTCTTGTGCCAAATAGTAATAACCTTGTACTAGGTCTAGACAAGATTATTACTACCTGTCGACGAAAAGTTAAAACATCCATAGATATTAAAGATGAACCGCTTGGGTATCTGGATTTGCATCAACATGCACCATGGGCTTAATATTCCTTATTAGTGCCAATTAAATCATGAGGGCGATTTCCACTTCTCATGAATCACACTCAAATAAATATAGTACTAAGGGCTTATCGTGCCAAATAGTAATAACCTTATACTAGGTCTAGACAAGATTATTACTATCTGTCAATGAAAAGTTAAAACATCCATAGATATTAGAAAGGAACAGAAAGTAAATTTACTAAATTAAGCCCATAGAATATGTTGAGACTTTATCTTCAACTCAAGGTTGAAAAAAAATTAGTTACTCATAATTGAGCAAGAGGTAAAATGAGAATTTATTAAAGTACGTAGAAAATACAAGATGGAGAAGGAATTATAGAAAATAGAGCTCAAAAATAGATTCAGGGGTATCAAATTAGGGGGGAGCCCCCTTTTTATAGATACAATGAGTAAATCAAGACTATTAGATTAAAACAATTTGAACGCTCACGATTGCGCCACGTGGCAAGTTCTGATTTGATAGAACACATCTCAGGGCTAACATTCCATGTAATGCATGTATCGTACGCACGTTTTTTGTCCACTGACATACAACCACATCATCGGTCAACTCTACATAATCATTTTAGTCCAATAGGATCACGACGCATTATTTGTCAACGCCAACTCATCAGTCAACACCGCATAAGCAGTCACTGCCACATCATTTGTCCAATTGAATGCTGCCACGTTATCGGTTAATGCCACATCATCAGTCAATGCAATGTCATAAGACAGTATATGTGAACAGTGTCGTGAACACTATCGTGAACATTATCATGAACAGTTCGTATATGTGAACAGTGTTGTTTACCCTTTTGTGCTCCTCCTTAGGGGTGGGCATAGTTCGATTCGGGTTTTTACTAAATTTTTCATAATCGTTCAATTACGATTATTTTAAAATCATAATCGCGATTAATCAAATTACCGAAATAATCAAATACTCGATTAATTGAAATAATTCGATTCAGTTCGATTCGATTATTTCGATTATGGGCCTATTTTGGGCTTTTTTAAATTTAAAACCTTAAATTAATAAATCTACCACAAACATAAAAAGTTAACAACCAAAAAATCAAAATATATCTCAAGGTATGTTCATGAACACATAACGTGTTCAAATAACAAGTTCAAATCAAAATAAATAAGCAAAAAGTCTTTTAAATTTTAACAAAACTACAAAAGCAATAAACATCAATCAACTCCCAAATCCCAATTATTCCTCAGGTGCTTGTTCTTGTTGAGCTACTATTGGCCTACCAAATTCTACATTAACAAATTAAACAAAAATATTAGAATGATTAGTTAAGAGTGAAATAACCAAAACAACATATCAAAATATAGTAGTAACATATTACCTGCTTCAATAACTTCATAGAATTCAGTTTCCTCCTCAGTAGGTTGTATTATCCGTTCTCCTAATAGAGTTGAGCGAAGCCAATTTTGAGTGCAAATCAATGACTCAACAGTTTTATGAGTTAAAGAACTTCTAAAAGGATCAAGAACACGCCCTCCTGTGCTAAATGCCTATTTCGAAGCTACAGTAAATACTAGAATTGCTAAAACATCCTTGGCAATCTGAGACAAAATTGGAAACCTATGTCCATTCAACTTCCACCAAGTCAAAACATCAAAATGGGCATTACTAGTACTCTCATTCGCATCTGTCAAGTACTTTTCAACATCATTTTTCAAACTAATGTCATCATTTGAATTTTGCATCATCATTTTGAAAGATGAAAAAAGATCAATTGACATTATACTACTCCTAGCACCACCACCACCACCACCACCATTACTACCATCATGGATATTACCAAAACAAACACCACCACTATTCCTCATATCACTCCCACCAATATAGCTATTACATAGCTTCATCAACAACTCCTTAATGTTAGATTTCAATTCTTTAACCTTCCTAGATTCATACATGCTACTAAAATAAAATGTAACAAACTGCAATTTACACTTAGGATCAAGCACATTTGCTACAAATAATAACATGTTAACTTGATCAAAAGAATCACCCCAATATTTAGCAAACTTTTGCTCCATTTTTTCGACCATTTTCCTAAACAAATCATCACTAGAAGTAGCAAGTGACTTCAAATGAATTAAAACTTTTTCCATTTCATTTAAGTAATCATTGGAAGTGACATCAAGAGAGCTACTAAATTTCAAGGTCACATAATAAAAAACCGATAAAAAGTTGACTAACCTCCTTGCATATGCCCAATCGTCATCGCTCGGTGGCCCCTCCCTCTTCTTTTCACCCTCATCCTCAACAAACCAATTAACATAATGTCCATCATCTTCCTTCATCCTATCAAATGCTTTTTCAAACACAACCGCTTTGTGCAACATCAAATATGTTGAATTCCATCTAGTAGGCACATCCAACACCATAAGCCCTCCATAGAGATTTTCTCCCTATCAACACATGTTTTAAACTTTTACAATCTTGCTGGAGAGGATCTAACATACTTTACTGCATTGTGAATACTAGCTATTGAATGATTCACCTCTGCCATCCCATCTTGCACAATCAAATTTATTATGTGTGCTAAACACCTCACATACATATATAAACCATTCAAAACCATTGAATTCACACTCCAATTTGCTAACTTCTTCTTCACATAGGTTATTGCAACTTTATTGGCACTTGCATTGCCCACTGTAATTGTGAACAACCTCTCAATCCCCCAATCAATCAAACATGCCTCAATTAGCTTCCCAATATCATCTTCTTATGATTAGCTATAGGTGTGAAACTAAGAATCCTTTTGTGCAACACCCACTCCGCGTCAATAAAATGAGCAGGAATGACCATGTAGTTAGACATTTGAATTGATGTCCACGTATCTGTGGTTATACACACCCTCTGTTTGCTTGCACCCAAAACACTTTTTAACAACCCTTTTTCATGCTGATACAATTCAAGAATATCCCTTGTAATTGTTCTTCGGGATGGCACATCAAATCTTGGGCAACAAGTTTGCATAAACTCTAAAAACCCTTCAGCCTCCACAAAGCTAAAACGTAATTCATCCTTGACAATCATCTTCACAAGTGCCATTCTACAAGCCTCTTGACTAAACCCACCACTAGCTTTAACAACTCCATCACCTTTATCTTTTCCCTTTTGACAGAAGAGTATTTGTTGCTTCGGATCCCCTTCAACCTTCACATCTTGATATGACCTACATCTATCCAAATGATTCTTCAAATTAGTGGTATTTCCTCTATTAGTTGTAAAGGTTTTACGGCAATGATGACATTTTCCTTTGTTTCCACAAGGTAGTTTGGTAAAATGAGCCCAAACATTTGATCTCAAAGGTATTTTTCTTTTTTTCCCATCATCAACCTCCACCTTTTGCACTTCCTCCTCATCATAATTTTCCATTCTACATAAACACAAAATAATTCGTGCAAAATTATGGTAAATAAAAAATCAGCAGCAATAAATAAAAAATCAGCAGTAAAAAATCAACACCACAGCAGCAACAAATCAACACAACAACAACAACATTGAATTTTTTTAATTTCAAATGAAGGGCGAGTGAAATTTAATTTTTTTTAATATAGCATCATTTATTTATGCTGTTTGTTCTGATCCTGAAAATAATCAGCTTCATCGGTTACAAAGGTTATCCATTCTACTTTTCTGCATAAAAAAGTACATATAGTGTCTTCTGATTTTCTAGATTTTGATAAGCTAACAAGTTTTGAATTTCCTATCTGCAAATTAAAGATGAAGGAACAACTATGGAAAATTACAGACAGCTTCTAAATGAATATGAACAACTGCAAAAGGATAGAGCCGCCGAAGCTAAGGAACTGATTTACTTGAAATGGGCAAATGCATGCTTAAGGCACGAGCTAATGAGAAATCAAGCACAACTGTAAAAGGATAGAGCCGCGGAAGCTAAGGAACTGATTTTCCTACAATGAACTTTAAACCAAATTCATAAAACCGAAAGGAAAACTGGAACCTTTTTCGTTCAATTTTTGGTTCTGCAGAGGCCAGAGAGTTTTTGGTGACAGCGGCGACGGGCAAAGAATAAATGATGAGCAAAGAATGGACAAGCGGCGACAAACCAAAGCGGGCGGCGGCGGCGGCGGCGGCCGGCGGCGGCGACAACGAGCAGCAGTGAGGAGCAGCAGCGGCTGGAAGTCATGAGTTCTTTTAGTTTAGATTGTACTAGTTTACTCAATTTAGGCTTTAGGGATTGCCGGATTATTCGGTTTATTTGATATTCGGTTCGGTTTTTTAGTTTTTTTTTTAAACCAAAAATCGAACCGACTGATTTTACTATTTCAATTATAATACTTATTCGGTTTTTTGGATGTAAAAAAACCGCAAAAAAACCGAATCGATGTTTTGTTCTCTCATCTTTCGTTCATTCTGAAATGAACATGATGCCCCTAAAATACATAAGATACTTAATTGAAATAAAATACACATAATTAAATTACAAGAGATTTAAATACATAAAAGTAAGGATGTTAGTGAAACTTGGAGTGTAAAATGACAATTTTCTCCTTAACACAGCTTCTAACCAGTTTATTGTAGTCCCTAGCAAATAAAGCGAAGATAAAATTCAAACACAAAATGATTTTTTTATTTTTTTAAAACAATTGTATTTTTTCAATCAGACTAATGATAGTTATCAAATAAAAGTACAAGCATTATCTCCAGCTTAAAGAAATATCACCTCCACATCAACCATCCACATGAATCAGTCTAATAGACTTTGTCACAACTATAGTAATCAAGCCACTTTTAGGAATGACATGTCAAACCCTAAAATCTCACCGGTAATAGTGACACTCTCACAAAGTAATTAAACCCAATAAAGATAGTCACTCCAATAAATGGTAAATTGAGAGAAAAATAATAAGGAAATAATATCACAAGCTCTCACCAAGATGAAAGAAATATGCCCACAACTTAGAAATAATACGATCTTAAGTTAAATAAAATGCTAGTCAACCCAATGTATTTATTTTTTAATTTTTTTAATTTTTTTCTTATGCATCACTAAATCTTTTTAGCCCATATAACTAGCTTCTACTTCAAACTATATATCCCTAAAATATGAAAGAATTTTTATTAGGATGTAACGTAGGCTAGGGACATGGCTAACAAAGGAGGAGAAATAAGGAAAATAAAATATATGTTTAAGACAAAGTAGAGATCTTTTGGAAATTACAGGTGCATTTCGCTTATTCATTATTATTTTATATCCCTTTTTTTCTCTTTTCTCTTTTTTTCTTTTTTTGGAACTTTTTTTATTTTTATTTTTTTATGGCACAACTTTACTGAACAAAATAATTATTTACATTTTTCTCAAACATGAATAGGCGATGGAACTTGTAAGATATCAGGTAATACTTCAAATCGGAGTAGGTCAAGATGATAAGTTAACAAAGAAAAGGTTTTTTATTTTTTTTCTTATATATAAAAGGCTCAAAAGGGTTAACTATGGATATTTCATTATAGGGATGGCTAGAAAGGCTCAAAGGGGTCAAAGATGGCCTTTCCATCGTCTTTTAGGGCTCTAAATAATTTTCCATATCTACTAGGTAGATGGGCCTTCAGATGTAGCATCACACTTTGTTTTTGTTTTTGTTTTTTTAGAGGGTTGACTTAAAGAAAATCTGAAGATCGTGTATAAAATAATAAACTGTTAAGCTGTATGAAGATTGGGCAAAAAGCGTTGTTCTCCAAGAAAAATAACAGGCTTAAAAATTCACTTGGTATATATATTTTTTTTGTGACATCTGCATTCCTTCAAGCAACTTATATTTGTCTTCGACATCAATATGTAGAATAGCAAACATGGTGTAATATAACTCAAGGCCAAAGATAATATAAATACTAAAATTTAAAAGTCATCATGTCCTCCAATGTTAAAAAAAAAATCACATAAAAATAATTTTTTTTAAACGACATTCTTCCTGCTAACCTATTCTAAAAAAAGTGCATGCAAAATGGTGAACATGATACAAAAAAACTAATTGGTAAAAGAAGAGGTTAGAAAGAAAAAAGAGAAAAAGTCCAGAAAATAAACTTTTTTTTTTAACTAAGAAGATGCATTTTTAGAGTTACTACACTCCATATTCAGCCATCTTCGACTCAAAAATGTGAAAGTGTATATTTATAAAGGAGAAATTAGAAAGAAGAAGTTAGAAAGATCACACTTAAAATGATTATCAAAGCTTAATAATAAGATAATAAAGAAAAGGAAAATGTCTAGAACTTTTTTTTAATTTTTATTTTTTTAACTTTTAAACTAAGAAGATGCATTTTTAGAGTCACTACACTCCATATTCAGCTATCTTTGACTAAAAAATTAGCCATGGTTAGTCTCTAAAATAAAAACTCAGCAAAAACTTAACCAAAATTGAAACATTTCACAATTGTCAACTATTCTCTCCCCCCAACCAGAACGAAAAATTGTCCTCAATATTAAAAAAAAAAAAGTAGAGCTTAGAAGACATCACCTAGGTGTTGTAACACATAAGAAAATACTTACAAGCGGAGACTTAAATCTAATTTGCACTTCTTATTATGGCTATTGTTACCATCATTATTTGGACAATCCAACACTAAGGTCCTGGGGTTTGGCTCTGACCTATAAGCTTGTAACAGAATAAGTAGCTCATTAGCAGTGTGAGCATAAATAAAAACTTTTTTCGCTGTGGAAGGAATGAAATAGTTTTTTATTGCATGGTTAAGAAATGCGATAAAACCATCATAAAAATTATTGACATTTAACAAACCAATGAGTTTTTGGTGAATGTTTAGATGGGCCCAAGATGCTAATGTGATAAGCGCCTTTAGAGTTGCAAGATCTCCTAGTAGGAAAATAAAAGCATCAGCATGATTTAGCATTTCAATTATTCTCTCTTGCATTCCTGAGACAACTAACTCTTCTCTGGTTGGTGAGTCAGACAAACAAGCCAAAGGTTTTAGGGCTCTCGCGATGATGTCTAACACTTGACTCCCTCTAACATAAGAAGTTTCTGAGACCAGTTTTGATAACCCTCGGTCACCTCCTCCGTATACCAAGTGTAATTTTCATATTACTATGCTTCGACCAAGATCTATGGCTACCTCCACGAACTCTTTATATTTGTCATAGTTAAACCTAAAGAGCACATAAATGTTCTTGAATTATTTATTGGGAGTAGCTAGCATTGGGATACTTCTAAAAAATAATTTGTAAGTGTTTAACAAAAAATCATATCTAAGGATCTTAGTGACAGTGGGTCACAACTGTGTATGAGGTAGCATGTTTGTGTCAATTAACGCATAAAATATATGGCTCGAAAGTAAAAAAAGAAACAGTAAAAAGAAAAAAACAATTACAAAATAAAATTATTAAAGATAAGAATGCAAATGATAAAACAATAGTGAAATAAAAGGTATTTATAGGTAGTTGTGACTGTGGCTCACATCTTCCTCTGGTTGTTCGTCCAGAAACGGATTAAACACCTTCTATGGCTCTAGGATAGACTTCCCATCCAGTTTTCTTATAAGCTGACAAACAGGGTCATTTATAGTCAGATTCCCGAGACTATATCGTGCACGCTCTTTCTGGAATAATGGTCATAACTGGAGAATTACTTCTTGTACGTATCCATTGGGATGCATTTCAAGAGATAAAAGGATATCATCTAATGACTCTTTACTCAAGTCATCTCAATGAATTGAATCTTGTCTTCCTTGTTATCAGGTATTATTTCTAAAGATCATGGTTTTTTTATCACATCTCATTCTAGCACACTTATGACAAGCAACAGAAAGTTTTCAAGCTCTTGGTTTTCTTGCGTAATTTCCTTTACCACAACCAGGCATGTATGCATTAAATTTGGGAGGTAACTCACCTGTCAATCGTACTTCGGCCTCGATTAATAAGCGGATGTCAGCAGGTATGTTATTCCTCATAAGTAATCGCATTTGTTCGGACCGAGCTTTATAGATTATAAGGAGACCATTCTGAGGAAGTGAAGGGAATCAATTGTGAAGCTTTGCTGAAATCTCTTTACTGTCTATACCTTCGCCCTAGCATATTAGTTGTTATGGGAAACTGAACTAACCGACTTGATTGTCACGAAGTACCATTATCCGTCACTTAACGGGGGTAACAAACTAAAGCATATAAAGCAAATTAAATTGTCCTCTTATTGAATTTACCTTAAGCTTCAACTGGATGTCGTAGATACCTCGCTCCATATCTCTGAGTTGTCTTTCTAAAACCTCAATATGAGATACTA
Source organism: Atalantia buxifolia (assembly GCA_030444775.1). Taxonomy (NCBI): domain Eukaryota; kingdom Viridiplantae; phylum Streptophyta; class Magnoliopsida; order Sapindales; family Rutaceae; genus Atalantia; species Atalantia buxifolia. The sequence continues at coordinate 4,903,822 of CM059838.1, forward strand.
ACTCTGGAGGTTGTAACTCCCAAATATGATCTGTTTTACAAAATCATATCTAGCCTCTGAGATGAGATTTTACACGTTGAAGTCGTCTAAGAAGGTTTAAGAGGATTTGTCTAATTAAGGCACACATGATTAAAAATGATAAAAGAAAATTTAATGGTTAAATAAACACACTTATGGAAAATAAGTTCAATTAGTAAAAGAATAGTAAACAGACAAAAAAAGAAAGAAAGAAAGAAAAAAAACCAAATCACCGCAAAGAAAGAAAAAATCTCATTTCAAATTTGGTGGGTCACTCAAATTTATTTCGGTGTCCTCTCCATGTGGTTGGTATTCTAGATATGGCTTTAATCTTTGACCATTAACTTCAAAAGTGACTCCATTTTTTGGATTCTTAATTTCAATTACTCAATGTGAAAAAATAGTATGAACAATAAAAAGGCCAGACCATCGAGAGTGTAATTTACTTGGGAATAAGTACAATCGAGAATTGAATAAAAGCACTTTCTGACCTGAGGTAAAAGATTTTCTCAAAATTTGCTTATCATGAAAGACTTTCATTCGCTGCTTGTAAACCTTGTCATTTTCGTATGCATCATTGTGAATTTCTTTAAATTCTACTAGCTGTAATCTTCTTTTTGAACTAGCTTGCTGCATGACAAAGTTGAATTTCTTGATGACCTAGTACGCACGAAGCTCGAGTTCTACAGGTAAGTGGCAAGCTTTTCCATGCATTAGCATATAAGCACTACAACAAAACTGAGATTTAGTAGCACGCGAAAAGTGCTACTAAAAGTAAATTGTAGCATTTTACAAAGTGCTATGTTAGCCCACGTTACTAAAAGTATCACTTTTTAGTAGCAATTATAGAATGCTATAAAATTTTAATTTTGTACATATAATAAAAGCTGCATACTTTGTTTTAGTTGCAGTAGATAATTGCTACCAGTACACATTGTATAGCTTAAGAAATGCTATCAAATTGTCTTTTATAGCATAATAACAATGCTATACATATGTTATTTGTAGCACTTTAATCATGCTACACATTTTAATCTAGTAGCACTTTAAAAGTGCAATCACATTCTCTCTCGTGGCATAACAAAAATGCTACAGATTTCATGATATTAGCAATTTTAAGATGCTACAAATTACACGAGTCGTAGCATTTGCGAAATGCTACCAAAGAATTTTTGCATAGCCTAACAAAAATGCCACAATATTGAATGATTTGAAGCATTCTTAGGATGTTACAAAGTAAGGACCTGAAGCATTTAATTATTATAGATTGGTTGTTATCACAATTACTAAATAAAATCGAATAAACTCTATCAATTTGTACTTATTAATTTTATAATAATATGAAATCTTTCTCAATTATTATTGTTGAAATGAAAAAAATATACTATACATATAAAATATTGTATCAAAACAATAATGTATGAAGATGAACATTATAATTTAAAAATAGACATCAAGTACAAATATAGAGTATGTTTAATTATAAACATAATGTGCCATATATCAAAAAGGCAATAATTAAACAAAAAGAATACTATTTCATCTTCAATTTGCATCAGAAACTCCTTTACAAGTAGTGCTTATCCACATGACCTGCATTATAAATTTTAAAAAAATAAATGAAAAAAATCACCTGCAGAGAGTAAATATAGTGATAAACTTTTGTAAGTATTTCACTAGAAAAATTTAATTTACTATCATAATTATTTTTACTAAAGAGATTTCAACATAATATTTAAATAACTATAAAATATACAACTAATTTTATCCTTAGAAAAAAAATTGATAGAGTCTCCCCTAGAACATGGACATTTCCTCAAACAAATTACAACTTATATATCATATATATATATATCATCATCAACTCAACAATTCTAGAATTATACTTTCTAGCCAACAACTACTACCACCATAAGTCATTAAAAGTAATATATTGTGCCTCAAGCTCCATGTTGGCACATACACTAAAAAAACATAAAGGAATGCTCAAGAAAAAATATAAAAATTAATGGACATGAGATTACCTAAATATGTGAATGATGCAAATTTCAATTTGTAGAGTCTATAACAACCCGATCTGCAGGCCACACGACTTTACTACCAACATCTTCTTCAATGGATGTCATATAAGGTGTAGTCCTCCATAGATACTTCTCATGTTAATTAATCTACTGCCAAAGCAATCTGAAAATGATTTTCCTGTTTAGATGTACACACTCTTTATTCATCATCTTAATACCACTAGATAATTTCTTTCCTAGTACACATACTAGTTCTTTTATGTACCATCCTCATAAAATGATTTTCAAAAGCAACATCATAATTCTTTATATAAGTAAATAGAATGGCCAAAAGGATATTGGAAACAATAATGTATGACTAAGATTACAAGAATAATATGCAAAATAAAAAAATACTAAAAATAAATTAAAAGAAAAAGTAACTTAATGATATATTCTAGGCAACTACTATAACTAAAAAATAACTTAGTAAAAAATTTTCGAATTTTAAAAATAAAAAAATTCAGTAAAATAAAAAATACTAAAACTAAATTAAAAGAAAAAATAACTTAATGATAAAGGGCAACTACTATAACTAAAAAAAACTCAGCAAAAAATTCAGAATTTTAAAAAGATTGCAAACAAAAAGTAAATAAGCAAATAATAATAATAATTTGACAAGAACATGCCGAAACACTCACCTTTGGCAAGGTCACAAAACTAGTTCAGCATGCAATTGGCCAAAAGTTACAGGAATAGGAGCCTTGTCTTCTTCAATTGGGAGGCGTCATTTTATCATATCAAATCCTAAGAAAAAAAATAGTTAGACGATTAATTTTTTTACAAAACCCAGATTCACAATTCAATACAAAAGCTAAATTAATGATATCAATAATTTTAAGAGAAAAATTGGAAAAAAAAATTATAACAAAACTTTAAAAATCCAAAAGGAAAAATTGTGAATTACCTTCATGAAACCATTTTCGGGAACAAAATCCATTAGTTACTTCTATCAACCTCAAGCGATTTGGCGATTCGGCGATTCAGTTGCTCAACAAATTAATGGATCATTAGATGATATGATTTCTAAGGAAATTTTGAGGGATTAGGATTTTAGGTCTTTAGTTGCTTTGGTGTGTGGGAAGTGACGACTTGAGGAAAGAAGGAAAAAAAGGCTTTGACTTTTGGGTGGGTGGTAACGTGGGAGTTGAGAGAGAGGCAAAATAATGTTAGAATTAAGTTTTAGAATTTCAATTTTTTTTAATTTGGCGGTATTCTTAGATTCTCGCTATATTTTGCTCTTTTTTTGTAGCATTTCCTATGTGCTGCAAAATTAATGTTTATATTGTAGCTTTTATAAAATGCTATATTATTAAATGTTATACATAGCTCTTCTAAAATGCTACTATATGATTTTTTTTAAGTGTAACATAAATTTGTAACATTTGTAAAGTGCTACATTATTAAAAATTTATGGTAGCATTTACTATATGTCACAAATTAAATGTTATATATATCAAAAAAATAAAATGTGAGTATTGAGTTGTTAATAGTAGCTTTTATGGACAAAATGCTACAATAGAATGACATTTGGTAGCATTAAAAAAAAAGTGCTACAATTTAATGCTACTAAAGGTGATATTTATTGTAGTGAGGTTGACATGCCCATAGTGTGTCATCGAGTCCCAATGACCAATTTTTTCTATCTGGCCTCACTGTTTTTTCTAATATGTGCTTTATTTCTCGATTGGAGATCTCAACTTGGCCACTGGTTTGCGGATGATATTGGGTCGCCAATTTGTGAGTGATGGAATACTTTGTCAAAAGAGTTTTGAATGACTTATTACAAAAGTGGGTACCACCATCACTGATTATTGCTTGAGGGAATCCAAAATGTGAAACAATGTTACTTTTCAAAAATCCTATCACCATCTTCTGATCATTGGTTCTACATGTAATTGCTTCTACTAATTTCGATACGTAGTCAACAGCAACCAATATGTATTGATGGTTAAAAGAAGGGGAAAAGGGTCCCATGAAGTCTATACCTCATACATAAAAAATCTCGACCACTAAAATTGGGTTTAGTGGCATTATACTCCTTCGTGTAATGCTTCCCATTCATTGACACCTACACATGAAGAGCAAAAAGTGTAAGCATCTCGAAATACAGTTGGCCAATAGAAACCACATTGTAAAAATTTAGTAGCTGTTTTCTTAGCGCTGAAATGGTCTCCACAAGCTTGTTCATGGCAGAATGAAAGAATGTTTTGAAATTTACTTTTGGGACACATCGTCTGACAATTTGATCTGCACAATACTTGAATAGATAAGGGTCATTCCAAAAGACATTCTTTATTTCCGCAAAAATTTTGGCTTTGTCCTGCTTAGTCCAATGCTCTGGAAGTTGACCTGTAACAAGATAATTAACTATATCAGCATACCATGGTAATACTTCTACACTCATCAATTGTTAATATTAAAATGACTAATTCAGTGGTAATGGTTCCATAATTGTGTCAAAATGGAGACAAGAGAGATGGTCGGCCATAACATTTTCTGTGCCTTTCTTATCTTTGAATTCCAAGTCAAATTCCTGCAAAAGTAACACCCAATGAATTAGTCTAGCTTTTTTTATCTTTCTTTGTGAGAAGATATTTAAGAGTAGCATGATCTGTGAATACAATTATTTTACAACCAGTGAGATAAGATCGAAATTTCTCTAATGCAAATACTATTGCTAGCAATTCTTTTTAGTGGTTGAATAGTTCAATTGTGTATCATTCAATGTCAAACTAGAATAGTAAATGACATGGGGAATTCGATCAACTCTTTGTCCTAATATTGCTCCTACTGCATAATTAAATGCATCACACATGAGCTCAAATGGTAAGTTCCAGTTTTGGGGGCTGAATGATGAGTGATGATGTCAATAATTGCTTTAGTTTTTCAAATGCCACGAGACATGAATCATTAAAGACAAAAGGTACATCCTTAGGAAGTAGATTTCATAAAGGTTTAGCAACTTTGCTAAAATCTTTAATGAAACGTCTATAAAAACCAGCATGCCCAAGGAAAGATCTTACTTCTCTGACTGTTTTAGGTGGAGGAAGAATGGAAATCAAATCTACTTTGACTTTATCAACCTCAATACCTTTGCTCGAAACGATGTGACCAAGAATAATATCTTGTTTTACCATAAAATGGCACTTCTTCTAATTCAAGACCAAATTCTTCTCGATACATCTCTACAGAACTAGTGTTAGATAATGTAAACATTAATCAAATGAATCATCAAAAATAGAAAGATCATCCATAAAGACCTCAAAGAATCGTTCAACCATATTAGAAAAAATGCTCAACATGTATCGTTGAAATATGGCACGTGCGTTACATAATCGAAATGGCATCATTCTGTATGTAAAAGTGCCAAAAGGGCAAGTGAAAGTGGTTTTCTCTTGATCTATCGGTGCTATGGGAATCTGATCATATCCTAACTAGCCATCTAGAAAGCAATCAAATTCATGACCTGCTAATCTATCAAGCATTTGATCGATAAATGGTAAAGGAAAATGGTCTTTACGTGTGATAGAATTCAACTTTCTATAATCAATGCACACACGTCACCCTTTAGTCACTCTAGTGGGTGTCAATTCATTATCAGCATTGGTAACTAGTATGACTTCTGACTTTTTAGGGACAACTTACATAGGACTAGCCTATGAACTATTAGAAATGGGGTAAATGATACATGCGTCTAATAATTTAAGGACTTCAATTCTAACAACTTCTTTCATGTTAGGGTTCAATTGACGTTGCATTTCCCTAGTAGGTTTAACATTTTCATCAAGGCGAATGTAATGCATGAAGTCTACTAGGTTTATACCTTTTATATCGACTATGGTCCACCCTAATGCTCCTTTGTGCTCTTTTAAAACATCCAATAACTGACCTTTTTATTCGTCATTTAGGGATGATTAGATGATTACTGTTTGTAAAGGGTCATCATTAAGGTTTGAAAGAAAAGTATTATCAACTAGTGCTTATAGTAAATCCACATCAATAATTTTATCATCTGCATTATTAGGTTGTTTGGCAATATTGAAGATATTTAGCTCCATAGTCATATTCCTAAAGGACAACTGCATATTTCCAATCCTGCATTGAATGTGAGCATCGGTAGTTGTTGTGCAAATTTTGTTAAACTCGCAAGCGCACGAATCTATTGTAGAATAGATTAACGGTGACGAGTGTCGATCCCATGAGGAGGTAGATTTTAATAAGGTGTAGAATTAATTTTGTAAGTGGGTGATTGGATTTATGGAAAAATTGATTTAAATTATGCTAGAATTTAAATTGGAATAGCGAAATTAAATTGAACTGGAAACTATTATAATAAAGTGTTTGGGTACCTGGATCCGTATCAACATGCATCATGGGCTAAATATTCTTTATTAATACCAATTAAATCATGAGGGGGGAATCCACACCTCATGAACCACACTCTAATCAATATGGTACTAAGGGCTTATCGTGCCAAATAATAATAACCTTATACTAGGGTGCCGGTGAAACCAGGGTGGTAACTAGACAAGATTATTATTATTTGTCGACGAAAAGTCAAAACCTCCACAGAAATTTGAGGCGAAGAGAAAATAAATTTACCAAATAAAGCCCATGACACATTTTTAGACTTCACCTTCAACCCAAGCTTGAAAGAAAATTAGCTACTCATAATTGAACTAAGGGTAAAATGAAAATTTATTAAAATACAAGATAGAGAAAAAATTACAGAAAACTAAGCTCAAAAATAGATTCAGGGGTATCAAATTAGGGGGGAGAGGCCCCCTTTTTATAGATACATTGAGTAAATCATGGCCATCGGATTAAAAACAATTTGGACGCACAAGATTGCGCTATATTATCAGTCAACAGTACACGGTTTGACCACGGGTTTGACCACGCGGTTTGAACAGTAACACAATTTGCTAACGGTTTGAACAGTGACGCGGTATGAACAATGTCGTGAACAGTACCGTACATGTGAATAATGTCGTATGTGTGAACAGTGCCATTTTTCCTTTTATGTTCCTCAAAAGGTTTTCGACTGTCCTGAGTTCAAAAGTGACGTCCGTTTTACTATCCAATATCTCGTTCATTGTGAAATGACCATGATGCCCCTAAAATACATAAAATACTTAATTAAAACAAAATATTCATAATTAAATAACAAGGGACTTAAATAAATAAAATTAGAGATGTTAGTGAGATTTGAAGTGTAAAAAGATGATTTTCTCCTTTATAAATATACACTTTCTAACACTCAACACACCCGCCAGCCAGCTTATTGTTAGTCCCTAGCAAATAAAGCAAAAACAAAATTCAAATCTAAAATGATTTTTTTTTAAACAATCGTGTTTATTCAATCAGACTAGTGATAAGCATTATCTCCAGTCTAAAGAAACATCACACCCACATCAACCATCCATATGAATCAACCTAGTAGATTTTGTCACAGCTACTTTCAAAAATGACATGTCAAACCCCGAAATCTCACCAGTAGTAGTGACACTCTCACAAAGAAATTAAACCCAAGAAAAATAGTCACTCTAATGAATGGTAAATTCAGAGGAAAATAATAAAGAAGTAATATGACACGCTCTCACCAAAATGAAAGAAATACGCCAACAACTTAGAAATAACACGATCTCAAGTCAAATAAAATGCTAGTCAACCCAATTTATTTACTTATATTTTTCTCTTTTTTTTATGCACCACTACATCTTTTTAGCCCATATAATTAGCTTCTACTTCATACTATAGTTCCCTAAAATCAAGAAGGACTTTTATTAGGATGTAATGTAGGCTAGGGACATGGCTAACAAAGAAAGGAAAATAGAGAAAACAAAATATATGTTTGAGAAAAATAATATCTTTTGGAAACAAAAAAGTGCATTTCACTTATTTATTAGTGTATTATATCTCTCTCTTTTTCTGTTATTTTCTTTTTTTTTTAAAGAACTTTGCTTTTTTTTCTTTTTTTTTTTTTTTGGTATTACACAACTTTACTAAACAAAATAATTATTTATATTTTTCTCAAACATGAATAGGTGATGGAACTTGTTAGATATCGGATAATACTCCAAATTGGAGTGGGTCAAGATGATAAGTTGACAAAAAAAAGTTTTTTTTTAATAAAAGTCTCAAAAGGGCTAACTATGGATATTTCACATAAGGGATGGCTAGAAAGGCTCAAACGAGTCAATGATGGCCTTTCCATCATCTTTTAGGGCTCTATATAATCCTCTATATCTACTGGTTAAATGGACATTTAGATGTAGCAACACACTTTTTTTTTAAAGTAATTTTTTTTAGAGGGTTGATTCAAAAGAATATAGAGATCGTATATAAAATAGTAAATTGCTAAGTTGTATGAAAAATGAGCAAAAAGGGTTACGCTCCAAGAAAAGTAATAAGCTCAAAAGCTCACTTGGTATTCATTATGACATGTCAATTCTTTCAAGCAACTTATATTTATCTCCAACATCAACATGTAGAGTAGCAAACATAGTGTAACATCACTCAAGATTAAAGATAATACAAATACTAAAATTCGAAAGTCATCATGTCATCCAAAAATAAAAATAAAATCACACTATTTTTTTTTCTAAACAACATTCTACCCCCCAACCTATTCTAAACATGAAAGGAAAATATGCATGCAGAAATGTGAAAATGATGCAGAAAAACTAATTGGAAAAGTTACACTTAAAATAATAGAAAAAGAAAATGGTTTTTTTTTACTAAGAAGATGTGTTTCTAGAGGCACTACACTCTGTATTCAGCCATCTTCGACTCAAAAATTTGAAAATGCATATTTATAAAGGAGAAGTCAAAAAGAAAAAGTTAGAAAGATCACAATTTTTTTTTAACTTCCAAACTAAGAGGATGCGTTTCTAGAGTCACTACACTCCATATTCAGCCATCTTCTACTCAAAAATTTGGCCACGGTTAGTCTCTACAACAAAAAATTAGTAAAATCTTAACCAACATTCCACAATTGTCCACTATCCCCTTCCCCCAACCATAACGAAACATTATCCTAAATGTTTTAAAGGAAAGAAGTAGAGTTTAGAAGATATCACCTGGGTGGTGCAACACAGAAGAAAATATTTACAGGCGGAGAGTTAAATCTAATTTGTACTTATTACTGTGACTACTGTTGATTTAGCAGTCGTCAACGATGCTATTTGTCGAGAAAGATCTTTAACCATCTCTTTGACTTCTTTGATTCCCGAACTGGACTCGCCAATGTGAACCTCATTCACTCATTTAATTCTTTTAGTATTCCTGAGTGATCGACTCCGTTGTTGGGAATTATCTGCTTGTCGCTAGAAGAAATCCCAAATCTCTGATGTACTTTTTGACATTAGCTCTCCTCCACTTGTTGCCATTAGTCATTCTTGCACATTTGGCAATAATCCCCCCAAGAAGTATTGGCACTGGTGCCACTTCTCATACCCATGATGTGGACACTTCAAGAGTAGCCCATTGAATTGCTCACATGCTTCGAAAAACTGCTCGTCTTCTCTCTGTGTGAACTCTGAAATGTCCCTGCAAATAGCATTGCTTTTATGTATTGGAAGATATTTATTCAAAAATTTTGTTACCATTTGTTTCCATGTTGTAATGCTATTAGCAGGCAATGTATTGAACCATGAACGAGCTCTATCCTTTAAAGAAAATGGGAATAGTCTAAGTTTAACATCATCTTCTGAAAAATTCTCATATTTAAAAGTTTGACAAATAGTATGAAAATCATTCAGATGATTATATGGGTCCTCATTTTCTAAGCCATAGAATGTTGGGAGACAATTTAGCACACTAGGTTTTAACTCAAAACTCCTAGCAGCTACATTTGGTATCGTATGCATGATGTGCCCAATTTAGCTAAGGGACTGAAGTAGCCCTTAAATGGCCTCTCCTGTGGTTCTGGTTGTTGTAAATCCATTTCAATTTTATCTTTAAGTGCAATGTATTTGTGTGTGCGAAGTGTTCTTTCTAATTCAAGGTCTATAGGCTCAGGATTAGGTAATAATGACCTACGACCATGCATGCAAAGAAAATAAAAATGAGAAAAAAATAAATAAAAATAAAGAAGAAGGAGAAATTACGACACTAACCTTATTGCGCTGTTACAACCTTTCTAAAAAAACACACTAAAACAAATACGTGAAATAAATTAAAAAAATAAACAAAAAATTATAAAGAAGAAAAAATAACATGAAAATTAAATTACAGAAATTTAAAGAAGAGAGAAAAGAAATTGTTACCTAAAAAATGTAAATTCACCTCTTTTTTTTTTTAAGGAAAAAAAATTATAAGGAAACAGCTAAAATAATAATAATAATAATAATAATAAAAAAAAATTATTTACAAAAGTTAATTTTACAAATTAAAATACTTACCTCCCTGGCAACGGCGCGAAAAACTTGTTGTGCAAATTTTGTTGAACTCGCAAGCGCACGAATTTATTGCAGAATAGATTAATGGTGACAAGAGTCGATCCCACGAGGAGGTGATTAATTTTGTAAGTGGGTGATTGGATTTATGGAAAAATTGATTTAAACTATGCTAGAATTTAAATTTGAATAGCGGCATTAAATTGAACTGGAAACTATTATAATAAAGTGCTTGGGTATCTGGATTCGTATCAACATGTACCATGGGCTAAATATTCCTTATTAATACCAATTAAATCATGAGGGGGGAATCCACACCTCATGAACCACACTCTAATCAATATGGTGCTAAGGGCTTATCGTGCCAAATAATAATAACCTTATACTAGGGTGCCGGTGAAACCAGGGCAGCAACTAGACAAGATTATTATTATTTATCGACGAAAAGTCAAAACGTCTACAGAAATTTGAGGGGAAGAGAAAATAAATTTATCAAATAAAGCCCATGACACATGTTGAGACTTCACCTTCAACCCAAGCTTGAAAGAAAATTAGCTACTCATAATTGAGGTAAGGGTAAAATGAAAATTTATTAAATTACATAGAAAATACGAGATGGAGAAAGAATTACAGAAAACTAAGCTTAAAAATGGATTCAGGGTATCAAATTAGAGGGGAGAGGCCCCATTTTTATAGATACATTGAGTAAATCACGGTCATCGGATTAAAAACAGTCAACAGTACGTGGTTTGACCACGCGGTTTGAACAGTAACACGGTTTGCACACGGTTTGAACAGTGACTCGGTATGAGAACAATGTAAGTCGAGTGAATGAAGATGCATACATGTGAATAATGTCGTACGTGTGAACAGTGCCATTTTTCCTTTTATGCTCCTCAAAAGATTTTTGACTGTCCTGAGTTCAAAAGTGAAGTCCGTTTTGCTATCCAATATCTTGTTCATTGTGAAATAACCATGATGCCCCTAAAATTTATAAAATACTTAATTAAAACAAAACACTCATAATTAAATAACAAGGGACTTAAATAAATAAAATTAGAGATGTTAGTGAGACTTGAAGTGTAAAATGATGATTTTCTCCTTTATAAATATACGCTTTCTAACACTCAACAGTAGTTGCCAAGAAAAGTCAGCCTAGGATAATGGGGATATGCTTTCTTGAATCCTGGACTGGTTGAGTGTCAATTACAATGAATCAACAGGAAAATAAAACTTATCTACCTGCATAAGCATGTCCTCCACCGTACCACGAGGTATTTTTGTGGACCGATCTGCAAGCTGTAACACCATTGGAGTTGGGTGTAATTCTTCTAGTCCAAATTTTATAAATACTTAATAAGGCAACAGATTTACACTAGCTCCAAAGTCCACAAAGCATCCTTAATTGTGTGGTTCCTTATATTCCTTATACTACATGAGATTGTAAGAGAGCCTGGGTCTTTGTATTTTAAAGGTATTTTGTGTTGGAGTATAGAGCTAATGTTTTTTGTTAAAAAGGCCTTCTTTTAAACATGAATATTTCTCTTTTTAGTACAAAGGTGTTTAAGAAACTTGGTATAAGATGGCACTTATTTTATAGCATCAAGTAAAGGGATGTTAATACTTACCTGTTTTAAGATTTCAAAAATCTTACTTGTGGATTTTTCCTTATTTACTTTACCTAACCTCTAGAGAAATGAAGCTTTAGGAACGTATTCTCGTGGGTTGGTTTCTTCTTTCTCATCTAATGATGAGTCCTCAGCATTTACAGGTACAATCTGAGTTGTTTTTGTCACCGGCATCTCACTTTGTTGCCGACTTCTTTTTTATTTCGCAATGTCATGACGGCTTTAACCTCTCCATGCTGCTGAGGTTAACTGGTACTTACTTTATACACTCCTTTAGGATTAAGCACTGATTAACTTGGGAATTTTCCTTTCTCAACAGTCATTGCCAAAGTTTGAACTAGAGAGGCAAGCTGTCCCACCACCCTCTCGAGGTTTGAAACTGATTGGGCTTGTGAGCTGAAGCCTGCTCTCATCTCATTTTGTAGTTCATCAATAGTACGGTTTTGTTGTTTGATCGTGGAGTGAGTAAGATTCATGAAATTTTGGAATGCATCCTTCCATGGTCTGGGTTGGGAGTAGTTCTGATTTTGATTGTATGGTCTAGATGATGGCTGAGAGGCTTGAGGAACTTGAGAATTTGATTGCATTGGTGGAGCTGAAGCTGCTGTTCCATCCTGTTGGAATCCTTAAGACCATGAAAAATTAGGATGGTCTCTCAATCCAGGATTATATGTGTTGGAGTAAGGGTTTTAGTTTGATGGCTTTCTCATTACACCTATGGTATTGGCTTGTCTGAAGATGAGTCATAGTGTGAGGTACATTTTTCTAACTTAAATATAATAAAATTTATTTTAAGCTAACAAGCTCTTTTAAGTATTAAAATAATAATAGTATAAAATATTTAATTCTAGGTAATGATGACATAAGCAATGACATAAGTGATGATGTAAGAGAAGGTTGTAGAGAAAGATAAGAATTCTAGAATTTAGTAAAATATTGATAAAGGATAATCTCATCGTTACTTAGATATTTAATAAGATGACATAAGCAATGACATAAGTAATGATGACATAAGTGATGATGTAAGAGAAGTATGTAGAGAAAGATAAGAATTCTAGAATTTAATAAGGTATTTATGAAGGTTAATCTCAACCAGTGATCAAGAGTTATGGTGGCAAAACCCTAGCCGTCCATTAGCCTTAAGAAATCCTATAAATATCCCCCAGCACATCTCATTTTCAATGCAACCTCGAAATTTCATCCTCTTCTATTCTAAGTCATAATAATAAGAGTAGAGAAATCCTTAACTTAGAAAGGTCTAGAGAAGTCAAGATCAAGAAGTAAGTAACACTTCAGCTGTAATGTAGGGACAAAATTCTTTTCATACTTAACTTCAGTTTTAACCATTCCTTTATGTTGTGATGACTATTATGATATGGTTAGTTATAATCTAAATTCTTATATGGTTTGCTATGCCGCCTAATCTATGATAATTAATTATGTTATGGTCGGCTTTGTCGCCTAATCTACGATGCTTAGTTATGTTATGGTTGGCTCTGCCACCTAATCTATGATGCTTAGTTATGTTATAGTCGGCCCTGCCGCCTGATCTATGATACTTATACTTAATTATACTATGGTCAGCTATGCCGCCTATATTAAATAATCTTGTTCTTAAATAGTGTGGTCTAATGATTCTATTATGCATTTAGGAACGTAAAATGTTATGACATAAGTTGCATTGGATGCATGCATATCAAGGATTACATTATGAAGAAGACGTTTCAGAAAAAGAATTTATGAAAAATAGGTGGTTATACTACCAGGTGGCAAAGTTTCTAAGGAGGGCAATCCCTCAATGCTAAGTAAAAGGAAATCTTTTGGGGACGGCGATACGTAATGCCCAAAAGATCAACTAATGAGGCATAAGAACATATTGTTTAAAGAGTAAAAGTCCAGCCTTGTAGTGTAACATACATGGGGCCCTAATGAAAATGTTTTGTATTTCCAAGTTTGCTTGAAAAAGCTTAATATGATCATCCATATCCATAATAAGTTATATATGCATCAAAGTGTTATCTTACTGCGCATTACCTCGTTAAGTCCTTACATTGCAGGTAACGATGAGTTGGGCAAGCTAGCGCCAAGTCCTAACCAAGACGAGTGCATATGGGCATAACAAAGCTTTGGATTTTATGATGGGCTCAACTTTGTTTTAGTAAAAATAAGTATCTCAGCTTTATGTAATAATAAAAACTTTGAAATATGCTAAGGCACCTCTAAATAAATCTTACTTTTTGTACAAAAGTTTTGTTTGTTTGTATAACTACTTTTAGAGTTCGTATTTATATAAAAGTATAGTATTTTAAACATCTTTAAAATAAATATTTAAGTGGAGTGTTACCCATGGTCATGTGGTTTTTTTGATTTAGCAATTGTTAACAATGCTATTTGTCGGGAAAGACCTTTAACCAGCTCTTTGACTCAAAACTAGATTTTTTAATTTCTGAATTTGACTCCTCCACTTGTTGCCATTAGTAATTTTTGCACATGCGACAGTAATCCCTCTAAAAAATATTGGCATTCGTGCCATTTCTCGTACCCATGACGTGGACACTTCAAGAGTAGCCCGCTGAATCGCTCCCATATATTGAAAAACTGTTCATCTTCTCTCTGGGTAAACTCTGAGATTTCCCTGCGAATAGCATTGGTTTTATGCACTGGGAAGTATTTATTCAAAAATTTTGTTCCCATTTGTTCCCATAATGTAATGTTATTAGCAGGAAATGTATTGAACCATGAACGAGCTCTATCCTTTAAAGAAAATGGGAATAATCTAAGTTGAAAAATTCTCGTATTTAAAAGTTTGACAAATAGCATGAAATCATTCAGATGATTTATGGGTCTTCATTTTCTAGGCCATAGAATGTTGGGAGACAATTTAGCACACTAGGTTTTAACTCAAAACTCTTAATAGCTACTTTTGGGTATCTTATGTATGATACCCAAATGTAAATTTAACATTTGAAAGAAAATGAGAATAATCTAAGTTTAACATCATCATCTGAAAAATTCTCTTATTTAAAAGTTTGACAAATAGCATGAAAATCATTCAGATGAATATATGGAACTTCATTTTCTAGGCCATGGAATGTTGGGAGACAATCTAGCACACTAGATTTTAACTCAAAACTCATAACACCTATATTTGGGTATCTTATGTATGATGTGCTTATGTTAGCTAAGAGACTGAAGTAGTTCTTAAATGGCTTCTCTTGTGGTTCTAGTTGTTAGTGTTGCAAATCCATTTCAATTTTATTTTTAATTGCAATGTGTTTGTCTATGCGAAGTACTTTTTCCAATTCAAGGACTATAGACTCAAGATTAGGAAATTGTGATCTTCGAGCATGCATGCAAAGGAAAAAAATTGAGAACAAAACTAATAAAAATAAAAAAGAGGGAAAAATTATAATACTAACCTTGTCGCACTGTTACAATCTTTCAATAAAAACATACGCAAGTGCTATATAAAAAAAATGTGAAATAAATTAACTAAATTTAAAATAAATTAATAAGATAAACGAAAAAATTACAAAGAAAAATAATTTGAAAATTAAAGTGTAGAAATTTAAAGAAGAGAAAAATAAAATAAATTCTTACCTCAAAATGCATATTCACTTTCTTCCTTTTTTTTAATAAGAAAAGAATTATTGGAAAACAACTAAAAATATTTTTAAAAAAATAATTCTAGGAATTAAAATAACTTATCTCTTCGGCAACGGCACCAAAAATTTATTGTGTAAATTTTATTAAACTTGTAAGTGCATCAATCTATTGTAGAGTAGATCAACGGTAACGAGTGTCGATCCCACGAGAAGATAGATTTTAATGTATGTAGAGTTAATTTTTTAAGTGGGTGGTGGGATTTGTGGTGAAAGTGATTTTGACTTATCCTAAAATTTAAATTAAAATTGCGGGAATAAATTAAAGTAAAATCTATTGAAATGAAGTGCTTGGGTATTTGGATCTACATCAACACGCACCATGGGCTTAATATTCTTTATTAGTGCCAATTAAATCATGAGAGGAGTTTCCACTCCTCATGAACCACACTCAAATAAATATGGTGCTAAGGGCTTATCGTGCCAAATAATATTAACCTTGTACTATGTCTAGATAAGATTATTATTATCTGTCAACGAAAAGTCAAAACATCCACAGATATTAGAGGGGAAGTGAAAGTAAATTTATCAAATTAAGCCCATGGAACATGTTGAGACTCACCTTCAACCTAAGCTTGAAAAAAAATTAGTTACTCATAATTGAACTAGGGGTAAAATGAGAATTTATTAAAATACATAAAAAATACAAGATGGAGAAAGAATTATAGAAAATAGAGCTCAAAAATGGATTCAGGGGTGTCAAATTAGGGAGAACCCCCATTTTTATAGATATAATGTATAAATCATGGCCATCGGATTAAAACAATTTGGACGCTCAGGATTGCGCCACTTGGCAAGTTCTGATTGGATAGAACACATCATCAGAGCTAAGGAAATTGGTAAGGCTTGAGATGAGTATTGGTGTAATGGTGCCTTCCCTGTCTAAGTGGGCTGGGAGTGATCCACTAACATACTGCCACGTCATTGGTCAACTCTACGTAATCATTTTAGTCTAATAGGATCGCGCCACATCATCGGTCAACACGAACTCATCAGTCAACGGCATATAAGCAGTCAATACCACATCATTCGTCCAATCAATTGTTGCCACGTCATTAGTCAACGCCATGTCATCGGACCGTATATGTGAACAATGCAGTTTACCCTTTTATGCTCCTTCTAAAGTTTTCGACTGTCCTGAGTCCAAAATTGTTGTTCGTTTTGCACTCTGATCTTTCGTTCATTCTGAAATGACCATGATGCCCCTAAAAAACATAAAATACTTAATTAAAATAAAACACATAATTAAATTACAAAAAACTTGAATACATAAAAGTAAGGTTGTTAGTGAAACTTGGAGTGTAAAATGACGATTTCTCCTTTATAAATATATACTTTCTAACTCTCAATAATTTGGCATCCTAGTAAATTGTAATGATGTCTGAATCATTTGTATTGTAGCTGATTTAATCCCAAAATTATTGTCTTAATTTGTAGGTTGTGAAATGCTTAAGCAGGTATCATTAACTGGGCAGAACATAATCTCGTGAAAGTATTGCATCTCCCTTTTCTTGTACTACTTTATCAATCATGATTAATTGTTGCTCTTGTAAAGCTTCTCTCTTTCCTCTGTTGAGCCTTCCACATGTAAATTTAATCTCTGGATCAAAAGACAATAAATCAAAACTTCTTGAATGTTTCATAAGATTAAACAAGAAAATAAGAATAAAAACAATCGAAATAAAATTCAAATTAAACTAACGCTAGTTGGTATTGACACTAATCTAAACAATCCCCGACAATGATGTTAAAAGTCTGTTGCATAAATTAGTGGGTGTACTAGTCGACATAAGTAATATAATATAGAGTATCATCCCATAGAGATGGTATATCCTATCAGCTACCCAAATTATTTTAAAACACTTATTTACTTGAATAATCAATTAAGAGAATTTATATTAAAAATTAAAATGAAACAAGCAACTAAAAATTAAATAAGAATGCAAACGATTATGAAATTACCAAGAGAATAAGACACTACGACATCCTTTTTCATCATAATCATTCCAATTTAATCCTCCATCTATGCTAATAAAAATTATTACCCATGTTGACAATGAATATCCCAAATCAATTCAAAATCCTCTCTCAACTAATACATAAATACCCTCACAAATTAATACACTATATCTTTATGTGAATTTAATTATGCAAAGATACATTACAAAAAAATGCAAAGATTCATTGAGTTCTTTGTCTTTCGTTCAAATTTATGGAATCTTTTTACATAGGGCAAAAACACATAAATCTTCTCTCGTTCTCATTATCTATCTTGAAATCATTCAAATATTAACTAGATATTTTAAAGCATTAAGCACAATAATGAATACTCAATAATAAAATAATAAACTAAAAATAACGCAGATTTATAGAATTAAAACTTCATAGTTTGCTACATCATAGTTTTAGTAAAATAAATTATTTCATGGAAATACAAAAGGATTCCATAAATTTGGTAGGGAACATTCAAGCGAGATAATTAGAAAAATAAAGAGAAAAAATAAACTCGAGAAGTTGTCTCTCTCCAATCGTTGTAATCTGCTTCTCTAAATTTCTGCTCTCAGTTTATTGCATGCAGCTGCTCTTTTCTTTTTCTTCTTATTCTGCTTTTCTTTATAGATTAATGTTGGCTGCCCTTTATAATTGCTAAGCCAATAAAGATTTGGCTAAAAAGCCAATCACGTGAATGACTTAGAATTTCAAGTTCATTAACTTTTTCTTCTTTTCTTTTATCCTTCATATTATTTGCCTTATTAATAAATTTAAATAATTTCCAAAGCTAATTCTTTTGCTCTTCACATGATTGCCACAATTTAGACTTGGCTTCTTTGAATTTTTTTTCTTTTTTAACTCTCATTACTTTCCTCAAACTTTCAATTAATTTCTTCTTTAACTTTTCTTACTTGAATATTCCAAAATATGAGCCTACCATAACAAATAATAAAAATTAAGACAAATATTTGAATAATTAAAAATAAATTAATGTAAATTAAGGGAAGAAATAAAATAATATAAAAGTAAAGGTAAATCAATTGGCCTAAAAATGAATGTTTAGTGGTGGAGAATGATTCCTTAACCATATTTTGTATCATATTTCAACTCCTTTAAAGTAGTTTAGTTTACATTGTAAATCAACTCCAAATCCCCCCAAATTTTGTGATATGAACCCTGCAAAAAAACTTACGCGATCTTAACCAATTTAGCCTCCAAGATCGAATTCAAAATCTAGAATTGAATGTAACTATAACCCGATGTTCAATTAAGGCACGAATCTTGGCATGTGAGGATGCACAATCAACTATGGATGGTTCGATTGGTAAGTTAACGATTTGTATGCCATAGAAATCTAATAAATTCAAAGAGTTACTTTAAGAACCAAAGAAAATTAAACTCTCAAGCCAATTGCATCAAAACTTAATTATCTTTTCTTATTGGATTTACGTACATTATATAGGGTTGGTTACAAGAATTTCTATCCCATCATTGCCATTGGAATTTCAAAAATAAATCCCAAACAAAATTCAAATCAGAAGTAATTTCCAAAGAATTAAGCTAATAATGAAAGTCTCCTAAATGGCTTAAATGCCTTACATCAACTTTGAAAACACACATTTTTTAATAATAGAAATGGAAACTAGGCAATGAAAAGATAAATAGCTGATTTGTCTTGATACTTGCCTCCTTAAAAAAAAAAAAAGGAAAGTATCCCAAAATGGAAGATAACATATTTTCCAGCCATAATGTTCATGCAAACTTGCTGATTTCATGGAAGTGATTATTTAGAAACTTCAAGAGCCTCAATTATGCATTTGAATATCATGTGCAATTCTTTCAATAGGCATCTAAGAATTTGATTGAGCCCAAGTTGTTTAAATCAACCCATTAAGTGCTTCTTTGAATTTCTTTCCATGAGCTCCTGTGATGGGTCCGAGAGGAACTTGAATAGGATCTGAATATGCCTCATCTCACGTACTTGTGGCAGCTTTGTCCTCAATCTCATCATTCCCTTCATCTTAGAGGATTTTTCATCAAATCACCACTTGTATCAAAAGAACTTAAAGTATAAACATTAAAAGTAGCACTTACATTCTACTTACTTGCCAAATCCAGCTTGTATGCATTGTCATTCATCCGTTCTTAGACTTGGAAAGGATTGTCCCCCTAAGGTAACAACTTGGATTTCCTTTGTTCTAGAAATCGGTCCTTGCACATGTGCAATCACACTCAATCGCCAGGCTCAAAGACTAGCTTGTGTCGCCCTTTGTTGGCCTGTTTAGCATATTGCTCAATTTGTTGGTCAATATTGAACTTCACCATCTCATGTATTTGTTTAAAAATTTCAGCTTTTTTTTTCTTGTCATCTAGGTTAACATGCCTAAAAATAGGTAATAGAGTTAAATCCAATGGAGTTAAAGGATTAAACTCATAAACAATTTCAAATGGTGAATACTTAGTAGTAGAATGAAAAAAGCAATTATAAGCAAACCCAACATGTAGCAAACAGTCCTCCCAAGTTTTATTGTTCTTTTCAATGATAGCCCGTAATACAACAGATTAAAATTCTATTCATGATTTCTGTTTGACTATAGTTTGAGGGTGACAAGTAGTTGAAAATAACAACTTAATCCCTAACATAGCCCACAACGCCTTCTAGAAATAACTCAAAAGCCTAGCATCCCTATCAGAAACAATGTTCTTGGGCATACCATGCAACCTCACAATCTCCTTAAAGAACAAATCAGCAACATTGGAAGCATTATTTGTCTTGGGGCATCTGAGAAAATCTATCCACAACCACAAAAATTGAGTATTTTCCTCGTATAGGCCTACTTAAACGTAGCATAAAATCCATTGAAACATCAATCAAATGCGTACAAGGTATTGGTAATAGGGTGTATAAACCATGGAGCTACACTTTTGATTTTGCTTGCCTACTTGTGATGCATCCACCACATAGTCTGTCAATATCTCATTTCACACGTGGCCAATAAAAGTATTCTTGCAAGACTGCTTAAGTTTTTACAACTCCAAAATGCCCTATTATTGTGGATTTTCTAATGTTATTAATGTTAATGTGCAAGTGTACACAACAAGTAATATAATGATAAGTATTCAAGATCGTCTCCACATGGATTGTTGTTATAGGAATTGCTACAACAATTTTATCAATGTAATTTTTTATTCTCAATTAAAAAAATTATTAAATTAATGAACTAATTAAGATAAAAATGCAATAAAGTAAATTATCACAGGAAATATAAGGATGTGACCAAGGGGAATAGAGTAGTTGAGTGATTAAACTCACTTAATGGTTTTGACTATTTTTTTAATGTTTGGTTCGGTTGCCTGACATCTGCTTTCTGACAAAGATCAAGGCGAAATCTTTATGTATCCTCAGCTGTCGTATGTTGGAAGTCTTATATCTAAATAACTATATCTAAATGTAACTTAACAATGACCAACATGAGATATTACATTAAACATTTTAAATTCTAATTACCCTACAAGGTAAATCCCTATATCTAGTTCATCACTAATTTCAGATGGAGCACGACCCTTTTCGAATCAAGTTAAACCTAACTCAGGAAACCCAATATAACACCCTAGGTAAATCTTACATCGGCAAAGCACAGGAGAGATGTTAGGATTATAAGGGGTGATCCACACCTTAATTGACAAGACGCATTTTGGGATGTATGGGTGCCTAAAAACAAACCCGTTCAGGCCTTGTTAAGGCCCAAAGCAAACAATATCTTGGCAGGTCAAGGTTAGGTCATGATATTATGGTATCAAAGTAACTCTACGTGTCCTCTTGAGCGATGGTGGGGTAAACCTCAGCGAAGATGTTGAGTCCCTAAGGGAGAGTGTATGTAACATCATAGGCAAATCCCACATCAACAAAGTACGGGAGAAATGTTGGGATTATAAGGGGTGATCCACACCTTAATTAGCAAGACGCATTTTGGGGTGTATGGGCGCTCCAGAAACAAACCCGTGTGGGCCTTGTTAAGGTCCAAAGTGGACAATATCTTGTCAGGTCTGAGTTGGGTCATGACACCCAATCTAAAACTAAGTATTGCTCTGATATGTTTCACTAAGATAAACCTTTTTTAGGCTCTTTCTTAACTAGTATCAATAAATCGGTGGTAAGCCAAAATAGTGAATTCTAAAACAGGAGGTAGTCCTTAGAGGTTGCTTCTCTCCTAACCATGCTATATGTGTTGCTGCAACATCTTCATCTTCAAGTTCTTCAAACGTGGCAGCCTTGATTTTTTTGTTGCTACATTGATTATTCAAGCTATCTGTGATAGCAAGCTCCACAGCTCTGACCAAATGGCATTTTTCAACTTCGTCAAGACTCTTTATTGTTTCCAGCACATTAAAGGTAACCTGCTGATCATTGACTCTCATAGTCAGATCTATTTTTTTAACATAAATTAAAGTCTTTCATGTGGTTAAAGGTAACTTGCTGATAATTTGTACTTCTTTATCTACCTCTAAGTCCAACATTATAAAATCCACTAAAAAAATGAATTTATCCACTTTAACCAGCATATCTTCAATCTTGTCTTAAGGATATGTATGAGATCTGTCAGCCAGTGGCAATGTCAATGTGCTTGGTCTGACTTCTTACACTCGCAATTGCTTGAATACTAATAATGGAATAAGATTGATGCTTGCTCTCAAATCACAAAGTGGCTTACCGTTGTATTTTGTTCCTATGGAGCAAGGAATTGTGAAACTTCCTGGATCCTTCAACTTTTGAGACATTTTGCTTTGCAGCATATGGCTGCATTCTTGTGTTAGACCAATTGTTTAAATTTCTCCAAGCCTATTTTTTAAAAAAAACTTCATATAATTTGGCATTTGTTCTAATGCTTCCACAAAAAGAATGTTGATATGCAATTATTTCAATACTTCTAAGAATTTGTTGAACTGTTTGTCATGCTTTTGCTTCTAAAATCTTTGTGGGAAGGGTAGTGGATGTCTAAACTCTTGTGCTACAATATGCTGTACGAACAACTTTTCTTTTGCGCTATTCTGGTATGTTGTTTTGGTGCTGTAGCTTCTTCCTCAACAGGCACTGAATCATGTTTTTCTATTATTGCTATAGTTTGGCTACCCTTACCAATGTGCTAGAAAATGGGTTGTTGTGGCTTTTCTTCAATTTGAGTTTCCTCTTGGGTTGAATTAGGTTCCATTCTTCTTTTTTATACTCTAACTGGATAATGAAAATCCTTTCCAAACCTTAAGTTAATTACCTTGTAATGCTCTTTTCCTTCTCTCCTTGGATCCTCTGTGTTGCTTAATGTTGTAGCAAGCTGTCCATTGTGATTCTCCAAGTTTCTTAAAGTTATAACTTTGCTTTGAACCACTGCTTTATTCTTCACAATATAGTCTTTAATCAGAGTTTCAAGGAAACTAAATTGATCATTACTGGTGTTTGTTTGCCCTTGAAATTGTTAGTGAAAACAAGGTGGCTAGGTAGGTCTATTCTGTCCTTTGGATGTTGTAGGATGCTGATTTTGGTTGCTTCATGAAAAGTTTGCACTACAAGAAAACTGATAATAGATGACAGACAACTTATGACAGATTTTAGGTATATCATGAAATTATGATAGACTCGCGGCATAATTTTCAATCTATCATGAATTAATGATGGCTTTGTGATAGAATTATTTTCTATCACAGATTAATGATGGTTTTATGATAGAATTATTTTTTATCACAAATTATTATTTTTTACTTAGCCACGTGTCGATTTATAATTTGTTACTTAATATGTGAACAATTAAACTATATAATTTCTAAAGTATAAAATGAAAAGTGAACCCTAAATCTAACCTAATTAAACTCGCTACTTGTTAAGTTGCTGCCACCACTCCCCTACTGCTCTTTGATTTCACTGCTGCCACTACTTTGTCGTCATCAAACTTCAGCCACCAACTACCAAACTGTCTACTATTCTGTACATCGCTGACTTGTTGTTGCCACTCATCTTGGTCATCGTTGTCGCTCCTCTACCATCATGTCAAGCTTCAGCCTAGCCAGTCGTCGTTGCTTTACCACCATGCTAGTTTACCGCTGAGATTAATATCGTTCCTCAACAACCTTCCAAAATTTTCCTCTCACGCTTTCCACACTCGCTATTCTCCTTTTTTATTAACATCACTTGCGAGAACGAGATATTGAAGGAGTTGCTTCAGTAAAATATAAGCAATGAAAGTTTTATCGATGGTTAAGAGTACCATTCTTGTCACCCGTGCTGGTGGTCGAACCGGTAATTTTTTACCTTTTTTGTTTTTCTTAATTATGTGATTATCCAAATTAATTATCAATTTTTAAGCTTGCTATAAAATCCTATATCCTGTGATCATTTTTCGCTAACGTTAGAGTGCATAAGCTTTTCTTAATTCTAAATTTTCAAATTTGATGAATACAATTGAGTTGATGAATTACGAGCCTATGTTTAATAGTCTGCTTACTACATGACTACAAAGTGACTCAGCAAAACTACTTCCATCAATTGAAATTTGGCCAACATGAGCTTGTTAGTTACCTACTCAACAATATGAGATTTGTTTTTTCCTTTTCTTTATTTTGTACTGAATTTTTGATGAGGTAAAATTACAATTAGGCTCTAAATATGTAGGCAGGTTATAGGCCTAGAATTGGTGCTGTTAGTTGAGATAAGCTTGTCAAAGTTGGTTGTTTGGTTTCCTTTTCATTGGTTGATCAGTTCAGCTGGATCTCGATGCCATTGCTTTATATGACTTTATGATCTATTTTTGTCTCCTCACACTGGTCTATTGTTGTGGCTTCCTTTGCAATTTTAGCTAGCTTACTGATTTTGATGAATTACCATTCACCAAAAGTAATTTTAATCCATTGAGTATGTACATTTTGCTCATTCTATAAAAGTGAAGTCAATTTAAATGATTAACAAGCTTGTTACATGGTGAATTTTAAGGATTGAAAAAAAAATACATATTCTTGCAATTTTACATCTTTCTTGTATTCTTCTTTCTTGAAAATATTGGTTATCTCTTTTCTCTTTCAGCACAAGTGTGAAAATATTGGCATTATTGGTTATTGCTTATATTTTTTTTTAATGTTATCTTTTTTTTTCCTTTTTTTCTCTTGTCTCAGTGTGATGAAACTATTGCTACTACATATACAATTGGAAGTACATTGGCTACCTTAAATTAGCCGAAGAATTCTTTAAGTTCTAGATATAAAAGAGTAGCTTAATGTTATTAATATATATTTTCTTTTTGATGTAATGCTTTCCTTTTCTATCCCCCCCCCCCCCCCCCACCCCCCAATTGAGATTTTATTTGAGTTTAGAGGTTAACCTGCTTGATTGAGTAATAATATGATGGAAAATTTGTGGCTTCAGCCTTTTTATAATTGGAGAGGTATACATACACACTGACACAATTTTAGTGTTAATAGATGCCTTGATTACTATATTTGATGCCCACATGTATTTCAGCCTCTTAATTTTCCTTATTCTGCATGGTGTTTGAATCAATTTTGTTCACAAGCAGCTTGAAGGTCACTTTGTAAGTTTAAGTTTTCGTTTATAGTGCTATCAAGAGATGGTATTGTTGCTGGAATTTTTACACGAAGTCTTGCTAGAAATCTTAGTGTTGAAGTACTTGCATTAATCTTTGGAAGTTTTATTGGGTAACTTGGCTTGATGGCTGGAATTCTTATTGCTTTTCTTAGAGTTTGATTGGAATTTAACTGCAATTTTATACTTTGGGATGGCTTTTTCAATTTGGGATGTTTTATTATGTATTGGTGGAAATCACATTAAATATTAGATGTATTTATTTTAAAATTAATTTTTGGATTGAATGAATGTTAATTGATATTAATTTTTTTATGATATTTGTTTTATTAATTAATTAAATTTGTAAATAGTAATTCATCAATAAATTATAATTATAATATAATTTTAGAAAAAAATCAAAACTTTATGGTGGAAAAAGCCATCATATATTCTATCATAAATAATTTCTCACCAAAATTGAATAATAATTTTTCAAATAATAATTGAATTTACCACTAAAAATTTTAAAAAATGGCGCAGAAATTTAAATAAATTTTAATTTTAATTTAATTATTTTTTTACATTAAAATATTGTGTGACGGATATGACTATGAAATACTATCAGGAATTCATGACGGAAAATATTCTGTCATAAATTAATTAAGTAACATAGATGACGAATGAATTGTTTGTCATACAACCCCTTTTATGACAATTATTTCCCGTCATCTATTGCCTGTTTTCTTGTAGCGTTGGATGTTGTCTCCTTCCAGGGTTATAAGTATTTGAATATGGATTGTTCTGGTTCTGTCTATCAAAATTGCCTACATAATTGACTGAAACTGGATTCCTAGGACAATTATCATATAGATGCCCCTTTCCACAATAAACACAAGAGACTTCAGCAACTTGGTTAACTATTGCTGGAGTAATGGTCATACGTTTTACCATATTCTTCATGAGGTTACTTGGGCTGATAAGCTGTCAGTGCATCCACATTCTGTACTCTTGCTGCTCCTTTCGTTGACGGCCAGTCTAGTTGATGGCCATTGATAATTATTGTTGGCTATCCTCTCCAAAATTTCATAAGCTTCATTATATGACTTAGACAACAAGAGCCTATTTGTTGAAGCATCTACCATCAACCTAGTGCTTGAGTTCAACCCATTGTACTAAGTTTCCAATTATATGCAACAAGAAATACCATGATGAGAGCATTTCCTAAGTAACTCCTTGAATCTTTTCCATCACTACTAGAAAACAGGCAATAGATTACGGAAAATTACTGTCATAAAAAGAGGGTACATAACAGATAATTTATCCGTCATCTATGTCACTGTCATTAATTTATGACAAAATTTTTCTTGTCATAAATTTATGATAGCTTTTAACAATTACTTGCATATCACACTATATTTTAGTGGAAAATTCAAATTATTTTTATTTTTTTTCATTTTTTAGAAATTTCTGGTGGGAAAATTTTATTATTATTAGAATGGCATTAATTTTAATTTTAATATTTTAATTGTATTATCTAATTTTTAAATTCCCAAATTTTTCTATTTTTGAATTTTATTATTATCGAAATTTTATTAATATTAGTATTATTGTTATTATTATTTAAATTGTATTATTTATTTTGTAAATTCTCAAAATTTGTAATTTTTTTAAATTAAATTTTTAAATAAAAAATTAGTATATAAAATCAAATCCAAAGTACAACCGAACATCTAACAATTCAAAAGCTACATCCACCAATATCGCAATAACTTGAAAATATATCAATTAAATGAATTATCCATTCACAATATAAAAACTATTCCGAAGTCTAAGTATTGTATGTTCAAATTCAAGTCCAATAGCAAGCAAAATACCATCAAATCATGCATTCCAATATCTAATTTTCCAACAAAACTGTACTCTAATTCCAACATGCAGCAGCAATTGAATCTATGCAAAAGTATCCAATAGCTAATTTTCCTGCAAAACTAAACTTCAAATCCAACACCAAGATTATCATATACAGCTCAACTTGTAATCTTAAACAATATAAGAAACCTGGATATACAAGAAAGCAAGTTATATTAACCTACCAATATGCTATTAGTTAAGAAAGTGACTTAAAACAATAAAAAAATCTACCTTGTCTGCCTTCAAAGCATTAAATTTATAGCACTATGCATAAATTCTATAGGAACATGGTATATTAAGAAATTGTATACTTGTAGGCAAGAGATTTCTCCAATACCAAAGCCTGAGAGTTTTCTGTAAAAAGACGCAAGATATCGGTAAATCAACTACGGAAAATGAACAAAAACACCAGCACTATCCAGATTCGAATGATTAGTAGAATTGTGAATAAGTTTTGAAATTTATTGAGTACTCAAATCTTTTATTTTCCTTCTAGCAAATTATAATGGAAGTACTCTATCATGAGCAGGTGCCCTGAAGGCAGCTAAAGTGCTAAACAGGAAGCAATTTCTTGTCTTCTATCATTCCGCACCATGAACCTAGAGGAGCCAATACATCCAATTGTAAAGCATATGCAAAACCCAGTACTATTAAAATAAAATTCTGAAAGGGTTTTTTCATTTATTCCAAGAGAGGAGGATTTGTTTTTTACTTTTTTAATTATTCCTCAATTGAATAGAAAAAAATAGAAATGCTTGCTATTGCTGCGTGTATGAACTATGATTTTTTTTAAAAAAAAGATACAGTCATTATCAATTCAGATGAAATTACCAATTACAGTGGCACCTATGTGAGTGGGTTTGTAATTGCATTTTATTTATCATCTCTAGCTAACCTAGCCATCTCAAGTTCCAAAACAAAATCAAAGGCGACAATGGCATCATTTAAACTTGAAATCTCCAATTACAGTGGCACCTATGTGAGTGGGTTAGTTTCATTTTGTTAATTGTTTGCTATAAACAATAATCCCTAAAACAAATAGATATAGTCAAAGACTAAAAATCATAGAACTTTTTATTATTTTTCCCATCCTTCATATTAGTTTCTTTTAATTTTTTAAATGGTATTATCAGAACTACAAAACAGTACTTTTTTAATCGACTAAATTCTGTTGATAGTTTTATTTCACAATTGCCTATCAGTATTAAATTCGCCTCACACTAACTGATACCTATGTCATCATTCAATAGCAAGCGATAAGATAACAGGGGAGAAGGAGTAAACTCCTCTCCAAATCTAAACACAAACTTTCAAAGCAGTCAAAATGCACAAACATAATATAATATACACTTCAAACCTCCAAAAATTTACTGCATTTTGAAGACATAAATATTATCTACTTTGTCCATACCACTTTACAGCTCCAACTAAAGGCCAAAATTTGTTGCCTCATGAAAGCCATGATACAGGTTATGTAATCGCCAATTTGTCCTTATACTGACATATTTTAAAAGACTGGCATATGATGATGCTACGTATCATCTCACCTAAAATGAAGTCCATAGCTAGGTGCTCGTTTGCAAAATTAGCATCTTCCACTTGTAGGAGTACAAGGCACTAAGTATTACATACTAAAATTTATAATTTCAATTTGATAAAAGGACCAATGGATTTTGTGAGTGACATCAATTTATAACAAATAAAAAAAAGAGCTACTGCAAACTAATGCAGAAATACTTATAACAAACTAAATCTAACCTCATAAAAAAAATGTCACACAAGCCCATAAATCAAACAAACAAGCAAATGGACAAAGGTGGAAAATTAAAAGAAAAGAATAAATATTTAAATTGGTGGCTTTGCTTTTTTATTATAGTCTTACAAAACAACAATTACTTAAATATCTTCATATCGTCCAAAAACCCGAAGGGTCAACTGGTCTGGTTTTACTACAATTACTTGAAATGCATTTGGATAATATTCTTTTTCGATTGGGTATGGCTTCAAATATTCCTCAAGCCTAAAACACTAACAAATTAAATTTCTAATAGGCAAAATCATAAAATTTGAGTGCAAACCCTAAATAAAAGGCTAAAGCACACAATAGCCTCGCTGTAATCACTTCGTTTGAAAACATTGTTCCTCTTTCCATCAACTCTTATGCAAAATCCACCATCTTCTCTCGTTCTCCCTCAGTGAAGACACTAGAAAATTCACCATTGGTGAGGTGAACAATACTGACAGCACGATTGGACAGTGCGGGAGTTAGGGTTTTATGGCCATTGAAATTATGGTGAAATGAGGGTTCAAGTGGCTAGTGAGATTGGGATTTAGGGTTTTGACTATAGGAAAAGCTTGAGGGAATACTTAGAGTGAAATTTTGGAGTGCAAGTTTGGTGTAGTTGAAGTAAGGATCGAAAATTTTAGGATTCATGGATGAGAGACCAAAATTCGAGATGGAACAAGAGAGTGGGGAATTTACGTTAAGTGATGAAATAAAAGGGTTTAAAATTTTGGTTTAAGTGTTACAAACATTTTTTTCTATTTTTTAAAATGCAACATTTTGAATTTTCGTCTTTATTTTTTTTGTTTCATCTTTAAAACTCATCGTTTTAAGTAAGTTCTAAAATGCACTGTTTTGATTTTTTAAAATAAAATAATATATTAATAGTTGGTCAAATATGGTCAAAATATATTTCTATCACAATTTCTTGATAGAATAAAAATCTATCACAAACTCTATCATAAATTCTTGATAAACAACAATTCTATCACAAAACCATCATTAATCCGTGATATACCGAAGTTCTATCACATATCCGTCATATTTTTATGATATAAGCTATTTTTTATAAAATCTGTCATAAACTGTTTGTCATCTATTGCCAGTTTTCTTGTAGTGCATGCATCATACAAGCTTTCATCTTGAAGTTGATAGAAAGATGTGATCTCATTCATCAACTTTACATTCTTTGTTGGTAGGAAAATATTTCATAAAAAAATTTGTCAGCCAAATCATTCTATATGGTGATGGAGTCTAGTGCCAAAAAATTCAACCATGTAGTTTCTCAATCTCTTGAAGAATACGGCGAAAGTCTGAGTCTCAATGCATCTTGTGATGCTCCATTAACTTTGAAAGCATCACTCAACTCCAGAACAGCTCAAGGTGAAGATGAGGATCTTCTGATGACAATCCATTGAATTGCCCCACTGTTTGCAACATCTGAAACATCACTGGTTTGAGTTTAAAATTGGCAGCTTGTACCTCAGGCCTAACTATTCCAGGTTGTATAACTTGAGGGGTCAACACTGCATAGTCTCAATGGCTCTGTCACTATCATCTGCCATGTAGATAATATTGTTGTTCTCTGGTTGTTCCTGCATATTCTGCTCATTTTGACCTTCTTGGCCACTAACTAGTTGTATTTCTTAGTGAGGGTTCAAGTTTTCCATATCTTGCAAAATGTCCATGTCTGTAACAACTCTTAAATTTCTATTCTCCTTCCTTAATCTCTTTGCAGTTCTTTCAATCTCTGGATCAAATTGGAATTCAACAAGTCTAGATTTGTGCATGCAAGGGTTGTTAGAGCACTTTTGCGAACACAGTAAACAAAAAAAGAAAATTAAAATCTTGCACCAACTAAAATTGATTTCAAAAATCACAATAACCACCAATCCCCAACAACAGTGCCAAAAACTTGTTGTAGATTTTCTAATGCTATTGACATTAATCTGTAAGTGCGCATAATAAATAATATAATGATAAGTATTCAAGATTGCCTCCACAGGGATTATTATCATAGAAATTGCTACAACAATTTTATTAGTAATTTTTTATTCAAAATTAAAACAAATTATTAAAGTAATGAACTAACTAAGATAAAAATGAAATAAAGTAAATTATCACAAGAAATATGAGGATGTAACAAAGGGATTTTGGAGTAGTTAAGTGATTAAAGGAGTAGTTAAGTGATTAAACTCACTTAATAATTTTGACTATTTTTCTAATGTTTGGTTCGGTTGCTACAACATTTGCTGCAGCACTGGGTATAATCCTTATGTATCCTCAGTTATCGCATGTTGGATGTCTTATATCTAAATGCAACTTAATAGTGACCAATTGTTATGGTGACATCAGATATACTATGACACGTTTTAGATTCTAATTTCCCCACAAAGTGAATCCCTATATCTAGTTCATCACTAATTTAAATTGAGCATAAACCAACATAAGAAACTCAATCTAAAACCAAGTATTGCTCTGATATGTTCCACTAAGATAGACCTTTTTGAGGCTCTTTCTTAACTAGTATCACTAAATGGGTGGTCAGCCTAAATAGTGAATTGAAATAGCTATTATCAAAACAACGTGTTATAACAAACATGTAGTAACACAAAATATCAGTCAATTAACCATCACGTTTGTTTATCACTCAACCACAAGTAAATTTAGTTCATAATTTCCAATAAAACAAGAAGCAAAATAATTTCAGCCATTAAACAATTCATCATGATGAGGTAGAAACAGGAGAACAAGAAATAAGAGTGAGATCCGCTTGATGTTCTTCTCGAATCCTTTATTGCAATCACCAATTCTCTCTCTTGATCTTTGTTTTCTCTTGTTTTGTTTCTTTATTTTTTTTCTAATGACGGCTCCCTCCTTTTTTCTTTGCATGTGTGCTCCTTTTATAACTTAGAATTAGGGCAAATCGGAAGTCTAGAGCGCGCATCTTCCAGTTTTGGAAACTCCAAATCGCTATCTTCCAAGTATCTCGTACGAAATCTTCTCTGTCGTTGCTCCAGGATTGGTACAACAACGATGCTACAACATTGACTTCAACATCTGCATAGTTCCAGATTTGTTTTAATTCTTCTCTAACTAAGTTCTTTTCTTATCTTTAAAAGCCCATTACAGCCGCATTCCTTCCTTGAAATTTGAGCTTCTGGTCATCTGCAATTGTGCATATGATCTAAGAACATAATTTATTCTAAATCAAACAAAACTTATTAAAAGTAAACTAAAATGGATGTTTATGATATTACTAAAATGCAATAAAAATATATCATTTACTCTCTAAATAATCTTGATTTAAGTCTAAAACTGTTATGATAACTCTCATTTTATAGAGTTATCACTTATTAATCTCTCAAAGAATAATTAGGCACACATAGCTTGTTCCCCCAAAATAAGTAACCATCATACTTAAAGTACTAACCAACCGTAATATTTTCATAAGCTTGGTATTTAACACTAAAATCATGGTCATCAACCTACAATTCCTTAATATATTCAAAACCAAGCAGTTTATCATTAAGTATCGAGATTAAGACATACATGCGGGAAAGCGTATTTGCAACGACATTTTCCTTACTTTGCTTCTAACAACTTACATATGAAAACCTTTCTATGATATCCACCCAACATGCATGCCTATTGGCCTTTAAAGTGTTCCAAGGACTCGTGATCGGTGTGAATCACGAACTCTTCAGGCCATAGGCAGTGCTGCCACATTTCTAAAGCTCAAACTAACTTACAACTTCTTATCATAAATAGGGTAGTTTTAGACTGTCCCACTTAGTTTCTCAATAAAGTAAGCAATTGGTCGTCCTTTGTGCATTACAACTGCGCCTATGCCAATGCTAAAGTATCAAATTCAATTTCAAACATCTTACTAAAGTTACGCATGGATAATAAGTGAGAACTTGTTAGCTTTTGCTTGATCATTCGAAATGTTTTCTCTTATTCCTATCCGTACTTGAATCCAAATGTTTTTTTCTATTACCTCGGTAAGTGATGCGACCAATGTGCTGAAGTCTTTCACAAATTGTCAGTAGAAGCTAGTGAGTCCATGAAAACTTCTCACATTACTATGCTAGTAGGACTAGACCACTACTGGATTACACGTACCTTCTCCTCATTAACTTGTACCTGTGCCCTCACAATAATGCAAAAATGTATACTTCTTCATATTAGCAAACAACTTTTCTTTCCTAAGCATATTTAAAATAGATTTTCACAAGTCGCCAATAGAAGCTAGCAAGCCTGCAAAAACTTCTCACATTACCTGTGCTAGTAGGACTCGACCACTATTGGATTACACGTACCTTCTCCTGATCAACCGCGTACCTTATACATTCACAACAAATCCTAGAAACACAAGTTTAATGATGCAAAAGGTACACCCATTCACACTAGCAAACAAATTTTCTTTCCTAAACACATTTAAGACATATTAAAATATACTATATGATTGTCCAAGTTTTTGATATATACGAGGACATCATCAAAATAAACAACGACAAACTTGATGAGATTAAGAATAAAACTATCACAAGCACATGAGATGTGGCATATTCAAATCTTATTCAAGTTCCTGTCGGACTCGTTACAAGAGCTCGAGCAAAGAAGTTTTCTTGATGCAATTGGTGAGAGAGTTAATTTTCTTTGGTTCTTTATGAACTCTTTGAACTTATCAAATTTCCGTGGCGTTCAAACTCTAGACTTATCAATCAGACCATCCATAGCTGATTATGGCGTCTTCACATACCAAGGTTTGTGCTTTCAATAAACATTGGGTCAAGGTTCCATTCCATTCCTGCTTCAGATTCGATCTTGGGAACTAAATTTGATTAGGTTTGCGTCAGTTCTTGACATGGTTCGTATCATTTGAATTTTTCATCCTTGTTCTAGTATCTATAAAAAAAAGAAGTGTTTGAACAGTACCGCGTGAGCAGTGGCACATGAACAATATTTTTTAAGGTTTTTTTTTTAAATCAATTTTTCATCCTTGTGGTTTTATTCTCCTTAAATCCACAAGTTTTACTTATTCCTTTTCCTAAAAAGAAAATCTCCAACCTTCTTTTAAAATCTTTCATTTTTTTCCATTATTTGTCTTTGAAGTCTAAAACAAGTTTTACCCCATAGGTGAAAATTTTGTCCAAAATCAAAACTCGATGTTCGTATACATTACCTTCTTATTCTTGAAAATAAATTTTCCTTAGTGTCATCTTTATGAATTGCTATTAAAATTATGATATTAGTTTGATAAGAACCAAGTGAGGATTACTAAGAGTGGAAAAAGGCAAGATAGTGTGAGCATATTAGAGAGTAAAAGCCAATTAATTTGAGTGAAACACGAGTGGAATTGAGTGAGTCATTTTTCTTGAGTGAAACACATAAGGGAGTGAGGTGAGGTCCTTCCACATTATTTCTAACTTTCTTTTATGGATAATAGCTATATCTCACAACCTAGAACGAAACATAAATGAAGAGGATCAATCAGCAACTACTTAGAATTTACAAATTCAAGTATTAATGGGAGAGATGAGAAGGATGCTGAGGGCTGAATTAGAGCTCATACACGAGCATTTGGATCAGGTGGAGAACTCACGTGCAGGGTAGCCACAACTCGTTCCCCAAGAACTCGTTCCCCAAGAACGTAAGAGAGAAAGCTGTAGTTAGAGAATATATTGATGACTATTATAGGGATGAGTATGACGAGGGTGAGGACTCAGTGGGTAGTTATAGGAGAGATGGACGAGGTTGGAAAGTTAGGAATAGAGATGATGGGTTAAGTGGCATCAAGATGAAGATTCCATTTTTTCAAGGAAAATTCAACCCAAAAGCATACCTTGAATGGGAGAAGAAAATGGAGTTCATATTTGACTGCCACAATTGGCTGTGATTGAGTTTTTTGACTATGCTATTACTTGGTGGGATCAGCTTGTTATAGGTAGGAGGTGAAATAGGGAACGTTTAATTGAGACATGGAATGAAATGAAATCATTGATGAGAAGACGTTTCGTACCTAACCACTATTATCGAGACTTGTACAAAAATTTATAACGTCTTACACAGGGTAGTCGAAGTGTTGAGGATTATTATAAAGAAATGGAGATTGCCATGATTAGAGCAAATGTGGAGGAGGATAGATAGGCTACCATGGCTCGATTCTTAAATAGTCTTAATCGGGAGATTGCAGATAAAGTTGAGTTGCAACATTATGTACAGATTGAGGAGATGGTCCACAAAGCCATCAAGATTGAGCATCAACTCAAAAGGAAGGGTAACACTCGTACAGCCCCAAGCTCGAGTTCCACTTCTTGGAAGCCGAGCTATGTGAAACGAGACGAGAGTCCCAAGCATCTACTGCACCTAAGCAAATAACCTAGCACTCCAAGCACAATACACAAGGTAACACCGTGACTCCTACTATTAGGAATCGTGACATTAAGTGTTTTAAATGTCAAGGCAGGGGGCATATCGCAAGTGAATGTGTGAATAAAAGAGTTATGGTGTTGCGGGACAATGGTGAGATTGTATCTGAAGATGAGACAGAAGAGAATGAGATGCCACCATTAGAGGATGTCAAAGATAAAGAGTATATAGCTTCTGTGGATTGACTTTAGTAGCGAGGAGAGATTTGAGTGTGCAAGTAAAGGAAGACGAAGCAATGCAATGAGAAAACATTTTCCATACTAGGTGTTATATTTAAGACAAAGTATGTAGTATGATTATTGATGGAGGAAGTTGTACTAATGTTGCTAGTACTATCATGGTAGAGAAGTTAAGGCTTCCGACACTTAAACATCCATGGCCATACAAATTACAATGGCTAAATGACAGTGGTGAGGTGAAAGTGAACAAGCAGGTACTAGTGACTTTTCAGATTCGCAAGTATGAAGATAAGGTGCTTTGTGATGTAGTGCCAATGCAGGCTAGACACTTATTACTTGGGCGGCCTTTGCAATTCGACAAACGTGTGAAGCATGATAGCTTCACCAACAAATATTCATTTGTATTTAATCAACGCAACATCACTCTAATTCCATTGATACCAAAGCAAGTTTGTGGAGACCAAATAAGCCTACAGAGGGAGGTGAGGAAAAGAAAAAGAGAGAAAAAGAGAGTGAAATTCAAAAAGCAACTGAGGAAACTGTGAGAGAAAAACCAAAGAAAAATATGGCCATTGTCCGAAAATCAGATGGAAAACAAAATAATTTCTATGCGAGAGCGAGTGAGATAAAAAAAGGATTGTTTTTACATCAACCGATGATTGTACTTTTGTACAAAGAGGCATTTTTGAACACTAATAAATTTGACCCAATTTTGCCTAGCTTTATTACTTTTCTTTTGTAGGAGTATGAGAATGTCTTTCCTAAGGAAACACCACATGGTTTACCTCCAATCCAAGGGATTGAGCATCAGATTGATTTTGCGCCCGGTGCAGCCATTCCAAATAGACAAGCCTATAGGAGCAATCCGAAGGAGACCAAAGAACTTCAAGGTAGGTTAATGAATTAATGGAAAAAAAGGTACGTGAGAGAAAGCATGAGTCCATATGCAATTCCAGTTTTATTAGTTCTTAAGAAGGATGGTATGTGGAGGATGTGTGTTGACTGTCAAGCCATTAACAATATAACGATAAAGTATCGACATCTCATTCCTAGGCTAGATGACAAGCTTGATAAATTAAATGGGTCTTGTATATTTTCTAAAATTGATTTGAAAAGTGGAATCATCAGATTAGAATGAAAGAAAGAGATGAATGAAAAACTGCTTTTAAAACAAAATATGGTTTGTATGAATGGTTAGTCATGTCTTTCGGTCTAACTAATGCCTGAAGCACTTATATGAGACTTATGAATCATATTTTATGAGCTTTTATTGGCAAGTTTGTTGTTGTTTATTTTGATGATATCCTCATTTATAGCAAAAACATAAATGATCATGTAGTACATTTGAAATCTGTTTTAGATGTGCTTAGAAAAGAAAAGTTATTTGCTAATCTGAAGAAGTGTACTTTTTGCACCAACAAACTTGTGTTTCTAGGATTTGTTGTAAGTGCACAGGGTATACAGGTTAATAAGGAAAAAGTACATACAATCTAAAAGTGGCCGAGTCCTACAAGTGTCAGTAAAGTGAGAAACTTTCTTGCTAGTTTCTATTAACGATTTGTGAAAGACTTTAGGAAGTTAGTCACACCACTTACTGAAGTAATAAAAAAAGATGTTGGATTCAAGTAGGGTAAAGCACAAGAGAAGGCATTTCAAATAATCAAGCAAAAGTTGGCCAATGCTCCTTTATTATCTTTGCCTAACTTTAATAAAACATTTGAAATTGAATGCGATGCTTTAGGTATTGGTATTGGTGTAGTCCCAATGTAGGAAGAACGACCAATTGCTTACTTTAGTGAAAGGTTGAGTGGGGCAATTTTAAACTACCCTACTTATGATAAGGAGTTGTATGCGTTGGTTCGAGCGTTAGAAACATGGCAGGACTACCTATAGCCTAAGGAGTTCGTGATTCACACCGATCATGAGTCCTTGAAACGCCTTAAAGGCCAATAGAAGCTGAACAAAAGACATGCTCGATGCGTAGAATTCATTGAGATATTTCCATATGTTATTCGTTACAAGCAAGGTAAGGAAAACATTGTTGTAGATGCATTTTCCTGCAAGTATGTCTTAATCTCAATACTTAATGTTAAACTACTTACGTTTGAATATATTAAGGAATTGTATGCTAATGACCATGATTTTAGTGTTGAATACCAAGCTTGTGAAAAGACCGCAATCGATAAATATTTTAGGCATGATGGCTATTTATTTCGGGAGAATAAACTATGTGTACCTAACTATTCTTTGAGAGATTTGTTAGTGAGAGAATCCCATGGAGGATGGTTAATGGGGTATTTTGGAGTTGTAAAGACTCTAACAGTTTTACAGGAACACTTCTATTGGCCATATATAAAATGAGATGTTAAAAGACTTTGTGGTAAATGTGTCACTTGTAGGCAAGCTAAATCGAAAGTGCAACCTTATGGCTTATACACCCCTTTGCCAATACCTAGTACACCTTGGACTAATGTTTTGATGGATTTTGTGCTAGGTTTACCTAGGTCTAGACAAGGGAAAGACTCAATTTTTGTGGTTGTAAATAGATTTTTAAAGATGACACATTTTATTCCATGCCACAAAACGGATGATACTTCTAATGTTGCTAACCTATTCTTTAGGGAGATTGTAAGGTTGCATGGTATGCTCAAGACAATTGTTTCTGATAAGAATGCTAAGTTTTTAAGTTACTTTTAGAAAACCTTATGGGCTAAGTTAGGAACTAAGTTGTTGTTCTCAACTACTTGTCACCCTCAAACTAATGGTCAAACAGAAGTTGTGAATACAACTTTATCTACTCTGTTACGAGCTATCATTAAAAAGAACATCAAAACTTGGGAAGATTGTTTACCACATGTTGAATTTGGTTATAATCGTTCCATTCATTCTGCTACTAAATATTCACCGTTTGAAATTGTTTATGGCTTTAATCCTATAATCCCATTAGATTTAACTCCATCACCTGTTTCTGAGCGTGTTAACTTTAATGGCAAGAAAAAGGCTGAAATTGTTAAACAGATACACGAGAAGGCGAAGTTCAACATTGAGCGGAGAACTGAGCAACGTGCTAAACAAGCCAACAAAGGGCGACATAAGCTAGTCTTTGAGCCTGGCGATTGGATGTGGTTACACATGTGCAAGGAACGATTTTCGGAATAAAGGAAATCTAAGTTATTACCTCGAAGGGATGGTCCATTCTAAGTTTTGGAACGGATCAATGACAATGCATACAAACTGGATTTGCCTGGTGAGTACAATGTAAATGCTACTTTTAATGTTTCTGATTTGAGTCCTTTTGATGTAGGTGACGATTTGAGGATAAACCCTCTTCAAGAGGAGGGGAATGCTGAGATTAAGGATAAAACTATCATATGCACATGATGTTGAGTGTTCGAAAGTGTATATTTATAAAGAGGAAAATCGTCATTTTATACTTCAAGTCTCACTAATATCTCTAATTTTATTTATTTAAGTTTCTTGTTATTTAATTATGATTGTTTTATTTTAATTAAGTATTTTATGCATTTTAGGGGCATCATGGTCATTTCACAATTAACGAGATATCGGATAGCAAAACGGACGTCACTTTTGAACTCAGGACAGTCAAAAATCTTAAGAGGAGCATAAAAGGAAAAATGGTATTTCACGCATTTGCATCGTTCACATGTACGGTGTCTCGCTTCACGACACTGTTCATACCGCGTCACTATTCAAACCGTGTGCAAACCGTGTTACTGTTCAAACCGCGTGGTCAAACCCGTGGTTAAACCGCGTATTGTTGACTGATGACGTGGCACAATCCTGTGCGTCCAAATTGTTTTTAATCCGATGGTCATGATTTACTCAATGTATCTATAAAAAAGGGGTCTCCCCACCTAATTTGATACCCCTGAATTCATTTTTGAGCTTAGTTTTCGGTAATTCTTTCTCCATCTTGTATTTTCTATGTATTTTAATAAATTCTCATTTTACCCTTGGTTCAATTATGAGTAGTTAATTTTCTTTCAAGCTTGGGTTGAAGGTGGAGTCTCAACATGTGTCATGGGCTTTATTTGGTAAATTTATTTTCTCTTCCCCTCTAATTTCTGTGGAGGTTTTGACTTTTTGTCGACAAATAATAATAATCTTGTCTAGTTACCGCCCTAGTTTCACCAGCACCCTAGTATAAGGTTATTATTATTTGGCACGATAAGCCCTTAGCACCATATTGATTAGAGCGTGGTTCATGAGGTGTGGATTCCCCCCTCATGATTTAATTGGTATTAATAAGGATTATTTAACCCATGGTGCATGTTCATACGGATCCAGATACCCAAGTGTTGTATCTCAATAGTTTCCAGTTTAATTATTTCTGCCAATCCAATTTAAATTCCAGCATAATCTAAATCACTTCCACACAAATCCAACCATCCATTTACATAATTAATTCTACATATAATTAAAATCCACCTCTTCGTGGGATCGACACTCAACACTATTGATCTCTTCTACAATAGATTCGTGTGCTTGCGAGTTCAACAAAATTTGTACAACAAGTTTTTGGTGCCGTTGCCGGGGAGGTAAGTATTTTAATTTGTAGAATTAATTTTTTTGTAAATAATTTATTATTATTATTATGTTAGTTGTTTCCTTGTAATTTTTTTTTAAAAAAAGTGAATTTACATTTTTAGGTAAGAATTTTTTTTTCTCTTCTTTAAATTTCTGTATTTTAATTTTTAAGTTATTCTTCTTTATAATTTTTCATTTATCTTGTTAATTTATTTTAATTTTAGTTAATTTCACGTATTTGTTTTAGTGCGTTTTTTTTAATAGAAAGATTGCAACAGCGCAATAAGGTTAGTATTGCAATTTCTCCTTCTTCTTTATTTTTATTTATTTTGTTCTCATTTTGATTTTCTTTGCATGGATGGTCGTAGGTCATTATTACCTAATCTTAAACCTATAAACCTTGAATTAGAAAGAATACTTCGCACACACAAACACATTGCACTTAAAGATAAAATTGAAATGAATTTGCAACAACCAGAACTACAGGAAAGGCCATTTAAGGACTACTTCAGTCCTTTAACTAATTTGAGCACATCATGCATAAGATACCCAAATGTAGCTGCTAGGAGTTTTGAGTTAAAACCTAGTGTGCTAAATTGTCTCCCAACTTTTTATGGCCTAGAAAATGAGGACCCATATAATCATCTGAATGATTTTCATACAATTTGTCAAACTTTTAAATATGAGAATTTTTCAGAAGATGATGTTAAACTAGACTATTCCTATTTTCTTTAAAGGATAGAGCTCGTTCATGGTTCAATACATTGCCTGCTAATAGCATTACAACATGGGAACAAATGGTAACAAAATTTTTGAATAAATATTTCCCAGTGCATAAAACCAATGCTATTCGCAGGGAAATTTCAGAGTTCACACAGAGAGAAGACGAGCAGTTTTTCGAAGCATGTGAGCGATTCAATGGGCTACTCTTGAAGTGTCTACATCATGGGTATGAGAAATGGCACCAATGCCAATACTTTTTGGAGGGATTATTGTCAAATGTGCAAGAATGACTAATGGCAACAAGCGGAGGAGAGCTAATGTCAAAAATTGCATTAGAGATTTGGGATTTCTTCCAACGACAAGCATATAATTCCCAACAACGGAGTCGATCTCTCAGGAATACTAGAAGAATTAAAGGAGTGAATGAGGTTCATATTGGCGACTCTGGTTCGGGAATCAAAGAAGTCAAAGAGATGGTTGAAGGTCTTTCTCGACAAATAGCATCGTTGACGACTGCTAAAGCAACAGAGCCACATGACCATGACTCATATTCAGATCAAGCCAATGCCATAGGTGTCATGAGAAAGTCATCAAATTACAACCCATACTCCAATACATATAATCCTGGATGGAGAGATCACCCCAATTTTCATGGTCTTAAGGATTCCAACAGAACGGACCAGCAGCTGCAGCTCTACCAATGCAACCAATTCCTCAAGTTTCTCAAGCCTCTCAGCCACCATTTAGACTATACAATTAGAACCAGAATTACTCTCAACCCAGACAATGAGAGGATGTATTCCAGAATGTCAAGAATGTTACTAACTCCATGATCGAGCAACAAAACCGAACCATTGATGGACTACGAAATAAGATGAGAGCAGGCTTCAACTCACAAGCCAATCAGTTTTAAACCTCGAGAAGATGGTGGGACAGCTTGCCTTTTCAGTGCAAACTCTGGCAATGACTGTTGAAAAAGGCAAGTTTCCAAGTCAAGCAATGCCTAATCCTAAAGGAGTGCATGAAGCAAGTACCAGTTCACCACAACAGCATAGAGAGGTCAAAGCCATCATGACCTTACGAAAAGGGAAAGAAGTCGACAACAAAGTGGAGATGCTAACGATAAAAGAAAATCAAATTGCACCTGTGAATGTTGAAAACTCACCACCGGAGGAGAAAAAAGAAACCAACCCACGAGAGTATGTTCCTAAAGCTCCATTTCCTCAGAGGTTAGCTAAAGGAAAGAAGGAAAAATCAACATGTGAGATTCTTGAAGTCTTCAAACAGGTAAGTGTTAACATCCCTTTACTTGATGCAATAAAACAAGTTTCATCTTATGCCAAGTTTCTTAAAGACCTTTGCACTAAAAAGAGAAATATTCATGTTCAGAAAAAAGTCTTTTTAACTAAAAATGTTAGTTCTATACTCCAATACAAAATTCCTCTAAAATGTAAAGACCCAGGCTCCCTCACTATCTCATGTAGTATAGGGAACCACACAATTGAGAATGCGTTGTTGGATTTAGGGGCTAGTGTTAATCTCTTACCTTACTCAGTATTTGTGAAACTTGGATTGGGAGAATTACACCTAACTCCAGTGGTGCTACAGCTTGCAGATCGATCCACGAAAATACCTCGTGGTATTGTGGAGGACGTTCTTATACAGGTAGACAAGTTTTATTTTCCTGTTGATTTCATTGTAATTGACACTCAACCAATCCAGGATTCAAGGAAGCACATCTCCATTATCCTAGGCCGACCTTTCTTGGTAACTGCGGATATTCACATTCAATACAGAATTGGAAATATACAGTTGTCCTTTGACAACATGACTATGGAGCTCAACATCTTCAATATTGCCAAACAACCTCACAATGCAGATGATGGAATTGTTGATGTGGATTTAATTGAAGCATTAGTTGATGATATTTTTCTTTCAAACCTTAGTGATGACCCTTTACAAACATGTTTAACTCACTTTGGTTTGGATTTTGATATTGACAGATCAGTCGATGAGGTCAACGCCCTACTTGACTCAGCACCATCTATGGACACTAATAAATGGAAATCAAGAGTTGAACAACTAACACCATCAGAGAAAAAAATATCCCATCATCAGAATCACCACCGAAACTCGAGCTCAAACCATTACCCAACACTTTGGAATATGCGTTCTTGGGAGAAGAAAGCACTCTACCGGTAATCATCTCATCATCCTTAAATGACGAATAAAAAGGTAAGTTGTTGGATGTTTTAAAAGAGCACAAAGGAGCATTAGGATGGACCATAGCCGACATTAAAGGTATAAACCCAGCAGACTGCATGCATTACATTCACCTTGATGAAAATGCTAAATCTACTAGGAAATGCAGCGTCGGTTGAACCCTAACATGAAAGAAGTTATTAGAACTGAAGTCCTTAAACTGTTAGGCGCAGGTATCATTTACCCCATTTCTGATAGTTCATGGGTCAGTCCTGTGCAAGTTGTCCCTAAAAAGTCAAGAGTCACAGTAGTTACTAATGCTGATAATGAATTGATACCCACACGAGTGACTACAGGATGGCGTGTATGCATTGATTATAGAAAGTTAAATTCTGTCACACGTAAAGACTATTTTCCTTTACCATTTATTGATCAAATGCTTGATAGATGAGCAGGCCATGAATTTTATTGCTTTCTAAATGGCTTCTCAGGATACAATCAGATTCCCATAGCACCAAAAGATCAAGAGAAAACCACTTTCACTTGCCCTTTTGGCACTTTTGCATAAAGGAGGATGCCATTTGGATTATGTAATGCACCTGCTACATTTCAACTTCCAGAGCATTGGGCCAAGCAGGACAAGGCTAAATTTTTTGTGGAAATAAAGAATTTTTTCTGGGATGACCCCTATCTGTTCAAGTATTGTGCAGATCAAATTATTAGACGATGTGTCCCAGAAAATGAATTTCAGAACATCTTTTCGTTCTACCATGAACAAGCATGCGGAGGCCATTTCAGCGCTAATAAAACAGCCACAAAAGTTCTACAATGTG
Organism: Atalantia buxifolia; assembly: GCA_030444775.1. Taxonomy (NCBI): domain Eukaryota; kingdom Viridiplantae; phylum Streptophyta; class Magnoliopsida; order Sapindales; family Rutaceae; genus Atalantia; species Atalantia buxifolia. Next base: position 4,947,765 of record CM059838.1, read on the forward strand.
GTTTCTATTGGCCGACTATAGTTCGAGATACTTACAGCTTTTACTTTTCATGTGATAGGTGTCAACGAATGGGGAGCATTACACGAAGGAACATGATGCCACTAAATCCAATTTTAGTGGTTGAGATTTTTGATGTGTAGGGTATCGACTTCATGGGACCCTTTCCTGCTTCTTTTGGCCATCATTACATATTGGTTGCTGTTAACTATGTATCGAAATGGGTAGAGGCAATTCCATGTAGGATCAATGATCATAAAGTGGTGATAGGGTTTTTGAAGAGCAACATTGTTTCACGCTTTGGATTCTTTCGGGCAATAATCAGTGATGGTGGTACCTACTTTTGCAACAAATCATTGAAAACACTTTTGACAAAGTACTCTATCACTCATAAAGTGGTGACCCCGTATCATCCACAAACCAGTGGCCAAGTTGAGATATCCAATATAAAAATAAAGCACATATTAGAAAAGACGGTGAGGCCAGATAGAAAAGATTGGTCATTAAGACTCGATGATGCATTATTGGCATATAGAACAACTTTCAAGACCCCAATTGGGATGTCACCCTACAGGCTAGTGTATGGAAAAGTTTGCCACCTACCTGTGGAACTCAAGCATCGTGCGTACTGGGCTATCAAGAAATTAAATTTTGGCATACAGCAAGCTGGCTCAGAAAGACGATTACAGCTGGCAGAACTTGAAGAAATTCGTAACGATGCATAGGAAAATGTCAAGGTTTACAAGCAACGAATGAAAGTCTTTCATGATAAGCAGATTATGAGAAAATTAAAATGTCAAGGTCAGAAAGTACTTTTATTCAATTCGTGTTTGCACGTATTCCCAGGTAAGTTGCGTTCAAAGTTAATGGTCAAAGATTAAAGTCATATCTAGAATACCAACCACATAGAGAGGACACCTAAATAAATTTGAGTGACCCACCACATTTAAATTAAAATTTTTCGTCTTTTTAGTGATTTATTTATTTATTTATTTTTACTATTCTTCTGCTAATTGAAATTATTTGCGCATAAGTGTGTTTGTTTAACCATTAAGTTTTTTTTTATCACTTTTAATCATGAGACAGATCCTCTTAAACATCCTTAGACGACTTCAACGTCTCCAATCTCATTTCAGAGGCCAGATATAATTTTGTAAAACACATCGTATTTGGAAGCTACAACCACCAGAGTTAGTATCCCACGTTGAGGATTTAGAAAGCCAACTCAGAGACATTGAGAGAAGTGTCTACAACATCCAGTTGGAGCTTGATTCTCCAGTTATGGCCATTATTCTAGAAAGAGCATGCATGATATAGTCTCGGGAATCTGACTATAAACGACCCTGTTTGCCAGTTTATAAGAAAACTGGATGGGAAGCTTATCCTCGACCCATAAAGGGCGTTGAAGCCGTTTCTAGACGTAAAACCAGAGGAAGATGTAAGCCACAGTCGCAACTACCTGTAAATATCTTTTTGCTTCACTGTTATTTTATTTCACTATTGTTTTACCATTTGCATTATTGTCTTTAATAATTTTATTTGATCATTATTTGCTTTTTCTTTTTACTGCTTCTTTTTTTACTCTCGAGCCATGTGCATTACACAATTAATTGACATAGACATGATACCTCATTCACAGCTGTGACCCACTGCCGCCAAGATCCTTAAATATGATTCTTTTCGTTTGCACTCACAAATTGTTTTTGAGAAGTATCCTAATGGCAGCTACTCCCAATAAACAATTCAAGAACATTTGTGTGCTTTCTGGATTTAACTATGACAAATATAAAGAGTTCTTTGAAGCAGCCATTGATCTTGGTCGAAGCATAGCAGAGAGAAAATTACACTTGGTGTATGGAGGAGGTAACCGAGGGTTATCAAAATTGATCTCAGAAGCTGCTTTTGTCGAAGGAAGTCAAGTGTTAGGCATCATACCACAAGCTCTAAAGCCTTTGGGCTGTTTGTCTGACTCACCGACTGGAGAAGAGTTAGTTGTCTCAGGTATGCAAGAAAGAATAACTGAAATACTTAATCACGCTGATGCTTTTATTTTCTTACCAGGAGATCTTGCAACTCTAGAGGCACTTATCACTTTAGCATCTTGGGCCCATCTGCACATTCATCAGAAACCCATCGGTTTGTTAAATGTCAATAACTTTTATGATGGCTTTATCGCATTTCTTAACCATGCAATAAAAAATTACTTCATTCCTTCTATAGTAAAAAAGCTTTTTATTTGTGCTCACACTGCTAATAAACTACTTGATCTATTACAAGCTTATCGACCAGAGCCAGATCCCAGGACCTTGGTGTTGGAGTGTACAAATAACAATGGTAACAATAGCAGCAGTAAGAAGTACAAATTATATTTAACTCTCCGCTTGTAAATATTTTATTTTATGTTGCACCACCCAGGTGATGTCTTCTAAACTCTACTTCTTTCCTTTAAAACATTGAGGACAATGTTTTGTTCTGGTTGGGGAGAGGGGATAGTTGACAATTGTGGAATGTTGGTTAAGTTTTTACTAATTTTTGTTGTAGAGACTAACCGTAACTAAATTTTTGAGTAGAAGATGGCTGAATATGGAGTGTAGTGACTCTAGAAAAGCATCTTCTTAGTTTGGAAGTTAAAAAAAAAAATTGTGATCTTTCTAACTTTTTCTTTTTGACTTCTCCTTTATAAATATGCATTTTCCAATTTCTGAGTCAAAGATGGCTGAATATAGAGTGTAGTGCCTCTAGAAACGCATCTTCTTAGTTAAAAAAAACTATTTTTTTTATCATTTTAAGTGTAACTTTTCCAATTAGTTTTTCTACATCATTTTCACATTTCTGCATGCATATTTTCCTTTCATGTTTAGAATAGGTTGGGGGGTAGAATGTTGTTTAAACAAAAAAAAAATGGTGTGATTTTGTTTTTATTTTTGGATGACATGATGACTTTCGAATTTTAGTATTTGTATTATCTTTAGTCTTGAGTGATGTTACACTATGTTTGCTACTCTACATGTTGATGTCGGAGATAAATATGAGTTGCTTGAAAGAATTGACATGTCATAATGAATACCAAGTGAGCTTTTGAGCCTATTATTTTTCTTGGAGAGTAACCATTTTTGCCCAGTTTTCATACAACTTAGTAGTTTACTATTTTATATACGATCTCTATATTCTTTTGAATCAACCCTCTGAAAAAAAAATTGCTCTAAAAAAAAAAGAAAAAAAAAGTGCGTTGGTACATCTGAATGTCCATTTAAGTAGTAGATATGGAGGATTATTTAGAGCCCTAAAAGATGATGGAAATGCCACCTTTGACCCGTTTGAGCCTTTCTAGCCATCCTTTATGTGAAATATCCATAGTTAGCCCTTTTGAGCCTTTTATTAAAAAAAAAACTTTTCTTTGTTAACTTATCATCTTGACCCACTCCAATTTGGAGTATTATCCGATATCTTATAAGTTTCATCACCTATTTATGTTTGAGAAAAATATAAATAATTATTTTGTTTAGTAAAGTTGTGCAATACAAAAAAAAAAGAAAAAAAGAAAAAAAGAAAAAAAGAAAAAAAGAAGAAAAAAAAGAAAACAAAGTTCTCTAAAAAAAAAAGAGAAAAAAAAGAAAGAGAGATATAATATAATAATAAATAAGTGAAATGCACATTTTAGTTTCTAAAAAAATATTATTTTTCTCAAACATATATTTTGTTTTCTCTATTTTCCTTTCTTTGTTAACCATATCCCTAGCTTACGTTACATTCTAATAAAAGTCCTTCTTGATTTTAGGGAACTATAGTCTAAAGTAGAAGCTAGTTATATGGGCTAAAAAGATGTAGTGGTGCATAAAAAAGAAAAAAAAAAAGTAAATAAATTGGGTTGACTAGCATTTTGTTTGACTTGAGATCGTATTATTTTTAGGTTATGGGCATATTCTTTTCATCTTGGTGAGAGTGTGTGATATTATTTCTTTATTATCTTCACTCAATTTATCATTCATTGAAGTGACAATTTTTATTGGGTTTAATTTTCTTGTGAGAGTGTCACTATTACCAGTGAGATTTTGGGGTTTTACATGTCATTTTTTAAAGTAGCTGTGACAAAATCTACTTGGTTGATTCATGTAGATGGTTGATATGGGTGTGATGTTTCTTTAGACTGGAGATAATGCTTATACTTTTATTTGATTGTTATCATTAGTCTGATTGAATAAACATAATTGTTTTTTTTTTAAAAAAATCATTTTGGATTTGAATTTTGATTTCGCTTTATTTGCTAGGAACTAGCAATAAGCTAGGTGGGGGGTGTGTTAAGTGTTAGAAAGTGTATATTTATAAAGGAGAAAATCATCATTTTACACTTCAAGTCTCACTAACATCTCTAATTTTATTTATTTAAGTCCTTTATTATTTAATTATGAATGTTTTGTTTTAATTAAGTATTTTATGCATTTTAGGGGCATCATGGTCATTTCACAATGAACGAGATATCGGATAGCAAAACAGACGTTACTTTTGAACTCAGGACCGTCGAAAACCTTAAGAGGAGCATAAAAGGAAAAATGACACTGTTCACACGTACGACACTATTCACATGTACGGATTTAATTGGTATTAATAAGGATTATTTAGCCCATGGTGCATGTTGATACGGATCCAGATACCCAAGTGTTTTATCTCAATAGTTTCCAATTTAATTATTTCTGCCAATCCAATTTAAATTCCAGCATAATCTAAATCACTTCCACACAAATCCAACCACCCATTTACATAATTAATTCTACATATAATTAAAATCCACCTCCTCGTGGGATCGACACTCAACACCATTGATCTATTCTACAATAGATTCGTGCGCTCGAAATTTGCACAACACATGGGATGAGGCGTATTTCCGTCGGAACCGTTACAAGAGCTCGAGCAAAGAAGTTTTTTTGATGCAATTGGTGAGAGAGTTAATTCTCTTTAGTTCTTTACGAACTCTTTGAACTTATCGGATTTCCATGGCGTTTAAACTCTGGACTTATCAATCAGACCATCTATAGCTGATTGTGGCGTCTTCACATACCAAGGTTCGTGCTTTCAATAAGCATTGGGTCAAGGTTCCATTCTATTCCTGCTTCAGATTCAATCTTGGGAATTAAATTTCATTAGGGTTGCGTTAGTTCTTGACGGGGTTCCTATCAAAACTTGCCAATAAAAGCTCGTAAAAACATGATTTCTGAGTCTTATAAAAGTGCTCGGAGTATTAGTCAAACCAAAAGGCATGTCTAACTACTCATACGAGCTATATTTTATTTTAAAGGGAATTTTCCATTCATCTATTTCTTTCATTCTAATCTGATGATATTCGCTTTCCAAATCAATTTTAGAAAATACCCAAGACCTATGCAATTCATCAAGCATATCATTTAGCCTAGGAATAAGATGTTTATACTTTACCGTTATATTATTGATGGCTAAGCCGTCAACACAAATCCTCCATGTTCCATCCTTCTTAGGAACCAGCAAAATTGGAACTGTACATGGACTCATGCTTTCTCTTATGTACTCTTTTTCCATCATATCAAGAACCTGCCGTTAATCATCCTTTATCTTTTTTCAGGTTACTCCTTTAGGCTGGTTGGTTTGGAATAGTTTCTTCGGGCATAAAATCAATTTAATACTAATCCCTCAGATTAGAGGTAAACCATGTGGTGTTTCCTCGAGAAAAACATCCTCATAATCTTATAAAAGAGAAGTAATAGAACTAAGTAAAGTAGAGTCAAGTTTGTTAATGTTTAAAATCACCTATTTCGATAGAAGTACAATCATTGGCTGATATGAAAACTATTAACATACATATTTATATAATATTGATTTTGATGATAACAAATTGAAATAATAAAGTTGGAGCCTTTAAATGATATAATTCTTTGGCCGTAAAAAGTTTCTTAGACATAAATAAAAATCTGGAAAGAAACGGATAATTGTTAATTTTAAATCAACAAATTGTTTTCTAAAGGAAACTTTATGATTATGATTTTGGATGATAACGGTGAACTGTTTATTAAAAAATGGTTAACCAATAAATTCTAGAGAGCAATTTAACTGAAAATGGTGAACCATTTAGCCCAAATGGATAGCTAATTATTTTGTGCAGGTTTTTGGAATTAAATGGCAAACCAACAACTCCAAATGATAAGTTGACTCCAAGCAAATTAATCTCTAGAATTACACAACAAACCAACAACTCTAAACGATGAACCAATTATTCAAAATTCAGCATAATGATAACTTGTATAAAGTCAAACTGGTGACCCGATAGTTGTTAACGACAGTCCGATTATTCCAAGAAAGTCACCAACGGCTAGTTTTCAGTTCCAACTATAAAAAGGCTCAATCAAATTCAAATAAAAACGGATTGTGCAATTATCATTGAGCTTATTATTGTGCATTCAATCTCACTTGAGCTTGAAAATTGTTAATCTTTCAAAAAATCACACTTTGAGCTTTCATTTGTAAATACACATATTATGTGAGGGAAAATTTGTGTAATTTTTTTTAACATCAAATCAAGTGTTAAAGAGTGTAAGAAACACTTCAGTTAGCAGGTTTGGGATAACCTCAGATTGTAAAACTTGATTGGCACCTTGGAGGTTTGGATGTAAGGTTTGGATAGTGAAATCCTTAAGTCTAATGAGATTGGAGGCGTGGACGTAGGCAGGGTTTTTCAAACCACGTAAAAATTTCGTGTTTGATTCTCTTTCCTTTTTTTTTTACTTTTTAATTATTGTTATTTATTGATTGCTAATTTTTATTTGATATTTGTATTAAGTTTTGTTTTATTCACTCCATAATTTTTAGAAACCCAATTCACCCCCCTTTTGGGTTGCTTAGCTAGCATTTAAAAAACAACGCTCTTTTTATCTCACTTGTTCTTGCATAGGAATTCTTATATTTGCCTTCTAATTTTCTCTCATTGGCTGCATTTTTATTTTCCTTTTCTCTCTCATTTTCCTTAGCCTTTCGCTGATTTTCACTCCATTTTTTTCTCTCTTTTTCATTTGTTTACTTTCTTTCTTTTGATTATTCTCTCTCTACAGGTTCACTTGGACTCCATAAACTTACTTTGGTATCAACGGTCTTCATAAACACAAATGAATGCTTATTGGTGAAGCCATCATGCTTCACATGTCTATCAAATTACCACGGTTGGACAATTAACAAGAGTTTAACCTACATTGCTACTACATCATATAGCACCTTATCTTTATACTCACCTATCTGAAAAGTCATTAGTATCTGTTTGTTCACTTTCACATCACCACTATCATTCAACCACTATAGATTGTTTGGCCATGGATGCTTAAATGTTGGGAGCCCTAACTTCTCCACCATGATAGCACTAGCCCATTAGCAATCATGCTTAAGTGTCGAGAGCCATAGTATGGAAAATATTTTCCCGTTGCAGTGCTTCATCTTCTTTCACTTGTACAATCAAAGCTCTTCTAGCCACCAAAGTCAACTCCCCAAGGGCTGTTTATTATTTATCTTCAATATCCTCTAATGGTGGCTTCTCATTATCTTTTGTTTCATCTTTGGTTATAATCTTACCATTGTCCTGCAACATCATAACTCGCTTATTCAAACATTCACTTGCCATATGTCCCCTACCTTGACATTTAAAACACTTAATGTCATGGTTCCTTGTAGTGGGAGTCATGGAGTTACCTTGTGAATCATGCTTGGAGGACTCAGATCCTGATTCAAGTGTAGTAGATGTTTGTGGCCTCTTGTCTCACTTCAATTTGCTCAGCTTCTAAGGAGTGGAACTCGAGCTTGAGGCTACATGGATGTTACTATTGAGTGTTAGAAAATGTATATTTATAAAAGAGAAAATCTTCATTTTATACTTTAAGTTTTACTAACATTCCTACTTTTATGTATTTAAGCTCTTGTGATTTAATTATGCGTGTTTTATTTTAATTAAATATTTTATGTATTTTAGGGGCATCGTATCATTTCACAATGAACGAGAGATCAGACGGCAAAACGGACATCACTTTTGAACTCAGGACAGTCGAAAACCTTAGGAAGAGCATAAGAGGAAAAATGTCACTGTTCACATGTACGGTACTGTCCATGTTACTGTTCATGACACTGTTTACACATACGGAACGATGACGTGGCATTGACCGATGATGTGGCATTGACTGATGAGGTGTCATGATTCTATTGGACAAAATTCTTATGCACTGTTGAGCGTAACGTGCAGCATGTTAGTGGACCAAAAATTGCACGTACGGTACATGCATATACACAGGATTATTTTTAACCAAACTGCATCACCGTTCAAGCCGGTTGACTGTTCAAACCGTGTGGTCAAACTGTGTCACTGTGCAAATCGCGTGGTCAAACCGTGTACTATTGACTGATGACGTGGTGTAATCCTGAGCGTCCAAACTGTTTTTAATCCGATGGCCATGATTTACTCAATGTATCTATAAAAAGGGGGCTTCTTCCCCCTAATTTGATACTCTTGAATCCATTTTTAGGCTTTATTTTCTGCAATTCTTTCTCCATCTTGTATTTTCTACGTATTTTAATAAATTCATATTTTACTCCTGGTTTAATTATGAGTGGCTAATTTTCTTTCAAGCTTGGGTTGAAGGGGAAGTCTCAACATGTGTCATGGGATTTATTTGGTAAATTTATTTTCTCTTCCCCTCTAAGTTTTGTGGATGTTTTGAATTTTCGTCGACAAATAATAATAATCTTGTCTAGATACCGCCCTGGTTTCACCGGCTCCTTAATACAAGATTATTATTATTTGACACAATAAGCCCTTAGTACCATATTGATTAGAGTCTAGTTTGTGAGGTGTGGACTCTCCTCTCATGATTTAATTGGCACTAATAAGTAATATTTAGCCCATAGTGCATGTTGATACGATTCCAGATACCCAAGCGCTTCAATTATAATAGTTTTCTCTTTAATTTATTCATGCTATTTTAATTTAAATTTTAGTATAATCTAAGTCATTTCTACCACAAAACCACCCACTTACAAAATTAGTTCTACACGCAATTAAAATTCACCTCCTCATGGGATCGATACTCGACACCATTAATCTATTCTACAATAGATTTGTGCACTTGCGAGTTCAACAAAATTTGCACAACAAGTTTTTGGCGCCGTTGCTGGGGAGGTATGTTATTTTAATTTGTAGAATTATCTTTTGTAAATAATTTCTTTTAGTTATTTTATTGTAATTTTTTATTAAAAAAAGAAAGAAAGTGAATATGCATTTTAAGGTTAGAATTTCATTTCTTTTTCTCTTCTTTCAATTTCTATAATTTAATTTTCAAGCTATTTTTCTTTATAATTTTTCATTTATATTGTTGATTTATTTTTATTTTATTTCACGTATTTTTTTGTGTGTTTTCATACTAAGATTGTAACAGCGTGACAAGGTTAGTATTGTAATTTCTCTCTCTTCTTTATTTTTATTAAGTTTTGTTTTCATTTTTTTTGTATTCTTTGCATGCATGGTCGAAGGTCATTATTACTCAATCTTAAGCCTATAGACCTTGAACTAGAAAAAACACTTCGCACACATAAACACGTTACACTTAAAGATAAAATTGAAATGGATTTGCAACAACAACAAGCACCACAGGAGAGGCCATTTAAGGACTACTTCAGTCCCTTAGCTAATTTGAGTACATCATGCACAAGATACCCAACTGTAGCTGCTAGGAGTTTTGAACTAAAATCTAGTGTGCTAAATTGTCTCTCAACATTCTATGGCTTAGAAAATGAGGACCCATATAATTATCTGAATGATTTTCATACTATTTGTCAAACTTATAAATACGAGAATTTTTCAGAAGATGATATTAAACTTAGATTATTCCTATTTTTTTTAAAGGTTATAGCTCGTTCATGGTTCAATACATTGCCTGCTAATAGCATTATAACATGGGAACAAATGGTAACAAAATTTTTGAATAAATATTTCCTAATGCATAAAATCAATGCTATTCGCATGGAAATTTCAGAGTTTACCCAGAGAGAAGACGAGCAATTTTTCGAAGCATAGGAGCTATTCAATGGTCTACTCTTGAAGTGTCCACATCATGGGTACGAGAAATGACACCAATACGAATACTTAATTTGATAAAAAGGGGGCCTCGCCCCCTTAATTTGATACCCCTGAATCCATTTTTGAGCTTAGTTTTCTGTAATTCCTTATCCATCTTGTATTTTCTACGTATTTTAATAAAATTTCCATTTTACCCTAGTTCAATAATGAGTAGCTAATTTTCTTTCAAGCTTAGGTTGAAGGTGAAGTCTCAACATGTGTCATGAGCTTTATTTGGTAAATTTATTTTCTCTTCCCCTCTAATTTCTGTGGAGGTTTTGACTTTTCATCGATAAATAATAATAATCTTGTCTAGTTACCGTCTTGATTTCACCGGCACCCTAGTATAAAGTTATTATTATTTGGCACGATAAGCCCTTAGCACCATATTGATTAGAGTGTGGTTCATGAGGTGTGGATTCCCCCCTCATGATTTAATTGGTATTAATAAGGATTATTTAGCCCATGGTGCATGTTGATACGGATCCAGATACCCAAGTGCTTTATCTCAACAGTTTCCAGTTCAATTTAATTCTGCTATTCCAATTTAAATTCTAGCATCCTTTAAATCAATTTCCCCACAAATCCAACCACCCACTTATAAAATTAATTCTACACCTAATTAAAATCCATCTCCTCGTGGGACCGATACTCGACACCATTGATCTATTCTATAATAGATTCGTGCACTTGCGAATTCAACAAAATTTGCACAACAAGTTTTTGGCGCCGTTGCCGGGGAGGTAAGTATTTTAATTTGTAGAATTAATTTTTTTTGTAAATAATTTATTATTATTATTTTAGTTTTTTTTGTAATGTTTTTATTAAAAAAAAAGTGAATTTACATTTTTAGATAAGAATTTCTTTTTCTCTTCTTTAAATTTCTGCATTTTAATTTTTAAGTTATTCTTCTTTACAATTTTTCATTTATCTTGTTAATTTATTTTAATTTTAGTCAATTTCACGTATTTATTTTAGTGTGTATTTTTTTATAGAAAGGTTGTAACAGCGCAATAAGGTTAGTATCATAATTTCTCCTTCTTCTTTATTTTTATTTATTTTTCTCTCATTTTTATTTTCTTTGCATGCATGGTCGTAGGTCATTATTACCTAATCTTGAACCTATAGACCTTGAATTAGAAAGAACACTTCGCACACAAAAACACATGGCACTTAAAGATAAAATTGAAATGGATTTGCAACAACCAGAACCACAGGAGAGGCCATTTAAGGACTACTTCAGTCCCTTAGCTAATTTGAGCACATCATGCTTAAGATACCCAAATGTAGCTGCTAGGAGTTTTGAGTTAAAACCTAGTGTGCTAAATTGTCTCCCAACATTTTATGGCCTAGAAAATGAGGACCCATATAATCATCTGAATGATTTTCATTCAATTTGTCAAACTTTTAAATATGAGAATTTTTCAGAAGATGATGTTAAACTTAGACTATTCCCATTTTCTTTAAAGGATAGAGCTCGTTCATGGTTCAATACATTGCCTGCTAATAGCATTACAACATGGGAACAAATGGTAACAAAATTTTTGAATAAATATTTCCCAGTGCATAAAACCAATGCTATTCACAGGGAAATTTCAGAGTTCGCACAGAGAGAAGACGAGCAGTTTTTCGAAGCATGGGAGCGATTCAATGGGCTACTTTTGAAGTGTCCACATCATGGGTATGAGAAGTGGCACCACTGCCAATACTTCTTGGAGGGATTATTGCCAAATGTGCAAGAATGGCTAATGGCAACAAGTGGAGGAGAGCTAATGTCAAAAAGTGCATCAGAGATTTGGGAGTTCTTCCAGCGACAAGCGGATAATTCCCAACAGCGGAGTCGATATCTTAGGAATACTAGAAGAATTAAAGGAGTGAATGAGGTTCACATTGGCGAGTCAAGTTCGGGAATTAAAGAAGTCAAAGAGATAATTGAAGGTCTTTCCCGACAAATAGCATCGTTATCAACTGCTAAATCAACAGAACAACATGAGCATGACTCATACTCAGATCAAGCTAATGCCATCGGTGTCATGAGAAAGCCGTCAAATTACAACCCATACTCCAATACATGTAATCCTGGATGGAGAGACCATCCCAATTTTTCATAGTCTCAAGGATTCCAACAGAATGGACCAGCAGCTCCAGCTCCACCAATGCAACCAATTCCTCAAGTTCCTCAAGCCTCTCAACCACCATTTAGACTATACAATCAGAACCAGAATTACTCTCAACCCAGACCATGGGAGGATTCATTCTAGAATTTTAAGAATGTTACTCACTCTACAATCGAGCAACAAAATCGAACCATTGATGGACTACGAAATGAGATGAGAACAGGCTTCAACTCACAAGCCCAATCAGTTTCAAGCCTCGAGAAGATGGTGGGACAACTTGCTTCTTCAGTGCAAACTTTGGCAATGACTGTTGAGAAAGGCAAATTTCCAAGTCAACCAGTGCCTAATCCTAAAAGAGTGCATGAAGCAAGTACCAGTTCACCACAGCAGCATGGAGAGGTCAAAGCTGTTATGACCTTACGAAAAGGAAAAGAAGTCGACAACAAAGTGGAGATGCCGACGACAAAAGAAAATCAAATTGTACCTGTGAATGTTGAAAACTCACCACCGGAGGAGAAAGAAGAAACCAACACACGAGAATATGTTCCAAAAGCTCCATTTCCTCAGAGGTTAGCTAAAGAAAGAAGGGAAAATCCACAGGTGAGATTCTTGAAGTCTTTAAACAGGTAAGTGTTAACATCCCATTACTTGATGCAATAAAACAAGTTCCATCTTATGTCAAGTTTCTTAAAGATCTTTGTAATAAAAAGAGAAACATTCATGTTTAGAAAAAGGCCTTTTTAACTGAAAATGTTAGTTGTATACTCCAACACAAAATTCCTCTAAAATGTAAAGACCCAGGCTCCCCCACTATCTCATGTAGTATAGGGAACCACACAATTGAGAATGTTTTGTTCGATTTAGGAGCTAATGTTAATCTCTTGCCTTACTCAGTATTTGTGAAACTTGGATTGGGAGAATTACAACCAACTCCAATGGTGTTACAGCTTGCAGATCGGTCCACGAAAATACCTCGTGGTATTGTGGAGGACGTGCTTATACAGGTAGACAAGTTTTATTTTCCTGTTGATTTCATTGTAATTGACACTCAACCAATACAGGATTTAAGGAAGCATATCCCCATTATCCTAGGCCGACCTTTCTTGGCAACTGCGGATGCTCACATTAAATGCAGAACTGGAAATATGCAGTTGTCCTTTGGCAACATGACTATGGAGGTAAACATTTTCAACATTGCCTAACAACCTCACAATGCAGATGATGGAATTGTTGATGTGGATTTAATTAAAGCATTAGTTGATGATACTTTTCTTTCAAACCTTAGTGATGACCCTTTACAAACATATTTAACTCACTTTGGTTTGGATTTTGATGTTGACGGATCAGTTGATGAGGTCAACGCCCTCCTTGACTCAGCACTATCCATGGACACTAATAAATGGAAGTTAAGAGTTGAACAACTAGAACCATCAGAAAAGAAAATCATCCCATCATCAGAATCACCACCAAAATTCGAGCTCAAACCATTACCCAACACTTTGGAATATGCGTTCTTGGGAGAAGAAAGTACTCTACCGGTAATCATCTCCTTATCTCTAAATGATGAACAAGATGGACCATAGCAGACATAAAAGGTATAAACCCAGTAGACTGCATGCATTACATTCATCTTGATGAAAATGCTAAATCTACAAGGGAAATGCAACGTCGATTGAACCCTAACATGAAAGAAGTTGTTAGAACTGAAGTCCTTAAACTGTTAGACGCATGTATCATTTACCCCATTTCTGATAGTTCATGGGTCAGTCCTGTGCAAATGGTCTCCAAAAAGTCAGGAGTCACAGTAGTTACCAATATTGATAATGAATTAATACCCACTAGAGTGACTACAGGATGGTTTGTATGCATTGATTATAGAAAATTGAATTCTGTCACACGTAAAGACCATTTTCCTTTACCATTTATTGATCAAATGCTTGATAGATAAGCAGGCCATGAATTTTATTGCTTTCTAAATGGCTGCTCAGGATACAATCAGATTCCCATAGCACCAAAAGAACAAGAGAAAACCACTTTCACTTGCCCTTTTGGCACTTTTGCATATAGGAGAATGCCATTTGTATTATGTAATGCACCTGCCACATTTCAACGATGCATGTTAACCATTTTTTCTGATATGGTTGAACAATTTCTTGAGGTCTTTATGAATGATTTTTCTATTTTTGGAGATTCATTTGATTAATGTTTACATCATTTGACAAAAGTTCTGCAGAGATGTATCGGGGAAAATTTGGTCTTAAATTGGGAGAAGTGCCATTTTATGGTAAAAGAAGGTATAGTCCTCGGTCACATCATTTCATGCAAAGGTATTGAGGTTGACAAAGTCAAGGTGGATCTCATTTCCAATCTTCCTCCACCTAAAACAGTCAGAGAAGTAAGATCTTTCCTTGGGCATGCTGGTTTTTAAAGACGTTTCATTAAGGATTTTAGCAAAGTTTCTAGATCCTTATGCAATTTACTTGCTAAGGATGTACATTTTATCTTTGATGATTCATGTCTTATAGCATTTGAAAAGTTAAAGCAATTGTTGACGTCATCACCCATTATTCAGCCACCAAATTGGAGCTTACCATTCGAACTCATGTGTGATTCATCTGATTATGCAGTAGGAGCAGTATTAAGACAAAGAGTTGATCGAATTTCCCATGTTATTTACTATGCTAGTATGACATTAAATGATGCACAGTTAAACTATTCAACTACTGAAAAAGAAATGCTAGTAGTAGTATTTACATTAGAAAATTTTCGATCTTATCTCATTGGTTGTAAAATTATTGTGTTCACAAATCATGTTGCTCTTAAATTTCTTCTCACAAAGAAAGATGCAAAAGTTAGACTAATTCGTTGGGTGTTGCTTTTGCAGGAGTTTGACTTGGAATTCAAAGATAAGAAAGGCTCTGAAAATATTGTGGTTGACCATCTTTCTCGTCTCCATTTTGACACAATAACAGAACCCTTAATATTGAATGAGTCATTTCCGGATGAGCAATTAATGAGTGTAGAAGTATTACCTTGGTATGCTGATATTGTTAATTATCTTGTTACAGGTAAACTTCCAGAGCATTGGGCCAAGTAGGACAAGGCTAAATTTTTTGCGGAAATAAAGAATTTTTTTTGGGATGACCCATATCTGTTCAAGTATTGTGCAGATCAAATTATTAGATGATGTGTCCTGGAAAATAAATTTCAGAACATCCTTTCGTTCTGCCATGAACAAGCTTGCGGAGACCATTTCAACGCTAAGAAAACAACAACTAAAGTTTTACAATGTGGTTTTTATTGGCCAACTATATTTCGAGATGCTTACACCTTTTGCTCTTCTTTGATGGGTGTCAACGAATGGGGAGCATTACACGAAGGAATATGATGCCACTAAATCTAATTTTAGTGGTTGAGATTTTTGATGTGTGGGGTATCGACTTCATGGGACCCTTTCCCGCTTCTTTTGGCCATCATTACATATTGGTTGCTGTTGACTATGTATCGAAATGGGTAGGGGCAATTCCATGCAGAACCACCTTTCCCGCTTCTTTTGGTCATCATTACATATTGGTTGCTGTTGACTATGTATCGAAATGGGTAGAGGCAATTCCCTACAGAACAAATGATCATAAAGTGGTGATAGGGTTTTTGAAAAGCAACATTGTTTCACGCTTTGGATTCCCTCGGGCAATAATCAGTGATGGTTGTACCCACTTTTGCAACAAATCATTCAAAGTACTTTTGATAGAGTACTCCATCACTCATAAAGTGGCGACCCTGTATCATCCGTAAACCAGTGGCCAAGTTGAGATTTCCAATCGAGAAATAAAACACATATTAGAAAAAACGGTGAGGCCAGACAGAAAAGATTGGTCATTAAGACCTGATGACGTGTTATGAGCATATAGAACAGCTTTCAGGACCCTAATTGGGATGTCACCCTCCAAGCTAGTGTATGAAAAAACTTGTCACCTACCTGTGGAACTCGAGTATCGTGCGTACTGGGCCATCAAGAAATTCAATTTTGACATACAGCAAGCTGGCTCAGAAAGATGATTACAACTGGCAGAACTTGAAGAAATTTGCAACGATGCATACGAAAATGCCAAGGTTTACAAGCAGCGAATGAAAGTTTTTCATGATAAGCAGATTATGAGAAAATCTTTCACTCTAAGTCAGAAAGTACTTTTATTCAATTCTCGTTTGCACCTATTCCCAGATAAGTTGCGTTCTCGATGGTTTGGCCCCTTCATTGTTCATAATATTTTTCCACATGGGGCAATTGAAATTAAGGACCCAAAGAACGGTGTCACGTTTAAAGTTAATGGTCAAAGATTAAAGCCATATCTAGAATACCAACCACATGGAGAGGACACCGAAATAAATTTGAGTGACCCACCACATTTGAATTAAGATTTTTCTGTTTTTTCGGTGATTTGATTTTTTTTTCTTTTCTTTTTACTATTCTTCTGCTAATTGAAATTATTTGTGCATAAGTGTATTTGTTTAACCATTAAGTTTTCTTTTATCACTTTTAATCATGAGAAAGATCGTCTTAAACATCCTTAGACGACTTCAACGTGTCCAATCTCATCTCAGAGGCCAGATACAATTTTGTAATACACATCGTATTTGGAAGCTACAACCACCATAGTTAGTATCCCACGTTCAGGATTTAGAAAGCCAACTCAGAGACATTGAGAGAAGTGTCTACAACATCCAGTTGGAGCTTGAGGTAAATTCCATAAGAGGATGATTGTGATTTTCCTTTTGTGTTTTTGTTTGTTACTCCGTTTGTGTGTTTTAGTTTGTCACCCCGGTCAAGTGGCGGATAACGGTACTCCGTGACAATCAAGTCGGTTACTTCAGTTTCCCATAATTACTGATCTTTTAAGGCGAAGGTATGGACAGAAACGAGATCTTGGCAAAGCTTCACGGTAGATTCCCTTCACTTCCTCAGAATGCCCTCCTTACAATCTATAAACCTCGATCTGAAGGCATGCACTTGCTCATGAGGAATAACATACCTGCTGATATCCGCTGGTTAATAGAGGCCAAAGTACGCTTGGCAGGTGAGTTGCCTCCTAAATTTATTGCATACATGCCTGGTTGTGGTAAAGGAAATTACGTAAGAAAGCGAAGAGCTCGGAGAATTTCTGTTGCTTGTCATAAGTGTGCCAGAATGATATGCGATAAAAAATGATGTTCTTTAGGAATGGTGTCTGATAACAGAGAAGATAAGATTCAATTCATTAGGGATGGCTTGAATAAGGAGTCATTGGATGATATCCTTTTGTCTCTTGAAATGCATTCGAGTGGATATGTGCAAGGAGCGATTCTCCAGTTATGGCCATCATTCCAGAAAGAACATGCACGATACAGTCTAGGGAATATGACTATAAACGATCCTGTTTGCCATTTTATAAGAAAACTGGATGGGAAGCCTATCCTCGACCCATAGAGGGCGTTGAAGCCGTTTCTGGACGAAAAACCATAGGAAGATGTGAGCCACAGTCGCAACTACCTGTAAATATCCTTTTACTTCACTGTTATTTTATTTCACTGTTGTTTTACCATTTGCATTATTGTCTTTAATAATTTTATTTTATCATTGTTTGCTTTTACTTTTTACTGTTTCCTTTTTTACTTTCGAGCCATATGCATTACACGATTAATTTGACATAGACATGATACCTCATTCACAGCTGTGACCCACTGCTGCCAAGATCCTTAAATATGATTCTTTTCGTTTGCACTCACAAATTGTTTTTGAGAAGTATCCTAATGGCAACTACTCCCAATAAACAATTCAAGAACATTTATGTGCTTTCTGGATTTAACTATGGCAAATATAAAGAGTTCTTCGAGGCAGCCATTAATCTTGGTCGAAATATAGTAGAGAGAAAATTACACTTGGTATATGGCGGAGGTAACCGAGGGTTATCAAAATTGGTCTCAGAAGCTGCTTTTGTCAGTGGAAGTCAAGTGTTAGGCATCATACCACAAGCCCTAAAACCTTTGGGCTGTTTGTCTGACTCACCGACTGGAGAAGAGTTAGTTGTCTCAGGTATGCAAGAACAAATAACCGAAATGCTTAATCATGCTGATGCTTTTATTTTCTTACCAGGAGATCTTGCAACTCTAGAGGCACTTATCATATTAGCATCTTGGGCCCATCTGCACATTCATCAGAAACTCATCAGTTTATTAAATGTCAATAACTTTTATGATGCTTTATCGCATTTTTTAACCATGCAATAAAAAACTACTTCATTCCTTCTACAGCGAAAAAGCTTTTTATTTGTGTTCACACTGCTAATGAACTACTTGATCTGTTACAAGCTTATCGACCAGAGCCAGATCCCAGGACCTTGGTGTTGGAGTGTACAAATAACGATGGTAACAATAGCAGCAGTAAGAAGTACAAATTAGATTTAACTCTCTGCCTGTAAATATTTTATTATGTGTTGCACCACCCAAGTGATGTCTTCTAAACTCTACTTCTTTCCTTTAAAACATTGAGGACAATGTTTCGTTCTGGTTGGGGGGAGGGGATAGTTGACAATTGTGTAATGTTGGTTAAGTTTTCACTAATTTTTTTGTTGTAGAGACTAACCGTGGCTAAATTTTTGAGTAGAAGATGGCTGAATATAAAGTGTAGTGACTCTAGAAACGCATCTTTTTAGTTTGGAAGTTAAAAAAAAAAATTTGGAATCTTTCTAACTTTTTCTTTTTCACTTCTCCTTTATAAATTTTCATTTTTAAATTTTTTAGTAGAAGATGGCTGAATATAGAGTGTAATGCCTCCAGAAACACATCTTCTTAGTAAAAAAAAATATTTTCTTTTTTTATCATTTTAAGTGTAATTTTTCCAATTAGTTTTTCTGCATCATTTTCACATTTATGCATGCATATTTTCCTTTCATGTTTAGAATAGGTTCGGGGGTAGAATGTTGTTTAAAAAAAAAATAGTGTGATTTTGTTATTATTTTTGGATGACATGATGACTTTCGAATTTTAGTATTTGTATTATCTTTGGTCTTGAGTGATGTTACACTATGTTTGCTACTCTACATGTTGATGTCGGAGATAAATATGAGTTGCTTGAAAGAATTGACATGTCATAATGAATACCAAATGAGCTTTTGAGCCTATTATTTTTCTTGGAGAGCAACCTTTTTTGCCAATTTTTCATACAATTTAGCAGTTTACTATTTTATATACGATCTCTATATTCTTTTGAATCAACCCTCTAAAAAAAATTGCTTTAAAAAAAAAAAAGAGAAAGTGTGTTGCTACATCTGAATGTCCATTTAACTAGTAGATATGGAAGATTATTTATAGCCTTAAAAGATGATGGAAATGCCATATTTGACCCGTTTGAGCCTTTCTAGCCATCCCTTATGTGAAATATCTATAGTTAGCCCTTTTGAGCCTTTTATTAAAAAAAAAAATTTTTCTTTGTCAACTTATCATCTTGACCCACTCTAATTTGGAATATTACCCGATATCTTACAAGTTTCATCACCTATTCATGTTTGAGAAAGATATAAATAATTATTTTGTTTAGTAAAGTTGTGCAATACCAAAAAAAAAAGAAAAAAAAGAAAAATAGAAAACAAAGTTCTCAAAAAAAAAGAGAAAAGAAAAAAAAGAAAGAGAGATATAATATAATAATAAATAAGTGAAATGCACTTTTTAGTTAAAAAAAATATTATTTTTCTCAAACATATATTTTGTTTTCTCTATTTTTCTTTCTTTGTTAACCATGTCCCTAGCCTACGGTACATCCAAATAAAAGTCCTTCTTGATTTTAGGGAACTATAGTCTGAAGTAGAAGCTAATTATATGGGCTAAAAAGATGTAGTGGTACATAAAAAAATAGAAAAAAATAAGTAAATAAATTGGGTTGACTAGCATTTTGTTTGACTTGAGATCGTGTTATTTCTAAGTTGTGGACATATTCTTTTCATCTTGGTGAGAGTGTGTGATATTATTTCTTTATTATCTTCACTCAATTTATCATTCATTGAAATGACAATTTTTATTGTGTTTAATTTCCTTGTGAGAGTGTCACTATTACCGGTGAGATTTTGAGGTTTGATATGTCATTATTGAAAGTGGCTTAATTACTATAGCTGTGACAAAGTCTGTTGGACTGATGAGTGTGGATGGTTGATGTGAGTGTGATGTTTCTTTAGACTGGAGATAATGCTTATACTTTTATTTGATTGCTATCATTAGTCTGATTGAATAAACAAGTTTGTTTAAAAAAAAAAAATTTTGGGTTTGAATTTTATTTTCGCTTTATTTGCTAGGGACTAGCAATAAGTTGGTTGGGGGGTGTGTTGAGTGTAAGAAAGTGTATATTTATAAAGGAGAAAATCGTCATTTTGTACTTCAAGTTTTACTAACATCTCTAATTTTATTTATTTAAGTCCCTTGTTATTTAATTATGAGTGTTTTGTTTTAATTAAGTATTTTATGTATTTTAGGTACATCATGGTCATTTCACAATGAACAAGATATTGGATAGGAAAACGGATATCACTTTTGAACTCAGGACAGTCGAAAACCTTAAGAGGAGCATAAAAAAAAAATGGCACTGTTCATACGTACGACACTATTCACATGTACGGTACTGTTTATGAGTTCTGTTCACGATACTTTTCATACCGCGTCACTGTTCGAACCGTGTTACTGTTCAAACCGCGTGGTCAAACCTAAGGTCAAACCGCGTATTGTTGACTGATGACGTGGGGCAATCCTGTGCATCCAAACTGTTTTTAATCCGATGGCCATGATTTACTCAATTTATCTATAAAAAGGGGGCCTCTCCCCCCTAATTTGATACCCCTGAATCCATTTTTTAGCTTAGTTTTCTGTAATTCCTTCTCCATCTTGTATTTTCTATGTATTTTAATAAAATTCTTATTTTACCCCTAGTTCAATAATGAGTAGCTAATTTTCTTTCAAGCTTCGGTTGAAGGTGAAGTCTCAACATGTGTCATGGGCTTTATTTGGTAAATTTATTTTCTCTTCCCCTCTAATTTCTGTGGAGATTTTGATTTTTCGTCGACAAATAATAATAATCTTGTCTAGTTACCGTCTTGGTTTCACCGGCACCCTAATATAAGGTTATTATTATTTGGTACGATAAGCTCTTAGCACCATATTGATTAGAGTGTGGTTCATGAGGTGTAGATTCCCCCCTCATGATTTAATTGGTATTAATAAGGATTATTTAGCCCATTGTGCATGTTGATACTGATCCAGATACCCAAGTGCTTTATCTCAATAGTTTCCAGTTCAATTTAATTCCGCTATTCCAATTTAAATTCTAGCATCCTTTAAATCAATTTCCCCACAAATCCAACCACCCATTTACAAAATTAATTCTACACCTAATTAAAATCCACCTCCTCGTGGGATCGATACTCGACACCATTGATCTATTCTACAATAGATTCGTGCGCTTGCGAGTTCAAGAAAATTTGCACAAGACTGGTCAATATGACCGTTGGGCTGAAATTGTCGGATCGCCGTTAGCGTCCATAGACTAATCTTCAATTCTGTTTCAGGTCGGCGAGCCGTTAATCAAGGATGTTGGCGAGCTGTTTTTGTCCAGAGGCTGATTTCAATTCTGCTTGATGTCGGCGAGCCGTTATTGGCCATTTTTACAATTTTACGAAATCCTTGCTTTTTCCAAAATTCTCAAGGTTTTTGTTTTCAATTGATATCATTACCAAGAAGTATTTTTCATAGAATCTAAAACCTTTATAGAATGAGAATGATGATTTTAAAAGAATATGAAAATTATTTGAGCTTTTAAAGGATTAATAAATCTTTATCAAGTTTGTTATTATCAAAATCAATAATAAAGAAGAATTTATGTTAACACTCTCAACCTAAACTATGGGAGGATGCATTCCAGAATGTCAAGAATGTTACTAACTCCATGATCGAGCAACAAAACTGCACCATTGATGGACTACGAAATGAGATGAGAGCAGGCTTCAACTCACAAGCCCAATCAGTTTCAAGCCTCAAGAAGATAGTGGGATAGCTTGCTTCTATAGTTCAGACCTTGGCAATGACTGTTGAGAAAGGCAAGTTTCCTAGTCAACCAGTGCCTAATCCTAAAGGTGTATATGAAGTAAATACCAGCTCACCACAACAGCATGGAGAGATCAAAGATGTTATGACCTTGCGAAAAAGAAAAGAAACCGATAACAAAGTGAAGATGCCTGCAACAAAAGAAAATCAAATTGTACCTGTGAATGTTGAAGACTCACCATCGGAGGAGAAAGAAGAAACTAACCCACGAGAATACGTTCCTAAAGCTCCATTTCCTCAGAGGTTAGCTAAAGGAAAGAAGGAAAAATCCGCAGGTGAGATTCTTGAAATCTTCAAACAAGTAAGTGTTAACATCCCTTTACTTGATGCTATAAAACAAGTTCCATCTTATGCCAAGTTTCTTAAAGATCTTTGTACAAAGAAAAGAAACATTCATGTTCAAAAGAAAGTCTTTTTAATAGAAAACGTTAGTTTTATACTCTAACACAAAATTTTTCTAAAATGCAAAGACCCAGACTCTCCCACTATCTCATGTAGTATAGGGAACCACACAATTGAGAATGCTTTGTTGGATTTATGAGCTAGTGTAAATCTATTGCCTTACTCTGTATTTGTGAAACTTAGACTGGGAGAATTATACCCATCTCTAGTGGTGTTATAGCTTGCAGATCGGTCCACGAAAATACCCCGTGGTATTCTGGAGGACGTGCTTATCTACGTAGACAAGTTTTATTTTCCTGTTGATTTCATTGTAATTGACACTTAACCAATCCAGGATTCAAGAAAGCACATCCCCATTATCTTAGGCCGACCTTTCTTGGCAACTGTCGATACTCACATTCATTGCAGGATTGGAAATATGCAGTTGTCTTTTGGCAATATGACCATGGAGCTCAACATCTTCAACATTGCCAAACAACCTCATAATGCAAATGATGAAATTATTGATGTGGATTTAATTGAAGCATTAGTTGATAATACTTTGTTTTAAACCTTAGTGATGACCCTTTACAAACATGTTTAACTCACTTTGGTTTGGGTTTTGATATTGACAGATCAGTCGATGAGATCAACACCCTACTTGACTTAGCACCATCCATGGATACTAATAAATGGAGGTCAAAAGTTGAACAATTAGCACCATCAGAGAATAAACTCATCCCATCATCAGAATCGCCACCGAAACTCGAGCTCAAACCATTACCCAACACTTTGGAATATACATTTTTGGGAGAAGAAAGCGCTCTACCAGTAATAATCTCATCATCTCTAAATGACGAACAAAAGGTAAGTTGTTGAATGTTTTAAAAGAGCACAAAGAAGCATTAAGATGGACCATGGCTGACATAAAAGATATAAACCCAGCAGACTGCATGCATTACATTCACCTTGATGAAAATACTAAATCTACTAGGAAAATGCAACGTCGGTTAAATCCTAACATAAAAGAAGTTGTTAGAACTGAAGTCCTTAAACTGTTAGATGCAGGTATCATTTACCTAATTTTTGATAGTTCATGGGTCAATCCTGTACAAGTTATCCTTAAAAAGTCAGGAGTCAAAGTAGTTACCAATACAAATAATGAATTGATACCCACTAGAGTGACTAAAGGATGGCGTGTATGCATTGATTATAGAAAATTAAATTCTGTTACACGTAAAGACCATTTTTCTTTACCATTTATTGATAAAATGCTTGATAGATTAGCAGGCCATGAATTTTATTGCTTTCTGGATGGCTACTCAAGATACAATCAGATTCCTATAGCACTATAAGATCAAGATTTTGGCACTTTTGCATATAGGAGGATGACATTTGGATTATGGAAATCCCTTGCTACATTTCAACGTTGTATGTTAAGCATTTTTTCTGATATAGTTGAACGATTTCTTGAGGTCTTTATGGATGATTTTTCTATTTTTGGAGATTCATTTGATCAATGTTTACATCATTTGACAAAAGTTCTACAAGGATATATCGAGAAGAATTTGGTCTTAAATTGGGAGAAGTGTCATTTTATGGTAAAACAAGGTATAGTGTCACATCATTTCATGCAAAGGTATTGAGGTTGACAAAGCAAAGGTGGATCTCATTTCAAATTTTCCTCCACCTAAAACAATCAGAGAAGTAAGATCTTTCCTTGGACATGTTGGTTTTTATAGACGTTTCATTAAGGACTTTAGCAAAGTTTCTAGATCCTTATACAATTTACTTGCTAAGGATGTACATTTTATCTTTGATGATCATGTCTTATAGCATTTGAAAAGCTATAGCAATTGTTGACGTCATCACCCATCATTCAGCCACCAAACTGGAACTTACCATTCAAGCTCATGTGCGATGCATCTGATTATGCAGTAGGAGCAGTATTAGGACAAAGAGTTGATCGAATTCCCCATATTATTTACTATACTAGTATGACATTGAATCATACATAATTGAACTATTCAACTACTAAAAAAGAAATACTAGCAGTAGTGTTTGCATTAGAGAAATTTTGATCTTATCTCATTGGTTGTAAAATTATTGTGTTCACAGATCATGCGCTTTGAAATATCTTCTCACAAAGAAAGATACAAAAGTTAGATTAATTTGTTGGGTGTTGCTTTTGCAGGAGTTTGACTTGGAATTCAAAGTAAGAAAGGGACAGAAAATGTTGTGGCTAACCATCTCTCTCATCTCCATTTTGACATAATTACAGAACCCTTAACATTGAATGAGTCATTTCCAGATGAGCAATTGATGAGTGTGGAAGTATTATCATAGTATGCTAATATAGTTAATAATCTTGTTACAGGCAAACTTCCAGAGTATTGAACCAAGCAGGACAAGGCTAAATTCTTTGCAGAAATAAAGAATTGTTTCTGGGATGACCCCTATCTGTTCAAGTATTGTGCAGATCAAATTATTAGACAATGTGTCCCAAAAAATGAATTTCAGAACATCTTTTCGTTCTGCCATGAACAAGCTTGTGGAGGTCATTTTCAGTACTAAGAAAACAACGACTAAAGTTTTACAATGTGGTTTCTATTGGCCAACTATATTTCGAGATGCTTACACCTTTTGTTCTTCATGTGATAGGTGTCAACGAATGAGGAGCATTACACGAAGGAACATGATGCCACTAAATCCAATTTTAGTGGTTAAGATTTTTGATGTGTAGGGTATCGACTTCATGGGGTTCTTTTCCCTTTCTTTTGGCCATCAATACATATTGGTTGCTGTTGACTATGTATCGAAATGGGTAGAAGCAATTCCATGCAGAACCAATGATCACAAAGTGGTAATAGGGTTTTTGAAAAGCAATATTGTTTCACGTTTTGGATTCCCTTGTGCAATAATCAGTGATGGTGATGCCCACTTTGGCAACAAATCATTTAAAGCACTTTTGACAAAGTACTCCATCACTCATAAAGTGGCGCCCCCGTATCATCCGCAAGCCAGTGGCCAAGTTGAGATCTCCAGTCAAGAAATAAAGCACATATTAGAAAACACGGTGAGGCCAGATAGAAAGATTGGTTATTAAGACTCGATGATGCATTATGTGCATATAGAACAGCTTTCAAGACCCTGATTGAGATGTCACCCTACAAACTAGTATATGGAAAAGCTTGCCACCTACCTATAGAACTCGAGCATTGTGCGTACTGGGCCATCAAAAAATTCAACTTTGACATGCAGCAAGCTAGCTCAGAAAGAAGATTACAGTTGGCAGAACTTGAAAAAATTCGCAATGATGCATACGAAAATGCCAAGGTTTAGAAGCAGCGAATGAAAGTCTTTCATGACAAGCAAATTTTGAGAAAATCTTTCACTCCAGGTCAAAAAGTGCTTTTATTCAATTCTCGCTTGCACCTATTCCCAGGTCTGGCCCCTTTATTGTTCATATTATTTTTTCACATGGGGCAATTGAAATTAAGGAACCAAAGAATGGTATCACTTTTAAAGTTAATGGCCAAATATTAAAGTCATATATAGAGTACCAACCATATGGAGAGGACACAAAAATAAATTTGAGTGGCCCACCAAATTTGAATTGAGTTGTTTTCTTTTTTTTTTTGGTGATTTGATTTTTTTCTCTCTCTTTTTACTATTCTTTTACTAATTGAAATTATTTTTGCATAAGTGTATTTGTTTAGCCATTAAATTTCTTTTATCATTGTTAATCATGAGTGTCATAACTAAACAGTTTCTCTTAAACATTTTAAACCACTTCAACGTGTAAAAACTCATCTCAAAAGATAGATTTGATTTTGTAAAACACATCGTATTAGGGCTCTGCAACCACCAGAGTCAGTATCCCATGTTGAGGATTTAGAATGACAACTCAGAGACATTGAGGGAGATATTTTCGACATCCAGTTGGAGCTAGAGGTAAATTCCATAAGAGAACGATTGTAATCTTCTTTGTGTGTTTTTATTTGTTACTCCATTTGTGTGTTTTAGTTTGTCACCCCGGTCAAATAGCGGATAACGATATTTAGTTTCCCATAATAACTGATATTCTAAGACGAAGAAATGGACAACAACGAGATTTTAGCAAAGCTTCACAATCAATTCCCTTCGCTTCCTCAGAATGCCCTCCTTACAATCTATAAAGCTCGGTCCGAACGCATATGATTACTCATGAGGAATAACATACCTGGTGATATCTGCTGGTTAATCCAGGCCAAAGTATGCTTGGCAGGTGAGTTGCCCCTAAATGTATTGCATATATGCCTGGTTGTGGTAAAGGAAATTACGCAAGAAAGTGAAGAGCTCAAAGAATTTCGATTGCGTGTTATAAGTGTGCCAGAATGAGATAAGAAACCATGTTCTTTAGGAATGGTGTCTGATAACAGGGAAGATAAGATTAAATTCATTAGAGATGGCTTAAATAAGGAGTCATTGGATGATATCCTTTTGTCTCTTGAAACGCATCCTAGTGGATATGTGCAAGGAACGATTCTCCAGTTATGGCCATTATTTTAGAAAGAGCATGCACGATATAGTCTCAGGAATCTGACTATAAACGACCCTGTTTGCCAGTTTATAAGAAAACTGGATGGGAAGCTTATCCTCGACCCATAAATAGCGTTCAAGCCATTTCTGAACGTAAAACCAAAGGAAGATGTGAGCCACTATCGCAACTACCTGTAAATATCCTTTTGCTTTGCTGTTGTTTTATTTCACAGTTATTTTATCATTTGCAATATTGTCTTTAATAATTTTATTTTATCATTTTCTCCTTTTTACTGTTCGCTTTTTGACTATCGAGCCAGTGCTTTGCGCGTTAATTGACACTGACATATTACCTCATACACTGCTGTGACCTACTGTCACCAAGATTTTTAAATATGATTTGTTTTGTTAAGCACTCACAAATTGTTTTTGAGAAGTATCCCAATGGCAGCTATTCCCAATAAACAAGTCAAGAACATTTGTTTGCTTTCTAGATTTAACTATGGAAAACATAAAGAGTTCGTTGAGGCAGCCATAGATCTTGGTCGAAGCATAGCAGAGAGAAAATTACACTTGGTGTATGGAGAAGGTAACCAAGGGTTATCAAAATTGGTCTCAGAAGCTGTTTTTGCAGAGGAAGCCAAGTGTTAGGCATCATTCTAAGAGCTCTAAAACCTTTGGGGAATTTGTCTGACTCACCAATTGGAGAAAAGTTAGTCGTTTCAGGTATGCAAGAAAGAATAACTGAAATGCTTAATCATGATGATGCTTTTATTTTCTTACCAGGAGATCTTGCAACTTTAGAGGCACTTATCACATTAGCATCTTGAGCCCATCTGTACATTCACTAGAAACCCATCAGTTTGTTAAATATCAATAACTTTTATGATGGCTTTATCACATTTCTTAACCATGCAATAAAAAACTATTTCATTCCTTCTACAACGAAAAAGCCTTTTATTTATGCTCACACTGCTAATGAGCTACTTGATCGATTATGCTTATAGACCCAGCCGCACCCCGAACCTTGGTGTTGGAGTATCCAAACAATGATGGTAACAGTAGCCGCAATAAGAAGTACAAATTAGATTTAACTCTCTGCCTATAAATATTTTCATCTGTGTTTCACCACCAGGTGATGTCTTCTAAACTCTACTTATTTCCTTTAAAACATTGAGGACAATGTTTCGTTCTGGTTGGGGGGAGAGAATAGTCGACAATTATGGAATCTTGGTTAAGTTTTTACTAATTTTTTGTTGTAGAAACTAACTATTGCTAACTTTTTGTGTTGATGATGGCTGAATATAGAGTGTAGTTACTCTAAAAATGCATCTTTTTCGTTTAAAGAAAAAGCAAAAAGACAAACAAACAAAAAAAAAACAAAAACCAAAAAAAATTCAGACAATTTCATTTTCGTTATTAAGCTTTGATATTCATTTTTTTCTTTCTTTTTTTTTCCTTTCTCCTTTATAAATATACGTTTTCAAATTTTAGAGTCGAAGATGGCTGAATATGGGGTGTAGTGCCTCTAGAAACGCATCTTCTTAGTTAAAAAAACCATTTTCTTTTTCTATCATTTTAAGTGTAACTTTTCTAATTAGTTTTTCTGCGTCATTTTCATATTTCTGCATGCATATTTTCCTTTCATGTTTAGAATAGGTTGAGGGGTGGAATGTTGTTTAAAAAAAATTTGTGTGATTTGTTTTAACATTGGATGACGTGATGAATTTCAAATTTTAGTATTTGTATTATCTTTGGTCTTAAGAGATGTTACGCCATGTTTGCTACTCTACATGTTGATGTCAGAGACAAATATAAGTTGCTTGAAGGAATAAACATGTCATAATAAATAAGTACCAAGTGAGTTCTTGAGCCTATCATTTTTCTTGGAGAGTAACCATTTTGTCCATTGTTCACACAGCTTAGCAGTTTATTATTTTATACACGATCTCTAGATTTCTTTTAAGTTAACCCGTAAAAAAAGTTGTAAAATTAAAAAAAAGAAGAAAAAAATGTGTGTTGCTACATCCGGAGGCCCATCTAATTAGTAGATATGGAAGAGTATTTAGAGCCCTAAAAGATGATGGAAAGGTCATCTTTGACCCGTTTGAGTCTTTCTAGCCATCCCTTTTGTGAAAAATCTATAGTTAACCCTCTTGAGCTATTGAAAAAAAAATTCTTTGTTAACTTATCATCTTGACCTACTCCGATTTGGAATATTACCCGATATCTTACAAATTAAATCACCTATTTATGTTTGAGAAAAAAAGTAAATAATTATTTTGTTCAATGAAGTTATGCCAAACAAAAGAAAAAAAACCGCAACAACAACCAAAAAAATTCTTGTTTCAAAAAAAAAAATAATAAATAAGCAAAATGCATCTTTTAATTTCTAAAATATCTCTATTTGTTCTCAAACATATGTTTCATTTTTTCTATTTTTCTCATTTGCCAGCCATGTCCCTAGCCTATGTTACATCCTAATAAAAGTTCTTCTTAATTTTAGGGAACTATAGTCTGAAGTAGACGCTAGTTATATAGGCTAAAAAGATGTAGTGGTGCATAAAAAAAAGAGAAAAATAAATAAATAAATAAATTAGGTTGACTAGCATTTTGTTCGACTTGAGATCATGTTATTTCTAAGTTATAGGCATATTTATTTCATCATGGGGAGAGCATGTGATATTACTTTTTTATTATTTTTTCTCAATTTTCATTCATTAGAGTGACTATTTTTTGGGTTTAATTTCTTTGTGAGAGTGTCACTACTACCAGTGAGATTTTGGGATTTGACATGTTATTCTTGAAAGTACTTGTGACAAAGTCTATTGGGTTGATTCATGTAGATGGTTGATGTAGGTGTAATTATTATTTTAGACTGTAGATAATGCTTATACTTTTATTTGGTTGCTATTATTAGTTTGATTGAATAAATAAGATTATTTAAAAAAAAATTATTTTGGGTTTGAATTCTGTTTTTGCTTTATTTGCTAGGGACTGGCAATAAGCTGGTTGGGGGTGTGTTGAGTGTTAGAAAATGTATATTTATAAAGGAGAAAATCGTCATTTTATACTTCAAGTTTTACTAACATTCATACTTTTATGTATTTAAAGCGATTCTATAGACCGTCCATATACGCAAGTCAAGAGGAAGGACAAGGCTCGGCTTTTTAGTAAAAACTTAGAATTAAGTTAATTAGGAAAAATCTTACATTTGATTTTTCTTATACACAGAAACTAGATTAAAAACTCGTTGAGATGCCGAGCACTAAGGGTAACAGAAGTAGAAGGGCGGACGAAATTGTAGGGGAGTAATCTGTAATTGATCGACGTACAAACATTGTAGCACAACTCTTTGAAAGGGAAATTAGAAGGAATGAACATGCTGGGGCAATGAACAATTCCGGGTGCGAATTTAGAAGATTAAATCCACCTACATTCAAAAGAGGTGCAGATCCTATCACAGCAGACCAATAGTTGCAAACCATGGAAATAATGATAGAAGTAGCCAAAGTACCAAAAGAAGAAAAAGTCACCTGTGTCTCCTTTATGCTAGAGGAGCGGCAGAATACTAGTGGGACTCTATTAAACAAATTCGTAATGAACCAACAATGCAATGGGAGGAATTTAAAGAACACTTTTATAACAAATACTTTTTAGAGACTATTCGCTCAGCCAAAAGAAGAGAGTTTGTTTATATACAACAGGGAAAGATGTATGTGCTAGAGTACATTTGAAAATTCGATGAGCTCTCTCGATATGCCCCACATATGGTTGCAACGAAATACTTGAAAAATGACCACTTTATATAAGGATTGTGCAAAGAGTTCGTAAAAGACTTAAAGGTAGCTGGAGTTCGTAATGCTTCCTTCAACGACTCATCGATCGAGCCATGGTAATTGAGCAAGCAAATGAAGAAAAGAATGAAGAAAAACGAAGAAACAAAGGAAGTTGGGTCCATAGGAACTTCGTAGAAAGACAACGCTCAAATAATTATAATAAGAGAAAGAGAACGTTAGTGGTCCAAGATTAGAGTAAAAGCAAACACAATCAATGCAGTAAAACTCACCCTGGGGAATGTCGAGCAAATACCAGAACATGTTTCAAATGTGGAAAGGAAGGACACTTCATCAGGGACTGCCCATAAAATGGTATGCAAGAAGAAAAGGCTAAAGTTTGAGCATTCATACTCACTAAGACAGATGCAGAAGGAAACCCCTCAGTAATGTTAGGTGAACTATCTATCTCCAAAACTTTTGCATATGTGCTAATAGACTCAGGAACTACAAATTTATTTACCTCACTAACATTCATTAGGAAAATCGAAAATGTCCCTAACATAATAAATAGGGCTTTGAGTGTCATGGTACCATTGGGTAACTTTTCGACCACCATAAACGGAACCATTTACATTTAAAATAGAATGCAAAGGGAACAGAATGTCTATCATCTCAACCTTAAAAATAGCCAGACTATTAAATGGAGGATGTGAGGGGTACTTGGCAAGTGTGGTCATCGAAAAAGAAGAGTAAAAACAAAAGTTGGAAGATATTCCAATGGTGAACAAATTTCTTGAGGTCTTTCCTATTTGCTACCAGGAACTACTCCAATTTCAAAGGCGCCCTATAGGATGGCCCCATCAGAATTAAAGAAGTTAAAGAGTCAATTGCAAGACTTACTAGACAAAGGCTATATACGCCCATGCGATTTGCTAATAGGAACTGCTCCAATTTCAAAGGTGCCCTATAGAATAGCCCCCTCAGAATTAAAAAAAGTTAAAGAGTCAATTGCAAGAGTTACTAGACAAAGGCTACATACGCCCAAGCTATTGACTATAAGAAGCCATGGTATTGTTCGTGAAAAAGAAAGATGAATAAATGTAAATGTGCATCGACTATTAAGAGCTAAATAAAGTGACTATCAACAACAAATACCCGCTTCCACGAATTGATGATTTGTTTGATTAGCTATAAGGAGCATCAATATTTTTAAAATTGATCTATGATCAGGATATCACCAGTTAAGAATCGGAGAGGCAAATATTCCTAAAACAGCATTCTAAACAAATTATGGATACTATGAGTTTATCGTTATGCCATTTGGTCTAACTAATGCCCCAGCAACCTTCATAGACTTTATGAACAGGGTATTTAAAGACTACCTAGATAAATTTATAGTGGTGTTCATCGACAATATTTAGTTCTACTCACGATCAAAGGAAAAGCATGTTCAACACCTAAGGATCACTCTTCAGACCTTGAAGGAGAAGCAACTTTATGCAAAACTCAAGAAGTAGTTATATTCCTAGGACACGTCATGTCTAACGATGGAATTTCAGTAGATCCCTCAAAGATGGAAGTAGTAAGCCAATGGTCCAGATCGACTAATGCAAAAGAAGTCAGAAACTTTTTGGGTTTGGGTGGATACCACCAATGATTTGTGAAGTGTTTCTTGAAGATCGCGATGCCATTGACCTAGTTGACAAAGAAAAATGCCAAGTTTGCATGGACGCCAGAATGCGAGAAAAGCTTTGAAGAACTAAAACGACGGCTGGTCACTGCTCCATTCTTAGTCATTCCTAATAGCTCTGAGGAATTTGTCATCTATAGCGATGCCTCCAAAAATGGCATAAGATGCATCCTCATGCAAAATGGAAAAGTCATTGCATACGCTTCTAGACAATTGAAGGAGTACGAGAAAAATTATCCAACGTATGGTTTGAGTTAGCAACGGTGGTGCATGCATTAAAAATATGGTGTCACTATTTAATGGAGGCACATTGTAAGGGTTACACTGATCATAAAAGCCTCAAATACTTCTTTACACAGAATGAGTTAAATATGCGACAACGGCGTTGGCTAGAGCTTGTTAAGGACTACGACTGCGAAATAAACTATCATCCTAGAAAAGAAAATGTGGTAGCAGATGCACTAAGTAGAAAGTCAAGCCTATGAGCTTTAAAGATTCTACCTAAGCTGTTAAAAAATATATATGCAAGGCAGAGATCGAGCTAGTGGCGGGAAAATTAGCCAATATGACACTTCGTTCAACTTTATTATAAAAGATTAAGGAGGGGCAGGAAAACGATTCTTACTTGAAGATAGAAGCCAACTCAAAGGAGACGTCGTTCAAGAAGTCAAAGAGAGGAATCATCTTGTTCAAGGACAAGATATGTGTACCAGATAATGAAGGTATAAACAAAGAAATTCTACTTGAAGCTCACACAAACCCATATTCACTTCATTCGGGCACAACAAAGATGTACAAAGACTTAAAGAAGCATTATTGGGGGCTTGGAATGAAGAATGGTATAGTTGAGTTCGTGGCAAAATGTCTCACTTGTCAACAAATCAAAGTAGAGTATCAGAGATCAGCAGAACTTTTGGAATCCAATCAAGTTCCTCAATGGAAGTGGGAAGAAATCACAATGAACTTCGTCATTATTCTTCCAAGGACTGCAAAAATGCATGATGCTATTTGGGTGATTGTCGATCGACTCACAAAGTCTGCTCACTTCTTGCCTATTCGAATGACGTACACCATGGACCAGCTTGCAAAAATATATCTGAAGGATATAGTAAGACTACATGGTGTACCCATTTCTATTATTTCTGACTGAGATGAAAGGTTTACTTCAACATTCTGGGAAAAGTTACATAGTATTATGGAGACAAAATTAAAATTTAGTACAACATTTTACCCTCAAATAGACAGCCAGTCAGAAAGAATAATTCAGACGCTTGAAGATATGTTGTGAGGATATGCTATCGACTTTCAATGATCACGGAGCAAGTATTTACCATTGATAGAATTTGCCTACAATAATAGCTACCAAGCAACAATCGGCATGGCACCATACGAAGTTTTATATGGTAGAAAATGTAGATCGCCTATTCATTGGGATGAGATGAGCGAGCGAAGGCATCTTGGACCCGGCTTAATTACTACCTCATCTGAAGCAATTAAGAAAACACGTCAAAGAATGCAGGCAGCTCAAAGTCAACAAAAACGTTATGCCGATAAGAGGCGAAGGGCTTTAGAATTTCAAGTTGGTGACA
Source organism: Atalantia buxifolia (assembly GCA_030444775.1). Taxonomy (NCBI): domain Eukaryota; kingdom Viridiplantae; phylum Streptophyta; class Magnoliopsida; order Sapindales; family Rutaceae; genus Atalantia; species Atalantia buxifolia. Next base: position 4,982,072 of record CM059838.1, read on the forward strand.
AAGTATTTTTAAAAGTTGCCCCAGTAAAAAGATTGATAAGATTTAGGAACAAAGGAAAATTAAGTCCGAGGTTTATTGGGCCATTTAAAATACTTGATTGTGTCGGGAATATTTCCTACCGACTTACCTTTCGACCATCGTTATCAAGAATGCATAATGTCTTTCATGCTCCATGTTAAAGAATTACGTCCCAGACTTCTATCATATGCTAGATTATAAGTCACTTCAACTAGAAGGAGATTTAACTTACGAAGAACGTCTAATTCAAATTCTTAATACAAAGATAAAAGAGTTAAGGAATAAGAAGATTCCTTTAGTTAAAGTACTATGGCAAAATAGCTTAGTGGAGGAGGCAACATGGGAATGTGCAGAAGAGATAAAGAATAACTATCCTAAGCTATTCAGTAAGTAAATTTCGAGGACGAAATTTTTTAAAGTGGGGAGGAATTGTGAAGTATAATTTTCTCACTTAAATATAATAGAAAAAATTGTTTTCTTACTTAACTTTAATTTTAACCATTTTTTCATGTTGTGATGGCTATTATGATGTGATTAGTTATAACCTAAATTCTTATATGGTCAGCTATGCCGCCTAATCTATGATACTTAATTACGTTATGGTCGGCTCTGCTGCCTAATCTATGATACTTAGTTACCTTATGGTCGACTCTGCCACCTAAGCTATGATACTTAATTATGTTATGTTTGGCTCTGCTGCATAATCTATGATACTTAGTTATGTTATGGTCGGCACTGCCGTCTAATCTGTGATACATATACTTAATTATGCTATGGTTGGCTAAGTCGCCTAGATGTCGATTCTGTTACGCACCTAGGAGCTTCAAATATTATAACATAAGTTGTATTGGGTACATGTATATCATGGAGTACATTATGAAGAAGATGTTTCAGAAATTGAATTTATGAAAAATAGGTGGTTGTACTACTAGATGGCAAAGTTTCTAAAGAGGGCAAGCCCTCAAAGCTAAGTAAAAGGAAATCTTTTGGGGATGGAGATACGTAACGCCCAAAAGATCAATTAATAAGGCCCACGGGCATATTGTTTAAGAAGTAAAAGTGCCAGCCTTGTAGTACAACATATCTAGGGCCCTAATGAAGCTGTTTTGTATTTTCTAAGTTTCTTTTACAAGCTTAATATGGTCATCCATGTGCATCATAATTTATACATGCATAAAAGTGTTATCTTACTAGGCATTAGCTCATAAAGTCCTTACATTACAGGTAACAATGAATAGGGCAAGCTGGCGCCAAGTCCTAACAAAGACGAAGTGCATATGAGTATAACAGACCTTAGGATTTTATGATGGGCTCAACTTTATTTCAATATATATATAATCTTAGATTTATGTAATAATAAAGTTTTTATACTAAGAAGTTTTTGTATGACTCTTACTTTTTGTAAGAGAGTTTTGTTTGTTGTATAACTACTTTTAGAGTTTGTATAAAAAGTATAGTGTTTTAAACATCTTTAAAAATAAATATTAAGTGGAGTGTTACATATATAATAACCATCCATGCTTCGTCGACCCTGTGTAAAACTTTGTAATTTTTTGTGTCAGTCTCGGTAGTAGTGGCTAGGCACAAAATGCCTCTCATCAATGTTTTCATTTTATCCCACGTCTCAACAAGACATTCCCTATTTTGCCTCTTGTTTATATCAAGCGGTAGTCAAACACGAACTCCATCTTTTTCTCTTATTCAAGATATGCTTCCAGGTCAAATTTACTTTAAAAGGATGGCATCTTCATTTTTATGCTACTTAAACCATCATAATGGTTTTTAGTTCTCCTACCCCATCCATCTTTTGTATAACTACCCCTAGAATCCTCCCTTTAATCATTCTCATCTCTATAATAGTCATTAATCTCTTCTTTAGCCAGAATTCTCTCCCTCTTACATGCTTGGGGAATGGATTGTGGCTGCCCCACACATGTATTCTCGACTTGATCTAATCACTTGTGCATGTACTTTAATTCAGCCCTCATCATATGTCTCGTCTCCTCCATCAGTGCTTGAATTTGTAAATTTTGAACAGCTAGTTGTTAAGTCTCTTCATTTGCGTTTTGTTGTTGGTGGTGAGACATGGCTGAAATCTGAAAAAAAAAGGTTAGAAATAATCTAGAAAGGACCTCAACACACTCCCTTACAAGTTTCACTGAAGAAAATGATTCACTCAATGCCACTTATGTTTCACTCAAATTTGTTGGTTTTCACCTCTAATACACTCACCTCTCCTGCCTTTTTCCAGTCGTAGTAATTCTCACTAGGTTGTTATCAAACTAATCAAACCAATATCAAGACTCTAACAGCAATTTACACAAACTACACTAAGGAGATTTAAATTTTCAAAAGGAAGAATACGATAAACACGTACGATCAAGTTTCAGAAGCACAAATTACCAAAATTCTGAGCAAAAGAATTTTTCACACTATAAGGTAAAATCAATTTTGGACTCTCTAAGACACTAATAATGGAAAATGAAAAAATAAATTTAAACGAAGATCGTAGACTTTTTTTATCCTTTTGACTTTCAAAATCCTCTAGGTTCTTTATTTCTTTTGTTTTTCTTTTTAGATGTTTCCTTTTAGTATGAATCAGTATAAGATCTAACGAAACACATAAATTAAAGCAAGACTAAAAAAATTCAACCTTCATTCAAACAGATACAAACTCAGTTGTCCTAAAATTTTAAGCAATTGACAACTTAATGAATTACAACAAGGAAACACAAAAATTCTAGAAAGGGTGCAAATTCTACTATAAAAGTTTTAGGGATTTTCGGGACTGAATTTGGACAATGGGAATTAACACTTGTAATTAAGAGGAATCAAAAACTAAAGAAAAGAATAAGCTAAAGAGAATTAAACTCTCAAACTAATTTCATCAAACTGATTTATCTTTTCTTATTGGATTTGAGTACATTATATTGGGCTGGTTATAAGAATTTCCATCACATAATTTCCCCATGGAATTTTGGAAATAAATTCTAAACCAAAATCAAATCAGAATTAATTCCCCCAAAAAGAAGACCTAATACAAGCAAATAAGGAAAGTCTTCTAAATGGCTTAAATGCCTTTCATCAATTCTGAAAACACACATTGTTTAGTAATAAAAATAGAAATTAGGCATTTGAAAGATAAATACTTGATTCGTCTCACCACTTACCTCCTTAGAAAAGAAAAAAAATAGGGAAGTATCCAAAAAAAAAAAAGGTAGCATATTTTCTAGCCACAATGTGCAAGACAACTTGCTCAGAAACTTCAGGAGCCTAAATCACGCATCTGGTGGTCTGAATATCATGTGATTCCTTCAATAGGCCTCCACAAATTTGATTGAACCAAAGTTGCTTGAATTAACCCATTAAGTGCTTGTTTGATATATATATATATATATATATATATATATATATATATATTTTTTTTTTTGCACGAGCTCTTGTGACGAGCCTGAGGGAACTTGAATATGACAGCCTTGTCGTCAATCTTATCATTTTATGTGTATGTTTGTTAGTATATCTTGGTAGATCTAAAAAGTTGGAGTTAATTTTATTATATGTAGGTTAAAGTTTTTGTTTAATTAATATTTGAGGTCATTTTTTATGTTTCGTGTGTTTTTGTGTTGATAACTAGTAAATTGGGAACAATCTTGTATAGCAATGATATTTGTTCCTTTTATACTCAATAATGATAATATTTAAGGCAATGTTTTAAGTGATCTACTTTTAAGCTTCAACTTAAAGTCTTAAAATATCAAGACTAAAGCCCAAACATTCGAATTCATGAATTTAGAGATTTTGAAGCCCTTAAAAATGTCAAATTTAACAAAGCTTGAATTTCAGGCCTATGATATATCCAATCAAAACTACTTGTTCATTAGATTCTTGATGCAGATAATCACATTGATGCCACGGCCCTTGGCAGCACAATCGAGCCTAGCAATATTGCATTTACTTAATAATTTGTTAGGGCTATGATCTTTCTTCATCGTCAAATCCACCAATAACTGAAGATAAAATATCTTACACTGAAGGACCCACATGTACTTTAAAATAACTCACATGAGAGATATGGCCACATAAAGTTAGTTATGCTTCCCAAGTGTTGGAAGTGGATGGAACCAACTCTGACTATAAGTTGCTAAATCAGTCTATGATTTAACTATAATTTATAGGATCACTTTGCAATTAAGGCTATGTAGAGAAAATATCCTCCATGAGGATATTTTAAAGTGGACCTTCTTAACATTTCATGCTTCACACATGGTTCTGTAATAACAATATCGAGCCTATGAATACAACAAATATTCTAACTTGATTTAAAATTTGCTTGTTGCTGAGAAAAATAATAATATGCCAATGAAGAATCATCAAGCTCATCCAATTGGTACAAAACCATTTCCTAAAGTGAATGTTATTTCATACATTTGTAATGATAATCAAAGACACAATCATAATTACAGTCGTGGTCCTAGTTATAAATGTGGTTATGGTTGAGGTCATTATTAGAATTATCAACCACGTGGTAGTTATAACATAAATCATAAGAACTGGAAGACTAATAATATGAATCAAGAATGCATTTGTAATAGACCATTTGTAATGATTTTACCATGCACCCAAACATTTGTTAACCTATATCAATCATTTTCTAAGAAAGGAAACATATAAAGAAAAATTATGTAATTCTAGTTGATGACGATACACGTCTAGATGTCTCAGATTTCTTTTAAAGATCATGATGAGAAGCTAGGTAACTTAATTAATGATGGAGATATCTTTATCAATTAAGATCAGCTGTTAGCTTTTATGAATTTTTTTATATATATATATATTTGTTTTGTTTTCACATTATATTATAATCTTATAAAAAATTTTCTTTTATGAAAGGACAAGAACTCTCAAAAGGGTTTACATGATAGAGAAATCTATTACATGTATTATTCTTTATAATAAGAAATCTTTCATCAGCTCAACATTATTTAAAGTTAAGATGAATGCCATCTTTGGTCTTATAAAACTGATTGATGGTTCTAAAAAAGCCATGTTAACCTTGCTCTGATACCACAGTAGAAACCTGATACCATCCTAAGTCTTTTTTGCCAACTTTAGGCTAACAAGTGAGGTTGAACAAAGGTTTCGAGACTAAGGTATAGAAAAATTTCCCTTAAACTTTCTGATGCACAGGATCCTCATATGAGGCAATGCAGAGCATACTTATTATAAGTGAAAAATGAACTATTATGAGACTTTTGTTTTCTTTAGGTTACCGCTAAAAAGAGAAGATTTAGAAGGCCATAGAGAAAAGTCTTTCTCCTTAATTTTTCTTCAAAACTTCTTATTCTTACAAAAGAGCATAACTCCCCTTTAAATAAGGAAAATTCTCTTGAAGGGATAGGACAAGACCCCTATCTCCGATTACAAACTGCCAAAAGCATAAAAGGTAGATGCTTTATAGAAATCATCATTACAAAGTAAAAAGATAAAGCAAAGCATTATTACAACATGACAAACGACTTTGCAAAAGCAAAAGCAAAGGCATTATTACAGCAAGACAAACGACCTTTTAAAGATATGATTATCTTATGAGGTAAGGTTGGGATATAAAGCTGATCTTTCACATGCTGTGAGATGGCGAGAGGTTGTCAACATTACTATCAACCTCAACAAAAGGTTTTTTCCACCAAGGGATTTTTTCATACATTTGATTATAGTTAATAGGAGGTACTGATGGTTTAAAGGAGGTGCTTGGTGCTGATGGATTAAAGGTGCTTGGTGCTGATGGATTGGAGGTGTTTGGTGTTAATGGATTTGAGGGGTTACCTGTGCTTACTGATATTAACTGACTATCGACAGGTTGTAAAAGAGAAGAGAATTGTTCCTAGGGATCTTGAGAATCTTGGAAAAGAATATTGGTATAATTTAGCCTTTCTTCTTTTTGAAGAATTCCACTAGTTGGACTATTGATTGTGGAGGAAGGGATAAACAAGAGTTCATATTGTGGACCTATAGAGGTATGCTGGATATCTGGTTGTGTGAATGGAATATGATTAAGCTCAAGAAGATAATCTCTTACAGCTTTTACCAGTGTTGGATCATGGTTGAGAGGAAAATGATATGGAATAGTCTTCCATTCATACGCCTGATCCTATGTCCAGAAAAGTCTGGTGATCGAATGTTCGAAATAAGGATGATGAACAGTAAATACAGAAGTGAACTGTTCTCCTTTTTTTTTCTGGTAGTCTATCAAGGTGAAAGTGATCACAGATAGCTTGAAGTTGTTTTCTCCACCAGGATATGGGAGAGAACGACTCAAAAAGTGTCCATGTAAGAGATGGAGCCTAAGACGGGTTGTGAGGTTCATGTAAACTGCTTTGATTGGGAAAATAATCTTTGTAGCATACAAGACAGTAAGGCACCATAAGTACCAAAGTTTATCTTTTGTAATATCTGTTGAAGGATTAATAGTAAGACCTATGAGAAAAAGATGTTCAGGATGGAAACTGAGAAATCCAGTTGGTTAGGTTCTGTAAATGTTCATGAAGTAATGGAAAAAGAATTTTTTTGCAAAATCTTAGATTTGATGGGGTTAAGTGAAGGTAAGATTGCAAGGACAAGTTTTTTTTTTTTGTGAAGGCCATGTTTGGTAAGGAGGTTACCATGGATATGATTGGGATTGTGAGAAAATGAATAATAAGGGTAGTTGAGATGAGTTTTCTAGATAGAAGATTTAGAATCAAGTTCTTATCCCTTTTATATGCTAGACTGTGTAGTCATACCTTGAGAGCCATGCTTTCAAATGAAGGAGTTGTTTGTCAGGCAGAGATTTGTTTTTGAAATCAAGAATCTTGGGAAAAGATGAATTGTCTAGCCTGATTATGAAAGTATGTCTCACTAGATGAAATTCAAATTTTTTGATCCCATATTTCACTGCTATTATCTCCTTATAGATCACGTGATAATGCTTTTCTGATTCTTTGAATTGGCCACTAGCATGGGCACAATAGTGTTCTTTATCACCGATCTTTTCTAAAAGTACTGCCCCCCAGTACTCATCACTAGCAGCTGCCTGAAGAATACGTTGTCTTGTAGTAGGAATTTTTAATGGTAATGGTTTCTGAGTCGGCTGTTTTAATTTTCGAACTACATCTGTTTGTTCAGATCCCTATGGTAGGGCAGATTTCTTCAACATTTTTTATAGATGGCTGGTGTGAATAGCTATATGTGGCATAAAATCCCTGAGATAATTGACGATCCTGATAAATTATTGAACCTACTTTCTGGATAAGTTGTTGTCTGAAAAGTGGATTAATTCATATGCAATATGTGGACCTAAACGGTAAAATCCGTCTTCAAGGATCATACCGAGGAATTCCATAGAGCTTTGGCCTAAGGTGATTTTCTTTTCAGAAAGCATAATGCCATACTTATCAACTAATTCAAGGAATTATGAATGTAAGTGTTGGTGGGAATCATGGTCTTTTGAGAAAAGTAGGATATCATCTATGTAGATGAGTGAATGATGTAGTATGGGTTCAAAGATCTTAATCATAACCTTTTGAAAGATTGAAGTGGCTACTTTAAGACCAAAGGGCATAACTTTCCATTGATAATGAGCATTAGGTATGCAGAAAGTGGTCTTATGCTTTTCACTAGGGTGAAGATATCAATCCAACCAAGGCCTCTTATCCTGGAATGACGCCAACATATTTGGTGTTAGCAAAGGTTGTTATTAAACCCTTTGTACTTTAATGATCCTTGCAGATTCAGAAGATATCCCAACTATAGTCCAAATACCCAAACAGATATAGAAAGATGAACTTCCCAGTCGGTGTATGTGGCTTTATTATACCAGAGCAATGATGACAGAATCATCCTTTGGACTAGTAGTCTGCATACTCGGGTTTTCAGCCAATATACCCAACCAGGATGAATCTCTAGAGCCAGCCATAGTAAATCATCAGTCACTTATCTACTAGAAATATGTCGAAACCAATATGGCAACAAGGAAGGGTGAACGATGATAAATGATTTTCGGACTGATAACAAGATAGAGAGAACTTTCTGATGCACAAGATCCTTAAAAAGGCGAGTGCAGAGCATACTCGTTATCGAAGAGATGAACTGATGTAACTATTAATACCCTTTCTTAATTATTAGAGAAAAAGAAGGAGGTTTACAAGGCCATGGATAGAAATTAGAGATATTGGATTTGGAAAACAAGTTCTGCCCTCTTCATTTCATTGGACCTCCTTTAAATAAAAGAGAACAAAAGCATAACACACAAAAATCCAAACAAAAGATAAGACAGGACCCTTATCTTCATCAAAAGAAAAAGTAAAAGCAAAAGATAGGACATGACCCCTATCTTTACGAAAGCAAAAGATAAGAAATGACCCATGTCTTTATTACAAAAAGCCAAAATCTTACATACTGTGAGAGGGGGACAAATTATCAACATCATTGTCGATTTCTGCAAATGGGCCTTTCCACCATGGCAAGTTGGCATAATCAATTGGAGCCCCTGTATTGGAGGTTAAAGCTGAAGCGGGTGTTGTAGATGTGGAAGGAGTATATGTTACCATGAGTGTGGGTCTTTAAAGAGAGGGAAGAATTGTTGAAGGGAAGAATTCCATGGATCTTGGGAATCCTGAAACCAGACATTAGTGTAGTTTGGTTTTTCTTCTTTGAGAAATAGGGATGTCAAATTGGTCTATCTAAATTGGATATTCATATATCCAATCCAATTGGATTGGATAATATCCATCCAAAATCTTCTTGGATATAGATATGGATATTTTAAAAAATATCCAATTAGATATTAGATGGATATGAATATTTAATGGATACCCAAAATCTAATTAATTTATCAATTTAAAGTTAAAAAAATTATATTGTTAAACTAAAATAAAAAAAAATCTAATTTCCTGTTATATTAACTAGTGAAGAATTTAAATTTTTCTTATATTAAAAACTAATGTTTCTAAAATTACCCTTTAATTTTTTAACTTATTTAATGCTATTAATAATTATTATTTTATTTTATTTTATTAATTTAATACTATAAATGGACCTCCACCGGAAAGTCACCAGACCACCGTGCAGATTTCACCGGACCACTGCCGGACCTCGCCGGAAAGTAGCCGACTCAACACCGAACCATTGCCAGACTTCGCCGAAAGGTCGCCGGACCTCGGCGTAAAGTCACTGGACCACCGCCGGACTTAGCCGGACCTCGCCGTAAAGTCGCCAGACACCGTCGGACCTTCCTGAAAAGTCGACGGACCTCCGCTATTGGCCACCAAATCGCCATTTTATTATATATATATATATATATATTATTACTAATATAAATAGTTTAATAGTGAAATTTGATATTGTAATTTTAACTATTTTATTTTATTATTTTTATATAATAAAAATAAAATATCCATGGATATCCATATCTATATGGATAAAATCCATATCCATGTTCAATATTAAATACTGGATATGGATATGGATATATCCATTATGGATAATTATGGATTTATATTTGGATGGATATTATCTATCCATAATTGGATATTTACCATCCCTATTAAGAAGGATTCCACTAGGAGACTCAAGGGAGTTTCAAGCTGAAGGGATGACTAGTAGGTCATGATGAGGACCCAAAGAAGTGTGTGGTATATCATGAGGAGATATTTGGACGTGATTAAGTTAAAAAAGGAAGGATTTGAGCTCTGTTATCAAGGATAGATCATGAATAAAAAAAAAAGGATGAGGAATAGTTTTCCATTCGTATGCCTGGTCTTGTGTCCAAAAAGCTTCGTAACAGGATGTTGAAAATATGGACGGTGGATGATAAAAACAAGGGTAAACTGATTCCTTTCATATTCTGGGATTTTTTCAAGGCGTAGGCGATCAACAATTGTCTTAAGTTATCTTCGCCACCATGGAAGAGGGGAAAACCACTTAAAAAGTGTCTAAAGAAGTGATTGAGACTGTGCTGGATTCATCAAAGCCTGAAAAACTGGTTGGGGAGGAAAAACTAACTTACTAGCATAAAGTAGAGACAAACACCATAGATACCATAGCTTATCTTCCTGGATGTCCTTGGTAAGAGTGATTGTCAAACTAGTGAAGAAAAGGTGATCAGGATGGAAGCTGGGAAAATTTGTAGGTTGGCTTTTATGGATATTCATGAAATACCGGAAGACAAACTTTTTTGCAAAGTCTTGTATCTGGTATGTTGAGGAGAATGAGAGATTTAAAGGAAAAGTTTTTCTAGTCAGAACATGAGCAGGTAAAGAGGTTACCATGAAAATCACTAGAATGGTGGAAAATGAGGAAGAAAAAAACCAGAATGGTAGGTCTAGATAGTAGATCTGGGATAAGGCTTTCTTTTCCTTTGCTATGTTGGGTTGTGAATTCATAGTGGGAAAACCAGGATTTAAGACAAAGGAGCTGCTTGTCCGTTAACGTCTTATTTTTTAATTTGAGAATTCTTGGAAAGAATGAATTATCTAGTCTAACAAGGAAATGATGTCCTATTAGATGGAATTTAAACTTTTGGATCCCGTATTTCACGCTAAGATTTCTTTGTATGTCACATGATAATGCTTTTCTGACTCTTTGAACTGTCCACTGGCATGAGCACAGTAATGTTCTTTGTCATTGATTTTTTCTAGAAGTATTGCTCCCCAAAATTCATCATTGGCATCAGTCTGCAGAATGCGTTGCCCTATTGAGGGAATCTTTAAAGGTAACGGTGTCTGAGACAGCTCCTTTAAGCTTTTGACCGCATTAGTCTGCTCAATTCCCCAAGGTGGGGCAGTCTTTTTTAACATTTTAGACAGCTGGTTGGTATATCTTGTGACATGAAGGAGAAAATCTGAAAGCTAATTTACTATCCCGAGAAACTGCTGTAGCTGCTTTTTAAAAAGATGTTCTTCAGGAAAATGGAGTAATTCTTGGGCGATGTGTGGTCCAAGATGATAATATCCGTTGTTTAGAGTCATTCCAAGGAATTCAACAGAGTTTTAACCCATGGTGCTCTTCTTTTTAGAAAGCATGATTCTATGTGTTTCCACAATATCAAGGAATTGAGAAAGGAGTAGTTGGTGAGAATCATGATCCTTTGAAAATAAAAGGATGTCATTAATGTAGATAAGACCTTGGTGGAGTATAGGGCCAAAGAGCTTTATCATTGCCTTTTGAAAAAGTGAGGGAGCCACTTTGAGGCCGAAAGGCATGACTTTCTATTGGAAGTGTGCATCAGAAATACAGAAACTAGTTTTGTGGCGATCATTAGGATGGATTCCTAATTGCCAGAATCCTACTTTGAGATCAAACTTTAAAAATACCTGAGCATCTTTGATATGCACGAACAAGGACTGAATCTTTGGAATGGGAAACTTGTCATCTTTGAGAAAACAATTAAGGGGCTGATAATCAATAACAAGTCTCTTTTTCTTTCAGACTTTTTCAGACCTTTTTTCCATATAAAATGCTTGGCATGCCCAGTCAGAGCTTGTAGGCTCAATGAGACCCAATTGCCTTATTGTAGAAGCCGAGAACATTCTTCCTTTACTAATAACAAATCTATTGGCGTCATTCCAGGATGAGAGGCCTTGGTTGGATTGATATCTTCATTTAGTTTAAAAGAAAGCTTAATGAAAAATTCTTTATTTTTCCAAAGTGGTAAAGTATGTGAAAATAAACTGTGGTTTTCAGGGTAATAAGGAAGAATTCTAGATTTGAAAGGTTCATAACATGATGGTAAACCAAATAGGGAATATAATTTCAGGACTTGGGTATATGGTTGGAACATTTGTTTGTAACGGATGTCTGTGGTTATGACATAGAGTTGTTTAATAAGATAAAGCAAATCAAAACCAATTAAGAAGTTTTTGTCTGGTAGATTAGAACTAACAATTTTGACCATTTGCAAAATTTGGAAAGAATTGTATTCCTATTGGCTTGTTTGTAATCAGGCTAGTTTAAAACAACTAACCATTTGCAGCTTTGAAGTATTCTTTGTGGATTTCCCAACATTGGCTAGAAAGAATAGATAGATTGATCATTGATCATTGAGCTCCTGTATCAAGAAATCCAATAACATGAATGGGCTTTTCAAACTTTTTAGTTAAAATTTGAATTTTGATAGATGGAATTAGAGCAGCTAGTTGAAGCTGTTGAACTGTCTGTATCATATAAATGTGTTTATTGTCTGAATTATCTGATCCTTCTGTGAGGAGAAAAGCAATTTGTTCATTATAATCTTTTTGCTCAGAGAAGAACGACTCAACATCGTCAAAGTCTGAAAGTAATAAAGACTTTTGGAGATGTTGAATGAGCCTGACTGCTTTGGGTGGACGATTAGGACAATTTCTAGCAAAATAACCCTTTCTTTTGCAAATGAAACATCGGCTTCCTTTTAAATGAAAGGATTTTGCAGGGTCTATTTTCTTAAAGAAACGATATGAACCGGCTTTTTTGAAGGAAGATCGTTTCTTTTTATGAGGAATGAAGTTCGCCGGAAATGAGATTTCTTATTTGTATGACACTCACAATCTTTTTGCTCTTTGCTTTTGATGGTGAGATAAGGTTTTTTGCAGGCTTATTTGAAGGGCTGTTTTTGATAAGATCTCTGAAAAATTCTTTCTACTCACAAAGTTTATCAAGACAACTAATAGTCATTTGATATATTTTTCCAAGAGAAAGATTTGCCACATCTAAATGGTGAAGATGAAGCTGTTGTTGAAGCTCTGGTTGAAGTTCTTTAAGAAGTGATGCCACAAAAACATGCTTTAATGTAGGATCATTAAAGCCATTGAGCTTGTAATACAGGGTGGACATTCTTTTGTAATAATAGTCGAGATCTTTGCTTTCTAAAGAACAGCACTTCATTTGTTGAAATTCTCGGCGAGCAGTTTCCTGGGTTACAACTGGTTCTCCAAGAAAATGTTCATAAATGACTGTAAGAGCAATTGAAACTTCTGCAACTTGCATGAATTGTAGCTGCCTATATTAGCCGAGGCTTTCAAACCAGTCTCTTAGTGATCCGGTGAATCTTGAGCTAAGTTCCCAGAGGACTGTTTGAGAATCAAATCTGATCATTTGGACATCAATCCATACAACAAATTCTTGGAATCGGGCTTGCTATTTGACTTGGGAGATATCATCAAATGTAAACCATGGTCCACTGGAAGGTTTAGGAACATCATTAGATGAAGAAGATGTTGTGGGAGCTGCTGTTGTGGGAGCACTTTCTTCTTCTGCTTCCTCAACGATTGGAGGATCCGTAGGGGGCAGAAGTAGATGATTTGTTGGAACCCGTGGATGGCTCAACCATAAGTAGACTAGAGATGTCTGCTAAATTTGTATCAGTATCAGAAGATTGATCCATAATTTCAGTTTTAGCTTCTGACGAAGAGGAATCAGAGACTGAGGAGAAATCATTGGTTGGTTTGATTACTTGGGATGAAAACTAGTATAAGGGTGTTTTATCCTTGGCGATAGGTTGTGATTCTGGTTCTGGAGTAGCTTTGGGTGGTTCTTGAGAAACTGGTATATCTAATGTTATTCTTGGGTGTGTAGGCTGATGGGACGAAGATGAGAGTATATGTGGTTTACTAGGTTTAGGCTTGGGTTGTGAAAGAGGTTCTCTAAACAACGTATGTGTCATTCCAAAGAATCTGGAATAATCCATTGGTTGTAGAGAAGTGGTATAGAAAGGTTGGTATGTACTGAAAAAGGGAGTATGCAAAGGTATTGAGGGGGATCTTACAAACAATAAAGGTTGTTGTTTGTCAGCATCAATCCGAGCTAATTCAGTTTTAGGCTTTCAGATTTCTACCTCTTTTTGATCGAACTCAGGACCTCAATATCTATTTTTGATCATAAGCCGAAGCTCAAAATCAAGTCGAGAGATTCTAGTCTGCGGATTTAAGTATATCTGTTCCAACTGATCAGCAATGCTATCCACCTTCTGGTTAAGGTTCTGTAAGGCCATGTTTTGGGCTCCGGCATTTTGAGTTTGCCAGTTAAGAACTGCCTCAAATGGTCTTGGATCTTCAGTTTGACTAGTGGAAGTGATGGAAGATTGTACAAAGGTTTAGTAACAACCTTTGTCTGATTATCTATCTGTTTCTCCAGATAAGGAAAATGATCATTATAAGAGGTAAACATCATGCATGACCGAAATATGGGTAGAGGAGCCTTTGAATCAGGTTCATTTGGGGAATGGTAAGAATCTGGTTTGCATGTTTTTTTTGTTGCTTTCTTTTTACGGCGTCTGCGCCTTTAAAGATTGTCATCTTCATCATCTGTATCATTTTCCAGACAAGGACAATCTGGATTACACATATGAGACTAGGAGCATCCCAAAGAAAATGTCCATCGATCTTATTAGGGTAGATCGGATACCCAGAAGCAGAAAAGTTATGAATGGGTAGATTTTCCTGTGTCATTGACATAGCAGAAATCATGGAGGAAAAAGAAAAGGATATTCTGGGAGGTTGCTTTGAAGGAGGTTGAAAAGTCATACAGACAGTGCAGTCAGATCGTTTTTCAAACAAAGCTTCTGAGATTTGGACAGGTTGAGAATTTTGATGGAACTTTTCATAGTTGGATAGCCATTTCATAGGCATGAGTTTGAGAAGTTCATCTTTCTATATCTGTTTGGTTATTTGGGATATCTTCTGAATCTACAAGGATCATTAAAGTATCAGAAGATGTTTGAGGTGTGGGTAGGTCCAAAGCATGGTTTTGCAATCTATACACCAATTGATGGTGTAAAGTTACCATTTTTGAGGTTACAGTTTGTTCAGCTCCTTAAACCTAAATCTGGGCTTTCAAGGTTATTGGGAGATTTGGATCTGATAAGGAAAGGTTAAAATTTGGGTAAAAAGTGAGGAGAACACTACCAGCATGGAGTGTAGTGAGAACGGTACTAATTACAGCATGTTGGTACTCTTTGAATTGGGAAAGTTCGAAAAGCCGATTCCTGTTATTTGATTTCTTGATATAGGATCTCAACGATCAATGATCAATCCATCTATTCTTCCTAGCCAATATTGGGAAATCCACAAAGAATACTTCAAAACTACAAATGGTCAGTTGTTTCAAACTAGCCTGATTACAAGAAAAGCCAATAGGAATACAAATCTTTCTAAATTGTGTCCTCTGGGTCAAAATTGTGTGTTCCAATCTACCAGACAAAGACCTCTTAATTATTTTTGATATGCTCCATTTTATTAAATAACTCTATGTCACAGCCACAGGCATCCATTACAAACAAATGTTCCAACCATATGCCCTAGTCCTGAAATTATATTCCCTGTCTGGTTCACCATCATTTTTTGAACCTATCAAATCCAGAATTCTTCCTTATTGTCTCGAAAACCACAGTCTATTTTCACATCTTTCATCGCTTTGGAAAAATAAATAATTTTTCATTAAGCTTCATTTTAAGCTACATGAAAATATCAATCCAACCAAGGCCTCTCATCTTGGAATGACGCCAACAGATTTGGTGTTTGTAAAGGAAGAATGTTCTTAACTCTACAACAGGGTCTTATTGAGCCTACAAGCTCTGACTAGGCATGCCAAGCATTTTATGTGGAAAAAAGGTCTGAAAAAGTCCGAAAGAAAAAAAGACTTGTTATTAATTATCAGCCCCTTAATTGTTTTCTCAAAGATGACAAGTTTCCCTTTCAAAGATTCAGTCCTTGTTCGTGCATATCAAAGATGCTTAGGTATTTTCAAAGTTTGATCTCAAAGTAGGATTCTGGCAATTAGGAATCCATCCTAATGATCACTACAAAACTTCTTTCTGTATTCCTAATGCACACTTCCAATG
Organism: Atalantia buxifolia; assembly: GCA_030444775.1. NCBI lineage: Eukaryota > Viridiplantae > Streptophyta > Magnoliopsida > Sapindales > Rutaceae > Atalantia > Atalantia buxifolia. The sequence continues at coordinate 4,997,937 of CM059838.1, forward strand.
GAAAGTCATGCCTTTCGGCCTGAAAATGGCACCCTCGCTTTTTCAAAAGGCAATGATAAAGCTCTTTGGCCCCATACCCCACCAAGCTCTTATCTACATTGATGACATCCTTTTATTTTCAAAAGATCATGATTCTCACCAACTACTCCTTTCTCAATTCCTTGATATGTGGAAAGACATGGAATTATGCTTTCTGAAAGGAAGAGCACCATGGGTCAGAACTCTGTTGAATTCCTTGGAATGACTCTAAAAGATGGATATTATCATCCTGAACCACACATTGCCCAAGAATTACTCCATTTTCCTGATGAACATCTTTATAAAAAGTAGCTACACCAATTTCTGGATAGTAAATTATCTTCGAGATTTTCTCCCTCATGTCACAATATATACCAGCCAGCTGTCTAAGATGTTAAAGAAGACTGCCCCACCTTAGGGAACTGAGCAAACTAATGCGGTCAAAAGCTTAAAAGAGATGTCTCAGACACCTTTACCTTTAAAGATTCCCACAACAGGGCAACGCATTCTGCAGACTGATGCCAGCAATGAATTTTGGGAAGCAATACTTCTAGAAAAAATCAATGACAAAGAACATTACTGTGCTCATGCCAGTGGACAGTTCAAAGAGTCAGAAAAGCATTATCATGTGACATACAAAGAAATCTTGGCCGTGAAATACGGAATCCAAAAGTTTGAATTTCATCTAGTAGGACATCATTTCTTTGTCAGACTAGATAATTCATCCTTTCCAAGAATTCTCAAATTAAAAAATAAGACGCTACCGGACATGCAGCTCTTTCATCTTAAATCCTGGTTTCCCCGTTATGAATTCACAACCCAACACATCAAAGGAAAAGAAAACCTCATCCCAGATCTACTATCTAGACCTACCATTCTGGTTTCTCTCTTCTTATCATTTTCTACCATTCTAGTGATCATCATGGTAACCTCTTTACCTGCTCATACTCTGAGTAGAAAATTTTTTTCTTTAACCCTTCATTCTCCTCAACATACCAGATACAAGACTTTTCAAAAAAGTTTGTCTTCCGATATTTCATGAACATCCATAAAAAACCAACCTGCAAATTTTCCCAGCTTCCATCCTGATCACATTTTCCTCACTGATTTGACAATCACTCCTACCAGGGATATTCAAGAAGATGAGTTATAGTATCTATGGTGTTTATGTCTACTTTATGCTACTAAGTTAGTTTTTCCTCTGCAACCAGTTCTTCAAGCTTTGATGAATCCAATACAGTCTCAACCACATTTCTGGACACTCTTTGTATGGTTTTCCCCTCTTCCATGGTGGCGAAGACAGCTTAAGACAATTGTTGATCGCCTCCACCTTGAAAAAATCCCTAAATATGAAAGGAATCAGTTTACCTCTATTTTTTATCATCCACCGTCCATATTTTCAATATCCTGTTACTAAGCTTTTTTGGACACAGGACCAGGCATACGAATGGAAAACTATTCCTCATCCTTTCCCTCTTACTCATGATCCGTCCTTAATAACAGAGATTAAATCCTTCCTTTTTTATCTCAATCACATCCAAATATCTCCTCATTATATACCGCACACTTCTTTGGGTCCTCATCATGACCTGCTAGTCATCCTTTCAACTTCAAACAACCCTGAGTCTCCTAATGGAATCCTTCTCAAAGAAGAAAAACCAAACTACACTGATGTCTTGTTTCAAGATTCCTAAATTCTATGGAATGAATTTTCAACAATACTTCCTTCTTATTGAGTGTTAGAAAGTCTATATTTATAAAGGAGAAAATCGTCATTTTGTACTTCAAGTTGTACTAACATCTCTAATTTTATTTATTTAAGTCTCTTGTTATTTAATTATGAGTGTTTTGTTTTAATTAAGTATTTTATATATTTTAGGGATATCATAGTCATTTCACAATGAACGAGATTTCGGATAGCAAAACGACAGTGGAAAACCTTAAGAGGAGTATAAAAGGAAAAATGGCACTGTTCACACGTACGACACTATTTATATATACGGTACTGTTCATGAGAACTGTTCACGACACTGTTCATACCGCGTCACTGTTCAAACCGTGTGCGAACCGTGTTACTGTTTAAACCGCGTGGTCAAACCGCGTACTGTTGACTGATGACGTGGCGCAATCTTGTGCGTCCAAACTGTTTTTAATCTGATGGCCATGATTTACTCAATGTATTTATAAAAAGGGGGCCTCTCCCCCCTAATTTGATACCCCTGAATCCATTTTTTAGCTTAGTTTTCTTTAATTCCTTCTCCATCTTATATTTTTTTACGTATTTTAATAAATTTCCATTTTACCCTTAGTTCAATTATGAGTAGCTAATTTTCTTTCAAACTTGGGTTGAAGGTGAAATCTCAACATGTGTCATGGGCTTTATTTGGTAAATTTATTTTCTCTTCCCCTTTAATTTCTGTAGAGGTTTTGACTTTTCGTCGACAAATAATAATAATCTTGTCTAGTTACCGCCTTGGTTTTACCGGCACCCTAGTATAAGGTTATTATTATTTGGCACGATAAGCCCTTAGCACCATATTGATTAGAGCATGGTTCATGAGGAGTGGATTCCCCCTCATGATTTAATTGGTATTAATAAGGATTATTTAGCCCATGATGCATGTTGATACGGATCCAGATACCCAAGTGCTTTATCTCAATAGTTTCCAGTTTAATTATTTCTGTCAATCCAATTTAAATTCCAGCATAATCTAAATCACTTCCACACAAATCTAACCACCCAATTACATAATTAATTCTACATAAAATTAAAATCCACCTCCTCATGGGATTAACACTCAACACCATTGATCTATTCTACAATAGACTCGTGCGCTTGCGAGTTCAACAAAATTTGCACAACAAGTTTTTGGTACCGTTACCGGAGAGGTAAGTATTTTAATTTGTAGAATTAATTTTTGTAAATAATTTATTATTATTATTATTATTATTATTATTATTTTAGTTGTTTCCTTATAATTTTTTTTCTTAATTAATTAAAAAAAAAAGCAAATCTACAGTTTAGGTAAGAATTTCTTTTTCTCTTCTTTAAATTTCTGCAATTTAATTTTCGAGCTATTTTTCTTTGTATCTTGTTAATTTATTTTTATTTTATTTCACATATTTTTTTGTGTGTTTTCATAGAAAGGTTGTAATAGCACAATAAGGTTAGTATCATAATTTCTCCTTCTTCTTTATTTTTATTTATTTTGTTCTCATTTTTATTTTCTTTGCATGCATGGTCGTAGGTCATTATTACCTAATCTTGAACCTATAGACCTTGAATTAGAAAGAACACTTCGCACACACAAACACATTGCACGTAAAGATAAAATTGAAATGGATTTGCAACAACCAGAACCACAGGAGAGGCCATTTAAGGATCGCTTGATCCATAGCTAATTTGAGCACATCTTGCATACGATACCCAAATGTAGCTGCTAGGAGTTTTGAACTAAAATCTAGTGTGCTAAATTGTCTCCCAACCTTCTATGGCCTAAAAAATGAGGACCCATATAATCATCTGAATGATTTTCATACAATTTGTCAAACTTTTAAATATGAGAATTTTTCAGAAGATGATGTTAAACTTAGACTATTACCATTTTCTTTAAAGGATAGAGCTCGTTCATGGTTCAATACATTGCCTGCTAATAGCATTACAACATGGGAACAAATGGTAATGAAATTTTTAAATAAATATTTCCCAGTACATAAAACCAATGCTATTGGCAGGAAAATCTCAGAGTTCACCCAGAGAGAAGACGAGCAGTTTTTCGAAGCATGGGAGCGATTCAATGGGCTACTTTTGAAGTGTCCACATCATGGGTACGAGAAATGGCACCAATGCCAATACTTCTTAGAGAGATTATTGCCAAATGTGCAAGAATGGCTAATGGCGACAAGTGGAGGAGAGCTAATGTCAAAAAGTGCATCAGAGATTTGGGATTTCTTCCAGCGACAAGCGGATAATTTCCAACAGCGGAGTTGATCTCTAAGGAATACTAGAAGAATTAAAGGAGTGAATGAGGTTCACATTGGCGAGTCAAGTTCAGGAATCAAAGAAGTTAAAGAGATAATTGAAGGTCTCTCTCGACAAATAGCATCGTTAACGACTGCTAAATCATCAGAGCAACAAGACCATGACTCATACTCAGATCAAGCCAATGCCATAGGTGTAATGAGAATGCCATCAAATTACAACCCATACTCCAACACATATAATCCTGGATGGAGAGACCACCCCAATTTTTCATGGTCTCAAGGATTCCAACAGAATGGACCAGCAACTCCAGTTCCACCAATGCATCCAATTCCTCAAGTTCCTCAAGCCTCTCAGCCACCATTTAGACCATACAATCAGAACCAGAATTACTCTCAACCCAGACCATGGGAGGATTCATTCCAGAATTTCAAGAATGTTACTCGATCTACAATCGAGCAACAGAACCGCACCATTGATGGACTACGGAATGAGATGAGAGCGGGCTTCAACTCACAAGCCCAATCAGTTTCAAGCCTTGAGAAGATGGTAGGACAGCTTGCCTCTTCAGTGCAAACTTTGGCAATGGCTGTTGAAAAAGATAAATTTCCAAGTCAACCAGTGCTTAATGCTAAAGGAGTGCATGAAACAAGTACTAGTTCACCACAATAGCATAGAGAGGTCAAAGCCGTTATGACCTTGCGAAAAGGGAAAGAAGTCGACAACAAAGTGGAGATGCCAGTGACAAAATCAACTCAGATTGTACCTGTAAATGCTGAGGACTTACCACCGGAGGAGAAAGAAGAAACCAACCCACGGGAATAAATTCCTAAAGCTCCATTTCCTCAGAGGTTAGCTAAAGGAAAGAAGGGAAAATCCACAGGTGAGATTCTTGAAATCTTTAAACAGGTAAGTGTTAACATCCCTTTACTTGATGCAATAAAACAAGTTTCATCTTATACCAAGTTTCTTAAAGACCTTTGTACTAAAAAGAGAAACATTCATGTTTAGAAAAATACCTTTTTAACTGAAAATGTTAGTTCTATACTCCAACACAAAATTCCTCTAAAATGTAAAGACCTAGGCTCCCCCACTATTTCTTGTAGTATAGGGAACCACACAATTGAGAATGCTTTGTTGGATTTAGGAACTAGTGTAAATCTGTTGCCTTATTCAGTATTTGTGAAACTTGAACTTGGAGAATTACACCCAACTCCAGTGGTGTTACAGCTTGCAGATCGGTCCACGAAAATACCTCGTGGTATTGTGGAGGACGTGCTTATACAAGTAGACAAGTTTTATTTTCCTGTTGATTTCATTGTAATTGACACTCAACCAATATAGGATTCAAGGAAGTACATCCCCATTATCCTAGGCCGACCATTCTTGGCAACTGCCGATGCTCACATAAAATGCAGGACTGGAAATATGCAGTTGTCCTTCGGCAATATGACCATGGAGCTGAACATCTTCAATATTGCGAAACAACCTCACAATGCAGATGATGGAATTGTTGATGTGGATTTAATTGAAGCATTAGTTGATGATACTTTTCTTTCAAACCTTAGTGATGACCCTTTACAAACATGTTTAACTCAATTTGGTTTGGATTTTGATGTTGACAGATCAGTCGATGAGGTCAACGCCCTACTTGACTCAACACCATCCATGGACACTAATGAATGGAAGTCATGAGTTGAACAACTAGTGCCATCAGAGATGAAAATCATCCCATCATTAGAATCACCACCGAAACTGAGCTCAAACCCTTACCCAACACTTTGGAATATGCGTTCTTGGGAGAAGAAAGTACTCTACCGGTAATCATCTCATCATCCCTAAATGACGAGCAAAAAGGTAAGTTGTTGGATGTTTTAAAAGAGCACAAAGAAGCATTAGGATAGACCATAGCAGACATAAAAGGTATAAACCCAATAGACTGCATGCATTATATTCACCTTGATGAAAATGCTAAATCTACAAGGGAGCGATTCAATGGGCTACTTTTGAAGTGTCCACATCATGGGTACGAGAAATGGCACCAATACCAATACTTCTTGGAGGGATTATTGCCAAATGTGCAAGACTGGCTAATGGCGACAAGTGGAAGAGAGCTAATGTCAAAAAGTGCATCAGAGATTTAGGATTTCTTGCAGCGACAAGCGGATAATTCCCAACAGCGGAGTCGATCTCTCAGGAATACTAGAAGAATTAAAAGAGTGAATGAGGTTCACATTGGCGAGTCAAGCTCAGGAATCAAAGAAGTTAAAGAGATAATTGAAGGTATCTCTCGACAAATAGCATCGTTAACGACTGCTAAATCATCAGAGCAACAAGACCATGACTCATACTCAGATCAAACCAATGCCATAGGTGTAATGAGAAAGCCATCAAATTACAACCCATACTCCAACACATATAATCCTAGATGGAGAGACCACCCCAATTTTTCATGGTCTCAAGGATTCCAACAGAATGGACCAAAGAACTCCGCCCCACCAATGCAACCAATTCCTCAAGTTCCTCAAGCCTCTCAGCCACCATTTAGACCATACAATCGTAACTGCAATTACTCTCAACCCAGACCATGGGAGGATTCATTCCAGAATTTCAAGAATGTTACTCGATCTACAATCGAGCAACAGAACCGCACCATTGATGGACTACGGAATGAGATGAGAGCGGGCTTCAACTCACAAGCCTAATCAGTTTCAAGCCTTGAGAAGATGGTAGGACAGCTTGCCTCTTCAGTGCAAACTTTGGCAATGGCTGTTGAAAAAGGTAAATTTCCAAGTCAATCAGTGCCTAATGCTAAAGGAGTGCATGAAGCAAGTACTAGTTCACCGCAACAGCATAGAGAGGTCAAAGCCGTTATGACCTTGCGAAAAGGGAAAGAAGTCGACAACAAAGTGGAGATGCCAGTGACAAAATCAACTCAGATTGTACCTGTAAATGCTGAGGACTCACCACCGGAGGAGAAAGAAGAAACCAACCCACGGGAATAAATTCCTAAAGCTCCATTTCCTCAGAGGTTAGCTAAAGGAAAGAAGGGAAAATCCACAGGTGAGATTCTTGAAATCTTTAAACAGGTAAGTATTAACATCCCTTTACTTGATGCAATAAAACAAGTTTCATCTTATGCCGAGTTTCTTAAAGACATTTGTACTAAAAAGAGAAAATTCATGTTCAGAAAAAGGTCTTTTTAACTGAAAATGTTAGTTCTATACTCCAACACAAAATTCCTCTAAAATGTAAAGACCTAGGCTCCCCCACTATTTCTTGTAGTATAGGGAACCACACAATTGAGAATGCTTTGTTGGATTTAGAAACTAGTGTAAATCTGTTGCCTTATTCAGTATTTGTGAAACTTGAACTTGGAGAATTACACCCAACTCCAGTGGTGTTATAGCTTGCAGATCGGTCCACAAAAATAGCTCGTGGTATTGTGGAGGACGTGCTTATACAAGTAGACAAGTTTTATTTTCCTATTGATTTCATTGTAATTGACACTCAACCAATATAGGATTCAAGGAAGCACATCCCCATTATCCTAGGCCGACCATTCTTGGCAACTGCCGATGCTCATATTCAATGCAGGACTGGAAATATGCAGTTGTCCTTCGGCAATATGACCATGGAGCTGAACATCTTCAACATTGCGAAACAACCTCACAATGCAGATGATGGAATTGTTGATGTGGATTTAATTGAAGCATTAGTTGATGATACTTTTCTTTCAAACCTTAGTGATGACCCTTTACAAACATGTTTAACTCACTTTGGTTTGGATTTTGATGTTGACAGATCAGTCGATGAGGTCAACGCCCTAGTTGACTCAACACCATCCATGGACACTAATGAATGGAAGTCATGAGTTGAACAACTAGCAGCATCAGAGATGAAAATCATCCCATCATCAGAATCACCATCGAAACTCGAGCTCAAACCATTACCCAACACTTTGGAATATGCGTTCTTGGGAGAAGAAAGTACTCTACCGGTAATCATCTCATCATCCCTAAATGATGAGCAAAAAGGTAAGTTGTTGGATTTTTAAAAGAGCACAAAGGAGCATTAGGATGGACCATAGCAGACATAAAAGGTATAAACCCAGTAGACTCTATGCATTACATTCATCTTGATGAAAATGCTAAATCTACAAGGGAAATGCAACGTCAGTTAAATCCTAATATGAAAGAAGTTGTTAGAACGGAAGTCCTTAAACTATTAGACGCAGGTATCATTTACCCAATTTCTGATAGTTCATGGGTCAGTTCTGTGCAAGTTGTCCTCAAAAAGTTAGGAGTCACAGTAGTTACCAATGCTGATAATGAATTGATACCCACTAGAGTGACTACAGGATGACGTGTATATATTGATTATAGAAAGTTAAATTGTGCCACACGTAAAGACCATTTTCCTTTACCATTTATTGATCAAATGCTTGATAGATTAGCAGGCCATGAATTTTATTACTTTCTAGATGGCTACTCAGGATACAATTAGATTCCCATAGCACCAAAAGATCAAGAGAAAACCACTTTCACTTGCCCTTTTGGCACTTTTGAATATAGGAGAATGCCATTTGGATTATGTAATGCACCTGCTATATTTCAACGTTGTATATTAAGCATTTTTCTGATATGGTTGAACGGTTTCTTGAGGTCTTTATGGATGATTTTTCTATTTTTGGAGATTCATTTGATCAATGTTTACATCATTTGACGAAAGTTTTGCAGAGATGTATCGAGAAAAATTTGGTCTTAAATTGGGAGAAGTGTCATTTTATGGTAAAAGAAGGTATAGTTCTCGGTCACATCATTTCATGCAAAGGTATTGAGGTTGACAAAGCCAAGGTGGATCTCATGTCTAATCTTCCTCCACATAAAACAGTCAGAGAAGTAAGATCTTTCCTTGGGCATGCTAGTTTTTATAGACGTTTCATTAAGGATTTTAGCAAAGTTTCTACACCCTTATGCAATTTACTTGCTAAGGATGTACATTTTGTTTTTGATGATTCATGTCTTGTAGCATTTGAAAAGTTAAACCAATTGTTGACGTCATCACCCATCATTCAGCCACAAAACTGGAGCTTACCATTCGAACTCATGTGTGATGCATCTGATTATGCAGTAGGAGCAGTATTAGGACAAAGAGTAGATCGAATTCCCCATGTTATTTACTATGCTAGTATGAAATTAAATGATGCACAGTTGAACTATTCAACTACTGAAAAGGAAATGCTAGCAGTAGTGTTTGCATTAGAGAAGTTTCGATCTTATCTTATTGGTTGTAAAATAATTGTATTCACAGATCATGCTGCTCTTAAATTTCTCCTCACAAAGAAAGATGCAAAAGCTAGGCTAATTCGCTGGGTGTTACTTTTGCAGGAGTTTGACTTGGAATTCAAAGATAAGAAAGATTCTGAAAATGTTGTGGTTGACTATCTCTCTCGTCTCTATTTTGACACAATAACAGAACCCTTAATATTGAATGAGTCATTTCCGGATGAGCAATTAATGAGTATGGAAGTATTACCTTGGTATGCTCATATCGTTAATTATCTTGTTACAGGTAAACTTCCAGAGCATTGGGCCAAGCAGGACAAGGCTAAATTTTTTGCGGAAATAAAGAATTTTTTCTGGGATGACCCATATTTGTTCAAGTATTGTGCAGATTAAATTATTAGACGATGTGTCCTAGAAAATGAATTTCAGAACATTCTTTCGTTCTGCCATGAACAAGCTTGCAGAGGCCATTTCAGCCTAAGAAAACAGCCACAAAAGTTCTACAATGTGAATTCTATTGGCCGACTATATTTCGAGATGCTTACAGCTTTTGCTCTTCATGTGATAGGTGTCAACGAATGTGGAGCATTACACGAAGGAACATGATGCCACTAAATCCAATTTTAGTAGTTGAGATTTTTGATGTGTGGGGTATCGACTTCATGGGACCCTTCCCCGCTTCTTTTGGCTATCAATATATATTGGTTGCTGTTGACTATGTATCGAAATGGGTAGAGGCAATTCCATGCAGAACCAACGATCATAAAGTGGTGACCCCTTATCATCCGTAAACCAGTGGCCAAGTTGAGATCTCCAATCGAGAAATAAAGCACATATTAGAAAAGATGGTGAGGCCAGACAGAAAAGATTGGTCATTAAGACTCGATGATGCATTATGGGCATATAGAACGGCGTTCAAGACCCCAATTGGGATGTCACCCTACAGGCTAGTATATGGAAAAGCTTGCCACCTACCTGTGGAACTCGAGCATCGTGCGTACTGGGCCATCAAGAAATTCAATTTTGACATGCAGCAAGCTGGCTCAGAAAGACAATTACAGCTGGCAGAACTTGAAGAAATCCGTAAGGATGCATACGAAAATGCCAAGGTTTACAAGCAGCGAATGAAAGTCTTTCATGATAAGCAGATTATGAGAAAATCTTTCACTCCAGGTCAGAAAGTACTTTTATTCAATTCTCGCTTGCACCTATTCCCAGGTAAGCTACGTTCTCGATGGTTTGGCCTCTTTATTGTTCATACTATTTTTCCATGTGGGGCAATTGAAATTAAGGACCTAAAGAATGGTGTCACATTTAAAGTTAATGGTCAAAGATTAAAGCCATATTTAGAGTACCAACCACATGGAGAGGACACCAAAATAAATTTGAGTGACCCAACACATTTGAATTAAGATTTTTCTGTCTTTTCAGTAATTTGATTTTGTTTTCTTTTTATTATTCTTCTGCTAATTGAAATTGTTTGTTCATAAGTGTGTTTGTTTAACCATTAAGTTTTCTTTTATCACTCTTAATCATGAGACAGATCCTCTTGAACATCCTTAGAAGACTTCAACGTGTCCAATCTCATCTCAGAGGCCAGATACGATTTTGTAAAACACATCGTATTTGGAAGCTACAACCACCAGAGTTAATATTCCACGTTTAGGATTTAGAAAGCCAACTCAGAGACATTGAGAGAAGTGTCAACAACATCTAGTTGGAGCTTGAAGTAAATTCTATAAGAGGACGATTGTGATTTTCTTTGTATGTTTTTGTTTATTACTCCGTGTGTGTGTTTTAGTTTGTGTGTTCTAGTTTGTCACCCCGGTTAAGTGGCGGATAACGGTACTCCGTGACAATCAAGTCGGTTACTTCAGTTTCCCACAATTACTGATCTTCTGAGGCGAAGGTATGGACAGAAATGAGATCTTGGCAAAGCTTCACAATCGATTTCCTTCACTTCCTCAGAATGCCCTCCTTACAATCTATAAATCTCGGTCCGAACGCATGCGATTGCTCATGAGGAATAATATACCTACTGATATCTGCTGGTTAATCGAGGCCAAAGTACGCTTGGCAGGTGAGTTGCCTCCTAAATGTATTGCATACATGCCTGGTTGTGGAAAAGAAAATTACGCACGAAAGCGAAGAGCTCGAAAAATTTCGGTTGCTTGTCATAAGTGTGCCAGAATGATATGCGATAAAAAATGATGTTCTTTAGGAATGGTGTCTAATAACAGAGAAGATAAGATTCAATTCATTAGGGATGGCTTGAATAAGGAGTTATTGGATGATATCCTTTTGTCTCTTGAAACGCATCCTAGTGGATATATGGAAGGAGCGATTCTCCAGTTATGGCCATCATTCCAGAAAGAGCACGCACGATACAGTCTCAGTAATCTGACTATAAATGACCCTGTTTTGCCAGTTTATAAGAAAACTGGATGGGAAGCCTATCCTCGACCAATAGAGGGTGTTGAAGCCGTTTCTGGACGTAAAATCAGAGGAAGATGTGAGCCACAGTCGTAACTACCTGTAAATATCCTTTTATTTCACTGTTATTTTATTTCACTGTTGTTTTACCATTTGCATTATTGTCTTTAATAATTTTATTTTATCATTGTTTGCTTTTCCTTTTTACTGTTTCCTTTTTTACTCTCAAGCCATGTGCATTACACGATTAATTGACATAGATATGATACCTCATTCACAGCTGTAACCCACTGCCGCCAAGATCCGTAAATATGATTCTTTTCGTTTGCACTCACAAATTGTTTTTGAGAAGTATTCTAATGGCAGCTACTCCCAATAAACAATTCAAGAACATTTGTGTGCTTTCTGGATTTAACTATGGCAAATATAAAGAGTTCTTTGAGGCGGCCATTGATCTTGGTCGAAGCATAGCAGAGAGAAAATTACACTTAGTATACGGCGGAGGTGACCGAGGGTTATCAAAATTGGTCTCAGAAGCTGCTTTTGTCTGAGGAAGTCAAGTGTTGGGCATCATACCACAAGCCGTAAAACCTTTAGGTTGTTTGTTTGACTCACCGACTGGAGAAGAGTTAGTTGTCTCAGATATGCAAGAAAGAATAACCGAAATGCTTAATCATGCTGATGTTTTTATTTTCTTACCAGGAGATCTTGCAACTCTAGAGGCACTTATCACTTTAGCATCTTGGGCCCATCTGCACATTCATCAGAAACCCATCGGTTTGTTAAATGTCAATAATTTTTATGATGGTTTTATCGCATTTCTTAACCATGCAATAAAAAACTACTTCATTCCTTCTACGGTGAAAAAGCTTTTTATTTGTGCTCACACTGCTAATGAACTACTTGATCTGTTACAAGCTTATCGACCAGAGCCAGATCCCAAGACCTTAGTGTTGGAGTGTACAAATAACGATGGTAACAATAGCAGCAGTAAGAAGTACAAATTAGATTTAAATCTCCGCCTGTAAATATTTTATTTTGTATTGCACCACCCAGGTGATGTCTTCTAAACTCTACTTCTTTCCTTTACAACATTGAGGACAATGTTTCGTTCTGGTTAGGGGGAGGGGATAGTTGACAATTGTGGAATGTTGGTTAAGTTTTTACTAATTTTTTGTTGTAGAAACTAACTGTTGCTAACTTTTTGTGTTGAAGATGGCTGAATATGGAGTGTAGTTACTCTAGAAACGCATCTTCTTAATTAAAAAAAAGAAAAAAAGAAAAAAAATAATAATAATGAAAAAAAAAATTTCTTATTTTTCGTGTGATCTTTCTAACTTTTTCTTTTTGAATTCTCCTTTATAAATATGCATTTTCAAATTTTTAAGTCAAAGATGGCTGAATATAGAGTGTAGTGCCTCTAGAAACGCATTTTGTTTGTTAAAAAAAAAATCATTTTCTTTTTCTATCATTTTAAGTGTAACTTTTCCAATTAGTTTTTTTGCATCATTTTCACATTTCTGTATGCATATTTTCCTTTCATGTTTAGAATAGGTTGGGGGGTAGAATATTGTTTAAAAAAAATAGTGTGATTTTGTTTTTATTTTTGAATGACATGATGACTTTCGAATTTTAGTATTTGTATTATCTTTGGTCTTGAGTGATGTTACACTATGTTTGCTACTCTACATGTTGATGTCGGAGATAAATATGAGTTGCTTGAAAGAATTGACATGTCACAATGAATACCAAGTGAGCTTTTGAGCCTATTATTTTTTTTGGAGAGTAACCCTTTTTGCCCATCTTTCATACAACTTAGCAGTTTACTATTTTATATACGATCTCTAAATTTTTTTAAATTAACCCGCCAAAAAAAAATTGCTTTAAAAAAAGAAGAAAAAAAAAGAAAAAGTGTGTTGCTACATCTGAATGTCCATTTAACCAGTAGATATGGAGGATTATCTAGAGCCCTAAAAGATTATGGAAAGCCCATCCTTGACCCGTTTGAGCCTTTCTACCCATCCCTTATGTGAAATATCCATAGTTAGCCCTTTTGAGCATTTTATTAAAAAAAAAAAACTTTTCTTTGTGAACTTATCATCTTGACCCACTCCAATTTGGAGTATTACCCGATATCTTACAAGTTCCATCACCTATTCATGTTTGAGAAAAATATTAATAATTGTTTTGTTTAGTAAAGTTATACAATACCAAAAAAAAAGAAAAAAAGAGAAAGAAAAGAAAAAAAAAGAAAGAAAAAAATTCTCTAAAAAAAAGAAAAAAAAAGAAAGAGAGATATAATACAATAATAAATAAGTGAAATGCACTTTTTAGTTTCTAAAAAATATTATTTTTCTCAAACATATATTTTGTTTTCTCTATTTTCCTTTCTTTGTTAACCATGTCCCTAGCTTACCTTACATCCTAATAAAAGTCCTTATTGAATTTAGGGAACTATAGTCTGAAGTAGAAGCTAGTTATATGGGCTAAAATGATGTAGTGGTGCATAAAAAAAAGAAAAAGAAAAAAAAAGTAAATAAATTGGGTTGACTAGCATTTTGTTTGACTTGAGATCGTGTTATTTCTAAGTTGTGGGCATATTCTTTTCATCTTGGTGAGAGTGTGTGATATTATTTCTTTATTATCTTCACTCCATTTATCATTCATTGAAGTGACAATTTTTATTGGGTTTAATTTCCTTGTGACAGTGTCACTATTACCGGTGAGATTTGGGGTTTGACATGTAATTTTTGAAAGTAGCTGTGACAAAATCTACTTGGTTGATTCATGTCGATGGTTGATGTGGGTGTGATATTTCTTTAGACTGGAGATAATGCTTATACTTTTATTTGATTCTATCATTAATCTGATTGAATAAACAAGTTTGTAAAATATATATATATATATATATATATATATATATATATTTGGATTTGAATTTTGTTTTCACTTTATTTGCTAGGGACTAGCAATAAGCTGGTTGGGGGGTGTGTTGAGTGTTAGAAAGTGTATATTTATAAAGGAGAAAATCGTCATTTTGTACTTCAAGTTTTACTAACATCTCTAATTTTATTTATTTAAGTCTCTTGTTATTTAATTATGAGTGTTTTGTTTTAATTAAGTATTTTATGTATTTTAGGGACATCATGGTCATTTCACAATGAACGAGATTTCGGATAGCAAAACGGACGTCACTTTTGAACTCAGGACAGTCGAAAACCTTAAGAGGAGCATAAAAGGAAAAATGACACTGTTCACACGTACGGCAGTATTCATATGTACGGTATTGTTCATGAGTACTGTTCACGACACTGTGCATACCGCGTCACTGTTCAAACCTTGTGCAAACCGTGTTACTGTTCAAACCGCGTGGTCAAACCCGTGGTCAAATCGCGGACTGTTGACTGATGACGTGGCACAATCCTGTGCGTCCAAACTATTTTTAATCTGATGGCCATGATTTACTCAATGTATCTATAAAAAGGGGCCTCTCCCCCCTAATTTGATACCCTTGAATCCATTTTTGAGCTTAGTTTTCTGTAATTCCTTCTCCATCTTGTATTTTCTACGTATTTTAATAAATTTCCATTTTACCCTTAGTTCAATTATGAGTAGCTAATTTTCTTTCAAACTTGGGTTGAAGGTGAAGTCTCAACATGTGTCATGGGCTTTATTTGATAAATTTATTTTCTCTTCCCCTCTAATTTCTATGGAGGTTTTGACTTTTCGTCGACAAATAATAATAATATTGTCTAGTTACCGCCTTGGTTTTACTAGCACCCTAGTATAAGGTTATTATTATTTGGCACGATAAGCCCTTAGCACCATATTGATTAGAGCGTGGTTCATGAGGTGTGGATTCCCCCCTCATGATTTAATTGGTATTAATAAGGATTATTTAGCCCATGATGCTTGTTGATACGGATCCAGATACCCAAGTGCTTTATCTCAATAGTTTCCAGTTTAATTATTTCTGTCAATCCAATTTAAATTCCAGCATAATCTAAATCACTTCCACACAAATCTAACTACCCATTTACATAATTAATTCTACATAAAATTAAAATCCACCTCCTCGTGGGACCGACACTCAACACCATTAATCTATTCTACAATAGATTCGTGCGCTTGCGAGTTCAACAAAATTTGCACAACACTTCTCCTGAAAGACCCATACTCATAGTAACAAATACTCCTTCCACATCTACAGTACCCGCTTCAGCTTCAACCTCCAATACAGTGGCTCCAATTGACTATGACTGGCTTTATGCCAACTTGCCATGGTGGAAAGAGCCTTTGCAGAAATCGGCAGTGATGTTGATAATCTATCCCCCTCTCACAGTATGTAAGATTTTGGCTTTTTGTAATAAAAATAAAGGTCATATCCTATCTTTTTCTTTTACCTTTGCTTTTGTAAAGATAGAGGTCTTGTTCTATCTTTTGCTTTTACTTTTGCTTTCGTAAAGATAAGCGTCCTGTCCTATCTTTTGCTTTTACTTTTGCTTTTGTAAAGATAGGGGTCCTGTCCTATATTTTGCTTTTACTTTTGCTTTCGTAAAGATAGGGGTCTTGTACTATCTTTTGCTTTTATTTTGCTTTTGATAAATATAGAGGTCTTGTCCTATCTTTTGTTTGGAGTTTTGTATATTTTATGCTTTTGCTCTCCTCTATTTAAATGAGGTCTAATGAAATGAAGAGGGCAGAACTTGTTTTCCAAATTTGATATCTCTAATTTCTTATCCATGGCCTTCTAAACCTCCTTCTCTTTCTGTAATAATTAAGAAAGGGTATTAACAATCACAACAGTTCATCTTTTCTATAACGAGTATACTCTGCACTTGCCTTTTTAACGATCTTGTGCATCAGAAAGTTCTCTCTATCTTGTTATCAGTCCGAAAATCATTTATCACCGTTTACCCTTCCTTGTTGCCATATTGGTTTCGGCATATTTCTGGGTGGTAAGTGACTGATGATCTACTATGGCTAGTTGTAGAGATTCATCATGGTTAGGTATATCTATTGGAAACCCGAGCATGCAAACTACTGGTCCAAAGGACGATTCTATCATCATTGTTCTAGTATAACAAAGCCACGTACACCGGCTAGTACGCAGAAACCTGCTTTGAGAATTTTGGAAGAGGGAATCTGTCATCTTTAAGAAAATAGTTTAAAGGCTGGTAATCAATTACTAGCCTATTTTTTCGTCTAACTTTCTCTGAACGTTTTTCCACATAGAAAGCTTGACATGCCCAGTCAGAATTGGTTGGTTCAATGAGCACTTGCTGCAAGAGTTGACCACATTCATCTAGTGCGAGTTTTAAATTAGAAGGTGTCATTCCTAGATGTGTGGCTTTTGTAGGACTGATATCCTCCTTAAGCTTGAAAGGAAGCTTAATAAAGAATTCTTCTTTTTTCCACAAAGGAGATGGGTGTGTGAACAGGCTATTGTTTTCTAGGCAAAAAGAAAGGAAATCAGTTTTTAATGCATCATAAGGTGGAGATCAATATGAAAAAGCAAACAATTTTAACACATCTGTAAACGGCTGAAACATTTGTTTGTACCGAATACCGAAGGCTGTTATATGGAGTTTCTTGATTAGATGAAGAACATCAAATCCAATCAGAAGGTCTTCATTTGCTCAAACTCGTGCTTCTTGAATGGTTGACCAATTATGAGCGCTTCCATCAAAATTTTGAATCAGTTCAAACCACACAAGCCACTTTTGAAAGAAAAAATGATGGACAGGTCAAACTGTCTTTTCAAAAACTTGAGACTACACTAGTTTCAGAAACTCCAAGCCTTTCTTACACTCCAATGATCACTGCAGTCCAAACTGGTCAAGAAAAGAAACTCCCAATCCATGGTTTTTCCTTAGACGGGTATTCATTATATCCTAATAAACTCAATAGTTGTTTCTTATGGGATGTTCCTGAAGCCCATATGTGCAATCCAGATTGTCCTTGCTTGGATGATACAGATGTTGATGATGAGATTGAAATCATGTGTAGGAGAAAAAAGAAAAAGAAAAAGTCTTTCTATCCTAAGTCTCCTTGTAAATTATTTTCTTCACAACCTCAACAAGACCTAAAGCCTTCAACACAAGTTACTCAACCCAACATAAGATCATGCCTCATGTTTTCGAGCCAATATTATAATGAGTTCTTTCCTCCTCTTGAAAAACAAATCAACCCACAAACTAATGTTCTGTCCAAACCATTGGTCCAATCTCCAGTTACATCCTTTGGACAGATTGAAGAACCAAAACAGTATGAAGCTGTTTTGAACTGGCAAACAAAAAATGCCAGTGTTCAGAATCAAACACTTCACCAGTTAGGGAAAAAGGTTGATCGAGTAGCCAATCAAGTTTCACAGACTGAAACAAAAGTTGACTCTATCAGTAACCGTCTTGATCAGATTTATATAAATCTGTAAGACAAAATCTCTGAACTAGACACAGATCTTGGAAGAATGATTAACAATCACATCTGGGGTCCAGAGTTCAACAGAAAATAAGAGGAGATCAGTAAACTGAAGACTGAGTTAACCAAAATTGATGCTGAAAAGGCTCGACCATCCCTCTTTACCAAGACCCAATCTATACCTGTTCCCCCTCTAGTGTTTGACACTTACCAACTTTTCTACATACCATTCCGATCTCAACCAGTTTATAACCAATTCTTTGGTTTTTCTCACCTTCAACCTCAACAAGTTCCTCAATAAAAACCTTCTTCACCTAAAACATCAAAATCCAAAGTTAAAATGTCAGATCTAAAACCAAAGGCCACTCCTTTTTCTTTTGTTCCTCCTGAAGATTCACCAACAGCAACCCCTGAACCTTCGAAAAAAGACAAACAACCAGCTGAACAATACCATTATTGTGATATTCAAACCCAAGTCTCATCTTCAGAATCTGAACCGCAAACTGATTATGAGTCAAACCAATTCTTATCCTCCTCATTATCCTGTACAGACTTAAACGTTACCTCTTTAGATTCAGAATTAGAATATGCTAACATCTCTGGCATACATATGGCAACCAAAACTGAAGAACCAGCTACCTCAACATCAACACAAATTGTTGAGAGCTCTGATGATGAAAACAATGCCCAAACTGAACAAACAGAGCCTGTTTCACCTATGCCTCCACCAGCCTCAAATGGTTCAACAAAACCATCATCAGCCTCCTGGTTTACATATGATGACATTCTTCGTCACAAATGGCCTGCCAGATATCAAGAATTTGATGCATGGATTGATCTCCAAATGACAAAGCCAAATGTTATGTTAGAATCAGTTCTCAGAGAATTCATGACCTGTTCAACGGGCTCCTTACGAGACTGGTTAGAAAGCTTGGGAGAATACAGACAACTCCAGTTCATGAAAACCACAACCGGGTCAGCCCTCTCTGTTATTTATGAACAGTTTATTGATGACAAAACTGCAACCATTGAAGCAGTAAGAAAAAAATATCACCAAATAAAGTGTTGTTCTCTTAAACGATATCTTTTGGAAGCTCATTCCAAAAGAATGAATCTGCTATTCTACAAGTTAAATAGATTCAATTATCCTACCCTCAAACATGTTTTCATATTTTCTCTTCCCTTTGAATTACAGCCTGAACTGCAAAGACAAATCTCAGCCTCTACTCTTGATATAGCCAACATCTCTCTTGGAAAGATTTTCCAAATGGCCATGTCATGTTTAGACAAAATCTGTGAACAAAAATAATTCTTTAAAGACCTCATGGAAAACAAACAACCATTTACTTCAGCTTGTAAAAAACCCTACCTCAAGATTGAGTATAAGGATGACAAGAAGTGTGTTTTCCCAACCAAAAAGAAAAAACATTTCCAGAAACACTTCCATAAAAAATTCAGAAAACCTTTTCGTTACTACAAGAAAAAAGACCATTCCCAATACAGAAAAAAGAAATCTGATCGTTGTTTCATCTGTAAGAAATGCGGTCACTTTGCTCGAAACTGTCCACAAAAGTCTGCAAAAGCTGTTCGACTTATTCAACATCTCCAGCATTCCTCAATACTTTCTGAGAATGAAGACATTGAGTCTAATTTTTCAGAACAGTCAGAACAAGATGAACAGACTACTTTCATTACGTAGAGTCCTCTGACTCTGAGGATATTTCAGTTATCTCCACAATTCAAAAGGTCAATCAAGTTTCAAATATTCTCAGACCTTCACTTAAAATGTCAATTCTTCCTTCTAAATTCCATAAACATATTTCTGTTATTGGGTTTATTGATACTGGTTCAGGCACTAGTATGATTGATCCTTCTACTCTTTCTTCAGAATGTTGGGAAAATCATTCAAGATTATTCAAAGTAGTCAATGGAGAAACCTTTGAAACCACTTTGATTACCAAAAAACCATTGGTATTCATTTCTTTCCGAATTGTATAATTTGGAAAAAAAATAGTAGCCTCTCATCTTCCAGACAAAGACTTACTCATGGGGTTTGATATCCTGAAGTTAGTCAAAAGCCTTTGTATCACTAACTCTGAAATTCGGTTCAAACAAATTTTCTTGCCTTATACAGATATTCCTTGTCTGTAAACATTATCTGACACACCTTCTCCATACACAGAAATTTCCCAAAAATTCCTACAGTTCTGTCTAGAAAATCATTCACAATTCCAACATCCCTCATCTTTCTGGAAGAATGAACAATTCTTCATCCATCTTCTTTTCAAACTCAATGAATACATAAACCCTAAAAAAGCATCTCATCCGGGTATGACTCCAACTGACCTCTCACTTGCTAAGCAAGAATGTTCCTAGTTGCTTCAGTAAGGTCTCATTGAACCCACTGATTCAGATTGGGCTTGCAAAGCCTTCAATGTTGAAAAAAGGTCTGAATTATTTCGTGGTAAGAAAGGTTAGTTATTGATTACCAGTCACTTAATTCATTTCTTAAAGATGATAAGTTTCTCCTTCCAAAAATACAGTCACTATTTGTTCATCTTCAGGGGGCTCGTATCTTTTCTAAATTTGATTTAAAAGCTGGTTTCTGGCAACTTGGTATCTCACCAGTTGACCGTCCCAGCCTTCTGTATCCCTGATGCTCATTATCGGTGGACTGTCATACCATTCGGTCTCAAAGTAGCTCCATCTTTGTTTCAAAAGGCAATGGTCAAGATATTTTCTTCGATCCTCCATCATGCTTTGATTTACATCGATGATGTACTATTGTTTTCACCAGACATTGAAAGCCACAAGTAATTACTTTCTGATTTCTTTCACATCATTCAGACATACAGACTTATGCTTTCTGAAAAGAAAAGCAGCATAGGAAAGGAATCAATTGACTTCCTTAGCATGCTGATTAAAGACGGCCACTATCATCAAGGACCATATATTGCGGCAGAATTATTAAAGTTCCCGGACACAAATCTCAGCAAAAAGCAGATACAACAATTTCTCAGAATTGTTAATTATGTCCGTGACTTTATTCCAAAAGTAGCCGTCCACACCAGCAACCTTTCATGCATGCTTAAGAAACAATGTCAACCATGGGAAACAGAACAGACAGAAGCTGTCAGACACCTAAAGGTGATAGCCCAATCACCTCCTCCACTCCAAATTCCCACTAATGGCCAGTGTATCCTCCGGATTAATGCCAGCAATGATTATTGGAGTGTTGTTCTCATTGACAGAATTGATGGATAAGACCACTACTGTGCTCATGCAAGCGACTATTTCAACGATTTAGAAAAGAACTACCATGTGATCTACAAAGAAATCTTAGCAGTGAAATATGGAATTAAAAAATTTGAGTTCCATTTGATCAGCCATAAGTTCCTCATCAACATGGCAACTCCTCTTTTCCTAAAATCTTTGACTTCAAGAATAAATTGCTTCCTGACAAGCAATTACTCAGCCTAAAGAATTGGTTCGTCAAATATGACTTCACAGTCCAGCACATAAAAGGAAAACAGAACCTATCCCTGATTTTCTTACCCATCCATCAATAAATAAACCCTCACTCATTTCCTTAATACAAACCATACCAATCATAGCCATATATCGCTTTCTTTCCTTCAAGGGTCTTACCCAAAAATCTTTTCCCATGAATATCCCTTTCCCGTCAGCCTATCAAATATAGGATTTTACAAAGAAATTCCTCTACAGATACTTCTTGAATGTGCAAAGTACCAAACCTGACCGTTTTCCTTCCCTCTATTTGGAACACCTATTTCTCACCGGTCTTACCCTTTCTAATCTGACCATCTTAGAAGATGAACTATAGTATATGTGGTGTCTCACCACTCTCTAGGCCATAAAGCTCGTCATTCTTGTCAAACCAATTCTCAATCATATCACAACACCTGAGTTTGGTTCAGACCTTCTATGGACACACCTAGAATGGTTCTCGCCACTCACATGGTGGCGTAAACAGTTGAAAAATCTATGTAGTTTTCATGGATTAGACAGAATCCCAGAACAAGAGGCCAACATGTTCGCTACAGTCTTCATCATCCATAGGCTTTATTTCCAACACTCAGAAACTAAAGACTATTGGACGCAGGATATGGCTTACGAATGGAGAACTAACCCACATTCATTCCCAATTAACCATAACCCATATGTCACATCTATTCTAGAAGCCTACCTCATGGAAATCAACAATGTTCAACCTCATGTCACTAACATTCACCACATATCCGTTGGACCAACTCACACCCTCGAAATAAATCCCAAAACTCAAACTTGTACTCCAGGTTCGGGTTCCAGTCTTAAAGGAATCCTTGTTACAGGGCATCGTTCTGATTACACCAATATTTTGTTCCAAGATGCTCAGGATCTGTATCAAGATTTCCAGTCACTTCCCCCATCACAATCTCAGTACACTGTCACTGAGCCTAATCCTCCAAGTCCACATAAGAGAAAAGCTGCTACACCATCACGTGATCTTCCTGAAGCATCTTCCTCACAATACCCATCATTCTCAACACAACCTGAAGATTTCCTAGAACCAGTTCTTCCACCATACCAAAAAGTCAGAACTGCCCTTGGCCATGTGTTCCAGGATGTTTTTATCCAGATCGTGATCCAGATGACACAGATTACTCTGACGTAACCATTTCACTTTAAGTTATTTTGTCATGTTGTAATAATTAAGGTTGCTTTAGCTTTATCTTTAATTTTCATAAAATGTGCTTTTAATAAAGTAAAATTTGTCGTAATAATTAAAGGATTCACAGTCATGCTTTAATTATTACAATTTGTTTTATTACTTTTACTTTAGTTTTGTTAAAGATAAGGGTCCTACCTTATCTCTTTAGTTTTGTAATAATTAGCTTTGTAAAAGATAAGGGTCTCACCTTATCAGTTTGTCTTCAAGGCCTCTATATAATGGCCTTCTCTCCTTTGTAAAATTCAGAAGTTAATCAAGAGTTGAAATCGTGTTTTTATATCTCTATGTCTCTCTAAATCTCTTCTCTCTTCTAGGAATCAAAGAAGTTATTTGAATTAATAAAGATATGTTCACCTCTATTTCCTATACTAAGTATGCTCTACACTTGCCTTGGTTCCAAGGATCCTGTGCACCAGAAACGTTCCGATTTATCCTCTAAAACCGATTTTATAAAAAGAAATTGTTTTCTCACAATGTTCACCCTTTTTGAAGGTCTTGTATGACCGTGTTTTCGGATGGTATCGTGAAAAACTGTTTTGTTTATGATTTTCAGATTTGGTATTTGATGGATAAGTGTATATCGTCTAGAAACCTGAACTTGCGGGCTACTGGCCCTGAGGACAGTCTTGTACTGTTGTAGATCTGGTGTAACAACGCCACGTACAACTACCCAGAATGGCGAAGAATATTTGAAACTTGATTGACCTTTTAAATTGTGCAGATAGCCGAAATATCCTGAGAGTCAGAGGACTCTGCGATAATGAAAGCAGTCTGTTCATCTTATTCTGATTGTTCTGAAAAATTAGACCCAACGTCTTCATTCTCAGAAAGTATTGATGCATGCTGGAGATGTTGAATAAGTCGAACACCTCTTGCAGACTTTTACGGACAGTTTTGAGCAAATTGACTACATTTCTTACAGATGAAACAATGGTTGAATTTCTTTTTTCTGTACTCGGAAGGGTCTTTTTTCTTGAAGTAATGGAAAGGTTTTCCAGATATTTTATGGAAGTGTTTTTGGAAATATTTTTACTTTTTGGTTGGGCAAACACACTTGTTGTCATCCTTGCACTCAATCTTGAGGTAGGGTTTTTACAAGCTGAGGCAAATGGCTGTTTGTTTTCCATGAGGACTTTGAAGAATTCTTTCTGTTCACAGATTTTGTCTAAACATGACATGACCATTTGGAAAATCTCTCTAAGAGAGATGTTGGCTATATCAAGAGTAGAGGCTGTGATTTGTCTTTGTAGTTTAGGCTATAATTCAGAGGGAAGAGAAGATATGAAAACATGTTTGAGGGTAGGATCATTGAATCCATTTAACTTGTAGAATAGCAGACTCATTCTTTTGTAATGAGCTGCCAAAATATGTCGTTTAAGAGAACAACACTTCATTTGGTAATATTCTTTTCTTGCTACTTCAATGGTTGCAGTTTTGTCACCAATAAACTGTTCATAAATAGCAGAGAGGGCTGACGCAGTTGTGGTTTGCATAAACTGGAGTTGTCTGTATTATCCCAAGCTTTCTAACCAGTCTCGTAAGGAGCCCGTTGAACGGGTCATGAATTCTCTAAAAATTGATTCTGACGTAGCATTTGGCTTTGTCATTTGGAGATCAATCCATGCATCAAATTCTTGATATCTGTCATCAAATGTAAACCAGGAGGCTGGTGATGGTTTTGTTGAACCATTTGAGGCTGTGGAGGCATAGGTGGAACAAGCTCTGTTTGAAGAAATACCTGTAGAGGAATTTATTTGTAAAATCCTAAATTTGATAGGCTGACTGTAAAAGGATATTCATGGGAAAGGATTTTTGGGTAAGAGCCTTGAAAGGAAGAGAGTGATACATGGTTATGATTGGTATGGTTTGTATAGAGGAAAAGAGTGAGGGTTTATTTATCAGTGGACGGGTAAGGAAATCTGGGATAAGGTTCTGTTTTCCTTTTATGTACTGGACTGTGAAGTCATATTTGGCAAACCAATTCTTGAGGCTGAGTAATTGCTTGTCAGGAAGCAATTTGTTCTTGAAGTCAAAGATTTTAGGAAAGAGGAGTTGTCCATGTTGATAAAGAACTTATGGCTGATCAGATGGAACTCAAATTTTTTAATTCCATATTTCACTGCCAAGATTTCTTTGTAGATCACGTGGTAGTTCTTTTCTGAATCTTTGAACTGGCCGCTTGCATGAGCACAGTAGTAATCTGATCCATCAATTCTTTCAATGAGATCAGCACTCCAATAATCATCGCTGGCATTAGTCTGGAGGATGCGCTGGCCATTAGTGGGAATTCGGAGTGGAGGAGGTGACTGGACTATCACCTTTAGGTGTCTGACAGCTTTTGTCTATTCTAGTCCCCATGGTTGACACTGTTTCTTGAACATGCGTGAAAGCTTGCTGGTATGGACGACTACTTTTGGAATAAAGTCACGAACATAATTAACAATTCTGAGAAATTATTGTAGCTGCTTTTTGCCGAGATTTGTGTCCGGGAACTTTAATAATTCTGCTGCAATATGTGGTCCTGGATGATAATGGCCGTCTTTAATCACCATGCCAAGGAAGTCAATTGATTTATTTCCTATGCTGCTTTTTTTTTCAGAAAGTATGATTCCATATGTCTAAATCATGTGAAAGAAATTAGAAAGTAATTGCTTGTGGCTTTCACTGTCTGTTGAAAATAATAGTACATCATCGATGTAAATCAAAGCATGATAAAGGACCGCAGAAAACATCTTGACCATTGCCTTTTGAAACAAAGATAGAGCTACTTTGAGACCGAATGGCATGACAGTCCACTGATAATGAGCATCAGGGATATAAAAGGCGATTTTGGTACGGTCAATTGGTGAGATACCAAGTTGCCAGAAACCATCTTTTAAATCAAATTTAGAGAAGATACGAGCCCCTTGAAGATGGAGAAATAGTGACTGTATTTTTGGAAGGGGAAACTTATCATCTTTAAGAAATGAATTAAGTGGCTGGTGATCAATAACTAACCTTTTATTACCACAAGCTGATTTAGACCTTTTTTCAACATAGAAGGCTTTGCAAGCCTAATCTGAATCAGTGGGTTCAATGAGACCTTACTGAAGCAACTGGGAACATTCTTGCTTAGCAAGTGAGAGGTCAGTTGGAGACATACCCGAATGAGATGCTTTTTTAGGGTTTTATGTCTTCATTGAGTTTGAAAGGAAGATGGATGAAGAACGTTCATTCTTCCAGAGAGGTGAGGGATGTTAAAATTGTGAATGATTTTCTGGACAGCGCTGTAGGAATTTCTGGGAAATTTTTATGTATAGAGAAGGTGTGTCCAATAATGCATACAGACGAGGAATATCTGTATAAGACAAGAACATTTTTTTGAACTGAAATCCAGAGTTAGTGATACAAAGGCTTTTGACTAACTTCAGGATATCAAACCCTATGAGTAAGTCTTTGCTTGGAAGATGAGAGGCTACCACTTTTTTCCAAATTATACAATTCGAAAAGAATTGAATACCAATGGGTTTTTTGGTAATCAAAGTTGTTTCAAAGGTTTCTCCATTGACTGCTTTGAATAATCTTGAATGATTTTCCCAACATTCTGGAGGAAGATAAAAGGATCAATCATACTGGTGTCTGAACTAGTGTCAATAAACCCGATAACAAGAATAGGTTTATGGAATTTAGAAGGAAGAATTGACATTTTGAGTGAAGGTTTGGGAATATTTGAAACTTGATTGACCTTTTGAATTGTGGAGGTAACTGAAATATTCTCAGAGTCAGAGGACTCTGCGATAATGAAAGCATTCTGTTCATCTTGTTCTGATTGTTCTGAAAAATTAGATTCAACGTCTTCATTCTCAAAAAGCATTGAGGAATGCTGGAGATGTTGAATAAATCGAACAGTTTTTCCATACTTTATGGACAATTTCGAGCAAAGTGACCGCGTTTCTTACAGATAAAACAACTGTTGGATTTTTTTTCTATATTAGGAAGGGTCTTTTTTCTTCAACTAACGGAAAGGTTTTCTGAATTTTTTGTGGAAGTGTTTCTAGAAATGTTTTACTTTTTAGTTGGACAAACACACTTCTTGTCACTCTTGAGGTAGGGTTTTTTACAAGCTGAGGCAAATGGCTGTTTGTTTTCCATGAGGTCTTTGAAGAATTCTTTTTGTTCACAGATTTTGTCTAAACATGACATGGCCATTTGGAAAATCTTTCCAAGAGAGATGTTGGATACATCAAGAGTAGAGGCTATGATTTGTCTTTGCAGTTCAGGCTGTAATTCAGAGGGAAGAGAAGATACGAAAACATGTTTGAGGGTAGGATCATTGAATCCATTTAACTTATAGAATAACAGACTCATTCTTTTGTAATGAGCTTCCAACAGATGTCGTTTAAGAGAAGAACACGTCATTTAGTGATATTCTTTTCTTGCTGCTTTAATGGTTGCAGTTTTGTCCCCAATAAACTGTTTATAAATAGCAGAGAGGGCTGACCCAGTTGTGGTTTGCATGAACTGGAGTTGTCTGCATTCTCCCAAGCTTTCTAACCGGTCTCTTAAGGAGCCCATTCTAAGGGTCATGAATTCACTGAGAACTGATTCTTGTTTAGCATTTGGCTTTGTCATTTGGAGATCAATCCATGCATCAAATTATTAATATCTGGCAAGCCATTTGTGACGAGGAATGTCATCAAATGTAAACCAGGAGGTTGATGATGGTTTTGTTGAACCATTTGAGAATGGTGGAGGCATAGGTGGAACAACTCTGTTTGTTCAGTTTGAACATTGTTTTCATCAGCAGAGCTCTCAACAATTGGTGTTGATGTTGAGGCAATTGGTTTTTCAGTTTTGGTTCCCATTAGTATGCCGGAGATGTCAACATATTCTGATTCTGAATCTGAAGAAGTAACGTTTAAGTCTGTGGAGGATGATGAGGAGGATAAGGACGGGTTTAACTCATAATCAGTTTGTGGTTCAGATTCTGAAGATGAGACTTGGGTTTGAATACTACGATAATCGTATTGTTCAGCTGGTTGTTTGTCTTTTTTTCAGAGGTTCAGGGGTTGCTGTTGGTGAATCTTCTGGAGGAACAGAAGAAGAAGGAGTGACCTTTGGTTTTGGATCTGAGATTTTGACTTTGGATTTTGATGTTTTAGGTGAAGAAGGTTTTTGTTGAGGAACTTGTTGAGGTTGAAGGTGAGAAAAACCAAAGAATTGGTTATAAACTGGTTGAGATAGGAATGGTGTGTAGAAAGGTTGGTAAGTGTTAAATACTGAAGGGGGGACAAGTATAGATTGGGTCTTGGTAAAGAGGGATGGTCGAGCCTTTTCAGCATCAATTTTGGCTAACTCAGTCTTGAGTTTTCTGATCTCTGCTTTTTTTCTGTTGAACTCTGAACCTCAGATGTGATTGTTAATAATTCTTTTGAGATCTATATCTAGCTCTGAGATTCTGTCCTACAGATTTATATAAATCTGATCAAGACGGTTACTGATAGAGTCAACTTTTCTTTTAGTCTGTGGACCTGATTGGCTACTCGATTAATCTTTTTCCCCAACTGATAAAGTGTTTGATTCTGAACACTGGCATTTTTCTTTGCCAATTCAAAACAGATTCGTACTGTTTTGGTTCTTCAATCTGTCCAGAGGATATAACTGGAGATTGGACAAATGGTATAGACACAACATTAGTTTGTGGGTCGGTGTATTTTTCAAGAGGAGGAAATGACTCATCATAAGATTAGCTCGAAAACATGAGGCATGATCTTATGTTGGGTTGAGTAGTTTGTGTTTGAGACTTTGGGTCTTGTGGAGGTTGTGGAGAAAATAATTTGCAAGGAGACTTAGGATAGGAAGACTTTTTCTTTTTCTTCTTTCTCCTAAGCATGATTTCAATCTCATCATCAACATCCGTATCATCCAAACAAGGACAATCTGGATTGCACATATGGGCTTCAGGAACATCTCATAAGAAATGACCATTGAGTTCATCAGGATATACTGGATACCCGTCTGAGGAAAAACCATGGATTAGGAGTTTCTTTTCTTGATCAATTTAGACTGCAGTGATCATTGCAGTGTAAGAAAGCCTTAGAGTTTCTGAAACTAGTGTAGTCTCAGGTTTTTGAAAAGACAGTTTGACCTGTCCATTATTTCTTCTTTCAAAAGTGGCTTGTGTGGTTTGAACTGGTTCAAAATTTTGATGGAAGTGCTCATAATTGGTTGACCATTCAAGAGGCATGAATTTGAGCAAATCTTGCTTCTGAATCTGTTTGGGAATTTGGATTATGGTTGGTATGGTGTCTGTGTCGGCAAGGATCATCAGGGCATCTGATGTGGTTTGGGCTGCAGGAAGATCTAGTGTATGATTCTGTAATCTATACACTATTTGATGATGGAGGGTTGCAACTTTGAAAGTTGGGGTTTGTTCTGCGCCCTGGAGCTGAACTTGAACTTTCAAAGTTGTTGCCAGGTTGGGATCTTTTAAGGACATGTTGAAATTCAAATAGAAAGTCAACAAAACACTACCAGCATGGAATGTTGTCAGGATGGTTCCAATAACTGCATGTTGATAATGTTTGAACCGTGTGTATAAAAGATCAATTCTGGCTGTAACAGGTAAGCCTTTTTTGCCATGGAGAGTGAGGATTAATCTTACTCTGTTAAGATGAAGATGTGTATACCCTTCTCATTTCTAAGAGGTTACGAGATCAGAAGGAATCTCTAAAGTGACATATTGTTCACTTTGAGATGCTTAGACGACACACTAATCCAATTGAGATGATTGGATATACTCTTTTGGGAGTGGTCTTCTAGTATTGATCAGGGTTCAGATACTTCTGGTGAGAGAATTTTTTTGTTTATAGAGACTGTAGGGACTCATAACAGGGAATTGGGACTCACTGATTTGAGCAGACTCGGGGATATAGAAATATTCAACTAGATTTTCGATTTTTGAGGCAACATGTTTCTAACAGTTTTTTGGTAAAGAAAGAGTGGAAGACAGAGAGATATGAGAGGAAAAAGAGGAAGAAGGAACTAAAGTCGAAGGAGTTGTTTCCATATTTCGAAATCTTCTTCTAGGAGTTTAAATAATGTTATCTGAAATTACTAATGATACCACCTCGGCAAGTGGGTGTTTGGCTCTAATACCATTCTGGGTAGTTGTACGTGGCATTGTTCACCAGATCTACAACAGTTCAAGAATGTTCTTAGAGCCAGTAGCCAGCAAGTTCTGGTTTCCAGCCGATATACACTTATCCATCAAATACCAAATCCGAACAAAGAAATCTTGGCAGTGAAATATAGAATTAAAAAATTTGAGTTCCATCTGATCAACCATAAGTTCCTCATCAACATGGACAGCTATTCTTTTCCTAAAATCTTTCACTTCAAGAACAAATTGCTTCCTAACAAGCAATTACTTATCCTAAAGAAGTAGTTCGCCAAATATGACTTCACAGTCCAGCACATAAAAGTAAACAGAACCTTATCCCTAATTTTCTTACCTGTCCATCTATAAATAAACTCTCACTCATTTCCTCAATACTAACCATACCAACCATAGCTATGTATCGCTCTCTTCCCTTTAAGGCTCTTACCGAAAAATCCTTTCCCATGAATATCCGTTTCCAGTCAGCTTATCAAATCCAAGATTTCGTAAAGAAATTCTTCTACAGGTATTTCTTCAATGTCTAAAGTACCAAACCTGACCGTTTTCCTTCCCTCTGTTTGGAACACCTATTTCTCACCGGTCTTACCCTTTTCAATCTAACCATCTCAGAAGATGAACTATGGTATATGTGGTGTCTCACCACTCTCTATGCTACAAAACTCGTCATCCCTGTCAAACCAATTCTCAATCATATCACAACACCTGAGTTTGCTTCAGACCTTCTATGGACACTCCTAGAATGGTTCTCGCCACTCACATGGTGGCATAAACAGTTGAAAAATCTATGTACTTTTCACGGATTAGACAGAATCCCAGAACAAGAGGCCAACATGTTCGCTACAGTCTTCATCATCCATAGGCTTTATTTCCAACACTCAGAAACTAAAGACTATTGGACGCAGGATATGGCTTACGAATGGAGAACTAACCCACATCTATTCCCAATCAACCATGACCCATCTGTCACATCAATCCTAAAAGCCTATCTCATGGAAATCAATAATATTCAACCTCCTGTCACTGACATTCACCATACATCTGTTGGACAAGCTCACACCCTCGAAATAATTCCCAAAACTCAAACTTGTACTCCAAGTTCGAGTTCTAATCCTAAAGGAATCCTTGTTACAGAGCATTATCCTGATTACACCAATGTTTTGTTCCAAGACGCTCAGGATCCGTATGAAGATTTCCAGTCATTTCTCCCATCACAATCTCAGTACATTGTCACTGAGCCTGATCCTCCAAGTCCACATAAGAGAAAAGTTGCTACACCATCACGTGATCTTCCTAAAACATCTTCCTCACAATACCCATTGTTCTCAACACAACCTGAAGATTTCCCACAACTAGTTCTTCCACCATCACCAAAAAGTCAGAACTGCCCTTGGCCATGTGTTCCAGGATTTTCTCATCCAAGTCATGATCTAGATGATACAGACTCCTCTGATGCAACCATTTCGCTTTAAGTTATTTTGTCATGTTGTAATAATTAAGGTTGCTTTAGCTTTATCTTTACTTTTCGTAAAATGTGCTTTTAATAAAGTAAAGTCTGTCATAATAATTAAAGCATGCACAGTCATGCTTTAATTATTAAAGTTTTTTTTATTACTTTTACTTTAGCTTGATTAAAGATAAAAGTCCCACCTTATCTCTTTACCTTTGCAATAATTAGCTTTGTAAAAGATAAGGGTCCCATCTTATCAGTTTGTCTCTAGGGCCTCTATATAATGGCCTTCTCTCCTTTGTAAAATTCAGAAGTTAATCAAGAGTTGAAATCGTGTTTTCATATCTCTATGTCTCTCTAAATCTCTTCTATCTTCTAAGAATCAAAGAAGTTATTTGAATTAATAAAGATACGTTCACCTCTATTTCCTATACTGAGTATGCTCTGCACTTGCCTTGGTTCCAAGGATTCTATGCACAAAAAAAGTTTTGATTTATCCTCCAAAACTGATTTTATAAAAAGAAATTATTTTCTCACAACATTTACCCTCTATGAAGGTCTTGTATGACCGTATTTTTGGGTGGTATCGTGAAAAACTATTTTGTTTATGATTTTTAGATTTGGTATTTGATGGATAAGTGTATAACGACTAGAAACCAGAACTTGCGGGCTACTGGCTCTAAGGACTGTCTTGTACTGTTGTAGACCTGGTGTATCAACGCCACGTACAACTACCTAGAATGGTATCAGAGCCCTCCAAGCATCTCAAAGTGAGTAATATGTCACTTTAGAGATTCCTTCTGATCTCGTAACCTCTTAGAAACGAGAAGGGTATACACATTTTCATCTTGGCGGAGTAAGATTAATCTTCACTCTCCATGGCAGAAAAAACTTGCCTGTTACAGCTAGAATTGCTCTTCTAGACACACGGCTCAAACAGTATCAACATGCTGTTATTGGAACTATCCTGACAACACTCTATGCTGGTAGTGTTTTGTTTTGTTGACTTTCTATCTGAATTTCAACATGTCCTTAGAAGATCCCAACCTGCCAACAACTTTGAAAGTTCAAGTTCAGCTCTAGGGAGCAGAACAAACCCCAACTTCCAAAATTGCAACCCTCCATTATCAAATAGCGTACAGATTACAGAATCATGCACTAGATCTTCCTACAGCCCAAACCACATCAGATGCCCTGATGATCCTTGCCAACATAGACACCATACCAACCATAATCTAAATTCCCAAACAGATCCAAAAGTAAGATTTACTCAAACTCATGCCTCTTGAATGGTTGACCAATTATGAGCACTTCCATCAAAATTCTGAACCAATTCAAACCACACAAGCCACTTTTGAAAAAAGAAATGATGGACAGGTCAAACTATATTTTCAAAAACCTGAGACTACACCAGTTTAAGAAACTCCAAGGCTTTCTTACATTACAATGATCACTGCAGTCCAAACTGGTCAAGAAACAAAACTCCCAATCCATGTTTTTCCTCAGACGGGTATCCAGTATATCCTGATAAACTTAATGGTCATTTCTTATGGGATGTTCCTGAAGCCCATATGTGCAATCCAGATTGTCTTTGTTTGGATGATACGGATGTTGATGATGAGATTGAGACATGTCTGCCAGAAAGCGCATCTGCAACAATGCTTTCCTTACCTTGCTTGTAACGAATGATGTATGGAAATGTCTCTATGAATTCTACCCATCGAGTATGTCTCTTATTAGCTTGTGTTGGACTTTAAGGTGTTTCAAGGACTCGTGATCGGTGTGAATCACGAACTCCTTAGGCCATAGGTAGTGCTGCCACGTTTCTAATGCTCGAACTAATGTATACAAATCCTTATCGTAAGATTGGTCGTCCCTTCTGTATTAGGACTGCACCAATACCAATACCTGAGGCATCGCATTCAATTTCAAATGTTTTATTAAAGTTCGGCAAAAACTGGTCAGTTTTTGCCTGATCATTTGAAAACAAATTTTTTTTCTAAATTGTGTTTTTCATATACAAAATTGTATGATAGATTTTTCTTGTGATTTTTTAAGCTAAAAACTTTAAAGACAGAGAGAAATTTCAAAACTATGGCATCAACTTCATCAAACGAAGCTTCTACTTATTTTGTTATTAATCTAATCTCACTTTCTTCTACTCTATCTTTACCTAAATCCTGCATTAAACAGACAACCAACAAAATTGAAAATCTTGTTAAAAATCCTTATATTCCTGAATTTTCCCAGATCAATGAGTCATTTTTCCCTCTTATCAGTCCTTATCAACTTTATAATTGACCACACTCACTTACCCAGAGCATTTGAACTCTCATTATCACAAAAATACCACATCCAAAAAAATATATCCAGTCTTCTAGATTGAATCAGTGAACCCTTCAAGCTACCACAGCTGAACAATATGTCACTCTGGAAATACCCCCAGAGTTGATTTCCAATTAGAAAATAGAATGTTATACTCATCTCCATCTCGGAGGAGTAAGACTAATCCTGACCTTACATGGAAGGAAGGGGTTACCAGTCATAGCCAGAATTACTATGCTAGACGCCAGATTTAAACAGTATCAAGATGTTGTTATTGATACTGTTCTACAACTTTTCATGCAGGAAGTGTTCTTCTCACTTTCTATCTAAATTTCAACCTTTCTATTCAAGATACAAACTTGTTAACAGTGTTGAAAGTCCAAGTACAAATTCAAGGTGCAGAACAAATCTCTTCTACAAAAAT
The DNA here is from genome assembly GCA_030444775.1 of Atalantia buxifolia. Classification (NCBI taxonomy): domain Eukaryota; kingdom Viridiplantae; phylum Streptophyta; class Magnoliopsida; order Sapindales; family Rutaceae; genus Atalantia; species Atalantia buxifolia. Next base: position 5,032,165 of record CM059838.1, read on the forward strand.
TGTAACTCTTCACCTCCAACTTGCCTATAAGCTTCAAAACCATGCCTTAGACCTTTCTACACCAGAAAACCAGTCTGACACCCTCATGGTATTAGCAAAATCTGACCAGATCCCTACTATCATCCAAATTCCAAGACAGATCTCACGACATGAGCTCATAAAACTCATTCCCTTGGAATGGATTTCCAAATATGAGAAGTTCCACACCAACACTACTCCCATTCAGATATCAGAAAGCATGTTTGAAAGGCGACCTGTCAGAATGACTTTCTGGCCCCCACCAACGGCCCCTGAAGAGCCTCCAAGGCTATCATTTACTTATTCAGTAATGATCACAGCCATCCAAACAGCTCAGGAAAATCTACAAATTATAGGATTCAATTCAGAAGGAAATCTTATATACCCTGCTAAAATTAACAGTCATTTCCTATGGGATACCCCAAATGCAGGAAAGTGCGACCCAGATTGTCTCTGTTGGGATGATTGTGAGGAGGATGATTTTGATTCAAAAAGGAGAAGAAAACCAAAAAAGAAAGCTCATTCTCCATGTAAACATAGCAAACCCAAACCACCTTATGATCCTCCACCTCCACCAGCTCCTTTACCCATATACAAAAAAGAGCTTAAATGGATTGCAAAAAATTACAAAACTAGAGTTCTTCCATCAATCCAAAACCCAATTCCCATTGTACAGCCTATGGCTTGTATGATGTTTAAATCAACCTCCCAAGATTATTCTTCAAATTTTCCAGTCTTAGAAACCCACACTGACCCATAAAGAAAAATAATCATCAAACCTTTTGTTCTTTCAGCCATAACTCCTACAGGTCATCTAGAGGAACCCAAACTTTTTGAATCAGTTCTCAACTGGCAAACACAAAACGCCAGAGCACAAAATGAAACCCTGTAGACAGTCACAAAAAAATTGATAAAATCAGTTTACGAAGTGATCAGATTGAAATAAAATTTGATTCAATCACCGCACAAATGCAACAGATATGCACAAATCCGCAATCCAGAATCTCTCAACTGGATTCACAATTGAAACAGATGTTGAGTCAAAGATACTATGGACCAGAGTTTGATAAAAAAAGAAAATGAATTCAGGCGATTAAGGGCAGAACTTGATCAGATTGAGTCAGAAAGGCATCAGCCTACACTCTTTACCAAATCACCACCAATACCATCCATCAGCCCGACCTACCATCCTTTTGCTCTTATGCTTTCACCAATCAGACCATATGACCCATCCAAATTGTTTGGTATGATCTATACTCTTTTTAAGAGTAATCCACACACAAAACCACTTCAAGCCAAACCTAAACCAAGAACAATTAAAATCCGCCAACCAACTTTGACCATACCAGAACAACAGTCTCCAACATATACTCCATCACCTTCACAAGTCCATCTACAGCCTACCCAGACCAAAGATAAAGTACCCATGCAACAATTCAGTGCCTAGACAATTCTAGAACCATCAAATTCAGAAGACCAAACTTCTGATTCAAACCTAGCCATCTCTGAAAGCCCAACTGAAACAGAAACAGAAACTTCTATATCAACTAGAGACTCTGAAAAGTCTTATGCTGATATCACCAAAATTCTAATAGCTCAAACAGAAGAAACAGAACCTGCCTAATCATAAAAAACCGACCGAATCTTTGAAATACCTTCAGACATTGAAGACGATCCAGATGAATCCTTAGCAACAAACAAACCTGCTCAACCTCAAACTCAAAATGATCATAAACCATCAAATGGCCCATGGTTCGCTTTTGATGATATACCCGCAACCAAATAGAGAGAAAAATTATTAGAAATGTCAGCCTGGATAGACCTCCAAATGCTAAGAGCAAATGCAACTATAGAATTAGTCCTTAGAGAGTTTGCTACCTGTTTTACGGGATCTTTAAAGGATTGGTTTGACACTTTAGGCCAATACAGACAATTACAGTTTGTGCAATTGCCTAATGTCTCTACTGCTCTTTCCATCATTCATAAACAATTTATTGGAGAACCAGCTATATTTTTGAAGCTGGGAGAAGGGATTACTAAACAAGAAACGTTGCTCGCTCAATTAAAAAGATCTTAATTTCCATTATAAGTGGATGTCAATCTTGTTCTACAAGTTGAATGGATTCAATGATCCTACTCTCAAACATGTATTTCTCGCATCATTACCAGAAGAATTGCAACGAGATGTACGGAGGCAGCTCACAGTTCATAATCTCAACATTGATAACATCTCTTTGGGAAAAATCTTCTAGATTTCCAAAGGATGTTTGGATAAACTGTGTGAACAGAAAAAGTTTTTCAAAGATCTGTTGAAAGACAAGGAGCCTTTTAGAAGTCCTTGCAAAAAGCCCTATCTACAGATCAAATGCAAAAAAAAAAAGAAAGATTGTGATTATAGTACCAAAAAGAAAAGACATTTAAGAAAGTTCAAAAATCCAAATTCTTTTCCTCGGTCAAAACCTCGAAAGAAATCCTACAGATTTTTTAGGAAAAGATCAACTTCTTCTAGAGAATAGAAAAGGAGAAAATCAAGCAGATGTTACATTTGCAAAAAGAAAGGCCATTATACTAAAGATTATCCAAATAAGAAAGACAAAGCAATTAGACTGATCGAGCATTTGCGGGCCACCACTGTTCGCACTGGAAAACTCATCTGATGAATTAGAAAATAATGAGTTTCAATCTGTCCTCCATCAACAACTCTTATCCCTAGACACTACTATTCCTATCCCCTCAATAAAACTCTAAATCCTACCCTCCATATTCTAAAGACCAATTCCTGCCATTGGACTTCTTGGCATAATTGCCCAAAGAAATATGTTAAACCCAGACATTCTTCCATCTGAGTACTGGCAACATTATGAAGAAAATTTCAAAGCTGTCAATAGAAAATTCTTCACAACCAAATTGATTACCAAAAAACCTATTGGTATTCATATTTTTCCAAATTGTATTATCTGGACGAAAGTCATTAATTCAAATATGCCTAATAAGGATATCTTGTTAGGATTTGATATCATTCACTAGATAAAACACCTCCAAATCATTCCTACTAGCACTCGAATCAAGTCCATGTTCAAACCCTTCACCAAAAATTCTTAAGCTTTATAATTTATCTGAAACCCTCAGCCTTTTCAAGATATTTCAAAAAAACTTTTGAATTATTATCTTGAGTCTCATGCTTATTTCCACCATCCAAATCCTTTGTGGAAAAATAAACATTTATTTATTCAGTTGCCCTTTAAACTGAACGAAGACGTCAATCCAACCAAAGCCACCCATCCAGGAATGAGTCCTTCAGACTTAGTTCTAGCCCAAAAAGAATGTTCTCAGTTGCTAGCCCAAGGTCTTATTGAGCCCACAAGTTCTCAATGGGCTTGCCAAGCTTTTTATGTTGAAAAACATTCTGACATTGTTAGAGGAAAAAAACAATTAGTCATTGACTATCAGCCTCTAAACATGTTTTTACAAGATGACAAATTTCCTTTGCCGAAAAGACAAAGCATGTTCACTTATCTCAAAAATGCCAAATATTTTCAAAATTTGATCTCAATTCAGTTTTTGGCAACTTGGCATCAAACCCTCAGAAAGATATAAAACCGTTTTTTGCATAACAAATGCCCATTATCAATGGACGGTTTTACTTTTTGGCCTTAAAACAACCCTTTCTATTTTCGAAAAGTCCATGGTCAAAATCTTTCAACTCATTCTGCATAGTTCATTGATTTATCCAATTAATTCTTTGATATTATCCAATCTCACGGAATCATGTTGTCAGCTAAGAAAAGCACGATTGGAACAAAAGACATTGAATTTCTTGGGATGATTATCAAAGATGGACATTACCAGCCAGGAAACACATAGCCCAAGAGCTAATCCACTTTCCAGACCAGCACCTTTCCAAAAGGCAAATACAGCAATTCCTCAGAATAATCAATTATATCAGGGATTTTATTCTTCATATTGACTACCATACACGACAGTTGTCAACCTTATTAAAGAAAAGTCCACAATCATGGAATGACAACCATACACGTGCTCTCATCGCTCTAAAAGAGATTACGCAAAATCCACCACCATTAAAGTTGATAGCAAATGGCAAGCGAATTCTCCAAACAAACGCAAGTGATGAATCTTGGGGGACCATCCTCCTTGAAGAAACAGACGGAAAAGAGAACTTTATTGCCTATGCTAATGGTCATTTCTCTGACACAGATTCATTACCACACTGTTTTCAAAGAAATCTTTGCGATAAAAAATGGTATTCAGAAATTCAAGTATCATCTTATCCGCCACCATTTTCTTATCAGATTAGACAACTCAGCTTTTCCCAACATCATGAACTTTAAAGGGAAAAAAGTTCTAGAAAAGATGTTGCTCAGACAGAAAAATTGGTTTTCAAAATATGACTTCTCTGTGAAGCATATAAAAGGAGCTCAAAACCTCATCCCTGACATGCTCTCGAGACTTGCAAAACCAGACAAATCCTTGTTCTTTGTATCCTCAAATTACCATTTTCCTATCATCTCCATGGCCACTTCACTCCAAACACAAGCCATTACCAAAGATCTTTCCTTTTCGGAAAAACATTTACCACTGTTTTTGCTATCCAAGAGTTTGCCAAAAAAACGGTTTTTGGGTTTTTTATGAAAGCCTATCTCCTTTCAGACTCATTTCCATTCTCAACTTTTTATATAGAAAACTTGTTCTCGTTTGGTGCTAACCGTTCTCTATGCCACAAAGTTAATTGTTTCTGTCATACTTACTTTGGAACAACTCCTTAATCTAGAAAAATCAACCTCACTCATCTGGACTCTCCTTAAATGGTTTTCTCTATTACTGTGGTGGAGAAGGAAATTACAACAATTATCAGAAGTCTACAACTTGGAACGTATGGTAGCAATAGAAGCAAAAATGTTCATAACAGTGTTCATTATTCAAAGACCATACTTCCAACACCCAGACACCTACCTGTTTTGGACTCAAGATCAGGTATATGATTGGTTAACTATTCCATACCCAACTCTCCTTGAACAAGACAAAGAAATCCAAAACAGCCTCCACAATTATCTTTGTGAGTTAAACAATCAACCTGCTCCACACAAAAATATTTCTCATACCTCTCTCGTTCCACAACATGAGATCATTATGATTCCCACTCCTTCAACAATCTCAAGATCTAAATCAACTGGAATCATCATCAATGAACAAAAAATCAAATTTCACAGATTTTCTGTACCAAGATGCGCAAGACCCATAAGAAGATTTTTTACCATTAAGTCAGCATCTCCAACAACTCGAGCAAATCCAACCGACACATGAAGCCATCAGTTTCAGCAATCAACCACCTCTCACCAACTGTCCGAAAGTAGACAATTGCCCCTGGCCACCTTATCGACCAGATCACAAAATCCAAAGCATCCAAAGTTAAAAGTGCTTTTCTCAAAAAATAAAAATGAAATTGACAGCTCATCCGACGAGGACTACATGAATCTATCATCTCCATACTTAAAGTAGTTTGTCTTGGCTTACTTTTTCAAAAGTTATTTGTTTTCGTGTAATTATGAGTACTTTACTTTTTCAAAGCTTGTAATAATTAAAGCATGAGTCATGCTTTAATTTCTCTTTATTGCTTTTACTTTATGGTTTTGTCCTGTATAATTATTAGCTTGCTTTTACTTTAACCTTTTGTCAAAGTCATGCTTTATCAAAAGCATTTGTCGTTTGTAATTATGAAAGCTTGCTTTTAGAAAAGTGATAGGGGTCATGTCCTATCCTTTTCATAATTATTTCTTTACTTTTCAAAAGAGATAGGGGTCCTCTTTCCAGATCTCTTCCTATATAAGCTATGCTTATCTTAGTTTAGAGGAAAAACTCGTTTGAAGAAATAAAATCTTTAGTTTTCTAAAATCATTAGTTTCTAAACTCTCTTCTCTCTCTGTGTCAATAAAGCTCTATGGTTTAAAGAAAAATAAGAAAACTTAAATCTGTTCATTTTGAAATATCATGGAAGTATGCTCTGCACTTACCTTACGCAAGGATCCTGTGCATTAAAAAACTTGATAAGTTTTATTTGGTTTGGTACCCTGTTTTAGATTAAAAGAAAGTCTGTTTTGGGTTGTAAAACCTAGAAATAAAATGTTTTAAGTTTTGATGTTCATCAGGGTATATCGGCTGGAAAGCAAGCATGCGGGCTACTGGTCCAAAGGGCTATTTGTTCACCATTCCTTTGGTATAGCAACGCCACGTACTCCGAACATCTTTTTTTATTACTTCAGTAAACGATGCGGCTAATGTGCTAAAGTCTTTCACAAATCATCGATAGAAACTAGCGAGCCCATGAAAGGTTCTCACATTACTTACATTTGTGGGACTTGGCCACTCTTGGATTGCACGTACCTATTCCTCATCAACCTGTATACCCTGTGCACTTACAACAAATCCTAGAAACACAAGTTTATCGGTGCAAAAAAAAACTTCTTCATATTAGAAAATAACTTTTCTTTTCTAAACACATCTAAAACATATTTCAAATGTACTACATGATCTTTTATGTTTTTGCTATAGATGAGGATATCATCAAAATCAACAACAACAAACTTGCTAATAAAATCTCGCAAGACATGATTTATAAGTCTCATAAAGTGGTCGGGGCAATAGTTGGACTAAAAGACATGGCTAACCATTCATACAAACCATATTTTTGTTTTAAGGGCAGTTTTCTATTAATCTCATTCTTTCATTCTAATCTGATGATATCCACTTTCCAAATCAATTTTGGATAATACACAAGACCCATGTAATTCATCAAGCATATCATCTAGCCTGGGACTAGGATGTTGATATTTTACCGTTATGTTGTTGATGGCTCGACAGTCAACACACACCCTTTATGTCCCATTCTTCTTAGGAATTGATAAATTGAGAACTATACATGGACTCATGTTTCTCTCACGTATCCTTTTTCTATCAATTTATTAATGTGCCTTTGAAGTTCCTTTGTCTGCTCCGAGTTGCTCCTATAGGCTAGTGTATTTGGAATGGCTGCACCGAACACAAAATCAATCTGATGTTCAATTCCACGGATTGGAGGTAAACTATTTAATGCTTCCTTAAGAAAGATATCCTCATACTCCGGTAAAAGAGAAGTAATAGAACAGGCAAAGTAGGGTCAAATTTGTTAGCATTCAAAAATGCCTCTTTGCACAAAAGTACAATCATCGGCTGATGTGAAAACAACACTTTTTTTTATCTCGCTCACTCTCGCGTAAAAATTCTTTTGTTTTCCATCTAATTTTTATTCATGGTTGTATTTTTCTTTCGTTTTTCTCTCACATTTTCCTCGGTATAATGTTGGCACTCAATCTTATCTGCAATCTTCTGATTAAGACCATTTAAGAATCGTGCCATGGCAGCTTCTCTATCCTCCTCCATATTTTCTCTAATTATGGCAATCTCCATTTCTTTATAATAATCCTTTACACTTCAGCTACCTTGTGTAAGATGTTGTAATTTTTGGTACAAGTCTAGATAATAGTGGTTAGGTACAAAATGTCTTCTCATTAATGATTTCATTTCATCCCATGTCTCAATTGGACGTTTCCTATTTCGCCTCCTACTTATAACAAGCTGATCCCACCAAGTAATAGTATGGTCAGAAAACTCAATCACAGTCAATTTTAACTTTTTTGCCTCTAAATAATTGTGGCAGTCAATTATGAGCTCCATTTTCTTTTCCTATTCAAGGTATGCTTCTGGGTTAGATTTTCTTTGAAAAAATGGGATCTTTATCTTTATACCAGTCAATCCATCATCTTTATTCTTATCTCTCCTACCTCGTCTATCTCTCTTATTGCTACCCACTGAGTCCTCCCCTTCATTATATTCATCACTATGATATTCATCAATCTCTCCTTTAGCTGGAGCTCTTTCTCTTCTATGTGCTTGGTGAGCGGGTTGTGGCTACCCACGTGTGTTCTCTACTTAATCCAAACACTCGTGTATGAGCTCTAATTCAGCCTTTATCATCCTTCTCATCTCTCCCATCAATACTTGAATTTGAAAATTTTGAGTAGTTGCGGATTGATCATCTTCATTTATGTTTCGTTCCAGGTTGTGAGACATAGCTAATATCTGCAAAAGAAAGTTAGAAATAATATGGAAAGGACCTCACCTCACTTCCTTATGTGTTTCACTCAAGAAAATGACTCACTTAATTCCACTCTTGTTTCACTCAAATTAATTGGCTTTTACCCTCTAATACGCTTACACTTTCTAATTTTTTTTCCACTCGTAGTAATTCTCAATATGTTCTTATCAAACTAATCAAACCAATATCAGGATTTCAACAACAATTCACAAAGATGACACTAACGAGACTTAAATTTCAAGAGTAAGAAGGCAATGTGTACATAAAGTTGAGTTTTTTATTTTGGGTAAAATTTTCACCTATAGAGTAAAAACTTGTTTTACACTTCCAAGACACAAATCATGGAAAATGAAAGATTTTAAGAGGGGATTCTCTCTATTTTTTTTTTAGGAAAAAGAATAGTTAAACTTGTAGATTTAAGGAGAATTAAAACACAAGCATGCAAAATTGATTTTAAAAAAGAAACCCTAAAATACTGTTCTCGTGGCACTGTTCATGCAAATATTGCTCATGTGGAATTGTTCACGAAAATACTGTTCACGCAGCACTATTCACGACTTTTTTTTTAATAGATACTAGAACAAGGATGAAAAGTTCAAACAAGAATGAAAAACAACAAAGATAGATGGAGCTAACCTTGGTGCCTAGGCTCTGATACTAAATGATTCAAACCCCGTCAAGAACTTACGCGACCTTAATCAATTTAGTCCTCAAGATCGAATCTAAATCAGGAATTGAATGGAACTTCAACCCAATGCTTAATGAAAGAACGAACCTTGGTATGTGAAGACGCCGCAATCAACTATGGATGGTCTGGTTGATAAGTCAAGAGTTTGAACGCCACAAAAATCTGATAAGTTTAAAGAGTTTGTAAAGAACCAAAGAGAAATAACTCCATCATCAATTACATCAAAAACTTATCTGTTTATTGGATATGAGTACATTATATAAGGTTGGTTACAAGACGTTTTGGAAATAAATCTTAAACTAAAAATCAAATCTAAATCTAAATCTAAATAATAGGAAAGAATCTAAATCAAATCAAAATCCTAATCTAAGTGAATAAGAAATAATCTAAATCAAATCAAAATCTTAATTTAAGTAAATAGAAAATAATTTAAATCAAATCAGGATCTTAATTGGCTTAAATGCCTTACATCAATTAAAATGGAAAATAGGCGAATAAAATAGAAATAATTGATTTGCTTCCTAAAGAAAATAATATATTTTCCTGCCATAACGTGCAAGCCAACTCCTTATTTCATGGAAGTGATTATTTGGAAACTTCGAGAGCCAGAATCATGCATTTATCATGTGCAATGTCTTTAATGGGCCTCCACGAATTTGAGTTAGTCCAAGTTGCTCGAATCAATCCATTACGCGCTTCTTTGAATTTCTTTGCTCGAGCTCTTGTAACGTGTCCGACTGGAACTTGAATAGGATCTGAATATGGCTCATCCCACATGCTTGTGTTAGTTTTATCCTTAATTTCATCAGTATTGGTCTTAAGAAATCAGGATAATACCTTTGATGCATTTAAAATTTTTTGTAAAAGGGTTCAAAGTGAAAAAGGTTATACTATTTCATGTATTAAAAGTGATCATGGTAGAGAATTTGAAAATCATACATTTGAATTGAAAGATTTTGCAATGATTTTGACATTGAACATTGATTTTCATCACCAAGGACTCCTAAACAAAATAGAGTAGTTGAGAGAAAGAGTAGGTCTATTCAAGAAATAGTTAGGACCATGTTGAATGAAAATGCATTATCAAAATATTTTTGGGTCGAAGCCGTTAACACCTCGTGCTGTGTTTTGAATCATGTTTTGATTAGACCATATCTTAATAAAACTCCTTATGAGCTTTGGAAAAATAAAAAACCAAACATTTATTATTTCAAAGTTTTTGGATGCAAATATTGAATACAAAAGATAATCTTTGTAAATTTGATCCAAAATCTGATTTTGGTTTTTTTCTTGGATATTCAAATACGAGCAAAACTTATAAAGTGTATGATAAAAAAATCTAACCCTTTCTCTACGTAGAAAGTTGTTGTTAATGATGATGCAGATGAAGAATTACAACAAAAAGAGCCTTCAAATGTCAAACAAGATGATTCACCATGTGAGAATTAAGAGGAGCAACAAGAAGAACAAACTAATATGGAGCAAAATCAAGGTAACTCTCAAACACTCTCCAAGGTATGAAGGTATGTTTCTTCTCACCCTAAAGACTTAATCTTAGGTGATCTTTCAAGAAACGCAACCACTAGATCATCATTTAGAAATACTTGTGAGCATGCTGTATTCATATCTCAAATTAAACTAAAATCCTTTTTGGATGCGAAAAACGATAAATATTGGATTATGGTAATGCAAGAGGAGTTAAATCAATTTGAAAGAAACAACGTGTGGAAACTAGTTCCTAAATCAGTACATCAAACTGTTATAGGTACTAAATGGGTATTTAGGAATAAGATAGATGAATCAGATGTGGTTGTAAGGAATAAAACTAGATTAGTGGTTCAAGGATACAACTAAGAAGAAGAAATTGATTTTGATCAAACTTTTGCACTTGTAGCTAGATTATAATCCATTAGGATGCTCTTAGCATTTGCATATCATAAGGATTTCATTTCATATCAAATGAACGTTAAAAGTGTCTTTTAAATTATTACATTATAGAAGAAGTTTATGTGCAACAACCTATGATTTTGAAAATGAAAAATTTTCAGATCATGTTTATAAGTTATCTAAAGCATTATATGGTTTAAAGCAAGCACCTAGAGCATGGTATGATAGGCTTAGAAATTTCTTAATGGTTAATGGTTCTTTAATGGGAAAACCAGATACTACACTTTTTAATGGTTTTTTTAATGAGAAAAGCAGACTACAGTCGTTGGAGGCGGCGTAAAAAGAAGAAAGCCCCCAAAGGAACTCCATGTTGGCAGGAGCCTCCACTGCCTCCAATGATACAAATTCTCTAACTTCGCTAACCCGATGCAGATAACAAGCAGATCAACATACCCTTCACTACAGGATACAGTCTTACATTATGCTTTCACCTGGATCCTACCAGGAGAAATTTCCTCCATTAGAAAAACAAATTGATCCACAGACAAAGGTTGTCACAAAACCTTATGTCCCCAGTAACACCAACAGGTCAAATCGAAGATCCTCGACCTTTTAAGGTGGTTCTTAACTGGCAGACTCAAAATGCCAAAGCTCAGAATACCGTTCTCTAGAATCTGGATGCAAAGATAGAAAGTGTTACTGAACAGGTAAAGCAAACTGGCACAACAATGAATGCAATCGCTGTTCAACTAGAACATATGTATCTAAATCTCAAAAAAAAAACAGAGATCAGACAACTGAAAGCTAAACTTGCCCGGATAGATGCAGAAAAATATCAGCAGCAGCCATCCTTGTTCACTAAATCACTAACCATCCCATTATATACTCCCTCTTTCAGTACGTACCATCCATTTTACACACCATTTTCATATCACCAAACTATAGATTATGCCAAATTCTTTGGCATGTCCCATACCCTGTACAAGCCAATACGAACAAAACCAAAGCCGACTGTTTTTAAACAAACACCATCCCTCAGTGCTCCTACCACCTCAAAATTCCTTGTAACAAATCCACAGGCCTTACCTGAATCCATCCCAAAACCTACACCACCCTCCAAAGACAAAGAACCCATGCATCAATTCTCTTCACAAGCAATCATGCCTGTATTGGTATCTTCATCCAGTTCTGAACCTGAATCATCTAGTTAAGATTCTTCAACTGAGTCCCTCTCCACTACTGACTCAGAAACCGAATTTGTTGATGTTTTAAAATTGCTCATGGTTCAACCTTTTACAGGCTCAAATGAAACTCCTCCACCGGACACTCCAATTGTGGAAGAAACTAAAGAAGAAGAAAGCACTCCATCCTCTGCACCAACCCAGGACACTTCATTGAAATCTTCAAATGGCCCTTACTTCACTTTCGATGACATTCCAAAAGTAAAATGGCCGACAAGGTTCCAAGAATTCACAGCTTGGATTGATGTCTAAATGATCAAACCTAGGCGACTACTCAAAAGGTCCTAAAAGAATTCAGTTCAAGATTTATCGGTTTTTTAAGGGACTGGTTTGAAAGTCTTGGACAATACAGACAATTACAGTTTTTACAGGTTCTTGAGGTTACAATAGCTCTTGGAATTATTTATGAACAATACCTTAGAGAGCCAGCAGCAGTAGATGAACAAGCAAGAAGAGAATTTCATCAAATGAAGTGTTGTTCTCTCCAGATCAAAGACTTGGATTTTCGTTACAAAAGAATGTCCATAATGTATTACAAGCTTAATCGCTTCAATGATCCATCTTTAAAGCATGTGTTTGTAACGTCACTCCCCAAAGAAATCCAACCAGAACTTCAGCGACAAATTAATATTCATAATATGGATATAACCAATCTTTCTCTAGAAAAGATCTACCAACTTGTTGTCAATTGTCTTGAAAAACTCTGTGAACAAAAAGAGTTTTTTAAGGACCTTGTGAATGATAAGCAACCCTTCAGGAGTGCCTGCAAAAAACCCCATCTAACAATCAAATGCAAAGATGAAAAAGATTGCACCTGTTCTACAAAGAAAAAATCCCGTTTTCAAAGATATCCTTAACCTTACAAAAAGAAAAAAACATTCATATCCTAAACCTAAAAAACCCTACCGATTCTTTAAAAAAACACCCTTCTCAATCCTACAAATCCAAAGGGAGTCGTTGTTTTATTTGTAAGAAAAAATGACATTTTGCAAGAAATTGTCGAAATCGGAGAACCAAAGCCATTCGACTTATTGAACATTTCCAAAACTCTTCTCTTCTTTTAGAAAACGAAGATGTTAAATACTTCTTTTCTGAACAAGAAGATTGTGATGAACTAATAGTTTTTGGTCTTACAGATACTAGAGAATACTCCAAGACAGATGATGAGGTGGCAGTAATACAAACCCTTTAACAAGTCCAAACTGTCAACCAATCATTCCCATTCCTTCCATAAAAATCCAACTTTTGCCATCTAAATATGATAAACCAATTTCTCTCATTGGTTTCATTAATACGGGTGCACAAAAGAGCATGCTTAATCCTTCTGTTCTTTCCTCTCATTTGTGGGAAAAATATGTGGAATATTTTAAGGCTGCAAATGGCCAACTGTTCCAAACAAACCTAATTACCAAAAAGCCTGTTAGGATTCAATTTTTTTCTAAATTGTGTCCTTTGGATCAAACCTGTAGGCTCAAAACTACCGGATAAAGACCTTTTGATTGGATTTGATATTCTCTATCTGATCAAGAAACTCCATATAACAGCCTCTGGTATTCGGTATAAACAAATGTTTCAGCCGTATACGGATGTGTTAAAATTGTTTGCTTTTTTAGATGCATCTTCACCCAACGATGCATTAAAACCCTATTTCCTTTCTTTCTACCCAAAAAACCATAGTCTGTTCACACACCCATCTCCTTTGTGGAAAAAAGAAGAATTCTTTATTAAGCTTCCCTTCAAGCTTAATGAGGATATCAATCCCACAAAAGCCACACATCCAGGAGTGACACCTTCTGATCTGAAACTCGCACAAGATGAATGTGCTCAACTTTTGCAGCAAGGACTCATTGAACCAACCAATTCTAATTAGGCATGTCAATCTTTCTATGTGGAAAAACGTTCAGAAAAATTCAGGGGTAAAAAGAGGCTAGTGATTGATTACCAGCCTTTAAAATGTTTTCTTAAGGATGACAAATTCCCCATTCCAAAGATCCAATCTCTGTTCATCCATATCAGTGATGCCAAAGTATACTCAAAATTCGACCTCAAAGCAGGTTTTTGGCAACTAGGGATTCATCCCAGTGAAAGGTATAAGACTGCATTTTGCATACCTAATGCTCATTACCAATGGAAAGTTATGCCTTTCGATCTTAAAATAGCCCCTTCAATTTTTTCAAAAGACAATGATTAAGATCTTTGAACCCATACTACACCATTCACTCATCTACATAGATGATGTCCTGTTTTTCTCAAAAGATCATGATTCCCATAAACACTTGCTTTCACAATTCCTTGAATTAGTGAATGAATATGGCATTATGCTCTTTAAAAAGAAAAGCACTTTAGGTTAGACCTTTGTGGAATTCCTCGACATGATTCTTAAAGATGGGTTTTATCGTCCTGGTCCACACATTGCACAAGAATTAATCCACTTTTCAGACAGCAACTTATCCAGAAAGCAGGTTCAACAGTTTCTCAGGATCGTCAATTATCTCAGGGATTTTTTGCCATATGTAACTATTCGCACCAGCTATTTATAAAAAATGTTGAAGAAATCTACCCCACCATGGGGACCTGCACAGACAGATGCTGTCAAAAAATTAAAACAGTCGACTTAAAAGCCATTACCATTAAAAATCCTTATTACAGGACAACGTATTCTGCAGACGGATGCTAGTGACGAGTATTGGGGAGTAGTACTTTTAGAAAAGATCGGTGATAAAGAATACTATTTTTCCCATGCTAGCGGCTAGCTCAAAGAATCAGAAAAATATTATCACATGATTTACAAGCAGATAATGGCAGTAAAATTAGGACAAAAAAATTTAAATTTCATCTAGTGGGACATACTTTCATAATTAGACTAGACAATTCATCTTTTCCCAAGATTATTGATTTCAAAAATAAATCTCTGCCTGACAAACAACTCATTCTTTTGAAAGCACAGTTTTCAAGTAATGACTACACAGTCCAGCATATAAAAGAAGATAAGAACTTAATTCCAGATCTCCTATCCAGAAAACCCAGCTCAATTACCCTCATTACTCATTTCTCACAATCCCAACATATCCATGGTAACCTCCTTACCAAACATGGCTCTCACTAGAAAAACTTTCCCTTGCAGCCTTACCTTCACCTCACCCAATCAATTCAAGATTTTGCAAAAAAATTCATTTCCGTTATTTCATGAACATCTACAGAACCCAACTAACTGGATTCCCCAGTTTCAATCCTAAACATCTTTTTCTTACAGGTCTCACCATTAGTCCTTCAGCAAATGTTACAGAAGATAAACTTTGGTACTTATGGTGCCTTACTGTCTTGTATGCTACAAAAATTATTTTCCCAGTCAAAACAATTTACAGGAACCTCACAACCTCATCTCAGGCTCTATCCCCTATATGGACACTTTTTGAGTGGTTCTCTCCCCTATCTTGGTAGAGAAAACAGCTTAAAACTATCTGTGATCACTTTCACCTTGATAGATTACTAGACAAAAAAGGAGAACAGTTCACTTCTGTATTCATTGTTCATCATCCATACTTCCAACACCCGGTCACCAAACTTTTATAGACACAGGACCAACCGTATGAATGGAAGACTGTCCCACATCCTTTTCTTCTCAACTATGATCCAACACTGGTAAAAGCTTTAAAAGATTATCTGCTTGAGCTTAACCACGTTCCATCAACACAACCGAATATCCAGCATAGCTCTATAGGTCCACAACATGAACTCTTGCTTATCCCTTCCTCCACAACTAACAGTCCAGCCAGTAGAATTCTTCTAAAAGAAGAAAGGCCAGATTACACCAATATCCTTTTCCAGGATTCTCATGATCCCTGGGAAGAATTCTCTTCCCTCTTACAACCTGTTAATAGTCAATTCGTACCAGTAACCACAGGTAACCCTTCCAATCCATCAGCACCAAGCACTTTCTTCAAACCATCAGCACCTCCTATTAATTATGATCAAATGTATGAAATCTCCCTTGGTGGAAAGAACCTTTTGCTAAGGTTAATAGCGATGTTGACAACCTCTTGCCATCTCACAGCATGTGAAAGATCAACATTGGATCTCAGCTTTACCTCATAAGATAATCAAATCTTTAAGACGTCGTTTGTCTTGTTGTAATAATGTCTTTGCTTTTGCGTTATGCTTTTGCTTTTGCAAAAGTCGTTTTTCTTGTTGTAATACTACCTTTGCTTTTTGCAAAGCATTTGCTTTATCTTTTACTTTGTAATGATGCTGTCTTTAAAGCATCTACTTTTAATGCTTCTGTGGGTTTGTAATCAAATTGATAGAGGGTCTTGTCCTATCTCTTTGAGAGAATTTTCCTTATTTAAAGGAAAGTTTTGTTCTTTTGTAAATTAAGAAGTTTTTGAAGAAAAACTAAGGAGAAAGACTTTTCGCTATGGCTTTCTAAATCTTCTCTTCTTCCCAGTCACCTAAAGAAAACAAAAGTTTCGTAATAGTTCATTCCCCAACTTTGATAAGTATGCTCTGTACTTACCTCATATGAGGATCTTGTGCATCAGAAAGTTTAAGGAGGAGTTTCTGGATCCTAGTCTTGAAACCTTTGTTCATCCATAGTTATTAACCTAAGGTTGGCAAAAAGCATAGGGTGGTATTAGGTTTCTCCTCTAGTATCAAAGCTAGGTTTGTT
Source organism: Atalantia buxifolia (assembly GCA_030444775.1). Taxonomy (NCBI): domain Eukaryota; kingdom Viridiplantae; phylum Streptophyta; class Magnoliopsida; order Sapindales; family Rutaceae; genus Atalantia; species Atalantia buxifolia. The sequence goes on from CM059838.1 coordinate 5,048,814, forward strand.
TACTTTGAGAAATAATTGTATATTGGTAGGAAACCAGTGATATATATTCTGATGGTAATCCTGAATGAGGACTAGATCAGTCTGTAATACTGGTATAATAAGCCATGTACAAGTGTTTCTTCATGAGCATACTTGAAAAATCTATATTAGTAGGAGTGGTACTTAGAGAACCTTGTTTTTCTTTTGGAAACTAGGGAAAATCTTCAACCATGGCTTCATCATCAACTTCAAACTCTTAAATTGCTCTTGTTACTCTTTCTTCTACTCTATCTCTTCCAAAATCAAATTTAAGAAGTTTTTCAAGCAAAAATTAGTTCATACAACCTACCTTGAGTTTTATCTTCCTAATCTACATACATTGAGTTATCATTGAGCTATCATTTGTGTACTTTAAAAGAGAGTATTTGTTGTAATCTTCAAATTCATTATCAAATTGGTGTGAGTATAAGTGTGGGAAACACTTAGGGAAAGGTATTGTATAAGTGAAGGACCACTTGTAAAGGTTTATTGACACCTTAGAAGTCAATTTTAAAAATCTTGAAGCCTTAATAGGCCTGGAAAGTAGAATCTTCAAGCTTCGATTACGTTGAGGCAAGAATGCTGGCAAAGTTTGCCAAACCACAAAAATATTGTGTTTGCTCTCTCATCCCTTATCTCTTTATTTTTTTTTATGTTCAACTTATTGTTATTGATTTCATTAAAACATTAGTTTAAATTATTGTGTGATTTTATTTGCTTAAGTTTTAAAAACCCAATTCACCCCCCTAAGTTGCATAAATAGTATTTCAACTTTACACTTGGAAGTTGTTTAAAGTAGTTGAAGAGGATTTGTCTTATTGAGTACTCATGATGTACAATACAAGTGATGAGAGAAAATATAATTGTTAAACAAACACATTTAAACCGCGGTTTAGAAAAAATAGAAACAGTGTATACTTAACATCTTCATTTGAAAAATTTTCATATCTAAAAGTCTAGGAAACAACATGAAAATCATTCAAGTGATTGTATGAATCTTCATTTTCTAGGCCATATAATGATGGGAGACAATTTAGCACACTAAATTTTAACTTGAAACTCCTAGTAGCTACATTTGAGTATCTGATGCATGATGTGCTCAAATTAGCTTGTGATACAAATCCATTTCAATTTTATCCTCAATTTTAACTTGTGATATAATGTGTCTTCTTGTACCAAGTGTCTTTTCCAATTCAAGGTCGATAGGCTCTAGATCAGGTGACTATGACTTTCCACCGTGCATGGAAAGAACACGTAAAAATTAAAACAAAACTAATGAAAATACACAGAGAGAGAGAAAAGAGAAGTTACGATACTGGCCTTATCACGTTGTTACATACTTACTATGAAAACACATTTAAAACCTGTACATAAAGTTATTTACACAATATTCACAAAAAAGAAATTTAACTCCCCAAATTAAGATAACTCCATGGCAACGGCACCAAAAACTTGTAAAAATTTTATTGTACTCATAAGCGCACGAAACTATTACAGTATACATTTGTGATAATATGTGGTGATCCCACGAGAAGGTAGATTTATTTATGTGCAGGGTTAATATTCCAAGTTCATATGTTTACTAGTTAGAAGTGATTTCTTTAGCTTAGGATTTAAAATAAAATGACGGGAATGAATTAAAGACGAAAGTCTACAAATGAAGTGCTTGAGTCTCTAGACTCACACTCAACACTTCACCATAGGCTTAATATTCTATTTTAGTTTTAGTTAATTTATGGGGGATATTTCCACTCCTCATAATCCTCACTCTAGTAAATATGGTATCAAGCGCTTGTTGTGTCAGACAGTAATGATCTTTCACTGAATATGGCATTAAGAACATATTGTGCCAAACCGATAACAATCCTTCGGTCGATAAAGTGACAATGCCATCGGTGTCATGAGAAAGCCGTCAAATTACAACCCATACTCCAATACATATAATCCTGGATGGAGAGACCACCCTAATTTTTCATGGTCTCAAGGATTCTAACAGAATGGACCAGCAGCTCCAGCTCCACTAATGCAACCAATTCCTCAAGTTCCTCAAGCCTCTCAACCACTATTTAGACCATACAATCAAAACCAGAATTACTCTCAACCCAGACAATGAGAGGATGCATTCCAGAATTTCAAGAATGTTACTCACTCCACGATTGAACAACAAAACCGAACCATTGATGGACTACGAAATGAGATGAGAGCAGGCTTCAACTTACAAGCCCAATCAGTTTCAAACCTCAAGAAGATGGTGGGACAACTTGCTTCTTCAGTTCAGACTTTGGCAATGACTGTTGAGAAAGGCAAATTCCCAAGTCAACCAGTGACTAATCCTAAAAGAGTGCGTGAAGCAAATACCATTTCACCACAACAACATGGAGAGGTCAAAGCCGTTATGACCTTGCGAAAAGGAGAAGAAGTCGACAACAAAGTAGAGATGCCGGTGATGAAAGAAAATCAAATTGTACCTGTAAATGCTGAGGACTCATCATCTGAGGAGAAAGAAGAAACCAACCCACGAGAATACATTCCTAAAGATCCATTTCCCCAGAGGTTAGTTAAAGGAAAGAAGAGAAAATCCACAAGTGAGATTCTTCAAACAGGTAAGTGAAACATTCACGTTCCATCTTATGTCAAGTTTCTTAAAGACCGTTGCACTAAAAAGAGAAACATTCATGTTCAAAAGAAGGCATTTTTAACAGAAAACGTTAGTTCTATACTCCAACACAAAATTCCTCTAAAATGTAAAAACCCAGGCTCCTCCACTATTTCTTGTAGTATAAGGAACCACACAATTGAGAATGTTTTGTTAGATTTAGGAGCTAGTGTAAATATGTTGCCTTATTCAGTATTTGTGAAACTTGGACTTGGAGAATTACACCCAACTCCAGTGGTGTTACAGCTTACAGATCCATCCATGAAAATACCTCGTAGTATTGTGGAGGACGTGCTTATACAGGTAGACAAGTTTTATTTTCCTATAATTGACAGTCAACCAATACAGGATTCAAGGAAGCATATCCCCATTATCCTAGGTCGACCTTTCTTGGCAACTGCAGATGCTCACATTCAATGCAGAACTGGAAATATGCAGTTGTCCTTTGACAACATGACTATGGAGCTCAACACCTTCAACATTGCCAAACAACTTCTTAATGCAGATGATGGAATTGTTGATGTGGATTTAATTGAAGCATTAGTTGATGATACTTTTCTTCAAATCTTAGTGATGACCCTTTACAAACATGTTTAACTCACTTTGCTTTGGATTTTGATATTGACAGATCAGTCTATGAGGTCAACACCCTATTTCACTCAGCACCATCTATGGACACTAATAAATGGAAGTCAAGAGCTGAACAACTAACACCATCAGAGAAGAAAATCATCCCATCATCAGAATCACCACTGAAACTCGAGCTCAAACCATTACCCAACACTTTCGAATATGCTTTTTTGGGAGAAGAAAGCACTCTGCCGGTCATAATCTCATCACCCTAAATGACGAACAAAAAGGTAAGTTGTTGGATGTTTTAAAAAAGCACAAAGGAGCATTAGGATGGACCATAGCTGACATTAAAGGTATAAACTTAGCATACTGCATGCACTACATTCATCTTGATGAAAATGCTAAATCCACAAGGGAAATACAACGTCGGTTGAACCCTAACATGAAAGAAGTTGTTAGAACTGAAGTTCTTAAACTGTTAGACGCAGGTATCATTTACCCCATTTCTGATAGTTCATGGGTCAGTCCTGTGCAAGTTGTCCCTAAAAAATCAGGAGTCACAGTAGTTACCAATGCTGATAATGAATTTATACCCACTAGAGTGACTACAGGATGGCGTGTATGCATTGACCATAGAAAATTGAATTCTGTCACACATAAAGACCATTTTCCTTTACCATTTATTGATCAAATACTTGATAGATTAACAGGCCATGAATTTTATTGCTTTCTAGATGGCTACTCAGGATACAATCAGATTCCCAGAGCACCAAAAGATGAAGAGAAAACCAATTTCACTTGCCCTTTTGGCACTTTTGCATATAGGAGGATGCTATTTGGATTATGTAATTCACCTGCTACATTTCAACGATGCATGTTAAACATTTTTTCTGATATGGTTGAACAATTTCTTGAGGTCTTTATGGATGATTTTTCTATTTTTGGAGATTCATTTGATCAATGTTTACATCATTTGACGAAAGTTCTACAGAGATGTATCGAGAAAAATTTGGTCTTAAATTGAGCGAAGTGCCATTTTATGATAAAATAAGGTATAGTTCTGGATCACATCATTTCATGTAAAGGTATTGAGGTTGACAAAGCCAACTTGGATCTCATTTCCAATCTTGCTCCACCTAAAACAGCTAGAGAAGTAAGATCTTTCCTTGGGCATGCTGGTTTTTATAGACGTTTCATTAAGGATTTTAGCAAAGTTTCTAGACCCTTATGCAATTTACTTGCGAAGAATGTACATTTTGTCTGATGATTCATGTCTTGTAGCATTTGAAAAGCTAAAGCAATTGTTGACGTCATCACCCATCATTCAGCCACCAAACTGGAGCTTACCATTCGAACTCATATATGATGCTTCTGATTATGCAGTAGGAGCAGTATTAGGACAAAGAGTTGATCGAATTCCCCATGTTATTTACTATGCTAGTATGATATTAAATGATGCACAGTTCAACTATTCAACTACTGAAAAAGAAATGCTAGTAGTAGTATTTGCATTAGAAAAATTTTGATATTCTCTCATTGGTTCTAAAATTATTGTGTTCACAGATCATGCTGCTCTAAAATATCTTCTCACAAAGAAAGATCCAAAAGCTAGATTAATTCGTTGTGTGTTTCTTTTACAAGAGTTTGACTTGGAATTCAAAGATAAGAAAGGGACAGAAAATGTTGTGGCTGACCATCTCTCTCGTCTCCATTTTGACATAATAACAGAACCCTTAATATTGAATGAGTCATTTCTGGATGAGCGATTAATGAGTGTGGAAGTATTACCTTGGTATGCTGATATCGTTAATTATCCTGTTACAGGTAAACCTTCAGAGCATTAGGCCAAGCAGGACAAGGCTAAATTTTTTGCGGAATAAAGAATTTTTTCTAGGATGACCCGTATCTGTTCAAGTATTGTGCAGATCAAATTATTAGACGATGTGTCCCAGTAAATGAATTTAAAACATCCTTTCGTTCTGCCATGAACAAGCTTGCGGAGGCCATTTTAGCGCTAAGAAAACAGCGACAAAAGTTCTATAATGTGGTTTCTATTGGCCAACTATATTTTAAGATGCTTACATCTTTTGCTCTTCATGTGATAGGTGTCAACGAATAGGGAGCATTACACGAAGGAACATAATGCCACTAAATCCAATTTTAATGGTTGAGATTTTTGATGTGTGGGGTATCGACTTCACGGGATCCTTTCTCGCTTCTTTTGGCCATCAATACATATTGGTTGCTGTTGACTATGTATCGAAATGGGTAGAGGCAATTCCATGCAGAACCAATTATCATAATGTGGTGATAGGATTTTTGAAAAGCAACATTGTTTCACGCTTTAAATTCCCTCTAGCAATAATCAGTGATGGTGGTACCCACTTTTACAACAAATCATTCAAAGCACTTTTGACAAAGTACTCTATCACTCATAAAGTGGCGACCCCGTATCATCCGCAAACCAGTGGCCAAGTTGAGATCTCCAATCAAGAAATAAAACACATATTAGAAAAAACGGTGAGGCCAGACATAAAAGATTGGTCATTAAGACTCGATGATGCATTATAGGCATATAGAACGGCTTTCAAGACCCCGATTGGGATGTCACCCTACAGGCTAGTATATGGAAAAGCTTGCCACCTACCTGTGGGACTCGAGCATCATGCGTACTGGGCCATCAAGAAATTAAATTTTGACATGCAGCAAGCTAGCTCAGAAAGACGATTACAGCTAGTAGAACTTGAAGAAATTCGTAACGATGCATACGAAAATGCCAAGGTTTACAAGCAGCGAATGACAGTTTTTCATAATAAGCAGATTATAAGAAAATCTTCCACTCCAGGTCAGAAAGTACTTTTATTCAATTCTCGTTTGCACCTATTCCCAAGTAAGTTGCATTCTTGATGGTCTGGCCCCTTTATTGTTCATACTGTTTTTCCAAATGGGCAATTGAAATTAAGGACCCAAAGAACGGTGTCACGTTTAAAGTTAATGGTCAAAGATTAAAGCCATATCCAGAATACCAACCACATAGAGAGGACACCGAAATAAATTTTAGTGACCCACTAGATTTGAATTGAGATTTTTATATCTTTTTGGTGATTTGATTTTTTCTTTCTTTTTACTATTCTTCTGCTAATTGAAATTATTTGTGCATAAGTGTGTTTGTTTAACCATTAAGTTTTCTTTTATCACTTTTAATCATGAGACGAATCCTCTTGAACATCTTTAGACGACTTCAATGTGTCCAATCTTATCTTAGAGGCCAGATACGATTTTGTAAAACACATCGTATTTGGAAGCTACAGCCACCTGAGTCAATATCCTACGTTGAGGATTTAGAAAGCCAACTCAGAGACATTGAGAGAAGTGTCTACAACATCCAGTTGGAGCTTGAGATAAATTTCATAAGAGGACGATTGTGATTTTCTTTGCGTGTTTTTGTTTGTTACTCCGTTTGTGTGTTTTAGTTTGTCACCTCGGTCAAGGGGCCGATAACGGTACTCCGTAACAATCAAGTCGGTTACTTCAGTTTCCTATAATAACGGTACTCCGTAACAATCAAGTCGGTTACTTCAGTTTCCTATAACAACAACAAGATTAGCAAAGCTTCACAATCGATTCCTTCACTTCCTCAGAATACCCTTCTTACAATCTATAAAGCTCGGTCCGAACACATGCGATTACTCATGAGGAATAAAATACCTGCTGATATCCGCTGGTTAATCGAAGCCAAAGTATGCTTAGCAAGTGAGTTGCCTACTAAATTTATTGCATACATGCCTGGTTGTGGTAAAGAAAATTACGCAAGAAAGCGAAGAGCTCGAAAAATTTCGGTTGCTTGTCATAAGTGTGCCAGAATGAGATGCGATAAGAAACCATGTTCTTTAGGAGTGGTGTCTGATAACAGAGAAGATAAGATTCAATTCATTAGGGACGGCTTGAATAAAGAGTCATTGGATGATATCCTTTTGTCTCTTGAAACGCATCCCATTGGATATGTGCAAGGAGCGATTCTCCAGTTATGGCCATTATTCCAGAAAGAGTATGCACAATACAGTCTCGGCAATCTGACTATAAACGACCCTGTTTGCCAGTTTATAAGAAAATTGGATGGGAAGCCTATCCTCGACCCATAGAGGGAGTTGAAGCCGTTTCTGGACGTAAAACCAGAGGAAGATGTGAGCCACAGTCGCAACTACCTGTAAATATCCTTTTACTTCACTGTTATTTTATTTCACTGTTGTTTTACCATTTGCATTATTATCTTTAATAATTTTATTTTATCATTGTTTGCTTTTCCTTTTTACTGTTTCCTTTTTGACTGTCAAGCCATGTGCATTACACGATTAATTGACATAGACATGATACCTCATTCACAGCTGGGACCCACTGCCGCCAAGATCCTTAAATATAATTCTTTTCGTTTGCACTCACAAATTATTTTTGAGAAGTATCCTAATGGTAGCTACTCCCAATAAACAATTCAAGAACATTTGTGTGCTTTCTGGATTTAACTATGGCAAATATAAAGAGTTCTTTGAGGCAGCCATTGATCTTGGTCGAAGTATAGCAGAGAGAAAATTACACTTGGTATATGGAGGAGGTGACCGAGGGTTATCAAAATTGGTCTCAGAAGCTGCTTTTGTCAGAAGAAGTCAAGTGTTAGGCATCATACCACAAGCCCTAAAACCTTTGGGCTGTTTGTCTGACTCACCGACTAGAGAAGAGTTAGTTGTCTCAGGTATGCAAGAAAGAATAACTAAAATGCTTAATCATGCTGATGCTTTTATTTTCTTACCAGGAGATCTTGCAACTCTAGAGGTACTTATCACATTGGCATCTTGGGCCCATCTGCACATTCATCAGAAACCCATCGGTTTGTTAAATGTCAATAATTTTTATGATGGTTTTATCGCATTTCTTAACCATGCAATAAAAAACTACTTCATTCTTTCTACGGCGAAAACGCTTTTTATTTGTGCTCACACTGCTAATGAACTACTTGATCTGTTACAAACTTATCGACCAGAGCCAGATCCCAGGACCTTGGTGTTGGGGTGTACAAATAACGATGGTAACAATAGCAGCAGTAAGAAGTACAAATTAGATTTAACTCTCCGCCTGTAAATATTTTATTCTGTGTTGCACTACCCAGGTGATGTCTTCTAAACTTTACTTCTTTCCTTTCAAACATTGAGGACAATGTTTCGTTCTGGTTGGGAGGAGGTGATAGTTGACAATTGTGGAATATTGGTTAAGTTTTTACTAATTTTTTGTTGTAGAAACTAACTGTTGCTAACTTTTTGTGTTGAAGATGGCTGAATATGGAGTGTAGTTACTTTAGAAACGCATCTTCTTAGTTAAAAAAAAAAGAAAAAAAAGGGAAAAAAATAATAATGAAAAAAAAACTTTCTTATTTTTCGTGTGATCTTTCTAACTTTTTCTTTTTGATTTCTCCTTTATAAATATGCATTTTCAAATTTTTGAGTCAAAGATGGCTGAATATAGAGTGTAGTACTGTTCACGACACTGTTCATACCGCGTCACTGTTCAAACCGTGTGCAAATCGTGTTACTGTTCAAACCGCGTGGTCAAACCCGTGGTCAAACCGCGTGCTGTTGACTGATGACGTGGCGCAATCCTGTGCGTCCAAACTGTTTTTAATCTGATGGCCATGATTTACTCAATGTATCTATAAAAAGCAGGCCTCCCCCCCTAATTTGATACCCCTGAATCCATTTTTGAGCTTAGTTTTCTGTAATTCCTTCTCCATCTTGTATTTTCTACATATTTTAATAAATTCTCATTTTACCCTTAGTTCAATTATGAGTAGCTAATTTTCTTTCAAGCTTGGGTAGAAGGTGAAGTCTCAACATGTGTCATGGGCTTTATTTGGTAAATTTATTTTCTCTTCCCCTCTAATTTAAATTCCAGCATTTACATAACTAATTCTACATATAATTAAAATCCACCTCCTCGTGGGATCGACACTCAACACCATTAATCTATTCTACAATAAATTCGTGCGCTTGCGAGTTCAACAAAATTTGCACAATAAGTTTTTGGCGCCGTTGCCGAGGAGGTAAGTATTTTAATTTATAGAATTAATTTTTGTAAATAATTTATTATTATTATTATTATTATTATTTTAGTTGTTTACTTGTAATTTTTTCATAATTAATTAAAAAAAAGCGAATCTACATTTTAGGTAAGAATTTCTTTTTCTCTTCTTTAAATTTCTGCAATTTAATTTTCAAGCTATTTTTCTTTGTAATTTTTCATTTATTTTGTTAATTTAATTTAATTTTATTTATTTTATTTCACGTATTTTTTTGTGTGTTTTCATAGAAAAGTTGTAACAGCGTAATAAGGTTAGTATTGCAATTTCTCCTTCTTCTTTATTTTTATTTATTTTGTTCTCATTTTGATTTTCTTTGCATGGATGGTCGTAGGTCATTATTACCTAATCTTAAACCTATAAACCTTGAATTAGAAAGAATACTTCGCACACACAAACACATTGCACTTAAAGATAAAATTGAAATGAATTTGCAACAACCAGAACCACAGGAAAGGCCATTTAAGGACTACTTCAGTCCTTTAACTAATTTGAGCACATCATGCATAAGATACCCAAATGTAGCTGCTAGGAGTTTTGAGTTAAAACCTAGTGTGCTAAATTGTCTCCCAACTTTTTATGGCCTAGAAAATGAGGACCCATATAATCATCTGAATGATTTTCATACAATTTGTCAAACTTTTAAATATGAGAATTTTTCAGAAGATGATGTTAAACTAGACTATTCCTATTTTCTTTAAAGGATAGAGCTCGTTCATGGTTCAATACATTGCCTGCTAATAGCATTAGAACATGGGAACAAATGGTAACGAAATTTTTAAATAAATATTTCCCAGTGCATAAAACTAATGCTATTCGCAGAGAAATCTCAGAATTCACCCAAAGAGAAGACGAGCAGTTTTTCGAAGCATGGGAGCGATTCAATGGGCTACTTTTGAAGTGTCCACATCATGGGTACGAGAAATGGCACCAACACCAATACTTTTCGGAAGGATTATTGCCAAATGTGCAAGAATGGCTAATGGCAACAAGCAGAGGAGAACTAATGTCAAAAAGTGAATAAGAGATTTGGGATTTCTTCCAGCAACAAGCGGATAATTCCCAACAACGGAGTCGATCTCTCAGGAATACTAGAAGAATTAAAGGAATGAATGAGGTTCACATTGGCAAGTCAAGTTCAGGAATCAAAGAAGTCAAAGAGATGGTTGAAGGCCTCTCTCGACAAATAGCATCGTTAACGACTGCTAAATCATCACAGCAACAAGACCATGACTCATACTCAGATCAAGCCAATGCCATCGGTGTCATGAGGAAGCCATCAAATTACAACCCATACTCCAATACATATAATCCTGGATGGAGAGACCACATCAATTTTTCATGGTCTCAAGGATTCCAACAGAATGGACCAGCAGCTCCCGCTCCACCAATACAACCAATTCCTCAAGTTCCTCAAGTCTCTCAGCCACCATTTAAACCATACAATCAAAACCAAAATTACTCTCAACCTAGACCATGGGAGGATTCATTCCAGAATTTCAAGAATGTTACTCAATCTACAATCGAGCAACAGAACCGCATCATTGATGGACTACGGAATGAGATGAGAGCAAGCTTCAACTCACAAGCCCAATCAGTTTCAAGCCTCGAGAAGATGGTGGAGCAACTTGCTTCTTCAGTTCAGACTTTGGCAATGACTGTTGAGAAAGGCAAATTTCCAAGTCAACCAGTGCCTAATCCTAAAGGAGTACATGGAGCAACTACTAGTTCACCACAACAACATGGAGAGGTCAAAGCCGTCATGACCTTGCGAAAAGGGAAAAAAGTCGACAACAAAGTGGAGATGCCAGCGACTAAAGAAAATCAAATTGTACTTGTAAATGTTGAATACTCACCACCGAAGGAGAAAGAAGAAACCAACCCACGAGAATACGCTCCTAAAGCTCCATTTCTTCAGAGGTTAGCTAAAGGAAAGAAGAGAAAATCCACAGGTGAGATTCTTGAAATCTTCAAATAGGTAAGTGTTAACATCCCTTTACTTGATGCAATAAAACAAGTTTCATCTTATGCCAAGTTTCTTAAAGACCTTTGTACTAAAAAGAGAAACATTCATATTCACAAAAAGGCCTTTTTAACTGAAAATGTTAGTTCTATACTCCAACATAAAATTCCTCTAAAATATAAAGACCCAGGCTCCCCCACTATTTCTTGTAGTATAGGGAACCACACAATTGAGAATGCTTTGTTGGATTTAGGAGCTAGTGTTAATCTCTTGCCTTACTCGGTATTTGTGAAACTTGGATTGGGAGAATTACACCCAACTCCATTGGTGTTACAACTTGCAGATCGGTCCACGAAAATACCTCTTCGTATTGTGGAGGACGTGCTTATACAGGTAGACAAGTTTTATTTTCCTGTTGATTTCATTGTAATTGACACTCAACCAATACAGGATTCAAGGAAGCACATCCCCATTATCCTAGGCCGACCATTCTTGGCAACTGCCAATACTCACATTCAATGCAGAACTGAAAATATGCAGTTGTCCTTTGGCAATATGACCATGGAGCTCAACATCTTCAACATTGCCAAACAACCTCACAATGCAGATGATGGAATTGTTGACGTGGATTTAATTGAAGCATTAGTTGATGATACTTTTCTTTCGAACCTTAGTGATGACCCTTTACAAACATGTCTAACTCACTTTGGTTTGGATTTTGATGTTGACAGATCAGTCGATGAGGTCAACGCCCTACTTGACTCAGCACCAGCCATAGACACTAATAAATGGAAGTCAAGAGTTGAACAACTAGCACCATCAGAGAAGAAAATTATCCCATCATCAGAGTCACCACCGAAACTCGAGCTCAAACCATTACCCAACACTTTGGAATATGCGTTCGTGGGAGAAGAAAGCACTCTACCGGTAATCATCTCATCATCCCTAAATGACAAACAAAAAAGTAAATTGTTGGATGTTTTAAAAGAGCACAAAGGAGCATTAGGATGGACCATAGTAGACATAAAAGGTATAAACCCAGCAGACTGCATGCATTACATTCACCTTGATGAAAATGCTAAATCTACTAGGGAAATACAACGTCGGTTAAATCCTAATATGAAAAAAGTTGTTAGAACGGAAGTCCTTAAACTATTAGACGCAGGTATCATTTACCCCATTTCTGATAGTTCATTGGTCAGTCCTGTGCAAGTTGTCCCCAAAAAGTCAGGAGTCACAGTAGTTACCAATGCTGATAATGAATCGATACCCACTAGAGTGACTACAGGATGGCGTGTATGCATTGATTATAGAAAGTTAAATTCTGTCACACGTAAAGACCATTTTCCTTTACCATTTATTGATCAAATGCTTGATAGATTAGCAGGCCATGAATTTTATTGCTTTCTAGATGGCTATTCAGGATACAATCAGAATCCCATAGCACCAAAAGATCAAGAGAAAACCACTTTCACTTGCCATTTTGGCACTTTTGCATATAGGAGAATGCCATTTGGATTATGTAATGCACCTGCTACATTTCAACGTTGTATGTTAAGCATTTTTTCTGATATGGTTGAATGGTTTCTTGAGGTCTTTATGGATGATTTTGTTATTTTTGGAGATTCATTTGATCAATGTTTACATCATTTGACGAAAGTTTTTCAAAGATGTATTGAGAAAAATTTGGTCTTAAATTGGGAGAAGTGCCATTTTATGGTAAAACAATGTATAGTTCTCGGTCACATCATTTCATACAAAGGTATTGAGGTTGACAAAGCCAAGGTGGATCTCATTTCTAATCTTCCACCACCTAAAACAGTCAGAGAAGTAAGTTCTTTCCTTGGGCATGCTGGTTTTTATAGACGTTTCATTAAAGATTTTAGCAAAGTTTCTAGACTCCTATGCAATTTACTTGCTAAGGATGTACATTTTATCTTTGATGATTCATGTCTTGTAGCATTTGAAAAGTTAAAGCAATTGTTGACGTCATCACCCATCATTCAGCCACCAAACTGGAGCTTACCATTTGAACTCATGTGTGATGCATCTGATTATGCAGTAGGAGCAGTATTAGGACAAAGAGTAGATCGAATTCCCCATGTTATTTACTATGCTAGTATGGCATTAAATGATGCACAGTTGAACTATTCAACTACTGAAAAAGAAATGCTAGCAGTAGTGTTTGCAGTAGAGAAGTTTCGATCTTAGCTTATTGGTTGTAAAATAATTGTATTCATAGATCATGCTGCTCTTAAATTTCTCCTCACAAAGAAAGATGCAAAAGCTAGACTAATTCGCTGGGTGTTACTTTTGCAGGAGTTTAACTTGGAATTCAAAGATAAGAAAGGTTCTAAAAATGTTGTGGCTGACCATCTCTCTCGTCTCCATTTTGACACAATAACAGAACCCTTAATATTGAATGAGTCATTTTCGGATGAGCAATTAATGAGTGTGGAAGTATTACCTTGGTATGCTGATATCGTTAATTATCTTATTACAGGTAAACTTCCAGAGCATTGGGCCAAGCAGGACAAGGCTAAATTTTTTGCGGAAATAAAGAATTTTTTCTAGGATGACCCCTATTTGTTCAAGTATTGTGTAGATCAAATTATTAGACGATGTGTCCCAGAAAATAAATTTCATAACATCCTTTCGTTCTGACATGAACAAGCTTGCGGAGGCCATTTCAGCGCTAAGAAAACAGCTACAAAAGTTCTACAATGTGGTTTCTATTGGCCGACTATATTTCGAGATGCTTACAACTTTTGCTCTTCATGTGATAGGTGTCAACGAATAGGGAGCATTACACGAAGGAACATGATGCCACTAAATCCAATTTTAGTGGTTGAGATTTTTGATGTGTTGGGTATCGACTTCATGGGACCCTTCCCCGCTTCTTTTGGCTATCAATATATATTGATTGCTGTTGACTATGTATTGAAATGGGTAAAGGCAATTCCATGCAGAACCAATGATCATAAAATGGTGATAGGATTTTTGAAGAGCAACATTGTTTCACGCTTTGGATTCCCTCGGGCAATAATCAGTGATGGTAGTACCCACTTTTGCAACAAATCATTCAAAGCACTTTTGACAAAGTACTCTATCACTCATAAAGTGGTGACCTCTTATCATCCGCAAATCAGTGGCCAAGTTGAGATCTTCAATCGAGAAATAAACCACATATTAGAAAAGACGGTGAGGTCGGACAGAAAAGATTGGTCATTAAGACTCGATGATGCATTATGGGCATAAAGAACGGCTTTCAAGACCCCAATTGGGATGTCACCCTACAGGCTAGTGTATGGAAAAGCTTGCCACCTACCTGTGGAACTCGAGCATCGTGCGTACTGGGCCATCAAGAAATTCAATTTTGACATGCAGCAAGCTGGCTCAGAAAGACAATTACAGCTGGCAAAAGTTGAAGAAATTCGTAACGATGCATACGAAAATGCCAAGGTTTACAAGCAGCGAATGAAAGTCTTTCATGATAAGCAGATTATAAGAAAATCTTTCACTCCAGGTCATAAAGTACTTTTATTCAATTCTCGTTTGCACCTATTCCCAGGTAAGCTACGTTCTCGATGGTCTGGCCCCTTTCACTCCAAGTCATACTGTTTTTCCACATGGGGCAATTGAAATTAAGGACCCAAAGAATGGTGTCACGTTTAAAGTTAATGGTCAAAGATTAAAGCCATATCTAGAGTACCAACCACATGGAGAGGACACCGAAATAAATTTGAGTGACCCACCACATTTGAATTAAGATTTTTCTGTCTTTTCGGTGATTTGATTTTTTTTCTTTCTTTTTATTATTCTTCTGCTAATTGAAATTGTTTGTGTATAAGTGTGTTTGTTTAACCATTAAGTTTTCTTTTATCACTCTTAGTCATGAGACAGATCCTCTTGAACATCCTTAGAAGACTTCAACGTGTCCAATCTCATCTCAGAGGCCAGATACGATTTTGTAAAACACATCATATTTGGAAGCTACAACCACCGAAGTTAATATCCCACGTTGAGGATTTAAAAAGCTAACTCAGAGACATTGAGAGAAATGTCTACAACATCCAGTTGGAGCTTGAGGTGAATTCTATAAGAGGACGATTGTGATTTTCTTTGTGTGTTTTTGTTTATTACTCCGTGTGTGTGTTTTAGTTTGTGTGTTCTAGTTTGTCACCCCGGTTAAGTGGCGGATAACGGTACTCCGTGACAATCAAGTCGGTTACTCCAGTTTCCCACAATTACTGATCTTCTAAGGCGAAAGTATGGACAGAAATGAGATCTTGGCAAAGCTTCACAATCGATTCCCTTCACTTCCTCAGAATGCCCTCCTTACAATCTATAAAGCTCATTCCGAACGCATGCGATTGCTCATGAGGAATAACATACCTGTTGATATCCGCTGGTTAATCGAGGCCAAAGTACGCTTGGCAGGTGAGTTGCCTCCTAAATTTATTGCATACATGCCTAGTTGTGGAAAAGGAAATTACGCACGAAAGCGAAGAGCTCAAAAAATTTCGGTTGCTTGTCATAAGTGTGCCAGAATGATATGCGATAAGAAACCATGTTCTTTAGGAATGGTGTCTGATAACAGAGAAGATAAGATTCAATTCATTAGGGATGGCTGGAATAAGGAGTCATTGGATCATATCCTTTTGTCTCTTGAAATGCATCCCAATGGATATGTGCAAGGAGCGATTCTCTAGTTATGGCCATCATTCCAGAAAGAGCACGCACGATACAGTCTCGGGAATCTGCCTATAAACGACCCTGTTTTCCAGTTTATAAGAAAACTGGATGGGAAACCTATCCTCGACCCATAAAGGGCATTGAAGCCGTTTCTTGACGTAAAACCAGAGGAAGATGTGAGCCACAGTTGCAACTACCTGTAAATATCCTTTTACTTCAATGTTATTTTATTTGACTGTTGTTTTACTATTTGCATTATTGTCTTTAATAATTTTATTTTATCATTGTTTGCTTTTCCTTTTTACTGTTTCCTTTTTTGCTCTCAAGCCATGTGAATTACACGATTAATTGACATAGACATGATACCTCATTCACAGCTAGGACCCACTGCCGCCAAGATCCTTAAATATAATTCTTTTCGTTTGCACTCACAAATTATTTTTGAGAAGTATCCTAATGGTAGCTACTCCCAATAAACAATTCAAGAACATTTGTGTGCTTTCTGGATTTAACTATGGCAAATATAAAGAGTTCTTTGAGGCAGCCATTGATCCTGGTCGAAGCATAGCAGAGAGAAAATTACACTTGGTGTATGGAGGAGGTAACCGAAGGTTATCAAAATTGGTCTCAGAAGCTGCTTTTGTCAGAGAAAGTCAAGTGTTAGGCATCATACCACAAGCCCTAAAACCTTTGGGCTGTTTGTCTGACTCACCGACTGGAGAAGAGTTAGTTGTCTCAGGTATGCAAGAAAGAATAACTGAAATGCTTAATCATGCTGATGCTTTTATTTTCTTACCAGGAGATCTTGCAACTCTAGAGGTACTTATCACATTGGCATCTTGGGCCCATCTGCACATTCATCAGAAACCCATCGGTTTGTTAAATGTCAATAATTTTTATGATGGCTTTATCGCATTTCTTAACCATGCAATAAAAAACTACTTCATTCCTTCTATGGCGAAAAAGCTTTTTATTT
Source organism: Atalantia buxifolia (assembly GCA_030444775.1). Classification (NCBI taxonomy): domain Eukaryota; kingdom Viridiplantae; phylum Streptophyta; class Magnoliopsida; order Sapindales; family Rutaceae; genus Atalantia; species Atalantia buxifolia. The sequence goes on from CM059838.1 coordinate 5,065,819, forward strand.
GTGGTCACACTGCTATTGAACTACTTGATCTGTTACAAGCTTATCGACCAGAGCCAGATCCCAGGACCTTGGTGTTGGAGTGTACAAATAACGATGGTAACAATAGCAGCAGTAAGAAGTACAAATTAGATTTAACTCTCCGCCTATAAATATTTTATTCTGTGTTGCACTACCCAGGTAATGTCTTCTAAAGTCTACTTCTTTCCTTTAAAACATTGAGGACAATGTTTCGTTCTGGTTGGGGGGAGGTGATAGTTGACAATTGTGGAATGTTGGTTAAGTTTTACTAATTTTTTGTTGTAGAAACTAACTGTTGCTAACTTTTTGTGTTGAAGATGGCTGAATATGGAGTGTAGTTACTCTAGAAACGCATCTTCTTAGTTAAAAGAAAAAAAAGAAAAAAAAGGGAAAAAAATAATAATGAAAAAAAAACTTTCTTATTTTTCGTGTGATCTTTCTAACTTTTTCTTTTTGATTTCTCCTTTATAAATATGTATTTTTAAATTTTTGAGTCAAAGATGGCTGAATATAGAGTGTAGTACCTCTAGAAACGCATCTTCTTAGTTAAAAAAAATCATTTTCTTTTTCTATCATTTTAAGTGTAACTTTTCCAATTAGTTTTTCTGCATCATTTTCACATTTCTGCATGCATATTTTCCTTTCATGTTTAGAATAGTTTGGGGGTAGAATGTTGTTTAAAAAAAAAACTAGTGTGATTTTGTTTTTATTTTTGGATGACATGATGACTTTCGAATTTTAGTATTTGTATTATCTTTGATCTTGAGTAATGTTACACTATGTTTGCCACTCTACATATTGATGTCGAAGATAAATATGAGTTGCTTGAAAGAATTGACATGTCATAATGAATACCAAGTGAGCTTTTGAGCCTATTATTTTTCTTGGAGAGTAACCCTTTTTGTCCATCTTTCATACAACTTAGCAGTTTACTATTTTATATACGATCTCTATATTCTTTTGAATCAACCCTAAAAAAAAATTGCTTTAAAAAAAAAAGTGTGTTGCTACATCTGAATGTCTATTTAATTAGTAGATATGGAGGATTATCTAGATCCCTAAAAGATGATGGAAAGGTCATCTTTGACCCGTTTGAGCTTTTCTAGCCATCCCTTATGTGAAATATCCATAGTTAGTCCTTTTGAGCCTTTTATTAAAAAAAAAATTTTCTTTGTCAACTTATCATCTGGACCCACTCCAATTTGGAGTATTACCCGATATCTTACAAGTTTCCATCACCTATTCATGTTTGAGAAAAATATAAATAATTGTTTTGTTTAGTAAAGTTGTACAATACCAAAAAAAAGGAAAAAAAAGAAAAAAATTCTCTAAAAAAAAGAAAAAAAAAGAAGAAAGAAAGATATAATACAATAATAAATAAGTGAAATGCACTTTTTTAGTTTCCAAAAAATATTATTTTTCTCAAACATATATTTTGTTTTCTCTATTTTCCTTTCTTTGTTAACCATGTCCCTAGCCTACCTTACATCCTAATAAAAGTCCTTCTTGATTTTAGGTAACTATAGTCTGAAGTAGAAGTTAGTTATATGGGCTAAAAAGATGTAGTGGTGCATAAAAAAGTAAATAAATTGGGTTGACTAGCATTTTGTTTAACTTGAGATCGTGTTATTTCTAAGTTATGGGTATATTCTTTTCATCTTGGTAAGAGTGTGTGATATTATTTCTTTATTATCTTCACTCTATTTATCATTCATTGAAGTGACAATTTTTATTGGGTTTAATTTTCTTGTGAGAGTGTCACTATTACCGGTGAGATTTTGGGGTTTGACATGTCATTTTTGAAAGTAACTGTGACAAAATCTACTTGGTTGATTCACGTGGATGGTTGATGTGGGTGTGATATTTCTTTAGACTGGAGATAATGCTTATACTTTTATTTGATTCCTATCATTAGTCTGATTGAATAAACAAGTTTGTAAAAAACATATATATATATTTTGGATTTGAATTTTGTTTTCGCTTTATTTGCTAGGGACTAGCAATAAGCTGGTTGGGGGGTGTGTTGAGTGTTAGAAAGTGTATATTTATAAAGGAGAAAATCGTCATTTTGTACTTCAAGTTTTACTAACATCTCTAATTTTATTTATTTAAATCTCTTGTAATTTAATTATGAGTGTTTTGTTTTATTTAAGGATTTTATGTATTTTAAGGACATCATGATCATTTCACAATAAACGAGATTTCGGATAGCAAAACGGACGTCACTTTTGAACTCAGGACAGTCGAAAACCTTAAGAGGAGCATAAAACGAAAAATGGCACTGTTCACAAGTACGACACTATTTATATGTACGGTACTGTTCATGGGTACTGTTTACGACACTGTTCATACCGCATCACTGTTCAAACCGTGTGCAAACCGTGTTACTCTTCAAACCGCGTGGTCAAACCCGTGGTCAAACCGCGTACTGTTGACTGATGACGTGGCGTAATCCTGTGCATCCAAACTGTTTTTAATCTGATGGCCATGATTTACTCAATGTATCTATACAAAGGGGGCCTCTCCCCCCCTAATTTGATAACCCTGAATCCATTTTTTAGCTTAGTTTTTTGTAATTCCTTCTCCATCTTGTATTTTCTACGTATTTTAATAAATTCACATTTTACCCTTAGTTCAATTATGAGTAGCTAATTTTCTTTCAAGCTTGGGTTGAAGGTGAAATCTCAACATGTGTCATGGGCTTTATTTGGTAAATTTATTTTCTCTTTCCCTCTAATTTCTGTGGAGGTTTTGACCATTCGTCGACAAATAATAATAATCTTGTCTAGTTACCACTTTGGTTTTACTGGCATCCTAGTATAAGGTTATTATTATTTGGCACAATAAGCCCTTAGCACCATATTGATTAGAGCGTGGTTCATGAGGTGTGGATCCCCCCCCCTCATGATTTAATTGGTATTAATACGGATTATTTAGCCCATGATGCATGTTGATACGGATCCAGATACCCAAGTGCTTTATCTCAATAGCTTCCAGTTTAATTATTTCTGCCAATCCAATTTAAATTCCAGCATCATCTAAATCACTTCCACACAAATCCAACCACCCATTTACATAATTAATTCTACATATAATTAAAATCCACCTCCTCGTGGGATCGACACTCAACACCATTAATCTATTCTACAATAGATTCGTGCGCTTGCGAGTTCAACAAAATTTGCACAACAACAAACACTCAGAACTCACAAATATTGAAACACACAAACAACACACAGACTCATTACTCACGCACAAAGCCACACAACCCTGAAGGCCTCAAGTCTGAACCCTCTTCAATTTGCTGCCAAAACCGACACTCAACAGGCAAAAGCCAACAGCCGCGATCTGATGCCGCGATTTGCTACCATGATTTGCTACCGCCATCTGCTGCCATCCACTATTGTGATCTGCTGCCATCTGCTGCCGTGGGCACCGATCTGCTGCTCTAAAGTTGAAGCCTCCAACCCAAGCTTTCTCCCTTTGTGGCTTTGTGACCCGAACTCAATTTTGAAGCTTTGAAGTTTCATAACTTTCAATCTTTCATGGTAAATACTATATAGTTATATATGCTTAATTATTGATTATTTATTATGTAATTGGTTATGATTCGATTGTTGTAATTATGTATTTTTAAATGTTAGTAATAAAATTAAGAAAATTGGTGTATTTATGATTTTATTATGAATAAATTTTTATTAATTGTTAATAAATAACAAAAATTTTGTCAATTATTAATAATTGAAATAATGTTAATTGATAATTGTTAATAATTGTTAACAACAATTAATAATTGATTTTTTATGAATAAAAAATTAGGACATTAGGTAGATTAAATATTAAAATTAAGTATTATGTTAGTGTTACATATATTTTATAATTATAATGTGTTATATGATTATGTGCACTTCAAGCCTTCAACATTAAAAAAATTAACTACTTCAATTAATATTTTATTGTATGTTAATCATCCGTTAAGTCGTTAAGTACAAGTAATTTGGGCTTGAAATTAAAAGGTTTATAATAAGAATTAAGAAGTAGATAGACAAATAATATCATATTATTATGAGGAATGGGTAATTGGATATTATAAATTAATTATTTAATCATGAATTTCTTGCTTTTCTTTATGGAGTATGAACAATTTGAATTGAAATTACTAATTAGATTATGTTAATAATATTTATGTGTTTTGATTTTTGAATTAATGATTATTAATTATTATTTTGTATATTCAGATACTTAAACACTCAAGATCGAATTTGATGAGTGACGATGAAGAACAAAGTGTATAAATGGGAGGAACCCAAAGAGGTAAAGAAAAGACGAAACAGAAAAGACCACTAATGAAGAAAAGATCGGATGTATGGAATCATTTTACTTTACTCGAAGATAATCCAAACAAATGTAGGTGCAACTATTGTGGTAGACAATATCAATGTCATTCAAGGCTTGATGGGATTACAAATATGACAAGCATATAAAGACATGTGAAGCATACAAGACATTTCAGGAACAACAAAGTAGAAGTTAACAAAATTTGACAGTTGAGGGCAGCGAAGAAAATGCAAGTAATTTAGTTTTGGGTAAAGGATGGAGTCAAGAGGCGTGTTGAAGGGAAATAACTAAAATGATTATTATGGGTGAGTTACTGCTCAGTTTTGTAGACAACAAAGGATTTAGGCATTTTTGTAGTGTAGCTATCCCGCAATTCGTTATACTATCTCGAAGAACTATTAGTAGAGATGTTATGGAGTTATTTTTAGAGGAAAAGGCAATGTTGAAGAGTTTGATTTGCAACAACAAGCAACGGGTTTTTCTTACAACTGATTTATAGACTTCTGTTCAAAACATGAGTTACATTGTGATTACAACTCATTTTATTGATAGTGATTGGTGTTTGAATAGGAGGATTATTAGTTTTAACACAACTGAAGATCATAGAGGGAAGTCGATTGGCAAAAAGATTGTGGCTGGCTTACAAGACTGATGGATAGAGAGGTTGTTTGCAATAACTATTGATAATACCATTACAAATGATATTGTTGTTGGTTATGTCACTATGCAGTTGCTTGCTTGGAGGAATGATGATGCACTTGTGTTGGCAGGACAATATATGCTTGTGCGTTGTTGTGTACATATTTTGAATTTGATTGTTGTTTCAGGGTTAGGTGAGTTGCATACTACTGTTGCCGCTATTCGAAATGCTATGAAGTACGTGAGATCCTCAACCACGAGGCTGTGGACATTTAAACAATGTGTTGAACAGGTGAATTGCCTAAAGGGAATTGTTGTTTTGGATTGTCTTACCAGGTGAATTTCACTTATTTAATATTGATGACTGTGCTGAAATTTCAAGCGGCATTTGATAGAATGACAGGAGTGGATAAAGCTTATGAGGCATACTTTGTTGAGAAAGAAAATAATATTAAAAGGGTGGGCCCCCCTGGACCGGAGGACTGGAGAGTGCTGAACGAATTGTGAAGTTTTATGATGCCACATTATTGTTTTCTACCTCTTTTAGTGTGACTTCTAATCTTTGTTATGATATTATTGGCTTAATTGAGAGTTCATTGACTGCACTATAAGAAAGTACAGATCCTTGGGTGTCCTCTATGGCTTATAGTATAAGGGAAAATTTTGATAAGTATTGGGAGTCCACAAGAAAGATAAAAAAAAATGTTGATTGTTGCCTCTATTCTTGATCCATGAGGGAAAATGAATTTTGCTAAACATATTTTTGAGATTATTTTTGGCAATGATAATTTGATGGTTGAACAAATGACGAAAGCAATGAAGGACTTGTTGAATGAGTTTTATGGTCCCTATAGTGCATTCTCCTCTAGTTCCACACCATCGATGTATAGTGAGAGTGGTCTTAGTGACAGTTATGGTGGTACAAGTTCTTATCAACGTTTTACAACTGAGGCTAATTTGGTGGATGTTGCTGGTGGTGAAGGTGATGACACTTTTCGAGTTGTACAATCTCGATATTTGAATTGTTTTCATCCGATGGCCATGATTAACTCATTCTATCTATAAATAGAGGGCTTTCCTTTAAGATTATTATCTTGTATTTTCTATGTATTTTAATAAAATTATCATTTTACCCTTAGTTCAATTATGAATTGTTAATTTAATTTCAACCTAGGATTGCAGCTGAATCCTCAACATGATCCATGGGCTTAATTTGGTAATTTTAATTTGTTTCTCTAATTTATTTGGGTTATTTTGAATCATCGTGTTAAGATTTTGTACAATATACCAACCCCCTTATTGTGGTTTGGCAGATGAGTACTTTACACTATATTTATTAATGAGAAACTCCCCTCTAGTATTTGTGATTCACGTTGACTCAATGATGACAGAGAATTCATTTAAGTTATTTAGTGGACAATCTTGCCATGTTGTCTACAGTAAGATTATTATCATCTAGCACAATGTATACTTGATACCACATTTAATAGAAGATTATTTCCTCCTAGCACAATGAGTGCTCAATATCATATTTGCTAGAATGAGGACCATGAGGAGTAGAAATACCCCTTCATAAATTAATTGTAACTAAAAAGGAATATTAAGCTTATGGTTGAGTGTGAATCCAAAGACTCAAGCATCTCATTTAACATTGTTTCATCTTAAATTTGTTCTTGCCATTTTGATGAGATTAAGGACAAAACTATCACAAGCACATAGGATGAGGCATATTCAAATCCTATTCAAGTTCCTGTCGGACCTGTTACAAGAGCTCGAGCAAAGAAATTCAAAAAAGCGCTTAATGGATTTATTCAAGCAACTTGAGCTCAATCAAATTCGTGGAGGCTTGTTAAAGGAATCGCACATGATAAATGCGTGATTCAGACTCTTGAAATTTCCAAATAATCACTTCCATGAAATAGGGAGTTGGTTTGCACATTATGGCGGAAAAATATATTATTTTCCTTTTTCAGATACTTTCCCATTTCTTGAGCAGGCTATTAGGGAAACAAATCAGTTAGTTCTATTTTAATCACCTAGTTTCCATTTAATTGATATAATACATTTAAAACCAATTAGGATCGTGATTTAATTTACATTCTTTCCTATCTATTTAGATTAGGATTCTGATTTGGTTTAATTTCTTTCCTATTTACTTAGATTAGGATTCTGATTTGGTTTAAATTCTTTCCTATTTACTTAGATTAAGATTCTAATTTGGTTTTGAATTTTTCCTATTAAGGAAGATTCAGATTCTAATTTGATTTTTAGTTTATGATTTATTTCTAAAAATTCTTGTAACCAACCCTATCTAATGTACTCGTATCCAATAAAGCAAAAGAGAATGTTTTTTTATGCAATTAGTGAGAGAGTTAATTCTCTTTGGTTCTTTATGAACTCTTTAAACTTGTCGAATTTCCATAGTGTTTAAACTCTTGACTTATTAATCAAACCATCCATAGCTGATTGTGGCGTCTTCACATACCAAGGTTCGTGCGTTCAATAAATATTGGGTCAAGGTTCCATTCCATTCCATTCCTAGTTTAGATTCGATCTTGGGAACTAAATTGATTAGGGTCACATCAATTTTTGACGGGGTTCGTATCACATTTTATTTTAAATTTTAGAATGAAATAAATCACATTTAATCAACCCTTATACAATCTTGGAAAGTCAACCCTACACCTGATTAAGTCTACCTCCTTGTGGGATTGACACTCGTTTCTATAAATCTATACTACAATAGATTCGTGAACTTGCGAATACAATAAAATTTGCACAACAAGTTTTTGGCGCCATTGCCGAGGGTAAGTCATTTTAATTTATAGAATTAATTTCCTTTATAAATATTTTGTAAATAACTTTGTGTGCAAGTTTTGAGTGTATTTTCAAAGTAAGTGTGTAATAGCATGATAAAGTCAATATCATAATTTCTTCTCTTATTTTTAGTAGCTTTGTTTTAATTTTTACATATTCTTTGCGTGCATAGTCGAAGGTCACAATCAATGATTTAGAACCTATAGACCTTAAACTAGAAAAGGCACTGGCACACATAGACACATTGCATCAAAAGTTAAAATTGGGAATAAAGTTGAAATGGATTTGAAACAACAACCATAAGCACCACAAGAGAGGCCATTTAAAGACTGCTTCAGTCCCTTAACTAATTTGAGCACATCATGTATAAGATACCCAAATGTAAATGCTAGGAGTTTAGATTTTTCCTTATTTACTTTAAATTAGGATTTTGATTTGATTTTGGTTCAAGATTTATTTCCAAAAATACCAAGGGCAATTATGGGGCAGAATTTCGCATAATTAGCCCTATATAATGTATTCACATCCAATAAGAAAGATAGATCAGTTTTACTATAATTCGTGAGAGAGTTAATTCTCTTTGGTTGCTAACTCTTTGAACTTATCCAATTTTCATGGCGTTCAAACTCTTGGCTTATTAATCAGATCATCCATAGCTAATTGTGGCGTTCTCACATACCAAGGTTCGTGCTTTTATTGAGTATCGGGTCAGGGTTCTATCCAATTCCAAGTTTAGATTTAATCTTAGAGGCTAAATTGATTAAGGTAGCATCAGTTGTTAGCGGGGTTCGTATCAAATTATATGCTCTTTAAAGTATATTAATATATTTATATATAAAAAATACACTTTTGATTAATACAATATTTGGGATATTTTTTCAAATGGTTTAATTATATAAATATTTTGAATGATGTCCATTTATCATATTATATGTATTTGTGTGATCATCTTGTGGATTCACAGAAGACACAAATACAAGTTATCTTATGATTATATAAATTGAGTTCCCAGTTGATAAATAGAGTTGGGTACTCGATTTATGTTTATATTATAGTGAATTTATTGAATAGTTTGTCTTAATTATGTATGAATTTATTGACGCAGTTTAACTATGTTGAATTGGATCACATATGGGATTTAATTAACCTTGAAATGACTGTCAAACTTATTAAATCTTATAAGCATTGATTTTTTTGCGATCTCAATCTTGACACTATAAGAAAACTACCAATAGACAACAAGCACTTTATAACAGATTTCGTTATATCATAAAATTGTAGTAGACTCATGTTAGAATTTTCGTCTTTCAAAAATTGAAGATAAACTTAAAATAGAATTATTGCCTATAAAAAATGTATTTCAAGATAGTGATAGAAATTCTCCATCAAAGTTAGTGATAGAATTCTCCGTCAAGAACTTCGTGATACAAATTTATGTTTGATTATATTTGGCCAAGTTTTAAATTATAAGTTTATCAATAAGAAAAGCAAAACAATGTGTTTTAAATGGAATTTTTAAAAAATATATACATGTATTTGAAACAAAAATGGTGTGTCTATGGTTTATGCCTAGAGCTACGCTAAATGTTTCTAAGTCCTTAACTCGCAAGCACTCTTTCAGCTTAACATTCTCACCCAAATACTCATCACTCTCTCAAGGCCAAACCCTAAAAAACAATGTCAATCCTGCACTCAATCGATCGAAAAACAATGTCATTTTAGAGTCATTCAAGTATGTTGCTACCGTGCTGGTAACGTCATTTAAAAATCGTAGCCCATTGCTATCAAGTCCAACATAGTGTTGAAGTAACCTAGTCTGTTGCGGAGTTCTTGTAAAGAATGTTTAGGATTTAATCACCGGTGGCTTATCAGTCTTAAAGTTCTCACTCTATCCCAGTTTAGCCAGTTTCATTTTGCCTTCTAATACCCTCTATTTCTTTTACTTTATTTCAAATTCACTAAATTAAAACCTCAGTCCTGATTCACTGCTTGCATTCCTTAATTTGCCACCACCAATTGTTTCCATTCTCGATCTAGATTCAATTTATGAGGTATTACTTTATAATCTATCTATTTTCTAATTTCACACTTTTATTCTGAATTTGCACTCTTTCAATTGTTGCTTATGTTATTAATTATGTTAAGATGTATACTATTAGACATATTATTGAAGGACAACACTTGTCCATGAGGTTCCTGAAAACGCAACTTTTGCGCAGTAAAATCAAAACGGATGGCGGAAGCTCTAGAAACCTCGGATCGGCTTCATTCAAAAACGAAAATCAAGAGGAAAGATTGAAGTTTGTTTACCTCACTTGTAGTTTCAGAAACGACTTCGTGAGGTAGGAGAAAATGACTGAAAACAGCAAGCTACGAACACTGTCCAGGAAATAGACCACTGCACGAACAGCTTCTGTTTTACCACGATTTGAGATCCTTAAAGCACCCCAATTGTGATGCCTCTAATCAGTCCACACATAGAAATGTTCTAGGAGTTCATAGGATTTGGAATCACCAATTTTCGTTGAGAAATGAGAGAGATAATGAAGAAACATGAATGCTAGCTCATGATGACTCATTCCACAAAATAAAGCTTCCATTATCTTTTCAATAATGGCACCAAACATTATCATGTGATACACCAACCCACTAAGCCATTATTTATTGAAAGTGATCTTATCATTTCAATAATTTATTCAATCAAATTATTATGAATAAATTAATAGCTAAATTAATTAATTTTATCTTTAATTAATTAATTCCATTTGATCACATCAGATGGTTAAATGTGGGCTTCTTTTGTGACATGTTCTTATGCCTTCTCCTAATCCATATTAGGTCCAATAAAAGCCCAAAATTCTAAACCCAAAATTGGTCTAGAAGTCCATAATCATTTATGAACCGGAACATGTCCAAAACGGTCATTTAACGTGCTCGATATTATACATAATGTTTGAGGATTTATGAAATTTATTTTGTTCCTTAAACTATTTATGGAACATCTAAATTTCTATCTTAAATCATATTTAAGATATATATATATATATATATATATATATATATATATATATATATTCATTCTCAATGAATTATTATATAAATACCGATTTTCCTAAAATTAGGAAATTTAACTTCTCATTTTCTAGTAACTCCTTTTTCATTTCTATTAGGTGTGTGACCTTTTAGGTTCTTTGTTATAAGGTAGTAGAACTATTTTAATGATAACTCTTTATTCATTAAATGATGCTAAACTCTTTAGTCATCAATTAGAACTTTTCTAATGACCTTAAGATACATTGGTAATACGCTTTACCAATAATGATCTTAAGGTTTCTACAAGTCATGAGTGACACCTAGCAAGATTTTCACAACCACCCAAATAACAAGAATTGTTGGATCTATAGAACCTATTCCATTGTATCTCTATGTCTTGGTCTCTTCATCATCTATGTCCAGAGAAAAGCACGGCTTATGGTTTAATATGTTAAGCATTTATGCTTTATCTCAAAATAAATTTAAATGAACTTGGCATGATAATATAATTTGAACTCCTTCAAATATATTTCACCTTGGCCAAGGATTTCTCATGCCAATTCATATTATCTCACAGGGACATCCTTTTTGTATATTACAAAGTGATGAATTCCATATTGGCCATACACTTGTCTCCATACACAACCAACCGTGACAGCTATTGCTAGATCTCTTCCTTGATTAGGAATTAATCATTATGCTTTCACATATCAGAGATGTCTATGTACAAGACATCTGTGATGCCTCAGGTCTAAAGACCATTACTAAACATAGTGTTTATCACAATGTATAATAAGCCATTAACACTCAAAACCATACGGCTCATTATATTTAGTCAAGTTCAGTAAACTTGTTCTTGCAACAAGTACTTATGTGTTTGACTTGACATCTCATGTCAATGATATAAAACTCACCATCCATTTTAGTATCACATACCATAAGGAATCATAACACATACTAGTGTTTATAGGAATTTATAATGTCCAATCATAAATCCTCCACTAGGAACTATTTTAGAAGTATAGTACAAAGGATACACGTTTCATATTCTCGACATATTCGAGAATGTGTTCCTTAACTATTTTACTTCTTGGACTATATTCATTAAATTAATTTACGAATGTTAATCACTTTGCCATTTTATAAATATCAAAATGCTAATCAAATACAATAATTCCCTAAAAGCAAACATCATTTGATTGGCCTTTAGGGCATATTACTAACAATCTCCCACTTACACTAAAGCCAATCGCTATGGTATCTCATACCCATCTTCTCAAGATGACGATCTAACTGCTGTTGAGTCAGTGCTTTAGTCAGAGGATCCGCAATGTTATCGGCGGAGGCTACTTTCTGCATGGTGACATCACCCTTTCTAATTATTTCTTTGATAATGTGATATCTTCTTTCAATGTGTTTGGACTTCTGGTGAGACCTTGGTTCCTTAGCTTGTGCTGTAGCTCCATTGTTGTCACAATATAATGAGATTGGCAACGCAATGGTTGGAACCACTTCAAGTTGTTGAATAAACTTCCTTATCCAAACAGCTTCTTTTGCTGCATCTGATGCAGCTATATATTCCTCTTCAGTGGTGGAATCTGCAGTAGTTGCTTGCTTAGAACTTTTCCAGCTTACTGCTCCACCATTGATAGTGAATAAAAATCCTAAAGTAGATTTTTTGTCATCTACATCTGACTGGAAATCTGAATCTGTGAAGCCTTCTATTTTTAGCTCACTCTCTCCATATGTTAAGAATAAATCTTTAGTCCTTCTTAAGTACTTAAAGATATTCTTAACTGCGGTCCAATGTTCCTCACCCGGATTACTCTGGTATCTGCTAGTGACACTCACTGCATGAGCTATATCCGGTCTAGTACATAGCATAGCATACATAAGACTTCCTATTGCAGAAGCATATGGAATCTTATTCATTCGCTCTCTCTCATCATAAGTTTTAGGACTCATGCTCTTAGAGAGATGAATTCCATGTCTGAAGGGTAAAAAACCCCTTTTGGAATCCCACATATTAAATCTCTTTAATATCTTTTCTATGTACTTATCTTGACATAGACCTATCAATCTTCTGGATCTATCTCTATAAATCTTGATTCTCAAGATATACATTGCATCTCCTAGGTCTTTCTTGGAGAAGTTTTGAGAAAGCCAAATTTTGACAGAAGACATTTGTCCAATGTCATTTCCTATCAGCAATATGTCATCTACATATAGCACAAGGAAAGTTATTGCACTCCCACTGACCCTTTTATAAACACATGGTTCATCCTCATTCTTGATGAAACCAAACGATTTGATTGCATCATCGAATCGGATGTTCCAGCTCCTGGAGGCTTGTTTTAGCCCATAAATGGACCTTTTTAGCTTGCATACTTTATGAGGACCTATCTTTGATTCAAAACCATGAGGTTGTATCATATAGATATCTTCTTCAATGTGCCCATTAAGAAATGCAGTTTTGACATCCATTTGCCAAATCTCATAGTCATAATATGCTGCTATAGCCAATAAGATTCTGATGGACTTCAGCATGGCTACTGGTGAAAAGGTTTCCTCATAGTCTATACCTTGTATTTCACGATAACCTTTAGCTACCAACCTTGCTTTATAGGTCTCTACCTTTCCATCTAAGCCTATCTTCCTCTTGAAGATCCACTTGCATCCGATAGGTATAATACCTTCGGGTGGATCGACTAGAGTCCAGACTTGGTTAGTTCTCATAGAGTCCATCTCTAAATCCATGGCTTCAAGCCATTTCTTAGAGTCAATATCTGATATTGCCTCTTCGAAACTAGTAGGATCATCTCTATGATCTGTATCACCCAATAAAAATATATCGTTCATCTCATGAACTAAACTATATATTTCTGGTGGGTGAATTACCCTACTAGATCTACGGAGCTGCTGTGTTCCTTGTGTTTCTACTTGAACAGGCTCTTCATTGGATTGTTTTTCATTAGAATTCTCAATAAATTCTAATTTTCTTCCTTGTCCACCTTCTTGAATAAACTCTTTTTCAAGAAATATGGCATTTCTACTAACCAATACCCTTTGGTCAGATTGGATATAGAAGTGATAACCCAAAGTTTCCTTTGGGTATCCAATGAACCTCCTACTATCCGCTTTAGCTTCAAGCTTCTCACTCTTGAGTCTCTTGATAAAAGCAAGACATCCCAAAATCCTAAGATGATTTAGGCTTGGTTGTTTACCATGCCATATCTCATATGGTATTTTAGGTACAGACTTGGAAGGTACTCTGTTTAGTACATATGTTGCAGTAAGGAGAGCATATCCCCAAAGAGAAATTGGTAAGTCTGTATAACTCACCATTGATCGCACCATGTCTAACAGTGTGCGATTTCTCCTTTCAGATACTCCGTTAAGCTCTGGTGTACCTGGAGGTGTCCATTGTGAAACAATACCATTTTCTTTAAGGTAAGACTGGAATTCTCCACTGAGATATTCACCACCTCGATCTGATCGTAGGAGTTTAATAACTTTTCCAGTCTGTCGGTATTCTTTGAACTTTTCAAAAGCTTCAGATTTATACTTCATTAAGTACACTGAACTATACCTTGAGTGATCATCAATAAAAGTTATGAAGTAGTAATATCCACCCCTTGCCATTTCATTAAATGGCCCACATACATCAGTATGTATGAGTTCAAGTAAATCAGTGGCCCTTGTACTTCGTCCAACGAAGGGTGCCCTAGTCATTTTTCCTTGAAGACATGATTCACAAGTTGGATAAGGTTCTAAGCCAAATGGATCTATTAGTCCATCTTTAGCCAATTTTGTGACTCTATCTTCTCCAATATGACCTAGCCTTAAATGCCACTTATATTTGGGGCTTATTTCTTCTCTTTCACGTTTATGTGTTATGGTATTTACATTCACAACATGCTCATTATTTTCTTTCATGTTTAGTACATAAAGATCATTATCTAAAGTACCATGTGCAACATATTTATTCTCATGATAAATTTTACAAATTTTATTTCTGAAATAAAATTCATATTTTTCTTTGCATAAACATGAAATTGAAACTATGTTCCTTACAGCAGAAGGAACAAATAAACAATCATTCAAACTTATTACATGCCTAGATGGCATTTTTAAGAAAAATGTCCCTATAGCTGAGGCAGCAACCATTGCTCCATTTCCCACTCTAAGAGACATCTCTCCTTGTTTAAGTCTTCTACTTCTTTTCAGATCCTGCAATGACATACAAATATGTGTGGTTGCAGCAGAATCTAAAATCCAAGAGGTAGAATGAATAATTGAAATATTAGTCTCAATAATGAGCATACCTTCAAAAGGATTCTCTTGAGGCTTGACTTTCAAGCTGTTGAGGTAAGCTTTACAGTTCCTCTTCCAATGCTCATCCTTACCACAATGGAAACATTTTCCCTTGTCATTGGGCTTATTAACCTTCCCCTTCTTAATCCCACCTTTAGCCTTGGGTTAAAACTTTTTCTTTTTACCCTTTTTAACTGAGGGACCTTCTATAGCCATAACATCTTTTGGCTTCTTTATGCAAGTTTCAGCAGTATTAAGCATTTTTAGCAGTTCAGTAAGACTACACTCAATTTTATTCATATTAAAATTCATGATAAATTGAGAGAATGAGTCTGGCAAGGACTGTAGGATAAGGTCGATAGCTAATTCCCCATCCATTGAGAATTTAAGAGCTTCCAGTTGCTCTATGTAGTCAATCATTTTGAGTACATGCTCATTGACCGATCCTTCAGTCATTCTCATTCTGAACAGTTTCTTAGATATCTCATATCTAACTGTCCTACTTTATTCACCATACAACTCTTGTAGATGAAATATTATGGTACTTGCATCAGGCATCTTTTCATGTTGCCTTTGTAGGTCATTGGACATCGATGCCAATATATAGCTCTTAGCTGTAAGGTCATCATCTTGCCACTTCTTATAAGTGACACGTTCTTCCTCACTTGCTCCCTCAGGAATTATATTTGGCTTAGGTGTATCAAGAACATAGCAAATTTTCTCATAATTAAGAACAATTCTTAAATTTCTGAACCAATCAACGTAATTGGGTCCCGTCAAATGGTTGTTATCCGAACTGTGCAACGGATTATTCATTGTTAAATATTTCTGCAGAAAATATAAATTAAATTATTAGCATTTTATTTAATTATAAACTATTTGATTTTGGCCTTTAAACCAAATAGCATCTCCCACTATTTTTCATTTCATTACACTCCCATATGTAAGAAACGGAAACTCTCATTGGTAAAAGTTTTTAGTAGGAATCGGATTCTCATTAGTTTAAGTTTACCTCACCTAACAGTTCTTGGCTTACTTATTATAATGAGTAGGTAACTCTTACCAAATGCATCTCATGCATATACCGATTATCTTTCGGCCTCTAAATCATTAATACCTCACCTAACAGTTCTTAGTAAAAATGATTTAGTTAAGTTTACCCTAATACCCTTGCATATTTCAAAAACATCTTACTAACCTCACCTGACAGTTCTTGGTAGCTTAATGTATGAATTATGCATCATCATATGATATATAGTTTGTTTTCAACATTTTAATGAAAGAGTAGCCCATGTATCCATGACAACTATTTAAGCCTTTACAAATCGGCCAAATCAACAAATAAATCAATAGCTCATTCAATCACATATATATTCAATCATCACATGACATAAATATATCATAAAATATCTAGGTCTTTCCATGATCATCCTTCATGCTATTATAAATGGAAATAACATAAATCATGCTTCAAAAAATTCAAAATTGAATGAAGATGGCTCTGATACCACTTGAAGGACAACATTTGTCCATGAGGTTCCTGAAAACGCAACTTTTGTGCAGTAAAATCAAAACGGATGGCGGAAGCTCTAGAAACCTCGGATCGGCTTCATTCAAAAACGAAAATCAAGAGGAAAGATTGAAGTTTGTTTACCTCACTTGTAGTTTCAGAAACGACTTCGTGAGGTAGGAGAAAATGACTGAAACCAGCAAGCTACGAACACTGTCCAGGAAATAGACCACTGCACGAACAGCTTCTGTTTTACCACGATTTGAGATCCTTAAAGCACCCCAATTGTGATGCCTCTAATCCGTCCACATATAGAAATGTTCTAGGAGTTCATAGGATTTGGAATCACCAATTTTCGTTGAGAAATGAGAGAGATAATGAAGAAACATGAATGCTAGTTCATGATGACTCATTCCACAAAATAAAGCTTCCATTATCTTTTCAATAATGGCACCAAACATTATCATGTGATACACCAACCCACTAAGCCATTATTTATTGAAAGTGATCTTATCATTTCAATAATTTATTCAATCAAATTATTATGAATAAATTAATAGCTAAATTAATTAATTTTATCTTTAATTAATTAATTCCATTTGATCACATCAAATGGTTAAATGTGGGCTTCTTTTGTGACATGTTCTTATGCCTTCTCCTAATCCATATTAGGTCCAATAAAAGCCCAAAATTCTAAACCCAAAATTGGTCTAGAAGTCCATAATCATTTATGAACCGGAACATGTCCAAAACGGTCATTTAACGTGCTCGATATTATACATAATGTTTGAGGATTTATGAAATTTATTTTGTTCCTTAAACTATTTATGGAACATCTAAATTTCTATCTTAAATCATATTTAAGATATATATATATATTCATTCTCAATGAATTATTATATAAATACCGATTTTCCTAAAATTAGGAAATTTAACTTCTCATTTTCTAGTAACTCCTTTTTCATTTCTATTAGGTGTGTGACATTTTAGGTTCTTTGTTATAAGGTAGTATAACTATTTTAATGATAACTCTTTATTCATTAAATGATGCTAAACTCTTTAGTCAGCAATTAGAACTTTTCTAATGACCTTAAGATACATTGGTAATACGCTTTACCAATAATGATCTTAAGGTTTCTACAAGTCATGAGTGACACCTAGCAGTATTTCACAACCACCCAAATAACAAGAATTGTTGGATCTATAGAACCTATTCCATTGTATCTCTATGTCTTGGTCTCTTCATCATCTATGTCCGGAGTAAAGCACGGCTTATGGTTTAATATGTTAAGCATTTATGCTTTATCTCAAAATAAATTTAAATGAACTTGGCATGATAATATAATTTGAACTCCTTCAAATATATTTCACCTTGGCCAAGGATTTCTCATGCCAATTCATATTATCTCACAGGGACATCCTTTTTGTATATTACAAAGTGATGAATTCCATATTAGCCATACACTTGTCTCCATACACAAACCAACCGTGACACTATTGCTAGATCTCTTCCTTGATTAGGAATTAATCATTATGCTTTCACATATCAGAGATGTCTATGTACAAGACATCTGTGATGCCTCAGGTCTAAAGACCATTACTAAACATAGTGTCTATCACAATGTATAATAAGCCATTAACACTCAAAACCATACGGCTCATTATATTTGGTCAAGTTCAGTAAACTTGTTCTTGCAACAAGTACTTATGTGTTTGACTTGACATCTCATGTCAATGATATAAAACTCACCATCCATTTTAGTATCACATACCATAAGGAATCATAACACATACTAGTGTTTATAGGAATTTATAATGTCCAATCATAAATCCTCCACTAGGAACTATTTTAGAAGTATAGTACAAAGGATACACGTTTCATATTCTCGACATACTCGAGAATGTGTTCCTTAACTATTTTACTTCTTGGACTATATTCATTAAATTAATTTACGAATGTTAATCACTTTGCCATTTTATAAATATCAAAATGCTAATCAAATACAATAATTCCCTAAAAGCAAACATCATTTGATTGGCCTTTAGGGCATATTACTAACAATCTCCCACTTACACTAAAGCCAATCGCTATGGTATCTCATACCCATCTTCTCAAGATGACGATCTAACTGCTGTTGAGTCAGTGCTTTAGTCAGAGGATCCGCAATGTTATCGGCGGAGGCTACTTTCTGCATGGTGACATCACCCTTTCTAATTATTTCTTTGATAATGTGATATCTTCTTTCAATGTGTTTGGACTTCTGGTGAGACCTTGGTTCCTTAGCTTGTGCTGTAGCTCCATTGTTGTCACAATATAATGAGATTGGCAACGCAATGGTTGGAACCACTTCAAGTTGTTGAATAAACTTCCTTATCCAAACAGCTTCTTTTGCTGCATCTGATGCAGCTATATATTCCTCTTCAGTGGTGGAATCTGCAGTAGTTGCTTGCTTAGAACTTTTCCAGCTTACTGCTCCACCATTGATAGTGAATAAAAATCCTAAAGTAGATTTTTTGTCATCTACATCTGATTGGAAATCTAAATCTGTGAAGCCTTCTATTTTTAGCTCACTCTCTCCATATGTTAAGAATAAATCTTTAGTCCTTCTTAAGTACTTAAAGATATTTTTAACTGCGGTCCAATGTTCCTCACCCGGATTACTCTAGTATCTGCTAGTGACACTCACTGCATGAGCTATATCCGGTCTAGTACATAGCATAGCATACATAAGACTTCCTATTGCAGAAGCATATGGAATCTTATTCATTCGCTCTCTCTCATCATAAGTTTTAGGACTCATGCTCTCTTAGAGATGAATTCCATGTCCGAAGGGTAAAAACCCTTTTGGAATCCCACATATTAAATCTCTTTAATATCTTTTCTATGTACTTATCTTGACATAGACCTATCAATCTTCTGGATCTATCTCTATAAATCTTGATTCTCAAGATATACATTGCATCTCCTAGGTCTTTCTTGGAGAAGTTTTGAGAAAGCCAAATTTTGACAGAAGACATTTGTCCAATGTCATTTCCTATCAGCAATATGTCATCTACATATAGCACAAGGAAAGTTATTGCACTCCCACTGACCCTTTTATAAACACATGGTTCATCCTCATTCTTGATGAAACCAAACGATTTGATTGCATCATCGAATCGGATGTTCCAGCTCACGAGGCTTGTTTTAGCCCATAAATGGACCTTTTTAGCTTGCATACTTTATGAGGACCTATCTTTGATTCAAAACCATGAGGTTGTATCATATAGATATCTTCTTCAATGTGCCCATTAAGAAATGCAGTTTTGACATCCATTTTCCAAATCTCCTAGTCATAATATGCTGCTATAGCCAATAAGATTCTGATGGACTTCAGCATGGCTACTGGTGAAAAGGTTTCCTCATAGTCTATACCTTGTATTTCACGATAACCTTTAGCTACCAACCTTGCTTTATAGGTCTCTACCTTTCCATCTAAGCCTATCTTCCTCTTGAAGATCCACTTGCATCCGATAGGTATAATACCTTCGGGTGGATCGACTAGAGTCCAGACTTGGTTAGTTCTCATAGAGTCCATCTCTAAATCCATGGCTTCAAGCCATTTCTTAGAGTCAATATCTGATATTGCCTCTTCGAAACTAGTAGGATCATCTCTATGATCTGTATCACCCAATAAAAATATATCGTTCATCTCATGAACTAAACTATATATTTCTGGTGGGTGAATTACCCTAGATCTACTGAGTCTTTGTGTTCCTTGTGTTTCTACTTGAACAGGCTCTTCATTGGATTGTTTTTCATTAGAATTCTCAATAAATTCTAATTTTCTTCCTTGTCCACCTTCTTGAATAAACTCTTTTTCAAGAAATATGGCATTTCTACTAACCAATACCCTTTGGTCAGATTGGATATAGAAGTGATAACCCAAAGTTTCCTTTGGGTATCCAATGAACCTCCTACTATCCGCTTTAGCTTCAAGCTTCTCACTCTTGAGTCTCTTGATAAAAGCAAGACATCCCAAAATCCTAAGATGATTTAGGCTTGGTTGTTTACCATGCCATATCTCATATGGTATTTTAGGTACAGACTTGGAAGGTACTGTTTAGTACATATGTTGCGATGAGAGAGCATATCCCCAAAGAGAAATTGGTAAGTCTCAGTATAACTCACCATTGATCGCACCATGTCTAACAATTGTGCGATTTCTCCTTTCAGATACTCCGTTAAGCTCTGGTGTACCTGGAGGTGTCCATTGTGAAACAATACCATTTTCTTTAAGGTAAGACTGGAATTCTCCACTGAGATATTCACCACCTCGATCTGATCGTAGGAGTTTAATAACTTTTCCAGTCTGTTTCTCTACTTCATTTCGGTATTCTTTGAACTTTTCAAAAGCTTCAGATTTATACTTCATTAAGTACACTGAACTATACCTTGAGTGATCATCGATAAAAGTTATGAAGTAGTAATATCCACCCCTTGCCATTTCATTAAATGGCCCACATACATCAGTATGTATGAGTTCAAGTAAATCAGTGGCCCTTGTACTTCGTCCAACGAAGGGTGCCCTAGTCATTTTTCCTTGAAGACATGATTCACAAGTTGGATAAGGTTCTAAGCCAAATGGATCTATTAGTCCATCTTTAGCCAATTTTGTGACTCTATCTTCTCCAATATGACCTAGCCTTAAATGCCACTTATATTTGGGGCTTATTTCTTCTCTTTCACGTTTATGTGTTATGGTATTTACATTCACAACATGCTCATTATTTTCTTTCATGTTTAGTACATAAAGATCATTATCTAAAGTACCATGTGCAACATATTTATTCTCATGATAAATTTTACAAATTTTATTTCTGAAATAAAATTCATATTTTTCTTTGCATAAACATGAAATTGAAACTATGTTCCTTACAGCAGAAGGAACAAATAAACAATCATTCAAACTTATTACATGCCTAGATGGCATTTTTAAGAAAAATGTCCCTATAGCTGAGGCAGTAACCATTGCTCCATTTCCCACTCTAAGAGACATCTCTCCTTGTTTAAGTCTTCTACTTCTTTTCAGATCCTGCAATGACATACAAATATGTGTGGTTGCAGCAGAATCTAAAATCCAAGAGGTAGAATGAATAATTGAAATATTAGTCTCAATAATGAGCATACCTTCAAAAGGATTCTCTTGAGGCTTGACTTTCAAGCTGTTGAGGTAAGCTTTACAGTTCCTCTTCCAATGCTCATCCTTACCACAATGGAAACATTTTCCCTTGTCATTGGGCTTATTAACCTTCCCCTTCTTAATCCCACCTTTAGCCTTGGGTTAAAACTTTTTCTTTTTACCCTTTTTAACTGAGGGACCTTCTATAGCCATAACATCTTTTGGCTTCTTTATGCAAGTTTCAGCAGTATTAAGCATTTTTAGCAGTTCAGTAAGACTACACTCAATTTTATTCATATTAAAATTCATGATAAATTGAGAGAATGAGTCTGGCAAGGACTGTAGGATAAGGTCGATAGCTAATTCCCCATCCATTGAGAATTTAAGAGCTTCCAGTTGCTCTATGTAGTCAATCATTTTGAGTACATGCTCATTGACCGATCCTTCAGTCATTCTCATTCTGAACAGTTTCTTAGATATCTCATATCTAACTGTCCTACTTTATTCACCATACAACTCTTGTAGATGAAATATTATGGTACTTGCATCAGGCATCTTTTCATGTTGCCTTTGTAGGTCATTGGACATCGATGCCAATATATAGCTCTTAGCTGTAAGGTCATCATCTTGCCACTTCTTATAAGTGACACGTTCTTCCTCACTTGCTCCCTCAGGAATTATATTTGGCTTAGGTGTATCAAGAACATAGCAAATTTTCTCATAATTAAGAACAATTCTTAAATTTCTGAACCAATCAACGTAATTGGGTCCCGTCAAATGGTTGTTATCCAGAATTCGTGCCAACGGATTATTCATTGTTAAATATTTCTGCAGAAAATATAAATTAAATTATTAGCATTTTATTTAATTATAAACTATTTGATTTTGGCCTTTAAACCAAATAGCATCTCCCACTATTTTTCATTTCATTACACTCCCATATGTAAGAAACGGAAACTCTCATTGGTAAAAGTTTTTAGTAGGAATCGGATTCTCATTAGTTTAAGTTTACCTCACCTAACAGTTCTTGGCTTACTTATTATAATGAGTAGGTAACTCTTACCAAATGCATCTCATGCATATACCGATTATCTTTCGGCCTCTAAATCATTAATACCTCACCTAACAGTTCTTAGTAAAAATGATTTAGTTAAGTTTACCCTAATACCCTTGCATATTTCAAAAACATCTTACTAACCTCACCGACAGTTTCTTGGTAGCTTAATGTATGAATTATGCATCATCATATGATATATAGTTTGTTTTCAACATTTTAATGAAAGAGTAGCCCATGTATCCATGACAACTATTTAAGCCTTTACAAATCGGCCAAATCAACAAATAAATCAATAGCTCATTCAATCACATATATATTCAATCATCACATGACATAAATATATCATAAAATATCTAGGTCTTTCCATGATCATCCTTCATGCTATTATAAATGGAAATAACATAAATCATGCTTCAAAAAATTCAAAATTGAATGAAGATGGCTCTGATACCACTTGAAGGACAACATTTGTCCATGAGGTTCCTGAAAACGCAACTTTTGTGCAGTAAAATCAAAACGGATGGCGGAAGCTCTAGAAACCTCGGATCGGCTTCATTCAAAAACGAAAATCAAGAGGAAAGATTGAAGTTTGTTTACCTCACTTGTAGTTTCAGAAACGACTTCGTGAGGTAGGAGAAAATGACTGAAACCAGCAAGCTACGAACACTGTCCAGGAAATAGACCACTGCACGAACAGCTTCTGTTTTACCACGATTTGAGATCCTTAAAGCACCCCAATTGTGATGCCTCTAATCCGTCCACATATAGAAATGTTCTAGGAGTTCATAGGATTTGGAATCACCAATTTTCGTTGAGAAATGAGAGAGATAATGAAGAAACATGAATGCTAGTTCATGATGACTCATTCCACAAAATAAAGCTTCCATTATCTTTTCAATAATGGCACCAAACATTATCATGTGATACACCAACCCACTAAGCCATTATTTATTGAAAGTGATCTTATCATTTCAATAATTTATTCAATCAAATTATTATGAATAAATTAATAGCTAAATTAATTAATTTTATCTTTAATTAATTAATTCCATTTGATCACATCAAATGGTTAAATGTGGGCTTCTTTTGTGACATGTTCTTATGCCTTCTCCTAATCCATATTAGGTCCAATAAAAGCCCAAAATTCTAAACCCAAAATTGGTCTAGAAGTCCATAATCATTTATGAACCGGAACATGTCCAAAACGGTCATTTAACGTGCTCGATATTATACATAATGTTTGAGGATTTATGAAATTTATTTTGTTCCTTAAACTATTTATGGAACATCTAAATTTCTATCTTAAATCATATTTAAGATATATATATATATTCATTCTCAATGAATTATTATATAAATACCGATTTTCCTAAAATTAGGAAATTTAACTTCTCATTTTCTAGTAACTCCTTTTTCATTTCTATTAGGTGTGTGACATTTTAGGTTCTTTGTTATAAGGTAGTATAACTATTTTAATGATAACTCTTTATTCATTAAATGATGCTAAACTCTTTAGTCAGCAATTAGAACTTTTCTAATGACCTTAAGATACATTGGTAATACGCTTTACCAATAATGATCTTAAGGTTTCTACAAGTCATGAGTGACACCTAGCAAAGATTTCACAACCACCCAAATAACAAGAATTGTTGGATCTATAGAACCTATTCCATTGTATCTCTATGTCTTGGTCTCTTCATCATCTATGTCCAGAGAAAAGCACGGCTTATGGTTTAATATGTTAAGCATTTATGCTTTATCTCAAAATAAATTTAAATGAACTTGGCATGATAATATAATTTGAACTCCTTCAAATATATTTCACCTTGGCCAAGGATTTCTCATGCCAATTCATATTATCTCACAGGGACATCCTTTTTGTATATTACAAAGTGATGAATTCCATATTGGCCATACACTTGTCTCCATACACACGAAACCGTGACAGCTATTGCTAGATCTCTTCCTTGATTAGGAATTAATCATTATGCTTTCACATATCGTAGATGATGTCTATGTACAAGACATCTCATGATGCCTCAGGTCTAAAGACCATTACTAAACATAGTGTCTATCACAATGTATAATAAGCCATTAACACTCAAAACCATACGGCTCATTATATTTGGTCAAGTTCAGTAAACTTGTTCTTGCAACAAGTACTTATGTGTTTGACTTGACATCTCATGTCAATGATATAAAACTCACCATCCATTTTAGTATCACATACCATAAGGAATCATAACACATACTAGTGTTTATAGGAATTTATAATGTCCAATCATAAATCCTCCACTAGGAACTATTTTAGAAGTATAGTACAAAGGATACACGTTTCATATTCTCGACATACTCGAGAATGTGTTCCTTAACTATTTTACTTCTTGGACTATATTCATTAAATTAATTTACGAATGTTAATCACTTTGCCATTTTATAAATATCAAAATGCTAATCAAATACAATAATTCCCTAAAAGCAAACATCATTTGATTGGCCTTTAGGGCATATTACTAACAATTATAGGCGCAATTAAGGATCTAATCAACCCTTCAAAAGTCAATCTTTATGGCTCAAATTTGATCCTCAACCTGAGTGCATATAGCCCAACAAAGTGAATAAAGCCTAAAGATTGGCAGAAGCAATCAAAATCCATGAAGTCCCAATCTAGCTATTCTTCACACTAACTTGACCTACGGAAATAGGTATTGGCAAAATAACTCTAAGATCAGTTTCTATTATAGGCGTAATTAAGAAATCCAACTAGCCCTTCAAAAATCAATCTTTATCGCTCAAATTTGATCCTTAACCAAGGTACATATAGCCTAATAAAGTGAATAAAACCCAAAGATTGTTAGAAGCAATTAAAATTCATGAAGTCCCAATTTGCCTATCCTTCACACTAATTTATATCTTTTCTACTCCTTTTTGTTTCTTAAGATCAAAAACTCCTACAAAGCATTAAAGACAAAAAAAGATTCAAGTAGTTCATGAAAATATCAAATAATTGCAAAGAACTAATAAAAATTGATGTGAAATTAAGCACTTATTACCAATGGGCGCGACACGGATTTATAGTCAAGATTACACTATAATCTTAGCGGAAGCAATTATAAGTAATAAAATTATATATTAATAATATAGAATTTGTACAATGCATATCTTGAATGCTTTTTTATATATGATCATAGAATTCTCTGGTTAGAATGTTTCAACATAATTAATATGTTGAAATGATGATTAAAAAAAACCAGAAAGTATCAAAAGAAAAGACGTAATAAATTGATTAGATAGTTGAGATATCAATTTAATTAATGATGTGACCAAAGGATTGTTTAGTAAAGAAATTAATGTGACCTGATCAGTTTATTATTCGAGAACACAATCTTAAATGGCATACAATTACAGAAGCTAGTTCTAATATTTTAGTAAAGCAGATTTGGAATATAATTATCATGCTAGTTTAATTACAAGCCTAATTATTATAGTCATTATTGTATGTACTCAAATGATCCCTGTGTTAACTCACTTAATTGACTACACCATAATTGGACTGAGAAGTAAGATAACTAGCTACTTAAGTAAAAAATTTTAATATATTATTTGGTGGAAGGCTGCATTTAATACACTTGTATATAATGGGCCTTTTGTTATTTTATAAGGTGAACCCCTATAACTAGCACCAATGATACACCCTTTTGGATTTATTTTATCTTTTAATTTAAATCAAATACTAAAAAGGCTTATTTCTTCACAAAAAAAGATAGTTACCACAATATATAAAATAAAGAAAAAAAAAATTTTTCTTTCTTACTTTGACAGAAAAAATTTTTATTACTAGTTTCTTTCAGTAGTGATAAAGGTGCCCACATGCTAAGCGCAAATCGAACTTGAGTCATAACCTGGAATATCACTAGTGACAGATCATGACTTGGGAGTCTAAACTAGTGAGAAAGTAAATATACGATTTCTAAATTATGATAATTCTATATACTGTATGAAAATTGGGATCTAATGATTTCCGCTGCAAAACAATCTTTATCTAACAATTATAGCATTAGGTGAAGGACTAATATAAGTCACTAAAGGACATATTAGATTATGCCATATTTTCTCTTCTAATGTTAGCATAGAGAGTCCTTTCAATTACTTAGATTGGCCTACACATACACATGCCTTACCAATATAATTCATTGTAAATTTATAGTAATTACAATATTTATTAATATATTTACATTTAAATCACCTCTGTAATAAGATCTTGATAAACATGGAGCATTTTTGGCATTGAATTTAAAATTTTAAACATTATAGTTGAATCAAATTACCATGAGACCTAGATCCGATGTATCCATATTTGAAACCTATCGTAATAAACTTGACTTGATGGCCATTAGACAACAAACACCATTAAATGTAGATCTCATCCTATTTTGGAATCTTTCGCCATACACTTGCAAATATACCATTAAAATTAAACTGTAGAGCGTCACCATTGAATGTCTACATGAAATTAGGTTCAATGCCCTGAAATTCATTCCCTTAGACTTGATATTAAATATCATCATTTAACCATTCATATTAAACTTAAAACCTTTGAGTATTCATTGTGAACCCATTTAATGCATACATGAAAATAAAAACATATAACTTGCAAATATATCAATAAAAATACATTTATTGCTAACTTTAAATTTTGAACTATTATTGTGAAAAATTTTCATTGCTAGTGAAATTATTTACATTGACTCTAAAACCCTATAATATACACATGAAAACTAACACCTACAACTCAAAAATCATAAGCATTAAAAACAAAGCCAACTCCATAAAGGATGAAAATATTGTTTATTTGGAATTAACCAACATTAATGTGCACTAACTATCAATTTGCTTAGAGCATTTGATCATTAACTTAAAATTGATTTAATGGATACTTAAAACGATATCATTCAATATGCAAAAGAAATAATTAAAGATGAAATTATTTGTATAATGAAACATGAGACTTAACATGTAACAATGATAATTTTTCATGAAACCAACGCCATTAATTTGAAACTATGTACTTCATGCATGAAACTAGAACCAATGAATCGAAAGTTTAGGGGAGGGCACAATCGGGTTTTGATAAATTCGATTGGTTTTCGGATTGATAGAGTTGAAAAAAAAATTGACATGAACTGAACCCGACTTTTGGATTGGATCGAATCTGATGTTCGAATAAGATAAAAATTGGCTTCTTGCTAAGCCTAAGTTTTAAAAATAGGCTGGGGAGACACTACCATACATTGCCTATTTGTAAGCTAGTAGAATTTTTTGGGTTATTACTTTCATGCGGAGCTTGAGTTTTGGAGCCTTTCTTCTTCTCCATGACTTGCTGGCTCCCTTCTTGATATCCTTCAATAAAGCTTTTGAGAGTGTCTGTGTAAGTAAAAGCTCCAGTCATGTACATTTGTTATAAAGCGGGCCTTAATATAATAACCTAAGCCTAGCAACTAAGTAGATATTGTTCATTTTGTACACATAACTTGCCATGGTTTTGTTATTGGCTTTGCAAGCCAAAACACATTTATTTACTTAAGAGAGCCCAAGGCTTATAAATTAGTCTAGGAACTCTCTTGATAGCGATGTGAGATGTTATGTACTTCACTGTTGAGGACCTCGCATCCTCGTAAGGGTAGTTAGAAAGAGAATAGAAGAAAATCATATCATTAACATGTTCATCCACACATCATATCACGAGTCAGCTCTGATACCAATGGCAAGAGCTTGCATCCTCGTAAGGGTAGTTAGAAAGAGAATAGAAGAAGATCATATCATTAACATGTTCATCCACACATCAGATCGCGAGTCAGCTTTGATACTAATGGTAACAGTCTGATCCCAGCAGCCAAGTCAGCTCTGATACCAATTGTAATAGTCTAATCCCAACAATCAAGTGGATATTATCCGCTTTGGGGATACAGCTCGTTAGGATTTTGTTATTGGATTTTTCAATATGACATGCGTCTACTTAGATAGGAGAGCCCAAGACTTATAAACTAGTTTAGAAACTCTCTTGCTAGCTATGTGGAATATTACCCTTTATGTCTCCATTTCTCTTTTGGCAACCACCGCTAATAATTTTAATTAATTATTATTATATAACTCATGGAATGAACATCAGAAATTAACACAAACTCTACTTGCAATACAATAATAAAATAAAGTAAATAAAGCAATGAAAAAATAAAATAAAATAACTAAAGACATGAATAATAATAATATAGTCTAGCTTAAATAATCACTAATCAAAATTGGCAACTTCACACGCATTCACATGATCACTATCCTTCTTAAAATCACTCGGCCAAAGATCCGACCCAATATCGCTCACCTCTTAAAGCCTCGATGCCTCCTTCAACACCTTTACCCAAAAGAATTTTTTTATTTTTATTTATTTAAAAATGAAGGTCAATAAAGAAAGTGAAAAGTGGGGGGTTATTTACCAGCTAACACTTGTGTTGATTCAATTTGTGGTGTGTTTTTTTTATGTGAGGAAGATCAGGAAAAGATGATGGAAATGTGTTTTCTCTTAAGTCGTATTGAATGTAATTGAATGCCTTCCAACGTACTAGTTTACGTTCATTCTCTTTCTATACTTATCTTCTACCTTCTAAATAGTAGGTAGCTGGCGTCGGCATCGGGTAAAATATTACTTGATCAGATCGGGTAAGTAATCTGATCTAATCCAAATCCAAATTTTTTCAAGTCGAATCGAGTTATTTGCCCACCCCTAACCAAAACTACGAGCATTAAACATAAAATCTGAACATTGAACATGAAACTAATGATAAACTGAAATTACTTACTATTAAATAAGACAATATTAGTCATTGAACATGAAACCTCTCATTGCACACTTGAATCATTGATAATTACCTGAGAAAGTAGTCATTAATCTTGAATAGTCAACCATTAGACATGAAAGCAATGCTAACCTAAGATCATAAACTTGTAATCATAAAAATCACACAAATCGCAGTACAGTAAATATGAAACACTTACTATTAATTTTGACATAACAATCATTAAATATGTAACTAATGCTAACTTGAAACTTATTTCCATAAAATATGAAACTTAGA
Source organism: Atalantia buxifolia (assembly GCA_030444775.1). Taxonomy (NCBI): domain Eukaryota; kingdom Viridiplantae; phylum Streptophyta; class Magnoliopsida; order Sapindales; family Rutaceae; genus Atalantia; species Atalantia buxifolia. The sequence continues at coordinate 5,095,837 of CM059838.1, forward strand.
ATCATAAACCTGCAATAATTTAATTAAGTATATTCAAGTATTATGAACATGAAAACAATACCATCAAACTTGAAGCTGCAATTATTAAATATGAGGGTCCCTTTATGATGCTGTAATTTTTTTACAATATCAATAGTGTGAGAAATATATACCGTTAGATCTAATCAACGGTACATATTATTTTTATTAATGAAAAATTTTAATTATTTGAAAATTGTGTTAACCGGTTAACAAACCTATAAAATAAGTAATTTTAAATTTAAAATAAAAAAGAAATAGAGATATAGTAAAATACAATCTCTCTTTATCTCTCACGTTTATATTTTTATAATTGGATTCTTTAAGATTATCTTTGTCTCCTAATGATTAGATGAAAGAGATTCGATAAATTTCTCTTAATAAATATTTCGGTAAGTTATTCTTCAATCAATTTTATAGTTTTAATCGTATTTTCAAATTAGAATTTTTTAATAATGTAACAGCTATATTTTTATTGTATTGTCAATTTATTGCCTTGAGTATTTACAGCCATGGTTTAAGGTCTATCCTACGCTGCTTACAATCATTATGTAACGTGCCTTTACAGGCGGCTTAGAGGCTCATGCGGCTCACAGATTGCCAGCCATAGAGAAAAAGTAAAAGGGGAGAGAACCATGAGGCAAGGTGCAATGAGAGTAAGATACAGAATCTTAATGTCATGTGAGGCTTTGCAAACTCTTTCATGATGTTTTCTTTCATATATCTTTTGGTAATGAAAAGTTAGTTGGTCGGCCATGTTGAAATTTTACTTTAGTTTGGATTTTTTCAAGTTTCATGATGTATAGATAAGCTTTAAGTTCTATATTTATGCCAGCTGCGAATCCCTTTAATCATTTAACTTTCTAGCTTTTTTAATTTAGGAAAGAGTTTACTATTAACTTATTTTTATATATATAGTCTATATTTAGATATATAATGACACCTGCATTTTTGGTGTTTTATTGTCACCAAAGAGTGATTATAATAACCTTGTTGTTAATTGATATCAATTTTAAGCATAAATAGTATATTTGGTGGTAGATTATGTGATTACACTATTACAGTGCTAAAAAACATGCAAGATTAATTAATTCGCAAGGTAACTAGGCAAGTATATATGTATTTGTTTGATGATAGATTGATTTTAACAAATTCATTTATCTTATTTAAAAGATTTTCTTATTCTTCTTAGCTGTTAGAATAATACTAGACAAGAAATAACTGAGTATGATGAAAATTCTCAACAAAATTATCCATTTGGAAGCATAAATATAGGGCACAAATATGAAATTAATGAACTTAAATTGAAGAAAGTTTATTAGTATTATTTATACAATCATCTATGGGGCCTATAAGAAGGTTAATGATTCTTACAACTCATGGTATTCATTACGGCCAGAATTACATATGCAAGAGAAATAATTAAGTAATTAAGTTGTAATTAATTAATCACAACTCATGCGCTTTTTAGATTGAAGCCCTTGCTGGGAAGATCAATTCACTTTATCACACACGATTAAAACCACGGTTTCTAGTGTCATTTTTTTGGGTTTTGTTGATTACATGGAAAGCAACTAATTACTACAGCTAAAGCATGCAAAACAAGATTAGAAGCACAATACTTTTTGGATCTGAAAGGGCAATTTTTTTTTTCAAGTTTGTTATATGTTCTTTTGCGAAGACCTGAAGATTCCAGAGTCAGATTAATAATTTTGCCTCTCTTAGGCTTTAAGCAGTGGGAATGAACTTTCTCTCTTTTAATTCTCTGTCATTTTCTCAACGAAGGCAACAAGAGAAAATTCAGTCTTTCAAAGTCTCAACATTCAGAATTTGGCCAGTCTAGTTGTCTACCTTGCATCTGTTGGAGTATTATATTGCCAAGAGATCTTTCCGCTGCACTTTACAAATTTATATTATTTTAAGGAGGGAATTTAGCTGACTATTAATATCTTACAATTGAAATTTAAATGTCGGTCTTTAAATTCTAAAATTAAAGACAATCCCAATATGAAAATATTGATGTTAAAATCTTCATTTTTGTTTATTGATACTTTATTTGTTAGTATCATAATTTTATAGATATACTTGATGTTACATGATTGACTAAATATTAACATTAAAATGCAGATGGAAAGAAAAGATGATGGAGGGCTCCATAAAGCATTAAAACAAACGAAGACGGTGAAGCAAACTTTCGAAATTGCAACCATGAGAAGGAATTGACAAAGCTTAATGAAAAAATTGATGGGATGACTTTTAATCTTGCCGCTATCAGGTATGAACTTGGTGAGCTAAAGAGGAACAATTTAGATACTTATGCATTGGTACAAAAAATGTATAGTGTAGTTGAAGCACTTGAACATAATATAACTCATATGCAATCACACCCATGGAAGGAAAAGATGAACACTTCTAGTAAAGATGTTCAAAATAGTAAAAATGAATCAAGTGGTCAAAATTTCATGGGAAAGGGAGATGAGTTTAGGGTGAAGATCGCAAAGATTAAGGACAAGATTTAAGACGCATGTGATGAAAATTTATCATTGAATAACTTATTTGCATATAAGAAACTGAAAGAGAATCAAATCTTCCACAATGTTGTTAAAAAGTTATGATAATAAACTATTATTCTATGTTTTTTTTCAAAAATTATTTGTACTAGCACATTCGTTAAACAAAAAAAAATTAATAAAATTCATGTTCTTATGCATGTAGGATAAAGCCATGGATGCAGTTGATTTTGTGGATTTGGTATCATCAATCGAAGCAAATGCTGTTGAGGATAAAAAAGTGCGTCCTCGAAAGCCCAGTCGTTATAAAAATCTCCTTACGAAAATTTCACCAAAAAAAAGGCCGCTACAACAAGGAGTTTGGTTTAGCCAAACTTGGAGCTTCTTTTTCGGAGGAAGAATGGTATATTTTACAATATATTTTTCATGAACAACTAGATAAAAGGAATGGAAGTATTTAATATAATCATATTTTATATGTTTTTATTTTGATGTTCTTATTTGTTATAATTTATTATTAATGTGAGTGTATAATTTATACAGAGAGAAAATTGAAATGACAAAGCGACATATTGTTACCGCTTCTTAATGTCTTCTTTAGCTCTTAATGTTTGGATATTTGATGAGGTATACTATGTTTGTGTGTGTGTGCATATAATATTCAGAGCGTAATGAGATTATATGTATTTAATTTATAATTTAATTTTCATTTTGTAGTGCATGTTTTAATAATGATATTGTGATTATTTTATCCATAGATCATAAGTTGCTATGCTGAGTACTTAACTAGAAAGGAGAGTTTGAAGCAAGATTATGAGGCTTGAAATTGGTTTTTACCAACTCTTTTTGGGGTATGTTATATATTTTGCTGTTACAAATGTATAATATGTTTTTACTAAAAATTTAGAATTTTTTTTTAAAGTTATATCTTACTATCTTCATATAATTATTAATTTACGAATTTTGTAGCAAATCATGGTGAATGTGTCAAGCGTCTCAAACATTGATAGATCAGAGATTGAAATTTCGGTTCATAAACATAACATTTGTGAATTTTACATGGGTGCACTCAAAAGATGTGAAAAGGTCAGGAATATTATCATATGTTCAAAAAGTAAAAAGTTATTTACTAAAGTATCAAATGTTTTATTATTATCATTTGAAGTGTGTAATGATTAGTACAAAATTTCTATATTGTTCCACAGATATATGTTCCTCTTTATGACGGGCTTGCATAACATTGGTATCTTGAGATAATGAATATAAAAGATAAGACTGTTCAGATTTGGGATTCTTTGTCTAATTCTGAAACATAACCAAATCATCGTCAAGAAATCGTTAAGCAAAATGTAAGTTCAAATTTTTTATTTGTTTATATGAAATTACTAAATGCAGTATATAATAACTATCATTATTATTATTGCAGTTACATGCATTGGACCTAGTCTTGTTTCGTGATATAGCCTTTAACTTTCCTTCTGACTAGTATTTCACTGACTTTGACATTTTATATCCAAATAATGTGCCAATTCAACCAAATGGAAATGATTGTGGTTTGTATGTGATGAAGTTTATGCAGACTCCATGTGAGATGTTATTCCCAACTTATAAGGTAACTTAATCATACAATTTATATTTCTTAGTTTGCACAATACTTTAATCAATATTAAACTGTTATTAATTCTATTATATGCAGTATGAATTGGATGAAGAAAGATTTCGTCTTGTGCTACTCCTTGTAAATGGTGATGCAAATGAAGTAAGAGATAGTGTTATACAAAAAGCACATCATTCTGTGGTCCTAAGACTAATGTTATTACAACTAGTAAAGTTAGAACTAAAGTTGCTTCTCAGAAAAAAAAAATCATTCAATTAATAAAGTTAGAACTGTAATTGATACTGGAGAATATTTGAAGAAACCAGGAAGAAAATCCAATTGATCTGCCTAGTAGAGGTTTAATAAATTTGGTATTGGACGTAATTTGTATTTTGTCACTTTTAATTTTTTTGTCCCCTCAATTGAATTTTATATTCAATGTGAAGTTTTTATCTGGATTACTTAATTTTGTTTTTTAGTTTTTAAGTTTTTGGTCTTTTTCAATATTTGGGAGAAAATATCTATTTTTTGTTATTCCAGGTTAGCAAGTATATACATGTTAAGGCTCTTTTGGAATGACTTAAATACTTCAAGAAAATCAACATCTTAAATTTGCTTCAATAGTTGCCCAAAATTAAGAGTTTAGGACTTTGGTATTATGCAACAGAAGCATGTCAACATACTAGGAGAAACGAATAATAGCATTTTTTTTCAGTTCATCCTAGAAGTTAATGGAGTCATTAACCACAAATCTCAAATGCCAATTTTTGTCCTAAGAGGAGATTTCAAAGACAAGTTTTATAAGTAAGCCTCAGTCTCCATTCCAATATTATTTATGATAATTTTGTATCTTGTTACTTTCAATATTTTTTGTCCCCTTTAATTGAACTTTGTATTTGATGTAAAGTTTTTATTTGGATTACTCATTAAGTTTTCTTAGCTTTTAAGTTTATGGTCTCTTCCAATTAAAAACTTTCAAAAAATAATAATCTTTTTTTTTTGGTGTGTGTTTTAAGTTCAGCCTACAAGTGAATATTAAGGGACCTCTTAATTAAACCACACACGTCCCTTTAAAAAATTGGTCAAGTGGAATTTGCTTTCAGAATGACAAAAGAATATTAGCATAGAGACAAAAGAAACAGCTAAGCTTTTGATAGACACATTAACCTTGTTTAATCGAACCTTTGTGGACCAACTTGAGCATGGTGTTAGCAACTTTTAGCTTTTAAGTAATCAACAGAAATTGCATGCACATTGAACACTCATGTGTACTACTGGAATAACGATTTCTTTCTTGAAAATAAAACTTATTTATAGCTAGCTATACATGGGCAATCTATAGTTTGGTAAAGTACAAATTTATAATTGCATATGAACATATAAGAGAAAATGGGAAATGAGATTATGAATTTATATTCGTGCTCATGAAGTAGTTTAACATTATAAATGAAAGTTATGATTCTAGCATCATTCAAAAGACATTATTAGAGTGTTCAGAAGTTAAAAAACTATCAAAACAGCATTTGATTACAAGCTCATGATCATCTAATTCTTGAATAGAGATTTTTCTAAATGAATTAAAAAAAAATCAGCTGTTATAAATTTATCAGATGCCACTCATTCATTAATTTGCAAAAAAAAATCATCCTCTTCTTGCAATTTCTCCTCAACAACATTCTTATCTACAGGTTTATTCTTCTAAACAAGCAGAAACAAATGAACACATTTTATTAGCACTAAAACCGTACACCTTAAACTCAATAGCTTTATTAAAAAAAAATTATTTGGCTATTGGCATTAATAATTACTTTATCAAACTAATATCAAATGAAGCATTTGAACTAAATTCATAAGCTGTAATATTCTTTCGCTTCTCATCACCTTCTTTTCCAACTTATATTATGCCAAACAGAAATGCATCAATAAAAATAAATTGAGATAACAGCTAAAATATTCAACCTTTGTTAGAATTATCCTAATATACGTACCTCATTAAGTACTGGACATTTGTGTCTATTGTGTCCATGTAATTTGCAATACCCACATTTTTTCAAGTTGACGCCTTTATTAAATCTTGCACTAGGAGCACCTTTCGTCTTCACACTTAATGGATCTTTTATAATAACATCATTTCTCTTCTCACTGGACCATCTACCTCTTTTCTCTTTAAAATTTTCACTCAACTCTAACATCTCAGACTTAAGTTGTGTGATACGACCTTTTAATTTCAAGTATCCAGCATCTGTCATCGAGGCATAGTAACAAATCTCATTGAACTCAATACTTAGTGACCCGTACCTAATCATTTTTAGGATATCCCTAGATTAATCATCCAATGACTTCGGTGGACATTTAACTACTTTTGCATCTTTGCTCCATCTTCTATTAAAAAATGAATCAAGTATCTCAGAAAGATGTAAAGACTTCAACACACAAAATAAATGACAACACCGAATGCCAGATGATTGAAACTCCATGCATTTACACTCAAAATTCTGATCCTTTAGGTAGTACACAATAGTCCACCTTTTATCCGCTTGTCCAAATTTAGTCAATTGGTACACTTGCCTATCCAGAACAGTCACACAGGTTGACACCATGAATTGAGCTTCCCTGCAAATCTGGTCATGAACCATGAAAAATAAATTTCGAGTGTAAATGCTCTCAGCATGCTTTTCTAAGCTTTCAAGATGGGTACTCATCAAAGAACTAGAATGCTTTATTTTAAATGTCTGCTCCAATTCTTTGTATCTTGTGTGTGACAAGGCTCGATCATCTTGTTGAACAAATTCTTGCAACTTTAACTTATGTTGAAGAAATCTATTCATATATGCATTCATTCCCTTACATCGTTGTGTAATACGCATGTCAGCAAAGAAATAATCCCTTACGAATGTCATTTTGTATAAATTTTGTTCACCCAGTCATTATTTTACAAACCTTCATCCTCCACCATATTCCACCACAATGCATCAAACTCTTCAGGTGTAAGAAATTAAAAAATACACTTTGTAAATACTTTTATAAAATTGGGTTTATTACGTACATTAGACTGTGTATTCCTCCGTAGATGCCAAACACACAAACGATGATGAGCTTCAGGAATCACCTTTTTAATCACCTTCCTCATTGCTCGATCTCCATCAGTCACCACAGAAATAAGCATTTTATTATTCATGGCAGACAAAAATGTTTCCAACACCCACATATATGTCTCAATTGCCTCGTCCACAAGTAATGCACATCCAAAAAAACATGTTGCATAATGATTATTAACACCTACTAGCATGACTAATGGCTTATCATATTCATTTGTCTTGTACGTGCTATCAAAAGCTAACACATCCCCAAAGTGGTGATAATCTAAACGAGCAATAGAATCAGCCCAAAACAAGTTTGAAAGTCTATTCTTCTCGTCTACAGTGTATTTATAGAAGAAATTCGGATCCATATCAGCTTTTCCTTTTAAGTATGCAAGCACAAATTCTGAATTTGTTTCAAGCATCAGAGATCGACGTTCAACATCTAATGAATTATACAAATCCTCCAGTGTGAAGCCCACATTGTTATAACCCCCACCTTGATTGACTAAAAAATCCATAATTTGACTAGTCTTTATACCAAAAGTTTTCATCACAGTAGCTTGAGCCATGTCACAATCTTTAACCAATCGATAGGATTGAAGGAACTTAATCTCATAGTTCATTGCCAACTTATACAAGTGTTCAGGGATAAACTGATTAACAACCCAAGTACCAAGTTTCTTATTCATCCTCACTCTAAAATCAGCTGGACATTTGACTCTCGTAACAGCCCTCGATTCCCGAATTCTATCTTTCCTTTCAACATACTTTTTAGCACGCCCACCCTCCCTATTACAAACCCAACGTCTCACATTGGTTTGACCATCATTATCATACCTTATATCATTCTTACGAATGCTGAAGCCCATTACTTTCGAGTATTTACTCTAAAAATTCCCAGCATCTGTAAGTGTCTCAAATTGACTTCCAATTACATCTTCACTAGTGAGTTGTTGCAGGTGTTTACTGTTGGGGAAAAATCAGTTTTTAAATTTTTATAAAACTTTTTAGGATTGATCTCATACAATATATAAGAATTTATAATCTAGAAATCGTATCTAGAAAATCCGATTTGGCTTTTTCCGCTGAAGTGATTTAGGCATCCGTCACTAAATAATCTTCTATGCTATGACTCAAGTTTGATCTGCAGTTGACATGTGGGTGCCTTTATCACCACTTAAGCAACTAACACGAGAAAATTTTTCTCTCAAAATCAAAAAGAAAAATATTTTTCTCTGATCTGTATAATGTGGCCTCTCTTTTCTTTTGGGAGAAAATAAGCCCTTTTATATCTCTATCTAGTGAAAACCTTAGGCTCCATTTTTTATATTATTTAATTCTATAAAATCAAGTTTGATTTAAATTAAAAATAATAAACCAAAAGTAACGTTACTTCTTTCTTGTCATAGGGGCCTATCTTGTAAAATAACACAAGGCCCCTTAAATAGAAGTACATTATATAGAGTCTCCTACTAAATAATATGTTTAGCCTTTTAACCCAAATAACTAATTAATAAATTTAGGCTTTTAACCCAAATAGTTAGTTATCGTACTTATTAATCCTGTAGTGGCGCAATCAATTAAATGAGCTAACCCGAGGATCATTTAGGAACATACAATAGTAGCTATAATAATTAGGCATGTAATTAAACTAGTCCAATTATTTAATTCCAAATCTACTCCACTAAAGATTGAAATGGACCTCGATAATTGTATGCTCAAATAATAATTCGTCTCAAGCCACATTGATTTCTTTACTGTATAATCCTTTGTACCACATCATTAATTAAATCGATATCTCAACTATCCAATCAATTTAATTACATCTTGTTCCTTGATTCTTATTGATTTTCTCTAATGATCATTTTCAACATACTAAATATGTTAACACACTTTGGCCAGAGAATTCTAAGATCAAGTGCCGAAAACCTATCAAGAGATGTGTTATACAAATTCTATATTGTCAATCTATAACTCCAATACTCATAATTGCTCCCACCAAGATACCGGATAATTTTGACTACAAGTATGTGTCGTGCCCATTGGTAACTCAAATGGAATAACAATAACAATCATGAAATCATAATTAACTCAAGATTAAGATTACAGTAAAATCAATGCATATGAGATTTAATAAATTTGACAGTTATTACAAAGTTAATTAAATCTCATATGTAATCATGTTCAATGTAGTCGTACTACATTAATAAATTTATACATTATTAAAATAAATTATTCAATGAATTCATTACAGTCTATAACTAAATAAAGTGCCCAACTTTATTTATTAACTGCGAACTAAATTTATTTAATCATAAGATAACTTGTATTTATGTCTTCTGTGAATCCACATAGTGATCACATAAATACATATAATATGATCAAATGGACTTTAATCAAAATATTAATGCAATTAAGATATTTGAATAAAATATCTCATTTATTTTATTAATCAGAAAAATTGTTTATTGCGATTAAATAAACACATATATGTTTATAGAGCATATTTTCCTAATACTTATCATTAAAAAAATGGAACATGAGGAATCACCTACACTTGGGAGAATGGTTGCCCTATCTGTTGAAAGAATGTCATGTGATAAAGGAATGTCAAACTCTGCTTCTTTTGAATTTTGGTTGATAACTACCAAAACAATATTGAATATTTTGTTATCAGCAAATTTGCAAGATTAAATTATACTGATCTAGAATATATAAGATTGCATACTATATATTGTTTGATAGATAAATGTGTCTAGTTACGGAAGAAATTTACAGAATCAAATTTCGACTTCGCTTCTTAAAGATATTCATGATTTAATGCACAAAGGTCAAAACTGCCTTGAAACTACACAAGACCCGAAGTTTCTGAATTAGCTGATACTAATTAACAAGGAATAAAATTACAAACTATATATTTCTAGAAAGATATATTCCTCAGGAGTTCAAATAATTTTACGGTTATCTATTTGAAGTTTTCTACATAAAGATATGGCTTAAAGAATCCTGACTGCTCAAAATCACTAAAGCAACCAAGTACATGATTATTAGCCAAATTTCATGATTTAACTGTATTGATCTAGAATATATGATAATGCATACTATAAATTCTTTGATAGATAAATGTGTCCTAGTTATGGAAGAAATTTACAAAATCAAATTTCGACTTCGCATCTTAAAGATATTCACGATTTAGTGCACAAAGGTCAAAATTGCCTTGAAACTACACAAGACCCGAAGTTTCTGAATTAACTGATATCAATTAACAAGAAATAAAATTACAAACTATATATTTCTAGAAATATTTATTCCTCAGGAGTTCAAATAATTTTACAGTTATCTATTTGAAGTTTTTTGTACGAAGATATGGCTTAAAGAATGCTGACTGCTCAAAATCACTGAAGCAACCAAGTCTATGATTATCAGCCAAATTTCATGATTTAACTGTATTGATCTAGAATATATGAGTTGTATATTATAAATTCTTTGATAGATAAATGTGTCTAGTTACAGAAGAAATTTACAGAATCAAATTTCAACTTTGCTTCTTAAAGATATTCACGATTTAGTGCACAAAGGTCAAAATTGCCTTGGAACTACACAAGACCCGAAGTTTCTGAATTAACTGATATCAATTAACAAGGAATAAAATTACAAACTATATATTTCTAGAAAAACTTATTCCTCAAGAGTTCAAATAATTTTACGGTTATCTATTTGAAGTTTTCTACATGAAGATATGGCTTAAAGAATGCTGACTGCTCAAAATCACTAAAGCAACCAAGTCTATGATTATCAGCCAAATTTCATGATTTAATTGTATTGATCTAGAATATATGAGTTGTATACTATAAATTCTTTGATAGATAAATGTGTCTAGTTGTGGAAGAAATTTACAGAATCAAATTTCGACTTCGCTTCTTAAAGATATTCACGATTTAGTGCACAAAGGTCACAACTGCCTTGAAACTACACAAGACCTGAAGTTTCTGAATTGACTAATATCAATTAACAAGGAATAAAATTACAAATTATATATGTCTAGAAAGATTTATTCCTCAGGAGTTCAAATAATTTTACGGTTATCTATTTGAAGTTTCTACATGAAGATATGGCTTAATGAATGCTGACTGCTCAAAATCACTGAAGCAACCAAGTCTATGATTATCAGCCAAATTTCATGATTTAACTGTATTGATCTAGAATATATGAGATTGCATACTATATATTCTTTGATAGATAAATGTGTCTAGTTATGGAAGAAATTTACAGAATCAAATTTCGACTTCGTTTCTTAAAGATATTTAAGATTTTAATGCACAAAGGTCACAACTGCCTTGAAACCACACAAGACCTGATGTTTCTGAATTAACTGATATCAATTAACAAGGAATAAAATTACAAACTATATATTTCTAGAAAGATTTATTCCTCAGGAGTTCAAAGAATTTTACGGTTTTCTATTTGAAGTTTTCTAAATTAAGATATGACTTAAAGAATGCTGACTGCTCAGAGTCACTGAAGCAAACAACTTAAAAAACGCATTAGTTCTTTGTTTCAGCTTCTTTCCCCTAGAAGAACGACGGCCAGACATTACATGCTCATTTTTCTTATATTTCTACATGTTTTTAAAAAATTTTTTTTTTGGTTTTGACAAATTATCGAACAAGTGTTTGATTTTAAAGTGTTGGTCATTACATGGTTACATAGCTGCAATCTCCACATAATCATCCCTCTACTCAACAACAAAATAATCATAACAGTTCTTTTTTCAAAAAAAAATAATCATAATAGTTCTAAATATCAAATTACAAAGAATATATATAGTACTAACCTTGTTGATCAATATCCATCACTTTCTTGCAATGATAGCTCCCAGATTTACCTTGAACATAAATTTTTTGAAAACCGAAAAACTTGATTGATTGACAAAAAACTCTACTCAAGTTTAGTCAGATTGATTGACCAAAAACTCTACTCAAATTTGATTCTTGATGAGATACTGTTTGTTATTTGCAAATATGAGTGTGAATGGTGTTTAACTGATAGGAACTTATTCTACCAACAGTCAGAGTGGTTAACAAGTTGTATTTATCAAAATAAAACGTGTGGGATTGTGTAGTTTGCTCAAGTCCGAGAAATTTTAGTGACCACCCCTACAATTTTAAATATTTTTACAATTTCACTTAAATAACATATTTTGTTTAATTACACAAAATTCATGGGAATATTTAATTACATTTTAAAGTTTATTTTACTATGTATCCTATACCATTCATTATTGGCTTTTCGTAATTTTATTAAGTAATAATGTCAGGCCAAACATGAAAGAGTTTCAACATTTAATTAATTTGAAAACTCAATATGAAACTCAAAATTACTAAAATATTACTTAATTCATATCTTCAATATTATAAGATAATTCGATTATCATGTAATCAAACTAATTTCAAAATCTATCAATCGGATATAGACTGTGCTGTTAGATTATTTTATTCTAATGCATGGCCATGGAAGATTAACAAAAGTTATATGTGCAAGTGGTTCAATATGTACAATAGCCTTTGATTTCTCTTGGTGTATTTTATTGGTTTACTAGCTTATAAAACTATATGGAAATGTTGAAAATTGGACTAAAGTTTGAAATATCATGTGATATATATCTCATTTAACCTTAGATTAATCTATCAAGTGCCCATAAAATATGGTTTACTTTATTAGTTTACAAATTAGCTTTTATTAATATTTATATTTCACATATCAATTCATAATACATTATGTTAATTATGACTATTTCCCACCTATTAATAAATAGGGGTAAATAGAAGTATTGAATGTGTGTGTGTCCATTACTTCATATGTTTTAATAACTACAAGGAAAATCACCTCTACTAACCTTTTCTCATACTATTTTTATTACATTTTACCAATTGTCTTTTATAATAATATTTTGTAAAAGAAAGCTAAAATTGACTACTTAAAAATGTCTTTATATTTTTTTATTATATTTTACATTAAAGTTGTAGAACATTATAAATGCAAAGTTTAATTTTTAATAACATAACACTTCGATAAAATCAACATCTTAAGGGCAATGTATGATATAGAATAATATAGTACTTTAAATAGGCTACAAAATTAATAGGAAAAAGACTACCCACACCTCTAAATTTTACTTAAATGGTCAAATATAACTCCTTAAATTAAAAAATATAATACATTAAACAAGTATAAAATATTTTCAATATTAAAAATTTTTTTTGAACATTATTTTTTTTCATATTCTTTTATTGTTATTTGTCATATTCATTTTACTAATATTAAAATCTTTTTGACATACTACTAAAATTAAATAATTATGCCTAACATTCACAATAATTTCACAATGATTTATAAAATTTACATGATTTTTTACAATATCTTATTTAATTATGTCTACATTAATATCAATTTTTGAATTAATAGATTTTAATTAATCCGTCAAGATAGACTAATAATAACTTAATATTAGCAAAATTTTCATTGTACTTTCAATATTAAAAAATTTTTCGAACATTATTTATTTTTCATATTCTTTTATTATTAGTTTGTCATATTCATTTTACTGATATTAAAATCTTTTTGACATACTACTAAAATTAAATAATTATACCTAACATTCACAATAATTTATAAAACTTATATGACTTTTTACAATATCTTATTTAATTATGTCTACATTAATATCAATTTTTGAATTAATAGATTTTAATTAATCCGTCAAGATAGACTAATAATAACTTAATATTAGTAAAATTTTCATTGTACACGTTATTTTATCAACTATACTTATTATAACATTTTATTTGTATCATATGATATTTATTTATTATTTTTATCTTATTACTATATTTTTATTTATTTAGATTATTTTAATCAATCATTAAAAAACAATTATTTTGATCAAAAGGTATAATAGCCATTTATGAAACTAAGAAAATATGAGTGATCGTTTATGAAAATAAAGGGATCTATATGATTATTTAAGCAAACTTTAGGGGTGTGAGTGACTTTTTCGAAAATTAATATTAATTTAAGATTAACAAATTAATTTTTACCCGCAACCTATAAGTTACCTGTTACATTTTAATTAATTATCTAATTATTTATTATATTAAATGAATGATTTAGATTAAAACTCTTACATCTAAGGGTCCATATTAATCCCACTATCAATACTATAAAAATTCATACAACATCATAGAGAAATCCTAAATATGATATCATTATGTTATTTTATATTCTATCTATTTAATTAAATGCAATTATTATATATATTCTATACATTATAATATTATTTATTCATTTAGGGGGCATTTTTTTTTATTTCATACTGTTTGGCTGCCAAATATACAAAGAGCTTCTTTTATTTTTTTATTTTTTGTTTTTGCTTTGCATCTATCAGATGCGTGTATACTAGCAAAGGCCCTAAAATATTATAAATGTTACGTTTTTATTATAAGATAAATATTATAAATGTTACATTTTTTTTATAAGATATATATTATAAATGTTATGTTCTAAAAACATTGTTGTGAAAATTATTTTAACATAAATGAATAAAAGACCTGCAATAAAAAGCTGGAGTCAACGTTTGGTCCACTTTAACGCCTAAAATCCTATTGGATTCAAATTTATAAATCGATCTATTTTTATTTCTAATTTATAAAATGAGTAATTTTTAGAGACTTCTCTTGAGGTTTAGTGTATTGACAGTCAAATAAAAAATATTTATATAATTATAAGAACCTCTCCTGACGTTAATATAAAAATACATATAATTTTATTATAAAGAGCAAATACGTAAAAGTAAATTTAAAAAAAACAAAAATAAAATTCAAACAAACATAACTGAACGAGACAATGGCAACCCATTTCCACGGGAAGAAAAAGTATACATGGCGAAACTTACGGAGCAAGCCGAGCGGTACGAGGAGATGGTCCAATACAAGGAAAAAGTCATCGCCTTTGCCTCAACCAACGAGGAACTCACCATCGAGGAGCGCAACCTCCTCTCCGTCGCCTACAAGAACGTCATCGGCGCACACCGCGCCTCCTGTTGCATCATGTCCTCCATCAAGCATAAGGAGGGGTCGAGCGGCTACCAGAACCACGTCTCCGTGATTAAGGAGTACATATCGAAGATCGAGGCTGAGTTGACGGAGATCTGTGGCGGGATCTTGAAATTATTAGACCAAAAATTGTTTCCTGCCGTTGCCCCTGCCGATTCTAAGGTGTTTTATTTGAAGAAGAAGGGAGATTATCATAGATAATTGCAGCTTTCGTGATGTCGAGAAAAGTTTGTCATGCAATTGGAGCCTCTATGTCTATTTGTTTCAAAGAAAGAGAGAGGGAGAGGGAGGAAGCAAAGTGCTTGAAACGAACCGAGATTTGCTGCATGACGGAGAACAAAGGGTAGACCAATTGATGCATAGTGAGGGAGAACGGCAAGGGCATTTTTAAAATTTCAATAGTCAACTGACGGCCATTTAACGGAATACTAATCTGAAGTAGGGATGGTAAAAATCCCCACGGGGATGGGTACCCTCGGAGATTTTTCTTATTCGGGGAGGGTATGGGGATAATTTCATACCCAATTTATTATTCGGGGAAGGGACGGGGAAATTTTTTTACCCAATTTCTTATTCGGGGAGGGGACGGGGATGAGGTGAAATCCCCATCCCCTACCCATTTCCCCATTTTAATTTTTAATTTTAATTTTATTTTTTAAAATTACTAGTAAATAAATAATAAAATTTGAATTATAAAATTATAAATATTGGTAAAAATAAAAAATATCAAAATCTTTATATTATTAAATTTTTAGGCCTAATTAACTAATTAAAATCCTAAATTTTTATTTATGACATTAAAAAGACCAGGTAGATTCTATTAAATTTCAAAAATTTTGTTTTAATTTTAATATTCATTAAATATTTTAAACTTAAATCTATTTTTTATTTATTTTTAAATGTTATAATTACCCACAGCGAATCATAATTTTAATATCTAATCTAATCTAATTTAATATTTGTTCTTGATTTGCTCCGACTTAACTATTGTACTGTAAAGGGAATAGTCTACATTTATAAAGTGCCCACGCCACCATTGAAAAAGTTAATTTTGAATATAAATTCGATTTTATTAGTAACAATTTTGTATTATTCTATTAATTTGTTCATGATAGTTTGTAAAAGAAGTTTGTATCCCTTGCATGCTGCTTTACTTACTAATTTAATGTATGTGACTTTTGTAATGGATATTAATGTAATATATATTTCGAACTTTACTTGTATTTGAATTTTTTATTTTAATATGATTAACTCAAAATCGAAAACAAAAAAATGTATTAGTTATTCGGGGATCGGGGACCCTCGGGGATCCCCTGTTATTATTTAGGGAGGGGATGAGGATTCTCTCAAGTAATTCTAATGGGGACGGGGAGGGGACGGGAACATACGCAAAACATCGAGGAAGGGTACGGGGAGATTGGTCCCCTCCCCTCCCCTCTCCATTGCCATCCCTAATCTGAAGGGAGGTCTCTATAATTATATAAATATTTTTTATCCAACTGTTAATATATTAAACTTTACGAGAGGTCCTTAAAAAAAAATTTTTAAAAAATTAATAGAATATAAAATAAGTTCAGTTGTAGTATCACAATTACACGGTACTATAAATAAATTTAATTATTAAATCCAATCAATAATTATTCTTTCTTTAAATCTAACGGTCGGATAAAATTATGATACCATAAAAATATAAAATTATGATACTACAGTTCTATCCGTATAAAATTAGAATGCAATCCCTAATCCCCCATTTCCCCATCCCTTTCTTGACTTCTTCTCTAGTGTGAGAGAGAGAACGATACTTTCACTCGCCTACGCCGCAGCTGTTGCCGCCGCTAAACCACGGCCACGGCCTAGTTTCTCTAACCCTAAGTTATCAAACGCCCACGGCTACACTGCCGCTGCCGTCACTTCCGTTCAAGTGTACCGGAGCTACAGCTTCTAGCCGTTCTTGATTTGTTTCCTCGTTCCAGCTGCTGTCGTCTCTATCGTTCCTGCCTCCGGCTTCGTTTGCCATTGTCAGTGGCACAAGGTAAGATTATACATGCGATTCCAAACAGAGAATGAATGGCTGTTTGTAATTCAATCTTCTGTTGGGCATGGGTAAGAGGTGTTACAGACACTGAAACTGTTCGATTTTCTTTTGTATAATGGGTGTTATTATTGTTGTTGATATCGTTTCTTAACATTGTAATCTTTGTTATTTTGAGTGTTGATGGTGATGGTTTATTAATCTACTATGTATTTTTGTCACTTGGAGATGCGTTTATGGAGATGGGTTATTAATCATTTTTGTGATTTTGAGGATATTTGGTAGCTGGTATTCACTTTTGTTTTCATTCTTGCATCATTGAGCGGGGCTGGTATTTGACTCATTTTGAAACTGAATTGAATTTTGGAATAGGTTGTAACCTAAATTGCAACCCAAACCGAAATTTAGACCCAAATTTTCAATTGAACCAATCCAAAACTTCTATTCAACCGGTTCCGGTTTGCGTTTCGAACCAATTGAGTTGAATTTTCCAATTCAAGCGGGTTGTAACCCAAACAACCCGAAGCGAAACGCACCCCTAAAATGTGTTCTCTTACTTCTGTACTTTGGCTTCTTCCATTTTAATCTTTATTTATTCTTATTTACAATTATTCCATCAAGATTAGGATAAATCCATAATAGCGTAGATTTATCATCACTCTTGCTTTTTTGCTTATTTTTCACAGCTAGGAAAATACCAAAATCTTTTTATCGGATACATAAATAGCGCTCTAAGGCTCTTTGCGAGTCCCATTCAATCTACTAAGGCCATCTTTGACACTTTCACCCTAAAGTCACCTTATCATTGCAGTGAAATCAGTGGATCAGTAGAAGATTTAAAAAAAAAATGGTGAGACTGACTGCCGACTTGATTTGGAAGAGCCCTCATTTCTTCAATGCCATTAAGGAGCGTGAGTTGGATCTTCGAGGTTTCACCATCTTCTATTGATTTGCTTCATTCTTTAATCTTCTTGATTTATATAGAATTTTATCCATTCTTTTATATTTTTCTTCTCTTATTGCAGGTAATAAAATTGCTGTGATTGAAAACTTGGGCGCTACTGAGGTCAGTGTTATTTCTCGCATGTTATCTTAGTTAATATTTAGCAACAACCAACCAACAAATAATTTGGTGCTGGATATTTACTATTTTTTTCATTTTTAAGATATTATAGATATTGGGTGCCTTTCACTCCCTTTGATGCTTATGAGGTGCAATTTAAGCATTCTTACCCTTTACTATGGATTTTTGGCAGGATCAATTTGATACCATTGATTTGTCGGACAATGAGATTGTCAAGCTTGAGAACATGCCCCATCTTAATCGTTTGGGCACTTTGATTATAAATAACAATAGAATTACTCGTGTTAATCCCAACATTGGAGGTAGGTAAATTTTTTAGAATGCTTCATTTTTTTTCTTGTACTGTTCTTTGAGAAGTACACTATATTTATATTATATTTATATTGCTTTCTTTTGCAGAGTTCTTGCCAAAATTACACACTTTGGTTTTGACAAACAACAGGCTTGTCAATCTAGTGGAGATTGATCCTCTAACATCCCTTCCAAAGTTGCAGTTCCTTAGTTTATTGGACAATAGCATCACCAAAAAGTCTAATTATCGGTTGTATGTGATTCATAAGCTGAAATCTCTCCGTGTTTTGGATTTCAAGAAGGTGAAAAGCAAGGTGAGGAATGAGGCCATTTGATTACCCCCTACAAATTATATATATATCCATTTGATTACCCCCTACAAATTATATATATATCCATTTGATTACCCCCTACAAATTATACATATGTGTTGTTTATTTTGGTCACTAATATCTCTTGCCTGTGGTGGTTTATTATCGACAAAATATAGGTTTCTAAAGGAATTTAGATGCTTGTGCAAACATCTTAAATTCTTTCCTCTTAAAGTAAATACATTTTTACCCAATTTAACTAAAAAATGAACCTTTATTTGTAAAGACAGAAGAAAAAAGGTCTCCACTATTAGCGTGTAACAGTTTTAAGGGAAATTTGAAGTATTCTGGGTAGATGTTTCTTGCACATGCTAGGTGAGTTCTCAAGATGGCATTTTTTTTATGCTTTTTTGATAATCATCTTGTTTGTACACAGATGTATGCCCATCCAGTAGTAAATGTAAATTTTGATTAATTATCTTCTGTGAAAATATAGGAAGGAAAAATAATCAATGGTTGTTAGAGGAGCCACTTCATTACAAAATTCTAAGAGTTAAATTACTATTTCATTAGCCCTTGGCATTCTGTTAGGCAGGATGCTTGCTGAGTAATGAATCTTAAAACAGAATATGTTTTTAGTCTTGGTTTAGCTGCAATTCTTGTGTTTTATGGATTTGTTTTCTCTTTTGGGATATATAGTCTGGCTCAGCCTTTGTAACATTGATATCTCACAGAACTCTTTCTCTAGATGACATGTGGATTTGCATTACGTTTTGTATTTTTATCATTCTTTATTTTTGGTCAATTTCTTATACAAAGTAAAAAGAACCATATCTATGGGACTTGAAGTTCACTAGTGTTTTTGTTTTTGTATATGTTGGATTAATTTCATCCATGACTGTTTACTTAAGTTACAACTAGCTTCTTAAATAAGATGAAGGGGCTTCAGCACAATGCATTGTATTGTGATGATGGTTTTATTTCATAGGCGTGATGAAATTCTTGAAGGGTATAAAATAGAAAATTATTATTCAGACATTCTAAACTTCTATTTGCAATTATCAAATACATTCATTTTCAGTGTTCGTAATTTTTGTTGATAGGAAAGAATGGAAGCAGCAAGTTTGTTTGCCTCAAAAGAAATGGAAGAGGAGGCTAAGAAGGAATCTATGAAGACATCAATGCCGGTTGAGGTTCCGAATGGTTCAGGAGAAGATGAACAACAAACTCCAAAAGTGGTTGCCCCCACTCCTGAGCAGATTATAGCCATCAAGGTATTCTGTTTATTGCAGTATAAGAAGTCAACGATATTCTTTTCCTGAGGTTTAAATGCATGTAGAAGATGCTGGGACTTTCCAAAAGGTTGGAAATCAGATGATTTAATCAACCAGGCATAAGGATGTAATGATATCTAACATTTTAAAAATGTTAGGATGATGAAAGGACTCCTAGTTCTAGGCTTTATTGGTATGCCATACCAGCTTTTATTACATATGCGAAAAGACATTTTAGCCGCTCTGCTTTGTAGATCAAGGCTGTAAAACCAGGAAATAAAGATAGCGACTGAACAAAGTTAAGAGTATCTTAGAATTTTTTTCCTTATAATTTTTAAACAACTATATATATAGAGAGAGACACATGCACACACACAGAGATATATTAATGATATAAGTCCGCAAAGAGTATAAAATAGAGATCGTAGAGAGGGGAAGCCAAAATCATATGGGAAAAAAAAAAATCTAAAACAACCAATGCTTGTAATCTGCAATGAACAACCACCCACAGCAGTGGTTAGCTTCACTTCTAAGTAAGTTACATCAAACTCCTTGCCAGTTGAGGTGAATGAAGAACAAGGTACTTGAAGATCGTTTGTAGCTGACCCAAAGCAAAGAAAAGATCAAATTCTACCCTGTCCATGTTGTCTAGTGTTTTCTCCTAAATATAAGATCTAGCTTATTTATGTTCATATAATCCAAAGAGAGATGAAGCAACATATTTCCTAAGAATTTCGGCCTTGTTTCCTTACCTGAAAGTAAAAGTATTCTCCATTAGCACTGAGTCACTAGAACTCATGGCCAACAAATTCTTAGGTTCTTTGCATAATCTATTTTACAATCTTGTACCGTCTTTTTGGGAGAAGCAGTTATTGGTAACCATTGCTTTTCAAACCTCGTTTTGAGATCTCTGATGCTTTTTCTAAGATCAGTTTAATGAAAAGAAAAGGATCTATATCGGACCGTTGAATTAAAAGGTTGCACTGCCTTGCAGAAAAAAGTTATTTTAGGAAGTGTACTGGTGTTTTTTTTTTCTTTTTCCGTGTCAAAGGGTAGAAATTATGTTGTTGACCGAAATCTTGCAAGAATTAGATTGATGAAGAAAGTATACACTCAGCAGCTAAATTAGTTTGATATTTTAGGTTGGATGATCTTTTGAGAATAAAAGAGTTTGGTATTAAGGCTCAAAAATAGTGTATGTAAAAAATAAGGGTTTGTCTGTGTCAGGAAATTATTATATTTCTCAAAATGTGTAACATAAAGGGTAATGTTCACTCATATATGATTTATTTATGACTTTTATAATAATCTAGTTGTCATATCATATTTAGTTCTCTCATACCGTTTTGAAGGACATACTCAGTTTTTGGCAATTACTGTATGCCTGAGATACGTCAAGTAGTGCTCAAAAAGGAGGAAAAGAAAAATATGTTGAGTTATATTTTTTTGAACCATGGTTTTATTGTTATGCAGGCTGCTATTGTGAATTCTCAGACACTTGAAGAGGTTGCAAGACTTGAAAAGGTGCTCTTGTTTAGTTGGAAAATGTGCCTTTTTGAATTTTGGAATTTGTAATTTCCACTGATTGAGTTTAAAATTAACAGTTAACTTTCCTTGCCTGGTTTATACATGGCAGGTTCTAAAGTCAGGTCAGCTTCCTGCAGATTTGAAAATTCCGGACTATGATTCTGGCAGCAAGGATGTGAAAGAAAAGGATGAGAAAATGGTTTCTGACGGTGAAAATGAGGCTGATGTTGAACCAAACAATGTGGAAAACCAGAAGAATGATGAACCTGCTGCGATGGAACAGGTATCATTCTATTATCGTACTGGGATTCGAACAACATTATTTGTGTTCTTATATTCTCACTCCTTTTTTCTTCTCTATGCGTGTCATGAGGTATATAATGCCCATGCTAAATGATAAAACTGCGACTAAGTGACATTTTTTCTGTTATTGTTTGTTGTTCAAGATGTTAGTTCTGTTATACTGACTGTGGGAACTGATTATGCTTAGTGAGAGTTTCTGTATGTTAACGTAACATTTAGGTTTCAATTATGGAAGTAATTAGGCACCGCTTTCTTCCCCCGTGGACACATTAGCCATAGGGTTGAAATTGAGCAGATCACCTTTGCTGTTTCGGTTTAAATCATGCCAGAAATGTGTTGATGTGTCATTTTTCCTCTACTTGGTCAACTTGTAGTTGGAGGTTTTTGAGTGCAGTCCAGATCAGTAAATATATTTTGAGAGGTTGTTCATATTTTCTGTCTTGTCTTGGGTTGCTCAGCCACTTTTGTACTTTCTTGAAATTGGCTTGGTTAAAAATTAATTGAAGCGGCAATTTATTGACAACAGTTGAAACCAATGCGAACGGCTTCATGTTACTTCAGAACTTAAGACCTGATTCTCCTTGTTTTACCTATAAATTTTCATTTGTTAATAATGTTTGTCTCGTTTGAGGATGATAAATGAATGGGTGTAACTTGGATCTTTTTCATTCACATGGGCATGACTTGACCTCAATGCTGTCTCTTGCTTATGTCAAAGTCATATTTCTTTACCTACTACTTTTCATTACCTCTA
The DNA here is from genome assembly GCA_030444775.1 of Atalantia buxifolia. Lineage (NCBI taxonomy): Eukaryota > Viridiplantae > Streptophyta > Magnoliopsida > Sapindales > Rutaceae > Atalantia > Atalantia buxifolia. The sequence continues at coordinate 5,118,732 of CM059838.1, forward strand.
GCTGGATTGAGTTTTGGACTATCCATTATTCATCACAGATAATTTGTACTATTCTAAATTCTTATATTGTGATACCATTGTCATTTTTCTTAGGGTTGCAGTCGCATGTGCATGACTTTGATATATGTCTTCTTGTTAAATGTTAGTGACCGATCATGGGAGTATGCACAGGAATGACATCTGGCAATTGATTTAGAACTTGATTCCAATATTTTTATTTGTCGCAAATTATGCTGGTTTATTTTCATTTGCTTCATAAGCTGGAAGTTTCTGGCTTCTGTTGCAAGAGGTTCCAGTAGTGATGCATATTTGCTTTTTGGCCAGGACTAGAAGGGGTGATTCATGTGCAAGTCCATCTAAAAGCATCCGAAAGTCCATCCGAAAGCTTCTCACTTGTGTGCCTGCACCCATATACCAGATCTAAGTTCTGTTTAAACTTATTTTCTTCCCCCCTCATTTCCTCTTACCACATCTGCCTTGTGGTGACAGGAAGTCAAAAGGGAGGGGGGTGTTTGCTCATGCAAATGTAGGCAGGGGTTTTGTATAATTTTATTTGTTAGGAATTTTCACTAGTAGTTTGCCCCCAGTGCATCTGGAAGTATAACATAGTGCGCTGCTAGCTTATTCGCTACATTATCTACTTTATGGAACAAGGACCTTTGGCTTGTGATGCTTGTAGGTGTATGGCATATCCCTCATTTCCCAGTTTATCTAAGTTGGCAAACTTCATTTTGCATTAGAAAAGTTATGGTTCCTTTGAAAGTTTGTTTGTGATGTATCCGTTTCATCAGAGCAACTACTTCCAAACATCTAACCACCATGTTAATCAAATCAACATAATGAGGGAATTCCTCTGGGAGAGCGAATTCTGATTCTAGGCATGATAATAGTTTAATATGTGATAGTGTGACGAGATAATGTCATAACATGAGGTAGGCTGACGGATTGTAATATTATGCATCTTAAGCCCAGGCTGATGATTGATGGTATTATAGATCTGAAGCCCATATGAAGATTTCAAAATTCTTGACAGCCGGCGCTTGATCGACGCACTGAACTTTTGCAGTTTATTTTTTTGAAATATACAATTTACGTTGTAGGGACTCAAATGCTTCAAACACTTTGAATCCTTCAGTGATCTTGGGATGAAATCAGTATCAAGCATCTGTAAAAATAAGTTATCACACTCGTAAAATGTGTATCGAGCCACAAAAATTTGACCAAATTTATTAAAATTTGAATGTAGTGGTAGGAAATATGTCTCTTCATAATACATACTAGGTTTCTGTGAGAAATCTTGGGCAACGATTTGTGTTTGATACTTTATGATCTCGTTTTGGTTGTCAATTTATCACAGAAATGCTCATTTATACTCAATGGGTTTTTAATACTAGCAAGTTTCTCAAATGGATGTATGGATTTACCAATTTAACCAAAAAAAAAAAAGATTTGGAAATTGATTCTCAAGTGGTAGAAACAAAAAAATATATATATATTAATTTTTGCAAACACCGTTGAAGAGTTAATATACTAATTTTTTATTAATGTTTAAAAAAATTGATAATTTAATTTTTTTATAATATTAATTTTTTTGAACATACGTGAGCTTCTACAAAAAATTATATATATATATATATATATATATAATTTTATTTTTTGGGGTTAAATTAGTAATTTATTTTTTTATTAATTTCAAAAAATATATTATTTTAAGAGGACAATATTATAAAATGACATAATATTCATGGAACCATTCTGGACATCCATGAGTACCTCATATAAAATTTCCAAGAGAATCTGATACCAAAACATTTTCAAAACTATTTATTACTTAACAAATTTAAAACAGTTTCACAGTACTTTAATCGAACAGAACGTTTTCTGAGATTTTTATAAAATCAGATACTAATTAGAAAATTATGAAATTAAAATTGGGAATACTAGACACATGTATCTACTACTATATCAAATTTCAGAATCATTAGAGTTCATTTAATAGCACAAATAAGTTGGTGAATCTGATCGCCTTGCTGGAATCACAGTTTTCTAGTGTATTAGTGTTCGATTCAAAAATCATATAAAATTGAAAACAAGGTCAAATCTTATGAAAAAAAATTTAATCAATAAGCCCTACATGTCTAATTTTCAGAAATATAAAGTTCTTAAGAAAACTCATTCAGAAAATATATGTTTGAATTCGAGATACTCATATTGTCCAGAATTTATCTAGTGTGCTTAATGACCAAAGCTTGATTATTAAAACCCACAATAAATCAGAACCTAAAGGTTCTAAAATAAAGTCTTGTCTAATGTTTTCAAGACAATCATATGAAGAGTCTTTTCCTCCTCTTGAAAAGAGAACTGACCCTCAATCTAAAATGGTCTCCCAACCTTTTGTTCAATCACCAATCACTTCTTCTGGACAACCAGAACCGCTAAAGCAATATGAAGCAGTTCTAAATTGGCAAACCCAAAATGCCAATGTTCAAAATCGAGCTCTACAACATCTTGGAAAAAAGATCGAAAGAGTAGCCATACAGGTTTCCCAGTCTGAGACAAAGATTTACTCTATTAGCTCTCGTCTTGAGCAAATTTATCAAAATTTACAAAACAAAATTACAGAGTTAGATAGAGACCTCAGAGTGATGATCAACAACCAAATATAGAGACCAGAGTTTAACAAAAAGGAGGCGAAAATTAGAAAGCTGAAGGCAGAACTTGCTAGAAATGATGCCGACAAAGCCCAACCATCTTTGTTTACTAAAACACAGTCCATACCTATTCCAGCACCATTCTTTAGTACATACCAACTGTTTTATACTCCATCTCCATCACAAATAAGTCATAATCATTCTTTTGGTTTTGCTCATCTTCATACACCAAATCTTAACATTCCCCAACCAAAACCAACTTCACCAAAAAGGTCAAAACCTAAAGTCAAAATTTCATATCCGAAACCAAAAGTAGAATCCTCAATCCCAGAAGACTCTCCTAGAGAAACCCCTGAACCTTCCAAAAAAGACAAAGCTCCTGTTGACCAATACCATTATCATAGCATTGAAAATGAAAATCAACCTTTGTCTTCTCAGTCAGCCTCAGACCCTGAACAATCATCATCCACCCACTCATCCTTTTCCACAGAACCAGAATACACAACATCAGATTCTGAATCAGAATATGCTGATATTTCTAGTCTTTTAATGGCTACCAAAACAGAAGAACCAAGTGCATCCACTCCAGTTGTTGATACTTCTGATGAGGAAAGCAATAATCAACCGGTTGGAACAGAACCTGTTCTACCTCCTTCTGCCACCCATAATCAGGAGACTTCCACGAAGTCATTCTCGTGGTTCACTTTTGATGACATTTCATGTCATAAGTGGCCAGCTAAACACCAAGAATTTGCAGTTTGGATTGATGTACAAATGACAAGGCCAAATGCACAATCTCAAACAGTCCTTCGAGAATTTTATTCCCGTTTTACGGGATGTTTAAGAGATTGGTTTGAAAGCCTTGGAGAATACAAGCAGCTTCAGCTAATCCAGACTACTACTGCAATTGCTCTTTCAGTCATTTATGAGCAATTTATTGGAAAACCTTCAGCCTCCAACGAAGCAGCCAGGAAATAGTACCATCAGATGAAATGTTGTTCTCTCAAACGACATCATTTGGAAATTCATTACAAATGGATGAGCATGCTATTCTGCAAACTAAATGGATTCAATGATTCAACATTGAAACATGTTTTCATAGCTTCTCTTTCTTCTGAGCTATAGCTTGAATTGTAAAGACAGATGACAAGCTTCAATCTTGACATCGCCAATATCTCTCTTGGAAAGATTTTTCAAATGGCTATGCTATATCTTAATAAGATTTGTGAACAGAAAGATTTCTTCAAAGATCTGATTGAAAACAAGCAACCTTTTGCTTCAGCCTGCAAAAACCCTATCTCAAGATAGAATGCAAAGATGAAAAGAAATGTGCTTGTCCATCCATAAAGAAGAAACATTTCCAAAAACATTTCCATAAATCCTCTCTTAAAAAATCCAAAAAACCTTTCCAATACTTCAGAAAGAAAGACCCTTCCTAGTATAAAAAAAAAAGAAGCATAATTGTGCTTTATTTATAAAAAGCGAGGTCACTTTGTAAGAAATTGCCCAACCAAATCTGCAAAAAGCCATCCGACTTATCCAACACCTCCAACAGTCTTCTATGCTTTCTGATCATGAGGATGTTGAGTCCAATTTCTCAGAACAAATAGAACAAAATGACCAAACAGCCTTCATTCTCACTGAATCAACAGATTTTGAATCAGATGAGATTTTCATTATCTCCATTATTCAGACAGTCCAACACATTTCCAAACCCATTGGTTCTGCAGTAAAAATTTCCATCCTCCCCTCAAAGTTCCATAAACCCGTTGGCTTCATTGATACTGGTGCAGAATGTACCACGTTATCTCCATCAGTTCTTCCTCAAAACTGTTAGGAAAATTACTCAAAGTTTTTCAGAGCAGTCAATGAAGAAATTTTTAAAACAAAGCTTATCACCAAAAATCCAATTGGCATCCAATTCTTTCCCAATTGTGTTATTTGGAAGAAGCTTATTGGTTCAGACTTGCCCAACAAAGACATTCTCATAGGCTTTGATCTTCTCTCTTTGGCAAAAAACCTCTTCATCAACCCGACAGGAATTAAGTTCAAATAGATGTTCCTACCCTATACAGACATTCCTCATCTCTATGCTCTTTCAAACACTCCCTCTCCTTATAAATTCATTTCTCTTAAATTCCTTCAATTCTGTCCAGAAAACCATTCACAGTTTCATCACCCTTTTCCTTTATGGAAAAATAAACAATTCTTTATCCACCTCCCTTTCAAATTAAATGAAGATGTCAATCCTATGACGGCATCTCATCCAGGCATGTCTCCTTCAGATTTGTCTCTTGCCAAACAAGAATGTGCACTATTATTACAACAAGGCCTTATTCAACCAACAGATTTAGAATGGGCTTGTCAATCATTTTACGTTAAAACACGTTCTGAATTAGTTCATAAAAAAAAAGGTTAGTTATTGACTACCAGCCTCTTAATGCATTTCTAAAAGATGATAAGTTCCCTCTTCCAAATATCCAGTCATTATTTGTTCATCTTCAAGGTGCCAAAGTTTTTTCAAAGTTCGACCTTAAAGTTGGTTTTTGGCGACTTGGCATTTCACCAACTGATCATCCTAAAATAGCTTTTTGCATCCCTGATGCCCATTACCAATGGACAGTCATGCCCTTTGGTTTAAAAGTCGCTCCATCCTTGTTCCAAAAAGCAATGGTCAAAATTTTCAGTTCTATTCTTCATCATGCCCTGATCTATATTGATGATATCCTCTTGTTTTCACATGATGACCAAACCCACCAAAAATTACTTTCAGATTTCTTTCAAATCATCCAGGCACATGGCATTATGCTTTCCGAAAAGAAAAGCAAGCATAGGAAAAGAATCTATTGACTTTCTTGGCATGGTGCTAAAAGATGGTCACTACCATCCTGGACCACATATTGCAGCTGGATTATTAAAGTTTCTTGACTCAGGTCTCAATAAAAAACAAATTCAACAATTTCTTGGAATTGTTAATTATGTCAGAGACTTTATTCCTAAAGTTGCGGTCCACACCAGCAAGCTTTTATTATTGCTCAAAAAACAGCCAAACCATGGGTCCAAAATAGACAGAAGCTGTCAAACAACTCAGAAAGATAGCTCAGTCACCACTAGCACTCAGAATTTCCACTATTGGCCAACGCATCCTCCAGACAAATACTAGTGATGAATATTGGAGTGATATTCTCCTTGAAAAGCTAAGTGACACGGATTACTTTTGTGCTCATACAATCGGAAGTTCAAAGATGCTAAAAAGAATTATCACATGATCTACAAAGAAATTTTGACAGTAAAATATAGAATAAAAAAATTTGAATTCCACCTCATCAACCACAACTTTCTCATCAGAATGGATAATTCATCTTTCCCAAAGATCTTTGACTTTAAGAACAAATTGCTTCCTGATAAGCAATTACTCAGCCTAAAAAATTGGTTTGCAAAATATGATTTCACTGTCCAGCACATAAAAGGTAATCAAAATCTTATCCCTGATTTCCTCACTCGACCCACTATAAATAAACCTTCTGTAATCACTTTAATTCACACCATCCCAGTTATAGCCATGAATCGATCACTTCCTTTCAAAGCTCTAACTTATAAAACTTTCCCTTTAAACCTTTCTTTCAGTTCATCCTTTCAAATCCAAGACTTCGAAAAGAAATTCCTTTATAGGTTTTTTTTAATGACCACAGCTCCAAACCCGACAAATTTCCCTCACTCTACCTAGAGCAATTATTCCTCACTGGTCTTACTCTCACCAACCTAACCATCTCTGATGATGAGTTATGGTATATATGGTGTCTCACAATCGTCTATACTACCAAGCTTGTCCTTCCTCTAAGAGCAACTCTCAGGCACATCTCAACTCATGAAAATGCTCCAACCCTTCTTTGGACACTCCTAGAATGGTTTTCACATCTCACCTAGTGGCGTAAACAACTTCAGAATCTATCCAATTTTCATCAATTGCATAGGATTCCTGACCAAGAAGCAGATCTATTTACGTCAGTGTGCATCATTCGTAGACCATATTTTCAACACCAAACAAATGATTATTGGACACAAGATATGGCATATGAATGGAAGACCTTCCCTCATATTTTCCCTCTTAACCACGACCCGCATATTGTGTCAACCCTCAAATCTTACCTTCTAGAACTCAATAATATCCAGCCAGTTCCCACAAATATCCACCATACCTCCATTGGACCTTCACAAACTCTTGAAATAATACCCAAAATTCAGTCCTGTACTCCAGGCTCCAGCTCAAGCCCTCATGGAATTCTTATTCGTGAACAAAGACCAGCTACACAAATGTTCTCTTCCAAGATGCTCAAGACCCTTAGGAAGACTTTGTCTCTCTCCTCTCAACAGATAAAACTCAATATTCAGTCACCCAACCAGACTCTCCTCAAAAAAGAAAAATCACTCACGAGGATGAAGAAAACTTAATCTACCGACAGATTGCCCGAGCTAGAAAAGAATAAAAAGAATTTGGTGACGTGTCTCCATCCAGATTTTCATCCACTCCTTAAAGTTTCGGAGATTTCGGCTTTCTTGATTTTTTATAAAGACAAGGGTCCTGTCTTGTCTTTTAAGTGTGTTTTTAAAAGTTTTCTTTTACTTTTGTGTGGTTACTTTTTCTTTTGATATAATTTGTTTTTCTTTTGTAAAGAGATAAGATTCCAATCTTATCATCTTATCGTTGGGCTTGCTGCTAAAGCTCTCTATAAGAAGCTCTCTTTCCTTGTAAATAGCAGAATGAAATAAGAAGAATTTTTATTCTAAATGACTTTCTAAGTTTCTCATCTTCTTCTAGGAAGCATGAAAAAATACTTGGGTATAACATTTTTAAAATACGTTCATCTTTTTTTATACTGAGTATACTCTGCACTTGCCTTAACTCTAAGGATCCTGTGCATTAGAAAAGTCCTGATTTATCCACAGATCTGATTTAAGAAAGATAAAATCTGTTTTCTCACAACGTTCACCCTCTTTGAAGGTCAAAGGTGACCATGTTTTCGAGTGGTATCGTGAAAAATAGTTTTTCAAAATTCTATTTTTGATCTAAAATCCTATGGATAAGTGTATATCAGCTGAAAACCAAAACTTGTGGGGTACTGGTCCAAAGAACAGTTTCGTACTGTTATAGTTTTGGTGTAACAACGCCACGTACAAATACTTAAAATAAATTCTACTATATTTAGGTGAGAGAATTGAACCTTACAGTTACTTTTGAAATCCGATTCTCCTTGGTGTAATATTTGCAAATTGCTATTGGAATCTTGATATTGGTTTGATTAGTTTGATAAGAATTGAGTGAGAATTACTATAGGTGGAAAAAGGCAAGAGAATGTGTGAATATTAGAGGGTAAAAACCAATAAATTTAAGTGAAATATGAGTGGAATTAAGTGAATCATTTTCTTGAATGAAACCATTATTTTTAACTTTTTTTTACATATTTCAGCCATGCCTCATAACCAAGAACGAAACACAAATGAAGAGGATCAATCTCCAACTGTTCAAAATTACAAATTCAAGCAATGATGGGAGAGATAAAAAGGGTGATAAGGGCTGAATTAGAGCATTTACATAAGTGTTTGGATCAAATAAAGAACACATGTACGGAGCAGCCACAACTCGTTCTCCAAGCACATAAGAGGGAGAGAGCTACGGCTAAAGGAGAGATTGATGACTATTATACAAATGAGTATGATGAAAGGAAGACTCAGTGGGTAGTTATATAAGAGATAGACAGGGTAGGAGAGTTAGGAATGGGGATGATAATTTAAGTGGCATAAAGATGAACATCCTCTTTTTTTCAAGGTAAATTTGAGCCGGAAGAGTACTTTGAATAGGAGAAGAAAATGGAGTTCGTATTTGATTGCCACAATTATTCAGAGGCAAAAAAAAGTAAAATTGGTTGTGATTGAGTTTTTTTGACTATGCTATTACTTAGCGAGATTAGCTTGTTATAAACAGAAGGCAGAATAAGGAATGTCCAATTGAGACATGAGACTAAATGAAAACATTGAAGAGAAGGCATTTTGTACATAACCATTACAGTTGAGACTTGTACCAAAAATTATAAAGTCTTACACAGGGTAGTCGAAACATGGATAATTATTACAAAAAAATGGAGATTGCCATGAGTAAAGCACATGTGAAGGAGGATAGAAAAGCTACCATGGCACGATTCTTGAATGGCCTTAATCGGGAGATTGCAAATATGGTTGAATTGCAATTTTATTTGGAGATTGAGAAGATGGACGACAAAGACATCAAAATTGAGCAGTAACTCAAGAGGAGGGGTAACAACCATGCAGGCCCAAGCTCGAGTTCCACTCCTTGGAAGCCGAGCTATATGAAGCAAGACGAGAGACTACAAGCATTTACTACATCTAAAACAAGATCCGAGCCCTCCAGGCAAATTCACAACGTAACACCGCGACTCCCACTACTAGGAATCGTGACATTAAGTGTTTTAAATGTCAAGGCAGGGGACACATAGCGAGTGACTGTGTGAATATAAGAGTTATAGTGTTGCGGGATAATGATGAGATTGTAACTGAAGATAAAACAAAAGAAAATGAGATGCTACCATTAGAGGACATTGAAGATAAAAAGTATACAGCCCTTAGAGAATTGACTTTAGTAGCTAGGAGAACTTTAAGTGTACAACTAAATGAAAATGAAGCAGTATAACGGGAGAACATTTTTCATACTAGGTGCTATGTTCAAGACAAGGTATGTAGTATGATTATTAATGGAGTAAATTGTACTAATGTTGCTAGTACTATCATGGTGGAGAAGTTAAGGCTTCCAGCATTTAAATATCCACGGCCATACAAACTACAATAATTGAATGATAGTGGTTAGGTAAATATGAATAGGTAGGTACTAGTGACTTTTCGGATTAGCAAGAATGAACATAAAGTGTTATGTGATGTAGTATCAATGCAGGCTAAACCCTTGTTACTTGGGTGACCTTGGCAGTTTGACAGATGTGTAAAGCAGATGACTTCACCAACAAATATTCATTTTTGTTTAATCAATGCAACATCACTCTTATTCTATTGACACCAAAGCAGGTTTATGAAGACCAAGTGAGCCTACAGAGAAAGAGTGACCAAAAGAAAGAGAGTAAGAAAAAGAAAAAAAAAAGAGAAAAAGAGAGTGAAAATCATAAAGAGGCCAAGAAAAATGAGAAAGAGAAAGCAAAAAAAAAAAATATAGCAATTGAGAGAAAATTAGAGGGAAAACAAAAGAATTTCTGCGCAAGAGCAAGTGACATAAAAAAGGCTTTGTTTTCACATCAGCTAATGATTGTTCTTTTGTACAAAGAGGCGTTTGTAAACATTAATGAACTTGACCCTTCCTTGCCTAATTCTATTACTTCTCTCTTGTACGAATATGAGTATGTCTTTCCTGAGGAAACATTACATGGTTTACCTACGATCCGAGGGATTGAGCATCAGATTGATTTCGTGTCTGATACAACCATTCTAAATTGACTAGTGATAACTCTATGAAATGAATATTATCATGGCACTTTTAGACTTAAATCAATGTTACTTGGAGAGCAAATGATGTATTTTATTGCATTTTAGTTATATTTTGCATGAGCATTCATTTAAGTTAATTTCTAATAAATTGATTTCATGTTAAATCGTTTTTATTCAGATTATATGTATCATTGTAGGTGACCAAAAAGCTCAAGTTTTAAGGATGAGATGTTGCTACAACAGACTTGTAGAGATGGCAAAAGAACTTAGATGCAGAGGAAATAAAATAAAGTCTGGAATAGTGAAGGTGCTGAAACCATTGCTGCACAATCCTGTAGCAATGACAGATTGGATTTTACGCAAGATAACTAAAAGATTGCAATCCAAAGTTTCCAAAAGTAGAAGATATGCGCCATAAGCTTTAGATTGCCTTAATTCCAAGTTATAAAAAGAGCACGCATGAAAAGAAAAACACGAGGCCGTCACTTAAGAAAAAATAACAAAGGAAAAACAAAAAGAAAATAGAAAATAAGAGAGATTTGAGGGCTGCAACATGAGATTCAAGGAGAAAAGAAGAATAGATCATAAAAACTAAATGGAATTCAATTCCTCATCTTTTTTTCTTGTTTTTCTTTATTTATAGGAATGTATTTGATGGCTAAAATGACTTTTTTTACTGTTATATCGCAATGAACTGAATTCTATTGTGCTTAAGTGATAAACAATCTTAATAGTGAAATGCTAGTTATACAACCTAAGAAGGGGGTGAATTGAGATTTTAAAACTTAAGCTAAACAAACCATACAATAATTCAATCATTGCCTTAATGAAATAAAAAATAATAAATTTAATAAAGCATAATAATAAAAGCGTACAATGATTTTTACATGGTTCAGCAATTCCCGCCTACGTTCACGCCTCCAAGCCAATCAAGCTTGAGGATTTCACTATCCAAACCTCCCAAGACTTCAAGTTCTTTACAATTAACTTTCGAGATGTCAATAAACCTTTACAATCAAGAGATTATCTCCCAATCTCTTCACTGAAGTATTTCTCACACTTATACACTCACAAATTTGATGAGAAAATAAAGATTATATCAAAAACTCTCTTCTAGAGTGGATATACAAATAATAGCTCAATGAAGATTTAATCTATGATAATTTACAAATTGGAAGCTCAAAATAAGTTGTTTACTCTTATTTATATTTGCAAAAATCTTAAAATTGAAGTTGGATTTGAGTTTATATAGATTTAGTCCAAAAACTAACCGTTATAAGCAAATTTCTACAAGTAAGCAGCTAGCCGCTTAATTAGCCGACTCCTGGCTTTAGTACAGTGAAAGTAACACTGTAACACTGTAATTAGTGGCTACAGTAACACTGTTCACAACAATGTAATTTTGCCAAAACTTTTTGTAATTATACTATAGCCCAAAATGTCATAAAACTTTACAAATAAGTCTAATTTCAGAATTTTGAAATAATACTTTTTATTGCCAAAACTTTTTGAAATTATGATATGACTCAAAACATAATAATATTTTTCAAATAAGTTCTTTTTTAACATTTAACATAATACTTATAAATTTCAAAGTTTTCAAAACTTTTTTAATTTTGTCCAAAACTTGAAAATATGAAATTTTCCTTAGGCAGTTAGCCTAACTCTCTGTCTATTTTTTATATTTACAAGTTAGCCCAAAACTTTTAGAAATTAGAGTATGGCCTAAAACTTTTCAAATGTTTACAAATAGGTCCAAATCCATAATTCAAAACAATACTTATTAAAATCAAAGATTACAAAACTTTTTCATTTTAGTCTACATCTTGAAAAACAACTTAATTGCATAAAATACTTGCCTTCTAATTGTAAAACCTTTAGTTTATGAAAAATGATGATTTATTAAACAAAATCTTGAGTTTCTCAAATGCTAAACTATACATATATTAAATCTTACAGGCTTTACAAGAATTGTCACAATAATAAGTCCGCTGAGCTCTAAACTTTATTCTTAATTGTGCCGTTGTCCGTTGAGAGTTTTGAACTTGATTTTACATGATTCACTTCATCATAAATATTATCCTTAAAAAACTAATAAAATGTGAAATACAATATTTTTCAAATCTTTTAATACATATGTTTGTTATCATCAAAATTATATTATGTATGGTCCTTTAGGCTAACAAATGATTATTTGACTGATATATGTGTATTGTTCTGTATTTGCTATGGCATTTTGTCTTAATTGTACTTATTTCTTTTTCCTATTTTGGTTGACCACCCATTTAGTGGATACTAGCTAAGAAAGAACCTACAAAAAGATCTGACTTAGTGGAACAAATTAATACAATACATGGTTTTAAATTAAGTTTTCCAAGTTGAGTTAATCTCGATTTGAATAACGCCATACTTGATCTAAAATTAGTAAAAAAATAGATATAGGGATTCACCCTATAGGGCAATAGGAACCTATAACAAATAATGTTATATCTAATGTTAGCGTAACAATTGGTCATTATTAGGTTGCATTTATATATAAGATATCCAATAGGCGACAGCTAAGGATACATGAGGGATTCTGCTCATGCTATAATAGATGTTGTAGTAACAGAATCTTAATTGGAAAAATAGTCAATACCATTAAATAAGTTTAGTCACTTAACTACTCTGCTCCCATTGAGTTTGTTTTTGTGTTTGGTTAGAGAATTTTCCTGATTGCATTTTTTTATTTGCACTTTTACTTAGTTCATTAGTTTCGTTAATATTTTATTTCAATTTAAATTTAAATTGCACTGTTAAGATTACTGTAGCAAATCCAATAACATTAATCCCTGTGGAGATGATCTGAATACTCATCAATATATTACTTGTTATATACACTTGTATAGTAACACCTATAGCAGTAGAAAAAACCCAACAACCAGCCTATAGGAGTAACCCAGAAGAGACTAAGGGACTTCAAAGGTAGGTTACTGAATTGATGGAAAAAGGGTATGTAAGAGAAAGCATAAGTCCATGTGCAGTTCCCGTTTTGGTAGTTCCTAAGAATAATAGAATGTGGACAATGTGTGTTGACTGTCAAGCCATCAGCAACATAACGGTAAAGTATCTACATCTCATTTCTAGGCTAGATCATATGCTTGATGAATTGCATGGGTCTTGTTTATTTTCTAAAATTTACCTCAAAAATGGATATCATCATATTAGAATAAAAGAAGTAGATGAATGGAAAACTGCCTTTAAAACAAAATATGGTTTGTAAGAATGGTCAATTATGCCTTTTGGTTTAACTAATACTTCGAGCACTTTTATGAGACTTATGATCATGTTTTATGAGCTTTCATTGCCAAGTTTTTTTTTTTGTTTATTTTGATGATATCCTCATATATAGTAAAAACTTGGACAAAAACGTAGTACATTTGAAATCTGATTTAAATGTGCTTAAGAAAGAAAAAATTGTTTGCTAATCTGAAAAAGTGTACCTTTTCCATCGATAAACTTGTATTTCTAGGATTTGTTGTGAGTACACAAGGTATACTGGTTGATGAAGAGAAAGTACATGCAATCCAAGAGTGGCCGAGTCATACAAGCATAAGTAATATGAAAAGCTTTCATGAGCTCACTAGCTTCTAGCAGCGATTTGTGAAAGACTTTAGCACATTGGCCCGCACCATTTACTGAAGTAATCAAGAAAGATAATGGATTCAAGTAAGGAGAAGAACAAGAAAAGGCGTTTCAAATGATCAAGTAGAAGCTAACCAATACTCTTTTATTGTCCTTGCCTAACTTTAATAAAACATTTGATATTGAATGTGATGCCTCATGTATCGGTATAGAAGCAGTACTAATGCTGGAGGGACAACCAATTGCGTACTTCAATGAAAAACTAAGTGGAGCAGCTTTAAACTAGCCTACTTCTGATAAGGAGTTTTATGCGTTAGTTTGGGTATTAGAAATGTACTAGCACTACCTATGGCCTAAGGAATTCGTGATTCACACTGATTATAATTCCTTGAAGCACCTTAAAGGCCAACACAATCTGAAAGAGAGGCATGCTCGATCGGTAGAATTCATAAACACATTTTTATATTTCATTTGTTGTAAATAAAGTAAGGAAAACGTTGTTGCAGATGAACTTTCTCGCGGGCATGCCTTAATCTCAACACTTAATACTAAATTATTTGGATTTAAACATATAAAGGAATTGTATGTTAATGACCATAATTTTAATGTTGAATACCAAGCTTGTGAAATGACCTCGATTGGTAAGTACGTTAGGCATGATGGCCACTTATTTTGGAAGAATAAATTAAGTGTACCTAATTATTTTTTGAGAGATTTGTTAGTGCGAGAATCCAATGAAAGAGGGTTGATGGGGCATTTTGGAGTTGTAAAAACCAAATTAGTTTTGTAGGAACACTTTTATTGGCCACGTATAAAACAAGATATTTAGATACTTTGTGGTAGATGTGTCTTTTGTAGGCAAGCCAAATCAAAAGTGCAGCCCTATGGCTTATATACCCCGTTGCCAATACCTAGTGCACCTTGGATTGATATTTCAATGGATTTTATACCTGGGTTACCTAGCTCTAAATGAGGCAAAGACTTAATTTTTGTGGTTATAGATAGATTTTCCAAGATAACGGATTATATTACATGGAACAACAAAGATGATGCTTGGATTTTATTCTATTCTGCTACTAAATATTCATCATTTAAAATTGTTTATGGTTTTAATCCTTTAACCCCATTGGATTTAACTTCGTTTCCTGTTTCTAAGCGTGTTAACTTAGATGGGAAGAAAAAGGCTGAAATTGTTAAACAAAAACTTGAGATGGTGAAGTTCAACATCGTGCAGAGAATGGAGTAATATGCTAAACAAGCCAACAAAGAGTGACACAAGCTAGTCTTTAAAATCGACGATTGGGTGTGGTTACACATGCGCAAGAAAAATTTCTGGAACATAGGAAATCTAAAGTTATTACCATAAGAGGATGGTCCTTTCCAAGTCTTGGAACGAATCAATTACAATGCATACAAACTGGATTTCCCTATGAATACAATGTAAGTGCTACTTTTAATATACCTGATTTGAGTCATTTTGATGCAGGTGACGATTTGAGGACAAGTCTTCTATAAGAGGAGGGGAATGATAAAATTGAGGAAAAAAACTATCACATGCACGTGGAATGAGGCCTATTCAACTTCCCATTGGACCCGTCATAAGAGCTCGTGCAAAGAAATTCAATGAAATTTGTGAAGGCATGTTGAAGGAACAACACATGATATTCAAACCACTAAATGTGTTATTCAAGCTCTCGAAGTTTCCAAACAATCACTTTCATGAAATCAGGAAGTTGGCTTGCCCATTATGGCAGAAAAATATATTACTTTCCTTTTCAGATACTTTCCCGTTTCTTAAGGAGCCTTGTGGCAAAACAAATCAGTTATTTCTCTTTTAATTGCCTAGCTTTCATTTTAATTGATGTAAGGCATTTAAGCCGATTAGGATTCTGATTTCATTTAGATCATTTCATATTTGCTTTATATTACGATTCTTATTTGATTTAGATTCTTTCTTATTTGCTTTAGGTTAGGATTTTGATTTAATTTTAGATTCCTTCCTTATTTGTTTTAGATTAAGATTTCAATTTCATTTTGGTCTGGGATTTATTCCTGAAAATTCTTGTAACCAACCCTATAAATAGAGACAAATCAATTTTGATGCAACTGATGAGTGAGTTAATTCTCTTTGGTTCTTACACAAATTCTTTGAACTTATCAGATTTTTATGGTGTTCAAACTTTTAACTTATTAATTAGATCATCCATAGTTGTTGTGACATCCTCACATACCAAGGTTCGTGCTTTCATTAAGCTTCGGGTCGCGATTCCATTCAATTCCAGGTTTAAAAGTGATCTTGGAGACTAAATTGATTAGGGTCGTGTCAGTTCTTGGCGGGGTTCGTATCACCAATTTCCAAAGATGCTGAATGGGAAGAATCTGCAAAAGAAGAAATAGAAGTATGGACTCTCCCACCTCTAGAATAGCTATAAATCATTATTAATGCAGCCACTCATACAAAAAGATTATGCTAAGGATGAGGAGTAATAATTAGAGATTCTACAGGAAAAGTGCATAACAGCAGCCATAAAAATCTCCAAGTTTAAAAGATATGTATCTTGTGTGAAAGTAAAAGTAACTGAGTGGGGTATTTAAATTGTAAAAGAAGCATGTCTGCAATCAGTAATTCTAGAAACTGATTTTGAAGTGGTAGCTAATTTGATTAACAATAGAGGAGGTAGCACAACATAGACTATTGGATTATTTGCAAAATTAAAGCTCAAAAGAAGGATTTCAGATCTCTTGAAGCTAAGTGTGTACCTAGATCTTGTTATGCTTGTGTCCATTCTTTAAGTAAGATAACTTTAGAAAAAAATGAATCTATTGTTTGATTGGAAAATTTCTCTTTAGGTATTATGCATGTATTCACTTCATTGAATTAATGAAACTTTTACTTTCCTATTAAAAAAGAAAAAAAAAAGGCTTGTATCTGAAGAGATCATGTCATTCCAAGGCCAGTTGGCTTTTCTAAAGCATTTTGTTTAGTTATGGCTTGGCCATAAATTGCAATAGGTTTAATTTGTTGAGGAGTTATTCCTTTTGAATGACGTCGTCTATCATGTTTCTAGTATTTAATATACGATTCATTAATTAACTTTTAAATTGATTGTTCTATAGGAATATTGGCCATTTATATATATGATCTAGTAACTTTTGTTGTATTTGTAAATGCATCTAGTAACTAATTTGCATTTTAATGCAAAAGAACTATCCTTCGCACTTTAGTTTTTGTATAAATAGTGCAAGGATCAAAGTGAGGTATATGGATTATTTTCTAATAAATTATTGCTTTACTTCAGGTAGCGTTCAGACTTTTGTAGTGGAAACTTGTCCTATCGAAGTAACAATCCACAAAATATACAATAAAAATATATCTGTAAAGGATTTGAGATATCTGATACTAGATGATGAATTATCCATGTAAATCTCACATGTACCTTCTTGAATTATTTGTAGAATAATAATGATTTGAGACCAATTCTAGAAGGAGATATATCCATTGCCTTTAACAATGCAAATACTCCCATAAAAAATTAGAATGTCTAGGTCCTTCAACAAGATTTGCCCTCTTAAGGGACAATCTCCCAAAGTAAAGGGACAAAAAAATTAACCAAGTGGTGTCATGTTGAGAACGTGTAATGGATGTGAAAAAAAGCAACAAACTAATTGTATAGAGACTGGAAAATAAGATCAAATCAAGGGTCAATATAACATTAGGGGACATAGTCATAGATTTGACTTTTGAGTGAAGGTGCGAAC
Source organism: Atalantia buxifolia (assembly GCA_030444775.1). Classification (NCBI taxonomy): domain Eukaryota; kingdom Viridiplantae; phylum Streptophyta; class Magnoliopsida; order Sapindales; family Rutaceae; genus Atalantia; species Atalantia buxifolia. The sequence goes on from CM059838.1 coordinate 5,136,272, forward strand.
ATGTAGCCATATTTTTATAACGTTATTCGTGTAATAAAAAGTTGACAACCCCAAGGCCATGTGTCAACTACAAAAGCCTTAATAGTCATATAAAATTACATGTCACATACTCATATGTGTGATACTTTTTTCATTACCTGGAAAATAAATTGGCTTCCTAACTTCTGAAATTTTCTAATATAGCCATTTTCATAAATTTATTATCAAAACTAGCCATATAACAAAAGTTTTTACAATATTAATCACATACACTTTGTTTAGACCAAATTACCCCTCCTTAAAACTCCTTTCATTTCATGCTAACAATAAAATACAAACTATTTCACCCCAACAACTAAACAAAAAAACTCCACAAAACTCCCCTCATTTCACTTCTTAAACTCCCTTCAACAATTAAACACAAAACTACTCTCATTTCATATGCATCAAACAACAATCGTCACCTAATACTAAAGATAAAATCAATCAACACAAAAAGAAAAAGATCAAGAAGGAATCAAAGTTGGTGTTTTTAAAATTTAGATTGTGAGATTAAGTGAGTTTTATGCATGGCTTTTGTAGATATTTGAAGAAACAAATATCTTTATTAATTTTTATTAAAATGTGGGTAGATATTTGCTTGTGTGAGTCTAAAAATTAGAAAAAATTAGTAAATTTTGCGTTTCACGATATTATAGGGGAAACCCAGATTGCAGGCCAAGGGTGGCATCACCCATGGAATGGTTGGCATCACCTGCGATCTGGAAAATCTGTTATAAGTAATATCAGCCTTCGTCTAAGCAATGGCATCCATTACTTGCGAGAAGTGAGCACGATGGTAGGTGATGGCATCCATCATCCAAATGTGGGGCACCTGACATAATTCTATTTTTAATGTTAATCGTTTGTAATTAATTATATTTTTAAAAAATGAAATTATTATTTTAGTAATCTAATTAAATTTATTTTAATTTGCTTTTGATTTAATGAAATCAACAATTACGCTTAAGATGTGTTATGATGGATCATGGGAAACTTATGATGATAGTCGTATAAAATATAATAATGGAAAAGTTAAAGCACTTTTCCTTCAGAATGATGCAACTTTCAAATAGTTTATTGCTAGAGTACATTAAATGTTAAAGTTAACTTTAGACGAATATTCTATGACAGTAAAAACAATTTGGGGCACAAATTGGCCTATGTAACCCACTACTTCTTTACCTATTGACATACTAGATGATGAAATGGTGAATGTTATTATACGTATGAGCTTTAATCTAATAAATTATAGTAGGACTCTTATTTTTGTAACCACATTCCCTCAAGTTACAATCAAAACTCCTTTGATGCAGTCGCAATAAACTATGTTAACAATATTGTAGTAGTTATAACACAAAATTCTTGTAAGGCAAATTTTCCCCAACTAAGCTTGTGTCCCGTTTATAGAATATAATCAACAATCACAAAGAAAAAACTTGTGAGCATTTCACGATCCAAGTATTTAAGGCCATGGTTGTTTGACAAAAGAGATGGTGGGAGAGGAGTTGAATCTAAAATCTTAATAATTTCTTTTGTTTGGTTGGAATAAACTGACCAGAAATTAATCTCCACATTAATTTAATATTTGTTGTAGTAAGGAATTCAGTTTCTTCTATGAGAGTGTAGCGAACTAGCAATTCTAATTCCATAACTTAAAAATATTCAAATTGTCATTTGTAACCCTACGATATTTTAATTTTCCAATTTTACCCTTACTTAAAATTTAAAAGATTAAACCCTAAATTATTTTCTATCTTCTGATTTCTCTCTTACCAACAACCCCCTCTTCGATTTTCATCCATTTGCAGAGACATTGCTATCGATTCATAGCCGTTGTTGTCGATTCATCTGAAAATAAGAAGAGTAAGACGAAAACGAAGGTAAATTTTATGATTTTATAGATTTATTTAGTTGTTGACATGTTGATTTTTTTTTCATTTGTTGAGTTTATGATTCTGATTGGTTGCTAAGAAAATTATGGCTGAATTGTTTTTGTTTCGTTTCCTGAACTAGACTTGATTAATTTCCTCAATTAATTAATTTTGGCTGAGTTTATTGAACTAGCCTTGATTCATTTGTTTGTTGAGTTTATGATTATGTTTGGTTGCTAAGAAAATTATAACTAAGTTATTTTGTTTCATTTGTTTATTGAACTAGCCTTGATTAATTAATTATGGCTAAGTTTATTGGTCTAGCCTTGATTCATTTGTTTGTTGAGTTTATGATAATGGGAATTAGTAGCGCTGATGTTTATCTTTGAGTTTGTTGAGTTTGTTAAGTGCATAGTTATTTCTATTAGGTAATGTTTTAAAGAATTTGATGTGCTTTATTGTGTGACAAGTTCCAGTTTTCGTTGTGCCAATCTTAAACAAATCTATGGCTTCTTGGTAATAAGTTCCAGGTTTCTTACACCGAATTCTTTTAAATTCTATCATCTTACATTTGTGAAATTATATGAACTTATCTCTCTGAGCTTTCCATCTTCAATTTTTCTTCTAAAACATAATTATTATGCTTGATGTGGCAATTATCTCTATAACTTGATTATACTTACTTTTCAATTTAAAATTTATAATGTTGAGTGTGGACCTCCTTCATTGGCAATTATTATTAGCCTATGACTTAAGCATTTGCATTTCTCAAATTTTATAAACTTTTGTCTGAGCTTCCCATCTTCAATTTTTCTTCATTAGGAGTGATCCGTTGAGGAAGCATTTGATGCTGTAAATAAGGTAGAATCAATTGGAGATTACACGAAAACCAGTATAACCTCAGAAGAGTGAAATACATGAAGGACAAATTTAGCACAAGAGATATATAATCAATGGAGAGCAAGTAGGCAGAGCACATGAAAACTCCTTAAAAAGAATTTGTTATGTTTTTGTTATTCCATTTTCTGGATTGTAGATGTAATATTTATTTTTGACTTTGGGGATTTTGTGTTCTAGTGGATCCCTCTTAATGGTTAAATGTGATAATGCGATATGAATATTTTTTTAGTTTATTTTATCACTTTGTCTACAGCTCTATCTCTGGTTTGCCTTAATTGAGATTTGGTGTTCTTTACTATTAATTTTTTATGATATATAAATGTGAATTGCAGCAAGATTATCATTGTTGTTCAGTTTTTGTTGCTTTGATGCTTAAAGCTTATGGTTTTCACGGTTTGCTTTTGTGAGTGAAAAATTATTGCAACTAGTCTAATCTTTAGACTAGAGATAGTGGTGGTGTTTGTGTGATTTGCTTGTAGGACTAAGTCTTTGTTTTTTTTTTTTTTTTTCTGTTAGTAAAGTTCAAATCTTTATTAGTCTCCTCAATTAAAAAGAACAAATAATTATCTTTTTGTGTACATGCTCTGCTACCTACTCTTTATTTTACTCGCATGTTTATTACTTGTGATTAAACAGTCTTTAAATTTCTAATTAATTTCTATTTTTTTTCATTTTCTACATACTATTATTTTAATTTTTTTTATTGTCAAAATTTAGAAACATTTAAATTTTATAAGGTTATGAATAGGAATGACAATGGATCGGATCTTACTCAAGATCCACGTGATCCAAATTCAATCGGATCGGATTTGGATATTGATGCATGGATCTGAGGCGAATCTGGAGCAAGTTTGGATTTATCTTAATATCTAGATCCAGATCCATATCCACTTATCATTTAATGTAATTTTATTTTAAAATTTTTTTAACAATTATGTAATTATAAATGATAATAAAATTTATAAATTATGATAAAATTTATTCATTAGCATGTATTTTTTAGAATCTTAAAACTTAAAGGTATTTAAATAATAATAAGACAAAATTTTATCAAGTGTAAAATAAAATTAGGATAGCCTGCCCTAATTGTTTCAAAGTTTTCACTCTATAATTTTTTTTTCTCTTTAGTCTACTCTCACTTCTCCACTTCATTTGAATGCTTGGATCAGTCCTTTAATTGATAGGAAAATTTATAGACTTGGGTTTTTTTCCTATTATTTATTTTGTATAAAATAATTATGTTCATTATGTATTTAGTTAAATATGATCATTATAAAAATAATAAAGCACTAAATATAATAAATAATTTTTAACTAATATGTTATTATTTAATAATATAGAAATGATGATGGTGTGCCGTGGATATCAGGATGGTAAATGAGATATTAGAATATTATTATGATCTTATTCCTGTAATTACTTTTGATGGATATTTTACTATCTTTCTTATTTGTTTATTTTAGTGTAAAAGTAGAAGCTACAATACTTATTAGATTTTTTATACAAATTATATTATTTAATTGTTACCAATGCATTTTAGTCTTAAATTTCTTTTCTAAAAAATTATTGATATCTTATTATTGAGATTTAGAATTCATAACAGATTTAAAGTATATTTGAATTTAAATTTTTCATTTTGGATTCGGAGCAGATACAGATCTTTATTTTTTATTTTGAATTTAGATATGAAGCAAAAAATATAGATTTATGACGGATCTAGAACAACTACAGATTTTAATTTTTATTATGGATCTGAATTTAGAGCAGAGTAGATCCAACCCATATCTACTTCATACATACACATACATACACATACACACACACATACATACACACACATATATATATTTGATACAAAATTGATTTTTTTATGTATGGAAACTTACATTATATTTAATTTTTAATATTGATAGTTTAGTATTAAGCCAAAAAATAAATGTATCGAATCAAATAAATTATAATTCATTTCCCTATGAAATTTTATATTAAATCAAACAATAAAATTTAATTTTTTTATTCTCATCCTCCCCTTTTGCTCCTCTCCTCTCCCCCCATTCTTCAAACCAAACATCACCTAAAAGAAATAATTTTACTTCGGAAAAAAGCCCTTCTCATCCCTAGGGTTTCATGTAATAGCTCATTTCATCATTACTTTTTAAACAATAGCTCAAAACATCCTTCTATTAACTCACTGTTAATTAAATGTCGTTTGTTAGTAATTCATTAAGGGTAAAAAAGGATTTTCAATCAAAGAGAAAATTAGAAAAATAAATAAAAGTTGACATATAACTAAAAATGATTTTACCTAATCCACTAAATAAGAAATACCAAAAAAGATAAAAAAATTTATATTTCAAGCAATTCTTTTTTTCTATTATTTCTAATTTGGCGGCATGAAAGACTTATAAACCCTAGATCTAATTACCAAAAATATTACAATTTTCTTATTTATATAAGTATACTATCTAATTGCACTATAAAATGACTTGAATTGAGTTAAGATAAAGAAGATATTTGGCACATGTAAGCACATAAAAATTAGTAGCATTTTTAAGTTATTCTTCTAATGATTTAAAGATATTATGTTTATTACAATTTATTCCTTATGATAATTATTCAATGGTTATATCAAACTATATTATCGTTGATTTCATTTAAGAAAAAATTAATAAATTTTGTATAATTTATAGTGTTGTTTAATTGTGTAAAACAAATTTAATATAATTTATATTACTTTAATAAAAAATTTATTTTGTCCTTAATGAATTACTAATTAACGATTTTATAATAACAGTGAGTTAAAAAAATATATTTTAAACTATTGCTTAAAAAGTATGAATGAAATAAACTATTACATTAAACAAAAATGTTTTTTTCCTTTTACATCAGTCAATCAAATAAATATTTCCACATCCACCAAAGAAAGCTATATTTCACAGGCACGTGAAGTTATCCAATAACCAAAATCTTCCAATGACTAGACATTTCCTGCAGCAGATTAATACAAATAGAGCACAAAATAGACATTATCAAACTTGCATAATAAACAAAACAGTATCACTTTATTATTAGAGCAAGCCATGGCCTACCACAGATGGAGATCTAACAAGCATCTTTAAACAACATAACCATAAACAAATAACCCAGTCCGATAGACAACAGGAGATCCATCACACTGATTAACATGCATTGTACAAACAATAGAACCATAAAAAGATAAACCCAAGTCTGAGAGAACAGTTTCGATCCACAAGCCCCTAGGGCTTGCCACGGGAGAGATGCCCATATTCATCTGAATGCAAGGTATTCATAAGATCCTCTCCAACATTAGGTAGTAGCTTTGCATAATTTCTCCCTTCTGGATCATATCCAGCAGCGCCATTACAAAGGCCATATAACAGAATCATAGATAGCTTGCTCAGCGAATACACGACATAATCGTACCTGAAAAAAATCAAAATAAAATCCAAAATACAACTGTTAGAGAAAGCAAAAAAAAAAAAAATTGTAGTGATACACTACAGGACAAGATCACTGAAGAAACAAATCAAATCGTGCATTAGAAATGTTTACATATGAAGAACAAAAAGACAAGTCTAGAAATCAAAACCTCAGCAGCAACTTGGGAACGTTTTGGAACATAGGTACTTCGAAGTTGGCGCGACGAATCGCGTGCTGGTGCAGGCCCTTCATGTCGTCACCCTGCACCAGCAATGGGGTAGGTTTGATTGATTGCTATTCAGAATCATCATAAATTTCTCCATCATCAGAAAACTCATCAAATGATCTCATATCAAGCTGGTAGCGGAGTATTCCACCAATACCGCCAAAGCCTCTGCAAAACTGGGATCCCTCTTGTGATTTGTTGGTAACAAACTCGAGTGTGCAACCAAACCTCCTGTATTCATTTGCGAACCACTCAAGCAGCGATGACTTTTCCTGAACCTCCAATTCAGCAGAGGTGGCAGAATCACGAAAGTTGTTCTGATTGGTCTCTTGCTCCCTGTTCAAATGTTTTATGACAATCTCACCAGTAACAGTATTTTTCAAGACATACCTAGTAATGTCCAAATTTTCCCAAACAATTAGCGTGTCGACAGCACCCATATCCAAAGCTTTCAGTGTGTCATCAGCACCAAAAACATACTTCCCAGTATCCTGGCTTATCTCTTCAAAATACTTTCCTATCAAACGCTTCTCTTGTATAAACTTCACATTGGACAGACTTTCAGCAGATAGCTCAATTGCCTGGTTAAATCCATTCTCCCCTCCATAAGAAACATCTACTACTTTCAAAATTTTAGCCTGAAGGCGAGGATCAAACATATCTGACTGACTAAGCTCAGTTTTAAAGTCGGCTGATCCAGCAAGTACTAGTCCCGAAACATTAGGCTGGCTAGTGGCAGGATTGATATAAAACTGTGTGGCAAGTTCAGCTGTTTTCCTCACATAGTTATGGCGCTTCTCCATTCGAAGTCGGGCAAATCGAAGGGCCGACTGTCCTCCTCTTCCATGTTTCTTTGGAAGGTCAACACTGAACTTGTGAAGCACCTCACGGGTGTTACCACTTAGAGTCCCAAAAAGGGTTCCATTACCATCCATGACAATAAAACCAAACTTGTCATCAGATTCCAACAGTTCATTCAGAGCTTCAGTGTGAAACTTATTGTCACAGAGGTAAAGAGATGCATTAATAGGCCTGAAAGGCTCAAAGTCAATTGTAACCTTCTTTTCCTTCCCATCTTCAGTAACAATTGTTCCTGTGTACAGCACAAGCCCATTGGTAGGGACCTTGTTGTAAAGCTTCAATCTTTGCTGAGCAGATGTGATAGCACCTAATACAGATTGACGATTGACCCTGCTTTTGATGTTTGAAGCAGTTCCAAACTCATCACCCAGCATTTTTGTGACTCTTGATACCTGATCACGAGGAGGCATGATCAAAGATATCATGCTGGTACCATTTCCTCTAGCAGCTTCAAGTGCTTTGATCAACTTCTTAATCTTCCAAATCTCAATATTTTTATCAGTCTCCTGACCATCTGCCATTGTAAAGTGGATACAGTAACTCTAAAACAGTGATAAAAGCACCTGTAAAAACACGTAAAACCAAAATGAGATTATCTATTAGACAATCACACATTCAAAAGATACCTCCATGCATGCTAAAAGTTTCCAAGAATTGTAAGTGAATAAAAAATGATGAAATAAAATTAATGACTCAAGTAAGTAGCTTACATTAGAGAGGGGGGAACACAGAAGTCAAAATCTCACAAGGGGATGGCAATATCAGAAAGCAAAAAGCTACTTACCCTTCCCAGCGTTGGAACCAATGGGGATACAAAGCAAACTATCCAAAAACTGAACCAATATACGGCACATAAAGAAGCATAATTCAAATGCATATAAGCAAGATGACCCAAACACGATCAAAATAAGTGAAAAAGAACCCAACTTCATATATCATATATTAGTTGGAACACAGCCGAACGAGCTTGGAAAAACAATTGCAAAAGGCACTAAATAATTTGAAATGATAGGAACTCACTCTCAGTTTAAGGCAGTGCTACAAACTCTCTAGTTACGCATAAATCAAATTGATAAATAAAATATTTTTATTTTTGTGAAGTTTCACAAGTTCAGGTTTCATGAATTGAGATAATAAATTAATAATCTTTCATGATTAATTAAGTTCGTTCTTGCCGACAGCTTTCAGCGCTTAGTTTAAACCATAGGTCGTGAATCTCCACTATTCTATTCAAATAATACATCTCTTCCATGGCTTAGTGGCAAGACATCCGGATGGGTACAAACAGGCCAGGCAGTGGAATAAAGAAGATCGTTTCACACAAAAAAACATAGATATCCTTTTTTTCATTTCTTTTTCCTATTTTGATTCATTTTTTCTTTTAAAGTTTTCCTTTACTTTAAATTTTACACTAGCCAAATTGCTGATAGAAGTTGTATCTATTTAAATAATAAATGCAATACATAATACTAAAATAATTATTATCAAGGCCACCATTGAGGCAAAGTTTGCTCAATTCTTTTAACTATTGCTAAATTTAGAATTGAAAAAATGGAAATTCAAAGGCTAACAATCAAATCAAAATATACCTTTGCCCTAAGTAATCAGCACAACGTGGGTTCAATTAAAAAAAGGTAAATTACATCCTTAAACAAATTAATGGAAAAGCCAGGGACCGAAACGATAAAATACTAATTAAAAAAAAACAACAGTTGAATACTCATCTTATGGTTTCTAATTATAAGTATCTCCCACATAAAATATTCATATCTATGTTTAGGAAGTGTGAACAATGAGGACCTAAATGATAAAATATGATTTTTTTAAATTAATTTTTAATAAATTAATTTTTATTATTAATTTATTATCATTTTTTAATTAACTAAGAACTTTAACACATCAACAAAATATATATATATATATATAAATTCAATCCCATGCAAACAAATCTCAAAAACGCAAAGAAAGGCTAAGCTCAAAAGAAACTCCCTTTTCTCCCAAATAGAAAGATTTAACTACCATATATAAGTGACACCTTACGTACCGTATTCAGATTAAATTGGAATTAGAAAAATTGAGAAAATTTATTTTAAGATAAACATATCAGTTTATAGCCATCAACCGAATAATTAAAAATATCAGTTTAATTTGATATGCAATTTTCCTAAATCGTCATCCATAATCACCAACAGACAATATACAAAATTAATAAGAATTAAAAAAGTACAAATATAGCAATAATTATGAAAAAATTAATAAAAAGAAAATTCCAAAAGGAACATCAGCTGCTTCAATCGACAGAAATAATAAAAATCAAATAAAAATAATAAAAGAAAACGAAATAAAATATACCGAGAATTGCAGATCGGTTTCTAACAAACAAGAGGATGGAATTTGCTTCCCTCGTAGGAGAAGGGAGGATGTAATAAGAATAAAAGTAATGACATCAATGGGGAAGAATCGTATTTATATTGCGAACGTTAACCACGAGTGTTCGGTTAACCAAACATTTAACTATGGTTAAGGTAAATTAGTGGGAAATGAATCCTAGGTTAAGAGTTAACCGACTTGCGGGGTGCCGTGTCGTGCATGGGAAAACTAGAGAGAGCCGCTGATTTTTTTCTATTGGGCCTTGATTGAGCCCGATTCAGATCCATGGCCCAAAATAATGCAAAGCCTTCCTAAAGATTAGAAATGAGGGTTGATATTTATGCAATCGATGTTGTAATTTTTTACAAGATCTATTAACTCTACGGGAACACCGTATAAATGAACAAGTATGGGTTAATTAAAATTGATACGATTATTAAATAATTTAGATTTGGATTTAAAATTTCTAATAGATTACTTATTTATTGTGCGATTAATTATTATTTAGTTATATTAGATTGACTTGTTTTTATTAAATAAGACTGTGTGATATTTTTCATACTTTATAAAGTATATAGTTGTATTTAAAAAAAATTGACTAATTTTTTTTTTTAACTAAGTAGGTAGTATTATAAATTTTCCAATAGAATATGTACAAAGTATGCTAAAATAATGATCATTTTCTTACATAAAAAGTTTAAAATTATGTTAAATAAGTAACATGATTCTAAAAAAATTGTTTGTACAAAAGCTTATATCTATAAAACATTATTTTAAAAAATAATAAAAACTCAACGGCTTAGAATTTGAGATTTTGGGCACGACTAATAAATAAATCTTATTCAGGTTAATTCAATTTTAATATGATATAAAGAAGATTAAAGTATAACATAAACATGACAATTCAACCCAAATTATTATCTCTATAAATCACATCCTATTTATATGGTAATTTATAGAAAAAAATTATGATTTTCCCCAAATTTATATAGATTAGTAGTCTAGATAATCAATTAATTAAATTCCTGCCTTTTTTGTCATGTTACTTAAGTGATCTTAACCATTTTGCACTTCAAAAGCTTAGAAGTGTCTCAACAAAAATTAATTTTGTTATAAGTATGTCAACAAAAAGTCAAAAACACTTGACCTAACTTACAAAAGAAAAAATTGAAAAGGAATTATTGATTGATTATGAAAACTATTTAATTAATTTGAATTTTAAACCAACACTAAGGATTTTAACGTAAATTGCTATTTTTAGTAAAAATAAAAATACATTGGCTTTTTCACTATTATTTGAAGAAGGAACAGAAACGCGGAAAGGGCAAATAGAGTGAGTGAACGAGAGTGATGGCATGGCGAGGACAATTATCACGGAGCACTAGGGAACTGAGTATCTTTTTCTGCCAGACCTCTCATTCAAGCTCCTCCGCTAGGTATTTGTACCCTTTTTTCTTAAATTTGATGGCTCTTGATGACAATTAAATGAACTAGCGCCATTGCGTTTCATTTCAGATCAAAGATTTTGGGATGGGCACTCTGCTTATTTTGTTGTTTCGGTGGCATTTTTTGTGATCTCTAGCTTTGTTCTCAAGGATCTCCAATTGAATGGAAGAGGAATTAGAAATAATGGGTCAAACATGATATATTTATGTAATGCGACGTCCATCGGAGACCAAAATGACAACGAAGGAAACTATGCTTTTGCTCACAGCTAAACTGTAACTCACTCCTTTTTTTTATGGTTAAAAATGTTGACTAATTTTAGGAGCTTTCCAAATAATTGCTAATAAACCTGCAGAGTAAAACCAAAAACTAATTGGTTTTCTTTTAGGCTGTAATTTTTTTAAAACTTTCACAGGAGTATTTATGGAGAAAAACTACATGGACTTGTGGAACTCCCTATCTTGATTCATGAGTGCAGTGGGATTGAGCCCCAATTATGGGCCAGATACAGTATATTGACTCTGTCTTTTTCATGTCAATTTTTGTTATCTTCCTCACTGTACATTGATATTCAAAGTTTTTTTTTTCATCTTTCTTTCTGTTTACATTGTGTGTGTGTTTTAATTATTATTGTCATGTCTCTGTGCTGGAAAATTTATTTTAAAATTGAAAGTTCAATAAATAGTTATAGAGGCTATTTATAACTATCTACAATCTTGTTTCTAAATGTCGAGACACATTTAGTATTCAGCTTCAATAACATAGGTGCTCCTAGTTACTTCTCCTAATAAGGTCTCTTAGGGTGTACCAGAGATATTTGACCCCATTTTTCTTACAAGGTGATTTTTTTGTATTACAGAAAACTTGAAAAGTTAAAAAAAAAAAAAAAATTTACTCCATTAAAAAAAAAAAAAAAAGAAACAATGGAAGTTATGTGAAATGTTTCAAAGATGAAAGGAGCAGGTCATGTGTACATTTACTTAAAACATGGTACTATTTTACACTTCATATTATGAGTATTTACATAATGACAGTATGAAAGCAGATATGTCTCTCATTCATTTGTTTTTTGTACACCACTGCAGCTGAGTAGATCCTTGACCTGAAATTGAGTACTTATTTTAAACCCTTTTGTTTCTGTTGCACAGCAATCTGAAGAAAATTTCCTTCAATAAAAAATTCTTCTGCATCTTATAGATTCTTTGAGATCTTCGTAGCTTAGTGGAGTATTTGTGTTCTTTGGGTTGTGTGAGTCTTCTTCGACAAGAAAACATAGTTGATTTTGGAAAGGGTACATACATAAGCAGTGCTGACTGTAGGTAGCTTCAATTATTATTATTTTTTTTTTTGGCATACTGTAACTTCTACCAGCCAAATTTTGTCCAGGTTATCATTAACAACATATCAAACCATCTCCAATAGCTAAGTAACTTTTACCCTTTGGTAATCTTCCTGTTGTATACTGTGTCATAGTAATCCATTTTCCTGGAACTTATCGAACATTCAAATGAAATGACGGCTAAGGTTAGAGCATGCTATATATAAGTGCATTAATAGAAAACCAAGAGTTTCCCATTGAAATCAGAGGAAATTATTTCTTAATAAGTTATTTTATAATTTGAGCACATAACTCTATTGAAAAAAGCATGCATGTAAAAAAAGCACAAAATTATTATGGTTTAACAATTAGTGAAGAGGATGCCCATGGTCAGTTTCTTTTCCTGTTCACTCTTTAGCCTTCCTGTGTTAAATTCCGATGCGCATTTAAGAGTTTGGAAGAGCCAGCTCCTTAGTTAATTTGTGTTACAAAAAAGGGCAAAGTGTTTACCCAAGTCGGTTTTCGTTGGAGGTCCCAACTCTTCATATTCGTTTTATAATATTGACCCCGAATGCCCGTGTAAGTTAGTATTTCTGAAATATCTTACGTTAGTTCTGCTAGGCATGTCTTCTTATGCTTTTTCCTCTTTCATTTTTCTGGTCAGATGAATCTAGATTTTTTTTCTTTCATATTGTTTACTTATGACATAATTTCTGCAATGAAGTGTCCGAGATACCTTGGCGATGCTGAGATATAACCTTTATACTTTAGCCAATTACAGAGCAGCTTTAGTGAGTCCAAGTATTACTTTTTGTTTCAGTTTGGCCATTAGCAAAAGTAAATGAGACACATGGTTCTTCATGCCCACATGATGCCTCCACTCTGCTAAATATTATATGCCATAATAGATGACTTATATATTCATTACAGATTTTCCCAATTCATTTATGCACTAATCAACCCACTTTTATGTTGTGCTTTTTACTTGGAATTCTATGTTGTCATCTCATCAATGGACCTTTCATATCAACACAGATACAGGGGTTGAGAAGGGCATTCGTTTGGGGGGATTGAATCACGCACGGATGTCTAAGGCATTTGAATACCTTTTCAAAGCCGGGGAAGCCCTTACCTGTTGATATTGCTACCATTTTAGCTTTTATTTTTTTACCCTGAGATAGTATTTTGGCCAAGTGAAATGAAATAAATGGAATTTTGGAAAGACTTACTATGACTATTTGCTCTCTTGTGTTAGCAATCAATTTTATGTACTGTCTTGAAGTTTTTGATTGACAGTCGAATAATCGGCAGTGTTGTCCAGTATTTTGATCATTATTTGCATTAGCATCTTTTACTCTCTCCTACATGACTTTCGGGCTAAACGAATGGCTAACGTAATGCCAAAATCTGCACAATAGTGGAACTTTGCTTGGATTGTAGATCCAATGATTGTTTTGGTGTCTGTGTCTGCTATGTTTAAGACATGCAAGTATTAGCAAATATGACACTACGAAATATAGTCTTGCAGCTCAGTTTATTTCTCGGATATTGTTGTCTATTTGCTCAACAGCTCAAGTATCTTGCTTGGTAATCATGACTGATGCTATAGAATTGATGCAACTCAATAGGGGTGGACAAAATACCCGACGTGACCTGAAACTTTTCGGGTTCGGGTCGGATCGGGTTGTGATTCAAACCCGATCGGGTGAGAATTTATAAATCCGATCGGGTTGTGATCGGGTCAAGTTTCGGGCTGCCAACAAAAAAAAAAAAAAATTAAACACACGTTACACACGCACACACTAGACAGTCAAAGTGTCAAACATGCGCACTACACACACAGAGTCACGGACTCTGAACTCACGCTATCACAGACTCACAGTGTCACGTACACACAAAAGAACACAAAACAAACTCATGCACACGGCACACACAAAGCACGAACTCACGCACACTGCACACACATCACATAAAATAGCACAGAACACACAGTCGCACAGCCACACAAGCATGACTACACAACCCTCAAGTGAACCCTCTTCAATCCTCGTGAGAAACTAAAACCCAACAGTCAGCCACGATCCCGCGATCTGCTGCTCCATCTGCTGCCGTGATCTGCTACTCCAATCCCGCGATTTGCTATCGTGATTTGCTGCCGATTGTCGCGATCTGCTGCTCCAATCCTGCGGCCTCCAACCCGACCTGAGTGTTTGCTCTTTGCCGTGATCTGCTGCTCCTTTCCTTTGTGACTTTGTGACTTTAAAGTTTAACTTTCAATTCATGGTATAATTGCAATTTGCAAGGCTTTTTCGGTGTTTCTTTTGGGGGGCTTTATTTATTAGTATTTTTTGCATGATTTTTTTTAGATGTGCACTTGAGCAGTGTAACTCGAACTATTTTTTAACAAGACAGTTGGGAAAAATTGTTTTTTGTTTCCATGGTATAAAAAGAAATGTAAAATAATACATGTGCATTTTAAAGTACAAGTCAAAAATGCTTTTCTATACGGTTTATTGAGTTGAAATTTTAAACTAAAATGCCATTTATTTTGAAAAGAATGTTAATTGGTGGAGTTGTTACTAAAAGAATAAATCCAACTCTCTATTGATCGATCTTTGATCATTTGTATTTACAGCCAGTATATAGTATACTATATAGTTATATTATATATGTTTAATTGGTTATTTATTATGTAATTAGTTATTTATTATGTAATTGATTATTATTTGATTGTTGTAATTATGTATTTTTAAATGTTAGTAATAAAATTAAAAATTAAATGTTAGTAATAAAATAAAAAAATTGATGTATTTATGATTTTGTTATGAATAAATTTTATTAATTGTTAATAAATAGCATACATTTTGTTAATTATTAATAATTGAAATAATGTTAATTGATAATTGTTAATAATTGTTAATAACAATTAATAATTGATTTTTTTATGAATAAATTAGGACATTATGAATTTATGAAGATTAAATATTAAAATTAAGTATTATGTTACATATATTTGAGAATTATAATGTGTTATGTGATTATGTGCACTTGTGCTGTAGTTTTAGGCATTCAATCTTAAAGAAATTAACTAATTCAATTAATATTTTATTGTATGTTAATTATTCGTTAAGTCGTTAAGTACAAGTAATTTGGACTTGAAATTAAAGGGTTTATAATAAGAATTAAGACATAGATAGGCAAATAATATCATATTATTATGGGGAATGGGTAATTTCGTAATTGGATATTATAAATTAATTAATTAATCATGAATTTCTTGCTTTTTGTTTATAGAGTATCAACAATGTGAATTGAAATTACTAATTAGATTATATTAATAATATTTCTGTGTATTTAATTTTTGAATTGATGATTATTAATAATTATTTTGTATATTCAGATTCTTGGACACTCAAAATCGAATTCGATGGGTGACGATGAAGAACAAAGTGTACAAATGGAAGGAACCCAAAGAGGAAAGGAAAAGGCGAAGCAGAAAAGACCTCCAATGAAGAAAAGATCGTAAGTATGGAATCATTTCACTTTACTCAAAGATAATTCAAACAAATGCATGTGCAACTACTACGGTAAACAATATTAATGTCATTCAAGGCTTGATGGGATTACAAATATGACGAGATATATAAAGACATGTGAAGCATACAAGATATTTCGGGAACAACAAAGTGGAAGTCAACAAAATTTGAAATCTGAGGGCGGCGAAGAAAATGCAAGTAATTTGGTTTTGGGTAAAGGATGAAGTCAAGACGCGTGTCGAAGGGCAGTAACTAAAATGATTATTATGGATGAGTTGCCGCTCAGTTTTATAGAAAACAAAGGATTTAGGCATTTCTGCAGTATAGCTATCCCGCAATTCATTATGCCATCTCGGAGAACCGTTGGTAGAGTTTGATTTTTGGAGGAAAAGGCAATGTTGAAGAGTTTGATTTGCAACAACAAGCACCGGGTGTCTCTTACAACTGATTTATGGAATTCTATTCAAAACATGAGTTATATAGTGATTACAGCTCATTTTATTGATAGTGATTGGTGTTTGAATAGGAGGATTATTAGTTTTAGCGCAATCGAAGATCATAGAGGGAAGTCGATTGGCAAAAAGATTGTGGCTTACTTACAGGACTGGGGAATTAAAAGATTGTTTGCAATAATTGTTGATAATGCCACTACAAATGACATTGTTGTTGGTTATGTCACTATGCAGTTGCTTGCTTGGAGGAATGATGATGCACTTGTGTTGGCGGGACAATATATGCATGTGCGTTGTTGTGCACATATTTTGAATTTGATTGTTGTTTCAAGATTGGGTGAGTTGCATGCTAGTGTTCCCGCTATTCGGAATGCTGTGAAGTACGTAAGATCCTCCACCACGAGGCTGAGGACATTTAGACTATGTGTTGAGCAAGTGAATTGTCCAAAGGAAATTTTTGTTTTAGATTGTCCTACCATGTGGAATTCCACTTATTTGATGTTGATGACTGCGCTGAAATTTCAAGCAGCATTTGATAGAATGGCAGAAGTGAATAAATCGTATGAGGCATACTTTGCTGAGAAAGAGAATAATGTTAAAAGGGTGGGCCCGCCTAGACCGGATGACTGGGAGAGAGCTGAATGAATTATGAAGTTTTTGAAGGTATTTTATGATGCCACATTGTTGTTTTCTGCCTCTTTGGGTGTGACTTCTAATCTTTGTTATGATACTATTGGCTTAATTGAGAGTTCATTGACTGCACTACAAGAAAGTACAGATCCTTGGATGTTCTTTATGGCTTAGAGTATGAGGGAAAAATTTGATAAGTATTGGAGTCCACGGGAAAGATAAACAAAATGTTGATTTTTGCCTCTATTCTTGATCCACGAGCGAAAATGGATTTTGCTAAACACATTTTTGAGATCATTTTTGGCAATGATCGTTTGATGGTTGAACAAATGACCAAAGCAGTGAATGACTTGTTAAATGAATTTTATGATGCATATAGTACGTTCTTCGTTAGTCCCACACCATTGATATATAGTGAGAGTGGTCTTAGTGGCAGCTAAGGAGGTACAAGTTCTTCTCAACGTTTTACAATTGAGGCTAATTTGGTGGATGTTGCTGGTGGTGAAGGTGATGACGCTTTTCAAGTTGCTCGCCCTTTCCTTGGATATGTTAGGAAGGTTTCTGTTCATAATAAGAGTAGAAGAGTAGTATCTGAGGTGGAAAAGTACTTGAAGGACCCAGTTGAAGATCCCAGCAATTTTAAACTTAATATTTTGCTTTGGTGGAGGGTGAAGGGATCGAGGTATCCAATTCTGGAGAAAATTACAAGGGATGTTCTTGCTGTTCCTGTTTCCACAGTGGCATCTGAGTCTGCCTTTAGCACTGGGCGTCGTATTATTGATGAGTATAAGAGTTCTTTAACCCCGGCTATAGTTGAGGCATTGATATGCACTAAAAATTGGCTGCAACTAAACTTTTTACCAATCTCGTCTACAACTTCCAAAAAGACATTAAGGAGCAAATGTTTCATATGGAATTACAAGAAGGTAATGTTTTTAATTTTTTATCATACATTTTATACATAATATATTTAAAATGCATAATAACTTTATATAGAACATTTACTTGTTGTCATGTACTTGAGTTATTTACTAATTTCTCTTTTTTTTTTTGGATTTTATAGAGCTTGTAAGATTGCAAGCTTCAACAGTGGAAACGGTGAGTGCCAACATTGGTGATATAGATGTTTGAAAGATAATTTTTAATATATATTATTAGTCATGATTTGATATTATAGTATTATTAGGGTGTAATTTAAACTGTAATTATAGTTGTTATAGTTTTAAATTTTTAAGTCTAATTATAGTTTGTAAAATTATAAATTTGTAATTGTTTTAATTAGACAAGTTGAAGTTGATAGAATAGTATTATTGTCTAGTATTATTATTAACTTAATTTGGTGATGAATGCCATAAAATAAGCATGATTGATTTTTTTTTATTATATATATATAATCAAGTGTGTGTGTAATGAAAAATTTGCTAAACATATTATATTTATTTGTAATTATAAATTTATAATGATATAATAGAAATTAGAAAGATTGTAACATCCTTTTAGCTCAATTAAAGATATTGGATTTATTTATTTGTGTTGTGTTTGATGTGTAACCTTATGAATTTGATTTATTTACTTAATTTTTTTTATATGAATTGAGTTTATTCATTTGCAACATGACTTAAAGAAAATAATTATTATACATTTCTTCAATCCTTCTCTAAGCAATCGGCGCTTGAACTTGGAGTTCAAGAATTTATTTATTTGTGTTGTGTTTGATGTGTAACCTTATGAATTTGGTTTATTTGCTCAATTTTTTTTTATATGAATTGAGTTTATTCATTTGCAACATAACTTAAAGAAAATAGTTATTGTATATTTCTTCAATCCTTCTCTAGGCAATCGGCACTTGAGCTTAGAGTTCAACAATTTGAATTTAGAACTTGTCAAAGTGCTTGCGTGGAGCTGTGGAGAAACCAGGGTGGAGGAACCAAGGAAGCTTATTTAGTTTTTATGTTTGAACTTTGTGATTTGTGTTTCCAAACAATTTAATTATGTTTAAATTTTGTGACTTTGTGAGTTTGTGTTTCAAACTTTCAAATACTAGTATTTGGAAATTGTGCTTTGAATGGAGACTAATAACCTCTTATTTTTAGACTTTGTAAGTTTGTATTAATTTTAACTTTTATTAAGTTTGGTTGAGCAAATAATAATCCTAATCTTACCCTCCAAGGCAATACGCAAATAATTCAATTCTAGCATTTTAACTTTATTCATTTGATTTCATAACATTTTCTTTTATTTTTTTCAGTTGAAAAATAGCGAAAATGACTACAATTAATAAATATATCTTCAAACCACCATAAAAACTACAAAAATAGCCAAAAAAAAGCTCAAATTTGCATTAACCCGAATTGACCCGATTTCAACTGACCCGAACTCAATCCGATCCGTTTCAAATCCGAACCCGATCCTACCCGAATTGAACCCGAATTATTGACCTGACCCGATCCGACCCGAATTGTGGTCAATAATTTGGGTTCCATTCGGATTGATTTTTATCTTACCCAAACAACCCAAAACCCAATCGGGTTGACCTGAACCCAACACGAACCCTGTTTTGCCCACCCCTCAAAACAGTAAATTTATTAAACAGAATTGAAAATAGAAATAATTTCATTTTTATTAATCCAATTTTCCTTTTTAGACATGTTCCTGATTAAAGCCTACGTCACAAGATAGTTGGACTCTGCTGTTCCTTGAATATTATTGGATATAGAACATAATTGTAATATTAGGCAACAATATTTAGATAAACAGAAAATGCTCAAAGAATCACTGAAAATGTCACATGATGTTGTTGGGATTATGTGTTCTTTTATAAGCATAATAATTTATTTTTTAATTAATAAAATATTTGAGATATTTTCAATTTCATAAATATATTGAATAAAGTCTGTTTAATTATATTATATGTATTTGCCACTCGCCCTAGGGCTGCTGCCCTCCAACTTGGAGGGCAGCAATTTGAGCCCCCACATTGCAATGTGAGGTATTTCCTTCCTCAATTAAAATTGAGTGAAAACAGTCTTCTTCCTTACCCAAGTGTGAAGAGTAGACATCCCTCGAATATTAGTGAGGGTTAAAAATCTGGGCAGAGCTCCATTAGTATTAATGTAAGTTGGTCCCAGTAATAGTCTGATTTATAAATATCAGTTATAGTCTCATGTAATATGAGTTGTAGTATGAGCAATAGTCTCATGTAATAAAAAAATCATATTATATATATTTATATGATTATCATATGGATTTATAGAAGATATAAATACAAGTTATCTTCTGATTCAATAAATTAAGTTCGCAATTAATAAATAGGGTTGGGCACTCTATTTATGCATAGATTGTAGTAAATTCATTGAATGATTTATCTTAATCTTGTATGAATTTACTAATGTAATTTGACTACATTGAGCTGGATCACATATGAGATTTACTTAACCTTAAAAATGACTGTCAGACTTATTAAATCTCATAGGCATTGATTTTACTATAATCTTAATCTTGAGTTAGTTATAATGTCATGATTGTAATTATTATTTCATTTGAGTTACCAATGGGCACGACACATACTTGTAGTCAAGATTACCCAATATCTTGGTGGGAGCAATTATGAGTATTAGATTTATAGATTAACAATATAGAATTTGTACAACACATCTCCTGATGGGTTTTCGGCACTTGATCATAAAATTCTCTGGCCAGAGTGTGTCAACATATTTAATATGTTGAAAATGATCATTAGAGAAAACTAGTAAGTATCAAGGAATAAGATGTAATTAAATTGATTGGATAGTTGAGATATCGATTTAATTAATGATGTGGTACAAAGGATTGTGCAGTAAATAAATTAATATGGCATAGGTTGAATTATTATTCGAGAACATTATCCTAAATAGCATACAATTATGGAGGTTAATTCCAATTTTTTAGTGGAGTAGATTTGAAATTAAATAATTGGGTTAGTTTAGTTACAGGCCTAATATTGTAGCCACTATTGTATGTACTTTTATGATCCTCGGGTTAACTCATTTAATTGATTGCACCATTACTAGATTAATAAGAAAGATAACTAGCTATTTAGGTTAAAAGTCTAAATATATTATTTAGTAGGAGACTCCATATAATGTGCTTGTATCTAAGGGGTCTTGTGTTATTTTATAAGGTAGGCACTTATGACAAGAAGAAGTAACTCACTTTTGATTTTATAATTTTTTAATTTAAATCAAATTTGATTTAATAGAATTAAAAAATATAAAAATATGAAGCCTAGGTTTCCACTAGATAGAGATATAAAAATGCTTATTTTCTCTCAAAAGAAAAGAGACCACATTATACAAATTAGAGAAAAAGATTTTTCTCTCTAATTTTGAGAGAAATATTTTCTCTTCCTAGTTGGCTTTAGTAGTGATAAAGGCGCCCACACGTCAAGTATAGATCAAATATGAGTCATAACCTGGAAGATTATTTGGTGACGGATCATGATCTAACCAGCGTAGTGGTAACAGATCGTGATCTAACAAGTATGGTGGTGACAGATCATGATCTAACAAGTGTGGTGGTGACGAATCGTGATCTGAGAAGCTTGGATTAATTTCAATTGTTCATCTTCTCAAATTGTCAAGGTATGATTTTTTAGATTACGTATTCTTATATATATTGTATGAGATCAATCTTAAAAATTTTTATAAAAATTTAAAAAATTTGATTTTTCTCCAAGATATATATGATGTTAGTAGATTCTTGAATGATCCAATCCTCACAAACTTTGAACTGCTTGTTATATTTGAGGCTTAAAGGAGAAAATAAATTTATTTTTCTTTGACGTCTTCAAATTTTTTAAAATTTCGATATTCACGTTGAAAACAAATGCAGTCCGAGAAATAAGGTTATGTATGGTAGTGGGCATCGGATTAGCTCAGATAAATCCAATAAAAAAAGAATCGGATATTGCTTAAAAAGATTTGGATATTGCTAAGTATTGAAATGACTATTGTTTCGTGCAATCCGATCGGATTTGCTTTAAATCAGATTTGGCTTGATCTAAACAATCCCATCAGCTTGCACTTAAAAAAAAAAAAAGAACTATAAAGAAAAGCAATTAGCAAAGAAAGCAAACAAAACCTAAATTCCCAAATTCAGTCACTTCAACTCACGAATCCAGCTGCATGCCGCATCAACGTCGACGCCCAGTCGGCCAGTTGCATGCCGTCAAAGTCCCAGCCGTGAGTTTTATCTCCAAGTTTAGTTACGTCATTGGATCTAAAAAATTGAAGTTTGGTTCGGTCTTTCGGAGTGAGCAACGGCAATAGCATCAGTAAATGCAACCCCATGTTTGATAAAAACTATTATTCATATGATGGTGCACTGAAATATGTGAACAGTGCCACAATAAATAAACTTGATGGGTGTTAATTTCTTTAATTAAAATAATAAAAAACTAAGTAAAAGTATATAATGTTATATAAAAGGTCATAGCTATCTTAGAGTTAATTTAAGGTAGAGAATTAATCATAATCACACACTCAAAATAATAAATAATAAAAACCTAAATAAAATTAAAAACTAAAATATATTTTCGTGTGTGATAGTTGTTAGTTATGGGTAGATGTTGCATAAAATCGTGTTTTGTATTAAATCATAAGAGTTTTTATTATCAAGACTACACAATAGTGCAATTATTACTAGCAAAACAATTTTGTTTGTCAAAAATTTACAATAAAAAAATTGAAAATTGAGACTTTGATTGTAGATCTACGACAAATGAAAATTCCTTTGCCAAAAACAGCTACACTATTGCAGAGCCCTAACAAGAAGGATTATAATGGTACCAAAATGTAGTTCAAATGACATTAAAATATGGCAGCGAAAATTATTTGTTTTAATTACAGAAATTTAAATTATTAATTGACAATACATAATTATAAAAACATAAATAAATATTAAATTATTGATTTAATATAAGTTAAAATCAAAATATTATTTTACATAATACAACTCATATTATATCAAATATAATATTGTATTATAGCTTAATACAAAATAATACATACAACCTAATATAATACTACTAATGTAAAATAATATAGTGTGTCAAACGTATCATAAATTTCTCGATTATTTATAGACAAAACAATTATAATCGAGCGGCTTGACTGTGAGTATTTTAAAAAAAAAAAATATGTTAAATGCTTTTGAAAAAAATAACTAAATATTAAAATTTGAAAGGGTTAATTTCATCCACGTTATATTTGTTTCGACATTCTATTACACTAGTGACAATTTTTTTTTACAGTATTCATATATTTTACACTTCCTTAACTTTTACCGTTAACTTTAACAACGCAAGGTGCAATTAAAAATAGATTAATTTTATTTACATATCTTTTGTCGTCCCTCTTTTTTCTTCGTCATCTCATCTCCAGCTTCCTTTTGTTTTCCTTTTGTTTTGCCTCATTTTCTCCTTCTTTCTTTGTCTTTTCCAAGCTTCACCTTCTCTATGTCCATAGCACAATAGCACCTGCGAGTTCATGGAGCCAGAGCAACAGTGATAACAACTCATGGCTGCGATCCGGAGCCACGCGATGGCGGGGTATTGCAACAAATGCCATCTACAAAGGAACCCCACCGCCGCTCATGAAGCCCTCGCCGCCACCACTGCCAAATTAAAGCTTATTTATTTTATGATTTGATTAGTTTCGTTTGGTTTGGTGAATTCTTTTTTAATTTTTAGACTAGAATGATTTAGATACGAAGTTGCAGACCTGAAGAGGCTATCTCAGAGATTAGCTAAAGTTGAATTTAAAAATGTTGTAACTGTGTTATGATTTATTGTGGATTAAAAAATTAGTTTGATTATCTAAAAAAGGCTTAGGTTTAGATTTAATTTATTTTTTTATAAAAGAAAATTAAAATGAATGCCTAGGTGTAGAAACATCAGTTTTCTAAAGAACTGACCATTTATATTTGTTAGAATTAACAGTCAAAGGTAATGGAGTGTCACTTATGTGAATATTATTAAAGTAATTGTTATCTGTGTAAAGAATATTGTGTTATTGTGTAAAGAATATTCGAAACATGTGTCACCTAAATAAAATTAACCCTATATTAAGTGATTACTTTTTTTAATAATTTATATTTACCTTTTCTGTTGTTCATTTTCACTAATTAGGATTTCATGAAATTTTTTATGTGGCAAAATCGGCAGAAAGGCCCCGAAGAACTCATTCTAATTTAGTCCAATTTTAATTCGAATTATTTTGAATATTAATGCGACCCGAATTCCAGTCCGATAATTACAGTCGGATTGGCATTTTTTCCCCCTTTCAACCCGCTTAAACGAAATTTCTAGCGGATTGACTAGTTGACCAGCCGCATTTATGCATTTTTCCTTGAGAAATTTGGTAAAAATGTAGTTTGTTTCATCCGCTTAATAATTTTTTAAAAATTTTTTTCTTTAAAAAAGAAATTGAGTTATCCCCACTGAGCACCCGAAGTAGAAGAAAGGGAAACCCAAAGGCGAAGAAAAACCCTAAGCACAGAAATGTCGGCGGTGAGTGAGACGGTGACGGTTGCTGAGATAGAGGGAAGAGGGAGAGGTTTAGTATCCACACAATCACTAAAAGCAGGCCAAATAGTCCTCAGAGATTCTCCCATTCTCCTCTACTCTGCTTTACCTTTCATCAATTCTTCTTCATTTTGTCACAACTGCTTCAGGAAAACAATGCATTCTTCATCGTCAATTTGCCCTTCTTGTTCAGTCGCCTTCTGCAGCCCCAAGTGCTCGACAGCCGCCTCGTCATCCTCCCACTCTCCTTATGTCTGCCAAGCTCTGACCCGTCTGCTCAACCTCAACTCCCCTGACGCCGCCAACTTGCCTTTGGATCGACAAGTCCAGGCCCGGTTCTTGATCGCCGCGTATAATTTAGCCGTTGTTAATCCTTCCCAGTTTCAAATTTTGCTTTCTCTTCAAGGCACTGTTACTGATAACGATACCTCGGCTGCTCATTACCTCTCCTCACTCTGCCCTCCTCCTGCTTCAACTACTATTGAGCTTACGGCTGCTCTTCTCGCCAAGGACAGGCTCAATGCATTCGGTTTAATGGAGCCTGACATTGAAGGCCAAGATGGCCGGAGATCAGTTCGTGCTTATGGCATTTACCTCAAGGCTTCTTACTTTAACCACGATTGCCTTCCAAATGCTTGTAGGTTTGATTATGTGGACGCTGCTGCTGAGAATAACACTGACATTATTGTTAGAATGATTCATGACGTTCCCCAAGGCAGGGAGATTTGCTTGAGTTATTTCCCTGTCAATTATGATTACTCCACTAGACAGAAGAGATTGCTTTATGACTATGGCTTTGCCTGTGACTGTGATCGCTGCAAGGTGGAAGCTAACTGGTCTGACAATGACAATGATGATGAGAACAATGAAGAAGTTATGGATGAGGATCAGGATGAACAAATGGTGGCCTCTGATGATGATGCTGAAATTCACGGTGACACTAATTTTCCTCATGCATATTTCTTTATGAGATACATGTGTGATAGAGATAATTGTTGGGGAACATTGGCTCCCTTACCTCCTTCTGATGCTACGGCTTCTACTGTTATGGAGTGTAATGTCTGTGGAAATCTAAAGAATGATGCCATTGGAAGAGAAGACACCGTTGGTATGGATGACTAGCTCAGATATCTGCTTTTTCTGTAAGTCTTAAATTTCTTTCTCTCCGTTAGTGATGATATGATGTGTATTTCCACCTTGCGAAACTATTGAGCTATGTAGAACAAAATGGATATTTAGTTATAATTCAGCTTTTTTCTTAGTGATGATATGATGTGTATTTCCACCTTGCGAAACTATTGTGCTCTGCAGAACAAAATGGATATTTAGTTATAATTCAGCTTGTTCAGTTCCATGCCAGATTGATCCTGTCTATAATGGATGGGTGGTACATTTGTTCGCAATTGGTTGTTGCATCATGTAATATGCAATTTTTAATGGATGTATGTACAAAGACCACAATTTCTTTCATTTCAAGTGTGAGGAAAATACGAAGGGAGTTGCAGATAGGTGAAACCAGTAGATAGGATGAATACTAGCAAGAAACTACCAATTGAATTGACTGGGACCAGATTGATGAAGATTGTCTTTACTGCATTTGCCATTGATTACCCTAAGTTTTATGCTTGCAATTTTGTATTTGTATACCATTTTTCTTTTTTAATCGCCGGTGATGTTTCCAGTGGTATGTCGAATGTCACTGCTACATAATTTACCATATTTGATCAGAATATATATGGACAGATTATAGCAGGCTTTCACAAACCAAGCAATTTCTGCTTCACCTTTATCCTTTTTTTAAGCTTATTATGGTTCTTAATGTTGAAATTTCTAGTTATCTTGATGGGAATTAGCTTTCTTTATTTCTGCCGCAGCAAATAAATTTTTTTCGACAAAGCAATGGTGATGTCTTTCTATGGTATCATGGGTTAGTTCCTATTTGTCGTGCACAGTTACATGGGAATTGGAATGTAGGTAGCGTTTATAATCAATTTGATTAAAAAGAGGGAATATCCTTTGCATATGGCAGTTCCAGATTAGGAGTCTGTTTGGAATTGAAGTGCTGTAGCTTTTAAGCTTCAGCTGTTGTGGAAAAAAAACTGTAATTATGAAATAAAAGTTAATAATATATAGTAAATATAATTTTTAATTAAAGATATAATAGATTTTTCATCATACAAGTAAAAAATCATATCAAGATAGCTTGTAAGTTAACCAAACGCTTTAGTGTTGTCATTTAAAAGCTACAACTGTCCAACCTCAATTCTAAACGCACCCTAAGTTTAACACATCAGATGGAATTAAAAAACTGGGATATAATTAAAACACTAATAGTCACCTTGACTTGTTTGATTGGGTAAATGCTCTAAATATTTTTTGTATTCTATGAGTATAAATATAGTTGTAAGTGTGTTTAAGTGGGTCTATTCAATTTCCTTTTGTACTTTTCCCAGAGATTTTTGTCATTATCTCAAAGCTGCAGATTTTGTTGTATGATTTGGTACTACTAAATTATTTTTAACTTTTGCTTTCTGTCTATTTATGTTTATTAGCATTGGTTGTTCTGGTTGCAGGTTTCTGGTGAGGACAGTGCTGCTTCTTTTCTTCTTCATCCTCCATTGTTCTTTTTTCTTTTTTTTAATATTTAACTTAGGTCACACATTTACAACATAGGTTTAGGTCACACATTTACAACATAGGTTGTTGTGGGTGCTTCTTGATTCCTTTGGAAGGATTTTGTTTCTTGGTTGTTGCAAAAAGACTACTTGGTTATCAAACATGTTCTTTTTTTTTTTTCTTTCAAATTACCTCTCAGAATTTTTCTCCCATTAGAGAGAGAGTGCCAACTAACTCAACTAAAAGATGGCACTTTTGTTACATATACATTCGTTGATTTCATTTTTGAAGTGTGCGTTACTTACTTAAAAGTAACCTATGTGATAGAATAGGAATCAGATTTGTGGAGCTAATCAATAATGTGAGGGTGCGTCCATATATGATATATCTCTTTATCATGACTCATGTGATTGAGTCATGATATTATGGCAAATTGGCGGCATGGTATTGGTAGGAATGCTCGAATCTCATTAGAGAGAGGGTGTCAACTAACTTAAGAGATGTCGGCACCATGAATGTGCTACTTTTTGTTGCACACACATTGGTCTCGTTTCTAAAGTGTTAAGTTCCATTGAAGTAATAGGTGTGAATATCAACCAGATTTGTGGGACTAATCACTGATTGTGAGCGTGCGGACGTGTATGTTTTTGTCATTGGGCCTGTGGGGAATATTTCGACTTCTTGTTTCTCTCCAAAAATATCATACAGATAAAATCTTGTACGTTGCAGTTCATTTTAAATTGAGATATTCTTTTCAGTGATCATCTTTCCTACGTATCTTATTCCAATTTCCAATCCAATTTTAACTTTCATAATTAATGTATTTAATTAATTAAGTAATTATTATTATAGCATGTAGTGTGATAGAATAGGACGTTTAAGATTAGATTTACGCCGTTTCTAAAAAGAAGAGAGACCGAGAGAATCTCTCTCCAAGGAAGGTAAAAGATATTTTGAAACAATAGACAAGGAACGACTGATGAAAGCGGCCACGTATGGGTGTGGAGAAGAAAAGCAAGAATAGGTGGTGCGTAATGTTAAGTTGTTAACGGATGGAATACAAATAAAGTAAAAGAAGATAAAAAGTGTAAACAAGAGTCAGAGGTGAATAATAATAATAAAGGCATATAAATAAAAATGGCGGTGGCCCCATCAATTTCAATATCAATAACTGGTTGCTGTTGTCTACTCTGTATCTACCTTACAAATATATTTTGCTATAAATACGCAAAGGATAAAGGAGAAACAAAAAGAGGAGGGAGAGGAGAGCCAAAGCCAAGGGGGTCTTTATCTC
The DNA here is from genome assembly GCA_030444775.1 of Atalantia buxifolia. Taxonomy (NCBI): domain Eukaryota; kingdom Viridiplantae; phylum Streptophyta; class Magnoliopsida; order Sapindales; family Rutaceae; genus Atalantia; species Atalantia buxifolia. The sequence goes on from CM059838.1 coordinate 5,164,815, forward strand.
TTTCCTGAAACTGAAAAGAAGAAGGAAGAAGATAGCATTGTTGTAATAAAAATGGCTAAGTACAATCCTATTAACAACGATGCGAACGATCAACTGGTTATTCAGATCTCTAAATCAACGTCTGCCCCTGCCAATGAGACATTAGAACGAGACCCTTTACTTCCTTCTTCAAACTCCAACTCAAAGCAAACTCGCCCACAACATCAACAACGTCGCCTTATTTCTCTTGACGTCTTCCGCGGACTCACTGTTGCGGTAAACACTTCTTTGTTTTTTTAATGCATTGTTTCCGTTTCCACATCCATGTATTGTAGGTACAAATCTTTTCCTGCATTTAGTTTTTTTATTTTTGTTTTTCATTAGATTAATCATCTTAAAGTACGGACGTTAGAAGGCTTTTACATTGTAGGTAAAAGCTATTTACAGCACTGTAAATGTCCGAATCCGCGGACATCCTCACCTAAGGACTGTTGTCCGATATGTAACATGGAACATCAATTTAGTATTTGTATAGTTTATGCTGACAATGGACAATGTCATCTCTCTCTGTCTGTTTTTGCCTCTTTTTTTTTTTTTTTTTTACTTTCAATTTTTATAATATTACTTGCAAAATCTATAACGTTGAGGACTTATCTTGATGATGCTTTAGCGTAAAGCAAAAAAAATAAATAAAGTGGATGTTTTCATGTCTTTCGGTGGCCTGTCATATGCAATGCGATATGTGTAGCCATGCAATTGCACCTTTTCCACCCTACCCAAGTCGATCAGAAGGGAGATATTTTAAAAATCATTTAACAAGTTAGGCACCTGTTGCTGTTACTGCCATCTCTGTTACTTATATGTGTAGCTATTGACGCTGAATTTCATATAGTGATATCCAAACTACTAATTGAAGATGAAGTTAAGTTAATGCAATTTGTCTTTTTATTACTTATTAAATGATTTTTAATAAATACTAAACGAGTTTTATTGTCAAAACTTTCTCTGAAGAATCATTTGTTGAACTTTATGATCTAGTTGGATGTGTTAACGTTAACTCCTTACTGATTAAACGGGTTGTTTAATATATAACTGATTGCTATTGGTCTGGTTTTTCTGGAATACTAGCATAGCAAAGAAGGGAAAAATCGGCATTTTCTTGCTTTCCCTACTAAACTGAGAGAACTTGAGTCTACTATTTCTTATTTTGTGAAAGGAGGGATTGTAGAAGGGTAATCAATTAAATATATCCATCATTAATCTGTGGTTCTGGAGGATTTTTTCCTGTTTGATGGAAAAGCTTTAACATCTCTTGGTTGGTAAACTACTAGTTTTTTGGGGGCCTTAAGCTGTGGAATTACAAAGTTACATAAAGGCTGTAAATTGAAGTAATTTTATATTGAAAAGGATAGAATTCTTCTGTTGTCCATTGTTCCCATGTACCTCCACAAATAAGCAGCTAGGTTGTCTAGAATCAAATGATTACACTCCAGTTATAAACAGACACTAAGCTATCAATTTTTGTCACATGCTTTAAGTTTCCAGTTACAGAGTCGGCATTTTAAGTTGTTTAAGATTCTTTTTCTTGAGACCAATAATTAGATGGCCATTGTGAATGAGACTGATTTCCAGTGATGGCAGCTGCTCGGCATTAATTTTCTTTTGTTCTGTTCTAAACCATCACTGTGAAGCTTTTCTTTTTGTGTTTCTTTTCTGTAATCATTGGATTCTTCTATCATCCATTTTTTGAAATGAATATTGGTCCACACGAAAAATGAAAGTGAATTACCATTTATTCTTTGCACTGGTTTTCTGTATAAAATGATTAAATCGAGGATTATTTATACATTATAATTTTAACCCTGCAATATTTCATTAAAAATGAAAAAATCATGCAAAGATTTTCATGTATTTGAAACTCTGCTTAAGTATTTTATTTTATTTATAAATAAATTATTCAGTATTCTCTCTTTACATTCTTGATGCAGCTAATGATACTCGTTGATGATGTTGGTGGAATTCTGCCAGCTATTAATCATTCACCATGGAATGGTTTAACACTTGCAGATTTTGTTATGCCATTTTTCCTCTTTATTGTTGGTGTTTCGTTGGCGCTTACGTACAAGGTATCTCTTGCTTTTCAAATGTATTGCTTTAATCGGAAAACAAGCAAGCAAATATGTTTAATGTGGGTTATGGCGCGAACTATTCAGTTACCATAGTTATCTTTTGCTTGTTAAATTTTTCTGGGCGATAGTAATTTCTTAGCTTATCATTTGATGATGATTTTGTTTATGATGCATCACCATCAATGATCTCATGAAAGCTAACAAGATTTTTCCCCCCATTCAGAACTTCCCTTGCAAAGTTGTTGCAACTAGAAAAGCAATACTGCGGGCATTGAAGCTTTTCCTTTTAGGCATTTTTCTACAAGGTGATTACTAGATCAATAACTTTTAGCCATTTTTTTCCCCCTAATGCATAAAGCTTAGCACTATTCGGTATTTTATGCACATATTTGTCTTTTTCGTTTTGTAGTGTGAATATAGAAAAAGCCTGGAAAAGAAATGTGTTACTTGTGTTTGAGTGCTTTTTGTCAACTAAAACATGTTTTGTCAAATTGATCATGCATGCTTTTATTTGTCTTTATTCTGCGCTAAAATCTATTATTTGTTTCTACCGTCTAGGTGGCTTTTTCCATGGGATCAACAATCTGAAGTATGGAGTGGATATTGCACAAATACGATGGATGGGAGTACTGCAGGTATGCTTTCCCACTATGTCTTTTCATTCCTGATACTTAGACCAAGGGAATAAATGATTATTCCATGATGTTTTAGTAGTTGAAACTTGATAGCCTATATGGCTGCTACTAAGGTATGAGCGTTATCAACAAGTTTTGATAGTTTTTCTCCCAAATTTACAGTGGGGCTATTTGAATCCATAAAAATACTCTCAACACCCATATTTAACAATGATTTCTATTACCAAAATATCCATAAAGGCAATTAACTTTAATGACCAAAAAAAAAAGAAAAAAGAAAATTTCTTGTCATCGGAAATTGAATGAAAATTCTGCATAAATAAATAACATTCCCTGGGTCCATACAAAGATATCTAAAATTGTCGAGACTGAAATCAGGCAAAAAATAAAAAATAAAAATAAAAGTTATTGGATCATTTAGAAATTTTAATAGAAGAAATACAAAGGTTTCATTATGTATGACTCCATAAATTGATTTGCACTCTACTGCAACTATGACGTTAATACAAACATCTTAGTGAAGGCCAAGGGATGACAAAAGAGAAAGGTAATCTCTAATATATCTCCTAGTTTGTTGGCATTGTGATTTTCAAACCATTCATACTTGTATTACGGAAGTTTAACTTTGTCAATCATCTGTAATCACAATAGCTCATCTCTATGTATTTGTGATGGATATAACTTAGAATGTTATCAAATTGCCCACAGTCCCCCTCATAGCTCTCTCTCTCTCTCTCTCTCTCCATTCACTATTGTACAAGAGAGCTTGGGGGGGAGGGGGCTGGGTGAAAAAAAAAAAGAAGTGAAGAACTGGAGTTACAAGAACATTAGTAAGATAAACAAAAATTTGGAGTTGGATTGAGTGGACTTAAAGGAATCTCATTGGGTTATTGTGGGAATGTTTAAGGGTTTGTATACTATAATTTTATTTTTTAATTTTCAAAATTGGTGTTTTGAGAGAAAAATTTTAGGTTCTATTAGACCCACCTTGTCAAATGGACCATGTAAATGGTTGCTGCAACCAATGGACTTATTTTTAAAGTTTTACTCAGTTTCTGCAGTGTAATAACTCACTCACTTCTTTCCCCCTTCCCTAGAGAATTGCAATATCATATTCGGTGGCAGCACTGTGTGAGATTTGGCTAAAGGGCGATGGCCATGTAAGCTCAAAATTATCTCTGTTCAGGAAATATCGAGGCCATTGGTAAGTGTGATTAAGAGCTATAACAGTATTGTATCAAAGTTTGCCTGGATAACTTGATCATATATTTGAAGAATATCATAATTCAAAATTCTTTCTGAAGTTAGAATTGGGTTCAAGAATAACATAATAAATTTGTTTCATTTTGGTTCTTTTCCTTCTTTTCTTTTGGGTAAAATTGTGTCATAGAAACTTGAGGGATTTCTGATTCTGAGTATCAAAAGATGGTTCAGTTTTATAATCTCTAAGTCATCTTTCACTTGTAGCTCATACTATGCAGATATATGAATATTGTACTTTAGATCTTCTCTAGACTATTACACTATGTTACACAAGGTGTGTACAGTTGTATCCTTGTATGTACATTTGCATGTGTGTTCATATAATTACCAGTGTTTTCTTGTCAATAAGGTGTGTGCAGGTCATTAAAAATATTTAATTCTGTTAGTCTTTTGAGGTTCCATTAGTTCTCATGTATTGTTTCAGCATTACAACGAAATTACTAATAAAGTTTTGGGCCATTCTCTGTGTTTCACAGGGTTGTTGCTTTGGTGCTTACTACTCTGTATTTATTGTTGTTGTACGGCTTGTATGTACCTGATTGGCAGTATGAGTTTCCAGTTGAAACCTCTTCCTCATCATCATGGATATTTAACGTGAGCTTCATAATGTTTACTTTTTTCTCTCATTTCCACCATAAAATTTTGGTCAGAAAATTGATGCCCTAAGTGCCTTTATACTATGTTTCTTTGACAGGTTACATGTGGAGTGCGTGGTAGCACTGGACCAGCTTGTAACGCCGTTGGAATGATTGATCGGAAAATATTGGGTATTCAACATTTATACAGAAAGCCAATCTATTCACGAACAAAGGTATCTCCCTTTAATAACTTGGTTTCAATTACTTTTCAGTATTTTATACAGTCCTACTTGCCATGATTTGTCTCTCTCTTATGTTTCTCCTTTCTCTTTTTCTTTATAGCAATGCAGTATCAACTCCCCAGACTATGGCCCAATGCCTCTTGATGCTCCTTCATGGTGTCAAGCCCCTTTCGATCCTGAAGGACTCCTGAGGTATGTTTAGAATTTCACTAATTTTCCATTTTTTAAGCGTTATTGTACTGTCCTTCTACAAGAAAATTTAGCAGATATGCTGCTGTCACATGGACAATGTGTAAATTCCTTAATTGGAAGAGGGGAAGTGTAACCTAATTTCTTGAATTGTCATATACCTTTTGTCTATGGGGTTACCTCGTCTGTAAGTTCTATAATTCATGTGTACTTTGTGGCTGTAGTTCAGTGATGGCCACTGTAACCTGCTTGATCGGCTTGCACTTCGGGCACCTCATCGTCCATTTTAAGGTAAATCTTTTACTTGTGACAAATTATTTTTCATTTTCACATTGTAAGTTTATCTTCATGTCACGGTTCTTATTCACCTTGCTCGTGTAGGATCACAGTGACAGAATGCTTAACTGGATTATCCTGTCTTCTTGTCTTATAGGCTTGGGCCTTTCCTTGGACTTTGTGGGTAGGATGTTTCTTTCTACGTTGTTGTTAGATCCAAATTTAATAGTGATGGTGGGCTGATTGTAATAATAGCATTAAGATAGTTTTTAACAAGAAGTTTATATTCTTTATCTCAGGAATGCATTTAAACAAAGCTCTTTACTCATTGAGTTATACATGTCTCACTGCTGGAGCTTCTGGCGTTCTATTGGCTGGAATTTACTTTATGGTTCGATATATTTCCAGTCATCTCGTGTTGAAAAAGCCTTTTGATTATTCTTATGCTTGCAAATCTATGTTATTATAGATATTAAATATTCAATCTTAATTAGATTGCGGTTCATAGTCTTGACTTTTCCTTTAGTAGTTTTTGTCTTCCCTTTTGTGCTGGAAAACAGCTCAATTTTTCTCATCTTCAAACTGGTAACTTAGTTCTTTTGCTGCAGGTTGATGTTCAAGGACATAGACGTGCAACTATGGTATTTGAGTGGATGGGTTTGCATGCACTGATGATCTACATCCTCGTTGCCTGTAATATCCTGCCAGTGCTTTTGCAGGGATTCTATTGGAGGCAGCCACAAAATAACATTGTAGATTTCTTATTTATTTCTTAAAGAAATTGTTTGTTGCAAGTCTTCACTTACAAATTGCAATCTAATAATTTTCTCTATATTTCTGGCAGCTTCGTTTAATTGGAATCGGTAAATGAAGGGTTATGTGGATTCATTTTCGGCTGAGATTTTAGCAAGATCAAGGTCAGGTATCTGTACAGTCGGAGATACGAACATGTACTGTCTCTCTACTTGATTTTGGGGAGTTTCTATCCACATCTGTCAGAATAATTTAGGAATAGAAATTTTACATCATATTAGAATACATATCTTATATGATACATATGTAACTATGAAGCTTTTAAATGATATTATCAATCAAATCTAAATGATATGTATGTTTAATTATATATTATCATGATCTTTAGCCAAATTGGCGGCTCTCACAAATTGTAGCCCCCTGAGAAATGGAAATAAGTTAAACTGTGGAATTCACTAGCCAGAAACATCAATGAAGCAATCAAAACTAGTCCAACCCTGTAACTGAAAGCACAATATGTAGGAGATTCATTTTGTCCTTTTTTGTGGGATGGTAATGTGGATCATGTAGTCTGCAGTATAGGGAAGGCAAACAGGAGAATTAAAGCAATAAGAGAATTACATTGGTCTGCCTTTCTTGAAGTGCTTACTTACCAATTAGGCTGCAAGTGAGTGCAGAGAGCAATATCCCTTTCAGTGTCTGGGTTATCCATGAAAGATATTACCTCAGCTACTGTTACTACACAGAGACACTCGAAGGCTACCGGTCGTAATCTAGACTAATGACACGGGGAGTTTTAGGACGACATTTATGTATGTAGAGAAAGAAGGCCCCTCCTTTTGTTGTTTTCAACTTCGATTGCCTTTGTTTTACAGCCGCCACCTCGCAGCTGCAAAACAAGAATTTCTACCACAGTTCTTGCTGTAGGTCTGTTGAGCAGGCTGCTACATATACCATTTACGCAAGCCTTTCTGTATTCAATACATGCGCTTTCATAGAAGAATTTTAGTTGATCTTTACCTTGGTTTATGTAAATCAAGGTTTAAGTTAGTACTTCTGCAGGAATGAACGTCGTTTGGTTATTAAAATAAAAGATTAAAATATGGTTTGGCTGTTAAATACAAGTTCATGTATCTTTTATTTATTAGATACTAATTGGTGGTAAAATTTGAATAAGAAATGCTTGTTCAAAAAAAAAAAATTGAATAAGAAATGCTTAGGTTATAACACGTGTGAAGATATTTCTTAGGCTCGAGTCCTTGTGAAGAATGACGACGGAGCTGAAAGAACACGGATATTACAGGTAGGTTCCAGAAAATCGCCTTAAGCTACTTTAACCACCTGAAAATTGCAGACTATGTCTCCCATAGGGCACCAAAACTGTCACGTGTCACTTTGGAATCACAAAGAAAGTGACAGCCTCACCAATAAGGCCATAACATATCATCATTGTTTGGTCCCCCCTTGAGTTATCTCTAAAATGTCTCACTATAGGTTACATGATTCAAATATGAGAAATGAAGACCACAAACACTCTTTTGCTCCATCACAACGAAATTAGATGCTTTTCAACTTAATTGACTCATTTGAAATGAGCAAATCAGGGTTGAGGACACATTGTCAAGAGGATAGTCCTTCAGAGGAGAGTTTCCAACTCTAGAAAGCCCAACAACCTCAATTAAAAAGGATAAATTACTCTTAAATCCCTACCTGAGGATGGTAATAACTAATGACAGTCCGCCGTATGTCCAAAACGACATAAGCACCCACAAGAGCAGTGTGTTACTCTATGTGGTTATAAAATGTTATTTGGATGATAACAAACTACATGTTTTAGATAAATAAGAAAATACACATTATGTTTTTGAAATAAGAAAATGATTTTATGAAATTGGTTATTTTTAAGTTTATGGTTTAAATTGAAAAGTTTTAAAAACTTTGAAATCAACAAATATTGTTTTAAATTCTAAAAATGGACCTAATTGTAAAGTTTTATAAAGATTTGGGTTATAGTATAATTTTATAAAGTTTTAAGGCAATACTATAATTTTAGATAATAGTTGTTTCACTATAGAAAGCAGCTAACCAGATTCACCAAAACGGAAAACTGGTTAACAACTAGAAGCTCTCTGGAGTAAAAACGGCTAACATAAAAATGAAAAGCAGCAAACCGGATGTGCAAAAATTTAAATATTTAACTAAACGGTACCATTAAGCAACAAATTGGTTAACTTAAAGCGGCAAGCCGGTTATCATCAGAAAGTCAATAACGCCTAGTTTTATGCTCCAACTACAAAATGGCTTCAATCAAATTCAAATGGAGAAAGACAACTATTGTTATCATTGAGCAATCCTCTGTAATCTGAGCATAAAATTTGTTTATTCATTTCATTCATTCACACCAATTAAGGTTTAATTTGTAATCAAATACATTGTATGAGGAAAATTTATATGTAATCATTTTTGTAAAATCAAGTTGAGAGGTTATAAGTGTTGAAATATAATTGGGTTAAGAGATTGAAAATAATCTCTTATTGTAAAGGTCTATTAATACCTTGGAAGTCAATTGTAAGAGTCGTTGAAGTCTTGGAGACTCGCATAGTAAAATCCTCAAGTCTGGTGAGCTTGGAGGCGTGGACGTAGGCATGGTTGGTCAAACCACGTTAAATTCACGTGTTTGCTCTCTCTTACCCTATCTCTTTATTTTTCATTGCACATTAATTTATTTATTTCGAATTTAGTTACTTTTTTTTAACTTACATTAATTTTTAATTGCTTAAATTTTTAAAATCCCAATTCACCTCCCTCTTGGGTTGCCTAATTAGTATTTCATTTGGTATCAGAACGAGGTAATCTTGTTTAAACTTAACTATCTAGAGTTAAAGATCAATGACAACTTAAAATGATTCCACATTTAGGGAAGGACAGTTCGCCACTAGACCACCATATTTTGATGGAAACGATTACCTGTATTAGAAAATTAAGATGAGAATTTACTTGCAAACTCTAGATTATGAGATCTGGGAAATCGTTAATGATGGTCCTTTCATGCCGACTACCTAAAATAAAGAAAGGAAATAAATTCCAAAACCTTATAGTCAATGAAATGAGTTGAAAAAGAAAAAAACTTCTCTAAATTCTAAAGCTATGAATGCCATGTTTCGTGCCTTAGATAAGAAAGAGTTCCATAGAGTTTCCAGTTGCGAAAATGCTCATGAAATTTGGAATAAACTTGAAGTTGTCTATGAGGGTACAAACCAGGTAAAAGAGTCTAAAATCAGCAGGTATACTAGACAATATGAGTTGTTCCAAATTAAATAAAATTAGAGTGTCCATTCCATATATACTAGATTTACGGATATAGTAAACACTCTAGAAGCATTTGGTAAGACCTTTTCAAATAGCAAGAAAGTAAAGAAAATCATTAGGTCATTACCAAAGGTATGGAGACCTAAGAGAATTGCCATTGAGGAAGTCAAAAATTTAAATTCTTCACTTATTGATAATTTAATTGTCTCTCTTATTTCTTATGAAGAAGATCTGGGACGAAAAAAAGGCAATAAGGAAAGGAAGAAAAAAAACATTGCACTCAAAGCATTAAAACATGAGAGTGATGAGGAAAGCGAGCTTAATGATGGCGATTGGCTATGATGGCCAGGAGATTTAGAAAATTCTTCAAGAAAACCAATGAGCAGAAAAAGATTCAAAAACTACAAGAACCAAAAGGAAAAGAAGGAGCTAATCACTTGTTATGAGTGCAAGAAGCCTGGACACATATGATCGGAGTGTCCTCTTCTCAACACGCTCAAGAAGAAGGCAATGGTAGCTACGTGGGATGACAACGATAAAGAATCCAATGATGTTGAAGATTCACAAGAAGTGTCAAACCTAACACTTATGGCAACAAAGAGACGATGAACTTGATGAGGTAAATGATCTTCCTACTCATGATGAATTGTATGATACTTTTAAAGAACTGCATAATGATATGATGAAAATTGGTAAGAAAAATACATGTCTTAAGAAAAGAACGCTAAAACTTTCAAATGAAAAGGATGCCTTGCATAAATACAATGATTTACTAAATGAAAAGATTAAAGAACTAGAACTAGATAATGAAATATTGTATGATAGGATTGCTTCTTTAAAGGGTAAACAAAGTACCTCATATGAGCCTGAAAAATCAAAAGTTGATAGTTTGATCAAAGAAAATGAAGGCTTAAGAAGAAGAGCAATGAGCTCAATGAGATTGTGTTAAAATTCACAAATGGTCAAAAGACCTAAGAAAAATTACTCAGTTCTAAAAAAGGTGTGTTTGATAAAAGAGGACTTAGGTATAAATCTAGCTTGAAACAAAAATACTATAAAAATTACTTTGTTAAGGCTGCCTCCACTAGTGATCATAAAATTGTTTGTCATTATTGAAATAGAAATAGTCACATGAATTATAGATGCCCTATTAAGAGAAATGCATATTATGGAATCAAATGTGTTTGGGTTCCAAAGGAACCATTCTAACACTTAAGAACCCAAAAAGTTTTGGGTACTTAAAACTTAGAGATTTATTCTGTAGAGATCAAAGAAGAGGAAAAGCAAATGGTACTTGGATAGCGGATGCCCAAGACATATGACAGGCAATTATTCTTGATTTTCAAGCTTTACCAAGATTGAAAATGGTAAAGATGTATCATTTGAAGATAATTCAAAAGGAAAGATCATTGGTATTGGCAATGCTAGTAATGTATCCTCTACTCTTATTGAAAATATGTCTTTGGTTGAAAACTTGAAACACAACTTGCTTAGCATTAGCCAATTGTGTGATACAGGCTATAAAGTTATCTTTGATAAATCAAAATGTGTTATTGAGAATGCATATGATGGCAAGATTTTGTTTGCAGGAAATAGATGTGTTACTATTTATACCATTGATATAGATTATGCATCTACTAATGATAAATGTTTCTTCGCATTACATGATGATGGTTGGTTATGGCATAGAAGACTAGGTCATGCAAGCTTGGATTTAGTTAAAGGTCTTCCAAAAATCAATTTTCAAAAAAATAGAATTTGTGAAGCATGCCAATTTGGTAAACAAATCACAACCTCTTTTAAAAGAAAAAATCATATTTCTACTTCAAAACCTCTTCAAATACTTTATATAGACTTATTTGGACCTTTGAGATATGCTAGCTTAAGTGGTAAGTATTATGCTTTTGTCATTGTTGATGATTTTTCTAGATACACATGGGTATTATTCATAGCTAATAAAGATGATGCTCTTGATACTTTTAAAGCATTTTGTAAGAAGATTCAAAATGAAAAGCGGTATGGTATTACATGCATTAGAAGTGATCATGGGGGAGAATTTGAAAATCATACATTTGAAACATTTTGCAATAATTTTGACATTGTGCATCAATTCTCTTCACCAAGAACTCTACAACAAAATGGAGTTGTTGAAAGAAAAAATAAGTGTATTTAGGAAATGGCTAGGACCATGTTGAATGAGAATGCATTACCAAAATATTTTTGGGCCGAAGCCATTAACATCACTTGTTATGTTTTAAATTGTATGTTGATTAGACTTCATCTCAGTAAAACTCCCTATGAGCTTTCCAAAGATAGAAGACCTAACATGGTTATTTCAAAGTTTTTGCATGAAAATGTTTTATTTTGAACACAAAAAATAATCTTGGTAAATTTGATCCAAAATCTGATGTTGGCATCTTTCTTGGTTATTCGAGTATAAGCAAAGCTTATAGAGTGTATAATAAAAGAACTATGGTTGTTGAAGAGTCAATGCATGTTACGTTTGATGAATCTAACCCTTTCTTTATGGAGAAAGTTATTGTTAATGATGATGCATATGAATGGTTACAAGAGGGATCATCAAAAGATAAATAAGAGGATGCATCACATGAAAATCAAGAGGATAAACAAGAAGAAGAAGAAACAAATTTGGAGCAACAGTAAAGTATTTCTCAAACACTCTCTAACGAGTTGAGGTATGTCTCTTCTCACCTTAAAGAGTTAATTTTAGGTGATCCTTCAAAAGTGTAACCACTAGATCATCATTTAAAAATAACTATTAATATGCTGCATTCATATCTCAAATTGAACCAAAATCCTTTTTGAATGCAAAAAACGGTGGATCGTGTATTATGGAAATGTAAGAGGAGTTAAACCAATTTGAGAAAAACAATGTGTAGGAATTATTTCCTAAACCTGAACATTAATCTGTCATTAGCACTAAATGGGTATTTATGAATAAAATGGATGAATCTGGTGTGGTTGTAAGGAATAAAGGTAGATTAGTGGCTCAAGGTTACAACCAAGAAGAATGAATTGATTTTAATGAAACATTTACACCAGTAGCTAGATTGGAATCTATTAGAAAGCTATTAGCATTTTCATGTAATAAAGATTTCATTTTATATCAAATGGATGTCAAGAGTGCATTTTTAAATGGTTACATTATGAAGGAAGTTTATGTGAAACAACCACTTGATTTTGAAAATGAGAAATTTCTAGATCATGTTTATAAGTTAATAAAAGCATTTTATGGTTTAAAACAAGCACCTAGAGCTTGGTATCATAGGCTTAAAAATTTCTTACTGGGCAATAGTTTTTCAATAGGTAAGACTGACAACTCTTTTTATTAAGCATAAAAATCAAGATATACTTATTGTTCAAATTTATGTTGATGATATTATGTTTGGTTCTACCAATGAGTTTTTGTGTAAGGAATCTTCATCTTATATGAGCAAAGAATTTAAGATGAGCATGATAGGAGAATTGAAGTGCTTCTCAGACTTTAAATAAAATAAACTGAAGATTGAATTTTCATCAATCAAGCCAAATATATAAGAGATTTACTTAAGAGGTTCAGACTTAAAGATGGATAGATAAAAAGTACTCTAATGAGCTTAACAATGAAGCTTGACAAGGATGAAAAAGGTAAAGAAGTTGATGTCAAAACATATTGAGGTATGATTGGATCCTTACTTTACTTGACTGTTAATAGACTCGATATTATGTTTAGCATATGCTTGTGTGTAAAATTTCAATCATGTCCTAAAGATTCTCATTTGCTTGCTAGGATTTTTCGTTACTTGAGTGGAGCGGTAGATCTTGGATTTTGGTATCTTAGAGGAACACGTATAGACTTAACATGTTATTCGGTTGCTGACTTTGTCAGATATAAGGTTGATAAGAAAAGTATTAGTGGAACATGTCACTTCCTAGGTTATTTGCTTGTCTCTTGGCTTAGTACAAAAAAAAATTCTGTTACACTTTTAACCACCGAGGCATAATATATTGTCGCAGGTAGTTATTGTGCACAAGCCATTTGAATGAACCAAACCCTTAGAGACTATGATATTAATCTTGACCAAATACCTATCTTGTGTGATAATACCAGTGCTATCAATCTATTGAAGAATCCCATTCAGTATTCTAGAACTAAGCATATAGAGATTAGACATCATTTCCTAGTAGATCATGTTCAAAAGGGAGATGTTGTGATTAAATTGGTTTCTATTGAAAATCAACTTGCAGATATCTTTAAAAAGCCCCTTAGTGAAGAGCAGTTCATAAAGATAAGACATGAGCTTGGAATGATGAATGTTGTATCTTAAATTATGATTTTATCTTTGTATGACTTTATTGATTGATATGATTAATATATTTGATATGTTTGCTCTTGTATGCATTCATGTTTCATGCATTAAATGGCTTATTGAAAAGTTTTAAATCACAAAATGATTTAAAATTGTCAAGTTTTAAGCAAAAAATAAATTGGCGTGCACAATACAAGTTAACTGGTTAACCAAAATTCAATAAGAGGTAGAACAACTTTTGAAGCAGAACCTACATATCGATTGTAACCAACCGATAAGCCATTTTCTCAAGGACTACTCACTGGACAAAATTGGATAGCCGGATAGAGAAAATCAGTAAACTGTTTTCATAATGTTTACTCACGGATAAAACCGGTCGTCAGTTATGAAAAAACAGTAAAGCGCTTTGTCATATTCACTTACTGAACAAAACTGGCCAATCGGTTAGTGAAAAGCAGTAAGTCAAATTTTTATTTTTAAATCCTGCTCATCTTCTTCCTTTTCATTCAGTAATCCAGTTCTCTTTCTCTCTAAAAATTGTTTTCTTCCTCTCTCATTCTCACTTTAAAATCCACCATTTTAATTTGATTGTTACCCCAAATTGATTCACAAAAATCATTCTCCGTCATTCCTTGTGCTCAAAATCATCTTCTAAAATCATTTTCATGATCAAAATCACAAGATCCCAAATCTAACCTAGGTTTTTCCCTGAATTTTCTCTCTAAATTTTTCTTTCTTAAGTCAATTTTTACTCAAATTGAACGCATAGATTCCTTTTAAAATTCATCATCTTACTTTTAATTAGTTCATTTTTCTTCAAATCACTCCAATATTATCATGTCTAGCTCAAGGCCGAGTAGAGAAAAAGGGAAATAATAGTTCCACCACCCAAACGGCCACATCAGAAAGGGGGCACTTTCAATCAGTCTGATTTTGAATCAAGGCACTTCCTGGAGAAGCGTTTTTGCCAAAAATTCGTGACTCATACTGTACTTCTTACCTTTTATATTTTAACTGATTGGCTTCGTAGTCTTAATAGTAGCAATAGAAATTTGTTGAAATTGTTGGAAGAAGTTGGTTAGATTAATGCTCTTGTAATTGAGGAGAATGTGTATCCCGACTTGGTAAAAGTACTTTACTCGAATATGGATACTTCCTCAGAGAAAGAGAATCAAGTAATCATCAATGTTGGAGGAATTTTGATTGAGTTTGATGATATATAGTTGAATTCTATCATAGAAACCTCCGATAATGGCTTAGAAATCTTTTCCGCCAGGAAAGCCCCTGATATTGATCATTTTGTTCATGTTGATGCCGCTAGAAATATATATAGGTGTATTAATCTTTATAATGAAGTTTGTAACATCCATTTTCATACTCAATGTCTATGCCTCCAATCCCGGATTTTACTTCGTCTTATTCAGACCATTGTTCTCTCTAGGTTGGGGTATTTAGATGAGGTTTCTCACATGGATGTTCCTTTGATTGATTCTATCCTTAGGCATCATCCAATTTGATTACCCGTTCCCTTCCATATGGTCATTTCATCACTTGGATCCTTAAACACTTTAGGATACCTATCAATGAACCATCCTGTAAACGCTCTAATAGTATAGAGGATGAAGTCGTGCGTGCCTTAGGATTCGAGTGGCGTAAGGGAGCATAGATAAAGTTCACTGACATTAAGTACATTATGATTGCTTCGAGTGATAATTGTCCTCTCAATGATGTGGTTCCTGTTGATCAACTTCCTGATTTTTCACTTCATTTTCAAGGTTAGCGTAGATGTCAGGATCCTCTTGTATCTGCATTTGTTCTTGACTCTTTTGCATCTGTTATACCACCTTCAAAGCCCCCTGCCCCTGAAGAGGTTACTTTGCAGTAGCTTATGGATGAGGTCAGGGCACTTTCTGTGAAGCAGACCAGCTTTCAGTAGCACATTCTCGAGGAGCACCAGCGTCTCTCACAGTAGCATCAACAACTCCTTTATGGATAGTGCCTCCTCTTTGAGCACTTTTGCATTCCATATCTGTTTCTACCTCTATCACCACCATCACCACCACCTCATTAGTCTCTTTCTCTTATCTTGTATTGGACACACCAACAATTACTGCTTTATGTTCTTTTATTTTCTATTTGAGATTATGTGGATGTTTGTTATGATTTTCATTTTGTTTTGGTTTATGTGGATTTGATATAGTTGTTTGTTATATTTTTACTATGTTTTGGATAATGTGGAACTAATGTGCTTGTCTAGAGTTTTTTATACTTGATAGGATTTTACTTTTTTTGATAATGAAGGGGAGATTTTAAAAAGCCCCCCCTGCATGAATGCATATGAATAAATATTTTTAGAAACAAATAGTTATATATCAGTTTTTAATCTTGCAATTACTAAGGGAGAGTTTTTCAAGGAGTTTTTCATAATTTAATCAAACAATTATAATGTGTTTTGTCATCATAAAAAAGAGAGAGATTGTTAGCCTATATGGCTATAAAATGTTATTTTGATGATAACGAACCACATATTTTGGATAAATAAGGAATTACACATTATGTTTTTGAGGAAAAAAATGATTTTATGAAATTGGTTGTTTTCAAGTTTATAGTTTAAATTGAAAAGTTTTGAGAACTTTGAAAT
This sequence comes from Atalantia buxifolia, assembly GCA_030444775.1. Classification (NCBI taxonomy): domain Eukaryota; kingdom Viridiplantae; phylum Streptophyta; class Magnoliopsida; order Sapindales; family Rutaceae; genus Atalantia; species Atalantia buxifolia. Next base: position 5,181,119 of record CM059838.1, read on the forward strand.
TAACATGTATTGTTTTAAATTCTAGAAATGGACCTATTTGTAAAGTTTTATAAATATTTAGGTTATAATATAATTTTATAAAGTTTTAAGGCAACACTATAATTTTAAAAAATAGTTGTTTCACTGTCACAAGCAGCTAACTAGATTCACCAAAGTGGCAAACCGGTTAACAAGCAAAAGCTCTCTCGAGTAAAAACAGCTAACCGATAAAGAAAAAATAGTAAACCAAATGTGCAAAAATGCAAATCTTTGACTATAACGGAAACATCAAACTATAAAACAATTAACATAAAGCGGCAAGCTGGTTATCACCAGAAAGTCAATAACGACTAGTTTTGTACTCCAACTATAAAATGGCTTCAATCAAATTCAAATGGAGAGAGACAACTATTATTATCATTGAGCGATCCTCCGCAATTCGAGCATAAAATTTGTGTATTCATTTCATTCATTATTTGTGATCAAACACATTGTGTGAGGAAAATTTATTTGTAATCATTTTTATAAAATCAAGTTGAGAGGTTGTAAGTGTTGGGATATACATGCGTTTAGAGATTGAGAATAATCTCTTGTTGTAAAGATCTATTGGCACCTTGGAAGTCAATTGTAAGAGTTGTTGAAGCCTTAGAGGCTTGCATAATGAAATCCTCATGCCCGGTGAGCTAGGAGGCTTGGACGTAGGCATTGTTGGCCGATCAATGTAAAAATCGTGTTTTTTCTCTTTCTCACTCTATCTCTTTATTTTTCATTGCACATTAATTTGTTTATTTTGAATTTGGTTGCTTTGTTTAAATTGTATTAAGTTTTAATTGCTTAAATTTTTAGAATCCCAATTCACCCCCCTTTAGGGTTGCCTAGTTAGTATTTCATATTGCTCTTTGAAGGTTAGGTTAGTCTCTAAAAGGTGGCAAGTTCTCTTACATAAAACACTTAAATTTTCTCTCATTCAAGGGATTTCTTGAAAGCCCTCATCTCCTTCAACCTCCAACTGACTTGACTGTCTGAGTGCCATCGCTAGCCACTATCGGCACTCAAACCATCCTAGTCACGACCACTAATTACTATTTTCTTTGATTTCAAGTTCGTCCTAGTCACGACCATCCCCAGAAAACTGTCTCTTGGTGCTTTAGTCTCCATTGTTAGCAAGACCATCTCTTGAAAAAACGCTCTTATGGTAACACCCTTTCCTTGTTTGTTTGCTTGTTTATGCTTACCTATTTAATTGTTTGTTGTTTGTTTGTGTTAATTGATTTTAATTAGCACTATTTGAGATAAGTATAATTCCTTTATTCCTTTATTTATTTTTTTTAAAAATAAATTATCATGGAATATAATCTTTATCATATAATCTTATAATGTATTTTTAAAAAACCAAGTATTTTTATAAAACCTAAACTCTTCCTATCTCCCAACAACTAAAACTTTTTATCCTAATAACTAGATAAAAGCAAAGAATTCTAGGGTTTTCTTTTATACACATTTGAAATAAGTTTTCAGGTAATTATCCTTCTCTAATACATGTTCTCTAATCTTATGTGTTTGATGATGAATGCATGCATTTGTTTCTTTATCATGAATGACTAGCTAGGAATTATGAGGTATAAGTGCTATGATTTGATTACTATTTTCCCTTTATTTTGATTAAATTCCTGCACGAAAGTTTTCAAAAAAAAAAAAAAAAACTAGGCATTCTAAGGTTTTCAATGATGTATTTTATGCAAAAAGATTCCAAGTAATCAATTTGTTGTGAATTTCCGAAGTTAGAGCAGTGGTGTTGGAAAATTCTAATTTTCAGTAGAATGTCTGATTTCACAATTTTTTTTTGTCTATTCAAATGATCGTTGAAAAGTATGTTGATTTTTATCTTTAATGTTCATTATGTCTACTTACTGCATGTTTAATTTCATAATTTTTAGTTAGGTATAAAAATTATTAAAAAATCATTATTTTGGGCTGCTGCAGTTCTGGAAACTGCTTTCTAAAATTACAATTGCTGATGGTGAAATTAGTGTAGGCTATTAAAAGGCTTTAGAATGACCTATAAAAATTATATCCGTATAATATCATGTGTCCCATATGATTTAAAGTTCATTTGACCAATTGTGATTGACTTAACATTAGGTTATGAATTTTTGAATTGTAAAACACAAACCTGAAAGTTTCTGGACAGGTTTGCTGGTCTCTTAATATAAATTCATTTAAAATAGTCTTACATCTTCAAAATTTCTAGAAAATTGATATATTTTTTACTGTTGTAAAATCAAGTGGTCTAATTTTTATGATTTTGATTAAATATTTGAAGAATTTTCTAATTCAGCTATCTCTATTTTTATCATTGTTGGACAATGCGGAAATTTACATGTAAAATTCTTTTTGCAATATGTTTCTGACCTTCATTCATTTTTTTTGAATATTTATATGAAATTTTGCATATGTTTATGGTTTCTTTTTGTAATTTTTACAACTTTCCGACTTATGATCAACTTAGTAAAAATCAGCTTGCATAAGATGGTCAGGTTTAGACTCGCTTTGATGGTTTAATACTTATAACTAGGCTTGATTATGTTGGATTTATATCAAGGTCAGAATGAACAAAAAAATTGATAAAAATGTGCCTTGATGTTTTAGGACAAGAGTGAGCTCGTGGTTCAGGTTACTGTTCTTTTTATTATTGAGGATTGAGGTAAATAAATTCATGCATAGTACATCTATTTTACTATTAAATTACTTTTGATTCAAGGTATGTATTATGTTGAAAGAAAAGTATATGAAACTGATTTGTCTAGTTTTTTACAATATTTTGTTAAGTAAAATCATTCTTTAAAATTATTTATAACAAAACTTTATTTATTAAAAACTTGTTTCATAAACTGTCTTAAAAATGAAAGCTTTTATTAAATTGTTCTAACTCAAATACTTTGAAATAATTATTAATTATTTAAATGTAATTTATGGAAGTTTACAAATGATTAAAAGTTCAAGGATGATTTTATATATTTTGGCTCATTATCTGTAATGATGTTATGGAAGGGTAGTTGGATTTTGTGCACATATGACGTTAACGTTAATGATTCTCACGGGGTACAGTACCCTGAATGATGTTATATGGTTGGGTCATCAGGTCTACAGGTGATACTATGTGGCATGAGCTAATTATGTTTTACGTGTTTAGAATGCTTTTGTTATTTTTAAAGGATTTAAATGTCTTTATAATGATGTGATTTATTCTTGTTAAATGATGATTTACAAAGTTAATTTCTCTTATTGTTTTGCACGTCTAAGAAGTTTTATTAAATTATATTTAAAGGCTTTTAGTAATGTGCATGAATTTACTTATTGAATTGGTGACTCACCCCTCGTTACCACATTTTTGCAAATATAGTTAGATGATGTGAGCTCGTGGTCTTAGAAGGAAGAATAAGAGCTCTATTTCTTTTGAGGATTAATATTACGTTGATAATCTAAGAATAATTTAGCTTCCTTTGAGATGATATTTATTTGAGAATATGTTATTTTAAAATTTATTTATATTCTTTTGGAGGTTTAGAACATTTATTGTTGGTTATTATTTTGATAGTTTTAGATATGAGAATGATGAAATGTAGTTTTACTTCAATTTTAACGTAGTATCTTGTTAGTGGAATTGGAGTGTTACACTTACAATGTTTTTGGGCTGAACTAAAATCAAATTAAAGCAAAAACATCATATTGGTCTTCTACTATAAGAATTAGGATTTAATGTCAAGCTGAATTTTTTCTGAGCATTAAATTAATGGTTAGAATTATTATTATTATTTTTTCCTAACAACTACTGATTCATTATTTAGTAAAAACTATATTCAGTGCAAGCCACCTAACGAAAGTATTGAAGAATTTATTTCCAAGTTATGATTAATCACAATATGATTTAAGATATAAAACGTATTCTACTTATTGTTTTCTTAGCTCAAAGAATAATATTATTACCGATATATTTCAAGTAGCTTATTCAATCATTGTTATCTTGATTATTATTTCCACGACCATAAAAAAAAAATCTATTCACTTCGAGTAATGATGTAAAATAAAATAAAGTGAGATAGTTTCTTTCTCTAAAACTAATTATTCTATTTTTCAATGCAAGTAAATATTATATAACATCAATTTACATTATATTGCTCCAGCTTTTTGGCTTTTTCCAGTTGTTTGTAGCAAATGAAAAGGTTTTAAAATTTGAAGATTCAAGTCCTATACATATGACTAAGGATGGCAATTTGACACTGTCTGAATTTTGACCCGATTGATCTGGCCCAAATTTTTCGGGCTATGATCTGAATTTTCTAGTCTCGGGGTTGGGTTCAGCCAACAAATTAAAGCTCAATTAAATTCGGGTTGGTGTTCGGGCCCTATATATATACAATGTGCATGGGAAAAATTTTAGATTTTTTTTTAAAATTTATGTTAAGCTGCAGAATTGAATTGTGGAATTGTGTGTTTTTATTTTTATAAGACATTAGTTTTTTTTTTATGAAAAATTATGGACATATAATGGTTCTAGAACAAAACAATTTTGTTTTACATCATTGACAAACAAAGTAAAATTGGACCAAGCAAAGCAAAATTGGACAAAACAAAGCAAAATATTTAAGGCAAGAGAGACAGCATTGTGTCGTCTCGAAAAAAGGCTGACCTAACCTGAAATGCAAATAATCAGGCTTTTTTTGGATCAAGCCTTCAATTTTAATAATCGGATCAGTCCAAGCCTGAACCCAACCTGACCAATTGCCATCCCTAAATATGACTATTGCTATTTTGACCAAATGATATTGTAATAAGTGTCTAGTTATTTGAACTCACTGAATTACTCATTAAATTCACTTTTAAAAATAATTTTGAATTATTAAAATACCCTTAAATCAAATTACAATTATAAACCTAAAATATAGTAAAAAAAAATAGAAATTCTACTTTTTAAATCCATCTTTACATTCAACATTTAATTGTTTTCTTAAACCCTAAATTATTTTTTTTAATTTTTGATTAATCATAGAATACATAAAATATGATTCGTAATTTTGTAATGATATTATACTAACAAACTGTTATAGCACATTCAAAAAATAGTTAACCAATTCTTATTTACATAGTGAAATGCAAATAGCACATTCAAATGTTAAAGAATTAGAGAGCTGCTATGAAACATATGGATTCTTACATCAGAAAAAAATTATGTTTTCTATCTTACAAGACTAGACACTGAAAAGCATGGTAAACAAAAATTAAATAATTCTCACTTAAAAGAGGAAAAAAAATTATGAAATAGAATTAGAATGACACGGCCACCAATCAAACTATTTGACAATAACTAGCAGAAGATAAAGCTTGCGAAATAGAGGCTGAAAGCAAGTAATGATAACTCTTTCAACAAACTAATATATAACAAAATGCAATAACTGCCCTAATGAAAAAAAGAAAATAAAAAATTCATTACAAGTACATGTTAAAGATGTCCCAAGTAGTTTTGATATAATTGAAATATTTGAGATTGAAGTGGATATAAGATTGAAAATCAATTGAGAGAAATAAATTAGAAACCCTAAAACTAATTAAATACACGCAAAAACCCTAATTCCAAATCATGGAAAAAAACCATAATACGAATAAATCATGCCCTTTCCTTTTCTCTTTCCTCTTCATTGTTCCTCACTGTTAATTTTATTTCTAATGACAATTATGATTTCAAATTTAGTGGAAATAAGACCACCCACGATTGTGCTTGCTAGATAATAATTTTTTTTAGCAAATCTTGCATTTATTGTCAATTTAAAATTCAATAGCTCCTGTCTTGCTTTATTATTATTATTTTTTTGTATAATCTTTCGCCAAGTGATCTTAATAGAAATATGAAGGAAAGGAAATATTTGGAATGAACTATATTGATGCTTTACTATTATATTTATACAAAAGCCGCCGATGGATTCGCCAAGAAATATGATAAGTCAAAAATAAGATGATAATAACAATCTCTAAAGCTAAGGTTTATCTTACGCAAGTAGCTATCCTTATTGAATTTAGAAGGATAACAACTAGCTTTGTAAGTTTGGGAACAACCCCACGTCATGTTTCAAGAATGTTAAATACGGCCAAGTAAGATGCCAAATAATCCAAGGACTTTGATATAGTTAATTAAAACGAGATTAGCAAATTAATTGCTAGACAAATTTATTGGGTGCGTTATGAGTTTGAAGATTATAAGTTAATAACTGAAGATGCAGTTTAAAAAATTTATTCTAAACGCACCCTTCCAGTGGTACCTTCATCACCAAACTAAGCGTACAAAATTTTTTAGGTAGTATGCTAAAGAATCGTGGGACCAATTAGACTATGAAGAAAGATACAACATTGCAAATGACATGAAAGATTAGCTAGCCAGCTGTTTTTGGCAAAATAGATAGAGAAGTCAAGTAGTCAAGCTTTTTTTTTTTTTTTCTTTTAACAGATGTCCTCTCTTTAATTACTAGCCAAAAAGGAAAAAAATTTGAAGCTATATTTTTCATTTTTTTTGGTCTTATGTTACTAATATTTAAAGTGTGTTTAGTTATTATAGTAGGAGTGAGGAGTGTGAAGTCCTCCTACTCCAGTGTTTGTTAACATAAATATTTTTATAACTTTGATTTTGATGATAACAAACCACGTGTGTCCATGGTTAAAAATGTTAGAGTCTTTAAAGTTGAATAAAATTCTTAGGTTGTGTAGTGTTTTGGGACAAAATTGAGGTTCGGAAAACGAACGAATAACAACAAACCTTGCAACAGTTAACTAATACCCTAAGGTTACATTTTGATTAATTCTAGATGATAATGATTAATCGACAATGTGTAAACAGCAAGTCAAATTCGATCAGGTGAGCTTTTGGAATTAAATGACAAACCATTACACAAAAACGGCAAGCTGACTTCGTTAAGTGAATTCTCTGGAATTAAACGGTAAAACTGACAATGTCAAATGGTGATCCAACTTTGATAAGTGAACTCTCTATATTTAGATAGTAAACCAATTATTCTAAACAGGGACCTAACAATTTAAATTTCAGTATAATGGTTACTTGGTACAAGCTAGAACAACAGACCGACAGAAGTTAAAGGCAATCCTATTAGCTCAGAAAGCAAATAACGGCTAGATTTCTTCTGCAACTATAAAAAAGCTCAATTAAATTCAAATTAGAATAGAGTTTACAATTATTATTGAGCATTCAACCTCTTTTATGCTTATAACTTGTTATTCTTTCATCAAATTATACTTTGGGCTTTTATTTGCAAGCATATACATTGTGTGAGGGAGAATTTGTGTAATCTTCATTCAATATTAAAATTAAGTGATTGCAGATGTGGGAAACTCTTAGAAAGAGGTGTGGGATCATCTATATTTGTAAAAGTTTATTGACACTTTAGAAGTCAATTGTAAAGATCTTGAAGCCTTGGGTTGTGAAGGCTTGGATAGTGGAATCCTCAGGCTCGATGAGCTTGAAAGTGTAGACATAGGTAGAGTTTGCCGAACTATATAAAAATACTGTGTTTGCTCTTTTCTCCCTTATCTCTTTATATTTGTTAATTGTTAAATTTATGATTATTGAATCTTCTAAGGTATTAGTTTGAATTGTTTTGTAATTTTATTTGCTTAAGTTTTTAAAAACCTAATTTTCCCCCTCTTGAGTTAGTTAGCTGGAATTTCATTTGGTATCAGGGCAAAGTTCTTTTATTAGGACTTAACCATCTAGAGTAAAAAATCCATTCTTTGATGGGAATGATTATTTATATTGGAAAACTAGGATGAGAGTTTATTTACAAGCATCAGATTATGAGATATGGGAAATTGTTTGTGATGGTCCATTCATGCCATTACTAAAAATAAAAAAAAGAAAAGAAATTCCAAAACCTTCATGAAAATGGAATAAGTTAGAAAAAAGAAAATCTTCTCTTAATTCCAAAGTTATGAATACTCTATTTTGTACGTTAGATTAGAAAGAAATCCATAGAGTTTCAGGTTGTTCCAATGCTCATGAATTTTGGAAGAAACTTGAAGTTGTTTATGAATGTACAAATCAAGTCAAAGAGTTTAAAATTAGTAGATATACTAGGCAATACGAATTGCTCCAAATAGAACAAAATGAGAGTGTTAATTCTATATACATCAGATTTATGGACATTGCAAACACTCTAGGAGCTCTAGGAAATACCTTTCCAAATAGTGAGAAACTAAAGAAAATCATTAGGTCTTTACTAAAAGAATGGAAACCTAAGAAAACTGTTATAGAGGAAGATAAAGTTTTAAATAATCTATCTATTGATGATTTAATTGGCTCACTTATTTCCTATAAAGAGGATTTGACAATTGAAAGAGGTGACAAATATAAAAAGAAAAAGAGCATTGCCATGAAAGCTTGAAGATCGAAAAGCAACAAAGAAAACGAATTCAAAGATAAAGATATAGCTAAATAGCCAAAAAATTCAGGAAGTTTTTCAAGAAATCTAATGAGCTAATAAAGTTAATGAACATTCAAAAAACAAAAAGAAAAAGAGGAATCAATCATATGCTCTAACTGCAAGAAGCCTAGACACATAAAATCGGAATGTCCTTTTCTTAACAAGGTGAAAAAGAAAGTGATGATAGCAATGTAGGATAACAGCGATGAGGAGACCTCATATGAGAAGGAATCATATAAATTGTCAAACCTAGCTTTTATAGCAATAGGAGAAGAACTTGATGAGGTAAAAAATCTTCCTTCTCATGATAAGTTGTTTAAATAATTTATTGAATTGAATAATGACCTAAAGAAGATAAGAATGAAAATGCTTCTCTTAAAAAGAAAAATGTGGAACGTTTGAATAAGAATGATACTTTGAATGAAAAGATTAAGTGCCTAGAAGTAGAGAACAAAAGTTTACATGAAGAAATTACATTGTTTAAAGAAAAACAAGATGTTTCATTTAGGAATGAAGGTTTACTTATAAATGATTTGAAAAAGAAAAATAAAACGCTTAAGAAAAAAAGTGATGAACTTGATGATATTGTCTTAAAAACTATAGATGGGCAAAAGTATAAAGGAGGTATTGGTTATAAGCCAAATTTTGAAACAAAAGTATTACAAAAATTACTTTGATGAGGCTACCTCTATTAATGATCAAAATGTATGCTATCATTGTAATATAAATAGGCATATGAGTTATAGATGTCTAGTTAAGTGAAACGTATATTATGGAATCAAATGTATTTGGGTTCCAAAAGGAAACATAACTGACACTCAAGGACCCAAAAAGCTTTGGGTACCTAAAACTTAAGATTGCTTCTACAGGGATCAAAGAAGAGGAAGAACAAATGGTACTTGGCTAGTGGATGTTCAAGACATATGACGGGTAATTACTCTTAGTTTTTGAGTTTTACTAAGATAAAAAATGGTGGAGAAGTCTCTTTTGATCATTCAAAAGGAAAGATTATTTTGCATTGGTAATGTTCGTAAAGATTCCTTTGCCTTTATTGAAAATTTATGTTTAATTGAAAATATGAAACATAACTTGCTTGGTATTAGTCAATTGTGTGATAAAGGCTGTAGAGTTATTTTTTATAAAATAAAATGTGTTATTGAAAATGCATGTAATGACAAAGTTTTTTTTATTAGAAAAAGGTGTGTTGTTGTATACACCATTGATAAAGATTGTTCATTAACTCTTGATAAATGTTTTTCCGCATTACATGATGGTAGTTGATTGTAGCATAGAAGAGTAGGTCATGTGAGAATGGATTTGATTTTAAAATTTTCAAAAAATAATATGGTTAAAGGTCTTCCAAAAATTAGTTTTCATAAAGATAGAATTTGTGAAGTTTGCCAATTTGGAAAACAAATAAAAAAATATTTCAAAAACAAAAATCATATTTCTGCTTGAAAACCACTTTAACTTCTTCACATAAATTTATTTGGACCTTCTAGATATGCAAGTATAATTGGCAAGTATTATACATTTCTTAGCTAATAAAGATGATTCTTTTGATGTTTTTAAAAATATTTTGCAAAAAAGTTCAAAATGATAAAGATTATGTTATTTCTTGTATTAGGAGTGATCATAGTGGAGAATTTGAAAATCATAATTTCAAAAACTTTTGCAATAACTTTGGCATAGAACATTAATTTTCATCATCAAGAACAACAAAATGGAGTCATTGAGGGAAAGAATAAATTGTTAGGAGAAAGACTATGTTGAATGAAAATGCTTTACCAAAATATTTTAGGTCGAAGTTGTCAACACTACTTGTTATGTTTTAAATCATGTGTTAATAAGACCTTACCTTAATAAAACTCCTTATGAGCATTGCAAAGACAGAAAATCCAACATTAGTTATTTTAAAGTTTTTAGATGAAAATGATTTATATTGAATACTAAAGATAATCTTGATAAGTTTGATCTAAAATCTGATGTTAGTATTTTTATTGGATATTCAAATACAAGCAAAGCTTATAAAGTGCATAATAAAAGAACATTGGTTGTTGAAGAATTTATATATGTCACATTTGATGAGTCTATCCCTTCCTATACAAAGAAAGTTGTTGTTAATGATGATGCAAATAAAAAGTTACAAAAAAAAAAGCCTTCAAATAACAAACAAGATAATGCACTATGTGAGAATCAAGAGGAACGACAAGAAGAACAAACTAATGTAGAGCAAAATGAAGGTAATTCTCATGCACACCCTGAAGAGTAACAATATGTTTCTTCTTAACCTAAACACTTAATCTTAGGAGATCCTTAATAAGGTGAAAGTACTAGACCATTACTTAGAAATGCAAGTGAAAATATAGTATTTATATCTCAAATTGAGCCAAAATCTTTTTCGGATGTGAAAATGATGAATCTTGTATTATGGCAATGCAAAAAGAGTTTCATTAATTTAAGAGAAACAATGTATGAAAAATTGTTCCTAAACTAGAACATCGATTTCTTATACACACAAAATGAGTATTTAGGAATGAGATGGATGAATTCGGTGTAATTATAAGAAAAATTGTTCCACACAATAATTTAATCTGTTGCCTTAATGAAATAAAAAATAATAAATTTAATAAAGCACAATAATAAAAGAGTAAGGAAAGAGAAAACAAAGACAATGATTTTTACGTGATTCGGCAATTCCTGCCTACGTCCACGCCTCCAAGCTCACCAGGCTTGAGGATTTCACTAAGCAAGCCTCCAAGGCTTCAAATGCTTACAATTGACTTCCAAGGTATCAATGGACCTTCACAACAAGAGATTATCCCCAATCTCTTAACCCAAGTGTATTCCAACACTTACAGTCTCTTAACTTGATTTTAGAAAAAAGATTATAGATGAATTTCTCTCACACTATGTGTTTGATCACAAATGAAAGCTCAATATGTGAATGAATGATTTGCATACAATGATTTAAAGCTCAATGAAAGTTGTATGCTTAATATTTTACTCAATGATAATCGTTGGAATTGTTGTTGTTTGAATTTTTTTGAGTTTATTTATTTATAGTTGGAGCTGAAAAATAGCCGTAATTGACTTTCTGCTCGAAGTCGGATCATTGTTTTGACTGGTCCAAGTACTGTTAGACAGAATTTCAAATTATTGGATTGCTTTTAGTTTCTAGAGACTAAACTCCAATTCTATTCGATGTGGGCTAGCCATTATCAAGATTTCGGTTAGCCGTTTGCTACAGTGATTGCTACAGTGAAATATTTTTCATAATTATAATTTTACCCAAAACTTTATAAAATTATACTGTGGCCTAAAACTATATGAAACTTTTCAAATAAGTCCTTCTCCAGAATTCTAAGCAATGCTTGTTGATTTCAAAGTTCTCAAAACTCTTTCAATTAGACCATAAACTTGAAAAACAACCAATTTCATAAAATTATTTTTCCATTAAATATAAAACCTTTATAATGTGAAAATAATGATTTATTTAAAATGTATAAAAAGTAATTTGAGCTTTTAAAAACTTAATCATTCTTAATTTTGTTTGTTATCATCAAAATCAACATTATGGATACATAAATATTAACAATAGGTAGATTAGAATCCATTAGGATGCTCTTCGTATTTACATGTCATTAAGGATTTCATTTTGTTTCAAATGGATGTTAAAAATGTCTTTCGAAATTGTTATATTATGGAGGAAGTTTATGTGAAACAACTCCTTGTTTTGAAAATGAAAAATTTCTAAATCATGTTTAAAAAGTTGTTTAGAGCTTTGTCTGGATTAAGAAAAGTACCTAGAGCATGGTATGATAGACTTAGCAAATTTTTATTAGATAACAATTTTTCTATAAGAAAAACAGATACGACTCTTTTTGTTAAGCACAAAGACCAAGATATAGAACAAAGCCATGCCATGCCCTTGACGAAACTAGTGATGATTCATCCTATAGGAACTTATATAGATTTAACATATTATTCAAATGCCAACTTTGCCGGATACAAATTCGATAAGATGAGTACTAGTGGAACTTGTCATTTTCTAAGTCATTTACTTGTCTCTTGGTTTAGTAAGAAACAAAATTCAGTTACTCTTTCACCATTGAAGTTGAATAAATTGCTGCTGATAGTTGTTATGCACAAGCTATTTAGATGAAACAAATCCTTAGAGACTATGGAATTAATCTTGATCATATAATTATCATGTGTGATAATACAAGTCCTATTAATCTGTCAAAGAATCTCATTCAACATTCTAGGACCAAGAATATAGAGATTAGATATTATTTCCTGAGAGATTATATTCAAAAAAGGAATGTGGTATTAGAATTTTTTTAACCGAAAAATAACATGCGGATAAATTTACAAACCCCCTTAGTGAGGATCAATTTATCGAAATTCGACATGAACTTAGGATGATAAAATTTGCTCATTAACATGTCTATATATGATATTGCGGTTATGTGTTGTGCTTTTGTGGTTTTTTTTTGGTTGGTTGATTTTAAAATTTGTATGCTTATACACACATTCATGAATCATGCATTAAAAATGGCCTTTAAGACATTTTAGGTTCTTGAAATAACCTTGGAATGGAAAAATTATTGAGGAAAGATCAAAATAGATATGTGAAGTTATAGTTAAAATAAACGGATGACCGTTTGAGTGAAGGAAACATGCCATTTTATACCGGTTAACTGATTCGCATAAACGGTGAACCGATAATGCATTAAGTGGTTACTGAAAATTATTGATTAACCTTTTGTAGAAAAAAATTTGTCATTATTGCATGATAATAGAACAGTTCTAAGTTTTCTTCATTTCCAGCAAACCCTTCACCATTTTCTCTCTAGACTGTGGCGGTTATTCTTTCTTTTTCTAAAATCCTCTATTTCATTGTCTTTACATGCCAAATTAAAGCCATACAATCAATTTTAATATCAAAACATCATTTTAAGCCTAAAATTAAAAATTTTCTATTTGAAACCCCACTTTCAACTGAACCTCTCTCTCCAAAATTGACCAAATTTTCACCCATTTTTTTTATCAAATTGAGCGCCCATATTGTTTCTTATACCCTTCATTTACATTCTAATAGGTTGATTTTCTCTCAAAACACCAAATTTGTCAAAAACCACATTTGTTTAACTATAGCTGGGATAGAATCTTTAAGGGCTAGGACAAGACGAAAACAAACAGTAAGGATAAATTTAGCACCTCCCAAGGAGGTCCCGAGGCTTGAAAGAACTCATTTCCCCACTGTCCCCATGATTAGACAGTTCCAAACCCGCTTTATGAAATGCAAGGTAACAAATTCTTACTTTGTGGATTTGGATAACCTTGAGAAGTTAATTTTGTGTGATACTAGTATACAGAAGATGTTGGAACCCTGGGAAGAGGCCTTGAGTATTGAGGAGAGGGTATATCCTAACCTAGTTAGAGGATTCTACTTGAATATAGAACTTTCTGCAACTAAGCTAGATAAGATGATTACTAATCAGGGAGGGGTGCCTATTCAGTTTGGTATAGAGGATTTGAACTTGATTTTAGGAACTAAGAATGATTTAGAGATATACACTTCTAAGAAAGAACTTATGTTCAACCATTTGCTCCATGTTAATAAGGTTTGGAACATTTGTAGGTGTAGCGACCTTTCCAATGATATTTGTCACCTTCCCTTCTATTCCCAACTCTTATCCTTGCGGTTTCGAGTACTTCATAGAATCTTTAGCATATAATTACTCTTGAGAAAGGACATGCTGATGAGGTTACTCACATGGATGTTGGGTTATTAGATTGTATCCTTCGTCTTTGACCAGTTAACCTTGGGTATATGATTATGAGAAATATGTTGAGTACTCTTGGGGTAAGTAACAGGTTATTCCTATATGGCAGTGGCATTACTAAGATTTTGAGACACTTTAGAGTGCCTTTACCTGAGCTAGTTACTGGAGTGAGTTAAGACAACTTCGTCTAAGAAATAAGAGACCTTTCTGGCACCAGAGGATGATTAAGTGCCTAACAACGTTTATCTCGCTGATCAACAACCTAATTTTAGACTAGGAGTTAGACCTCAAGTGCCACGTCGAGATGCTGGAGCACAAGCTGAGGAGTTAGATGAACATGAGAAACACGAGTGATACGATACAAAGGTCATTAAGAGTATCAAAGCCAAGCACTAGGTATGAAAGTTACACGTGAAGCATAATGGTATCAAAGCCAAGCACTAGGTATGAAAGTTACACGTGAAGCATAATGGAATTATGCATGCAACATGTAAGTAGCTAAAGGATAAGTCTGGAGCAATCTTCATTAGATTGTTGCCGATTTTGGGTGGAGAATCGTTGAGTCAAGGTTGTTATCTTAGCCTACAATCTCGATTGTTTAGTTGAGTTGTTTTGCTGTATTTCTTTTACTATAAATAAGCGCATGTACTCAAGAATAAAGGAAGAGAATTACTCAAAGTCAACTTGTGTGGTCGTTCTTACCCTAAATAAAACAACTATTATTAACGTTTTGACTAAGACCTTTATCAAGTGGTATCAGAGCGAGGTTAACTATGACAACCAACAGAGAACAAATTAAGTACTTAGAAGGGGAGCTTGGTAACTTACAAGACAGCATGAAACGCATGGAGCTAGGGGTCAACGACAAGCTGCACAACCTTGAGGAAACACTTAGCAAGTTGGCTAAGTCCATTTGAGTTTCCAGGGGAACGCCAAGTCATAGTATCCATGATCAGGCGGGATCGTCATGGCCACCTCGTGAAGAAGTTAAAAGAGGTCGCTATCAATTCGCATCTCGAGCAACCAAGCTGGATTGTCCGTGGTACTCAGGCGATGATCCAATAGAATGGTACAATCGGATAATGTAATTATTTAAATATCAAGAGGCAACGGATGAGCAGAAAGTATCAATAGCTTCATTCCATCTTGAAGGGAAAGCCAATCAGTGGTGACAATGGTTGCGACGGACCTATCGAGAATAAGAAAAGACAGTTACGTGGGAAGCATTTGTGGAAGAATTATGGGCTCGTTTTGGTCCTACAGATTGCGAAGACTATGATGAGACACTGTCAAGGGTGATATAGACGGGTTCGCTTCGTGACTATCAAAAAGAATTTGAAAGGCTTGGGAATAAGATGTAGGGCTGGACATAAAAGGCGATAGTGGAAACTTTTATGGGTGGATTGAAACTGGAAATATCAGAAGATATCCTGATGTTCAGGCCAAAAACATTAAATAAAGCGATTAACTTAGCCCGTATAAAGGATAATCAATTATCAAGACAAAGAAAGCTGCTGCATTATCCTTATAACAACCCTACAGCAGCATCACAATCATGTAACCCTCGTGATCCATAACCTGGACCCATCAAAAGGCTGTCGTGGGATGAAATGCAATGTCGATGAGCGCAAGGGCTTTGTTTTAACTGCAATGACAAATTCACGGCAGGACATAAATGTCAAGGTCCATAACTATTGCTTCTTGAGGGTGAAGTAACAAATGAAGACTCCACATGTGAAGGGGTACCTGACAAATTGCAAAAAGGATGCGAACCAGCGACCTTCAGATGCTACAGTACTCAAGCAACAGTTTCCTCACTTGACACTTGAGGACAAGGACCCTTGAGGACAATATAAAGGTTATCAATAGTATCAAAGCCAAGCACTAGGTATAAAAGTTACACGTGAAGCATAATGGAATTATGCATGCAACATGCAAGAAGCATACCAAACGGTGCATATAATTATCCATGCAACACACAAGTAGCTAAAAGATAAGTCTAGAGCAAAATGATAAGTCTAGAGCAATCTTCATGAGATTGTTGCCGATTTGGGTGGAGAATTTTTATTCATTTATTTCATTCTGTTACCCGACTAGTTAGGATATTTAGCTAGTTGTTGAGTCAAGGTTGTTATCTTAGCCTACAATCTCGGTTGTTTAGTTGAGTTGTTTTGCTGTATTTATTTTACTATAAATAAGCTCATGCACTCATGAATAAAGGAAGAGAATTACTCAAAGTCAACTTGTGTGGTCGTTCTTACCCTGAATAGAACAACTATTATTAATGCTTTGACTGGGACCTTTATCAATGAGATGGATACTGATGAGTATTCAGTTCCTAAGGCATGTCCAATATCTAAAAGAGTTCTACAACAACTAATAAGTGAGGTTAGATCACTTTCAGAGCAACAGTAACAACTCAGTCTCAGTTTGCTACTTTTCAGCTTTAGCAGTAATGCATTCTCGATCAGCAGTAGCAGCTTTTGGATGGCCAGTAGCGTGCTATTTTATCATACGTGTTCCATCTTCTAGCTTTCCACATCATCTGCTCTAGCAGCTTTCATTATTTTCTATTGCTTTACATTTCGCACAAACATTTATCATTTCAGACTTTTAAACTTTGTTGACATTACTTTTGATTTGGATTATTTGGCTATATTTGGATTAACGACATAAGCTTACTTGGATTCTGTGCTTATTTAGTTGATTTTCTTATTTGGTGATATTTGAATTTTAAATTTTGTATTTGTATTGATGCCTTGGGAAATATATAACCACCTTGATAAATTACTGAAAAGCTTTCTTGAGAATATGCTTGTTGATAGCGGCAGTTGATGTCAATTTTAGATCACATTGTTTTTTGTTCAGTAAACTTTCTGCTTCCTATATCCATTTTCTATCAGGTGCATAATTTCTTTTTGATGATGAAGGGGGAGAGAAGTAATTAATCTCCTTAGATGTTTTAAATTGGTATAACTTATTAAAATTAGTATAACTTTTAAAATTGGCAATTTTGACAAATTTTAAATCCTATAATATACTTAGGGGAGTAATTTTATATTCATAAATGCTTGGAAGGGTTGTCATCATAAAAAAGAAGGAGATTGTTAACATAAATATTTTTATATATTTGATTTTCATGATAACAAGCCATGTGCATCAACGGTTAAAAATGATAGAGTGTTTAAAATTGAATGAAATTCTTAGGACATGTAGTGTTTTGGGATAAAATTAAGGTTCTGGAAATAAATAGATAACTGCTAACTTTAAAACAATTAACCGATGACTTAAGGTTACATTTTGATTGTTTCTAGATGATAACGGTTAACTGATAATATGCAAATAGCAAGCCGACTACAATCAGGTGAGCTTTCGAAATTAAACAGCAAACTATTACTAGAAAACGACAAGATGACTTCGATTAGTGAGTTCTTTGAACTAAATGGTAAAACCAACAATGCCAAACAATGATCCGACTTCAACTAGTGAACTCTCTGGAATTAGATAGTAAACCAACTATTCGAAATGATGATCTAACAATTCAAATTTCAAACGGTTTCCTGGTACAAGTCAGAACTGCACACAGACAGAAGTGAACAGCGACTCAATTATGCTCAGAAAGTTAGCAACAACTAGTTTTCTTCTTCAGTTATAAAAAGGCTCAATCAAATTCAAATTAGAAAAGAGTCTACAATTATTATTGAGCTTGTTAGTAAGTATTCAATCTCCCTTACGCTAATAACTTGTTATTCTTTAATCAAATTACACTTTGGGCTCTTATTTTTAAACACATACATTATGTGAGGAAAATAACTTATTCTCACTCCCATTCTATACTCTCAAACCTAAGATTCCCATTGCTCAGGAATCCCAATTATTGTATGAAAACGTAACACAAGAGCACACATTTTTCACTAGTGATAAAGGGATAAGTAGAGAATCATTCCCACAAAGATTGTCGTATTAATTACTGAAATTAACCTAATGTTAATTTAATTTGAATTAGTTGAAACGAGAGTTGGAATTGAAATGAAAATAAAACTAAAGTAACACAAATGCACTTAATAACACTATAGAGGTTTTATCTAAGAAACAATCAATGATTTAAAACTTTAGGGTTTCCGATTCAACAAGATAAATCCCATGCCAATTCTCAAATTCAATCAATTGTTATTCATTCTTGTATTGACAATAGAGTTCTCTAAAGTAATTTTAACTTCTTTGGAGCGCTAACAATTTATTCCAATGAGCAGACTTTCTATATCTTTATGAAAATTCTAACCTATTGAAATTATTCACGTTCAAGAACTCTGTCACAACTATACAAGTTTCATAGATATCTTTATTTGACAATCTCATGCCATTGCAATACAATGGCTTATTCAATTCTCAATTATTAGTCTCAAATCAAATACCTAATCATGCAATTTTTGATCAAACAATCACAAGCATTAAACACAAACTGCAATGCTCAAGACAATATGAATGAATAAACCTCAATATGATTGAAATAAATGAAAATTCACATCTTCATAATCTGGCTTAAACATGTTCATGATAAAAAAAAGATAAACCCTAACAATTGTCTTAAACATGATGATAGAGTTGATAAATAGAACAAGTTTAGATGATTAAATCATTGTGTCTTTGTCTCTAAATTGAATCACGATACTTTCTTCCTTTTCTTCTTTGGTTCTTCTTTTTTATCGCCTAGGTTTCCACATCAAAAGTCCCTTCCTGTTATTTTTTCCTTCTATACTTTTCATCATTGATTTAATTACGTGGCACAATCTCGATCTGACGCCATGGTGCCAACTTACTACCATAAATTTGAGGCCAAGGTCATGCTGAGGAGCTACAACGCCTAGAAGTGTCTTCTTGCTTCTTGTTGCCAAAGCATTGATTTTTTACTTTGCTTGGGTTTTGACCTCTTTTATGCTCAATTACATACTCATACCATCATATGGTCTTTTTACAACTACATATTAACATACAAAACACATCAAAAGCAACAAAATTGCTCTTAGACTAACAAATTATCAAGTCTTAAGCATTCAATATTAGGGTTGGCAAAAAAGCCCGAGCCGGCCCAAGCCCGGCCCGGCCCGTCCAAGGCCCACGGGCCTAGGCCCAGCCCTCACACATGAGGGCCTGGATAAGGGCCCAAGAAAAAAAGCCCGGACAAAGCCCAGGCCCATTCCTTTTTTTAAAAAATAATTTTATAAATTAAAATAATATAATTGAAATTGAAAAGTAATTTAAAAATAAAAAAGAAAACTTAAATTCTTAGCTTATAAATCAATTATGATTCAAAAAAGTTAAAATTATGATACCAAATTCTCTCTTTTGTGTCAATTAATTAAGAGAGTGTTTGAATTAGAAAATTCAGTATTAAAAAAAATTAAAGTTATGAGCTTTTATTTGCTTTATTTATTATTTTAATTTGAAATATTCATTTTTTTTAATTTATCTATGGTTATAATAACTTGTTAATCATTAATTTATTTCAAATTTACAATAATTTAAATAATTTTAAAATTTTAAAATAAATTTAAAAAAGTCCATGTCCGGCCCGAGCCCGGCCCAGGCGCGCAATGGGCCCGGCCCCGCCCAGGCCCTTATGCTTCAATGACAGTGGGCCTGGCCTGGGCTTGAAAAAGCCTGGCCCAGGCCCGCTATTTGCCATCCCTGTTCAATATGTTAGTATAAAACCAACTTATCACCAATCCAATCTAAAAAGTAAACACTACCTTAGTCATCATAACATATTGTAGTCATTCATGCCTTTTCCTAATTAATTTTTAGTTAGAACCCATTAGCACCAAGCCATGTATAAATGTAATCTTAATTCACTACAAGAAAACTGGCAATAGATGACTGCGACTTTATGATAGAAATCATTTTATCATGTAAGTATGATGGAGTCGTGACAGAATTTCAGTTTATCAAACGATTAATGATGTACTTGTGATATAATATTGATCTATCAAGAATTTATGATATGCGTATGATATAAATTAACTCAATCACAAATATTATGATAGAAATTAGATATTGACCGTGTTTGACCAAAATTAAAAGCATTATTTTAATTTTTCAAAATCTAAAACGCAGCGTTTAGCATGTGAAATGATTTTTGAAATAAAAAAATATATAGTGCAAAACGATTCGTTTAGCCGAAACCTAAACAAAGCAAAGAAAATTTCTTAAGTACACAACTCACTATCGCCATCTTCATTCTCACTCTCGCAAAGGCCACTCAAACCCGAGGCATGTTCATTGTCACTCTAACTCCATAATCAGCACTGTAACCTTAGCCACGATCATAGTGACACTCTCAATCAATTAGCCTACACTCACCATAGTCATTATCACTCTCACTCTCACAAATGACACTCAAACCCTAGGTACAATTATCATCACTCTCACTCTCACAATCAGCACTCAAAACCTAGCCAAATCCATTCCCTATATATAGTTTTCCATACACAATCAGCAACTACCACCATTGAGCAAACAACAAAGCAACACCCAAATCACGGATCCACGACGAAATTGAGCCACCACCACGACCATAAATTGCGATGGCGCGACACAACCACAACCGTAACCATCCAAAGGCTTGACTTTGTCACGCGAACTAGAGGATTGCAGCCCTAAACCTTCAATTCCAGGTTTTGTTTTTCTTCTTCATCTAATTTTGTTTAAAGCCTTAAGTGTTTTAGAGAAATTTTGTATTTTGGAGAGTTTGTGAGCAAGTGACTAACTAACTAACTAAATGAAATGATGGGTTTGGTTAAAAAGTTGTATTAGATGATAGAGATAGAGAGAGTGAAGGTTTTTTTATTTTTGATTTAATAGCTTGAAATTTTGGATTAGAGAAAAAACAATGATATAGAACTTGAAACTTTACAGAAGGAATACTCAAAAGGGTTGCGTTGTAACTCTAGAAAGAAGGGTTTGCTTTTTGTTCTGGACCTTTTTTTTTTTTTTGGTGTGTGTGTCCATGCTTGTCTTTACAATGGTTCCACTCTGTGATAGGTTAGGAATGTGACTTAAAATTGAGAAACAGTTTTTTTCGATGTGAGTCCTAAATTGGGAGTTGTTGGATTAAGCTCTCTTCATTGTTTTCAATTACAATTTTAAACTAATAGTCTAACCAAATTTATTGGAAGAAGAATCATGTTCATATGTCCATCTGATAGCATGTCATGCATATCTTTTTGTTTTCATCCCATGATTTTGTCTTTAATATGTCAAAAATTTGACTACTGCATTAGCTAATGTGCAATTTCCAACTTAGTTTATGATATGTTTAAAATGAGCTGAAAAATGGTGATTAAGTTTAGTAGATAATGTTAGTTAACATAGATAATGTCAATACATTTAAATCTATCTAAAAGAATGTGATTTTTTTTCCAATAGATAGCCTTTACAGGGATAATATATTGTTTTCTTCTTAACTCATTTTCTAGTCTAAGTCATTGCAACTATTAATTTCTAGTTGCCTTTCGGTTGGAATGATTGCGGGTATATGCTGTAACAAAGTAAAGGGATACACTTCGTAGAGAGCAGAACAAAAAAAGCTATGCAGCTGCTCTTTTAAAGGAAAAGGATAAAATAATTAATCAAGTTATTGCTAAAGGTGGAGCTTTATAAACTCTACATATTTATTTGATGCTTTGTTCTGCATGATAGTTCTTGTTTGGGAAAATTTTATTGCTTTATCATGAATCTGCTTTTGTGCTTTGTTCTGTACACACACACATTTTTGTTTCTTTTCTGATCTTAAGTAAAGAAGGTCCTCTAGTTTTCTTTTCTTATAGGATGATTATATATGGTCCCAAATACGTTTATATAAATTATTTAAGTCAATGCAATGTGTCATTATCAATTATTAATATTCTTTTTTGGATTTTTTATTTCAGTCTTAGATATATTTGCTACTGTTTCTTTCAAATCACGCTTTATAACTAAGTTGGAGGGCCCTTTAAGCTTTTCACAGTGCACGCGATCAAAACCAAGGTATTTTAATTCTTTAATATGCATTTACAGGCAATAAACTGAGTAAATTAAATACATTTTGACATGCTTAATAAATTAACCGAACTTTGTTTATTGATTATTTTTGTCTATTGTTTTGGATATTTGAGTTTGGCTTGTATGGATGTACCAATTTTTTTTTTTTTATTGTATTGTTGCTTGCTTTTTTAATATGCAAATATTCGCTAATATGTGAGGCTAGCATGTTTTGATCTTTTCTTATTTTTCGTTGTACATGTGTGTAAGTCAATGTTATTTTTTTTTTATGAAATAAGTAATTTGAAAGGTCAATATTGTTGTTTCATGTTTGCCCTCTTTTATGTGCCAGGATCACAACTCGTTGAAACTAAAATGGATAAGTCTTGGATTGATTGTAGTAGAATGTCTGCTGAGTATGAAAAGGGGGTTGTCGAATTTGTGAATTTTGCTATTAAAAATGTAGAAGATGCTAGCGTCATTAGATGTCCGTGTTATAAATGTAGGAATTTGGTATTTCGCACACCCACGATTGTAACCGAACATCTTTATTGGCACGGTTTTGTAAAGTCT
Organism: Atalantia buxifolia; assembly: GCA_030444775.1. Classification (NCBI taxonomy): domain Eukaryota; kingdom Viridiplantae; phylum Streptophyta; class Magnoliopsida; order Sapindales; family Rutaceae; genus Atalantia; species Atalantia buxifolia. The sequence goes on from CM059838.1 coordinate 5,203,965, forward strand.
TATAAAATTTGGAAGTGGCATGGGGAAGATGGTCGTGCGATACCATCTTCTAATATAGATATTTCATTTCACTCAATGGACTTCAATTATGATAATACGACGGATATGGTCAATGATGCTTATAATGATTGTGAGGGAGATCCTAAGTCATTTAGAAAACTATTAGAAGAGGCTGAGAAACATGTGTATCCAGGTTGTACAAAATTCACCAAGTTAGGCACTTTGGTGAAGTTGTTCAATATAAAGGGTAAATTTGGGTGGTCTGACAGCAGTTTTACAGCACTGTTGAGTTTTTTAAAAGAATTATTGCCTGAAAAAAATGAAATTCCAAATCTATGTATGAAGCCAAAAACAATGTCTGCTTTAGGCTTAGAATATGTGAAGATACATGCTTGCCCAAATGATTGCATACTCTACAGAAAAGAGTATGAAGGGCTTTCTGAATGCCCTACTTGTGGGCTGTCTAGATGGAAAAGAAAGGATGGTAGTGTTGACAAGTATAGGATAGGTATTCCAGCAAAGGTTTTATGGTACTTTCCTCCCATTCCTAGATTTAAGCGTATGTTTCATTCATCGCAAACTGCCAAGGATTTAACTTGGCATGCAACTAAGAGGGTAGTTGATGGTAAGCTCCGACATCCTGCTGACTCACCATCATGGAAGTTAATAGATAATAAATGGCCTACCTTTGCATCCGATCCTAGAAATCTCCGTCTTGCGCTATCTAGATGGAATCAACCCACATAGCTCTCTTTTAGTAGCACATACTGATTGTTGGCCGGTTATTCTTATAACATATAATCTTCCGCCATGGCTGTGTATGAAACGAAAGTTTATGATGTTGTCCTTATTGATTTCTGGTCCTCAACAACCAGGCAATGACATTGATGTATACTTGGCTCCGTTGATTGAAGACTTGCAAACTTTATGGGATTATGGGGTGGAGGCTTATGATGCTAGTAAAAATTCTTTAACCTAAGGGCTGTTTTGCTATGGACCATAAATGACTTTCCAGCATACGGGAATTTAGCGGGTTGTACTGTTAAAGGATATAATGCATGTCCATATTGTGGCATAGACACACCTAAATGCAGACTAAAAACATAGTGGGAAAAATGCATATATAGGTCATCGTCGTTGGCTTCCTAGTAACCATGAATTCCGAAACCAAAAGAAATCCTTTAATAATAAAATAGAGATCCACCTCCAAAACCATTGAATGGTGAGGAGATTTTTCAACTGGTTGAGTCTATTACAAATCAATGGGGAAGAGTAAAAGTAAAAAAACGCAAAAGTTTTGACAACGGTGAAGGTGTGTGGTGGAAGAAGAAATCAATATTCTATAATTTAGATTATTGGAAGTACTTGTTGGTGCGTAATCAATTAGATGTAATGCACATAGAAAAAAATGTTTGTGAGAGCATAGATGGAACACTGTTGAACATTCCAGGGAAGACCAAAGATGGCCTTAAGTCAAGGATGGATCTTGTGGCATTGGAAATTAGGGCTGAATTAGCACCACGTTAAAAAATGATAAGCGAACATTTCTACCTCCAAAATTTTATACTTTAACTAGAGAGGAAAAAATCAGATTCTGGGAAGCTCTGAAAAGTATCAAGGTTCCAGATGGGTATTCTTCAAACATCAAAAATCTTGTGTCAATGAAGGACTTTAAACTTCAAGGCCTTAAGTCCTATGATTGTCATGTTCTCATGCAACAACTTCTACCCGTCGCTCTTAGGTGTATCTTACCAAAGCATGTTAAAGATGCTATCATCAGGTTGTGTTTCTTCTTTAATTCTTTGTGCACAACTGTAGTTGATGTAGCAATATTGGATAAATTACAGATGGACCTTATTGTGACTTTGTGCTTACTAGAAAAATGTTTCCCCCCGTCTTTTTTTGATATTATGGTTCATCTTCTTGTACATTTGGTGAACGAACGGTTAGACTATGTGGCCCAGTCTATCTTCTTCGGTGGATGTATCCATTTGAGAGATACATGAAAATTCTTAAAAGTTATGTTCGAATCGTAACCGTCCCGAGGGTCTGCATAGCGGAGAGTTATGTTGCGAAGAAGCATTAGAATTTTGTGCGTAGAATATATGTCAAATATGTGTACTTGTTGGGCTGCCACGTGGACATATGCAAAACTTGTCAATTGAGAGGTCCTTATCTCGGTGGAAAACGAGTGCAAGTTAATCCAAATTTGCTAGATTAAGCACATTTGTATGTATTACACAACACACAAGAAGTTGAACCATACATTAGGTAAAATATTCATCCACCTAACTAATAAATTTTAATATTTATTCAATTGAATTAGATTTTTTTAATATAATAATCTGTAATTTTTATGCTTTAGTGAGCACATGCAATGGCTTAGAACTAGTTATCCACGTCAAAATGACAAATGGTTGCAAGATGAACATAATCGCACCTTTGCTTTGATTGGGTCACGATAAGGTGCATTCTCACTTCTATTACATTTCACTAGTCATAACCTATCCACTTCTTCTTATTAAACAAATAGTAAGTTTTACAGATGTTTCTTGCTTGGTAGGTGTATACAGAGATAGAAAATGGTGTTGTTATCTCAGATACCCTGCGCTGGATATCACAAGGGCCACTTCCTTTTGTGGTTAAACACTCAAGATACGACATTAATGGTTTCCACTTTGTAACACGAGATCGAGACTCTACTCGTGTTACTCAAAACAGTGGAGTGACTCTAGTTGCAGAAGCTATGCATGTTGCTAGTGCAAAAGATAAAAATCCTATAACATGTGACATGACATTTTATGGAGTTATAGATGAAATATGGGTTGTTGATTACCATTTGTTAAAATTTCCTCTGCTAAAGTGTGATTGGGTTCGAAATAGTGGTGGTGTGAAGAAGGATGAACATGGATTCATCTTAGTGGACCTTAATCGGTTAGGGTATAAATCAGATCCATTTATATTGGCTTCTCAAGCCAAACAAGTTTTTTATGTACCTAACCAGATTGAAAAAAGGTGGTCATTAGTGTGTCATATGCCTACTAGAGGCGATCCCAGCCTTACAAATGAACATGACGTGCAAAATACAAATGAACACCCTCCGTTCACCACTGAATTACCAACTAATGAGTTATTAGAATCTGCCGACGGTGAAAATGTAATCTATGCACGAAATTCTAATGAGGGAATTTGGATTAACGGCTGATATACCCTTTTACAGAGTTGACAGTAAGTATCTATGCATGAAAGACTAATTATTGTTTATTATTTCATTGTAACTAAGCTTTAAAATTTATGATTGTGCAAATTGTAGCTTTTGGATGTGTTAGTTTCGTTAACATGTTCCAGGGTGTTGTGGCTTTAATCTTTTATGTTATTTATAATATTTTTAAGCTGTTATTTTTTGTTTATTAAGGCTAATTGTTATTTTTGTTTTTCAGGTGAACTTAAATGGATAAAGGAAAGGGTATTTCTAAGAATAATGTGCTTGATGCTAGCAATAATGGTATGGATGATGATTACGATGATCTTTTTTATGATGGCACCAATCATGATGTTCCTGCAAATACTATGGGCTCTGACTTTGAAGAAGATGAAGAGGACATGGTAGGTCTTTGCAGACGTTGTTGCAGGTGCTGATATGGATGCTCCAGAGAGTAGTAATGTGACCAGGGGTGTGAATATGGGTGCTAGGCAGAATAAAAAGCTAAAAACGAGGAAAGGGAAGATTGTTGTACAATATAATGTACTGGGCGTTCCTGCTGGTGATGAAGCCACTGAGCTGGCTTCCTATATTGGAGTCTTAGCTCGTACTTCAGTTTCGATTTTATTTTCTGATTGGCGTAAAGTTCCAGCGGAGACGAAAGAGCGTTTATGGGAATCCATTCAGGTAAATTTCCAAATTATTTAACCCATTGATCTTCAATCAATTGTTTTAGTCTTGTTAATTATTGTAACATCATATTATGGTATTAGGACTGCTTCATCGTTCATCCTTGAAATACTATCTAGGCAACCAAGAGGGGGGGTGAATTGGGTTTTTTTTTTTTTAAAATTAAACTAAGCAAACCACACAACAATTTAAACTAATGCCTTAACAAATATGAAAACAATAAGTTCAATAAAGCACAATAATAAATGAGTAAGGGAAGAGAAAGCAAACTCAATGATTTTTACGTGGTTCGGCTATCCCCACCTACATCCACGCCTCCAAGCAACCCAAGCTTGAGGATTTCACTATCCAAGCCTTCCAAGGCTTCAAATGTTTACAATTGACTTCCAAGGTGTCAATGGACCTTTACAATCAAGAGATTATCTCCCCAATCTCTTCACCCCAAGTGTTTCTCACACTTGTACACTCACAATTTGATGAGAAATGAAAATTACAACAAACAACTCTCTTTTAGAGTGGATATACAAATGATAGCTCAATGAAGATTTAATCTATAATGATTTTCGAATTTGAAGCTCAATATATGTTGTGTGCACTTGTTTATGCTTGCCAAGATTACCAAAAATGATTTGGATTTGAGTTTATATAGATGGAGCTAAAAACTAGCCGTTATGCACTTTTTTGCTCATAACCGGATTACCGTTTATGGTTTCCGAATTCCGCTTGCATGTTACCGTTAAGGCAAAAATTTGAATTTTTGAGTATCCTAATGCCGCTTGTGATATCCGGATTGCCGTTTATGCTCCGTAACCTTTCGCCAGAATCGGGATTACATTTAGCTTAAGACAACCGATTGCCGCTTATGCTCCGTGGCTTTCGCCCCATAACCGACTTCCGTTTAGCACAACCGGATTGCCGTTTATGCTCCAGAAGCTTTCGCCCAATAACCGATTACCGCTACTTAAAATCCGGATTGCCGCTTTTCATCCGGAGAGTTTACCCATAACCGGATTGCCGCTAGATAACCGGATTGCCGCTTTCCATTCGGATGAATTCTGCCCGAACCGAATTCCGTTTATCATATCCGAATGCCGCTTGCTACAAGAACGATGACAGTGCACTGTTTGTTAAAATTACATTTTGACCCCAAAAGTTTATGAAACTATAGTATGGCCCAAAATGTTATACAAATTTTCAGTTAAGTCCAATTTCAGAATTTCTTAATAATAATTTGTGAATCCCAAAACTTTCTGAAATTATGATATCGCCCAAATGTTATGAAATGTTTCAAATAAATCCTTCTCTAAAATTTCAAGCAATACTTGTTGATTTCAAAGTTTTCAAAATTCTTTCAATTAAACCATAAACTTGAAAAACAACCAATTTCATAAAATCATTTTTCCATTAGATATAAAACCTTTATAATGTGAAAATAATGATTTATTAAAATGTATGAAAAATAATTTAAGCTTTCAAAACTTAATCATTCTTAATTTTGTTTGTTATCATCAAAATCAACATTATGTTAACATAAATGTTAACAATCTCCCTTTTTGATGATGACAAACCTTTCATGTATTTAAAAATGATTCCATAAATGTTATCCTTAAATGTAAGCTTTTTTACAATTTGCCAATTAACAAATTTAAATACATGTATTCTTCTCCCCTCATCATCAAAAAGAAAAACTTAATTGGCAAAAAAAAGAGTAGAAAATTTTTATAAATTTAAAAACATGTATTCTTCTCCCCCTTCATCATTAAAAAGAAAACTTAAAGGAAAAGAATAAGAGTAGCAAATTTTTATAAATAAAAAGAATGTATTCTTCTCCCCCTTCTCATCAACCATCACCTCAAATACAAGTTTAACAATATTACTCCCAAATTATCATAAATCATCATACAAATAAACTCTATACATAAATCATCACATAATCCATCAACCATAAAATGATCATGAACCATCATTCCATCAATTACCAAGTCAATAACTCATAACACAAAATTATCATATAAAACAACCATGTAATCAAATTATCATCATATCTTTAAAATTCATCAAAATCAACATCATAATCACATCTCAAAACAATACTCAAAATGCATATTATTCTCCTCCTTTTGAAAACATCAAAATGAAATATTATTTTGTCTCCCCTTTGGACAACAAAAAGTTCAAAATGCATATTAACAAAAATCATATTGTATGCTCCCCTAAATATATGGCCAATTTAAAATTTTAACCAAAATGATTTTATCCAAAAAAATCATATTTATCTCCTCCTTTATCATAAAAATAAATAGATGTAATCGAAACAAAATAATTCGATGAAGATATTACCCATTTTGTGCGAGCAAAAATTTCGGCAAAGTCTCTCCTAAAAAATGAACAAATCCTCGAATACGCAACATGGTTAAAAACACTTCCAAATAAGCTTAAACAATTATAACAAACCAACAACTCCATCAATTTATCAAGTAATACATATATAACCATCAATTATCAAAATTACTATAAATCCATGCTTACACCAAAAAAAAAGAACATCTCAATGATTAATCAAGAAACAAAAACAATAAGCATGCAATTAACTAAAAAGTTATAACATAACAATTATCATCCTCAAAAACAACAATGCATATGAAAATGTAGGTGCACAATTTAATAAAGAACCAAGGTAAAATCTATAAGGTGAGCACACATGGAAGAGGTACTTTAAAATACCCGAAATACACAAATTCGGTTTTGTAAAATAATGAGTGAAATGGATAAATTTAAACTGATTGTATTGATCCAAGAAATGATTTAAGGTAAGATATAATATGATTGAATCAAAAATTGGTGAAAGAAAGCTTAGATTTGAAGAGAGAGAAACGGAGAGGTACTGTTCACGCATGAGAGATGATGATGAAATGATGAAGAACAAGTGAAGAAATAATGATTGGAAAGTGCTTAATGAAGGTTAAATGCATGGGTAATGGTTTGAGAGATTGATCTTGGCATGAAATGAAGTGAGAAATAAAGGAAAATTGAATGAAAATAGAGGAGAGCCACTCACGGTTTTGGAGAGAGAGAGAACATGTGAAAATGAAGAAGAAAAGATGAATAGCTTACAAACAAACGAATCCGGCTATCCGGATGTGCTTAACCGGTTATCCGGTTATGTCCAAAGAAATGAAGATTGCGAATCCTAGTATACCGGTTTGAAATAACCGTTGTCCGAATGTGTTCCAAAGAAAGCACCAAACCAAATCCGTTTGCGGATTTAATAACCGGTTGACCGGTTTTTGTCCAGAAATAAAACTCTCTCAAACGGCTTACCGATTTTTGCCAATCCGGTTATCCGAAATTTAATCCGAGAGCAACCAAAGCCAATCCGGCTTTCCGTTTGCTGAATCCGGTTATCCGGATTTAATCTAGAGAATAATCAATAAGAGAAACGGTTTTTCGGTTGATAGGAAGCGGTATACCGGTTAATACTTGGAAATAATTTTAACTCTTATTGAATTTTGGTAAGCTCTTAGACATGTATTATACACACCAATTTATTTTTGGCTTAAAATTGATTGATTTTAAATCATTTTGTGATTTAAAACAATTCAATAAGCCTTTTAATGCATGAAATATAAATGCAAACATATAACTCATCTATCATGCATACACATCATACAATCATCAAAATCAAACACACCACTTATCTGTCATGCTTAAACACTTCAAAAACATTAATATCAAACAAATCCATCATAATGAGTTGATAAGCTATGATCATATATATATATAACCATACATCATAATAAAGCACTCAATGTTATACATAATGATAATTCCATCATGTAAGCATACAAGCATACTTTCACAAATTCAAGCTATTATCTATTTATCATGATCCATTCAACAAAATCAATATGGCAAGAATTGTTACCAAAACAATTAAATCATCTTGCCTCATCATTTTCTCCTAGTTCATGATCAAGTGATTACACTCACTAGCTTTCATCAAGGAACTCTCCACCATTCCTTGATTGTGGTACCTACAAAGAAAATATTCAAGTTGTGCCTTTTGGTACCCAAATACTCTTGGGTCCTTGAATGTTAGCAATGGTTCCTTTTGGAACCCAAACACATTTTACTCCATAATATACTTTTCTTTTAATAGGACAACCACGCTTCATGTGACCGTTTTGATTACAATAATGACAAACAATTTTATGATCGCTTGTGGAGGTAGCCTTAACAAAATAATTCTTATAATATTTTTGTTTCAAGTTAGGCTTATATCCAAGTCCTCCTTTATCAAATACACATTTTTGAGAGTTGAGCAATTTATCTAAGTTCTGTTGACCATTTGTGAATTTTAACACAATTTCATTAAGCTCATTGCTTCCTCTTCTTAAGCACTTCATTTTCTTTCATTAATTCATCAACATGTGATTTCTCATGCTCATATGAAGTACTTTGTTTACATGTAAATGATGCAATCCTATCATGTAGCATTTCATTATCTAATTCCAATTCTTTGATCTTTTCATTTAATGAAGCATTAGATTTTTGCAAGGCATCTTTTTCATTTTTCAAGTCATTTACATGTGATTCTAGATGCTTGTGTGAAGTGCTGGGTTTCTCATTTGATAATGCAATTCTATCATGCAATGTTTTATTTTCTAGTTCTAATTCATTTATCTTCTCATTCAATGAATCAATGCATTTTTTCATGGCATCATTTTCATTTGTAAGTTCTAGCATTTTCTTCTTAAGGCAAACATTCTTTTTACCCATTTTCATCAATTCATCATGCAATTCTTTAAAGGCATCATGTAATTCATCATATGTAGGAAGATCACTTACCTCATCAAATTCATCATCCGATTCATCTCCAATTGCCATAAGTGCCAAATTCGACACTTTATGAATTTCTTCCTCATTTGTAGTCTCCTCATACACAACTTCAAGTTTCTTCCAAATTTCGTAAGCATTAGAACAATTTGAAACTCTATCAAATTCCTTTTTATCTAAGGCACAAAATAAAGCATTCATAGCCTTAGAATTTAAAGACATATTTTTCCTATCCAACTCACTTAAAGCATTTTTCCTAGGAATGAATGAATCATTACAAACAACTTCCCAAATTTCATAATCTAAAGCTTGTAAATAAATTCTCATCCTAGTTTTCCAATAAGGATAGTCATTACCGTCAAAGAACGGTGGTCTAATTGTGGATTGTCCTTCCCTAAAGGTTGAGTCATTATGGGTTGCCATGGATCTTTAACTCTAAACGGTTAAGTCTACACAAGAGCACCTTGCTCTGATACCAAATGAAATACTATCTAGGCAACCAAGAGGGGGGGTGAATTGGGTTTTTTTTTTTTAAAAATTAAACTAAGCAAACCACACAACAATTTAAACTAATGCCTTAACAAATATGAAAACAATAAGTTCAATAAAGCACAATAATAAATGAGTAGGGGAAGAGAAAGCAAACTCAACGATTTTTACGTGGTTCGGTTATCCCCTCCTACATCCACGCCTCCAAGCAACCCAAGCTTGAGGATTTCAGTATCCAAGCCTTCTAAGGCTTTCAAAAGCTTACAATTGACTTTCAAGGTGTCAGTGAACCTTTACAACAAAGAGATTATCTCTCAATCTCTTCACCCCAAGTGTTTCTCACACTTGTACACTCACAATTTGATGAGAAATGAAAATACAACAAAGAACTCTCTTTTAGAGTGGATATACAAATGATAGCTCAATGAAGATTTAATCTATAATGATTTTCGAATTTGAAGCTCAATATATGTTGTGTGCACTTGTTTATGCTTGCCAAGATTACCAAAAATGATTTGGATTTGAGTTTATATAGATGGAGCTAAAAACTAGCCGTTATGCACTTTTTGCTCATAACCGATTACCGTTTATGGTTTCCTAATTCCGCTTGCATGTTACCGTTAAGGCAAAAATTTGAATTTTTGAGTATCCTAATGCCGCTTGTGATATCCGGATTGCCGCTTATGCTCCGTAACCTTTCGCCTCGAATCGGATTACTGTTTAAGACAACCGGATTGCCGTTTATGCTCCGTAAGCTTTCGCCCCTAACCGACTTCCGTTTAGCACAACCGGATTGCCGTTTATGCTCCAGAAGCTTTCTGCCCAATAACCGGATTACCGCTTACGAAATCCGGATTGCCGCTTTTCATCCGGAGAGTTTCTGCCCCATAACCGGATTGCCGTTTAGCATAACCGGATTGCCGCTTTCCATTCGGATGAATTCTGCCCAGAACCGAATTCCGTTTATCATATCCGGAATGCCGCTTGCTACAGTAACGGTACAGTGCACTGTTTGCCAAAATTACATTTTGACCCCAAAAGTTTATGAAACTATAGTATGGCCCAAAATGTTATACAAATTTTCAGTTAAGTCCAATTTCAGAATTTCTTAATAATAATTTGTGAATCCCAAAACTTTCTGAAATTATGATATCGCCCAAATGTTATGAAATGTTTCAAATAAATCCTTCTCTAAAATTTCAAGCAATACTTGTTGATTTCAAAGTTTTCAAAATTCTTTCAATTAAACCATAAACTTGAAAAACAACCAATTTCATAAAATCATTTTTCCATTAGATATAAAACCTTTATAATGTGAAAATAATGATTTATTAAAATGTATGAAAAATAATTTAAGCTTTCAAAAACTTAATCATTCTTAATTTTGTTTGTTATCATCAAAATCAACATTATGTTAACATAAATGTTAACAATCCTAACAGTAAGAAGCAGTTGCTGCAATCAATTGGGCATGCATTTCGTAACTTCAAGTACATGTTGGCAAGAAAGTACATTTTGCCAGTCGCACGAGATCAGAAGAGACTATACAGACCTCCAATTGATTATCCCCAAATCAAGAAACCTGTTTGGACAAAGTTTGTCGATCAGCGTTTATCAGATGCCTTTCAAGTTAGTATCTTCGACTTACACTATATGTTTGACTTAGGTTTTCTTACTTGTTAACATTTGTTAGACATATACAAATAAACACCTTTGTATTCATATGAAATTATTCAGAAAGTCAGCTGTGCTAATAAGGAGAAAAGAGCCTCTAACAAGTTGAATCATCGACTCAGTCGAAGAGGATATGTTGGATTGATGCAAGATATGGTAAGTATATGGCTCTTAGTTTTTATTACGTTAATTTGTTAAAATTATTAATTATTGTGTGGACTTAAATAATATGATTTGTTTATCTACTAGTGCTCAGAAACTGGTCTTTCAGAAGACTTAGTGGACAGGAGTGAACTTTGGAAGAGAGCCCGGAGAATGAAAAATGAGGGTTATGACCCTGAAACTGAGAAGATTGTAATGAAAATGGTGAGGACCTTCAATAAAGTTAAATGTTCTTTAATTAGTTTACCCTTATTATATTACAATTGTATGCTATTTCTAATTTATTTCTGATGATGATAGGAAAAGCTCAAAAAGGAGGCTGAGAAAGGGTCTTTGAAGTCAGATAGAAGAAACGACATTCTTGCACAATCATTGGGAAAGCTTCCTCGAGCTGGCCATATGCAAGGTCTTGGTAAATTTGTAACACCTACCAAGTACTTTCACACAGTTCATGTGCATAATAAGCATGCTGCAGAGACTGACCTGCATGCTTCGAAGCAAGCAATTGAAAGCCAGCTGGAGGAAATCAGTAAACAATTAAAAAGGACACCTCGACACTCAGATATGGGAAGTTGCACCTTCCCCCCCGTTCCTAGCCATGGTGTTGCTGATTGTTTGGAGGAAAATGACAATGACAAGGTGGATGTAGTTGAACAGAAGGTTAGTTACTTTTTTTTCTCCAAATTTTAAGAGTATTAGGATTGATAGTAGGTTTATTAAGTATAGATTTTTTCCTTTGTAATTTTCAGGAGCCTCCTAACTTAGATAGCTCAGCTGGCCAGGAGAGGAAATCCTCACCTGGAAAAAAGGTAGAAAAGCAAGAGGAAGCCGATGAAAAGGATGAGAGTACACCAAATAAGAAAAGAAGGACAACAAGAAACATTACTGTCATGCCAAGAAAAAGTCCAAGACTCAACACCAACTTGCCAATGGGTGATGCAAATGACGGAGAAAAAGCAAAGCTTGGTAGTTCTAGAAAGTCATTATTTCAAGAGAATGTGCAATTAGCTGATGGTCTATGGCAAGTTCCACCTGATAGCCCAAGAACAAGAGCTGCAAAGCTGAACAGAAACAAAAGGAAGAAAGGTGCAGTGCAGCATGTGCCGAGAAACACTAGGCACGCAGCAGCAATGCACAAAAACAGTCATCCAATGCTGCAACTCTTTGGCAGATTATGTGACATGTACTTACCTCCATCCGGCTGGATTCCATATTGGATTGATGATGATGTATTTCAGCTACAAGGCATTGTAGCCCATGTTGGGAAAATGGAGTGTGATGCGATGTTGACGATGCAAGCAATAGGAGTTAATGCTATTGAAGTATATATTGCGTAAGAAATTTTTTTTTCCACTTTAATTAATTTATATGATGTTGCAATACTTGTCTAATGACAAGTTTTGGTTTTTTCCACTTCCTTTTGTTTCAGGTTGCTATATGACTCGATTATCCCAAATAAAAAAGAAGTAAGACCATTTGGATTCATATGTCCAGGATTTGTGTCACCCCATCCTAGACAAATTCCAGACATTTCCGTCCCCCAAAGAAGCGAAAGATGTGTGCAAGCGCTTGAGAAAAGCCCGCAAAGGACAATTCTTGTTCATGCCATACAATCCCAGGTCTGGAAATTTCAAACTGTAATCAAGTGTTCTAATAATTATTTATTCATTTTATCCTGTCTTTCATAACTGTTGCTTTGTTTTCTTTGCCTTTTTCTATTTTAGCTTCCATTGGGTTTTGGTTGTGATTGATGTGGCAAAAAAAGAAGTGTTTTATTTAGATCCTAAGGGGTACGATTCTCCTGATCCTGATTTAGAACAGCTGATTAAATCGTATGTATTCCTTTCCATCTCATAATCCTAATATTCTTGCTTTCCTTAATATATTTTCAATACTTTAACCAATGTACTTTATTCATACAGTGCTATGACACTGTTCTCAGCTGAGGATTGTAAAGAAAGATGGAATTATGGCTCTAAGATGAGATTTGTGAAGGTAAACTAATTATCTTAACTAAAATTTTGTGTATCTACCACTTTAAGCCTAAAATAGAATATATTTATAATTATTTTTTTGGTTTATAACTGTGAATAGACCCCTCAGCAACCGGGAAGCGTGGAATGTGGTTATTATGTCTTGAGGTTTATGAAGGACATTATAGCAGACCTTAGTTTGCTGATGAATGAAGTGAGTCAGTGATGAATAAAATCATAGGATTTGTTTATACCATGTACACTGCATTGTTATGGAAATTTGATACCAACTAATTTTATGGTTTTTAGTTTCATGGGAAGGCCGCATACACTCAGGCTGAGATTGATGAAGTTCGTTTGGAGTGGGCTAATCACTGCTCTGAAATCATTAACGCAGCAAAAAATGGTTAGTATGAATTTAAAACTATGCGCGCAAACATTTTTATTCTTATATATTATAATTGGTTAAAAACTCTAGACAAAGTGGCAATAACAGCAACCTAGCTAGCTACCTGGGTTTCTTTGAGCAATAACAGCAACCTAGCTAGCTACCTGGGTTTCTTTGGCAATAACAGCAACCTAGCTAGCTACCTGGGTTTCTTGAAGTAGGCTTAATCTTTTATTTGAACAACAAACACCTGCAGGCAAAGTTGTTTTCATGCTCTGAAACCTATAGAGAATAACAAAGTTGTTCCACGTTTTATTTCATCAAGGAATTAAGTTGTATCTTAAACCTGTAGTTTTAGTTTAATTCCAGCGTCTTTATAATGATATGTTGGTATTATCATTGGTGCTGCACATGCAAATAAGTTTAAATTTGTAATGATTCTGTTGTATCTAAAACCTAATGGTTTTATTGTAGTAGTTAATTAATTCTTTATAACAATAATGCTAGCTATATTCATTAGATGTTGCACATGCAAAGGAGTTGTGACAGAATTGAGGTTGCTGGATTTGAGAGTTTGGCTGGGTATTTGTGGAAAACGGCAATTCATGTACTGGACATGCGTTCTTGATGCCTTCTTAGCTTGTAAAACTTGACACATTTGTTCTTAGTTGCGGTGAATTGATATTGTTGGATAAAACCCTTTTTGGATGACATTATTAATATAATTTGCTTTCGACTTAATATGATGTATAATTTTATTTTTGGTTCATATTCATTTATGCCTAAACTTCATATATAGGAATGCATAAATTTAAATGATTTTGGTTCATATGAATTCATGCTGAATTTCATATATAAGAATGCATAAATGTAAATAAAATAATTTATAATTATGTTGAGCATAAATTTAGAATGTGACAGAAAAATTGGTCATAAAAAAAATGTAATGACATAAAATATCAATCACAAATTCTGTCACAAACGTAATATTTTACCCGCCAGAATTGTCCAGACAGTAATTCACGCGCGAAAATTAATTTTCCCGCCAAAAAAATCAAAATAAATTAAAAATTTCACATTTCCCGCAAAAAATTTAAATAATTTATTTTTTTTTCCATGACTGACATATGACATTTAAACGGGATCATAAAATAATGACATATTTTTTTTCTGTCATAAAAGAGTGACAGGGACATAGACGATAGATAATTTCATTGTCATCCACCCACCTTTATGATAGATTATTACAGTCATCTATTGCCAGTTTTCTTGTAGTGATTCCTTATTTCTTTGTACATCGAGTCAATAATTGTAACAATAAATCAGTTTTATATAAATAGATTGTGAATTACTTAAAAAGAGAAAAGAGTCATGATCAAACCTTGTATTCATATAAGCAAAGCAATAAGATTTCCTTTACATATTTCCTCTTTCACGCTTAGAAAATTTAGACATTATTTTGAAAGTGATTAGTAAGTTAGTTATTTTAATTTCTTTTAACCTATTTATCTATCTTTCAAGTTAAAAGTGTCACTTTGTTAACAAAAATATAATTTATATCTAAAGCATCAACAAAAGGTCAGTTATTATTGTTATTCAAGGGAAAAGAATTTTTGAAAATATGTTTTTGTTTTGGCAAAAATATTAAGAACTTAGTAAAAGTTTCTGTTAATTTTCCCAAACCTCTTTTCAACATGGTCACTATTAGCTTTATTTTGTCGAACATATGTTGTTGAACAAGACGTTTAAGGTGTGAGTTAAAAGTTTTAAAGTGTTCTTATAGCAAGTTTTCATAACTAGTTTCTTGTTATGTGTCACTTTTGCTACTGCTCTAAGTCTCAGTAACTGTTGAGTTTTAGATGTTGTCGTTACTATTTTGGACAATGAAAACTCGATTTTTGTTCCTTTAGTACTCATATTCTTTAAGCATTTTAATATTTAATAATTAATTTATGAATATAATAACATTTTCTAGCAAAATCAAATGCAAAAGCAATCTACAAAAATAAGCAAAATCTTAGTAGAATGATTTATGTGCATCATAGTGGATCGAAATCTCATTCCCAACATCTGAATGAAATGGTATTGAACTTATCTTTGTGTCGATCTTGTTTCTACCTTTTTTATTATATGTTTGTAGTATGTTTAAAAATATTAAAGGATTTTCTTCTTTTATATTGGAAGAGGAAAATGCTTGCAGATTCTTTTGGATTCATTACTTTTTCTCAAAAGATGTATTGGAGTGCGCCCAAAGGGTGGAGCAGTGTCGATGCAAAAGATAAATATTTAAGTTTTTCTAAATTATTATTATGAAGTTATTCAAAATTAATTATATTTACTCTTACTCACATTAACGTCATTTTTATTGAAAATGTTGATTTTTTCAGAATAAAATAATTTAGTGTATAGTTTATTGATGTCTAGTTTGAACCTGACTCATTAATTGATTAAAGTAAGAGATTTGGATACAATATTCTAAAATGAATTGTAGGCTTGTAAAAGTGGATTAAGATTTATTATGTTCTTTTAATACTCTGGTTGTATTGTTTGTCTCATTGTGCGATTAGTCTTATGTGACAATAGAAGAATGTATGCACTTATAATCTCCTAGTCATTCATTTGCTTGTATTTTAATTCTTTTTTAAGTGAATTGTCAAGGCTAGCTTTTGAAATAACAAAAATGATTTTCACAACTTTTGCTACATAGGTATTCAAGTTTAATTTATTCTTTAATTGGATGTGGCATGCGAAATTTGATGCAAATTTTTCACATGGATAAAATATAATTTCCATGATTATAAAATGTTTACAAGGTAAACTAGAAAGGCTTCTATATTGGCATGTTAGGCTTAATTACGTTTACACCTTAATCTCAAATTGACAGATTATTTAGGATTGAGGACATGTTTGCTTATTCAATAATGATTTGATTTCTTTCTTTTATAGACATGTACCGTGTTTTTTTTAACGTACTTTAATTATACAGCACCAAATTATAAAAGTGAAAGAAAACTCTATTGTAGAGGAGAAGGAAGATGAGGAGCTATTAACTAATAATAAAATTTGCAAAATCATTTTGGGAAAGAATTTTAATTTTTTACAGAAAATGGCAAGTCGTTCAAAGTCACTATCTACTACTGCATAGTCCCAACAGAGTTAAGAGATGTTGCAGAAATTAAGGAACAAGCAAAAAAGATTAAGAACAAGATAAAAAGATTAAGGACAAGATTACAGACTCAAGGGAACTGAAGATATGTTGAAATTCATGAAAGAATGATTGTTGCTTAAAAGCATATTTGATGTAAGATGTCATTTCTAAATTCTAGAATTTTTATTATTTTAAGATTTCTTATTTTAATTAGAGTCAGTTATGGTGTTCGTCTTACTCTTTTATTTCTATTATAATTGTGATTTAGTTTCTTTTTTAATGCTAACTTAGGTAGTTGGTTTCCTCTATTATAAAAAGAGATAATCTACTTCGCTGCAAATCTAGATCCATAATAAAAATTTAGATCTGTAGCAGCTCCAGATCCATCATGGATCCATGCATTTTCACTTCAGATCTAGATCTGAAATAAAAAATAAAGATCTATATCTGCTCTAAATCCAAAAAGAAAAATTAAAATCCAACTCTGCTCTTAATTTATCATAAATTCTAAATCTTAATAATAAGAGAGCAATACTTTTTTAGAAAGAAAATCAAAGAGTCAAATGCATTGGTAACAATTAAATTATATAATTTGTATAAAAAATCTAATAATTGTTGTAGCTTCTATTTTTACACCAAAACAAACAAATAAGAAAAATAATAAAATATTCATAAAAAATAATTGTAGGAATAAGATCATTGTAATATTCTAATGTCTCCTTCACCATCTTGATATCCAAGGCACACCATCATCATTCCTATATTATTAAATAATAACATATAAGTTAAATATGATTTATTACATTTAGTGCTTTATTATTTTTATTATGGTCATATTTTAACTCAATATATGATTAACATAATTATTTTATAGTTGATAGCCACCACTGATTAGTGATTATACGATATAAATAAGATTATGAGAAAATGATATGAGAAAAAACTCAAGTTTAAATATTTTCCTAGCAGTTAAAGGACTGATCTAAGCATTCAAATGAAATGGAAAAACGAGAGTAGACTAAAAGAAAGAAAGAGGCTAAATTGTAGAGTGAAAAACTTTAAAAAAAAATTAGGGCTGGATGTCCAAATTTTATTTTACACTTAATTAATTTTTATCTTATTATCATTTAAATACATTTATGTTTTAAGATTCATAATTACATGCTAAATGCCACTAATATGCTATGAATAAATTTTATTATTATTTATAATTAGATAATTGTTAAGATTTTTAATTTAAATTAAATTAAATTAAATGGTAAGTGGATATGGATATGGATCTAGATATTAATATAGATTCAGACTTGCTTCAGATCCACCTTAGATTCACTCATGATATCCAAATCCATTTTAGTCCAACCCAAATCCGATCTGATGGAATTTGGATCATGTGAATCTTGGGTCAGATATGATCTACCGCTATCCCTAAGAGAGATCTGGTTATTATTTTCATAAGTTTAACCTCAATTATTCAATAAAACCCTTCTTTTGTAATTTCCTTTGAGATTATCTATCAAAATATCTCTTGTAAAGTCATTTAGATTAAGGGTTATGTGGTTTCACTTTAAGCATTATAAAAATTTTCATTGAGTTGTTTGTATTAAAATGAGATCTAATCATGCTTCGATTAGAAATTAAGCTAATTGTGTTGGCTTAGTCCAATACTAAAATGATATCTAGTATTTTTTCTACCCTTTTAAATTTGCTTCCGTTACCCCACTCTGTCAGTTGGTATGAGAGCAATTCTATACGAATTGTAAAGCTTGCCTGACTACCCACAACCGTCCCCACTAAATCCATTGCTAAAAAGAAAAATCCCAAATTTACAAAATCAAGCCGCCACCAAATCTGGCCATCACCACTGCCATTTAACCCACCATTAGAATCATTGTTAGCCGCCAACAAAAACCCGACCATCCTCTACCTATGATCAGTTGCGCAGCCGCCGCGCGAGCAACTTAAGATCTGTGAGCCATCCACTAGCTATTATTGTGAAACCAGTCAGCTTTACTGACGATCCTCACCCTTGTCTGAATGCCAATACGGTGCTGACCATACCCTAGTTAACACCACCAATAATTCGCCACCATAGCCACCGGAAACACATCAAAACAGTCGCACCACCACTTTAACATCCATACATTTGGCTGCAGACCATATTGATTTGCCAGCCACCACCACTATTAGTCTGTCCACCATCAACACCTCTCTTTTTTCAGCCAATTCCCACCTGTATCCACTGCCTCAATCACTTAAGTAGAAAAAAACCTCCAACTTCCACTTCACTTTAATTTTTTTTATCAACCCATTACGAACCAAGTCAAACTACCATCATCATCACACTCAGCAACCTCATATCTACCAAATTCTGCCATCATCAACACACCAAATTACTGTCGCAACCCGCTAGCCACACCAAACCCGAAAGTTTACCTTTGTTTACAGTTTTGCCATTGGCTTTGTATTTGCAAATGAAATATTCAGAAGTCCTCAGGTTTCGTATGCTTAAGTAAAGCCTTGAATATTTTCTTTTATAGTTAGATAAGATTGTGGAAGAATACATTATTAGAGTGTTGAAGTATGATCAAGTACAATTTGTAGCCAATTTTCCATTAATAGGGAGTGCTTTAGAATGGTAGACCAGAGTGAAAATGCGTAAATTACTTCTCGAAGGTCTTTTTAAAATTAATTATAAAGTCGTATGAAGTAGATGTTGAGATCGAGATTCATTCCTCTTAGTTATTATTTGATACGATAAGGTACAAGATCAGCTTTTAATTAAGCTTTGAGTTTGAATAATTTTTTGGATGCAACTATTATTATGAATCTAAAGAGAATACATTTACAAGATTTGCAAGGGGACTTGATTTACAAATTCAACAAAGGATGCCCACGTATATTATCTACACTTTATAGTATACAATTCATTTACCTATACTATTTGAGTCGCAAGTTGAGACACAAATTCAAAAAAACTTTAATGATGTGATTCAAAGACTTGATGAACTACAAGATTTCACCAAGCAATTGCCTATCTCTATGGAAGTGCCTAAAGATGTAGCAATGAGTTCACCTATTGTTGAGGAAAAAGATTCGTTTGAGATGTTAAAATATAAGGTATAATTTCTTAGTCATTTAAAGTTCTAATCTAACAATTTGTGAGAGAATATGCATGATGTTTTCTTGGAAGACAAGACAAGCACAAAAAATGATAAGGTTGTCGATCTATCTAAGATTTTGAAAGAAGAGGTACAACCAATGTTTAATTTGCACATTGAATCCAATAGTACGATCGAGATTGTGCACTAAAAAAAGTTGAAGAGATCCGAGCAATGAATCAAGTTTAAGAGACCTCAGTAATGATTTATCATGACTATGCCTATCCATGTTGAAGACAAGAAGATTATACTTGAAGAAGATTTGGTTGCAAACATAAAATTAATTGGCTAGAACATTGAGTGAGAATAGGCAAAAGAATTGAGAAGCTCAGAAGTTGTTTGCTACTACAGACTTCACCTTTTCGTAGAATGACTAGCAAAATCAAGAAGAAGACGAAGCATGGAGAATTTCAGAGTTTCAAGCATGATTGATGAACAAGGCTACAATTCAAGCTCTAAAATGTTGATGCTTCACTTCAAGTTCTATAATCTAAATAAACTCATAGACAAGTTTTCGTTTAACAGGAGGAGATTGATGTTGGATGTTATTTTCGTATTTTAAAATTTTTATTATTTTAGAATTTTTTTATATTTATTAGAGTCAATTATGGTCTTAGTAATTTATTTTTATTATAAATATGATTTAGTCACCTTTCTAAGTTAACTTATTGTAGAAGGCTTCCTCTATTATAAATAAAGAGGTCTTACTTTTGTTTTTATAACTTAAACTAAAACACCTCTTTTATAATTTCCTTTTGGATTATCTATCAAAGGCTCTCTTATAAAGTGATTTGAATTAGAGCAACATCTAATCTCATTTTAAGCGTTATAAATATTCTCACTGAGTCGTTTAGATTAGAACGAGATCTATTTATGCTTGATTAGAGCGTAAATTAATTGTATTGGCTTGGTCTAGTACTAGAACGGTAACTAGTGTTTTCTGCCCTATTAATTCTTTTTCATCTACCCCGCTCCATCAGTATCACTTAAAATCTTAAATATTATCTTTATTGAGTGTAGAAGCAAACACGGGTCATTCCTGCAAATGATTGTTCCTAGTTAACTAGTTATTAACAGAAAAACACACAAAAGACACAACTAAACCTAAAACATTAATTAAATTCAAACTCTATCTAGAATTAATGAAAATCAACTAAAACCTTCCAGATATACCAAGGAAACATAAACAAAAACACGCAAATAAAATTTAGGTGAATTTAGAGTTGATTTGTTATGCAAGCTAAACTAAAGAATTTAAAGTAGAAAATCTAAAATTGTAGAAGATAAGTTTGAAAGGTTTATATATGATCTAAAATATGATTAATGAATCCCTCTTCATCACTCAAATTTGGGTTTTTTTTTTGGTCAATTATCAAAATCATCATCCACTTTCTTTTGAAAACAACAATCCTAAGATAAGTACAAGCGCAATTATCTTGATATTTCTTTATTTAGTTGTCAAGTAAAACAAGTTCTTTACTTAATCTCTTTCAAAGAAATAATCTAGAATAAGCTCTCTAGATTTAATTTAATGAAAGCATTAGAATCAAGAAAGACATAAGATGAATCAAGAAACAAACAAATAAAGCTTGTGTATTTATCTTGAATTATATTCTACATGCAATGAAACGAAAATAGCCTATAATTTTTATCACAATCTGCCACTTAGGTTTAGTTTCTTGACAATTATGGATCAAAAATCTTAAACTAGCAATCAAATCACCGTTAAACTCATATAATTGGCCACCTAAACAATTCTTGAACAACAAAATTAGTGAAACATAATTTTTTCTAGAGAAAGATGAATAAATTCTAATTTTGAAACTTTGTTAATAAAAATTCATTCAAGGGTTTTGAAATCAACCCTAACTAATAAAAAGATTAGTCACACATGTCTAAATTATTCAATATCAAATATATTAAAGAAAAATAACAGAAGGCAAGAGAAAGAAATGCTTATTGATTGAATTTTAGCTATGACAGCCAAGTCTTTTCTCTAATTCGCCTATTCCTCTCTTCCTTGCAATCATTGCTCCTCTGGAATTAATGCTTCATTTTTTTTGTTGTAATTTTTTCCCCTTTGGCATGTAGCTTGTTGCCTTTTTATAGAGTTGCCATCCTAATCCTTGTAAGACTAATGAAACTCATTTTTTTACCAGCTTTTCCTTATAAGAGTAGGTTTTTAACCCAAGGAAATCGGCCCATGTGTCAAAAATAACTCCAAATTTCGTCTTTATTGTACGGCCAATTTGGAAATACAACCAGCTTTCATGAATCAATCTTTATGGCCAAATATACGCCTCAACCAAAATATATGTGTAATTTCACACCAATTTTTAGTTTCTCTATTCCATTTTTTTTTTTTTGTCTCAAAGCTACTGCAAAACATAAAAGCTTAATAAAAATTCAAGAAGTTCATGAAAACTATTAAATAACTGAAAAGAAAGCAATAAAATTTGATGTGAAATTAAGCGCTTATCAAAGAGAGCACAACCATCATTTATTTTTCCACTTGATTCTGCATTTTCATCTCAATCCTAACGAAATTAATTTTTGATTTTCCCTTCTTATTTGACATTGAAACTTTTTCTTAGATCATTGATTCTTATGATTTTCATATTCATATTTCTTTGCTATGAATCATACTTATGTGGATTTCAATTTATAATTGTTACAATAATAAATCCTTTTGTGAAAATCATCATCTATAATCCAGGAACATTCATGTTGTGCCACTAAGAAAATATAGGGAAGCGTACCTAATCCGTAATACTTAATTGCTCTTTGAAGGTTGGCCTTCCAAATCAGCACATTCTCATAAAGAACCTTTAAGCTTCTATGTGCTTTCTCTTTAATGATGGGATATAAAAAAATAGAATGATAGGTATGATGTTGTGCAAATTTTGTTGAACTCGCAAGCGCACGAATCTATTGTAGAATAGATCAATGGTGCTGAGTGTCAATCCCACGAGGAGGTGGATTTTAATTATGTGTAGAATTAATTTTGTAAGTGGGTGGTTGGATTTGTGGGAAAATTGATTTAAAGGATGCTAGAATTTAAATTGATATAGCGGAATTAAATTGAATTGGAAACTATTGAAATATAGTGCTTGGGTATCTGGGTCTGTATCAACATGCACCATGGGCTAAATATTCCTTATTAATACCAATTAAATCATGAGGGGGGAATCCACACCTCACGAACCACGCTCTAATCAATATGGTGCTAAGGGCTTATCGTGCCAAATAATAATAACCTTATACTAAGGTGCCGGTAAAACCAAGGCAGTAACTAGACAAGATTATTATTATTTGTCGACGAAAAGTCAAAACCTCCACAGAAATTAGAGGGAAAGAGAAAATAAATTTACCAATTAAAACCCATGACACATGTTGAGATTTCACCTTCAACCCAAGCTTGAAAGAAAATTAGCTACTCATAATTGAAATAAGGGTAAAATGGGAATTTACTAAAATACATAGAAAATACAAGATGGAGAAAGAATTACAGAAAACTAAACTCAAAAATGAATTCAGGGGTCTAAAATTAGGGGGGGAGGCCCCATTTTTATAGATGCATTGAGTGAATCATGGCCATCGGATTAAAAATAGTTTGGACGCACAGGATTGCACCACGTCATCAGTGAACAATAACACGGTTTGATCATAGGTTTGATCACGCGGTTTGAACAGTAACACGGTTTGCACACGGTTTGAAGAGTAACGCGGTCTGAACAGTGTTGTGAACAGTACCCATGAACAGTACCGTACATGTGAATAGTGCCGTACGTGTCAACAGTACCTTTTTTCCTTTTATGCTCTTTTTAAGGTTTTCGACTGTCCTGAGTTCAAAAGTGACGTCCGTTTTGCTATCCGATCTCTCATTCATTGTGAAATAACCATGATGCCCCTAAAATACATAAAATACTTAATTAAAACAAAACACACATAATTAAATAACAAGAGACTTAAATAAATAAAATTACAGATGTTATTGAGACTTGAAGTGTAAAATGACGATTTTCTCCTTTATAAATATACACTTTCTGACACTCAACACACCCCCCAACCAGCTTATTGCTAGTCCCTAACAAATAAAGCGGAAATAAAATTCAAATCCAAAATGATTTTTTTTTTTTACAATCGTATTTATTCAATCAGACTAATGATAGCAATCAAATAAAAATATAAGCATTATCTCCAGTCTAAAGAAACATCACACGCACATCAACCATCCACATGAATCAGGCCAGTAGATTTTGTTACAGCTACTTTCAAAAATGACATGTCAGACCCCGAAATCTCACCGGTAATAGTGACACTCTCACAAAGACATCAAACCCAATATAAATTGTCACTTCTATGAATGATAAATTGAGAGAAAATAATAAACAAGCATTGTCACACACTCTCACCAAGATGAAGGAAATATGCCCATAGCTTAGAAATAACACGATCTCAAGTCAAATAAAGTATTAGTCAACCCAATGTATTTTTTTTATTTTTTTTATTTTTTTTATTTTTTTATGCATTACTACATCTTTATAGCCCATATAATTAACTTCTATTTCAGACTATAGTTCCCTAAAATCAAGAATGACTTTTATTAGGATGTAACGTAGGCTAGGGACATGGCTAAAAAAGAAAGGAAAATAGAGAAAACAAAATATATGTTTGAGAAAAATAATATCTTTTGGAAACTAAAAAAGTGCATTTCACTTATTGAATTATATATCTCTTTCTCTCTTTTTCTTTTTTTTAGAGAATTTTTTCTTTTTTTTTCTTTCTCTTTTTTTTCCTTTTTTTTTGTATTTCACAACTTTACTAAACAAAATAATTATTTATATTTTTCTCAAACATGAATAGGTGATGGAACTTGTAAGATATCGGGTAATACTCCAAATTGGAGTGGGTCAAGATGATAAGTTGACAAAGAAATTTTTTTTTTAATAAAAGGCTCAAAAAGGCTAACTATGGATATTTCACATAAGGGATGGCTAGAAAGGCTCAAACGGGTCAAAGATGGCATTTCTATCATCTTTTGGGGCTCTAGATAATCCTTCATATATACTAGTTAAATGGACATTCAGATGTAGCAACACACTTTTTTTCTTTTTTCTTGTTTTAAAGTAATTTTTTTTAGAGGGTTGATTCAAAAGAATATAGAGATCGTATATAAAATACTAAACTGCTAAGTTGTATGAAAAATGGGCAAACAGGGCTACTCTCCAAGAAAAATAATAGACTCGAAAGCTCACTTGGTATTCATTATGACATGTCAATTTTTTCAAGCAACTCATATTTATCTCTGACATCAACATGTAGAGTAGCAAACATAGTGTAACATCACTCAAGACCAAAGATAATACAAATACTAAAATTCAAAAGTCATCATGTCGTCCAAAAATAAAAACAAAATCACACTATTTTTTTATTTATTTATTTTTTTTAACAACATTCTACCCCCCAACCTATTCTAAACATGAAAGGAAAAATATGCATGCAGAAATGTGAAAATGATGCAGAGAAACTAATTAAAAAAGTTACATTTAAAATGATTGAAAAAGAAAATGATTTTTTTTGTTTATTTTTTAACTAAGAAGATGCGTTTCTCGAAATATAGTCGGCCAATAGAAACCACATTGAAGAACTTTTGTGGCTGTTTTCTTAGCGCTGAAATGGCCTCCGCAAGCTTGTTTATGGCAGAACGAAAGGATGTTCTGAAATTCATTTTCTAGGACACATCGTCTAATAATTTGATCTGCACAATACTTGAACAAATAGGGGTCATCTCAGAAAAAATTCTTTATTTCCGCAAAAAATTTAGCCTTGTCCTGCTTGGCCCAATGCTCTGGAAGTTTACCTGTAAAAAGATAATTAATGATATCAGCATACCAAGGTAATACTTCCACACTCATTAATTGCTCATCCGAAAATGACTCATTCAATATTAAGGGTTCTGTTATTATGTCAAAATGGAGACGAGAGAGATGGTCAGCCACAACATTTTCTGTCCCTTTCTTATCTTTAAATTCCAAGTCAAACTTATGCAAAAGCAACACCCAATGAATTAATCTAGCTTTTGCATCTTTCTTTGTGAGAAGATATTTCAGAGCAGCATGATCAGTGAACACAATAATTTTACAACCAATAAGATAAGATCGAAATTTTTCTAATGCAAATCCTACTGCTAGCATTTCTTTTTCAGTAGTTAAATAGTTCAACTGTGCATCATTCAACGTCATACTAGCATAGTAAATAACATATGGAATTCGATCTACTCTTTGTCCTAATACTGCTTCTACTGCATAATCAGATGCATCACACATGAGTTCGAATGGTAAACTCCAGTTTGGTGGCTGAATGATGGGTGATGACGTCAACAATCGCTTTAGCTTTTCAAATGCTACAAGACATGAATTATCAAAGACAAAATGTGCATCCTTAGCAAGTAAATTGTATAAGGGTCTAGAAACTTTGCTAAAATCCTTAATGAAACGTCTATAAAACTAGCATGCCCAAGGAAAGATCTTGCTTCTCTGACTGTTTTAGGTAGAGGAAGATTAGAAATGAGATCCACCTTGGCTTTGTCAACCTCAATACCTTTGCATGAAATGATGTGACCGAGAACTATACCTTGTTTTACCATAAAATGGTACTTCTCCCAATTTAAGACCAAATTTTTCTCGATACATCTCTGTAAAACTTTTGTCAAATGATGTAAACATTGATCAAATGAATCTCCAAAAATAGAAAAATCATCCATAAAGACCTCAAGAAATCGTTCAACCATATCAGAAAAAATGCTTAACATACAACGTTGAAATGTAGCAGGTGCATTACATAATCCAAATGGCATTCTCCTATATGCAAAAGTGTCAAAAGGGCAAGTGAAAGTGGTTTTCTCTTGATCTTTTGGTGCTATGGGAATCTGATTGTATCCTGAGTAGCCATCTAGAAAGCAATAAAATTCATGGCCTGCTAATCTATCAAGCATTTGATCAATAAATGGTAAAGGAAAATGGTCTTTACGTGTGACAGAATTTAACTTTCTATAATCAATGCATACACGCCATCCTGTAGTCACTCTAGTGGGTATCAATTCATTATCAGCATTGGTAACTACTGTGACTCTTGACTTTTTGGGGACAACTTGCACAGGACTGACCCATGAACTATCAGAAATGGGGTAAATGATACCTGCGTCTAATAGCTTAAGGACTTCTGTTCTAACAACTTCTTTTATGTTAGGATTTAACCGACGTTGTATTTTCCTTGTAGATTTAGCATTTTCATCAAGGTGAATGTAATGCATGCAATCTACTGGGTTTATACCTTTTATGTCTGCTATGGTCCATCTTAATGCTCCTTTGTGCTCTTTTAAAACATCCAACAACTTACCTTTTTGCTCGTCATTTAGGGATGATGAGATGATTACCGATAGAGTGCTTTCTTCTCCCAAGAACGCATATTCCAAAGTGTTAGGTAATGGTTTGAGCTCGAGTTTCGGTGGTGACTCTGATGATGGGATGATTTTCTTCTCTGATGGTGCTAGTTGTTCAACTCTTGACTTCCATTTATTAGTGTCTATGGATGGTGCTGAGTCAAGTAAGGCGTTGACCTCATCGACTGATCTGTCAACATCAAAATCCAAACCAAAGTTGAACATGTTTGTAAAGGGTCATCACTAAGGTTTGAAAGAAAGTATCATCAACTAATGCTTCAATTAAATCCACGTCAACAATTCCATCATCTGCATTGTGAGGTTGTTCGGCAATGTTGAAGATGTTGAGCTCCATGGTCATATTGCCAAAGGACAATTGCATATTTCCAATTCTGCATTGAATGTGAGCATCCGCAGTTGCCAAGAAAGGTCGGCCTAGGATAATGGGGATAAAACTTGTCTACCTGTATAAGTGTCAATTACAATGAAATCAACAGGAAAATAAAACTTGTCTACCTGTATAAGTACATCCTCCACAATACCACGAGGTATTTTCGTGGACCGATCTGCAAGCAGTAACACCACTGGAGTTGGGTGTAATTCTCCCAATCCAAATTTCACAAATACTGAGTAAGGTAAAAGATTAACACTAGCTCCTAAATCTAACAAAGCATTCTCAATTGTGTGGTTCCCTATACTACATGAAATAGTGGGGGAGCCTGGGTCTTTACATTTTAGAGGAATTTTGTGTTGGAGTATAGAACTAACAATTTCAGTTGAAAAGGCCTTTTTCTGAACATGAATGTTTCTCTTTTTAATACAAAGGTCTTTAAGAAACTTGGCATAAGATGGAACTTGTTTTATTGCATCAAGTAAAGGGATGTTAACACTTACCTGTTTGAAGATTTCAAGAATCTCACCTGTGGATTTTCCTTTCTTTCCTTTAGCTAACCTCTGAGGAAATGGAGCTTTAGGAACATACTCTCGTGTGTTGGTTTCTTCTTTCTCCTCCGGTTGTGAGTTTTCAACATTCACAGGTACAATTTGATTTTCTTTTATCACCGGCATCTCCACTTTGTTGTTGACTTCTTTCTCTTTTCGCAAGGTCATGACGGCTTTGACCTCTCCATGCTGTTGTGGTGAACTGGTACTTACTTCATGTACTCCTTTAGGATTAAGCACTGGTTAAGTTGGAAATTTGCCTTTCTCAACAGTCATTGCCAAAGTCTGAACTGAAGAAGCAAGTTGTCCCACCATCTTCTCGAGGCTTGAAACTGATTGGGCTTGTGAGTTGAAGCCTGCTCTCATCTCATTCCGTAGTCCATCAATGGTGCGGTTCTGTTGCTCGATTGTAGATTGAGTAACATTCTTGAAATTCTGAAATGAATCCTCCCATGGTCTGGGTTGAGAGTAATTCTGGTTCTGATTGTATGGTCTAAATGATGGCTGAGAGGCTTGAGGAACTTGAGGAATTGGTTGCATTGGTGGAGTCAAGTTTGCTTGGTCCATTCTGTTGGAATCCTTGAGACCATGAAAAATTGGGGTGGTCTCTCCATCCAGGATTATATGTGTTGGAGTATTTGTAATTTGATGGTTTTCTCATTACACCTATGGCATTGGCTTGATCTGAGTATGATTCATGGTAATGTGGCTCTGTTGAATTAGCAATCGATAATGATGCTATTTGTCAAGAAAAACCTTCAACCATCTCTTTGACTTCTTTGATTCCCGAACTGGACTTGCCAATGTGAACCTCATTTACTCCTTTAATTCTTCTAGTATTCCTAAGAGATCGACTCCGCTGTTGGGAATTATCCGCTTGTCGCTGGAAGAAATCCCAAATTTCTGATCACTTTTTGACATTAGCTCTCCTCCACTTGTTGCCATTAGCCATTCTTGCACATTTGGCAATAATCCCTCCAAGAAGTATTGGCATTGGTGCCATTTCTCATACCCATGATGTGGACACTTCAAAAGTAGCCCATTGAATCGCTCCCATGCTTCGAAAAACTGCTCGTCTTCTCTTTGGGTGAATTCTGAGATTTTCCTGCGAATAGCATTAGTTTTATGTACTGCGAAATATTTATTTAAAAATTTTGTTACCATTTGTTCCCATGTTGTAATGCTATTAGCAGACAATGTATTGAATCATGAACGAGCTCTATCCTTTAAAGAAAATGGGAATACTCTAAGTTTAACATCATCTTCTGAAAAATTCTCATATTTAAAAGTTTGACAAATTGTATGAAAATTATTCAGATGATTATATGGGTCCTTATTTTCTAGGCATAGAATGTTGGGAGACAATTTAGCACACTAGATTTTAGTTCAAAACTCCTAGCAGCTACATTTAGGTATCTTATGCAAGATGTGCTCAAATTAGTTAAGGGACTGAAGTAGTCCTTAAATGGCCTCTCCTGTGGTTCTTGTTGTTGCAAATCCATTTCAATTTTATCTTTACGTGCAATGTGTTTGTGTGTACGAAGTGTTCTTTCTAATTCAAGGTCTATAGGTTTAAGATTAGGTAATAATGACCTATGACCATGCATGCAAAGAAAATAAAAATGAGAACAAAATAAATAAAAATAAAGAAGAAGGAGAAATTACGATACTAACCTTATTGCGCTGTTACATCCTTTCTATGAAAACACAAAAAAAAAATGTGAAATAAAATAAATAAAATAAAAATAAATTAACAAGATAAATGAAAAATTACAAAGAAAAATAGCTTGAAAATTAAGTTGCAGAAATTTAAAGAAGAGAAAAAGAAATTCTTACCTAAAATGTAGATTCGCTTTTTTTTTTAATTAATTAAGAAAAAAATTACAAGGAAACAACTAAAGTAATAATAATAATAATAAATTATTTACAAAAATTAATTCTACAAATTAAAATACTTACCTCCCCGGCAACGGCGCCAAAAATTTGTTGTGCAAATTTTGTTGAACTCGCAAGCGCACGAATCTATTGTAGAATAGATCAATGGTGTTGAGTGTCGATCCCACGAGAAGGTGGATTTTAATTGTGTGTAAAATTAATTTTGTAAGAGGGTGGTTGGATTTGTGGGAAAATTGATTTAAAGGATGCTAGAATTTAAATTGGAATAGCGGAATTAAATTGAATTGGAAACTATTGAAATATAGTGCTTGGGTATCTGGGTCTGTATCAACATGCACCATGGGCTAAATATTCCTTATTAATACCAATTAAATCATGAGGGGGGAATCCACACCTCACGAACCACGCTCTAATCAATATGGTGCTAAGGGCTTATCGTGCCAAATAATAATAACCTTATACTAAGGTGCCGGTAAAACCAAGGCAGTAACTAGACAAGATTATTATTATTTGTCGACGAAAAGTCAAAACCTCCACAGAAATTAGAGGGAAAGAGAAAATAAATTTACCAATTAAAACCCATGACACATGTTGAGATTTCACCTTCAACCCAAGCTTGAAAGAAAATTAGCTACTCATAATTGAAATAAGGGTAAAATGGGAATTTACTAAAATACATAGAAAATACAAGATGGAGAAAGAATTACAGAAAACTAAACTCAAAAATGAATTCAGGGGTCTAAAATTAGGGGGGGGAGGCCCCATTTTTATAGATACATTGAGTGAATCAAGGCCATCGGATTAAAAATAGTTTGGACGTACAGGATTGCGCCACGTCATTAGTGAACAGTAACACGGTTTGACCACGCGGTTTGAACAGTAATACAGTTTGCACACGGTTTGAACAGCGATTCTCCGAACAGCGTCGTGAATGTGAAGATCAATGAACAAGATCTTGTACATGTGAATAGTGTCGTACGTGTGAACAGTGCCTTTTTTCCTTTTATGCTCTTCTTAAGGTTTTCGACTGTCCTGAGTTCAAAAGTGACGTCTGTTTTGCTATCCGATCTCTCATTCATTGTGAAATGACCATGATGCCCCTAAAATACATAAAATACTTAATTAAAACAAAACACACGTAATTAAATAACAAGAGACTTAAATAAATAAAATTACAGATGTTATTGAGACTTGAAGTGTAAAATAACGATTTTATCCTTTATAAATATACACTTTCTGACACTCAACATATGACCTGAGGACCACAACCACTTATATAGATAACTTTTTCTATTGTCTTTAGGCACTCATATTTCAGCCCATTAGAAATAGAAATTACCCTTAATATATGAGCATGTAGTATTTTGTCCTCTGTAAGTAGCACAAGACTCGTTTGGTACTTAAATACCTGCCAACATTCTAGTAATGTAAAAATTATCCAATCACGTTTAAACCGAAGCGTATGCCAAGCTTTCTACTCCTGACACATAAGGAATATTCTGCATTTATTTCTCCTCAAAATTCTTCTTAGGGCATTAATTGAAACTAAACTTATTTCCCTCAGCCATAGGAGTATCACTTGGTTTACAATCTTACATGTCATATCTCTTGAGAACCGTGTCGATATAGCTCTTTTGTGATAATTTAAGAATACTCTCGGATTGATCTTAATGTATCTTTATGCCTAACGTAAAAAATGTGTTACCAAGATCTTTCATCTCAAAATTCGTAGCTAGAAATTCTTAGTTTCGTGCAATAAGCCTTTATCGTTGCATCAACCAAGGTGTCATGGATATATAAAACTTAAAAAAAATATGTATGTATATATATATTTGCTCCCGTAAAACCTATGGTATATGTAATCATTGACCAAATACATCTCAAAATTGAATGAGATGATCATTTAATAAAACTTGAAGTACCATTGTTGAGATACTTACTTAAGCCCAAAAAGAGATTTCTTAAGTTTGTAAAACATATTCTTTAGAGGGAAATTATCAGCTATATACCCTTAAATGACACCAATATCAAACGTGTGTGAGCACTTTTCAAGTGTATCACTCATATATCCTAAGTTGAAAAAACACTTCTGTCGTCCACCAATCCATTAACTGTCGTTTGCCAGCACTAACATCATAAGGGTAATCTAGTCTTTTTAAAAAACGACATGTCATCCCATTTACCTAGTAACAAATGACATGTCATATGACATATTGATAAAAATGACATGTCATTTTTATTTATCGGATAATTGTTAATAATTGTTAAAAAAAACTACTTTACAACCGAATCTACTCCTCCAAAATTTAACCTAAATTTTTGAAGATCTACTCCTCCAAGCTCCAAATGGAATTTTTTATGGTATAATATGTATAGTTGTAAATAATATGTTGTTAATAATTTTTTATGGTATAATATGAATATTTTTTATGGATTTATTAATAATATGTACCATTAATAATTCATTTTTTTAATTAAAAAATGTATTGTTAATAACAAAATAAAAAAATTGTATATTGAAAATTTACATTAATTTTTGGGTAAATTTATCTTTTTACCTCATTTTAAGTTTCAAGGGCGAAATAGTCAATTTGCCACAATTCTATTAACTTTCTAACGGAAGTTAACGGACTGGTGGACGGTAGAAGTGTTTTGTCAATTTAGTGTATACGAGTGATATGTTAGCACATATGTCTCTATAATATTGATTTTGATGATAACAAACAAAATTAAGAATGATTAAGTTTTTAAAAGCTCAAATTATTTTTTATACATTTTAAATAAATCATTGTTTTCACATTATAAAGGTTTTCTATTTAATGGAAAAATGATTTTATGAAATTAGATTGTTTTTTCAAGATGTGAACTAAAATGAAAGAGTTTTGCCATCTTTGTTTTCAATAAATATTGTTTTGAATTTCGGATTTAGACATAGTTAAAAATAATTACATATTTTAGGTCATTCTATAATTTCACATAGTTTGAGCCATATCACAATTTCATAAAGTTTTGGAATAAACAAAGTATTACATAGAAATTCTGAAATTGGATTTATTTGCAAAGTTTCATAACATTTTAAGACATAGTATTATTTTATAAAGTTTTGGGGTAAATTTGTAATTTTACAAAATAATTCACTGTAGCAACACTGTAGCAAACAGCGATCCAACATCTAGATAACGGTGATCCGATAGTGAGCAGAATTGAAGATTAGCCTCTGGACACTAACGGCAATCTAATATCTAGATAACGGCGATCCGAAAATTTAAAAATTCAGCCCAACGATCATATTGACCAGTCAAACGACGATCCGACATATAGTTAACGGTGATCCGACAATGAGCAGAAAGTCAATAACGGCTATTTTTCAACTCCAACTATAAATAAGCTCATTCAAACTCAAACAAAAGTAGATCCAAGAGTTATTATTGAGCTTGCTACTGAGCATACATCCATTATTGAGCTTCAAACTTGTTTTTATTTCTTTGATTCACACATTGATCATTCATTTGTGATCAAACACATTGTGTGAGAGAAAAATTATTTGTAATCTTTATCCTTGAGAGATTGTAAGTGTTGGGATACACTTAGGTTAAGAGATTGGGGATAATCTCTTATTGTGAAGGTCCACTGACACCTTGAAAGTTAATTGTAAGCATTTAAAGCCTTGGAGGCTTGCTTAGTGAAATCCTCAAGCTCGGTGAGCTTGGAGGCGTGGACGTAGGCGGAGATTGTCGAACCACGTAAAAATCCTTGTGTTTGTTTTTTCTTCCCTATCTCTTTATTTTTCAATGCACTTTAATTTGTTTATTTCAAATTTAGTTGCTTTGATTAATTTGTATTAAGTTTTAATTGCTTATTCTTTAATATCCCAATTCACCTCCCTCTTAGGTTGCCTAGTTAGTATTTTATTTGGTATCAGAGCAAGGTGCTCTTATGTAGACTTAACCGTCTAGAGTTAAAGATCCATGGCAACCCATAATGACTCAACCTTTAGGGAATGACAGTCTACAATTAGACCACCATTCTTTGACGATAATGACTATCCATATTGGAAAACTATGATGAGAATTTATTTACAAGCACTAGATTATGAAATTTGGGAAGTTGTTTGTGATGGTCCATTTATGCCTTTGACTAAAAATGTAGTTGGGGAAGATATTCCAAAATCTTTACGGGAATGGAATGAATTGGAAAAGAGAAAAGTTTATCTAAATTCCAAAGCTATGAATGTCTTGTTTTGTGCACTAGATAAGAAGGAGTTTCATAGAGTATCTAGTTGCGAAAGTGCTAATGAAATTTAACATAAACTTGAAGTTGTTTATGAAGGTACGAATCAAGTGAAAGAGTCTAAAATTAGTAGGTACACTCGACAATATGAATTGTTCCAAATGGAACAAAATGAAAGTGTGTATTCTATGTATACTAGATTTACGGACATAGTGAACACTCTAGGAGCCCTAGGAAATTATTTTTCAAATAGCGAGAAAGTCAAGAAAATCATTAGGTCGCTACCTAAAGAATGGAGACCAAAAAGGACTGTCATTGAAGAAGCCAAAGATTTAAATATCTTGCTTATTGATTATTTAATTGGTTTTCTTATTTTTTATGAGGAAGATTTAGCCGTCGAAAGAGGCAATGAGGAGAAGAAGAAAAACATTGCTCTCAAAGCCTCAAAACATAAGAGTGATAAGGAAAGCGAGCTGGATGAGGAGGAGATAGATATGTTAGCTAAAAGGTTCAGAAAATTTTTTAAGAAATCCAGTAGCGAAGAAAATTTAAAGATCTCAAAAACCAAAAAGAGAAGAATGAAGTAATCAAATGTTATGAGTGCAAAAAGCCTGGCTATATAAGACCGGAATGCTCTCTTCTTAACAACTCAAGAAGAAAGCAATGGTAGCCACATGGGATGATAGCGATGAGGAAACAAGTGATGATGAAGAGCATCAAGAAATGACAAATCTAGCTCTCATGGCAATTGTAGATGAATCGAATGATGAATTTAATGAAGTAAATGATCTTCCTACTTATGATGAATTACATGATGCGTTTAAAGAATTGTATAATGGGTGGATGAAAATTGGTAAAAATAATGCATGTCTTAAAAAGAAAATGGTTAAGCTCACAAATGAAAATGAATCTCTAAGTGCAAAGATTATATGCCTAGAATTAGAGAATAAAACATTGCATGATAAAATTGGATTATCAAATGAGCAATGTAACACTTCACACAAGCATCTAAAATCACATGTAGATGACTTGAAAAATGAAAATGATGCTTTCCAAAAATGCAATGTTTCATTACATGAAAAGATCAAAGAATTGGAATTAGATAATGAAATGTTACATAATAGGATTGCATCATTTAAATGCAAACAAAGTACTTCATATGAGCATGAGAAATCACATGTTGATGAATTAATGAAAGAAAATGAAGCGCTTAAGAAGAAGAGTAAAGAGCTAAATCAAATTGTGTTAAAATTCCAATGGGCAAAAGATGTTGGATAACTTGCTTAATTCACAAAAATGTGTGTTTGACAAAGGAGGTATTGGTTATAAACTAAATTTGAATCAAAAATATTATAAGAGTTATTTTGTTAAAACTACCTCCATTAATGATCAAATTGTATGCCATTATTGCAATCAAAATGGTCACATGAAGAATAGATGTCAAGTTAAAAGAAATGCATATTATGGAGCAAAATATTTTTGGGTTCCAAAAGGAACCATTGCTAGCACTCAAGGACCCAAGAATGTTTGAGTACCAAAGCACATAACTTGAATATTTTTTTTAGGTACCACAAAAAAGGAATGGTGGAGAGTTCCTTGATGAAACTTGTGAGGATAATCACTTGATCATGGCCTAAGCAAAAATAATGAGGCAAGATGATTTAATTGTTTTGGTAACAATTATTGCCTTGTTAATTATAAGTGATAGTATTTTAATCTTAGTAAGTATTTCATATTTCATCATAACATTAAGTGCATTAGCATGATGTGGATAAGATTATCTTGCCTAGTGGATCATGATAAATGGATAGTAGCTTGAATTTGTGAAAGTATGATAGATTGAATTATCATTGTGAATAACATTAAGTGCTTAATCATGATGCGTGGATAAATAGATAATGATAACTTTTCTTAATAGCTATATTGATTTTGATGATCTATATATTGTCATTATACACTTATGCTTTGCTTAATTTTTTATGATAAAGAATGTGCTTTGATGATTACATTGTATTTGATGAAGTTTTATCTTATGCAATCTATGATTGGTAAATGGATGCATTTTTTGGTACTTTATTGATGTATTATTGAATATGCATTACTTGCTTTAAATGATATCGAAAGGGGGAGAAATACATATACTTCAAGATTTTTAAGCTTATAATATTTTTTTTAAGTTATATTGAAATGTCACATTAGATCTTTGATGAGTTTAATTGTCTTGATTTCTAAAATGTTATTAGTAATTATGGAGCTTGGATAGTTGATAATACGCTCTTATGACTTTTGCAGGCCTTTGCTTGATCGATTATTCATTTTCTTGATTATTGATATGAGGAGATGCCTCGACAACTTTACTTAGTTCTTGTTGCTTCTATTTTAGATAATATGCATTTTGAACATTTTTTGTTGTACAAAGGGGGAGACAAAGTAATATATCATTTTTATGATTTCAAAAGGGGGAAAATAACATGCATTTTGAGCATTCTTTTGACGATTGATATATGATTATGATGTTGATTTTTGATGATTTTGAGATATGATGATGATTTGATTACATGGTTGGTTTATATGATGATTTATGATAATTT
The DNA here is from genome assembly GCA_030444775.1 of Atalantia buxifolia. NCBI lineage: Eukaryota > Viridiplantae > Streptophyta > Magnoliopsida > Sapindales > Rutaceae > Atalantia > Atalantia buxifolia. Next base: position 5,240,788 of record CM059838.1, read on the forward strand.
GGGAGTAATATTACTAAACTGATATTTGAGGTGATGCTTGTTGTTAGGGGGAGATTTTGTCGAAATTTCTACTCAAACAACATGGGTAACAAATTTACCACTTTTTTCTTTTCCACTAAGTTTTCTTTTTGATGATGAAGGGGAAAAAATACATGTATTTAAATTTGTTAATTTAGCTAATTGGCAAATTGTAAAAGAAGCTTACATTTAGGGGAGTAATTTATGGAATCATTCTTTAAATACATGAAAGATTTGTCATCATCAAAAAGGGGGAGATTGTTAGCACATATGTCTCCATAATATTGATTTTGATGATAACAAACAAAATTAAGAATGATTAAGCTTTCAAAAGCTCAAATTATTTTTTATACATTTTAAATAAATCATTGTTTTCACATTATAAAGGTTTTATATTTAATGAAAAAATGATTTTATGAAATTTGATTGTTTTTTCAAGATGTGGACTAAAATGAAAGAGTTTTGCCATCTTTGTTTTTAATAAATATTGTTTTGAATTTCGGATTTGGACCTATTTAAAAATATTTACATATTTTGGGTCATTCTATAATTTCACATATTTTGGGCCATATCATAATTTCATAAAGTTTTGGAATAAACAAAGTATTACTTAGAAATTCTAAAATTGGATTTATTTGCAAAGTTGCATAACATTTTGGGTCAAAGTATTATTTTATAAAGTTTTGGGGCAAATATATAATTTTGTAAAATAGTTCCCGTAGAAGTGACTGTAGCAAACGGCAATCCAACATCTAGATAACGGCGATCCGACAGTGAGCAGAGTTACAGATTAGCCTCTAGACACTAACGGCGATCCGACATCTAGATAACGGCGATCCGACATCTAGATAACGGCGATCCGACAGCCTCTGGACACTAACGGCGATCTGGTATCTTAATAACGGCGATTCGAAAATTTGAAAATTCAGCCCAACGATCATATTGACCAGTCAAATGGTGATCCGACAGTGAGTAGAAAGTCAATAACGACTAGTTTTCAGGTCCAACTATAAATAAACTCATTCAAACTCAAACAAGAGTAGATCCAAGAGTTATCCTTGAGCTTGCTACTGAGCATACATCTATTATTGAGCTTCAAACTTGTTTTTATTTCTTTGATTCACACATTGATAATTCATTTGTAATCAAACACATTGTGTAAGAGAAAAATCATTTGTAATCTTTATCCTTGAAAGGTTGTAAGTGCTGGGATACACTTGAGTTAAGAGATTGGGGATAATCTCTTGTTGTGAAGGTCCATTGACACTTTGGAAGTCAATTGTAAGCATTTGAAGCCTTGGAGGCTTGCTTAGTGAAATCCTCAAGCCCGGTGAGCTTGGAGGCGTGGACAAAGGCGGGGATTGCTGAACCATGTAAAAATCCTTGTGTTTGTTTTCTCTTCCCTATCTCTTTATTTTTCATTGCACTTTAATTTGTTTGTTTCAAATTTAGTTGCTTTGATTAGTTTGCATTAAGTTTTAATTGCTTTTTTTTAATATCTCAATTCACCCCCTCTCTTGGGTTGTCTAGTTAGTATTTTATGATACACTTCAAAAGTATTCACATATGTTTAATAATAATGTCATTTAAGGGTACATGACTGATAATTTCCCTTCTTTGGATCTCCTGACACAGTTTTTTGGTTGCATCATATAGATTGTCTCATCAATGTCACCATTAAGAAATTTCATCTTTACATTTATCTGGTGTAACTCAAGACTGAAATATATCACTAGTGCCGTTATGATCTTGAAAGAGATTTTCATAAAAACCAAACAGAAAGTCTCTTTATAATTAATGCCTTCTTTCTTTGTAAATTCCTTTGCGACAAGACTCATCTTGTCGTACTCCACAATGCCTTTCGAATCTTTCTTGTCCTTAAATATCTATTTGCAACCTATAGGCTTTGTAGCTTCTAACAATAAGGTAAATCCCATACGTCATTGTCCTTTATGGACTTCATCTTCTCATTCATAGCATCAATCCACTTCTGAGAATTAGAACTTTCTATGGCTTGACATAAATTGATCGGATCATCTTTCGTCACTCCAATGTCATGTTCTTAGAGAATATAATGTAATCATATAGCACTGCATTTTTCTTTTCTGTGGATCTCTTTAATAACATAGGTTTTTCAGGTGTTAGACTTTGTTCTTTTGGAACAAATTCTTATATAGGGAGTTCTCCAGCATTATCTTGATCAATGTATCTTAAACAAAGTCAAGAATGAGAACCTAATCGATACTAAAAACACATATGGGAATATCAACATATTCTTCCTACAAAATAAAGTCTCTAGTTATATCTCTATCCACAAACTGTACATCCTTAAAAACCAAGCATTTTCCAACTCGAAAATCGACTTAGTTGTGGGATCATAAAACTTGAATCCCTAGATCTTTCAAAGTATCTAATGAAATAGCAACGCAATGTCCTTGAGTCTAGTTTTCTCTCAATAGACCTATAAGGCATTGGCTTAGCTAGAAATCCCCTAACATATAAGTGTTTTAAAATAGGCTTTTTGCTCGTCTAAAGCTCGTAAGGGGCTTTGTCATTTACTTTAATTGGAACCCTGTTAAAGATATATGTTGCAGTCTTAAGCGTTTTTCCTCAGAGTGATTTGTTAAGGTGGAATGACAAATCATACTCCTTACCATGTTTTCAAGCTTCTTGTTTCATATTTCAGCAAAACCATTCATAGTGGGTAAACCTAACATAGTGTACTATGGGATGATACCGTATTACTCTAGGAATTTAGCAAATGGTCCTAAACATTGTTCACTGAACCACCATATCTGCCATAATATTCACCACCATGATCAGATCTTATGCTTTTAATTCTTTTACCAAGTTTGTTCTCAACTACAGCCTTCAAATTTTTTAACATATCCACGAATTATGAATTTTCATGGAGGAGATATATATAATCATATCTAGAAAAATTGTCTATGAATCTCATAAAATATTATTGATCACTCCAAGCAATCGTAGGGAATGGCTGACAAATATCCTTATATATGAGTTCCAAGACGTCAAAAAGTCTTGTTGGCTTCAAATCTCCTTTTATTGGTTCGTTTCCTATTGATATAATTAACATAAATATCAAAATCTATAAAATCTAAAGGATCAAGAATTTCATTTGACACAAGTCTCTTTATTCTCTGTCTAGAGATATGACCTAATCTTTTATACCATAACACAGCCGAATTCTCATTGGTTAATTTTCTCTTTATACCTCATGTACTTAATTGTAAAGATTCATTGAAACAATCGTATGAATCAAATAAAGATGATCATAGCCTGATAAAGAACCAAAACCATCCAATATTGAATCATGAAACAAACTACATTTTCTATTTCTAAATATACAAGAAAGTCCAGAAGGTTTCATCAAAATTCAAATAAAATCCAGTCTTTAATAATAATCTAAATTTTTCTATTGTTCAACTTCAACTGTCTTGTCATTGCCCACATAAATGTATCTTTCATTATCACTTAGCTTTCGATAACTCAGACATCCTTGCAAAGCTATACTGATGTGAACGGTTGCACCAGAATCTATCCACCACATGTGTCTAAGTACTGAAGTTAAGTTAATCTAAGAAAAAACTAAATTAAGAAGCATACCTTTCTTAGCACGCTAAACGTGAAAATTGGAGCAATGATGCATTTTAGCTCCATAAAAAAGCAACAGACAGTATTTTTCGAATCACCTGATTTCTTTAGTTGTTTCTTCTGAGGTGTTGTGTATGCAAATTCCTAATCCTTATTCCTTTTTTTTTCCTTTGTCCTTGTCCTTAGAGGTGGTGACCAAGTGAGCACTTTCTACTTTAACTTTTTTCAACCTAGCCTCTTCCAAAACACAGTATGATATGAGCTCATTCAGGGGCCAAGTTGGTTTCTGACAAATATAGCTCACTTTAAATTGGTTAACTTGTTTTGGTAAAGATATTAAAACCAAATACACTAGTCAATCCTCAGAAAGTTCAAGCTTTAATGCTCTCACTTAAAAGTAAGATAAGATATCTCCATAATATACTCCCTGATATTGCCTTTTCCTATATACCTCATTGAAATCAAACTCATCAAAGGCATAGCAATTTTAGCCTTTTCGTTCTTGACAAGCTTGTATTCAATTTTTGCGAAGAACTCTTCAGTTGTAATTGTCTTTTCAAACATCAAGCCCTGAATGCTTCCAGAACGACCTTCTTCATGATCATGATACATATGGGATTTGATCTCTCCCACCTGTCTATTTCCCTCTAATCATCAAGGGTACTCTTATCTGCAAGAGGTGAGGGAGAATCAACCCTCGACACAAAGTCGAGATCTATGACTATAAGAACTATTAAGAAGTTCTCTTGTCATGAGTTGAAGTCAGAGCTATTTAGCATAGGAATATAATTGATGTTGACAGTAATACTGGTAGCATACATAATTGAACAAAATACAACAAACAAACAAAATAAGCTCATATTAGTCTTAAAATAAAAATAAATTCAAATAAAGGTAAACCTCATCTCAAGATATTGGACTTCTAAGTGATATCTTGGCGTAGAACCAAACACTGATAATAATAAATTCAATTCTTAATTATTCAACATAAAGATGGTCTGATATCAATTGTTATAATAATAAACTTTTGGTGAAAACCATCACCTATGCTTTATGAACATTTATGTGGTTGTCTTTTCAGTTCAATATGTTCTCTTAGACAATCCTTTAAACTTTTTATAGTCTCTTTCTAATGATAGGATGTTAAAAAGAATATAATAATATGTTTGACTTAGGGACCATGACCAATTATACAAATAACTTTTTCGATTGTCTTTAGGTATTCCTATTTCAGCTTATCATAGAAATAAAAATTATCTTTAAGCCTTCTACATATTAAAGGCCCACTCCCTATTAAATACATCAAAACCCAAATTACTGAAAATCTTAATAAATCATTTTCAATTCGGTTTAATCTTATATAACAGTCTGCAATACATAATTATTCATATATAAGCCCAACATTATATTAAAGATTTAACAATGCCAGATTAAGCATCCAACAAATTTTTTTATTTGGATCCTCTGGATTATAATTAAATATTCAAAAGTAATTTCATATTAAGCTCATTGTCGTTGATTTTTCTATTAATGACTGCCCTTACTGTATTTATTAGTCACAGAAAACTATTATTAGATAAAATTTCTGTCATTACGCATCAACTTGCGTAACTATATTCCGCAGTCGCTGAGGCTGCTTTATAGGAACAAAAGAAAATTGTCACAAAAATGATGCAAGACAATATTACTTGCCATGTACAACCAAAGTAATCGTAACAAAATAACATTTTTTGAATCAATTTTTTTTTTGGTCACTAGATACCATTTTATGTGACAAAATATATTGTCATGGATGCTTACTTTAGGGATGATTGAAAATAGTCCTTCAACTTACTTTTCTGATACAGTATATATATATTCATGAAATATATAATATATCGTGGTTAAAAATATTTTGAGACCCCATTATTATTATTATTATTATTATTATTATTATTATTATCAACAAAATAAATTTGCACAAAACAACAACACTTTTAAATTCAAAATCAAATATAGTGACGAAAATATAATGTCACTAATTTCACTTTGAACATCTAAATAGGCCATTTAAATACTATTTTATGACATGTTTTATTTAAATTTGGGACTAATAGTTTAGTCACAAAAACATATTATTTTACACCGCGAAAATAATTTTGATTGCTAGAATATGGAGTTAAAGTGATCGCAAAAGAAGTTGTGATTTTATAGGCCGTGAATATTTTAACAACAAAATTAAACAAGCGGTGACAAAATCAACAATTAACCGAATCAGAGTCGCAATATTAATTGAAAAATGATGAATTAACGCGGTAACTCCAGCTGAATTTATCACTAATTCTGGTACTTTTCAATTCTTCTTTGGTTTCTTTAAAAGGAGATGCACATCGTTTGGATTAGTTAAAGAAAACATCATGGGCATGTTTTAGTGTTGTGTTCGTTAATTATGGACAATTAGTGTTGTGCTAGTCAATTGGAGACACGTGCACCAGTGCACAAGTGCATTTCCAATCCAACATTGGCACATGGATAAAACTTTTAAAACAACAAATCACCACCATTCCTTGTAATATTAAAACAAGTATGATAAAAGTTATTTAATTTTCTTGTTTCAGATATAATAATAATAACGGAAAAAACAGACAATCACATGCATACAATACAACATAATACATATATAGATTTTCAAATAATAAATGGCAACATACAGTGATAATTGATACTTGATCATTGATAAAATGATCATGATACAGAAAGAAAGAAATCAAAAGTGATTAATTATATGATATGATCATAAGATCTTTGATCTTCATATGTCTCTGTCTCTTCTGCATTCAGGAGGAAGAACTGGGGATCTAGAACGATCAGTACAGTAATTGTAAATGGTGAACTTACTGCGAACCCATTTGAGCCTTCTGTACTGAAAAGCATCAAGATCCTGAAACTCTTTCTGATCCCACCAGCGTTTCCCCTGTGTAGCACAGTATTTGGCCTGAACAGAGGCTTCACAGCCATCAATATGGAAGCCTTTGTATGAAGCAATGAAAGGAGCCTTGGACCAATCTGTTTTCTCAAGTCCACCTCTTGTGGCCCAGTCATCCGCATTCCACAGACTTGAGTATATTTTCATCGGTTGGTTGAATGGGAAACGAACCCCCAAATCTTTGCAATTTTTGAACACTCTAATTGGTATATCATCCACGAAGAATCTGTTTGGCAATTGGCATCATCATCAATCATCATCATATGTTATTAACGTTGTATCTTTTGTCTTTTTTAAAAAAATAAATAAAATAACATGTATGTATGCAGCAAAGCAATCAAATTGTTTGACAAAAACACTCAAATTAGTTGGAAAGTAAGAACCCCACTAGCACCAGTGACTTCAAAAATATTTAGGACACAATAGAATAGACTTTTCGCATTGTTGTTGCCGGGAGGACGCAATAGAATTAGACTTTTCTCAATGTTGTTGCTGGGAATAAATTTTCGGGTAAGCTTACTTCTAGTCGGTACCAATAGACCCCAATTTTTCATATATCTCCCCACACAGACCAGCTGCCAAATTTATACAGCTTAAATAGTTCAATTTATTTGCTAGATTTGCTACTAAACTTTTGATGAAGCTTTATACAACATATCCAAGCTAAAATTACCAGCTTTTAATGCTATATAAGAGGTCAAAGTAACAAAAATCTTTTTCTTTTTTCTTTTTCAATTGTTAAATAAATAATCTGAATCTGGGAAAAATAAGTGACTTACACAATCTGATACATATTCCAGAGCACAGAGTAGAAGTGGTAAGCTTTGGTTGGATCAAACCAAAGATAGATTCTTTGTTCTCTGTCGCCCTTTCCTCCAGTGAACACATTTGTTTGCAGAATGTAAGGCTGTCCTGTTCTGTTCCCCAAGAACTCAAAATCTATTTCATCATGCTCTGAGTTTTGAGAAGACAGCTGCATTTTTTGAACATTAACAAATGCTTTTTAATTATCGGCCAAGCATTTATTTTTATTTCTTTGAACTACTAAGAAAGAAATAGAGAGAAAAAACACTCACATAAAAAGCAGTGACAGATCCAGCCGAATCCCCCGGAACCAATTTGATTTGCATACTGAAATGGCCGAACAAGTAACTTCCTTTGGATTGGAAGCCAGTGCCTGTGTATTTGTCAAGATGAAGCTGAATCTCAGAGCCACCATTGAAGTATTTGATGTGATCAAAAGCCCAAGTGGGCATGTAGTTTCTGCCGAATGGGACATTCACAGGTTTTCTTGGTGGAACTCCCATTGTTGCTGACACCATAAACAAAATACCCAGAAGCAGAATCCATATTTTTGAAGACATTTCTCTGCAAAACACAAAACAAAGTTTAGTTTCAGTGACAAAATCTTTTCGATCAAATGAAAAACGTATATTCGTCATTCAGGCTCTAGAGCATTACAGAGAGAAGTGTATGTGGATGTGGAAAAATGAAGAGGAGAGCAAGGCTTTAAGTAAGCGTTGATTTTAAACTGGAAAGCATTATTTGTTAAGTACATGTAAATGTAAATGAAAGAAGCAATTGTCATTATCAATTTTGTGATTAAAATAATATAAAGTAAATAGTAAACTAATACAGCTATCATCAGCCTAAATCTGTGGCGGTGGCGTGGGGTTTGATAGGATTCAAATATTCAATTATGAAAATATTTACCTTTTTCCTTAGGCACGTTGGTCTCTGTTGAAAAGGTTCGGTTGGAAGAGTGAGTAAATCGAGGAATGAAAAAATGGACCAGGGTGCTCTTAAAACACGTTAAAAATTGTTGATTTTCTCTTGTCCCGTGCGTGTTTGCGGACGTGGCCATAGACATTGAGATGTGGAAAAGGATTGGCAATTGCGGTCCTGACCCATTTTCATTTTGTCGTTAACTTCGCAGTTATCTGGTCTGGCTCAGGTCCTCGAGTACTGAGTTGGTAGTAAGGCTGTCGTCGAACAGTAAATTTTATTTTGGGATCTAATTACTTAATGTTTAAAATTTGTGAGACTCCTTTTCAAAAAAAAATTTGTGAGACTCATTATTCTATTACACGACAAAATATTATTTAGCTGATGGATCAATTTCATCCATATATTTTTGTCTTGGCGTTATGTTCTGTGAATTTTTTTATTACATTTATATGATAATGATTGTTAAAAATTATCTAAATTGTAATTTTTATTAATATAGAAGGGATATCTAATTCACTCACATTTTATAAAAGAAAAAATTATTTTTATTTAATTATGAAACTCATATTTTGTAAAAGAGAAAATCATTTTTAATCAATTATTTCATAATTAAAAAAAATTTACTCAAGACCCATTGTGATAGCAAGTACTTTCCCGCTAAGTTAAAGGTATATTGGTGCATTATGGTCTATGTTTAATTGTTTTGTTGTGAATTCTTTTATACTAGTTAATTTCCTTTCCAGTGCCACAGATTTCTGGCCTTACTATTCTGTCTTCTTATAATTGTTCCCAATTAATGACGGTGACATTCCATATATCAGACGGGGGAGAGTTATACTTTTTTGAAACCTAAAAGTAAATGTTGGCATTCCATCCGCTTTTAGTTGTGTCAAACTCAAATTTTGAGTTGCATTCAGTTGGGTTTAACTCTGATTTTTACTTGATTTAAAAATATCAAAACAAATTTGGTTTAAAATCAGTTCGATTTTTTTAAAATCAAATTAAATTAGGAAAATATATCAAAAAGAGAAAAAAGGAAGAATCAAGCAGAAGTAACCTAGACAAAATCATATTGAATTAAGTCGAATTCATTTTGGTTTGGCTTTCCCTAGATCGACTGAGGTCAATCTGATTAAATTTTCTGACAAAATTGAACCGAGCCCATAATGCCACCCTCACCTAGAAGGTTACATGACATCATCCCGTGGTCTCCTTTCTTCGTTTACTCATTTGCGCTAATCAATTAATGCTTCGAGCAAGGCTATGTTTGTCATTTTCTATTTTTATTCTTGAACTAGCCAGTTGGTCCATGCGGTGTCATGTCAGTGGTTCATTGCTAAGTTACTCACTAGGGTTGGCAATTTATCGGGTCGGGGTCGGGTCAGGCCAAGCCTTAACCCGACCCTATAACACAATTAAAGGGCTCTAGCCCTACCAAAAGCCCTATTGTTTCACCTTAGGGTCGGGTCAGACCCGACCCTAAAAGGGTCAGGGTCGGGCTCTGAAAAAGCCCTAACCCTACCAATTTTTTTATTTTTTGATATTTAAATAGTTTAAATTTAAATCTCCTAATATGTTAAAATTTAAAAAACTTTGAAACTTATTTAAAGAAACATAAATATAAAAATTGCTCTACTCAACATCTTAACCATAAATTATATAAATAACCAAATATAAATAAAAATTTCATCAATTAACACACAATTTAATTCCATAATCTAACCAAAGAGTTTATCAATTTAACAAATAAAATAAAAACACACAACTCAATACAACAAGTCCACAATTTAAACAATGAGTTCATTAGTTCATTGGTTTAATAAAAGCTACAATTCATAACCCAACATTAAAAAAAAAAACTACTCCAAAATTTGCGGGCCACATTCTTCTTCATTCACAAATTCTTCTCCAAACAATTTCACTTTCAAGAATTTTACCTATAAAAAAAAAGAAAAAAGTGTAAAAACAATTTAAGTATATGAAATTATTACTAAACCAACTATTTAAATATATTGTATATTATTTGTATTCATACCTTTGGAGCTCGCCCATAACCAATGTTGGGTACACATAAGCGCTTCCAATGTTGTAGGATGAAGTCTACTCCGATGTGAAGTCAAGACTCTACCTCCTGTGCTAAATGCAGATTCAGAGGCAACGGTTGTCACGGGAATGGCCAATATATCCTTGGCTATCCGAGCCAAGATCGGAAATTTACCTTGGTTAACCTTCCACCAATTCAAAATATCAAAGTCCGAAGTGGATTTGACTAAAGGCTCTTCTAAGTACCTCTCAAGGTCAGACTTTGGTACCGTGATCTCACTATTTTGGCTTGCAAATGCCTCAAACTTATTTATATCAAAAAATTTACCACCAGTACCTATATTAAAAACAGAGCGAACATCCACTGAAGAAGACTCACCAACAATCTCGTCACTCACACTCGCATTATTACCTTCATAAAACTTAACCAAATCATTACTTAGATTGCGCACTCTTTGAATCTCATTTGCAGCACCCTCACCATAAAGTTGTGGAAAATAATAATTAACCAATTGCATCTTGAATCTCGGGTCAAGAATAACAGCCATCACCAAAATCCCATGTATTTGGGCCCAATATTTATCAAATTTTTGAATCATTTGGCCACCATTTGTCTAACCACAAGCATATTAGAAAGTTCCCATTGATCTAAATTAATCCTCATTTCACATATCATTGGGAAAAAAAGATTAGATGTGGGATATTTTGTACCTGAAAACAGCTCTGTCATCGAGTAAAATGGTAGCAAATATTCCAACATCTTTTCAAAGAACCTCCCACTCCTCATCTCATTGGCAAAGAAGCGTAATGTTTGTCGTGTTTTTGTTGCAATCTAGAAAAGACATTTTTATATTTCACCGCAACATCAAGCATAACATACGTAGAATTCCATCTAGTTACACAAGTCAAGCACCAGACTTTTTCTCACACTTTACTTGTAATTGACGTGCAGTCATCTCAAAAGTTTCTACTCTTTTTGGTGTGCCAATCCAATATGCCACACTGTCCCTAATTTTTTTAATCCACTCTTCAATCACTTTCATCCCATCCTTCACAATTAGGTTTAAAATATGAGCTACACACCTCATATGAAAATAATTTCCGCTCATTAACATAGAATCAACTGGAATTAATCCCATCAACCTACCAACCATAGCATCATTGGTAGAACAATTGTCTAAAGTAACAACCGATAAATTTCTATCCACATTCCAATCCAACATGCACTTAAAAAATGCTTGACAAATTCAAAGTAAAGAAGATGCTGGGTGGCAAATATATGAACCTATTCATTATTCAAAAAAATAAATTTCAGAATTAATTAAATTGAAGTAAAAGTTAATAAACTTAACATCAAATATATGAATCTATTCACAGTCCTAAAAATTAATTTTACAATTAAGTAAATTGAAGTAAAAGCAAATAAACATAATATCAAATAGTAAGAAAAGTACCTTAAAATTCGACTTTGCAACCGCCAAGACTTGTCCACAAAATGTCCCGTAACAACCATATACCCCTTCTTTTGATTACTAGCAGTCCACAGGTCTGTAGTAATTGCCACCATACTATCATTATTCTCCAACAAAGCCATTGCTTTTGCTTTTTCAGCTTGATACAATTTCAGGATCTCACCCTTTAAAGTGTTCCTACTCATCATCTTCACCAATGGGTTGGAATAAGACATCAAATCCCTAAATGCGTCATACTCCACAAAATTAAGTGGTAACTCATGCTTTACAACCAATATTGCAATCTTTTGCCGAGCAACAATCGGATCAAATTTTCTTGTCTCAACACAAGTTGTTCCATCATCTTTCTTTGTCACACTAAGAGTTTTTTGTAGACTATCATCAACTTTGGGAACATGCTTTGCCTTACATCTTCTCAAATGTCTATCCAAATGAGAGGTTCCGCTATTACCAGAGGCTACCAATTTAGCTCCACAATGGCTACATTTCGCTTTCCATTCACCATTAATATTTATCTTTGAGAAGTCTCCCCAAACATGAGAAGGTTCCCGCTTAGGGTCTCGCTTTCTTTTATTACTACTTTGTTGTACACCTTCATCATTAATGGATGCCTCTTCAACCCTTTCGACTGCTTGAACGGCATCATCTTCATTCTCTTGAATATCCGGATGCAAATTTGATTTTGATGTATCAGCTTTGAATTCCGAATTTGACATTATAACCTCAATTAAATGTGTAACAATTCTAAGTTAGTTTATAAACTTAAAACATGATAAAACAGAAAAGAAAAATAGCAAAACAGCAGAAAAACAGGAGAAAACAATAGCAAAATAGCACCAAAACAGCAAAAAAATCTCAGTAAAACAACAGCAAACACAGCAGCAATGCCAGAAAAATAGCAACAGCAATGCTGGAAAAACAGCAGCGGCAGCGAAACAACAGCCAAAAAACAACAAAATAAAGAAAGAAATGCCAAAAAAACAGCTAAACAAGAAGAAAGAATGCCAAAAAATAGGCTGCTGCAATAAAAACAAATGAAATAAATAACAACAAAACAGCAGTAAAACAGTAACAAAACAGCAGAAAAACAGCAGCAAAACAGTAATAAAACAGCAACAAAACAGCAGCAAAACAGCAGCAAAACAGCAAAGAAAACAAAAAACAACAAAGCAAAAGCAGGCTAAGAAAGAAATGCCAAAGAAAATAGCTCTGCAATAAATAAATAGCAGCCAAATAACAACAAAACAACAATAAAACAGTAACAAAACAGCAGAAAAACAGCAGCAAAACAGCAGCAAAACATAGGCAAAACAGCAACAAAACAACCAAAAATCATAAAGTATATTTGGAGAAATTGTTCGCGTAACCTAGCAATTAACTAAACAAGTAATCGCGCCCACCTCGTTTCAGACACAATTTTTTTAGGCGTTTAAAGTGTTATAAGAAATTCCTGAAGTGTCGAAGCTTCGTACAATAGATTAGTTGAACTCGCATTTAAGATACTAGAAATACTTGAGCAACACCAAGTTTCAAGTTTCAAGTTTCAGGGAATGGATGGAGGTACCTTGTTCGGAGGAACTCTTTCAAGTTTCAGCTAGAGCCACACTCAGCGACGGTACTGCTGCAGCCTGGATTGGCGGCGGTGGCTAGGAGTTGCAGTAGCTGCCAACGACTTTGATGGCTGCGGTGAAGGCTTCTCTTTCCCCACGACGTTACGCGTTAGGGTTTTTGCGTTTGTGGCTTTGTGCAATTGAGACTGTGAGTGACTGAATGTGTACTGTGTAATGCGTTTGTTATTTGTTAATTGTTATTTTATTTTTTTATTTGTCTATTTATTATTTGTCATATGGTAGTTAGGGTCGGGTCGGTTCGGGTCATATAAAGCCCTAACCCTGACCCTAATTTAATCGGGTCTTTATTTTTAAAGCCTTTACCCGATTTTTGACCCTTAAATTCGGGCCAAAGCCCTCAAAATTCGGGTCGGGCTAATCGGGCCAAAAATCGGGTCGGGCTTTTTTGCCATCCCTATTACTCACCACCAACATCCAAGATCACCCTGCTACATTACTCTATATAATTTCTAATTAACGTAGCGCTACACTTAATGAGGTAGAGATACATAGTTTGCATTTCAATTGACATTACATCTTACGTGTTACTATTGTAAAATTAATATATTACTAATTAATAATTAAATCAATTAATATTTTATATATGACAATCAATAATAAATGATAAATTAATTGGGGTCCAAGTTAGAATAATAATATTGAAATTGTTAAGTCCATTATTTATAGAGTTAGCATTTTATGGCAAGTCTAGTTAAATTGAAAATTTATTTATTGCATATCTTGTAATAGAGATTAATTTATTAATTCTCTAATTTAGTGAGATTCTAATTTATTAGGAATATTTGTTTCTTAGTTTAATTAGATGTCTAATTCAGAAAGTCTATTAATGGTGGGATTCTATAATTGGCGCATAAGATCTATTTAGAGTAAGAAGTTAGTTCAAACAGGAAGTCATTAAATGCTCTAGATATTTCTTAGGAGACAAGCAAGGCAAGAAGATCAGTTTTATTCCTATTCAGATTCATGGGAATTATAAGAGGAAAGAAACTCTTATTTGGAAAGAATCCAAGTCTTTTAAGACTTGCTATTTTGGTGAAATCCTAATACCTATATAAAGAGAGGTATTTCACAATTGAAGATGCACAACACAGAGCATAAAGTAGAGAAGCAAAATTCGGCCTCCTTCCCAAAGAATCCGGATGTGGCACATCATATTGTGTTAATTTGTTTTCTTATATTCTGTTCATCTCTGCGGAGAGTCTATGTGGATCTTAGATCACTAGACATTAAAGAATTGAAGATTTACTATTGATTATTTTGCGAAGTGCCTTGAAGATCATGGATCAAGAGGGGTAGTAATTATTCAAGAGAAGTAGATTCAGTCTAAGGTTGAGTAAACTATATGGTGATAAACTGTAAGTGAGAGTCTTAAGTTTGGTAAATCCATAGGTCGTAACATCTCAACTTAGTGAATTGCTTTTCATCTGGGCGTGGTCTCGTGGATGTATGATTGATTAATCCGAACCACGTAAAAATCTCTGTGTCATTTATTTTCTGCATTTTATTATGTTTTTAGAAAATTAATATTTTTTATGCAGATGAACAGTATTCGTTAAATGAATGATGAAACGGTGAATGAGTCGTGTGAAGCGAACGGTGAACGATGAGTAAATATCGAACAGTACTTTCAAAAAAAATTAAGTTGTTAATTTTTTTTGTTTTTACTTACCTCATCTTTTGTTAATAGATCTAAATTCCTAACAGAAATGTTTTTAAGGTACAACTGTCGTAGCGCATCAATAACAAAACTTTATAACTACGAACAGCAATCCCAACAATCAATGATAAATGATAAATTAATTGGGTCCAAATTAGAATAATAACATTGAAATGTTTTTAAGTAATGTGATAATATGTCATTTTTAGTTAGTTTAAAGAGTAAAATATATATTTTTACATCATGTTAGGAAAAAAAATAGATAATTAGTTTAAAGAGTAAAGCATATATTTTTACTTCATGTTAAGAAAAAAAATAGATAATTACTAAACTGTTAAAAAGTGTTATTTCTAGAAAAAAAAACAAAAAAATTGTTACAATCTACAAATATATCACAGTAAAAAACCTACCAAGACTCTATATAATACATTTTGTAATACAATCTAGAAGTTTGTTAAGTATTAATTCAAAAACCTACTCTCACTAATATCTTGAGATACTATTATTATTCAAAATAATAGAATTCCATATGACTCAGTAAAACAAGTCCCATTAAAATGAGTTCCACTAGACTGCAACTATAGTGGAAACTTTTAAGTAATATCATTGAGTTATTCTTTAGTGATAATTTTATTATCTTTATGAGCTTTGTTAGCCTATATGGCTATATGCCATTTTGATTTTAATGATAACAAACCACGCATTAATGGATAATATTGGAAATACATATTATGTTTTTAAAACAAGAAAATGAATGATCATTTCTCAAAGTTCTTAAAACATGTTCTTTATATTTTAAAAGAAAGTTCTAA
This sequence comes from Atalantia buxifolia, assembly GCA_030444775.1. Classification (NCBI taxonomy): domain Eukaryota; kingdom Viridiplantae; phylum Streptophyta; class Magnoliopsida; order Sapindales; family Rutaceae; genus Atalantia; species Atalantia buxifolia. The sequence goes on from CM059838.1 coordinate 5,256,729, forward strand.
CATGAGGATAGGATTTCATATTCTTAGTAAAAGCGAGATTTCGTAAGAATTTTTTTCTAGACAATATTATATTTTGTTGATAAACGGCATCCTACTTAAGAAAACCAACAAACCAGATTCATAACTATAACTCTCTGGAAACAATCGGCAACTAGATACCTCAAAACGGCAAACCGGTTACATCAATTGAACTCTCTGGAATTAAACGGCATAACGGTTACCAATAAATGGAAAATCAGTTATTAAAAAATTTAAATTTTGGCTACAAAGGTAAACTCAAGCAGTAAGCTGGTTATAACCAAAAAGCCAATAACGGCTAGTTTTCAGCTCCAACTATAAAAAACTCAATCAAATTCAAATGATGACAGATTCTACAATTAGCATTGAGCTTGTTATTAAGAATTCAACCTCTCCTGTGGTTTAAAACTTGTTATTATTTCATTAAATCATACTTTGCGCTTTCATTTGTATACATATAAACTGTGTGAGGGAAACTCTTTGTAATCTTTATTTTTGGTGATTATAAGTGTTGAAAATACTTGGAATAAGAGGTTTAGGATTACCTCAAGTTGTAAAGGTTGATTCATACCTTGAAAGTCAATTGTAAATCTTATAACCTTGGGTTGTAAAGGCTTAGACAGTGAAATCCTCAAACTTGGTGAGCTTGCAGGTATGGATATAGACGGAGTTTGCCGAACCACGTAAAAATATTGTGTTTGTGTTCTCTTTCCTTATCTCTTTAATTTTTTTAATTGTTATTAATTTTATTAAGGTATTGTTTTGAATTGTTGTGTGATTTTATTAGCTTAAGTTTTTTAAAAACCCAATTCACCCCTCTTGGATTGCACAGCCAGTATTTCAAGTGTAACATTGCATATTAACTTGGAAGATTACATATAAAAAAGAATAAAATAAAAGAAATAACTTATTACTAAGATAGTTGTTTAAAAGAATTTAATAGATTTTGGACTAATTGAATTGAGACTTTTTTTTCTAAATTAATAACATGTATTACTAAGGTTAAAAATGCCTAGTAATACATTATCATAAGAGTGGTACTATTGGCAACCCGTCAAATACCTCTTAAAACCCCTTTAATTATTTTACAAATTTAACCTTCTATTAAAATTACATAATAGGATAATTTCTAATTAAGCCCCCACTCAAAAGTCAAATAATTTTTTCCTTAAAATAATTTAACATTTTAGAAATTAAAAAAGTTGTTTTTTCCTATAGTTTTCAGGTGAGAAATTTATCACCGATGGCTAAAATAGAGAGAATGAAGACCCATTATTTTTTTTCTTTTAAATTGAAGAAATCCCACTATTGAAATGGAGTTTAATATAAAAAATTAGAGATGGGGTTTATACAATAAATTTTAATTAATGGTATTTTTTTCATTAATGGAGATGTTAAAAAAATTTTATAATTTTTTAAAACATTTTAATGGTTAATTAAGAAAATGGGTGTTAAGAGATATTTAGAGGGGTGCTAATAGTCTCACTCTTATCATTAAGGTGTAAATACAAGGTTAAATATGGCTCAGTTACAAGATATAGAGTAATACCTAAAACTCAAGTTTAACACCTAAAAATAATGGTGAGTAACACCTAGCTATAAAATAATTGTATACATTATAAATTTTTAATACCTAAAGGAGACTAAATTTTTATAAGTTGAGCTGATTGATTTGAAACTTCAAACGTTAAAAGTTTCTTTGAAATAATAGAATATTTTTTAGTACAACATAAGTTTAAATTTTAAGTACCAAAACTGTTAGAAAAATAGCATAAAGTGCCTATATTGAGGCCCATTTTAAGCAAAATAAATATATTGAAAAATATATGTGCATGGATGATTTAGAATCTCCTTTGTGACCTCTTCGCAACGAATTATAGAATGTTCAAATTGATACTTGGGTGAATGAGAAATTAGATCGTGAATAGCACCCATTGGTGTGAAAAAATGAAAAAAGATCACACATGGGATTTTTAGTTAATTAATGCCCTCCCTTGAAACATATATATATTGGCTTCCATATTCATTTGAAAAACACACCAAAATCTTAATGATTTTCTTCTCTCTTAAGCAAATATTCTAACTTTAGGCTTTAATGTAATAGAATTCAAACATTTGTTTGAAGTTTGCTGGAATAATAAGGTTATGCTGCCTACACTATCCAAATCTATTGTATCCTGGGAGACAGATGTCAATATTATTCAAGCACCATTGTGAAGCTAATGAATCTATTTTAAAGACACTGTAATTTTACAGGCCTAGGATTAGTGGATTTTATTTTTACATACTATTGATTAATTATTATATCTTTGCTATTTGGATTTATTTTTATTATTATTAATTTATTGTTATTAATATTATTATAAACTTGTGATAAGTGAGTTAGAGACTTATTGTTAAACATAAGTGGACTAGAAAGGGTCTATTACGAATGGATGTATACAACACCTAAGGAGTTTGAGTTTTAAATGGGATCATTGTGATCATTCTATTATTTCTTGGGAAACTAACTAGTGTATTTTTAAAACGGATTATATATTGAAATGGCAACTAATATGAGCCAGCAAACTAGAACTTTTGACCTTCTACTCTAGTCTCATATACCAGTGTCGGCACTGGTGGTGCTATATGTGTGGTTATTTCTCATGCTGAAAAAACTTGAGAAATTCATTGATCAAAATTTCAAACGTTGGTAACAAAAATTGTTCTTTCACTTGACCACTTTGAATCTTTCAAGATTCTTGGAGGAAGGTGCTCATATACCTATAGAGAGTGAAGCTGATCCCCGAGTGATCAGTGCAATTTATGCTTAGAATCATTACAATTTCTTTGACAAAATTATATGTTGAATGGCTTGAGCTATTCTTTATATAGTGTGTATGCTAGAAAGAAAAAAGCCAAGGAGTTTTAGGAATCCTTAGAACAAAAATATAAAATTAAGGATGCTGGCACTAAGAAATTTGTCGTAGGCTACTTCTTAAATTATAAGATGGTTGACTCCAAAACTGTTACAAGTCAAGTTCAAGAATTACATATAATTCTATAAGATATTCATGCCGAAGGGATGGATTTGAGTGAAACTTTTCAAGTGGCCGCTATCATTAAGAAGTTGCCTTCAGCATTGGAAATATTCCAAGAGTTATCCGAAGCACTAAAGAAAGGAAATAAATCTTGATGATCTGATTATTAAACTTTAAGTTGAAGAAGGCAACAAAACTAACGACAATGTGGCTAAGGCCAATGTTGTGGAATATAGTCAGAATATCAAGAATAAGAAGACTAACAAGAACAAGTTGGGTCCAAAAAGAGGGGTCTCCAAAGAGCAAATCAAAATTTAAGGGAAATCCTTTAACTATGATTAAATGGGTCACAAAGCTTCAGAATGAAGATTATTGAAGAAAAAGGAAAACTAAGAAGCTAATTTGGCAGAGAACATCTCAAAAGATATGTTAGAAATTAATTTTCTACAGCATTTTTTGAAGTGAAGCTGTTGGACTCCAATCTAGGAGAATAATGGGTTGACACTGGTGTAAGTCGACATGTATGCTAATATAAGGAAATGTTTATTTCCTTTAAATTTATAAAAATGGGTGAAAAGTTATATATAGGCAATTCAGCCACGTTTGAGATAGAAGGTCAAGGAAAAGTAATTCTGAAGATGACTCTGGGAGAGAGCTGACTCTAAACATTGTTTTATACATGCTAGAAATTCACAAGAATCTAGTATTTGGATCACTGTTGTACAAGTATGGATTTCAGATGGTGTTTGAGTCAGAAAAAGTAGTTTTTTTTTCTAAAAATAGAATATATGTGGCAAAGGGATATGTATCCGACAGGCTGTTCAAACTGAATGTAATGGTTGTAAAACCAAAAAATAATAAAGCTGTTTTTTCTGCTTATATTCTTGAGTTTTCTAATCTATGACATGGAAGATTAAGACATGCTAAATATAATGCTTTGCATAAGTTAATTAACATGAATCACATATCCACTTTCCAAATTGATGTGAAACATAAGTGTGAATCTTGTGTTAAGGCAAAACTAACAAGGTCATCATTTCAAAGAATTAAAAGGAATATTGAACCACTTTATACACTGTGACATATGTGATTTTAAATCCATACAATCAAAGCATGGAAATAAATATTTTATTACCTTTATTAATAATTGCACAAAATTTTGTTATGTGTATTTGTTTAAAGGCAAAGACAAAGCTGTAGAGAAATTTGTGCATTATAAAAATGAAGTTGAAAATCAACTAAATAAGAAAATTAAAGAGTTGTGAACTGATAAAATTGGTGACTATGATGTTCCATTTGAGTCACTTTGTGAACAATATGGAACTATACATCAAACTACAACTCCTTATTCACTTTAATCTAATAGAATTGCTGAATGAAAAAATCATACCTTAAAAAAAATGATGAATGTAATTTTAATAAGTTCTAGACTACCTCATAATATGTAGGAGAAAGTTGTTTTATCAGCCAATTACCTTCTGAATAATGTACCATGAAAAAAAGTAGAGAAACCCCCTTTATGAATTATGGAAAGGTAGAGTATTTTCCTATAAATACTTGCGAGTGTAAGGGCATTTTGCTAAAGTGTTCATTCTTCTACCAAAGAAGGTGAAAACTGGAGCAAAACTGTAAATTGCATTTTCATTGGTTATGTACGTAATTATAATGTTTATTAATTTCTTATGTATAGGCCAAATATACCATATATTCATAAGGATATGACAACTAAATCTAGAAATGCATCACTCTTTGAACATGTACTTCCTTGTGAATTCAATAAGGATTTAAGTTTGATTAAACAAAAACATGAGGCTATCATTGAAGATAATAGGACCAATAATAAAGAGCAGTTCAAGATAGTGAAAAAAGTGTTGATTCTAAACTTAAACGTAGTAAAAAAACTAGAATGAAAAAAAATCCTTTAGTCCAGATTCTCTGACCTTTTTACTAGAGAGTAAACGATAAAGCTTTATTGCAATCACTTTGTGGAAAGATGCTATTAATAGTGAAATTGAATCCATATCATAGAATCCTAACAGGAGATAGTAGACGTTCCTCCTAGATGTAAACCTCTAGGATCCAAGTGGATTTTTAAGAGGAAAACAAAAGATGATAGATCAATTGATAAGTATAAGGCTAGACTTGCAATTAAAGGTTATAAGCAATAGGAAGCATTGATTGGTTTGACACTTATTCTCCTATAATGAGAATAAATTTCATTAGGATAATAGTAGAAATTATAGCATTGCACAATTTTAGAAGTACATCAAATGAGTATAAAAACAACCTTCTAAATGGAGATTTAGATGAAGAAATCTACATGGAATAACCTAAACGCTTTATAGCTCCAGGATAAGAAAAGTAAGTTTGTAAATTAATAAAGTTGTTATATGGCTTGAAACAAGCATCAAAATAATGACATGAAAAATTTGACTATAGATGATGGCAAATAGTTTTAAGATTAACGAATGTGACAAATGTATATGTGTCAAAGAGACATAAAATGGTTATGTCATTTTATGTCTTTACATTGATGACATGCTAATTGTTGGGAGTGATGATAAGATGGTAAGATTTACCAAGAATATATTAAATTCCAAATTTAACATGAAAGATATGGGCCTAGCAGATGTCATTTTAAGAATTAAAATTTCAAGGACATCTAACAAACTTATTCTAAGTTAATCACTTTATGTGGATAAAATTCTTAGAAAATTCAATAAAAATGATTCTGCTATAGCTAGAACACTTTTATACACAAGTTTGCATCTATCTAAGAACAGAGATGAAGGTCTCTCCCAGTTAGAATACTTTAGAGTAATAGGCAGTTTGATGTACCTAAAAAGTTTTACAAGGCCAGACTTAGCTTATACAATAAGCAAACTAGCCAGATATAGAAGTAATCCAGGAACCAATCACTAGAAAGCTATAGTAAGAATACTTAGATACTGACACTATACTCATAATTATGGGCTGCACTATATTAGGTATCTAGCTATACTAAAAAGTTATAGTGATACAAATTGGATATCTGATGTAAAAGACTCAAGGTCTACCAGTGGCTACATGTGTACACCAGCAAGTGCTACTGTTTCGTGGAAATTATCTAAACAAACGGTGATAGCCAGATCAACAATGGAATCTAAATTCATTGCATTAGACAAATAGGGTGAAGAGGTACAGCCAAAGCCTGCACCAACAATTTGCCTACATTGTGATAATCAATCCATAAGTGGAAGGGCACAGAGCAATATATATAATGGTAAGTCTAGACATATACATCGTAGACATAATACTGTCTCCTAAAGTTATTTCTATTGACTATGTAAAGTCTAAAGATAACATTGTGGATTCGCTAACCAAAGGGTTAAAACAGAGAGCTAGTAGAAAAATCATCGAGGTGAATAAGACTAAAGCCCATAGAATGAAATGTTTATCTTCCAAAGGAAAACCGAACCTAGCTAACTTAAGATCAAAAGAACTAGGTTCAAAAGAACAACCTAATTGTAAAATAACTTGTTGAATCACTGTAGAGATGACCCTCTTGTCCATTCCTATAATGAAAACAGTGATGCCATAGTAATAAAGGATAAGCATACTTTTAATGATTTCTTATGTATTGGGAATCTAGTTGGGAATCCAAGGACAATAAGACAAGTTACTTATGATTAAAAAATCACCTATGTGAGAGATAAGTAGAGTCACTTCAAAAGGGCTCAATTCTTATAAACTCTTGCAAAATAAGGTAGATATTTAGGGCCAAAATGAAAATAATCATGAGAACTCAGAGTGTTACAAAAAATTCCTGTGTGAAATATATCATTGTTTAAATAAACAGAATAGTTCAAAGACATCACGTCTACTAGTTAGTCAGTAAAGTAAATTTATTTTCAAAGGGAAGGTCCAAAGATTGAGACCTACCTATCCTATGTAAATTTTGATAGCTGAATTCTATCACCAGAGGCAAAATGATTTTGATATCAAAACAATCATTTTTGTATCTTTCACCAATTTTCATTCAAGTGGGATTATTAGAAAAATATCATAAGGTGGCTATTCTAAGGCCAATTTTGAGCAAGATAAATATTAGAAAAACATATGTGCATAGATGATTTAGAATCTGCTCTGTGAGCTCTTTGCAACGAATCATAGAACACTCAAGTTGGACCTAGATGAATGAGAAATTAGATCTCAAAGAGTGCCCATTGATGTGAAAAAATGAGGAATTTTAGTTAACTAATGCCTCCCCTTCCCCAACCACCCCCCAACTCCATCAAAACCTATATATATTGGCTTCCATGATCAATTGAGAAACACATCAAAATCTTAGTGATTTTTTTCTCTTCTCTCCAGCAAATATTCTATCTTTAGTCTTTAGTGTGATAGAATTCACATTTTTGTTTGAAGTTAGCTAGAATAGTGAGGTTGTACTGCCGATACCATTTGAATCCATTATATCATGTGAGACAAATACCAATATTATTCAAGCACCATTGTGAAGGTCGCAAATCTATTTTAAAGACACTGTAATTTTACAGACATATCGGGTTGGTGAAATTTTTTAATATTATTGATTTAATTATTATATCTTTCCTATTTCAATTATTATTATTATTATTATTATTATTATTATTATTATTATTATTATTATTATTATTTTATGACAAGTGAATAAGAGATTTATTAGTAAGCTTAAATGCATTAAAAAAATTTTGTCACCAAAGTTATATACAATATCTAAGGAATATGTCTTTTAAGCCGAATCACTGAAACCCCCCAATCTCCTCTAAAAATTTAATTAGTTTATTTTTACATATAAAATAGACAGTCTTGTATCACTTACAAATTAATAATAATATCACTAAAGAAACAGCCACCACTTAGCTTTGGATGGCTGTCTGCTTGAGGATTTTGGATACGTATATACATGTTAGGTAGAAGATCGCTATGCCCCGCTGTTCTGACATAAAAAGCGAAAGCAGATGCTATAATTTAATTTAATTGTCGTGATGGCTACGTATTGGGAGATCAACAACCCAAACAAGTAAACTAAAAATGAAAATTTGGCACATGGGTGTTTGGACTGCCTTGCCAACACTCTCAAGCCTGATCACATGTACTGCATATTAATATGTAGGATCCTATTTGACAGACAATCAGATTGTAGTATTGTCTTGTGCTGAATTCACTAACCGTTGGATTTATTCGGTATCACAGTTGTACTACAATTTTATTTAATATGTATAGAGTGTACATGTAACCTATGAGTACCATCACGGTTACAATTAATAAAATTTCAATTTAACACTTTACTTGAGCATAACCCTAATAAAAGAGTGATTAAAACACCCCCAAAAAAATGTCAAAATGATATTGTTTCAAGCCATTCTTTTTTTTTTTTTAATTTCAAAATACTTCCAAAAAAATTATTTCAATAAATTTTTATCACCTTTTATCAGGGTTATTCACAAAACAGTTTTTTTATTTCAACAGTAACATAGCCCAATGGAGGTCTAACGAATAATGCATCTAAGAACATAATTGGGGATCGCTTTAAATTGTCAAATCACTTATTTAATAATTTAAAATCTAAAAAGTGTTTGGTAAATATATTTAAAAATTGGTTTTTAAATAATCTGATTCTCAAGTGGTTAAATTTTCTATTGATTCTTAAAAGTTACTTATAGTAGTTTTGCAAGATGTGATTTTTTTTAATTCAAATTTTGGAATAAATATAATTAATATCTAAATTTTATAATATAAATTTAAAGACTAATGGGCATTATTTTTCCAATCCAGCGACTTCATCTGCGATTGGTCAACATCAGAGCATAATATTTCAGGTGTCATTAGATTCAAATTTCTTGGATCTGCATATTAGTACAACATTTTTCGACAAAATAGGTCCCATGGTGGCAAAAATTACAAGATGGACGAGGGGCTTAAAATGCCACCATTAAGATCGAAGAATTATGAATCTGGTGATACCATTGACAGAGACTGAACAGCAAGAATGGCAAATTCTTATTTGTTTTACAATTTAATTTGTCATTAATATCAATTAATAGTAATTACTATCATTTTTATTTGCCATTCATACAAGATAAACAGTATCACTAATATACAATTAATATTACAAATCATATCCATTTTGATAATCGCGCAAACAAAGCACACTTTTACGATCAACAGTGCAAACATGTTAAGTAAGTAATTTAATAATTGATTTTCTCATAATCCATTTTTATCAAATATCTTATCAAATTATTATTAAAATTGATTATTTAAATATTTGTGTGAGAATTGATTATTTGGAAAGCCGAAGCAATCCAAACATGCCCCACCTGCATGTGACAATTTGATATTTTAATCTAGCGGCGACCTGCTGCGCTTAAGTAGTTAAATAATCCAAATCAGAGTCAGAATCGTCGGAATTGTAAGTTTTGATTTTAGTGACGAATTCATTCACTCCAGGGTTCCAGCTCTATCCCGGCTATTAATGTTGCATGCCAAGTGCCAACACATCATTAAAAAATCTTCTGTCCGACTCGAGTCTTCTAGATCCATCTTTTTGGGAATTAGATTTGGGAGCCCTTAAAGAATTACATTTCATGTAACTTGTATTTATGTATCTGGTGTGTGGACTTCGTACCATATACTGTTTGTAGGTGGGCTTCAGAGTATAGGAGTTTTAGGTGATTTTTTTTTTATGAGACTTTTTTTATTTAGCAACTTTAATATTCATAAAATAAAAAAGAGTTAAAAATTCATTTCAATTTTAGTTCTTGAATTTCAACAAATAATCAAAAAGATTCTAAAAAAAACCTAAAATTTACTATTAGAAATTTTATAAAAATAAACAAACAAATAAATGAGAACAATACTATTTTGAAATAGAATATTTAGAATGGTAGCATATAGAAAGTTGAAATTATGAATTGATAGTTAGATAATGTATATGAACTTTGTATTTCAAGTAACTAATTTTTTTTTTTTGAATGATCTAATGCTTTTAATAATATTTATTATAGAGAAGAGAACCATAAATTTTTCACCTATGATTTTCTAGATTATAAGATTTTTAATAGAAATTAAAAGGAATACTCAAAGTCAAAGATTCTAATGTTGAATAATCAAGCTTTTTTAAGAAGTTGAAAAGGTAAAAAAATTTACTTATTTTTATTGGAAAAACTAATAATGAATAAATTAATGGTTAGATAATATTATTAATTATATCTCTTTAACAATAAAATAACTAATTATAGGTTTTTATATAAAAAATATTAATTTTTAATTTTAGGATAATTATTAATTAGAGAGATGTCTAATAGATTTTTCTACCATATATTTTTTTAAAAAAAACTTTATTAACTAGAGAATAATTAATAATACTAAAAAAAAAAGAGGTCTTTCTAAAATTTAGAGCCTTAGGCAACGGCTTTATTCTCCTATACTTAAAGCCACCAATGTCTGTTCATGTGTGTGGGTATAAGATATGTGAAATGTAACTTAAGTTTTTGCCATTAGATTTACAAAAATGAATGTGAAGATTAGATGGCGTACCTTTATTAATTTCATTAATATTTTATTCTCTTTCTTTATCAGTATTTTATTCTCTCTCCTCCTTTCAAACCGAATTTCCCATCTCTCTCTTCTCAATATTGTTAAATTTAAAACTACTCCATATTTCTTTGTATAAAATATAGATGGTAACTCTAAAAGTAATTGTAGATTTTAGTTCTAAACCTTAAATTCTTACCAAGTTCTTCACTTTTAACTGCTAAGAAAAAGCAACAGCTATATATGCTGGCAAGTGCTAAAACTCTTCTCTCGACTCTTGAGTATTCTTGATATGCATAGATATATATCTTCTTCATATGTATATATATGTACATAAATATAAATATAAATATATATAGAGCAAAGCGTTCAAGAAATCTTAATTAAATTGAAATTTGTAATATTCTAACTAATTTGTATTCAAAACAAGTCAAGATACGGATATAACATGATCTTTTCATTTTTTTTTGACAAATTTTATACGATTAATAAATAGATTGACACGATACGATAAATAATAATGCTAGACATCAACTGCGATTATACATTTATGACATGAATATCAATATAAATTGCGGTAATATATTGAAAAAGTAATTAATATATATACTGAACATTAAATTAATTATTCCTGTCATAACTATATTGGGTTATAAACTTATTCATATTCCATTTACGTCATGTTAACTTATTTATGACCTATTTTTAAAGATAACATTGACATATTTATTATTTTTAAACTAATTTTTTATTTTTTATTAAATATGTTAAATGGGTCAACACAATTAATATTAATAAACGGGACATATCTGACATGATTGATAAATAGAATATGTGTATGTTTGCTTAAATTCAACCTGACACAAATGTGATATGATTGTGCAAATTCATATATACAAAGACACGCATATATATATATATGGAGAGAGAAAGAGAGAGAGAGAGGTCCTAATAAAAGCACCTGCACGTTAACTAAAGTGAAGGATTCTAATTAGAGTTATTGGATTTGAATCCAATAGCTCTTAAGATTTTCACATGTTAGACCTACATATGCTATATGTAGATTTTAAAATGAAAAGGCAATAGGCTAATACATTTAAATACAATGGCTCAAATCAAGATCGGGTACCTTAGTCAAAATGCAAGATCCCTTTGTGTGTGTGTGTGTGTGTGTGTGTGTGTGTGTGTGTGTGTGTGTGTGTGTGTGTGTATTACATTAGCACCATTCTCAATTTACAAACTTCAATTCTTTTGGATAGGATTGACATCCACCCGACTTTATCTCTCCTTATAATTTATTGCATAAATATTGGGTTTTCTTACAAAAGTAATAGTTTAGAAGTATGGATTTCTCCCACTCAAGCGTTTACTTACTCATTCAAGGAAGGAAGTGTGAGCCCCACTAGGTCCTACTCATTTTTAGAGTGAGGAGTGAGATTTCTACTCCCACCTCTTACTTTTTTACTCATCCCATATTAAATATAATATGATTATATTTATTTAAGATAAAATAATGTTACATTTATTTAATAATAATAATATCATATTTATTTAGATAATACGCTATATTATTTAATAATTTTAAATTGTTAAAAAGAATAATAATAATATAACTTATTTAAAAATAATATTATTATATTCATTGAGAATTAATAATATTATTATATATTATTTTATTTGAAAATATACTATTATTATATTTATTTAAAAATAATATTATTAAAAAATATTAATAATAAATATTTTATTGTAAGAAGATATTAATTTTGTACAATACTATTAATAATAATGTTTCATTTGTGTTGCTCTTATCAATTATTTTAATTTACATAATTAAATTTAAAATTAATAAAAATTATGATTTACATAATTAAGAACATTTATAATTATTTTTAATGTATAAAATTAAAATTAGTAATAAAACAAATAGTCTATTTTACAAATATTTTTTTTTCACTTCATAATTAAAACCTACAATTTTTAAATAAGGATAAAAGTGTAATTTAAAATAATTCACTCTCAATCTAAAACAAAGAAAACATATAAATGGGATTTTGATTCTCATTCCACTTTCCCACTCTAGTGTTAGTAAACAATATACTCTTACTCATTCCACTCTTTCAATCCCAAAATTCCTATTTCTCAAGATTCTCACGGCAATATGACAAGCAAACAGTACTTATAGGTATTTGATTTAAATATCATACAACTCCTTCATTTGTTTACGACATTTTCTCATTTTATTATTGAAGTCAAAGGTTCGAATAGCATTACTTCTACACTAATATCGATTGACTTTTATTTAATATATTTTAAATTTTATTATGAGAGAGATTTCATAAAGTAGTGTTCGAAAACTACTTAGTTAAGCGCCTAAAAAATGAAAGAGTTGAATTTTAATATCTATCACAAAATTGAAAATTTTTATGTGTCAGGCACTAAGTCCTAGGAAGTCTAATCTGCACTAAAAATTTGAAATCGCAAGTTTTACATATTTATTCCATGAATCTAACGTTTCATTTTGAAACTTGCTAGTCTCTCAATTCAAGTCATAAGTTTAACACATCACCAATAATGTTCTCAACAAAGTCAACCGGATTTTCTCTCGTTCTTCAATATGTCTCGGCCTCTCGGGGAAAGAAAGATCATATTCTTTTGAAAGACAACAAGAAATGTAGTGGAAAGTTTGAATTTTAAACCGCACTATAAAATTGATTACTCATCCCCAATACCTTTGAAAGGAAAAAGAAAAGAAAAAAAGAGAGAGAGGTATGAAGTAATGTATAGATGGTGAATATCCAGCGAAAAAGAAGTTTCTAGATTTAATTTTTTAGTTTAATAGTCATATTCCCCTTCCTTAGATTTTGGAGCAATATGCGTTATCAAAATTAGTTATCACCAGAACCAGATGTCTTCTTCTTTTAGAAAGCCGAAGGAAGTCCAACATAAAAACAATACTTGTCTAATTAAGGGTATCTTCTCTTGGACAAAACTTTTTAAGTAAAACATATATAAATATACGTGATTATATCTATAAAATATAGTCCTTCAAAATCAAAGATACATTTGTCAAAAGGTGTGTTCACAAAGGGTTGTAATGGTGAGGATTTTTAGTCAATTTCATAATTCCAAATCCATTATATCAATTATAGTCAATAATGCACCAGCAATCGAGCTCAAGGACTTCTAATAATTAATAAACACTAATCCATATATATATCAAATGGGGTATTAAATAATACCAACATTAGAGTAAGAAAGTTGAAAAAGGAAGTGTCTTCCTGTTGAAGAGGGACCGACCTTGAACCCCAAAACATGTGGCATTAATGGCTTTATTGACAGGATTTGACATCGCAAATTTGGCAAAATTAAGCATCCATGATACGTGTTTCTTAACATCTTAAGCCCTCTTCATTTCAATTGCTTCTTCTTGTATGATCTTAGCTAGCTAGCTGTCCAATTGTGAATTGATTGGGTGTTGTTCATGGGGTAGCTGGCATTACTTGCACTTGAGCTGTCTTCAATAATACTTCCATTGACGCCATAAAAACCCTTTCTGCGTAAGTTTTATCACAGCTCTAGAAAGAGTCCAAATGGCTCTTTTAATCCTATACAGAGGCATGCACATATTTGAATTGATTGATGATCGACTTACACGGAGCAATTAGTGTTGGAGAAAAATCAATTTTTTAATTTTTTATAAAAACTTTTATGACCGATCTCATACAATAAATAAGAATTCATAATTTAGAAATCATACTTTAAAAATCTGATAAGATGAACAATCTTTACTTTTTCCGCTGAAGTGATTTAGGCTCCCAGATCACGATCTGTCACCACCACGTTTGTTAGATCATGATCTGTCACCAAAAATTTTCCAGGTTATGACTCTTGACCTGTGGGCGTCTTTATCACTACTAAAAGCAACTAGTAAGAGAAAATTTTTCTCTCAAGATTAGAGAGAAAAAATCTTTTTCTCTGATCTGTATAAAATGGCTACTCTCTTTTTTCTTTTGGGAGAAAAGAAGCCTTTTTATATTTCTGTTTAGTGGAAACCCTAGGCTCCATATTTTAATATATTTAATTATATTAAATCAAATTTGATTTAAATTAAAAATAATAAAATCTAAAGTAACATTACTTCTTCTTGTCATGGGAGCCCACCTTGTAAAATAATACAAGACCCCTTAGACATAAGCACATTACATGGAGCCTCCCACTAAATAATATATTTAGGTTTTTAACCCAAATAGCTAGTTATCTTACTTATTAATCTAGTAGTAGTGCAGTCAATTAAATGAGCTAACCTAGGGATCATATGGGTACATACAATAGTGGCTACAATAATTAGGCATATAATTAAACTAGCCCAATTATTTAATTCCAAATCTACTCCACTAAAAGATTGGAACTGACCTCCATAATTGTATGCTATTTAGGATAGTGTTCTCGAATAATAATTCGACCCATGCTACATTGATTTCTTTACTGCATAATCCTTTGTACCACATCATTAATTAAATCGATATCTCAACTGTCTAATCGATTTAATTACATCTTATTCATTGATACTTATAGGTTTTCTCTAATGATCTTTTTCAACATACTAAATATGTTGACACACTTTGGCCAGAGAATTTTATGATCAAGTGCTGAAAACCCATCAAGAAATGTGTCGTACAAATTCTATATTGTTAATCTATAACTCTAATACTCATAATTGCCTCCACCAAGATACCGAGTAATCTTAACCATAAGTGTGTGTCGTGCCCATTGGTAACTCAAATGGAATAATAATTACAATCATGAAATCATAACTAACTCAAGATTAAGATTACAATAAAATCAATGCCTATGATATTTAATAAATCTGATAGTCATTTCAAAGTTAATTAAATCTCATCTGTGATCCTATTCAATGTAGTCGTACTACATCAATAAATTCATACATGATTAAGACAAACCATTCAATGATTTATTACAGTCTATACCTAAATAAAGTGTCCAACTTTATTTATCAACTGTGAACATAATTTATTTAAAATTATAAGATAACTTGTATTTATATCTTCTGTGAATCCAAATGGTGATCACATAAATACATATAATATGATCAAATAGATTTTACTCAAAATATTAATGCAATTAACATATTTAAATAAAATACCTTATTTATTTTATTAATCAAAAAAATTATTTATTACAATTAAAAAAACAAATATGTTTTTAAAGAGCACATCTTCCCAACAATGAGTCCGCATCAAATACAAGTTATTACATAAATTAAAAATTGTCCTTTATGTCCATGTATCTGTGATGATAATATTAATACTGTCGTCACTTGTATAGACCCCTCCAAATTCTAATTGAGTGCACAAAATCATAATTGTTTGGGATTCGTAAAGACTATGAATTATTTATTCCTGCCATGTACGTGCATACCAAGCCATCAATGGAGTATCTTACATTTATGATTTGCAAATAAAGCTACATACATGCGGCAACCAATTATTCCAGTGAAGGTACTTCTTTGTTTGTTTGTTTATTAACCTTTCTTAAGAGTTCGTATAAGATTTAAGAAAACTCTTTGAAAAGGAAATTATCCACCGATCACTTTTTTTTTTTAATTTTTTTAAAAATACATAATTTTTTTTTTGCTGAATTCTATTTGAAGTTATATTTTTTTACACCTATCTACTTACGTCTTTAAACCGTTAAAAGAACTAACAGAATATTATATAAATAACTTTTTCACCCTCAACTGTAAAAGATAAATTATTCACTGACCACTTATTTTTTTTAAAATTTTTCAAAAATATAAAATTCTTAATTCTTTTTTGTTGAACTCCATTTGAAGTTATATTGTTTTGTACTTGTTCACCACTGTGTCGTTGTGAAATGATAATTTTACCCTTATGATGTCAGCAAAGTTTTAATGGTGTTATAACGAGAGTGGATCAATGAAAAAAAATATTAACTTCAGGTGGAGCGCTGCAAAAAAAAAAGAATTGTGTATTTTTGAAAAACAGTAAAAAAAAAGATGGTCGATAGATAATTTTCCCTCTTTAAAATTAAAAATTTCTCTTTTGAATTTTTGAATTTCAATAAAATGTACCTCTTCGACTTTGGTCTAGCGGTGGGTTTGTGCTCACAAAATAGAGGATATAAATTTTAGAGTCTGGGGACTCAGTCACTTAAATTTTTTTTTTAAATTGAGTAAAGTAAATATTTCCTCGATTAAATATTAGTGGAAGTAAATATCTATAATCCTCGATTAAATATTCATTGATGATGAATTATTAATTCTAACACTACCATCATTCTCTATCTCTTGTCTTTGCTTTTTCAATGTTTCATTATTGATAAACCAAAACTTATGTTCAGCTGGTCCAAATCAGTATCGAGTCCTCAACTCTACTTTCTATGTATCTCACTTTAAAATATAAACTATTATTTAAAATACAAACTATTATGGCAAGCGTACCCCCTATTTTGATTTGTATCGACCAAGATGGTGATGTATCCACAAATCTTATTGGCGACGGCATATTAACTATTTCTTATGTGAAGGGCCGAAAGCTGGCGTTGCATTGAATAAGTGCTTCATCATATTTGTTCCTTGCTACCATAACAAATGAAGTTATGATGTAATTATGGTCTAAGATTGACTTTCGACACCCTTAATTTGGTGTATTGAGGTGTGTAGGATTTTAAAATTGCAATTGATGTTAAATAAAATGGTAGTTATCATATAAAAATTTGTAGCTGTGTGGTAACGACTGCTAGTTGAAAATTGAAAGTATATTTAGAAAAAATGAATTTAAAGTTTTTCTCAAAATTATATTACTAATTAGGGTCTAACTATTTCTTTTTAAAGATACCCTATCTCATAGCCTAAACACTATCGGATGGTTAGAAAGTTAAAATAAATAAATAAATAAAATATGATCGTTCGACAATACTCAAATGGGGTATGGTACCTAATCTAGCCTACTGATTAATATATAATTTAATGAATTATTTAAGGTGGGTTCTCATAACTTTTTTTTTATACTTAAATTAGTAAATTAAATTTCTTCCATTGATCCAAATATAATTATTAAACTAAATAGATGGTGAGGAAATCATTTTCTTTCTAACGAAAAAGTGAGACTAGTATTGGTTTTTCTGTAACAAGTTTTAAAAATAAAAAATTTGTTGGGTTTTGCAAGCCCACCTGCCAAAGCGTCGTAGCCCAACTGTTGGACAACTAAGTCAGTCATTCGTGTGCCATAAAATAAGTTTTTTTTTTTTTTTTTTTTTTTTAAAGTTGCTTCATTAAACTGAAACATTACAAGAGAAATGCAGTGTCAGCAGGCATCTCTTGCACCCATGTATAAGACTCCGAGCGACCAAGAGGCATTTTAGCAGCATTATGAGCTGTTGAGTTACAAGATTTTGGAATATGTTTCACAGCAAACACATTTTTCTTATAAATAAAATCACAGATTTCATAGATAACTCAATCAATCTCCAAATTGCTACTAATTCTCCTTGACATGAGCCTAATGATATTAACTAAATCAGACTCGACCACTAGTGGGTAAGCCGACCACTAGTTGGATAAGCCCTAGATTCTCTGCTAATTTGATACCTTCCAATATTGCACTAGCTTCCGCAAATTCAATATCACCGAAAAAATACAAGACGAATGGTGGAGGTGTTCTCATTTCCACTCTTGGTGCCATAAAATAAGGTTTTGTTAACATTTATGTATGCATAATGTTGATTTTGATGATAACAAATAAAATTAAGAATGATTAAATTTTTAAAAGCTCAAATTACTTTTTATACATTTTAAATAAATCATTGTTTTCACATTATAAATGTTTTATATTTAATGAAAAAATGATTTTATGAAATTGATTGTTTTTCAAGTTTATGGTCTAATTGAAAGAATTTTGAGAACTTTGAAATCAATAAGCATTGCTTGGAATTCTAGAGAAGAATTTATTTAAAAAGTTTCATATAGTTTTGGGCCACAATATAATTTTATAAAGTTTTGGGGCAACACAACCATTATAGAAAATAATTTACTGTAGCAATCACTGTTGCAACAGCTAACCGACATCGAACAAAATTGGAGTTTAGTTTTTGGAAACCAACAATGATCTGACATCTTGAAAATGAGTATCCGGCAATTTGAAAATCTGCCAAATGCTAACTTGGACTAGTCAAAACGACGATCCGACTTTGAGTTAACAGCGATTCGACTTTGAGCAGAAAGTCAATAATGGCTATTTTTTAGCTCCAACTATAAATAAACTCAATCAAATTCAAACAACAATAATTCCAACGATTATCATTGAGCATACAACTTTCATTGAACTTTAAATCATTGTATTCATCTCATTCATTCACACATTGAGTTTTCATTTGTGATCAAACACATTGTGTGAGAGAAATTCATTTGTAATCCTTTCTATAAAATCAAGTTAAGAGATTGTAAGTGTTGGGATACACTTGGGTTAAAAGATTGGGGATAATCTCTTGTTGTGAAGGTCCATTAAAACCTTAGAAGTCAATTGTAAGCATTTGAAGCCTTGGAGGCTTGCTAAGTAAAATCGTCAAGCTCGGTGAGCTTAGAGGCGTGAACGTAGATGGGGATTGCCGAACCACGTAAAAATCCTTGTATTTGTTTTCTCTTCCCTTAGTCATTTATTATTGTGCTCTATTGAATTTATTTTGTTTTCGAATTTATTAAGTCATTAGATTGAATTGTTGTGTGGTTTGCTTAGCCTAAGTTTTTAAAATCTCAATTCACCCCCCCTCTTGGGTTGCCTGGTTATTATTTTAGGTTTAAGGCATAGAGTAATGATACAATTATAAACAATTGTAAAATATTTTTTATGAATTTTTTTTTAAAATTTTGGAATAAACAACAAATGGATAATATCTAGTTCTGTTTTGGATGTGTGTTCACTAGAATTATTGAACAATTAAATATCGTGATAGTTTTAGTTTAGTAATTAACATTATTCCATATAACTTCTTCAATAAATTGAACCTTTTAATAATTTTATACGAAGATAAAAGTTTATAATTTGGATGGGATTATTTAAACCCACTAAACTATTCACTAAATCTTAATTTTTTTATGATTAAAATACTCTTAAATTAAATTATAAATATGGACATTAAAATTTAATTAAAAAAACAAAATTTTTACTTTTTGAACCCATCTTTACATTTAACATAGTTTTGTTAAATTTTAACCATATTTTTGTTAAACTCTAATCAATTAGAGGCGTGATTCTTCTTCCAAACCATATATTTTTATTAATTTGGTACATATGATTGGATTCAGGGTAACAAAGTTGGTGGTTTTATTGTAGTTTCTAACATTTTTGATAACGTTTTGTTCATACAATCGAACAACAGCCTCTTTCTTGGCGGCAGGACTTCCATTTTAGTGGAATCAACTCTCTCCATTGCTCTTGTAAGTCTGACTTGAATTTTTCTTAGCAAGTAATTTCACTAGTGGTTTCAACAGATAAGCTGAGAACAAATGTTTGCCATTAGTTTGGTTCAATATACTGTTTGAATTTGAAGTGCCTGTTTCATTAAAAAATAAAAAATAAAAAAAAATAAAAACTAAAGGTAATTGCAGAGGATCTATTGAGTTCTTGTGTCCTTTTCGATGCTGTCAATTATTTATTAAATGGAAAATTTGGACCTTTGGAAAAAAAAATGTCAAGTTTTATTGTGATCATCTTCTAATGAATGCAAAATGCAAAAACTTTCTTAAAAGAAAAAAGAAAAAAATTCAATGAAACATTTATTCAGGGTTTATAAATGAATTTAACGGGTTTAACGAGTAAAAGTACTATTTTTATAAAAATTGAGTTTAGTAAAAGAATATTGAGTATTTAAGTGGGTTTATCGAGTAAAATTTAAAATTTTAAAATTTGAGAATATGTTTATTTATTTAAAATTTAAAATTTTAAAATTTGAGGATATGTTTATTTAATAAATAGATTTAGTGAGTTGTTTAATAGGCCCAAATAGCCACACCCTTTATAACTAAATAAAAACTATAAAGGGATCTCATGATATTAATGTTGTGTTTACTTACCAGATTAGAGAATTGGAATCCGGAATCAGAATCATTGACGACATTTACTTCGCAAAATAGAGTAAAGAATTGGAATTAGAATCAGAATCATGGAGCCCACCATAATTTGGGAATGAAGAATGAAAGACTCCCCTTAGGAATAAGTCTCCCATTCTCTAGATTGACCATTTTACCCTCCCCAAAATTCAAAATATCCATTTTTTCCTCATTTATAATTAATTAATATATTATTATAATTAACTAATTAATATAATAATATATTAATAACAATAATCATTAATGATTATAGTTTTTGAATAAACACAATAATTAATATATTATTATTATTATAATTAATTAATTAATATACTATTATAATAATTCTCTTATTATAATTAATTCATATATAAATTAACTAACTCATATAATTATTACTATTAATTAATATATTAGTATTTTAATATATATTAACAAAAATTATTAATAATTATAATTTTTGAATAAATAATCACAATAATTAATAATATGATCATTATAATTAATTTACATAATAATAATAATAATAATAATAATAGTTATTTATATAATTAACTAAGGGCATTTTAATAAGTTGAAATAATTCTAACTTATTCTTATAGCTTATGTAAATAATTTATTCTAATTCTCATTTTCTATTCCTATTTCAACTCATTTTTATTCCATTATATTTTATTTTAAGCTCATTTATATTACTAACAACTAAATGCAGTATAAATTCAATAGTATAACTCCCGAAACATGATATCAGCAATAATGTTTTAGTGTTGCAGTTGGGTCTAGCAGACTGAGCCTACTCCTACAACTAGTTCCCGGTTCGTGTTGAAAGGACACTGTTATTGTCCCTTTCAATAAGCTTTGTTTCGGGGTGGAATTCCCCCATATTTGTGTAATCATTAAACTTATTTAAAAAATAATAATAACAATTATCATTCAGGTCTCTTTAAGTTACATTTAATATAATTTATAATCAGAATAAATTTACTTACTGGCCCACATGACCCCACTATTTTGTTACTCATATTTACACTGAAAAGTTTGATTGTAAGTAACTTAAAAAAATTATTATCATAAAGTTCTTACTGTTTCATATTACTCGCAACAGCACACAACTTTTTAGTTATTGCGTCATTAGGTTTAGTTATTAATTGCAATAACTGTTTTTGTGAGCTTACAAACTTATATTTGAAATTAAGATATATTTATGCAATCGTTATTACTTCTAACAAAAATGCTGTTACTATTAACATAGCGCTTGTTACTGACAGTGGCAAATTAACAATTGCATAGCAATCTTAGATGGACTCACTGTTTTCTGAAAAATCAAATTACATTTTAAAAGACCAAATTGACATAATTATAATTTGACTGTTTTACTTTTATAATACAATAACACTAAAATTTTCCACAAAATTGTATACTACGTGATGTAATAATTTAGAAATTTAGTTTATGTCCATAATAACTAACATTTTTAATATGGAACTTAATACTTTTCAACAAAATACTTCATTCGTAATCTTACATAACTTTTTGAAGATTAATAATTAAAGTGATAAAATAAGATCAATAAATAAATTTAAAAATGATGAATTTTGTACAAAATAAAATATTAAATAAAGTGACAGTTGGAATAATTTTGTGACTGTTTCAGTGCTTTTACCTTATAAGGATAAAGTAAACCGTTTATAGTAGCTTTTTTTTAAAGGTTAAATTTTGATAACTCAGATTATATTTAAGGACTCACCTATATTTAAAATGCATGCTGAAAAGTTAAGCTCAAATCTGGAAAAGAAGACGTGTACTACAAGTCGTTTGGAGAAGTACATTGGTAGAATAAGTCGTTTTGTAGAAGTATAACATGTCGGTTGAAGCAGAATCAGAAGCTACTACAAGAAAAATAACCTACAATGATAAATAAAAACTGTTATCTGGAGGGGTGGATGATAATTGCACGTCTGTTATGGTCGGTAGAGTTATGAAAAAATGACAGACAACAATCCGTCACTACTACTTGTCAAAAGTTTATTATACTACTTAGGAGTGGGCATTTAGATCGATTGATCCAAACCAAATTGAATCTGAAATTTATTTTCAGTTTGATTCGATTTAGGTTGAAACTTTAAGCCCATTTGAATTCACAATTCAAAACGGATCAGATTATATTTCAATTTGGATTTAACCGGATCTGAATAACCAACCTAATCTTATTTCAACAAAGTAAATAAAAAATCTCAACAAATTTAAAATAACACATATTTGTCATTCGATCAAACCATATTAATTTCAAATTCATAAACATACAAACTACCCACTCATCTACAAGTGCGCCATGTCCTCCTCTTCCCCTTTTTTTCTTCTTCTTCTTTTCCTCTTTTTCTCCTTTTCTTCCGCCACCGCCAAATCTTTCTTCTTCTTCTTGAAGTAGCCTTCTTCTTCTGATCTCCCCGGTCCTTACTTAAGTTGCCGCCATCTCTCACGCAGCCGTTCCTGTTAGGGGTGTTCGCGGATCGGATTTTGCATATTGAACATCAATCCATATTCAATCCACGATTTTGCGGATTATAAATTTTTAATCCAATCCAATTCATAGATTAGTGAATTTTAATACAAATCCAATCCATATATCTGCGGATTTGATGCGAATTTGACTCAATTTATATCAAATCTACCATTTTGCAGATTGGTTTGCAGACTAAATTTTTTAATTTTGTTCTATCCATGAACTAATTAAATAAAAAAATTAACATAAAAATAATTTTACTACTGATTAAATTTAAATGTAAATAAGATTTACATAAATTAATTATTTAAATAAAAATAAAAAATACATTCAAAGTTTTAAAATGTAACACACCAAAAAGAAAAAATCTCATTTGTTTAGGAAGTTATATTTATTTTTTAATTATTTTTTATTTTATATTATTATCGTATAAAATATAATATGGTATTAATGTAACCATATTTTAATTTATTTATTTATTAGTAAGAACTAATGTCATATTTACAACATTAATTAAATAAATATTTTTTACTTTTGCAGACTCCTGAATTTTTACGGATTTATAAAAGCAAATCTATATCCAATCTACTGACTGCGGTTTTTTAAATTTATAATCTAATCCAATCCACATATCGAATTTTTACAGATCAGAATTTTACAAATCAAACGGATTGGATTCTGAACACCCCTAGCTTCCTGTCCACTCTCCTCTTTGCAAGCTACAAATTTATTTACTTATATTTTGTTAATTGTTAGTTAAATTTTTTATGGTAATTATTAAGTATAAAATACCTAAGATGCTACATAGTTAAGTTTTTTATGGGATTATGAGAACTTTTTTGTTAATTAAATAATTTTGATGGGATTTTAGAAAAAAATAAATCTGGTTAGGATTTACAGCTAAATTGAACCCAAAATTATAACCCCGAATGTTTTGAACAAATTGTAAGCGAACCGAAACCGATTTACCTACTTCTAATTTACTATTGGAGGGAAATTGAATTTTTTTTTCTTACTACTTTAAAAATGTTTGGCGTGAAAATTTAAATTTTATGAAATTAAAAATTACATGATAGGACTAATGTTATCTATCACAAAATTCCTTTTAAAAAATTGATTATTCATTTTATTTTTTAATTTCATAATAAAAAGTTATGCAGTTTTAGCTTCTTGAATTTAAAATTTAAATTATAAAATCTACTCAATGCGATCAAAATATCAAATGCAAAACCAATAAAGTAAATTAGTGGACTAAATTATCTATCAAAATCACTATAAGTTATTCATCAAAATATCCAAAATACTTATAAATTTCCAACATACAATCAAAACTCATCATGCAATAGTTAACAAATATTCCAAAGTCAAGCCAACATAGCTAGCAAAGACCGACCCAAAACCACAAAAGCTAAGCAAAACGTAGTCCATTATTTGTAGCCACAAAATTCAATTCAGTCGTGATATTTGAACCTTTATTATGTTTCAACAGTGCCTGCTTTTCGATTAGAGCCATTGAAAATTTTAAATTAATTTTTTTATAATTTTTTTTCTTCAACTTACAGCACCTACTCCCAAATTTACCCTTATTATAACTTTTATTTTTTTTTCCAAGCACCCACCATATAAAACTTATAAAATCTATTTAAAAAAATTCTCATAATCACTATAATCTCTCTTTTTCTTTTCAAAAGTTTTATCTATCATTATTATAACCATAAAAAAAATTTGATATTTCTTTATCACACTTTATTGAGTACTGTAAATTAATTTTTTTAATGACTACAACAATAGAGTATACAATATTTAAAAAGAAATAATAATTTAAAAAATTAAAAGAAATTAGGGTTTAAGAAATTATAATAGCTAAATTAGGCATCACTAAAAATAATCATATGAGTACACTTAAAGGTTATTTACCTTTCTAAGTCATTTCATTTAAGAATAAAATAAGTATTAATATAAAGTAATTATAAAATAGGTATTAATATAAAGTGATTAGTGGAAGCTGGTGAGATATAACGAGAGGTTCAAATATTACAACTCAATCCAACTCCAAAGCTGAATAAAATGTATGCCACTTCCACAATTACTGTTACAGGCGTACAAAAAAGAAGAGAAATCCTTCACCTCAATACAGAGTGACCACTACCCAGTGGATAACAAAGAAGAAAAAGAAAGAAAATTAGAATGCAAGTGGGCGTACCTGCATGCCTGAATCAATCCTCCAACAACTTTGTTGCAACTTCGATTTTGCCTAGAGCTTCATCCTTCAATACGTGCAGCGTAATTGGCTATTATGTGCTTATAGCCTATTAGAAGTAGTCAAGAAGGACTGGGAAAATTCAGAAGCTCTATATCGCAATGTCAAGCCAAACAGTCTAACACATAACGGGCATACACACTTAGTTTGACTAGATTCAGCATAACTTCAATAAAAGAAATAATTAAACCATGGAGCATGCAATTATTCAACAGAAGTACCTGATATATATATTTAAAAGAAATGGATATACAACATTACAGCTTTGCACTCAGTTGCTCTTCCACATGATCACTTCCATCAAGTTTGGTCATCTATAGAGAACTGAACCTCATCTTGCAAAATTAACCAAGAGCTCCGATAGGTTACTGTGTCCAACACATTAAACAAATAATGCAGCATAAAATATGAAAGCTCAAATAATAAATTACAGTTTGTATGTGTTATTGAGTATTATTAGTGGATTACAATTGGCGTGTTTTATTAAATGGAATATGATAGGTGGAACTGAGTATGAGTATTATAAATAAATATTAAATCTATTATAAAAATTAATCAATTTTTAATTAAATCTGAGTTTTCTTCATTATAAATTTTCGTTGTCAATTTATAATATTTTTTTCCTAGAAGCGCAAGTTAAAACAAAATCTAACAAATTACTGTATCAATTGGTATTAAAGCCTTACTATGCATCTAGGCCAAACTTTCCTAATCACCATATCTTCCATACCCATCCATCACACACAAACCACTCAAATTCTCCACCACTATTTTCCATTAACCAAAAAAAAAAAAAAAACTCCAGATTGAAACCCCAACCCGCCACTGTATTTACCACCACTGCAAATACAACTAACCACTTTACAAATTTCCAAACCACCTATCTCCACCACTGTCCATCTCTATTTAAAAAAAAAAAGCAAAAAAAAAAAAATTCCGATTCATCAAAATCACCACCGCAGCACACCAAACCAATGTCATCTTCTAGTCGATTTTGCCTACAAACCGCCAAGACTCTTTCAAGTCACAGCCACCGACACGTTCTTCGTATCTCCAGCCACCATATTCCATCAACTCTGGTCTCATTTCCAGTCTCCAGTCACCAAATCAAGTAAATTCTTTGTGGGTTTTGAAAAAAAAAAAGAGAAAGAAGTTAGCAGAAGAGGACGAGCTGAAGGAGGAAAAGAAAAAAGCTTGTGAAGAATTAAGAAGCCGTGAGGTAAGAGGAGGAAGAAGGGAGTTTAAAAAAAAAAAAATCGTGAGTGTGTGTTTTGTATTTTGTGCAAGAGGCGTGAGAAGAGTGAGAAGAAATTTTTTTTTTTTTGAGAAAAGTGAGAAGAAAATATTACAAAAAAAAGAAGTGAGTTAAAAAAAAAAACGTGAGTGTGTGTATTTTGTGAAGTGTGCATTGAATTAAAAAAAAAAAGTGTGAGACGTTTTAAAAAAAAAGGAGGAGCGTGAGCGTGTTGCATCTTGTGTCTCGTACATAGATTTTAAGGAAAAAAAAAAGTGTGTTGTAAAAAAAAAAAAACAAAGAGAGAAGGAGAAGAGAGAGACGTGAGGAGTGAGAGAAAAGTAAGGAGAAAATATTAAAAAGAGGTGAGTGTAGGGTTGGTAAAATTATCCCGATCCGGTCTAGATCTGTAAAGATTTGGAAAAAATCTGGATCCGTATATTAAAAAATACGGATCTAAATTCTTAAAATTAAGATCCGTGTAAATTCGGATTTAGATCCGGATGTCAATGCATCCGAAAAATCGGATATTCGGATCCGCATTATTTTTTAATTAAATCATTTATTAAATTAAAATTAAATGAAAAAAATATATAAGTAAAATGAAAAAAAATAGTAGGATTAATTAAAAAATTATAGAAGTTAAATTAAATTAAAAAATATATTTGAATCCACACTATTTTTTAATTTAATTATTTATTAAATTAAAATTAAATGAAAAAATATATAAGTTAAATAAAAAATAATAGGATTAATTAAAAAATATAGAAGTTAAATTAAATTAAGAAATTGTTGGGATCTACTTTATTTTTTAATTAAATTATTTATTACATTAAAATTAACTAAAAAATATATAAGTTAAATGAAAAAACATAATAGGATTAATTTAAAAATGAAGAAGTTAAATTAAATTAAGAAATATATTGGGATCTACATTATTTTATGTGGATTTATGGGTTTTTTATAATTTTTTTTGTGGATTTGTGGTGATGTTAGATTTGAATTTATGTTACTCTTGATGTTTGATTTATATTGTGATATTTTTATTTGTGACTTTATGGTATTGTATGTTATTCTAAATATTAAATTGTTGATTGTTGAATTATGATTGGATTTTATTTAATATTATTAGGTAAATTGTTGAATTTTAAATTAAATTTTAAATTATTGAATTTTAATTTTTATAAATCCGGATATCCGGAATATCCGTCCGCAATCCGTGCGAATTTTACCCGCATCCGGATACAAAAATATCAATCTGGATCCGAATTCGGATGCACCTACATCCGGATCCAGATCCAAATTTTGGAGTGGGTATTAAAAAAAAAAGAGTATGAGAGAAGTGAGAAGAAAAGATTAAAAAAAAAAAAAGGTGAGTGGAATTCTAAAAGAAAAAAAAGAAGAAGGGAGAGGCGTGGGTGTGTGTATCTTGCGAGGTGTGCTGTGTGCATGAGCAGGGAATTAAAAAAGAAAAAAAGTGAGTGTTTTGTGCATAACACTGTTTGTATAAGTGTTTATGCAGAAGTTTTGAGAGTTGTGAGGCGTGAGTTGTAAGTAATGCGTGTGTGAGTGGGGAAGAGAGATTACACGAGTAAAAAAAAAAAAAATTGTGTGATAAAAAAAGAAAGAGGTTTAAGTGCGAGTTTGAGTATTTAATTTTGAGTAAAGAAAAAAAAGGAGAGTTTAGATTTTTTTTCAGAAAAGGGATAGAACTTAGGAGGAATAATTGGGAGTGAAAAAAGAAAAAAGAAAAAAGAGGTTTTTTTTGGGTAGTTTATTCTATAATTTAAAAAAAATCAGAATTGTGTTAGTTTTGTTTTGTATGTATATTTGTTTATTTACTTGAATTGTGAAAAAAAAAACAAGAAGAAAAGAAAAAAAAGAAGAAAAAAGTAGAGAGAAAAATGTCAGACGAAGAATCCAACCAAGCTATGGGTACATTCACAACAAGAGAATTAGTTGTTGCACTTGAAAGGAGATTACAGAATTTAGAAGTCATGTTTACGAATTTGACTCAATACTTCCTTGGCAGGCAAAACAATAATTTCCAACAACAAAGGCGAGTTGAAGTTGGAGCAGAACCAAGACAACCCAATATTCCTCAAGGAAATTTCAGAATTCACCAAAATCAACTTTTCAATGAAGATTCTAGTAAAGATGATAAAGGACCGGTGCCACTAAAAAATAACCAAGGGCCTCGGCAAATTGATTACTGAATGAAAATTGAAATTCCACAATTTGATGGCCTATTCATGATCAAGGAATTTCTTGATTGGCTAGCTAAAGTTAAAAATTTCTTTGACTATTGGGGGACTAAGGAGCACATGAAAGTCAAATTGGTGGCCTATCGACTCAAAGGAGGTGTGCTTGCTTGGTGGGATCAATTACAAACAATACGAATTCGACAAGGAAAGCACAAAGTTCGAACTTGGCAATGCATGAGATAATTAATGATTGAGCATTTTCTTTCTCCAGATTATGAGCAGACACTTTTCAGCCGGTATCAACATTGTCGGCAAGCCAACCGAACAGTACATGAGTATGTTACAGAATTTCACAAGCTTGCTGCATGCGTGGATGTTTTGGAGACTGAAAATCAAAAGATTTCGAGGTTTATTGATGAACTTCGTGCCAATATTCAAGATGAAGTATTGAAGCATCACACTATGTCTAGTGCAATACAACTGGCCTTGAAGATTGAAGCACAACTTAACAAAAGAGGCACCCGTATTCAAGTTTCTTCACAGTTTTCTACACCACCACAAAAGCCTGACTGGAATAAAGGAAAGACAATAGCCAGACCACATGAAGAACTACCTAGGCCAAATTCCTCTCAGAACCAACTGGCGGGACGATTATAAAATGAACCATTGAACAAATCCAAATCCACCAATCCCTATGCAATCCCAAGGGGAAACAAAAGTTATCGTTGTGGTCAAACGGGTCATTACTCTAATCAATGTCGACAAAGTAAACCGGTCAACTTGGCCACACATGATTATGACATTGAAAAAGAGGAGTATTCGGAGGATGATGAGTATAAAAAAAAGACACATCAGAGGAGTTCACCTATGAAGATGAAGGAGTATTATTAGTAATAAGATGACTAATGTATACCCGGAAGAAGGATGAGAGCGTTCAATGACATAACATCTTCAAAACACGGTGATGGTCAACCAACAGGTATGTGATCTTATCATCGATAGTAGAAACAGTGAGAACATAGTATCCAAGACCATTGTAGATAATTTGCAATTACCAACTCAGTCACACCCATTTCCATACCGCATTGGGTGGATTAAAGATGTCGGCGAGACAAAGGTGCCTGAACAATGTCGTGTTCCTTTCTCTATAGGTAAGTATAAAGACGAAGTATTGTGTTATGTTGTTGTTATGGATGCTTGTCATATGTTATTTGATCGTCCTTGGCTATTTGATTTAAATACAATGCATAATGGCAAAAATGATACTTGTACATTTTATAAAGACAACATGAAATTTATTCTTGCCCCAATGAAGCAGTCTAACACTTCAACATGCTCAAAGACCAGGAACAACCTTCTTTTGGTGCCCAAAGATGTTATTGTCTCACAAAGTGTACCAAATTCAATTCAACCTTTATTGGCAGAATTCACTGATGTTGTTCCTGATGAATTACCAATTGGATTACCTCCGTTTAGAGATATCTAGCACCACATTGATCTTATTCCTGGAGCAAGCTTACCAAACTTACCACACTACCGCATGAGCCCTAAAGAATATGAGATTTTGCATGAACAAGTTGAAGATCTTCTCAAGAAAGGGCTGGTTCAAGAAAGTATGAGTCCTATAGCTGTACCCACACCCCTAATTCCAAAGAAAGATGGAAGCTGGAGGATGTGTGTAGATAGTCGAGCAATCAACAAGATTATGGTACGATATCGATTTCCTATTTCTCGATTGGATAATATGCTTGATAGATTGGGAGGGTCAAAATTATTTTCTAAGATTGATCTGCGAAGTAGGTACTATCAAATTTGGATTCACCCTGGAGATGAGTGGAAAACAGCGTTCAAAACTCATAAAGGTTTGTACGAGTGGCTAGTTATGGCCTTTGGTCTATCGAATGCTCCAAGCACTTTCATGAGGTTAATGAATCAAGTATTTCAACCTTTCATTGGAAAATTTGTTGTTGTTTATTTTGATGACATCTTAATTTACAGTCATAGCGAGGAAGATCATATTCAACATTTGAGGGAAGTATTTGAGGTGTTACGAAAAAATAAATTGTATGCCAATCTTAAAAAATGTAGCTTTATGAAAGACAACTTAATTTTTTTGGGCTTTGTTGTGAGTTCAGACGGAATCAAAGTCGATCAAAAAAAGGTGAAAGCTATTCGAGAATGGCCGACACCAAAGACAATTTCAGATGTTCGAAGTTTTCATGGCCTCGCAACCTTTTACAGATGATTTGTGAAAGACTTCAGCACCATAATTGTACCACTTACAAATTGTTTAAATAAAAAACAATTTGTTCGAACAGAAACAGCTGAATAAAGTTTTACGGCCTTGAAGGATAAACTTACAAATGCACTTGTGCTTACACTTCCTGACTTTAACAGGATTTTTGAAGCCAATTGTGGTGCTTCTGGAGTGGGAATTAGAGTTGTTCTATCTCAAGAAACAAAGCCAATCGCCTTTTTCAGTGAGAAACTCAGCGAAGCTAGAAAAAAAGGTCGACATATGAGCAAGAATTATATGCAATTGTTTGCACTTTGCAACAATGGGAGCCATACCTAATTAAAAAAGAATTTATCATAAACACGGATCATCAAGCTCTCAAGTATCTCAACAGTTCCTCTAAAGCCAGTCGAATGCATGCGAGATGGATTGCCTACATTCAGAAGTTCACTTTCTCTCTCAAACACAAGTCAGGCCAATTGAACAAAGTCGCTGATGCACTGAGTCGCCGAGTTATGTTATTGACTAGTGTTCATAATGAAATAATTGGTTTTGATTATTTGAAAAAATTTGTATGCAGATGATGAGGATTTTCATGAAGAATGACAAAAGTGCACTAGCGGAGTTATAAGTAAACACTAATTACATGTTGGATTTTTATTCTTTGAAGATCATCTATGTATTCCACGAGGATCACTAAGAGAACATATCATTCGAGAGCTACACACCAAAGGTCTAGGTGGTCACATGGGACAAGACAAAACCATTTCATTAGTAGAAGCTCGATATTTCTAGCCTCATCTCAAACATGATGTTGAGAAATTTGTCAAACGTTGTTATACATGCAAGATTACAAAAGGACAAGTTTAGAATACTGGGTTATACATGCCACTTCCTATTCCAAATGCACCTTGGGAAGACTTGTCCACGGATTTCATTTTAGGATTACCACGAACACAGAAATGTTCGGATTCTATCTTTGTTATGGTAGATCGTTTTTCTAAAGTGGCTCATTTTATTCCATGTAGGAAAACTTCGGATGCTACCTACATTGCCCAACTATTCTTTCGAGAAATTGTTCGTCTACATGGATTGCCAAAGACAATAGTTTCTGATCGAGATAGCAAATTTCTTAGTCATTTTTGGCGTATTTTGTGGAGAAGACTTGATACAAGTTTCCAATTTAGTAGCACTTGTCATCCACAAACAAATGGGCAGACTGAAGTCACCAATCACACACTGGGTAATATTTTGCGATGCTTGGTTAAAGAAAACCCAAGACAATGGGAGAATGTTTTACCACAAGCTGAATTTGCAATAATGTGCCAAAATCGTTCTAGTAGTAAATCTCCATTTGAAGTTGTTTATATTCGTCCTCCATTGCACACTTTAGACTTGGTTCCTTTACCAAAGCTTCCTGGAATGAGCGTTATTGCTGATCACCTAATCCATAAAGTGATCAATGTACATGGAAAGGTAAAAAATAAGTTAGAGGAATCTACTGCAAAATACAAGGCCATTGTTGACAAGCACAGAAGATCTAAGTCATATAAAATGGGTGATTATGTCATGGTACGTACATCTGCGCAAAGAGCGAGTTCTCGCAGAAGAATACAGTAAGCTCAAACAGAAGAAAATTGGTCATTTCTGCATTCTTCAAAAGATTAATGATAATACCTATATCATCGACCTCCCCGAACACTATGCCATTTCTGACACTTTCAATGTTCAAGATTTGTACGAGTATCATGGTCTAGAACAAATTCTTTGACTAACTTGAGGACAAGTTTTTTTTAAGAGGGGGAGAAACTGATGCAGCATAAAACATGAGGACCCAAATAGTGGATTACAGCTGGTGTATGTTATAGAGTGTTATTAGTGGATTACAGTTAGTGTGTTGAGTGTTATTAGTGGATTACAATTGGTGTGTGCTATTGAGTGGAATGTAGTAGGTGGAACTGAGTATGAGTGCTATAAATATGTGCTAAATCCATTGTAAAAATCAATCAATCTTCAATCAAATCTGAGTTTTCATCAATACAAATTCTCGTTGTGAATTTGTAATATCTTATTCTCTCTGTGAAAGCGCAAGTTAGAGCGAAATCTTCCAAATCGCCGCGTTAAGAAATAAAAATCCTGCAGCAGCCTTTTAATCACTCATGGGATGGAAATGGAAAATTTTCAAAATTTCTTTCTAGCAGGCCGTAAAATCATAATGATACATAAATATAGAAAACGTTATGCTATGTAATTTAAAAGAATGTAATACAAAAAAGAAGTTAATCAGTTATCTTGAGGTCGATGATCCAACTATTCTTAAGAACATTAACAGCAATAGGGAGGCCAGAATCCAAGGTTTTAGCAAACTATACTTTAGTCTTCTCTTCTTATTTATTCTTCTTCTCACCATTTACTTCACAACAAAAATAAATGATTTTAAACCCTCTTGTATTTTTAGGAAACTTCTCTTTCAAAAACTAAAATAAACAAGAGCTTAAATTGAGGTTAAATTCTCCATTTAATTTGAGGCTTATATTAAACGAGAGGAATAACGAAAACATACATTTGACTTAACCAAATAGTCTCTATCAAACATGCAATTAAGAAAAAATGGCCATATCATATTAGGAGGTCAACATATTTTGATTCCTAAATATAGCTAACAAAATTCTGCATTAACAGGATTAAATAGATGATAGTTCAAATTTAACAATTATTCCATCAAGCAACATGCCAATTTTAACACTCAAAGAATCAAACTGGATCGATGGTAATTAAATGTAAGAAAAATATTTACCAGCAATGTAAATTACCCAAATTGTATAACAGAAAAACTAACTTTGCAGCTGTTGGAGAAAAATCAGTTTTTAAATTTTTATAAAACTTTTTAGGACCGCTCTCATACAATATATAAGAATTTGTAATCTAGAAATCGCACCTTGAAAATCCGATCTGGCTTTTTCCGCTGAAGTGATTTAGGCTCCTAGATCACGATCCATCACCACCACTGTTGTTAGATCACGATCCACCACCAAATAATCTTTCAGGTTATGACTCAAGTTTGATATGCACTTGACGTGTGGGCGCCTTTATCACCACTAAAGCAACTAGCACGAGAAAATCTTTCTCTCAAAATTAGAGAGAATTTGACCTGTATAATGTGGCCCCTCTCATTTTTTGGGAGAAAATAAGCTCTTCTATATCTCTATCTAGTGGAAACCTTAGGCTCCATTTTTTATATTATTTAATTCTACTAAATCAAGTTTGATTTAAATTAAAAATAATAAACCAAAAGTAACTTACTTCTTTCTTGCCATAGGGCCCTACTTTATAAAATAATATAAGGCCCTTTAGACACAAGTACATTACATGGAGCCTCCCACCATATAATATATTTAAGCTTTTAACCCAAATAGCTAATTATCTTTCTTATTAATCCAGTAGTGGTGCAGTCAATTAAATGAGCTAACCCGGGGATCATTTGAGAATATATAAAAGTGGCTACAGCAATTAAGCCTGTAATTAAACAAGCCTAATTATTTAATTCCAACTCTACTCTACTATAAGATTGGAACTGACCTCCATAATTGTATGTTCGAATAATAATTCGTCTCAAGCCACATTGATTTCTTTACTGTACAATCCTTTGTACCACATCGTTAATTAAATCGATATCTCAACTGTCCAATCGATTTAATTACATCTTGTTCCTTGACACTTACTCGTTTTCTCTAATAATCATTTTCAACATATTAAATATGTTGACACACTTTGGTCAGAGAATTCTATGATCAAGTGCCGAAAACCCATCAAGAGATGTGTCGTACAAATTCTATATTGTTAATTTATAACTCCAATACTCATAATTGCTCCCACCAAGATACGGGGCAATCTTGATCCCAAGTGTGTGTTGTGCCCAATGGTAACTCAAATGGAATAACATTTACAATCATGAAATCATAATTACCTTAAGATTAAGATTATAGTAAAATCAATGCCTATGAGATTTAATAAGTCTGACAGTCATTTCAAGATTAATTATATCTCATAAGTGATCCAGCTCAATGTAGTCATACTACATTAGTAAATTCATACATGATTAAGACAAATCATTCAATGAATTTACTACAGTCTAAACATAAATAGAGCGCCCAACTCTATTTATCAACTATGAATTTAAATTTATTTAATCATAAGATAATTTATATTTATGTCTTTTGTGAATCTATATGATGATCACATAAATACATATAATATGATTAAACGGACCTTTTTCAATATATTTATGCAATTGAAAATATCTCAAATATTTTATTAATCAGAAAATAAATTAATATGCTTTAAAAGAGCACATAATCCCAACAATCTCCCACTAACTCTTAAAGCATATCTGGCATATAGCACCTGCTCTAGGGCTCTAAGTGCAGGTTATAAAGGTTTCCCACTGATGGCCATTGTAATAAGATTTGCCATATGGCATCTAATGCCCCATTTAAGTTACTGTCATATAACCTTTCTACACTATTCCCTTGTAAAATGATACTTTCTCTCAATATGTTTTTATTTCTTGTGGTTCCTTGGTTCCTTAGATTGAGCTATTGCACCACTATTATCACAAAATAGTTTAAGGGGTGCAGTTACTACAGTTACCACCTCAAGATCTTTTTAGGAACTTGCAGAGCCATACAGCTTCTTTTGCAGCTTTAGATGCAGCTATGTATTCAGCTTCAGCTGTGGAGTCTGTGATACAAAATTGTTTCACAGTCCTCCAACTAATAGCTCCACTTCCAAATGTAAGCACATAACCGAAAATTGATTTTCTGTAATCCTTATCTGACATAAAGTCAGAATTAGTATAACCCACTAGAATAAGTTCATCACTAGAGTATATAAGCATATAATTTTTTGTTCTTTTCAGATACTTCATTATATGCTCGACCGCAGTCCAGTGTTCAAGTCCAAGATTAGATTGATCCCTACCGCAAAACAAATATCTGGCTTAGTGCAAAGCATGGCATGCATGAGACTTTCCACAGTTTCTGCATAAGGAACTCGTCTAATTTTTTTATCTCTTTAGATGCTTTAGGTGATTGATCCTTAGAGAATACAATTCCATGTCTGAATGGTAATAAACCAGTCTTGTAATTTTTCATGCTAAATCTAGCCAATATCTTGTTGATATAGACCGCTTAAGATAAAACTAAAGTTTTATTCTTTCGGTCTCGCAGTAATTTGATATTAAGAATATAAGTTGCCTGTCTCAGGTCTTTTATATCACATTATTTTGCTAATCAACTCTTTATTGTAGTCAATACTCCTATATCATTTCCAATCAGGAGAATATCGTCCACATAAAGAACTCGGAAGACTACAGATTTTCCCTGAATTTTCTTGTACACATATGTTTCATCAATATTTTGAATGGAGCCAAATGATTTAATCGCTTAATCAAATCTGATATTTCACGATCAGAATGCTTGCTTCAATCCATAAATGGATATCTGCAACTTACATACCATGTGTTCTTGGCCTTTTTGTACGAATCTATCTGGTTGCCGCATGTAGATGTCTTTTTCAAGATGCCCGTTAAGAAACGATATCGTAACATCCATTTGCCAAATTTCATAATTTAGCACTGTAGAAATAGAAAACAGAATCCTGATGGATTTAAGCATAGTAATCAAAGAAAAGGTTTCCTCATAATCGAAACCGTCTTTCTGAGTAAATACTTTGGCTATTAATGTTGCTTTAAATGTTTCCACCATTCCGTCTACTCCTCCTTTTCTTTTGCAGATTCACTTGCAACTTATCGGTTTGACGCCATTTGGTGCCTCTACAAGTTCCCAAACTTTATTGGAATACATAGATTTCATTTCTTGATTCATGACCTTTTTCCAAAATTCAACATCTCTATCTACTAGAGTGTTGTAGCTAGTGGGATCTTGTACATGTTCAACTGAGATCGCCGTATAGGTTTCTCTCAATAACATGTATCTCGCAGGTAACTTAGTTACCCTCCCACTGCAACGAGGTTCTAAACGTAATGGTTGTTTAGGGATAATCCTGTGTTGATCAGCTGGTTATTGTTATTCTTCATGTTCTATAACAAGTGTTAAAAGCTGAGCATCAACCTGATCTATTTTATTTCTCTAGTTTTACCTTACTCTTAGGTTATAAGTCATTATATAGTCTTCCTCAAAGAAAGTAAAGAATATGTCTATAAATACATTCCTATCTTGAGGACTATAATACAGACTTTCCCTTATTCTTTTAAGATAACCTAAAACATGCAAGGTTCTGAACACGAATCCACATTCTCTACCTCTGATTCTAGTACAAATTCCTAGTAAACTCCAAATTCAAATGTATCTCAAACTATATTTGTGACTTTTTCATAATTTCTTGGAGTAATAGACACCGAGATAGACGAAACTAAGTTCAACAAACTTTGCAGTTTTAAATACTAGTATCTGGAATGATAAACCACTTAGTATATATCTTGTCTTATCCAAAAGAATCTTGTTTCTCCATTTAATTACACTATTGTATCATAGTGTTCTTTGACAACCCAATAGTGCTTAAATTCTCCATAGAGATATTCTTTGTTTCGATTATATCGAAGTACTTTTATGTTCCTATCTAATTGCTTTTGTCTTATCCACGTACTCTTTTGAATTTCAAAAGCAATGGAATTATGACGCATTTAGACAAACATAAATAAAATGAATATTCATCAACAAGATTGATAGAATACTCATAACCTCTTATAACATGTAAACTGATTAGTCCATATACATTTGTATGCGCTAAATCATCCAATACAATGTTATGCTTTTAGCCCAAAAAGAGCATCCTCATCATATTACTTTTCTAAATAAGATTTATAGAGTTACAATGATAAATCTTAATAGGCCAACAAGTCTATCATTAATAATTTTCTTAAAATCTTATTATAGTTTATATGACTTAAGCATAAATATCAGAGGTAATTTTGGTTAGAAGAAACATTTCTTTTCTTAAATAAATGCATATACTCTTTATCATTATATCTTTCTTTGAATAGATCAATGGATTTATATGATATAAATTGTCTTTATAAATAACCAAAAATAATAAATAGAAGATCCAAAATAACAGTGTACTCTTGTTTATTAAAACAAGCCACCGAAATTAAATTCCTTTAATATTTGGAATAATAAAGACAAAACTAATGTCTCGTAAAATTGATCTAGTCTTTCAATTGATATAAACTAGGATGTCCTCAACTGTTGCTTGAAGCTTTCTTCACTTAATCTCTTGGTTTCCTAAAAACCAAATAAATGAATTACAAATTAGTTATCTCAGAATTCACTATTGCATAAATCAATAGAAATTTGAACTAATTAGGAAGCTTAAAGATTTCATATACTTGATTTTAATAATCTTGGGACAATCTTTCTCCCAGTGACCCTTCTGTCCACATTTGTAACACTTGCCTTTTGGCTTGCCACTTCTTTTAGTGGACAGTTTGCCAATCCCTACTCTTTATTACTCATTCCTGTTTTTCGACTTAGGCCTTGAAGAGAATCCTTTTCCAGGAAGTTTTCTGCTATGATAAAATTCTTCTATGGCATGTAGTTCGTACATTAATTCAATTAAGGTCATATCTTTATTGTTTAAGATATAGCTGACTTTAAACTCTTTGAATGTATCAGGCAAAGATTGAATTACCATGTTAATCTTTGTTTTATCATCGATTTGAACACCATGAATCTCTACCTCACTCAAATAGTCCATCATTTTGAAGACATGTTCACGAACTCTTATGCCCTCGTCCATCTTAGTGCCTGTAATACGTTTTAATGCTGCTTCTCTGGCAAAATAAGTATTCTGCCTAAACATCTGATGAAGACTAGCCATTATTTTATTGGTTGTTTCCATGCTCTGATGTTTCTTATGCAGTTCCACAGAAATCGAAGCCAATATACAGCGCTTAGCCAATTTGTTAGCTTCGCACCATTTCTCATAAGGCTCCCTCTGATTTCTTTAATCGTATAACATTGGTTCTGGAGGGCATGACTGGGTCAACACATATTTGCAGCCTTTAGCAGTGAGAATATTAAATAGATTACATTTTCAATCTAAATAATTTTCGCCAGTGAGTTCATTTTTAACAAGGATAATTAATAATGGGTTGATGGAAGACATTTTCTGAAAAAAAATAGACGTGCATAAATACTTTGAAACAATATTCACAATAAATGACAAAAATGTAAAAAACCATAAGTGCATTTTAATTTATTGTAACGATAATCTAGTACCGCTTTGACAAGCTGTCCGTTAGGGAAGTCATGTCTACACTTATTAGACCCAATTATCTATTGGATTATTTACTTTCATGTTGAGACATGATAAATAATTATCGTTATCCCTTTGGGCCTAAATTTGTTAACAGAGCTTCGTTGGGAAGGTTAATAACAAATTTTAGTTGAGTGTATAACTATTATTTCAATCTATGTATTTTTCATATCAATAGTCACCATTGGAGTGAACAATCGATTGAAAAAT
This sequence comes from Atalantia buxifolia, assembly GCA_030444775.1. Taxonomy (NCBI): domain Eukaryota; kingdom Viridiplantae; phylum Streptophyta; class Magnoliopsida; order Sapindales; family Rutaceae; genus Atalantia; species Atalantia buxifolia. The sequence continues at coordinate 5,296,440 of CM059838.1, forward strand.
ATTTCAATTTTATCTTTGAAGAAGTTCATCAAATGAAATATCTAATATATATACCCTCCGAAGGGAGCATCACCGTATCATGAAGTCGAGGGATATATATAGTTTTATTATTGAACTAACAATGGAGCCCGTGGGAAAAATTATCTTCAATTTTCCCTCTCCCACTCAATATTTTAAAATTGATTTTTCCTTTTCAAAACATACATATTGTTAATTGCATGCTTCTTATAATATTATCTAGATTATATCCAATATTATTAAGCATACGCAAATTATAAACAATATAATGAGATTCATAATATATGAATGACATGTATCATTATGCATAGAGAGACACTACCTATTTTATATGACATGTTATCATTGCATGTTATCATTCAAAACATAACATATAGAAAAATAATTCAATAATCTTAATTCATACCTTTCCTAAAATGAAAAAAAATACATTAACCCTAAGCGTAATCTTCATTGGGCTTCTTGTCAATGTCCATCTTTCATAGGCTTGTCTTTGTTAATGGACTAGGGAAAATTGAGCTTTTAAATTTATTATTGGTCCAATTTTAATTTTAAAAGGAAATAAATAAATAATTAAAATTTTATTAAAATAAAACTTTTGGACCAAAAATAAATTTAATGTGTTCAATTTTATCTATGCATTTTAATCCATTAAGCCCAAATTTTAATTGGGCCTAAAACTAAGATTCATTAAGCCCAAAACTATTTTTGTACTTAAATGCAAAAAATAAAACATGTCTGCCCAAAGAAAAAATTATGGAACCATAGGGACCCCAATGATAAAAACTATTGAAAAACATATTTTTCTTCCTCTTTCTTCCCCAGCCGCTATCTCTAAAATCCTCTGCCAGCGTTCAGACGCCAGCTGACCTCCGACGCCGAGCCACCCGCCGCCACGTCGCTGGAAACATGCAAAGCTCGCGCGCTCAACTTACTACTCGTGCAGCGCGCGCTGCTGGGCACGCTGGCTGTGTGTGCTATTTTTTGTGCGAGCTGCATACGCTAGCGTGCGTTGCTTGTTGTGTGAGCAAAGACGCGCTGGCCACACACCGCCGCGCTTCGCCTGGTGTGCGTTGTTCTTTGTGTGCGTGTCGCATTCTTTGGTTGGCGGGCGCCGCTGAAAAATCCAGCCTTTGTCCCTTTGATCTGTCGTTGCATGATTAGTATTCAATGATTTACAAATTTCCTAGGCCAATTTTGGCTTACAAAATTTCTATAATAGTAAAATAAATCAAGAGGGAAACATAATGATAATAAACCACCCCTCTTGTTATAGATCCAAAGGAAATATACAGCAAAGAATCTAACCATGAATTAAGACAAACCATTAACATGCTTTATTCATATATTAAACAAATAATATATATCTGAATAAATCATGCCACTCTAATACATAAATATCAAGATTGATTTCATACGAAATTTTTATATATTAATATGAGATGGCTCTTATACCAATTGCTAGAGGAAAATCAATTTTTAAATTTTTATAAAACTTTTTAGGACCGCTCTCATACAATATATAAGAATTTGTAATATAGAAATCATACCTTAAAAATTTGATTTGGCGTTTTCCACTAAAGTGATTTAGTCTCCCAGATCACGATCCATCACCACTACTTTTGGTAGATCACGATCCACCACCAAATAATCTTTCAGGCTATAACTCAAGTTTGATCTACACTTGACGTGTGGGCGCCTTTATCACCACTAAAGTAACTAGCACGAGAAAATTTTCTCTCAAAATTAGAGAGAAAAATCTTTTTCTCTAATCTGTATAATGTGGTCTCTCTCTTTTTTTGGGAGAAAATAAGCCCTTTTATGTCTCTATCTAGTGGAAACCCTAGGCTCCATTTTTTCTATTATTTAATTCTATTAAATCAAGTTTGATTTAAATTAAAAATATTAAACCAAAAGTAATGTTACTTCTTTCTTGTCATAGGGGTCCACCTTATAAAATAACACAAGACCCCTTAAGCACAAGTACATTACATGGAGCCTCCCACTATATAATATATTTAGGCCTTTAACCCAAATAACTAATTATCTTTCTTATTAATCCAGTAGTGGTGCAGTCAATTAAATAAGCTAACCCGGAGATCATTTGGGAATATATAAAAGTGGCTACAACAATTAAGCCTGTAATTAAACAAGCCTAATCATTTAATTCCAACTCTACTCCACTATAAGATTGGAACTGACCTCCATAATTGTATGTTCGAATAATAATTCGTCCCAAGCCATATTGATTTCTTTACTGTATAATCCTTTGTACCACATCGTTAATTAAATCGATATCTTAACTGTCCAATCGATTTAATTACATCTTGTTCCTTAACACTTACTGGTTTTTTATAATAATCATTTTCAACATATTAAATATGTTGACATACTTTGGCCGGAGAATTTTATGATCAAGTGCCAAAAACCCATCAAGAGATGTGTCGTACAAATTCTATATTGTTGATCTATAACTCCAATACTCATAAATGCTCCCACCAAAATACCGGATAATCTTGACCACAAGTGTGTGTTGTGCCCATTGGTAACTCAAAAGGAATAACAATTATAATCATGAAATCATAATTAACTTAAGATTAAGATTACAGTAAAATCAATGCCTATGAGATTTAATAAGTCTGACAGTCATTTCAAGGTTAATTAAATCTCATATGTGATTCAGCTCAATATAGTCAAACTACATTAGTAAATTCATACATGATTAAGACAAATCATTCAATGAATTGACTACAGTCTAAACATAAATATAGCTTCCAACTTTATTTATCAACTGCGAACTTAATTTATTTAATTATAAGATAACTTGTATTTATGTCTTCTGTGAATCTATATGATAATCACATAAATACATATAATATGATTAAACGGACTTTTTTCAATATATTTATGTAATTGAAAATATCTCAAATATTTTATTAATCAGCAAATAAATTAATATGCTTTAAAAGAGCACATAATCCCAACAGCAGCAACTTTTCAAAAACGAAACTAGCATATCTAAGGCTTGACTTTCAAAAATGCAAAAATACCTTATAAGTTGTGAGGAAGCACCACTACAGCAAATGGATCAGTAGGTTCAACGATGAAACACTGGCAGGTTTGCGTAATAATAGTGGTCAAGACAAAGAAGAGTTCGTTGGCGGTGAGCGTAAGCCGCGAGCTTCATCCGATGCAGCAGAATCGTTGGCAGTAGGTGCTCACGCCAGTAGCAGAAGCAAGTAGCAGGTTCAACCTTGGCAATGAGCAGAACCAGTAGCTTCGTCCAATGCAGCAGGTCGTCAGCGGCAGCAACTTCATCTTAAGCAGGAATTTGATTTTCGACTGTTAAGGAGTGAGTTGAGAATTGATTTTGATTTTAGATCTAAGGTTTGATTTGGCAAGAGCATCTGATGAATTTATACAAGTAATACGTGTGCAAGTGAATATTGAGTTTTTTATATTACCATTTAAATTATGATATGTGTACAACGTTAATAAAATTACTAAAATAACTGGGTTTTTCATTTGTATGATTTAAACCAATAACCAAATAGATATACTTTTTTTTTTCAACTCTATGATTTAAACCAATAACCAAATAGATATACTTTTTTTTTTCAATTCTATGATTTAAACCAATATCTTTCTCTTTTTTTTTAAAGATTTATAATCGACCTGTGATTTGGTTCAGTTTTTCTGTGTAATAAGTTTTTTGTCCACTCCTAGTAAAATTAGTAGGAGTTTGTGAGCAAGTGAGAGTGTTTGAGAGAAAAGAGGTTGTGTCGTCCTAACTAGACAAAAAAGAAAGAAAAAGAGGAGATATTAGTCTGCCTTGTTTTATTGAACGATATAGTTTCACACAAGTTTATAAATTCAATTAAACAATGTTTTTTCACTAGTTTATTATTTTTTAATTTTTTAATTTATTCAAAAGTTTGGGCAAACCCAAAGTCAAAATAAATTCCTATCATTATTTTTTTATAGATAAAATATATATCACAGGTAAGTCATCTTGTTGGGATTATGTCCTTTTTTAAAAGCATAATAATTTATTTTTGATTAATTTTAGACATTTTCAATTGCATAAATATATTGAATAAGGCCCGTTTAATCATACTATATGTATTTATGTGATTATCATATAGATTCACAGAAGATATAAATAGAAGTTATCTTATGATTAAATAAATTAAGTTCACAATTGATAAATAGATTTAGAAGCTCTATTTATGTTTAGACTGTAGTAAATTCATTGAATGATTTGTTTTAATCATGTATGAATTTACTGATATTGTTTGACTACATTGAACTGGATCACATATAAGATTTAATTAACCTTGAAATGACTGTAAGACTTATTAAATCTCATTGGCATTAATTTTACTGTAATCTTAATCCTGAGTTACTTATAATTTCATGATTGTAATTGTTATTGCATATGAGTTACCAGTGGGCATGACACATACATGTAGTCAAGATTACCCGGTATCTTGGTGGGAGCAATTACTAGTATTCGAATTTGTATAGCACATCTCTTGATGAGTTTTTGACACTTAATCATAGAATTCTCTGGCCAGAGTGTGTCAACATATTTAGTATGTTAAAAATAATCATTAGAAAAAACCAGTAAGTATCAATGAATAAGATGTAATTAAATTAATTGAATAGTTGAGATATCGATTTAACGATGTGGTACAAAGGATTATACAGTAAAGAAATCAATGTGGCATGAGTCGAATTATTATTCGAGAACACTATCATAGATAACATACAATTATGGAGGTCAATTCCAATCCTTTAGTGGAGTAGATTTGGAATTAAATAATCTGGATAGTTTAGTTACAGACCTAATTATTGTAGCCACTATTGTATGTACCCTTATGATCCCCAAGGTAGCTCATTTAATTGACTGCGCCGCTATTGGATTAATAAGCAAGATAAATAGCTATTTGAGTTAAAAGCCTAAATATATTATTTAGTGGGAGGCTACATATAATGTTCTTGTGTCTAAGAGGCATTGTATTATTTTACAAAGTAGGCCCCTATGACAAGAAGACGTAACGTTGCTTTTGATTTTATTATTTTTAATTTAAATCAATTTTGATTTAATAGAATTAAAAATATATAAAAATATGGGACCTAGGATTTCCACTAAATAGAGATATAAAAGGGCTTATTTTCTCCCAAAAAAGAGAGAGGCCATATTATACAGATTAGAGAAAAAGATTTTTTTCTCTTTGATCTTGAGAGAAAAAATTTCTTCTACTAGTTGTTTTTAGTAGTGATAAAGGCGCCCACACGTCAAGTGTAGATCAAACCTTAGTCATAACCTGGAAGATTATTTGGTGACGAATCGTGATCTAAACAGTGAGGTGGTGATGGATCGTGATCTAACCAGCGTGGTGGTGACAGATCGTTATCTAACCAGTGTGGTAGGGACGGATCATGATCTGGGAAGCCTAGATTAATTTTAATTATTCATCTTCTCGGATTGTCAAGGTATGATTTTTTAGATTACGTATTCTTATATATTATATGAGATAGGTCCTAAAATTTTTTATAAAATTTTTAAAAACTGATTTTTCTCCAACACATATATCCTTGACAACTAAAAAATCTATCACGATTCTATGATTAAGTCTTAATATAAAAACCTGTTATCACTTTTCTATTATAATTTTGTGATAAAAAGTGAATTTTATCGAATATTTGTCATATCTAGGCCTGCTAACAAAAAATTTTCATATGGATAGTTATCATTATCGGTCATTTTTCTTGTGGTGCTTTATGGTATTAAGGCAAGGTGACATGAATAATGATTTATGTATTTTAAGAGGCACCGCTATTTCAGGGGATGTTAGTTTATCAAAATTAGAGTTGAATAAGATTTGTTAAGGCATTTAATTTTAGGTCACATAAGTGAGAAAGGCTTGAAAAAATCAACAAAATAGGGAATCTTTGAGATGATAAAATAGATCCCCTATGGTTCTGTAAAGAGTGTACCTTTGGTAAATCTACAAAAAAAAAAAAGTTCAAAATGGCAGTGCACCACACAAAAAGTACTCTAGAGTACATCCATTCAGATACGTGGGGACCAACAAAGGTTATGTCTCTGGGTGAAGATAGACACTTTTTATCTTTAATAGATGACTACTTTAGAATAGTACGGGTGTATGTATTAAAGAACAAAAATGAACTATTTGACAAGTTCAGAAATTGAAAAATACATTAAAATACAAATTGCTAGGAGGATCAAGAGATTAAGGACTGATAATGGCTTTGAGTTTCGCAATAAAAAGTTTGATGATTTTTGTGTAGCACATGTGACAGCAAGGCATAAGATAATTTGGCATATGCCTTAACAAAATGGCTTGGCAGAAAAGATGAATAAGATACTAATGGACAAAGTGGGAAGCATGTTGATCCATTTAAAGCTTCCACAATCACTTTGTCCAGAAGTTAAAACAATAGTTGCTTGGTGAATAAAAGTCTTTCTATTGAAACTTACTTCAAGAATCTAATTACAATGTTGTCTAGTAAACCAATAGACTACTCTAATTTACGGATATTTGGTTGTTTTTTTATGCAAACACAAAACAAGGTAAACTAGAACCAAGAGCCTTGAAATGTGTACTCTTGGTATATCTAGATAGAGTCAAAAGATACAAGCTTTAATGTGCAAACTTAAAACCACCTAGGTGTATTATAAGCATAGATGTGGTGTTTAATAAATTAGAGATGATTCAAAGACATCTACATCTAATTTAAAAGCCAAATGAGAAGCAAGCAAGTTAGATAATTTATATGTGGTGGTCGAGCTAATAGAGCTTAAGTAGAAAAATCAAGAAGTAGATGATCAAGAAACCATGTAAAAGAAAAGGAATTAAGCATGAAGCATCTCATGATCAATAACCTATCAAGGATTACTAAGGTAAAGGATAAAAAAAAAAAACTATTAACGCACCAAAATGGCATAAGTTGATTTGATGGCATTTGTATTGACAACAGGATATGATATTAATTCAGAGGAACCAAGAGCTTACAAAGAAGTTCTTCATGATGAAGATTCAGATAAATAGAAGTAGGAATGAATGAGAAAATGTAATCCTAGGCTTGGGAATAATAGTGTACCCAGCAAATCAAATCAGCGAGGTCAAAAGTTTTGACCAATATAAAATGCTAACAAGGAAGAAAATATATTAAATATCAAAATTATATATATTAAGATGATGAAATCTAGTCTTAAATTAAAAAAAAAGAGTTATTGTAGATTTTTTAATAAATTTTGTTACGTAAATCTAATGTATTTAATTATTTCAATAGGGACAACTTATAAGTTAATGGAGCTAAAAAGAAAAAGTCTTGGATTTTTGTAGAGACTACTTGGGAACTTGTAGAGAAACTAGAGAAGAAGAAAGTAGTTGGTTGCATATGGATATACAATATCAAAGCATGTATTCTTGGAGTTAAATTATAAGGATATAAAACCAAGCTTGTAGCCAAAAGCTTTACACAAAAAAAAGGATAGATTTTAATGAAGGTTTTTCGCTAGTGGTAAGGCACTCATCTTTGAGAATTCTATTAGGTATTATTAATGTTAATGATATCCCAAGATTTGCTTTATTTAGTCTCAAATGCAAGCTACAAGTAAAAAGAACTCATTTAAAGAGTGTCAGCACTATCTCATAAATTATAAATGCATGCTGTTTTTATTGCCACAGTAGACTTTGGTGGTTCCTTTGGATGCTCCAATGTGTGCTTCAACTGGCATATATAAGATCATTATGGGTAGGTGGATTTTGACGATTTTTTGTTGCATACACAAAGTGTTAGCTTGGTTTGGGATTTGGATCGCATGGATGGCTCTTATAGTATGGCTAGCATATTGTTGGGTGTACAAATGTGCCTAACATATATAATATGGGGATTAATTATGTGGCTAATAGCCTTGATGAAAAAGAGAGCCTATTCCTTGGGCGATTGTCTTGGCTCGATGCCTTGACACCATGAAGTGATGCTTAGGTGTTAGCGTGCAAGACTTTCAATCATTTTAAGAAAAAGTTCAGTTTATGTTAGGACCCATTATTTTATTAGTAGATGGTAATAAGAATGCTATACCTAACAAGATGGATGTTAAAAAAGCATTTCTTCATAGAGTGTTAAAAGAACAAACTGTAATGGCTCAACTTAAAGGGTTTATAGATTATGAAAAGCCTGATTGTGTTAGATTATTAAAGAAGTGTCAACACGGTCTCAAACAATCACCAAGGCAGTGGTATTTAAGATTTGATAGTTTTATGATAAAGCAAGCTTTTGAAGGTGTGATTATGACTATTACGTTTATTCCAAAAGCTTAGACAATGGAGATATGATCTACGTATTGCTTTGTGTTAATGAAATGTTGATAGAGTGTAAACATATGGAAAAGGTAGATAAATTTAAATAGTACCTTAAGAGTGAGTTTAAAATGAAGAATTTGGGGCCTTTTAAGAAGATTCTTTGAGTAGAATTGATCAAAAACAGAAAGAAAAAGATACTTTTCTTGTTGTAGATGAAATATAATCAGAAAATACTTGAGAGGTTTAAATTGGTAAGTACAAAGCTAGTTCAAACAACACTTCCTTTCACAACTTCAGGATTTCAAATCAGTAATGTCCAAGCACAGACGATGAGAAGTTAGAAATGCAGTCCATTTCATATCCAAGTGTAATGGGATGTCTCATGCATTTATGCAAATGGTTCTTACAAGACCTAACATCTCTAATATTGTTAGTGCAGTGAGCAGGTTAATGGCAACTACAAGTAAAGAACATTGGAAAAGCCATGAAATGGAATCTAAGATACTTGGTGGGAATTACAAACTATAGTTTGCTTTATGGAATGTGAAGACAAGTTGAAAGCAAGGTAATTAGCTATATGGATTTAGACTATTCAGGAGATTTTGACAGAAAAAGATCATTGATTGGTTATTTGTTTACTTTCAATAATTGTACTATCAATTGGAAGGAAAACTTGTAGAATATTGTTGTTGTTCAACAGTCACTATAAGAAAAATGGTTTTTAGTGACACTTATCTTATGACACTTTATTAAAATGTGTTAGTAGTTACATGCATTTGGGGCATTTCCCATATTTAACAGATAAGTATAAAAAATTTCTCTATAGTGTTTGTAAATTAAATATCACAGATCTGTGACACTAAGGTGTTAATAATTAAAAAAAATTAATTTTCTATCCATTAATAATGGAATTGAAGACTTTTAAACCTTAACTTTTTAACTTTAAATGCTAAACCCCTAGGCCAAAAGTTGCATTTTTAATTTTTTACTTAATAAGTAACTAATATTAAGAAATTAAATTGAATTACCTAGAAATCATTGATACCTTGTTGTTTTAATGGAAGGTGTTACTATTTGTGGAAACCTAAAATCTAAAAAGTTTTTAAAAGTAAAAAATCTATCCCTATGAGCCTTAGCCACTTCCTTCTCAGAATCGAAGCCATCTTCTCTCTCTCTCTCTCTCTCTCTCACACACACACACACACACAAATTGATCTACCTCACAAGCCATTGCTGTCAACCTTCAGAGGCACCATCCTTGACCTAAAATATCCTAAAAAGGAGCCTAGAAATTGTTGTGAAAAACTTGGGCAAAGTTAGGGTTTGAAAGTCTGAATACAAAAATTGGGGCTTTTTTGTTGGGATTTTTTTTATTATTTTTAGTGTTGAGTTCAGAGAAAATGAATTCGCAACCATCGTCACCTTAGCAGTATGGAGTGACGAAGCCAATAGTAATTGGGAGATCTATAGAGGCTGATATGCAAAGAACCTGTGACTTAGAAAAGGTTTTATTTTCTCTTTATTTATAATTACTTTTTCTTAACCCCTAATTTCGATTTCCTTTGGGGTTGAAAGTAAAGAAGAACCGGTGACGAGAGAAGAGGTCTCTTCTGGGTTGAATTAGATAGGCAAAATTGTTTTTAAATTATTAGTGATTTTGAAACCTGGGATGACCTCATTGTAATATTTTTGTTATCATTTGGTTAATTCTTCATTTTATAATTTGGTTTTAAATTGAGCTTGTTTGAATTGTATTGGTGATCTTAGAGATTTTATTTTGTTAGAGAATTTAGTGATGAACTAGAAAATTAGAAAGGTGACAATGATAATTGCTTTTCTTTATTTTAGTTTAAGAGTCAGAGTGCTAGTTATGGGCAAGTATAATATTCCTTTGGGTGATATAATTTCAAATCTAGGTTGTCATTTGGCCTTTACGTGTAGATAATTTATTATGTTTTGTGACTTTTTAGCCTTCTAGGACATGATATATGGATTTGAGGAAACTGATTTTTATGTTAAATTGATGAAAGTATAAATTACTGTCCTTTTAATTAGTTCAAATAATTTATTTGTCCTAAACTCTCAATTTAAACTAGGAAAATTATCAATCGAATACTCTTAGTTTACTTCATTATCAAAATTACTACAACAGTTTTAGGGTATATCAGTCGTTTACCCTAAATTGACAAAATGTATCTTCCGTCCACCAAATTGTTAGTTGTCGTTTAAATATGATGATGTTAGAGGGGCAATCTGGTCCTTTCATATGATGCAAGTGATAATTTAAGGGTATATAAGTGATAATAAAAGATTTTAAGGATATACAAGTGATAATTTTTAAGGGCAAAATTGTCAATTCACTACAATTCCATTAATTTTCAAACGACAGCTAGCAGTTTAGTAGTCAGCAGATAACTTTTATCAATTTTGGGTGGATAATTGATACACTCTTAAAGTATTGTAGTATTTTTGATAAAAGCGTAAATTTAGGGTATACAAATAATAATTTCTCTTTAAACTAAAGAATTTAGATTCAAGTTCCAAGAAACTCTTTTTTTTTCTTTCTAAATATATAATTCATATATTTGAATGAGAGTTGTCTTTTCTCTTATTAGTTTGTGAGTGCAGCTGACTTCTTTCTCGTAGTTCGTCTTTTCTCTTATTAGTTTGTGAGTGCAGCTGACTTCTTTCTCGCAGTTGTCATTGGATCTAATTATAGATATATCAGTTGTATTATATATCTCATTCAAAAAAAGTACTTCAAATGGTCTCCGTGCGCAAAGCAAGGATTATAGGCCAATATTCATAAAAATAAACATTCCTTAATCAGATTATAAATTATAAATTTCAATTTAATAGATTTCACAATAATTTGGATGTAACCATAACTGTAATTGTGGGGAATAAATTAGGGTAAACATCACTTAATGTTTGTAACTAAAAAAAAATAAAAATTTTAAAAATAAAATTTTAATACATTTTAAAATTTAAATGTTGTACTTGAAAGAATGGCAAAAATGCAATTTAAGTACTCAGAAAACGAAGTCATGGTTACTGATAAATCATTTAGTAGATCTCTAGGCAAAGTCTAGTTTCAAAACGTAGCTTGTGTAGCGTGGACTCTTAGAGACTTTTCACTTTACTAGGTCTTTTCTCTTCTTAGTCAAATAAAATAAAATAACTTAATTTAATAAAAGAGAAGAAAGTATAAGCTGTCGAACAAAAAAAAAAAACAAAGACATAGATAAGCAAACCAGAAACCATTTCTGGTTCTGAAAAGAACAAGCGAAGAAGCTTCATGTTTGAGATTCACTTTGTTTCCTTGGGCTTAGCTTTTTGCTTTCCCTAACGGTACTTGCTTTCTCTCTCACTATTTTTGCTTCTTACTTTTTTAATTTTAGTTATGTAACTTAGCTCAATTTAATGGTAATTACATCATTTTTTATTTTTTTTAAATCAAGTTTTATTTTGATGTTTGAGTTCTGTGTTGCAAATTTGAAATTCGCAAATGAAATGGCAAATCCCGTGATTTTTCATTTTTTTCTAATGCACACTATATCACTTTGCTCTGCTCTGCTTTTATTTTTAGTTTGAATTTGTGATTTGCATTACATTATGTGAATATACTTAAAAGTACATAAGTATTTGAATTATGTGATGCAGTGTACCGTATGAACAAGTACTTTGTGATCTATTTTGCATTGTTTGAATAGACTTAAAAGTATACATGCTTTTAAATTATGCGATGCAGTGTACTGTATGAACTGTTTTTATTATCCTAGTAATACACTGTTGAATGATTTATGTATATTTAGTAAAGATGCAAATATCCACAGGCTTACTAGCTTCAGTTTCATTATTCTGAAAAGCTTGGAATCCAACTGCCACTGCTTCCAGTTGAAAATATGCAGGACATTATGGTTTTTAAACATAGAAATTTGCCAAAAATACAAATATGACAAAATTTCATTTCAGTTAACCATTGTTTCTCTAATGATTGGAAATTGACTGGTAATTTTTTTTTTCTCTTTTCTATGTGTTCATATGAAAATTTGATCAATGTGCTTGAAGTGTTTCTTCCTCAACTTCAATTGCATCTTAACCACTTTCACTACTGAATGGAAAATGGAGAAGAAGTTGATGTGATAACACAATTGCACTACTTATGTTAAAAAAAGTGAAGGCAATCATCTTTCTCATTTTAGCTTCTAGAAATCTTAAATTTAGCCACAACTAGTATGCATCTGATTGGATGATAGAATTTTTTATGTATTTAATTTAGTTTATTCAATTATAAGAGTAGGATATCTCACATCTTATTTGTTGAAGTATTTAGAATTTGTAATATATACTAATAATGTTTAAATATGAACTGAAAGATTTTATAATACAAATTAATTTTTTTTTATTTTGTGGTGCCTTCTAATTTTACCAATAGATCAATAGGCAATGAGCCAATTTAAATTTTCATTTTTTAAATAAATTAAACAATGGTATTATGTTAACAATAATCATAGACACTAATATAATATCTATAATTGCTAATACTATAGTGTCATAAAATTGGTGTTACTATAGTAATAATAATCACTAACACTATAAACAAGCGTCGCTATTTTTTTGATTGTCAGATTACTAACACAATTAACAAGTGTCACTAAAAGTAATTATTGACACTATTTCAATGTCAATAAAGACTATTTTTCTACTAGTGAGTGGAGGTTGAATATATTGCAACAACTAAAGCAATTAAGGAAGCCATATATAGCTTAAGGGCTTGGTGATAGAATTGGGGTTTGAACATAAGTATGTTATAGTCTTCAGTGATAGGTTTGAGCAATGCTTAAGCTTAGCAAGGATCTACAATAGCTAAGTTGCAGGTGATTGAACATGTCGAGTAGAGGAGTGGTTGATTTAAGTTCAAGGCGGAGAATGTTGAAAAGTGAAACTTAAATATGGAAAACAAGATGCGTACAACATGTCATTTTGAAAAATTGTACATTGACCTAACAAGTCAATAGCAGGAGTATGACATTTTGATTAAAATAGAATCAAAAGTGTGTGGCAGTCAGCAGATATCATTTGTTCAATTAAGTGAAATCACAGGGTTTTACATGTGAGTTCAATTAAACTTTAAAGCTTAAACCAAACAAATGTGTGCCATATTGGAAGAGAAAAACACGTATTACACATGGGGAAGATAATTAAGACTGTTAAAGAAACTAAGAAACCTTGCCCTAGTCGGATTAATAACTTTATATAGACCTTTGAGCCTTTATAAATTTTTTTAAAATTAATAGAATTGGAAACGCGACAATGCTCTTTTTTTTTAATAAGGGAAGTGAGCATTTCATTAATTCACATCAGTGAAAACATTTGATTTTTGCTGGTATAGAGTCCAGCTATACAACAAGACTATTATGTGCTAAAGCTAGTTTAGCTAATAAGAGGGTATATCAGTTATAGAATTCTGGGATTATACTAACAATTTACATGCTAAAAGTCCTCATTTTGACTCTGGATTTTGAAGATCATCCAACAGATCTCTAATTTGCTACCGTGTCTGTTGTTTACTAAGCTTGCAACATCTTGGCAGTCAATTGCTATATTTATAGATTGAAAACCTATATTTCTAGCCACCTACAAATCCTGTCTACAACTTCAACTTCTATGTGTTTAACATCTACACCAAATTGAGTTTGTTGAATTGTTGTAGCTGTGATTTTGCTATCTAAGTCCCTAATCACAACCCCCAAGCCTGCCAAATTCTTAAGACAGCTTTGCTAACGAAAGTTATATATATACACACCTTTAGTGGACAAAATTATTTAAATAAAATAAGGGATATGTCTCTTGAAGTAAGCTATAATCATTTAAATAAAATATAGCTGCTAATCATGAAGAGATACAACTTCCTTTGTAACTTAACAGTCATGTACATATGAGAAAATTTGAGTAACAGGAATCAACAACCTATAAATAGATGCTATTGTATGTATTTCATATCATCCACAATTACGAGTTTTAGACATTGAGAGTTCTTAGAAACTCTTTTGTCTCAATGACCCTCAGTTATAAATGATTTCCAACTAAACTACAATTCTCTTAAGATTACTTTTATAGGGACCAATAGTGGCATTCTATTTTGAGTTTAAAATCCATAATAGAAATCATTTTGGAAGTAAATCCAATGTATCTAAGACCTACAATAAGATGTGATAGAAGAACTATTCTAAGAGGGATACATCCAAGGAGAATTCGCAATCAAAAAAGTATTGTTCAATGATACCAATTATTGCGAAGAAGACAACGTTTGGGAGAGAGATACTTGGATACTCGAAGAAGAATTTTTTTCAAGTCTTAAAGTGCTACTAGAACTTATTGATGCTTATAACCAATCTATTCGAAGAATATTTCTAGAACACCAAATAAAATATTAAGGTTAGATTTTTCTATTTTATGTTACACATTACTTAGAGACAAATTTTAGCACAAAATTTATTAATACTAAAAAAAATATAAAAATTAAATGGGTCTAATTATAATACTAGGAAAAGTAGAGTGTCCTACATTTTAATTCAAGATAAAACATATTATGTCGTTACTATTGATATAAAAAATAATATAAGTGATGGGTGAATCAAATGTTGACTTCACTAATCACCGAAATAAATGAGAGGAAGATAATACAATTGTAAAAGCTACAATTTTAAGCCATACGCAAGATGAACTTATTCCTTTATTTAAAGATTATAAGACTCCAAAAGAAATAATGAAAGCCTTAGAGGCTAAATATAGTGCTGAATCTAAAACTCATGTACAATTATTACTTGAAAAATTTAACGGAACGTACATGGAAGAGGGAAATGATGTGGTTAACCATGTTAATAATATGACACTATTAGCTGGGAAATTATCATTTTTAGGTAATACGATTACTGGTAAAATGCAAGTTTCCACAGTCCCTAATAGCTTACCACTATCATGGGATTAAATTGTTACATCTTTAAATTCTTCAAGTAAAGCTTTGAAGATGGACACTTTAGCACCAATTTTGGCATTGGAACAAGAAAGAAATAATCATCGAAAACACTCCAACACATGATGAGTGGCCACAGAAAGGAAAGTAAGCCTTTGAAGAGGTTTAAGAACCACGAGAAAGGAAAGAAGAAAAATAAAAAAGGTGAGTGGCCACAGAAAAGTAAGATAAACGAATGTTTCAAATGTTGCCGAGTTGGAAATTTCAAGAAAGAGTGTGCAAAGATCAAAAGGATTGAAAAAGTTGAGCAAAGAATGAAAGAGCTTACTCATACTGTCTCAGAAGCTTTAATGATAGTGCCTAGTTCAAATCATTGGTGGGTAGACTCTAGAGCTACCCGTCATGTGACAAAATCTAAAGATGATTTCCTCACATTCAAAGAGCTAACACCTATAGCTCATTGATTATTTATGGGGAATGATACATATAGTGCTGTGTTGGGTGTCGGGAGTTACAAATTATGTAATGACAAGTCTAATATTGTAATAAGTGATGTATTGTATGCACCACGTGCTAGGCATAATCTTATATTAGTATCTGGGTTAGATAGAAGAGGATTTGAGTCCGGGTTCAAGTCTGAAAAGGTGATTGTTGGAAGAAAACATTGAGTTTATGTAAGAGGTGATAAGATAGGTGGCATGTATTGTATTGTGATTGACGATAGTAAAAAATAATTAATTCTTCTTATGTGCTTAAGTCTAAATTTAATAAAATTGAATTCATATGTTTGGCATCTTAGATTAGGATATATAAATAAAGATAAAATGAAAAGAATGCACAAAAAAGGTATAATACCTAACATGTAGAATATAAAATTTAAAATATGTTAACCTTGCATACAAGGGAATTGTCTAGAAAATCATTTACTAAACATTGGCATTCATCCGAATTATTAGAAGTAATTCATATAGACATTTATAGACTTTTATGAGTAAAAACATGTAGAAGAATAGAATATTTTATTACTTTTATTTATGATTACTCTGGATATGGGTATGTCTATTTTATTCAACATAAATGTAAGGCACTAGAAAAATTCAAAGAATATAAAAAGGAAGTAGAGACACAGTTAGGAGGAGATTAAACCTTTAAATAATGATTGAGGTGAGGAATATAGTTTAGATCTTTTTTAAAATTTTTGTAAAGAACGTGGCATAAAACATCTAAATACAATGCCTTACACCTCAACAAAATAGCATTGCTAAAAGAAGAAAATAGGACATTAATGGAAATGACAAGATCTATGATGCTCCATTCTGATTTATTATTAACCTATTGAGGAGAGGCTCTTAGCACAGCAAATGTGTATTTTAAATAGAGTCACACAAAGTCCAAAGAATTAGTTCTTTATGAATATTGGCCTGGAGGATACCTAATTTGTCTAACATACGGATTTGGTGCTGCAAAGCTTATATCTTAAAACCTAAACCTTAAGAAATAAGCTTGAAATCAAAACTTATGAATATACATTTATTGTATACCCAGATAGCAGTTCATGATATAGAGTTTTTCATAATGAAAATGGCTTAATGGAAAGTAGAGATGTAATTTTTGTTAAAGTAATAAAACAAGTAAATCCTTTAGGAAAAAAATAATACTATTAGAAAAATATGCAATTACCTCTAATAATAATTCATCTTTGGATGTAGATTAAGGGATAGAACTTGTAAATCAAGATTCTATACAATCGTTTAAGTAGAATGAATTCTCCACACATCCTATGCCTAGTGGGAGGAAAAGAGTGAGAGAACCTATCTCCAAGCTTAAAGATTATTATGTTTATAACATATTAGAATCATTAGATGCGCTTTAGAATTCTAAAGGATTCATCTAAATGGTTGAAAGCTATAGAAGAAGAAAAATGAAGTTTGGGAATAGACCTCCCACAAGGAAGAGAGGCTGTAGGATGTAAATAGGTTCTGAAGAAAAAGCTGAAGTGTAATGGAACATTAGAAAGATAGAAAGCGAGGCTTGAAGCTAAGGTCTATACACAAAAACCTTGGATAACTATATAGATACTCCCCAGTGGTTAAACTTGTATCTATAATAATTCTTATGAAGAATTCTTATGGCTTTAATTGCTAAATTAGGCCTCAAATTGTTCTCGATTGATGTTAAAATTGCATTCTTAAATGGTAAGCTTAAAGAAACCATTTTTATGGAACAACCAGAACGTTTTATTGAAAATAATCAAGAAAGTAAAGTCTATTGGCTAAAATTTTCTCTTCACGGTCTCAAACAGTCATCTCGCCAATTGTATTTCACTTTTCACCAAGCAATACTAAAAATTGGCTATGGAATAAATAAGCTTGATCATTGTATATATGTTTAGAAAAATGAGAGTAAAATAACAATTTTATCATTATATGTAGCTAATATTTTATTGGCTTGAAATGACATGGAAATGATCAACAAAACAAAATCATGTTTGGGATCAAAGTTTGAGATTAAAGACATGGGAGAAGCAACTTATGTTTTAGGAATTAAAATTACAAGAGATCAAACTTCTGGATTATTAATCTAGATCAATCTAAATATATTGAAAAGGTGCTTAAGAGGTTTCATATAGAGAATTGTAAAGCATTATCCACACCTGTATGTAAAGAACAATATTTGGATAAAACTATGTGTTCTAAAAATAAGCAGGAAGAGGAAGATATGATATGATTCTATATGCACAAGCAATAGGCAGTTTAATGTATGCGATGACAGCAATTAGACTTGATATTTGTTATGCAATTGGATTGGTTAGTCGATTTCAATTTAACCTAGGTAAAGAACGTTAGAAAGTTGTCAAAAGGATATTTAGATATTTACAAGGTACAAAAACAATGAAATTATGTTTTGCTAAAAGTGATCTAGCAGTAAAAGTGTTTCTGATGTAGATTCTGCCGAAGATCAAGATGATCGCAGATCAACAAGCAGTTATATTTTCCTTTTTCGTGGTGCGGCAATTTCTTAGTGAAGTAAGAAACAAACATGTGTTGCTAGTTATACAATGAAGGCTGAATTTATAGCATGCAGTATGGCAACAACATATGCCGTATTGATTGGACATTTCATTAAAGAATTGAAACTTGATTTATTAAATAAGCCAATTAATGTGTTTTGTAATAATAAGTCTGCTATCTCTTTAATAAAAAGTAGAGCAAATAGTTCCAAAGGAAAACACATTGATGTTAATTATCACTATATACAAGATATAGTGGAACGAGGAGAAATAAAAGTCGACTATATTTCATCACAAGAGACGGTGGTTGATCCTAAGACAAAAAGGGTTAAATTTGAATAGTTTTAGTAAGCATGTAGATGCAATGAGATTAAAATTTACCTAGGTTTTCCATACATCCAAGACTATTATAGCTTAAAAGTTCTTGGGACACCTAACGGTGGCCAACGAGGTGTGTCGTTCTGGCACGACCCATCAAACCAAGGCCCGTAAGGGCCCACGGGCTGGCGCGGTACAACCCACCAATTTTTTTCTTGTTAAGCCCAGCACGATGTTGTGCAAATTTTATTGAACTCACAAGTGCACGAATTTATTGTAGAATAGATCAATGGTGACGAATGTCGATTCCACGAGGAGGTGGAATTTAATTGTGTGTAGAGTTAATTGGAGGTGGAATTTAATTGTGTGTAGAGTTAATTTTCTAAGTGGGTAATTGGATTTATTGTGGAAGTGATTTAGATTATCCTAAAATTTAAATTAAAATGGCGGGAATAAATTGAAGTGAAATCTATTAAAATGAGTCACTTGTGTATCTGGATTTGTATTAACATGCACCATGGGCTCAATATTCCTTATTAGTGTCAATTAAATCATGAGGAGGGTTTCCACTCCTCATAAACCTCACTTTAATCAATATGGTGCTAAGGGCTTATCGTGCCAAATAGTAATAACCTTGCACTAGGGAGGCGGTTATACCAGCTCGGTATCTAGACAAAGATTATTACTATCTGTTGACGAAAAGTCAAAACATCCACATAAATTAGAGGAAAAGAGAAAGTAAATTTACCAAAAAAAGCCCATGGCACATGTTGAGACTTCACTTTCAACCCAAGCTTGAAAGAAAATTAACTACTCATAATTGAACTAAGGGTAAAATGAGAATTTATTAAAATATGTAGAAATTACAGGATGAAGGAGGAATTACAGAAAATAGAGCTAAAAAATGAATTCAAGGGTGTCAAATTAGGGGGAGCCCCCTTTTTATAGATACAATAAGTAAATCATTACCATCGGATTAAAACAATTTGGACGCTAAGAATTGCACCACGCGGCAAGTTCTGATTGGATATAACACATCATTAGGGTTGTCATTCCGTATATATGCATGTACCGTACGCACGTTTTTTGGTCCACTAACATACTATCACGTCACTAGTCAACACCACATCAACATTTTAGTCTAATAGGATCATGACACATCACCGGTCAATGCCAACTCATCAGTCAACGTCACATAAGCAGTCAATGCCACATCATTCGTCCAATCAAATACCACCACATCATTGGTCGATGCCACGACATCAGTCAATGCCACGACATCAGTCAACGCCACGTCATCGGATCGTATATGTAACAGTGTCGTGAATAGTACTATGAATAGTGCCATATATATGAACAGTGCCATTTACCATTTTACACTCCTCTTAAGGCTTTCAACTATCCTGAGTCCAAAATTATAGTCAGTTTTGCTCTCTGATCTTTTGTTCATTTTGAAATGATCATGATGCCCCTAAAATACATAAAATACTTAATTAAAATAAAATACACATAATTAAATTACAGAAGACTTAAATACATAAAAGTAAGCATGTTAGTGAAAATTGGAGTGTAAAATGACAATTTTCTCCTTTATAAATATATACTTTCTAACACTCAACACATGGCCCATGGCACGATCCCACGCGTGCCGTGCCTAAAAAAGCCCATCAATTTTTATTTTTTTTACTTCAAACCCACATGCTTATTTAAGTCCACGTGCCTGGCGTGCTTTGTTTAAGCCCACGTGCCTAGTACACTTTTTGAAGCCCATTTAATAATAATAATAATAATAATAATAATTTTTATTAACTATTCAGAGAACAATTAACATTTTATTATCAGTTTATTACAATTTCGCAACTATATATTTAAATAGTTAATTTCATGATTATCAATTCAATTATAGCACAACAATATAATTTGAACTGCAGTGAAACAAATTACACCTAATTTTATTTGAACTATTAATATTATAATTGGACTTAAACTCCATTGAATGAAAATACAACTTTTAATTCATCATAGAAAATAAAAAATGTTTCATTCATAATTTTATTTTTTGTGTATAAATATGAAAAATATTTTATTTACAAATCACAAATGAAACATATCTCCATTAACTATGTTACGATTTCATAAATGAAACAGTAATTGTAGAAAATTTTGATATATCATTTATAAAATCGTGATATTTATAATTTTATTTAATAAAATTATGATATTTATTTGTTCATTTAATAAATGATAACTATAAAACAATTAGAATTTTTTTAAAACTAAGACTTAAATTAATTTAATAAAATATATTAAAAATTTGAATTTTAAAATATTTGTAAAATCATAACATTTTATTTTTACTTCTTATTAAAAAAATTATTTTGATATACTTTGGCCTACGTGCTATTAATGGTCTACGGGCTATATGCTACCTCACCAATGAAGCGTGCTTATTACATACGTTTTCTCGTGCCGTACTTTGGCCCACCACTACTTGTACAGTGTTTTTAAAGCCCAAGTGCCAAAAAATCTAGGCCCGGCCCAGCCCACGTGCGTGCCATGCAGTACCACATGCCTTGCCAAAATGTGCTTGTGTCGTGCCGTGCTGTACAGACACGTGTCGTGCTCGTGTCGTGCCACATGCCACCCTACCCATTGGCCACCTTTAGGGACACCTAAGAAATTAAACTAGAAAATACGTCATTTTGATTAATAAAATAATTTTTAGCCGAAATTGACACATAAATCATGGACTTTAGAAATCGATTAGTAATATAGGTATATCTTAATAATGGTTAATTGGTAATATAGGTATATCTTAATAATGGTTATCTATGGCCTTAAAATTACTTTGTCTCGAATAATAACCATGAATTGGATCCAAGGAAATCTAATAAGTTATTATTGGACAAATAATAAAGGAAGTTTTATATATGTCTAATTAATAAGCATGTCCAAGTGCGAGTTGGTGAATATTGAAGATACATATGTATGTATGTGTGTTGAAGTAAGCTATAACAATTTAAATAAAATATAACTGCTTTCTTAAGGGACATGGCTAATCATTAAAAGACAAAATTCTCTTATAACTTAAGAGTTATGTATGTATGGGAAGATTTGATTAACAAACATCAATAGTCCATAAATAGGCCCTGCTATACGTATTTCACATCATCCACAATCATGAGTTTAAGACATTAAGAGTTCTACAAGGACCAACAATAGTTGCTTCTACATTAACCTTAACAACATGAGCAGGATGGGGACTCCCACTTCTGATGCATCTTGGATAGCTTTTTCTCATCAAAACTTTGTCTAGATTTCTTAAATCTTTGAAAGGCTTCCATCATAAATTCTGCCTTTGCAAAATTTTCACAAAGTAAGAATTTTTTCTTATAAAAAAATACTTGTTATAATATATAAAACTGAGCAAAATAAAGTTAACAATCGCAGATTTGTAGATTTAGGTAGAAAAACAGCAACAACCACCGTAGATTTGAAGATCTGAGTAGAAGAACAAGTGACCATAGATGTGAAAATTTGAGTGGAAGAACAAACCACCACAGATCTAAGGATCTGAATGGAGAAAATAAACAAAGAAAATTAGAAGAAAATGAGGGGGGGAAAAGTTTCGCCCAAAAAACAGATAGTAGAGCTGATTTTCTAGTGAAAGGAAAGTTGAAGATTCTCCTGGGTGTTTAGAAAGGAGAGACGAATAATTGTGGGGACAGCGGTTTTAATCAAGGAAGAAAATAGGTTGGCTACAACAAAGCAGGACGGAAGATATTTTGAGACTCTATATAAAGCCATTAACATTGTGGCATGTTTAACAGAGCACAAAAAAGAATCTATCTCCGTATCTTGTTCTCTAAAAATTGTTACAAACTCTACCCTGCTTTTCTAGTGAATGTAGCCTGGTTAATTAGCAGGACTATTATAAACCCTTTTGTGATCTTTGCTTCTTTGTTGCTTTTTGCTTCTTTTGATTTTCTTTGCGTGTGTGATTAAACTTTAGTTCTTAATATCATTAATCAGTCTTTAACTGAATTAGGCTTTGGGGCAATTGATTTGGAATTTATATCCCAAATCAGTCTCAACTATATAGTTAAGGCTTAATCAAGTACAACATTCAAGAATATTTATTGTATTTTTTTGTTAAATGGTTCATGGCTTCATGCATTCATAGCATAACTGGTAAAATCAAAGTGACAATAATCATTACAAATTACGACAATGAGCTAATAAGCATCGTAAGAAGATGGATTACTTGTTAAGACTATCGTAAAAAATAACATTGAAAGTCCAATTTAAGAAATTTCTCTTTTACTTCTTCCTCTAATTTGTATTGTCATGGGTACAAAGAGCAGAGAATGAGTTATGATTTACATTGCATTTCTAGAAATTGATCGATGAATTGTATTATCATGTAATACGTGAGTCTTAGTCAGAGAAATAAAATAAAATTTTGATAATATTCAACTTATTAATTAGTTAATAAGCTTGGTTTAATAAAAAAAGAGAGCTAAAAGGTTTGACTTTTTCATTTGAAGTAAAATGTTGAACAGTCAGCCGTTTCGTGGAAGATTAAGCCGCGTCGATGGTCAACGGTCAACTTCAACACGCATTACCACCAGTGGAGGCTTCGCCAAAAAAAGTTTGACTAATTCTTCTCGATATTCCTTCATTCGCTTTAAGATTTTTTGCTTGATTTTTTCTTTTACTGTAACTTTTAATTAATTATTTATTTATTAAAAAATAAGACAGGTCAATTGATTTATAAATACGACAACCATGTGTTTGTAAACCCTATATTATAGATTTCATTAATAATACTATTATAGACTTATACACAATATCAAGGGGTTTTAGAATCGCTTTGATTGGTCATCTGTGTTAATTTTGTGGGAGATGCTAAACGATTAATTTAAACATTGACCACAAGAGCCTTTTAAAAAAAATGAAAATTAAATAAAAATAAACAACATGTATCTGCGAGATTGTATGAATAATACTAAATTGTACGAATAATACTAAAGTACTTGTATCTAAATTAATTAAAATTTTATGACCACAGCATCTATGTATTATAAAAAGTAGAAAGTAATTTATAAAAATAATTTAACATTTTCAATAAGTATTCCATTGGTTGTTCGAATTCTTACATTTAGTTGGAAGATTTTCTACCACGTTTAAATTGCTAGTGTTTAAAATGTTTTAAAACCTTTAACCAAGCATGTTAATCCATTTAAAATACACTAATGGACCTTTAGCTTAGTGGGAGAACTCTTACACTCACAATGTGTGGGAGAACTCTAACACCCACAATGTGTGAGAGTTCTCCCTTACAAAATATTTCATATTTTGTAAGCCTCCGTAAAAGTATTATAAGGGTTAGTTTCAATCATTCTCCAATTATAAAAAATGGACAGCCTTCTCCCTTACAAAATATTTCATAACTAGAATTATTTTATACAGTTGCGTATGAGTGCTAAATATGCGTTTTTGTTTTATGGCTAGTTCCTGTCCTAAATATTTTGCTTAATGCTTATTGTATGAATATAAATGTTTTGGGAGTATGGTCCTTAATCCTGGCTACTGGGACAATTTATGGGGGGTGGTTTTCTTTTTTCATTTGCTAGAAAGTGATACAATCCTTGATATTTAATTTCTAAGCCGTGCTCGGCTAGCTAACTCTTCTCCGCCTTGGGTGCTTAGAAATCACTGGATCAATTGTTAGCTTTTTCTCTCTCAGATGCAATTCAGGCACCCTCATTCCCATAGGAAGAAAACAATTCCCGCCGACTCTTTCAACTTCATGTGTCACTTATCCTCTTCTTAAATGAATATTTTTTCTTTCTCCCCCGAGAGAAATGGATTGTTCTTAACGTTAAAATAAAAAAAAAAAAACTGTGGAATTAATGATGCAATAATTAACTAGTTTGTTATGTGTGATTTACAAGGTTCTAGCCTTCTAGGAATCAGTGAAGTCAGTAATCTTTCTAGCTGTTCATGCACACAGCAAGTTTGTCAATCTAAAAAAATGCATAGCTCCATAATATTTATTCCATGCTCTTCCGTATAAACATTCTTCTTTGAAGTAGCAAAGTAACGTATTAGTTAGGTAATTATTGGTTGATACTAAAAAACTGACCACATATGAAGAGTTAAAGAAAGAATTGTTTCATTTGGGGGACAAGTTGTGAGAAAACTTGATATGCTCGGAATTTCTGTTGTTAAGAGTAAACAGTTCAGTGGTTAGAATTCTATAAAACAATAGGATCCCCCTAAGTTACAATTAACGTATCTTGCGTTTTTTGTCTTTTCTTACTTGGTAAATTTCACTTAGATCCCTTTGTTCTTGTGTTATCTTTAATTTTTATTGTTGTGGGTTTATTTGTCTTCTTCCATCCCTTCTACATCTATTTTTTATTTTCTCTAATGTTTTCTTTATTTCTTTAAACATTAATAAGTGATTATCAAACTCATATAAATCTATAAATTCAGAATAAATTTCATTTTCTTTTCTATTATAATTTCTGCTCCTATTGTATCCATATTTCTTTCTATCAAATCTTCTGTTAATTCGAGATCTATATTTCTTATATTATTTTTATCTGTTTTTATCGCTTTTATTAAATTTTTTATTTCTTCCTTACTGAATACTTTTAATAAATACAAACTATTAACTATTGATTGTATTGGATCTGCCATCTATTTGTCTTTTAGTATAAGCTTCATTGTATAATTTTTTGTTTTGTAGAATCTGGGTTATGGCTCTGATACCATCTTTGCTGCTGTGAGCAATAAATATTAACAAATCTTAACAAAATTGCAAACATTAACAAAATACAAAATAATTAAATTAACATTCATTTACAGACTAATATTGACAAGTTTTTATAACATTTAATAATATTTTAAATAGATTAATATACAAACTAAGTGAATTAAAATACAAATAATTAAAATTATATCAATATTATTAACATTTATTTTTAATCTTAAGACGATTACAAAATCCATATAAATGTTTTATTAATTTATTAATAAGAATAAAAGGTACGTGGAATTGTTAGACCAGGACAATGAAATCCTTGACAATTCAGTCAAGATCTTTAATTTTCCTTTGGACCAATAGCCCGCATGTCTTGGTTTCCATCCTATATACCTTTATATTCAAATTATATATCAAATTCTTCATTATCTGAGTTATAAGTATGAGTATATGAAGATTCTCCTGTATGTTCAATAGTTATATATGCTTTCATTATATCAATCCATTCTTCTATTGTTAACATGGTTATATTGTGTTTTAAATTATCTATTTCTATATAATTTATTATTTTCCGTTTTAATTCTTTAGGTAAATCTAACGATTGTACTGCTAAAAGGTCTTCTGTTCTAACTAATTCTTGTTTACTAAACAAATAAGAACTTTGTTTAAAAGATCCTATATTAAAGTCTATAATCATATGATGATCGTTATATGTTATCTTTGTTGTCTGATCTATAATATATTCTTTAGATTCTCCTAAATATATTTGATTATTCATTTTTGGAAAGAAAATTCTTTGTATAAGATCATTTTCAGTGGTTTCCTCTTTCTCCATAAACCACGTTATCAACAACCATCAACAACTTCCCCAAGAGATAAAGGTTAAGAATTATTACCCAATCTTCCTTTTCTTCTTCTCCTCTTAGATCCGAACTCCAGTGACCTGCAGCCTTGCTGTCCAAAATTCCCTCAACGGCCGCCTGCCTTAACGGGATCTGCGGACGAAATCGGCTTTACTGTATGGACTTAGATCTTCGGGTTAAAGAAGGTCTGGTTGATTTTGGTTTCTTTTCCTTTTCTCTGGATGTGTTGTTTTTAGTTAATGATAATTTGGTTTCGGAGTTTGAGGAAGTAACTGTTTAGTTCTTCATGCTTTGAATGATTTTTCTTTCTGGATTTATGAAGAAAAGATGATGATTTTTGATCAGAGAGTTTTTTCGCGTATAAGATTGCAGAGAGTAAACTGATTTCAGAGAGACTGAATGATTATTGAAATTTCTGAGTTCTGAAGACTTTAGTCTCCTCCTCTTCTTTTATTCCAAAAAAATGACTTTACATCGTTTTCTAGAAATTATTACAAAACTACAAAAGTAAAATTATTACAAGACTTTTTTCTTTTTTCTTTGTCTGCCATTATGTAGTCCAAAGGCATATGCTTTCTTATCTTCTTTTGTCGTGGTTCTTCTAGCTTTTCTGAGTGCGCTTCTTTTTCTTTATTCTTTTTCCAAGTGCGCTTTGCTTTTTCTTTATTCTTTTTCCAAGTGCGCTTTGCTTTTGTCTGCCACTTGAGTTGTCATGTAGCTGTTTATTTTTATCCGCTACCAGCATCTGCTGATCTTTCATATTTTTTACTTGTCAGGTGTCTTTATGTCCATTAGTTGATAGGCTTGCTGTAGTGTCTCGCTGCTGCTTGGGAATCTTAATGTACTGATTTCGTTTATGAATTCCAAGAGTATATTTGAAGGTGTATGACCATCTTCAGAAGTTACAAGAAGATAATTTTGAAAACGGATTATTGTTCTAAAATTTCTTTTATAAAGATCCTTAGCTATGCTCCAAATTGCTTTTATTCCTCTGGCTCTACGGGTTTTAATCCATGACTTATTTATTTGAGGAACATTAGTATATTCAGTTCCTACTTCTATTTGGAAATTTTTTGACAAATGACCTACGGAGATCATATAAAAAGCTTGATATTCTACATTCTGGTGGTATTCTGGACTAATAGTATAGAACTTTAAATATATTGATTTTTTCTGGGCAAATCTAGAAATTTCCTTGACTAGTAACTCGTCAAAACAGGCTATTTCTCTTAAGTCTATATCAGGATATATTAAATCTAAAAATCCATATTTAGCTATTTTACCTATAAGGAGTGGATCGGCTCCTTTTACAGCTATCATTCTAGGGTACATATTCTTTCCTGGTGCTTTAAAGATAGTATTATTATGAGAACAGGTAGAATATATCCAAGTGGAAAATTGTTTATATTCTTCTTCTTTTGGATTTAATGAAATGGATTTTTCTTCTTCTTCGGGTGTAGTGTTTATCTTGATAAACTTTTTTGAGGAAGATGCTTTTGGTGACTCATGGGATATTTTTACTGGATCAACTTCTATGGATATGGTATGACTTGAAGTAGAATCAGAAACTGGTTCCTGGTGTGGGAATGGTCCACTACTGCTTCCTATGTTTATTGGGCTGGTGTTTATTGTAAGCCCTTTTGTCAGATCATTTATATATGATTCTAACAAATGTATACCTTTTTCATGTGATTCTGAGGCTTCTTTCAAATAGTTTATTGCATCGATCATATCTGATGCTTCAGCCTTGAGTCTTTGTATTTCTGTGTTTATGACAGAGAGAATTTTATTTGTCTCTGTATTCATTTTCCGAATTCTATATTCCTGCTTAGAAAATCTGCAAGGAAATTGTTAGTCCCTTTAATATGTATAATTTTAAAATTATAATAAGACAAATAAGCTTGCCATCTATGTAACCTTCTATATTGGGG
This sequence comes from Atalantia buxifolia, assembly GCA_030444775.1. Classification (NCBI taxonomy): domain Eukaryota; kingdom Viridiplantae; phylum Streptophyta; class Magnoliopsida; order Sapindales; family Rutaceae; genus Atalantia; species Atalantia buxifolia. The sequence goes on from CM059838.1 coordinate 5,324,670, forward strand.
TTCATTTGGTAATATTCTATTTATGAGTGAGCTTACTTGGTTATTATCAGTTTCTACAATAAATTGTTTTTGAAGTAAAAATAATGAGAACTTTTTTATTCCTTTGTATATTGCAAGGAGTTCTTTTTCATGTACAGGATAATTTATTTGTGCTTGGTTAAATGTTCCGCTTGTATATCTACAAATTTCATTTATATCTGTTTTTAATATTGCTCCCCAATACAAATCAGAAGCATCTGTTTGTATTATTAATTTATCTTTTTCATCTGGTAATCTTAATGCTGGAAGAGTCTTACACTCTTCTTTAAGGTTTTTAACTGTATCTGTATGTTCTTCACTCCATCCCCTAGTGTTATTTTTCCTAAGTAATTTTTGAAGCATATTTCTCTTTTTTGCTAGGTCTTTTATAAATCCTTCTGCATAATTTAGACATCCTAAAAACTTTTGTATTTGCTGTTTACTTTCTAATTTATCTGGAAATTCTGTAATCTTGTTTCCTATATGATTCTGAAGTCTTATTCCCATTTTATCAAGAATCATTCCTAAAAATTCTATTTTCTTATGTTCTATAACTGCTTTTCTTTCTGATAATACTATTCCTTCCTTTATACAAACATTAACAAATTCTTTTAAATGTTGTCTATGTTCTTCTAATGTCTCTGAAGCTATTAGTATATCATCTACATACACTATGATATATTTATAATCTCTGAATATTTTATCCATTCTACTCTGAAAAATTTGTGGTGCATTTTTTAATTCAAAAGGCATTACTAACCATTCATAATGTCCTTGTGGAGTACTAAAAGTCAGTAAGAAATACTATTTTCTTCCATTTTTATTTGCCAAAATCCTGATTTACAATCAAATTTAGAATAATATGTTTTGTTTTTTACAAGATTTATTAATACTTCTTTATTTGGAAGATAATACCCATCAAATTTTGTATATTTATTTAATTCTTTATAATTTATTACCATTCTTGCTTTACCTCTCACCTGTTCTGATCTCTTTCTAACCATAAAAGTCAAGCATTATGCGGACTATTACTATATCTTATTAATTTTAGGTTTAATAATTCCTTTATTTGAATTTTAAATTCATCTCTATCCTCTTCTGTGTACATCATAGGTTTAAGTCTTATGATTTTAACTATGGTTAATTCTATTTTTGCTCTAGGATGCTCGGGTTTCCATAGTGCTAAAGGGTTTTCTTTGTAAACTTGTTCAAGTTGTGATTTTATTGTTTCTAATTTTATGTTATAACTTTGTCCTTTCTGTATTAAATAGTATTTTTCATAACTATCACCACGCTGGGTTGGCTGAACTCTGTAAGGTTTAAATTCACGAGGGATACGAAGTATATGGTTACAGGGAGTTTTAAGGGTGATCATATAAGTAGTTTGTTGGTAATATTGAAATTGTTGTAAGAAATCATTGCCTAAGAGTATATCACAATCCATTCCATTATATTGGAAAACTTGATTAATACGAATTAATTTACTACCTAAGAGTATTTCATAATTGAGTAATGATTGATTAACTTGTTGTTTATCTCCTGTAATTCCAATAATTTTTAATTTTCTATTTTGTTTCCATTGGGTTGATAAGAATGATTTCATTATAGTAATTTCACTTCCTGTATCTATAAGAGCACATGTATCTATATCCCTTTCTGTAATATTTATTTGTATATAGACAGACATAGGGTATTTTACATAAGTTTGATTTAACATGTCTCACATATTATTTTTTGTCCTTCGATTTGTAAGGTTATTTTATCTTTTTCTATTTTATAATAATCTAAATTATTTAAAAAGCTATTTCCTAATATAATATGTTTTTCTAAATCAGTATTCATAGATGAATCTATATAGCAGGGTACTATTATTCTTAATCCTTCTATTATTATCGAACTTTGACTTCTTGTTTACATATATGTTTATTTCCATTAAAATCAATATATTCATATGGAGTTTCTTTTTCTTTAATAATAAGTCCTTTATTTTTAAGATAATTCATATAATTATGACTTGTTCCTGTGTCTATTAATATAGGTATTTTATTTGTATAATTTATCCCATCAAAATATTGTCCTAATATTTTTATATTAGTTGGTAATGATGTGATTATCTGTTTATCAGTACTTAATCTTCTAGATGAACTTCCTCTCATTAAAGTTCTTCCTGCAAAACTTATAGGGATTATTGAATTTTCATTTTCAGTGTTTATGAATTGTTTTCTATCATCTATATTAAGGTTATATTCTATTGGTATCCTATAATCTTGAATTGTAGGTTCTATCAATGTTGCTATTTCTTCACACTCCTTATTTATTTCTATATAAGGCTTATTGCCATATATTTCTCCATAATTTGAATTACAGAAACTATATAATGCTGAATAATGTATTGTCATTAATCTATTCCCTTCTTTCATTAAGTTTTTCTTTAATAACTTAAAATGTAGACTTAATGTTTCATCTATATTTTTATCTTTAATGTGTACACAATATCTAGGGTGACAAGTATATAATAGTTTAGTATAACATAGATTTCCTTCTATAGTTCCTAAATGTCCTATACTAGGATCATTAAATCTTTGGTCATGTAAGGATAATATTATTGGACTATCTATTCCTTCTTTAAAAAGAGATTTTACTAATATCTGTATTTCTGCTAAATATGCATATTGAATTTTATCTCTTATTGATTCATTTTTTATCTTTCTTAAGGCCAAATCTATTGTTCTTTTGTTTATTAAACTGAACCTGATATTTCCTTCAGCTTGTGTAATCATTCTTCGCTTTTTTTTCTTGTTCATAATATTCATGTAAAACTATTTGTTTTCTCTTGAATATATCTCTGAGTCTGTGTATTATTCCATATTCAGGTTTTTTCATATTCATCTTCAAAATTTTATTGTATTTTTCTTTATTAAAGGTAGCTACTAGACTATATCCAGTTTTATTTTCTTCCTTTTCTATTTCTTCTATTTCTAAATCGGTTTCTTCTTTTTCTTCTTTAAGACTCATTATCGGAGCTTGATTCTATCATTACATAAATTTCATTTCCTTCATGGTCTGATGGATTACTTATTTCTTCTAAATCATCTATTATATCTTCAAAGTCTTTTCTTAATATTTTAACTTTCTTTTTTGTGCAATCAGGACTTATATGTCCCATTTCTCCGCAATTCCAACATTTACATTTAGATTTATCTAATTTACCTTTTTGATTTTTATACTTTCTTTTATAATATTTTCTTCCAGGCTTTCTATATTTCTTCTTAAAATTATTATACTTTTTATGTCTCTTTTCTTTCTTATGAAATCTCTTTTTCCTTTTATAAGGATTATAACAACCCCATTGGGTCGGCATTTCTGTTTTTTCACAACATATTTCTGTTATATTTCTACTTTTCTTTATTAAACTTCTCTGGATACAGATTTCACTTAGTCTTGTATTTAGAAATCTTATCCTGGATCCTAATGTATCAGGATTTCTATTAATATTATTGTTTCTCTCATATTCATTTATGAAGTATCCATTCCAAGGATAAGGTAATTTAGAATAATATAAGTTTTTATAAACATTTTGATCTTCATTACTTATAAATTGCGTATAGTAATATTTTTTGAATTCACAGGTATATTCTTTTACATAACACATATTACAAATTGATAGATTTATTAATTTCATTCTGGCTTCTATCTTTTCACGTTTTACCTCTGCTGCACTATTTTCTAACCAATCTTCTCCTAAAAATTCATTAGCAATATATTCAATTATCCTTTCTATTCCTAATGCTTTGCTCCTTGTAAAAGCTATTTTTGTTGAATCTTTTATTAATCTTTGTGTTTCTTCGTTTAATCCTTTCCACCAGTTAAATACATCTCCTGTTAAACTGGCTATTAAGATTTCAACAAATATATTTAATTTTTCTTCATCTGTATCTACATTCCAATCTTCATTAGAACTATTATATGTAAAAAATAATCTCATTTGCATGCCCCATTCAACTAAAGTTTTTCGAGGGTCTATCTTACAATCTAAATCTAAAAATGTTCCTGTATTATTTATGGGCAGTAGCTTATCATTATTAGGTTGATATTCTTTTTTCCATGGAGTATTTTTGATTGGTGGGTAATATTCAAAAAATGGTTTTTTCTTTCTTTTATTTTCATATTTATGGCTAGGTTCTGCTACACTAGGTTTCATTTCTGGACCGCCTGCAGTATTCATTTTTATTTGATATTCTTTTTCAAAATCTTCTAAATCACTAAAGTTTATATCACTAAATTTTTCAGTTAATTCTTCTATATCAGTTTCCATTAATCTGATCCACTTAATACTTCTTCTTTAATTTCTAATTTTTCTTTACCTTTATTTTTCCTATCAGATTCTGTTTTTAATTCTTACTTTCTTTAAGTATTTTAGGGTATTGGGTTTTCATAAACCATTCATCATAACTTCCTGTTTGGGGTTTTTGTATGGGTTTTTTAAAATCTGTTCCAATTATTCCTGATTTTATTATATCAAATTTTTCTAATTTTTTATTTTTCTTTTTACTTAATTGTAATACTGATAATTCTATTTTTATTTTTCCTATTTCTTGTTTTATATCCTTTATTTCTTCTTTTAAGTTTAAAAGCAATTCTTTTAATTCTATTAATGTAGTTTCCATAAAGTTGAGGGGTTTTAATGATATTTTTCTATTTGAATGTATGTTACATTCAACGTAACATAGCGTTAGCCAAAACAATAACATATCAGGGATCACTGGGGGTATTATTGGCATAAACTCTTTAGCCAAAAATTGAGAGTGACATGATAACAAATAATAAAAGAGAGAAGAGAAGGCTTGGAGGTATTATACCCCCTTCTCCAATATATTGTCCTCTTTATATAAGAGAGATAGTCAAAAGTACAATTAAGTTAGGAAAAATTATCTCTTATATATCTTGCAGGAATCAGATTTGAATTTGAAAGGGATTGATGTAGAATGATTGCATGTCAGGAGTAGGGTACCTTTCGGAAGACATAACTTGGGTCACAGGTGTTTTTTTGGGACGTATAATATACTATTTTGAAGCTTGCAGCAAAAGAAATTAAAGTTACAACCATTTTCAGCCAAGCTCTAGCTCAAATTTTTTTTTTTCAGTTTTAAGATATTTTCCTATTTTCCCTTTTTTTAAGATTTTTATCTTTTTTCTAGATGTCGGAGAATTTTGTTATAAAATTATATTTTGAATTTGCATATTTTGGTAAATTCGCGATATTTAGTGTTTATAAAGGGGCATAAAACCCTAGTTTTGTTAATTTAAAATTATTCAGTAAACTTCATTATTCAGAAACTTTGTTTCGTCTATCTTTCTACCTTTAACATTTCCGTTTCGTCAGTTGGTCTAAGAGCAAGTTCATTTGTCGTCATGGTAGAACCGTACAAATAAAGGAGGAACATCCGAAAAACGATGATCAAGGGATGCAGGCAGGGATTGTGGAAGATGTCAAATAGGCAGCCAGAGAAGCAACCTTACAAGCGATTGAGGATGCTGATAACCCGAGATTGGTGGTGATGGAGTGGGCAATCAAGAGTTTTAAGCTTTCCTTAAATGAAAACAAAGAGAGAGATCAATAGTAAGAAGTTAATCGTAAGGAAGAACTTCAAGGCGTCAATCGTAGTGAACAACTTGAAGATTACAACCATGTAAAAATAACTCATAGGGTCAATCGTGAAATAGAATCACAAGGCATTAATCGCATAATAGTACCTTAGAATTTAGGCCCTACGAAATGGATGCCAATGCATGAGTGTGAGGAATTAGGAAAGCAATTCAGAAGAAGAAGAATCTACAGAGGATGATAGGAGGGGTGGAAGGAATTTAAATTCAAGATTAATGTTGATATTCCAAATTTTTATGGTGAGATGCATGTCGAGGAGTTTTTAGATTAGATATGAACAATGGATAACTTCTTTGTATATATGGAGATTCCTCAAGAGAGGTGGGTTAAGCTTATGGCGTTTAAATATAAGGGTGCAACTTCTACATGGTGGCAACACTTACAAAACTGACGAAGAGTTGAGAGAAAAAAAAATTGTCAAATCATCACCCAAAAGGCAGACAATGATGAAAGTGTGTTTCCTGCCAGCAAATTACCAACAACAGTTGTATTTCCAATATCAAAACTACAGGCAAGGAAATCGTAGTATGGATGAATATACAAAAGAATTTTGTCATCTATACGTGAGAAAAAATATGGATGAGCCAAAATTCTAGACAGCAGCAAAATATATTGGCAAATTGAAACAAGAAATACAAGATGATATAACGGATACGATTTGGGACTTAGGTTCGGTGGTCATTAGAGCTAAGAAGTTAGAGGAATAGAGGTAGCGAGCTGCTTCTTGAACTCAACAATGACAACGTATTGGTCTATAGAATAGACCAATGGTCTTGGGGTTGAGAACAAGCAGAAAATATAGGCTGGAAATAGTTAGATGCGATAATCCCCACAACAGCAACTAAGGTAGCAACAATACCAAATGTAGGTGCAAAATAACAAATAAGGCAAGCCTATGCTGAACAAGTTTTAATGTGCGGAGAACTAGGCCATCGATCGAGTGACTATTTTCTAAAGAATTTGAATTTGATAGAGGTTGAAATCGACGAGACAGAGGAAAATATTGTTGAGGATGGGGATGATAATGAAGCTTTAAGTTGGACGCAGATGAAGGAGAGATGTTGAATTTATTGTACAGGAGATTTTATTACTTCCAATATTTAAAGAGGATAATTAATGCAATAAGATTTTTAAAACACACAGCACCATCAACGATAACATATGCAACATGATAATTAATAGTGGTAGTAGCAAGAATATATTATCAATAGAAAAACATCTAACACTTTACAGAATAAAGTAGATAAAGAATGTGATAGAATAGTCATGTTCCTTTCTTTATTATGAAGATTTATAAGAGTGATGTGGTGTGTGATATAGTGGATACAGTGCCTACCATTTTTTATTACACAGATCTCGGCAATTTGATGTTGATTAATCCACAAAAGAATGGATAACATATAAGAGTTATGAGAGAATAGCAAGGAGATTTATTTGATACCTTTAACAAACAAAAAGAAGAATTCAAAGATCGAAAGAAAGAATTTTCTAACTATTGTGAAGGGTCATTTAGAAGAAGATTGCGATGTTTGCATGAAGTTAGAGAAGAAAAATGAATTTGAAATGACAATTGTTCTAAAGAGGTGTAACCACCATTAGCAGAGTTCACTATTATTACACAATCAGAGATGCCAGATGGGAAACCCGCCTTTTTGAGATATACAACATTATATAGATCTAGTTCTTGGTCTAAGTTTACCTAACTTGCCTTCTATTGTATGAGCCTTCACGAGCATGCGATTTTACAAAGACGGGTTGATGAGTTGTTATAGAAAGGGTTTGTTCGTGAGAGTATAAATTCATATGTTGTACCAACTTTTTGGTTCTAAAGAAGGATAGGAGTTGGCGTATGTGTTTGGACAATAGGCGAATTAACCAGATTACAGTAGAGTATCGATTTTTCATTCCTACTTTTTGAGATTTGTTAGATTAATTGGATAGTGCTAAGATTTTCTTGAAAATAGACTTGTGCAATAGATATTATCATATCGAAATTGGGCCTGATAATGAGTGGAAGACGGCTTTCAAGATGAAGAAGGGTTGTATGAGTGGTTTGTGATGCCGTTTGGATTATCGAATGCCCTTGGTATATTTATGTGCTTGATAAATCAAGTTTTAAAACTATTTTCTTACAAATTTATTATAGTATATTTTGATGATATCTTGGATTCTTCCGTTAATGTGGTGGCAAACTACAGCATTGGAGAATGGTTACAGAGATATTACAGAGAAACAACTTTACATTAGTCTAAAGAAATGTAGTTTTTTGCTGACTAATATAGAGTTTTTTGGGTTTTATAGTTGGCTTAGATAGGATTCGAGCTATTGAATCAAAGATATAAGCAATTAGAGAATGGCTTATGCCCAAGATAAGGAGTGAACTTTGGTTTTTATATAGGCTAATGAAGTTTTATAAGAGATTCATTCGCAGTTTTAGCACTATAGTTATACCTATTGCAGAGTGCTTGAAGAAAGGGAAGTTCATGTGAAAAGAAGAGTAAAAAGCGAGTTTTGTCTTATTAAAAGAGAAGTTATTCATTGCTTCTGTGTTAGCCATGCCAAATTTTAACAATTTGTTAGAGGTCAAATGTGATACTTTAGATAAGGGTATTGATGCTGTTCTTTCTTAAGAAGGACAACTAATTGAGTATATAAGTGAAAAGTTGAATGAAGCACGGTAGAAGTGGTTTATTTATGACCAAGAGCTTTATGTCATCTTTAGGGCATTCAAGTCGTGGGAGCATTACTTGATTTAGAAGGAGTTCGTGCTTTACAATGACTATCAAGCATTGAAGTACTTTAAGAGCCAATAAAATTTGTGCAAGTTAGATGCAAGAAGAGTGAGTCATATGAACAATTGCAGTTTTATTGTGGAGCATAAATTTAATCAATAGAACAAGGTGGCGGATGTACTTAATAGGCGAGCAACTTTACTAGTAACTCTTATCAATGAAGTTGTTGGTTTTTAATGCTTGAAAGAGTTGTATGCTAAAGATGAAGACTTTGCACATTTATGAGATCAATGCATTAATCATTAGAATGAAGAAGATTTCCTTATTCAAGATGGGTATTTATTCAAACCTAGTCAATTATGTCTACCTCAAAGTTCTTTAAGTAGATTACCATAAGTGGTATGGAAGAGGATTAGCCAAACATATTGGTCGAGATAAAACGAAGGCGCTTATGAAGGAGCAACATTATTGACCACAATTGAATAAAGATGTATGTAAGGTTGTATACAGGTGTCAGATTTGCCAAGAGGGCAAGGGACATACCCAGAACACGAGATTATACATGCCATTACCTATTCTAAAAAATATTTAGTTGGATCCTTCTATGGATTTTATGTTAGGATTACTGCTCACAAGGATTGGTTAAGTTTCTATATTAGTTGTGGTCAATATGTTTTCAAAAACATCGCATTTTATTACTTGTAAAAGATTGATGATGCTAGTTTATTTGCACATTTGTCTTTCAAGATGTGGTGCGTTTGCAAGGAGTTTCAAAGACTATTGCTTCTAATGAGGATGTGAAGTTTATTAGTAAGTTTTTGTAACATCTCTGGATAAGTTTGGTAAACAATTGTTGTTTAGTAGGCCTTTCATCTGCAACAGATGACCAAACGGAGGTGGTTAATTGTACTTTGGACAATACATTATGTGCATTCATGGTGACAAGCAACGAAGTTGGGAAGCCATCTTACCTCTGATCGAGTTTGCTTATAACAGCATGGTGAATCGATCTGTTGGAAAAACCCCTTTAGAGATTGTCTACACTTGTTCCCCACGCCATGTTTATGATCTGTCTATCATGCCCATAACAGTAAGAAGGAGTAGAACAGCAAATAATGTGGCAGAAAATGCTTTGCAGATTCATTCTGAGGTACGAGCTCGTGCGAACAAACATTGAAGCAAGAAAGTGTTTTAGACGGTGATTTATTGATGGCGCATCTGTGGAGAATTTGTTTTTCTAGTATACAAACTAAATTGGAGAAGCACAAGTGTAGACCGTTTCATGTGGCACGGAAGATTAATGACAATGGTTATATGCCCCAGCTACTAGATAACTAGAATATCTCTCATCTATTCAAGTAGCTGAACTGTTCAAATATCATTCGAATGATAAAGCATTGTACAAGGCAAACACGAGAATGAGTTCTTTTCCAAGTGATGTAGGATGGTTGCATGTCACGAGCAGGGTCCATTCTAGAGGGCATAACTTAGGTTGCATGTGTTCATTTAAGGCGTATAATATATCGTTTCAAAGCTTGTGACAAAATGAATCAAAGCCAAAATCGTTTACACTGTTCTGGCTGTGGTTGAGCCTAAAATTCCATTTCTTTCTTAGTTGTTTTTCAAAAAGACTGAAACCCTAGTTTCGTTAATTCAGAATTATTTAATAAACTTTATTATTCAGAAATATTGTTTGATCTATCTTTCTACCTTTAGTATTAAAACAAAAAAATAAGTGTGAATCTGCAACATGTAAAGGTGAAATGTGCTCTACCATATAAATATTTATAAGGGTTGAATACCATATATATATATAATCTATTACAAATTCCACTATGAGAAAGTAGTACAAGACAACATATGTTGTATGTATAAGTACATTAGTTAGATTCCTATAAAAAGATTAACATAAATAATCCTGCTTGAAACCTAGACTTCTCAAGCAATGTATGACCTATATGACAGACCCTTCCTAAAGTACTTGAGCTTACTAATAAGCCACTTACACATTTATCACAAGTTTATAATAACAAAATTCAAATAATGTAATAATTATATATAATAAAAAAATAAGTAAATAAATAAACTCAAGGCTTGTAACATTACATTGTCCTTACAACAGATTCGTTGTTTTCTCAATGGTGCTTAGGTTATAACAGCATCTATCTCTTAGGATCAATGGCTTTGAATAGTCTCTGTAGCATAACCTTACTATTCCAACAAACTTTAAACAAATATTTAAACTCTATCACACCAAAGCCTAAAAGTAGAGAGAATTTATTAATTTGATAGATAAGAGTAAAAATCACTTGGATTTCGATGTGTTTTGCAAATGAAATTGGAAGTTAATTTATAGAGTTGAATTTATAATCCAAAGTAAGATATGTAATCAATTCAATTAATTGCAATCCTTATTCATTGTATTTCCCTTTAAACAAAGCCATATTAATCCTTAGCAGATTTTTTAATCTCTTGCTATTGTAATCCATTTTTTGTAGTAGTAATTGTCAATTTTCTGTAGTAGTAATTGTTCTAACATATAATTCATATTGCTATTACATGTTTCATATCCAATTTTATTTTTAGTTAAACTACAATGCTATATAAAAAGGAAAAATGGAATCTTCCTTCATTTTTTTAAACCAATGGATGCTTTTTAAGATTTAGTTTCTTGCTCACCCAATTATAAATTTAAAGAGATCATAAATCATCCATATAAGTTTATTTACTCAATATATATCTTGCTCAAAATTAGCCTTAAAATAGCTATTTTATGTTATTTTTTAACAAGTTCCCACATAAATGAAAATTGGCAAAAACATAAAATCAGACATTTTAATATCAAAATCATATCAAAACTTGTATATGAGAGGGCAGGTTTTATCCTTTGAACCTTGTCTTCTGAATATATATTGACTTCATCGGTTGACTAGTAGACATGATGTCATTGAACTACTTTGTCATTCATTTAAGCAATCATACATTTCACAGAAGAATCCTTCCTAACATATTTGAGTTCTCATTGTTATGTTTGTTTTGGCCCTAAACATCTACATGTTTCTATAAGAGTTTTTAATAATTGAGCCCTAAACAATTTCATTTAAAGTAACCTCGCTTCTCTTTCACGTAGGTGATTTCTGAATTAAAGTAACCCCTAGTTGCTCTACTCTGATTCTCAGTGCTTAACAAGCATTAAAAGCTCAACTTACCTTTTTCTCCTACAGGCATCACAATGTTATCATAGGGATGAATATAAGGGTAAATCCTATGGTGATCCAACCATTTTATAATTAGGTTGTCCCTTTGATCTTAGGTCTTAGGATCTCAAGTCAGCTAAGTTGGGTTTTCTTTCTTAAAAACTTATTATTTAATGCACTTTAGTCTCATTCCCCTTGACGATTTCTCAGCTAGCTCTCTATTTAACCCTTTGATTAATAGATCCGAAATGTTAACCTCTTCATATAAGTCAATAGAAATAACTCTAGTAGGGTGTAGTTGTCTAATGGTATTATGTCTACAATGTATATATCTATGACTTACAATTATACATATCACTCTATATCTATGACTTACAATTATATCTATGACTTACAATTATACATATCACTCTGCGTCCTTCCAATTACTGATTAACTAAGCAATGAATACAAATTGTTGGCACAGGCTTTGGCCAACTCAGAATACCCTTCAAGAAATTTCATACCCATTCTACTTCTTCACCATCTTTATCCAATGTAATGATTTCAAATTCCATTATAGATATGGTTATCACAGTTTGTGTAAAAAATTTCCATGAAACTGCTGGACCTACTAATGTAAACACATAACCACTAGTAGAATTTAAGTCATTCACATGTGATATCCAGTTTACATCACTTTACCCTTCTAGTACAATTGGATATCTAGTATAATGCAACCCAAAATTACAAGTCTAGTGCAAGTACTTAAGCACTCTAACTATTGCCTTCCAAAGGTCGGCCCTTAGATTGCTCGTATATCTACAAGCTTACTCACTATATAGGCTAAATCTAGTTTTATAAAACTTGTCAAATGCACCAGATTCTTTATCACTATAGAATATTCTAACTAATAGATACCCTCTTCTCTATTTCCTAGATAGATATAAACTTACATCTAAAGGAGTTCCAGCCACAGTAGTGTCATCTTTGTTAAATTTACCAAGAATTTTATGCACACAATGTGATTGATCGAGAATAAGTCCATTAAAAGTATTTAAAACTTTTATTCCCAAAATGACATCTATTAGACTTATCTCCTTTTTGTCAAACTTATACTTCAATAAATTCATGTCATAAACATAAACACACAAAATGACAGAGCCATTATTGGTATCTTTAACTGTTTTTCGTTATTCCCAGTAGTTATCATGTCATAAACATAAAGGCACAAATGAAATGGCCATATTTTGTTGCCACATTATTGTAGAGTTTTTATTTGTCCGTATTAAGGATGACATGCAGCAAACTTCATTTGTATAGTAAGTAGGTCCTATAAAAAAATATGATTTTTTAAAATTATTATCTTATAAATTTATCAAATTATTATTTATCAAGTTTGGCCCTTATTCAAGGCTAGAAAAAACTACTATTTAATTGAGGTTATCAATTTATCAAGTATTAATTTATCGATGCTCTACTTGTATAATCTTTCCATAATCCTAAAAGTTTCTAAATTAAACAACTAATTACAAAGTGGTTAGGGAGTTTCATTTCCTCCCTTTTAATATTGTTAATCAACAGATGGTAGACATGAGTTTGATCAGATATAGATTTACCATCTATTAGCCTTCAGCGCAAAAAATACCAATAAAATATTGTTGAGTCCCAATATATTCAGCCATGTATTTTTTGTTAAGTAGTTCTTGAATCTCGTATGCATCTTTATAATGATATAAACATTTTAAAGGGAACTAGAAAGAGTGTTAACTATTATGTACCTACAGATCTGATTGCTAACATTCTAAGTTTGTAGTATTTTGTCATAATCTTTAGTTGCTGGTGGCGATAGTTTTAGGTAGTCAGCAAGGTTATGAACATCCAGTACGTCGAAGACCTTTCCGTAGCATGGTTCAACTATAGAAATATCTAGCACGTTCTTTATTCTAACAATAGAGAAACCATTTTAAAGGAAGCAGCAATGGTAGCGTTGGAGCAACAATGGTAGTGTTGGAGCGACAATTACTGTAGGCTATATAAGTGGTGTTCGGGCTTAAGATTGTTGGAAATCTTGAGTAATACAGCAAGACAAACAGAAAACAACAAACAATAGCAAAACTAAAAAATAGTAAACACTGAACCAACAAGCAGAGAGAACTACGTCAAGGCGTGCAAGAAAATTGTCTTTGAGACCAAATTCTGCATCTCACGGAAATGCAAAAAGAACAAACAAAGCGGTTTAATCTCCAAGATACAATGACCACTACCATGAGGTTACTCTATAAACTCTATAGTCTTGAACAGTAAAAAGAAATAAAAAAAAATGAAAGAAGCTGAGAAGATCAAGAGCCTTTTTAATTTCGAATGTCCATTGTGTGATTCAAGTAGTTCGTTGTATAGAGACAAACCGTAGCACTTATTCTATTTTAATTCAAATTACCACTTACACGACAACACTCATTGTGGGAGGAGGTGTTTGTGGGGGTGATGGAGGAGTAGGGATGGCAAAACCCCGGGCCGGGTCTGGATATTGCAATGACCAGACCCTGCCGAGATGCAATCGGTTTGGGTTCGGGTCCGGGCTGGATTTTAATCCGAGTACCCTAATTTTATATTTTTTAATATTATGTGTATATATTTTTTATTTTTTGATAATTTTATAAGTTTTAAATTTATTTTAATAAAATTTGACATGAAATATATGTACAATAAATGAGTCAAATAAATATAAATATTTAAAATAATATATATTTTATAATATCTTTTAATAAAATTTGAGTTCCGAATTTATCAAGTAATACCCAAGACCGACCCGACCTTATACACAGACTGAGTAGTGCCTGGTCCACAATACTGAGTACGGTTCGAATCTGGACTGGACATATATTTTTACCACCTCTGTGGAGGAGTGGTAAGGTGGACCCCCTATGTGTAAGTTATTCGGTCAGCACCTGTTTAAGAGCTTTCCAAAATTGACTCTACTTTTGGGCTTTATCTTACTTTTGGGCTTGGTCTCACACACGTGAGCCTCCTTTTTAATGGAATTGTTAATACTCTAAACTTGATTTCTATAAACTAAATGAATAATATTTAGGATCTTTTTATTTGAGTCTTAACTTGAGTTTTAATATTATGTATGTAAAGTTTCTTAATATTCTACTCTATCATCTAATAAACAAATACCATAGTAATTAGGACTTAAATTAAGTTATATATATATATATATATAGTTGCTCTTCTTGGGATATAGAGTTTAAACACAACAATAATCAACTGAATTAGGAAATTAAATTGATTTGCTTGTGTAAAATGGTTCGTAAGAAAGATAAGGACAATTAAATTAAATTAAATTAAACTAAATAATGGTGTTAGATCAAGTCAAACCTAACATGGGGTGGCATGAATTTCCTGTCAAATATAACAACTTGGCCATACATGTTATATTGCTATATACGGATTACGGAAAAATACGAGGTTCGTTTCCCTCAATTTGACGAAACGAGATAATTTGTTTGTATGCAGGATTATTAATTAAAACATTAAAAAAAAAAGTTTACTGTGAAAATTCGGACGCGTCTATACTTTGACTGGCTGTTTTGATTGATCTACTTTTCAGTTCACAAAAAACTTGTTCATAATCGTTTTCTGATAGTGTTTGAATTTGTATCTTAAATGATGCAATATATTTACCATTTGAATGATAAACCATAAAGATCAGTAATTAATTATCAAGTCATTCTATAAGATTATGTCATGTACATTATTTACTATAACAGTTAAAATATAATTTTTTTCCCCAAACCTTATAAACGGAAAATTACTCTTGATGATATTATCTTGAAAACAGCTTTTGAAATAATTCTATTCATTAAATTTGAGAACAAGTTTGCTAACATATTGATGTGGGAAAGGATACAGTGATATAATTTCAAACTTACAGAACTTGAAATTGCAAATGTCCGAATTAGGTTGTTAATATATTGTTCGAATGAAGCGTTCACTCAGAGGAGGAGAGAAAATCAAATTTCGCATTCGAAGTCAACTTTAGTTAATTTGACAAAACTTTACAGATTTTTATCTTTTAGTAAGAATAACTTTGTTATTCTCTGAGCTTTCCTAAACAGTTAACCTCAACTTTTAAGGCTATTGCTCCGTTACAAAGGACGTTTATTTTTACCTTTAGGGCCTTGTAAGGTTTGTCGTAGATAATAAGAGCTCAGGGGTTACACTGGGGACGAATTCGTAGAAGTGTTAAAAAATTCAGAGTCAAGGCATAATGGGATACTGTGAAAGAAAAAGAATAAAGAGACGGAACGTTGACGAAATAACAGCAGGGCGCTCTTCTTTTCTCATATTTATTGATATTTTTCAATTTAGGCTGCAAAAGTGGTTTTCGTTATGTAAGCACTAACATATTTTGACACCTCATGATCGATATATCTAACCTGTAACTTTATAATACCGTATATCCAATGTATTTGGTCTATTTATTGAAGCTGTCTTGAAATGACGCGCACTCTATTTTTTAAGATATGTCCATGCGCAAGCGTGTTGTTTCATCAACGTGAAAAGTGTGGAAACTAATTCCTATACTTAATTTTTATTTAAAATTTTTTATTCTCATATAAGTTGCTTGTGGATTTAGGGCTAATATAGGATTATAATGGCTGATAAAATAAATTATTCATGTTGTGAGGATAAAATAAGTTACTAATTAAATAAGTAGTTCAGTGTTTGGTATATTGTATTGTTATGATTTTTATAAGTTTAAAAAGTAAAGTATATGGTTTGGTAAATTTATTAACAAAAAAAAAAAAGGTTTAAGTTATCTTTTATCTGTGTATTAAGGTTTGTGAAAAAATAAGTTATAATTGTCCTTTTGTTAAAACATTAAAATTATAACATAAAATTTAAAAAGTGTAGTGATTTATTTTATAAACTGCTTATAAAAACACTTTTAAAAATTACTATTAAAATAAAGAAATTTTTAAAATAAATAATTTTTAAAAAATTTACCAAATACTAATATTATTAGATCTTATGAAATAAGATACTAATAATATTTCAACCACAATTTTCAATGGCCTTATTCAAGACACCCAGCAGCACTTCTACTAGAAGTTAATTTGTGAAAGTGAGAGTAAAAAGGGAGAAGAGAAAAATACATGACTCAAAATATCGTACTTATTATCAAATTGAAAGTGGAAAGTGATGCACCCCACTTAGTTGATTTTTTTTGAAATATAATTTTATCTTTAAATTTAATGATCAAATAATAATTCATAAACTAAATGAATTTATCTAATTCTCAATACATCATCAAGTTTTAACCTACAATAGTTTACATTTACCTAAAATTAAATTAATTTTTTATAAAATTATAAAAAAATTTGGGACATCTCTATAATATTGTTAAGAATATTATCCTTTCATCTATATTATTTTAAAAATTTTGATTAAAAAAAATAAGGTAATTAACTAATAATAACTTGTTTATGGACATTTTCCTCTCTCGTTTTGTGATGACGCCCCACTTAGTTGATCTTTTTTTAATAAAATAACAATTTTATCTTTAAATTAATAATCGAGTAATTATTCATAAACTAAATGAATTTATCTAATTCTTAATACATCATCATACTTTAATCTATAATATTTTACGTATGCCTAACATTAAAGTAATGCCTAAAATTAAAGTAACTTTTTATAAAATTATACAAAAATTTGGGACATCTCTATAGTATTGTTAAGAATATTATCCTCTAACAAGGGATAGGATCAAGTAAAACTTGATCCAAAGGTTAATGTGATCCTAATGCAACAATTTAGCACAATTTAAGTGAAAATTAGTTATTTCTCTAAAAAAATCATCTGTATAAACAGTCAATGTATCATTTTAATTGGATTGCACAATTAATGAGAGTAATCACAGATTATTTTGTTGATCCTCCCAGAAAGACATCCTAGTCCATTCAAAAACAGTTTCATTTTCATTTTTCTTTATTTTATCATGAACCAATCATAGTGTTTTTGGAAGGCGCTAAACCGATGCCTGGAGCTTTAGTGCTCAAAGACAATGAAGGACAGATTCCGGTCATTTCGCAATGAAGATTTCTTTATCTTGAATTGGCCTAAGCTAAATTTCTTAATCAAAACTAAGGATGGCAATATAGGTCAAAATTTGTTTATTCGATTCAATTTAATATGAATTTAAAAGATTTGGGTTTGAAAAAATTAATTTATTTAATAAATGGATCAAATTTAATTCGATTTGCTAAATAAACAAATTAAATATGGGATTAAGAACACAATCATTTAAAATTCATTTATTGAACAATGCAATAAAAATAAGAAATCATACGGAAAAGTCAATTCTTATTATTTGTTTTTTAATGGATTGGTAATTTGAAGTTTAGAGCTATGGAGTTAAGATGTTTAAAACTTTAAATATTATAAGGATGATAAATTTACGATAGTTTATTTTATTTTTATTATTTATTAATTATTATTTGATATATAATATGATAATTCTAGTTGAATGAATTTAAATAAATTCAAATCTAATTCAATTTATTTATTTGTCCGATAAAATGAATAAATGAAAATTCGTTTAAAAAATGAATCAATATCTGAATCTTGAAGCTAATTAGTTTAATAAACCAATCGAATTTGAATCCAATTATTTTGACTCAATTCATTTAATACTCAACACGAAGTCCATTGGTGAATCCGTTTTGGCCCCCAAATCAAAACCCTTTCAAGTTGAATTGTGAACATTCCAAAAGTCAATGATGAAGCCATAGAATTTGTCTATACATCCTATTTACCAGCAAACAATGATTTCGTATTTTTAGTAACCGTATATTTCCTTTTATATACTATAATTTTTTGTGTTAAAAAAAAACTCAAAATTTTCTGGTCATAAGGCCAGGTTTGACCAGCATGTCACTTTCCTACAAGCTTCTTCTGAATCGCGTTTACATTCAACTTTATATATATATATATATATATAACCATATGATCATCAAATCAGAAACGCAAAGACATTTTAAAGAGATCAAACAGCCGCTAACCGTTTGATAATAATCTCTTTTTCTTCATGCAAATATATATAACTCAAAATTTGTAACATACAAGTAGTCTTTCAATTGACTGAAAATTCTTCATATTCATTCATTCATTCAATTTCATGAAAAAAATGAGAAGCGAGGAGGGTAGAGGAGGCTATATTGAAAACAATTCAGATACTGAAAGTATTGGCAGTGACAAAAGCGCATTCAGCGGACCGCTTGCTAATAAACGAGCTTCCAAGAAAAGCGCCCGGTTCAATCTTCCGCCAGAAGCAGTAGTCACAGGCAGCAGTAACAATAACGATGATGGTGGTTATGTAGAGATCACACTGGACATACGTGATGACTCTGTCGCAGTTCACAGCGTTCAGGGCGCACTTCATCATGAAGATCCTGAGTTGTCACTGTTGGCCAAGAAGACTTTGGATATTAATAATAAATCTTCATCATTTCGGTCGTCTTTGTTCAGAAACACTTCCTCGCATATCAAGCAGGTCTCTCAAGAGCTCAAACGCTTTGCTTCCTTGACACGGCGACCAAGTAGCAGGCGTTTTGATAGGACTAAATCCGCTGCAGCTCATGCTCTTAAAGGACTCAAGTTCATCACCGCCAAGACGGGAGCTGCCGGAAATGGCTGGCCTGCCGTCGAGAAGCGGTATAACGAGCTCGCCATCACGACCTCCGATGGCCTTCTTCATTGCTCGATGTTCGGCGAATGCATAGGTACTTGCCGGTACAACGTCTTTAACAGTTCAGGAGATCTAGCTCAGATTATGAGAGCTAGGATCCAGATTCATGTCATATAGGATCAATTACTTATTCTGTGCTTTTATTTTTAATTTTGACAGGGATGAACAAGGAGTCTAAAGAATTTGCGGGTGAGCTATTCCGAGCACTTTGTAGAAAGCATAATATAAGTGGTGATTCTATCAACAAAGCTCAGCTCAAGGAGTTTTGGGAACAGATATCCGGCGAGAGCTTTGACTCCAGGCTCCAAACTTTCTTTGACATGTAATTCATTTAACTACTTTATTAATTCATATCAATATAAAATCAAATTGTATATCTTGATTAATTATTTTTACTAACCGTCTTTGATAAATTATTATATAGGGTCGACAGAGACGCTGATGGAAGAATCACTGAAGAAGAAGTCAAAGAGGTAATTAATTAAGCAAGTTACGCATACATAATTGGTCAAACACGCTACATTTTAAGTTTACATATATGATTTCTATTTCTCTGTGTAGATTATTAGTCTGAGTGCTTCTGCAAACAAGCTCTCCAACATTCAGAAACAAGCAGAGGAATATGCAGCCATGATTATGGAAGAATTAGACCCTGACAATGCCGGATACATCATGGTAATTTATTTTCTAATTAATTAGATTAAAAAAGAAGAAATTTTTTTTTTAATTTTTTTTTATAAATTGAGTACGAAATTTGGCTTTTTTTCGCAGATTCATAACCTGGAAACATTGTTGTTACAAGCTCCAAATCAATCTGTAAGAGTAGGAGATAGTCGAATTCTGAGTCAAATGTTGAGCCAGAAGCTGAAGCCAACCCAAGAAAACAACCCATTAAGAAAATGTTATCAGAAGATTAAGTACTTTTTGATGGATAATTGGCAAAGGGTTTGGATTATGATGTTGTGGCTTGGAATTGCTGGGGGTTTATTTGCCTACAAGTTTGTGCAGTACCGAAACAAGGCTGCTTATGATGTGATGGGGTATTGCGTTTGCATTGCTAAAGGAGGAGCAGAGACACTTAAATTCAACATGGCCTTGATATTATTGCCAGTTTGCCGAAACACCATCACATGGCTCAGAAACAAAACTAAATTAGGACTTGTTGTCCCTTTCGATGACAACTTAAATTTCCATAAGGTAATAATTAATATCTTTAACGGATAAATCCAAATGTACAGTTTCGTCATTTTTTTTTTCTTTTTTAACCTTTGACATAAAAATAATATGCACGTGAACGTAGGTGATCGCGGTTGGAATTGGGATTGGAGTTATATTACACGGCGGAGCTCATCTAACCTGTGATTTCCCGCGACTCCTCCACGCGACTGAAGAAGAATACGAGCCAATGAAGCCTTACTTTGGGGAGGAGCAACCGGATAATTACTGGTGGTTTGTAAAGGGAGTTGAAGGAGTAACAGGGATCATAATGGTGGTGTTAATGGTGATAGCATTCACTTTGGCAACGCCTTGGTTCAGGCGCAACAAGCTCAATCTGCCAAAACCAATTAAAAGACTCACTGGATTCAATGCCTTTTGGTACTCACATCATCTTTTCATCATTGTCTATACCCTTCTCATTGTCCATGGAATTAAACTCTATCTCACCAAGAAATGGTATCAGAAGACGGTAAGTGCTCAATTACCTTGCCACAAGTTCCTTTATTTTTCATTTCATTTAACTTAATGTTAACTTCCGTTTCAATTTATTTATCGACTGCAGACATGGATGTATCTGGCTGTCCCCATGGTTCTTTATGCTTGTGAGAGATTAACTAGAGCTTTGAGATCAAGCATCAAGCCTGTCAAGATTCTCAAGGTTTTGCAACTATATATTCCTTAATTTTATTGTTAATTTCAGTGTGTTGCAAGTTAATTTGAGACATAACGAAATAATAAGATGAATTAATATTATGTGAAGGTTGCTGTTTATCCTGGAAATGTCTTGGCATTACACATGTCAAAACCACAAGGCTTCAAATACAAGAGCGGACAGTACATGTTTGTAAATTGCGCTGCCGTCTCACCATTCGAATGGTATAGAAAATGAAAAATTAGTTAATTATTATTATTTATTAAATTAGTTAATTAAACATTAATTAATTAACTGCACTAAACCATCAATAATTGGTGTCACAGGCATCCGTTTTCCATCACATCATCACCAGGAGATGACTACCTCAGCGTTCACATCCGAACTTTGGGCGATTGGACCAGGCAGCTTAAGACTGTTTTCTCTGAGGTTTGCCAATTATAATTCTAATTTCATTCTGCTTAATATTATTAATGTGCTCAGTTACTTAATTTTTTTTGTTTAATCTTATTTATACTGTTTTATGTGTTTGTCTTTGGTTATTAGGTTTGCCAGCCTGCACCTGCTGGCAAGAGTGGTCTTCTCAGAGCAGAAAGGGAAAACAACTCTCAAGGGTATGTATCCTTTGTTTTTTCCTTTTTAATAATTCATCAATGAAATTAATGTAAATCTCAACATAGATAAGATAAGAGAAATAGCTATTTAATTACTTAACTAAAAAATAAAAAATAAAGTAAATCTCAACTAATTTCGCTTATATTTCTGTCAGCGTTCTATCAAGATTCTGTTTGTGTCTTTGTCCTTTTTTGAATTAAAATTTATATCTTGTGATGTAGCAGGTTTCCAAAGATATTAATAGACGGACCATATGGAGCACCAGCTCAAGACTATAAAAAATATGATGTAGTGCTACTAGTGGGGCTTGGAATCGGGGCTACTCCCATGATCAGCATAGTCAAAGACATCATCAACAACATGAAATCAGAAGACAACAATTTAGAGTCAGGATTAACAGTAAACAACAACAGCAAGAATTCATCATTCAATACAAGAAAAGCATACTTCTATTGGGTGACAAGGGAACAAGGTTCATTCGAGTGGTTCAAAGGCATAATGAATGAAGTGGCGGAGATGGATGAGAAGAGGGTAATAGAATTACACAATTATTGCACAAGTGTGTACGAAGAAGGAGATGCCAGGTCAGCGCTTATAGCCATGCTTCAATCACTCCATCATGCAAAGAATGGTGTTGATGTTGTTTCTGGGACACGTGTCAAATCTCACTTTGCTAAGCCAAATTGGAGACAAGTTTACAAGAGGATTGCTCTTCATCATCCTGATTCTAGAATTGGTCGGTTCTTTTTCTTCAACTTTGCTTTCGCCTACCTCCACCCACTATTCTTTGTCTTTGTCTGCCACTAATTAATTTCCATTTTGCGTGGGATTGAATTACTAAGATTTGTTCATATCAAAAATAATTTCTAAATTTTTTTTATTTGATGCGTGCAGGAGTATTCTACTGCGGTGCACCCGCACTAACAAAGGAGCTAAGACAACTAGCCTCGGATTTCTCCCACAAGACTTCCACTAAGTTTGAATTTCATAAAGAAAATTTTTAAAATTAATTAATTTATAGCTTCATCAATTGATTAATAATATTATTCTTGAACTTGGAAAGTTTTTTCTTTCTTTAGAAAGGAAGGTCCTCGGACATTAGTAACCAATTGCAAATAGAAAATACGTACACTCAAATGGTCTGACTTTTCTTTTCTCTTTTTTTAATCACCCTTTGAAAAATAGAGTGATGCCCCTTCTAGTCTTCTAGAAGAGTTGTTCAGTTTTATAGATCTTCCAAAGTCCAATCTTACAGCTGTTCAACGTATTGTGTAATTCAATTCTTTTTTATTTGTTGACTGAATTGAATATGTAATGTAAACATGTTCATAGCTCCGTGCATGCATGTGAATTTTAATTTGGATGAACGTTAGTTTCAACGTCTTATCTTATGCAACAATAGGTAAAAGAAATCAATTCTCTTATCAAGTTGGATAAACTTGTACTAAAATTACGTTACAATAGGACGTGACCTGTATATATATCTTTATATGGTAGTGAAATAATAAGATAATAATCGATCAATAAATGGTAATTCATTATAAAATGATATCATCACATATGGCATCATAAGCAAAGAATAAATTAGAAGAATGATAAAAGTGTTGGATAATTCACATTTGTTCTGAATAATATTGTACTTGTTCGTATATGTCATGAATAATATTATACTTCTTAAATAATATTCTAATAGACCCCAAATACATGATTGAGTAATTTTTAAATAGATTTATTTATTTGGTTATTAGAATTGAAATTTTGAGGAGGTAAAAAGTTAAAAAAATAAATTTAAGCTTTGCCTACCCCTTATTTTAAAAAAAATTCTAATATTTCAATCCCAAATGAGGTGATATTAATTCATTAGATATTTGAAAGAAGTAACAAGTAATTTTATAAAGTTAAGAAAATTGATTATCTAATTAATAAATCATGAATGTCGCATCATCAATACCTGGGATGAAAAAATTGGAATGTTACTCCTTCGACAATATAAAGGGTGCGTTTAGTATGATGAATGGGATATGCTAGGATATATAATAGGATATGTTTAGAAAGAATTGTATTTAGTATTATCTTGTGATGATATAATTCAGAATTGAATTGAATTATAAATAATAGTTTTATTTTTAAGTCATAAATGATTTAACTTATTGTCACAAATACGAAAATATTTTTAAAAAATTATGATTTTGCATTTTCAAAAAATATTTAATATTGTAATTCATATAATATCTAATTTTCATTTATTTGATCATTATCAATTAATTTAATGACTAAATGTAATTTAGTTTAACAAAATTTTCCTAAGTAATTATCCTACGACGGGCCTCTAGACAAGTTTTTGGCATAATTGGGAATCAAATGGTAGGTCCCACTGCAGTTAATGATGTCGTATAAAATCCTATTCCAATATGAAACAAATATGGGATTGGACAAAAAACTATCCACCACCAAACATGCCAGAGTAGTTTACTCGTTGTTTGTTGAATCTAAGGAAAATATATAAATATTAATCGTACTCTTCAAAAAGGGTAGGCAAAAAACCCGTCAGCCCGAAAGAGTTGAATTAAACCGACGGTTCGATTTGGTCATAAATCTTTAAAAAAATCCGATTATTAGTAATAGTAAAAAAAAATTGTATATTTGGTTTGGTTATCAGTTCAAATCATAGAACTGAAAAACTGAGATGTTTTAGTAATTTTAATAACAATTTACACGTCATAAAACGTACACTTACACACATATATTGCTTTTACAAATTCGTCATATCTTCTCTAACAAATCAGACCCTAGATCTAAAATAAAAATCAATCCTTAACTCACTCCTTAATAACCGAAAATCAAATTAAAAGTCAGTTTCGTATTTCTATATAATGGAAGACAGATTTTGAAATAATATAAGATGTCAACGATATAGTGCTAGAAGTCATTGATGTAGAACAACAGGTTGCTTTGGCCAAAAATAAAAAATTGCTTTTAGTGGTGGATTTGAATATTTGTTTGTTAATTATTGTGTTTTTGATGTATTTATTATGAGTTCTGTAATAAAAGAAAATTACATATTAAGGGAAAAAATTTAAATGAGGCCGTAATGGGCTACAACATTTCAATTCCGAGCCGGACCGAATTCAGCTGCACTGATTCGCACCCCTACCCTTCAAAGTTTGTATTCTATTCCAACTGATATGAAAACTAACTTGTAATTTTGTTCAAGTCGTCAATTCATTAATCTTTTGAGGTGGTGAGCCGCTGGCCCTAAGCAAGTATTCTCCTCTGACCAAAAATAGTCTCTACTTTTTCATATTCCCCTCGGTTTCCTTGTCCATAGGCTTGTGGGGTGATTTTCCAACGGCTTAATTAATATCAGAATTCTTTTTATACGGATTAACTGTATATTGTCGCCAAAAGCTATTGAGGTGACTACCAATAATGCTACTATGCTAGTCATAAGTTTCGCGTGAGAGTGATTCATCAACTTTCTATCCAATCTCAGTAGCTCTTCTTTTGCTCCTCCTTGGTGTTTGATGGTTGATCGGATAAATCTACGGTGAAAATTTTTGTGTGTTCTCATAGTTGCAGATAGGACAATTCCATAGTTGATGATTTTACATTTTTTTTCCTTTGTTGATATTGTGTACTTGTGGGGAATGGCAAATGTAGAGAAATACAATAATAATGGTGGAACTTTATTATGTAAAGTAATGTGTTTACAACTAACTCTGTATGTAGGAAGAAAAATAATAGTAATAAGTAATCTGCAGAAAATTTGTGTGCTTCAAGGCACGTTACAAATGTCGCTTTCCTTAAGACGTTATTTGCCCCCACCAATTAAGTGATGCACATAGGTTAAGTAAATACGCCTCCAAGATACAATGAAGCACTTGTTTGTTTGCTTGTGTTGTGCAACGATGAAAGCAAACCAGAATACTCTTGAACGTTGCAAGCTTGCCAAGAAATAATATATTGTTCCTGCAGAAAACAATATATTAGATTTTTAATGCACAAAAGAAATGAATGTTTTGTGTTTAAATTCGTTCTAGAAAGGAAGGCTAAGAAAATAGTGGTGTAGGATCATTTATTTCATATCTAAATGGCTTAAACATGACCTCTATTTATAGATATACTTGTGCCCCTTCATTCGGGTTGTCATCTTTCATGATACCCCTTCATTCATGGCCATTCGATCTAGATTTAATTTTAATCAATGGTCCAAATTGAATCATCACCATTTCAAATGAAATGTCACCATGAAATGATGCATCCCTAAGTGAAATGTTACCATGTAAAGTTATATTATTTTGTAAAAAGATACATCTTCTATAAGACACAATTAAATGGACATGTCCTTACAATAAGACACCATTCAATTAGACATGTCTTTAGTGAAAGGTACCTTTTTTCTATAAGGCACAAGTAATTGGATATGTCTTTACCAAAATACACTCTTTATTTTGAAAATTTTCCAACAATCCCCACAATTTTCAAAATAAATGAATTTTGAAAAACTTATCTTGCACAGGCTTGGAAAACTTATGCATAGATGAAGGTGTCTTTTGGACTTGAATCCTCACTTAGTGACAACATGTCAAAGTTAATCAAGGTGGAATGGTAGACAAACTTTGAACCAACGACCTTATTTGACTAACCGGATATATCTCACACATAAGTTTTCAAATTCTCAAGTATTCTTTAGTCGACACGTCGATTGGCCCTGTGTCTATATCCTGTTTTCATGAGCGCTTTAGTAACCAGCCAAGTTACATAGGAAGCGGTACCACCTCCTACACTCACATAGGTAGACTTATCTAGAATGTCCCTGTAACTAAAACATTTATAAGTCTATTAAAAGCTAAGCAGCTTGACCTTTCCCATATGTTACAGGTATCAAGCACTAACCTTTGGGACGCATCTAAAAATATTATAGTGCTTGCTATCACAACAAATGATGTACTTTTGCTCATTGAACCCAAGATCTTGATATTTCAAGTGTTGGGTTGAGTTTCCATCACTGGTGATAAGATGATGCTGGCTTCAGTCCCATCCCCTTAGAAGTTTTTAATACAATATTCCTTGCAAGGCCTTTAGTTAAGGGGTCCGTCAAATTTTGGCATGATTTCACAAAGTCAATTGTGATTACTCCATCTGTAAGTAATTGTCTCACATAACTATGTCTTAGACCAATGTGCCTAGACTTTCCATTATATATTTAACTATATGCCCTTGACAAAGTTGCCTCACTATTACAGTGAATGGATACATGAGGCATTAGTTTAAGCCAAATAGGAATTTCTATAAGCAAATTCCTCAACCATTCAGCTTCCTTGCAACATAAAGCCAAGGCTACAAATTCTGCAGCCATGGTGGAGTCTGGTATACAAGTCTGCTTCTTTGAGCCCCATGAAATAGCTCCTCCACCAAGGTTAAAAATCCAACCACTTGTGGATGTATGATCATCTCGATCAGTAATCCAACTAGCATCTGAAAATCCTTCCAAAACTGAAGGATATCCAGTATAGTATATACCATAATCCATTGTATGTTTTAAATATTTTAGAATTTTGTACACTGCTTGCCAGTGTGCTTGGCTTGGATTACTAGTATATCTACTGAGCTTTCCAACAGTGAAAGCAATATCAGGCCTAGTACAAGTCATCACATACATAAGACACCCAATAACACGTGCATATTCTAATTGGGATATTGATCTGCCAGTGTTAGGGTATAATCTTATGTTTGAATCAAAAGGTGTCGACACAGGCTTACAATCATAATAATTGAATTTCTTTAAAATTTTCTCAATATAATATGATTGGGTCAATACTAGGTCATTCTCATTTTTTATAATTTTAATCTCCAAAATCACATCAGTAAACCCCATATCTTTCATATCAAAATTAGATGACAATAATGATTTAGTGAGTGTAATACTCTCACAATCAGTACCAAAAATTAATATGTCATCTACATATAAACAAATAATCACACCTTTATTTCCATTGAATCTGCTATAAACACATTTATCAGATTTATGAATATTAAATCCATTTGAGACAATCACTTTGTCAAACTTTTCGTGCCACTGCTTTGGAGCTTGTTTAAGACCATATAAAGACTTGACTAGTTTACAAAATTTATGTTCTTGTCCTGGCATAACAAACCTTCTTGTTGTTTCATGTAAATTTCCTCATCTAATTCTCCATTTAAGAAAGCTGTTTTTACATCTATTTGATGGATTTCAAGATGATAAATTGTAGCCAAAGCAATCAAGACTCTAATAGTAGCAATTCTTGCAACAGGTGCATAAGTATCAAAATAATCAAGGCCTTCTTTTTGTGTACAACCTTTCGCTACTAGTCTTGCTTTGAATCTTTCAATTGTTCCATCAACTTTCTTCTTCTTTTTGAAAATCCATTTACAACCTATAGGATTAGAGCCAGGCAGTAAATTAACTAATTTCCAAGTCTTATTACCCATAATAGAGTCCATTTCATCATTAATGCCCTCTTTCCAGAAAGCAGCATCTTGAGACTTCATTGCCTCTTCATAGGTGAGAGGATCAGACTCTATAGTAGGTGTGATCATGGTCTGTTTTGATTGTGAGTCTCTTGTCCCTTCAACTAAATAAACTATAAAATCTGGTCCGAAGGATTTCATAGTCTTTATTCTTTTACTTTTTCTCAAATGATTTTGCTCATTATTAGCATCATGCTTTTGACCAATTTCTATTGGTTCATCATTCTTTTAAGAGTCAATACTTTTTGGTATAGTGGAAAATCTATTTTCATAGAATATTGCATCTCTAGATTCCATTATAGTATTGATCTCAATAAAGCTATTAGGTTTTGTTACAAGAAACCTATAAGCTTTACTATGTTCAGAATATCCCAAGAATATGCATTCAATGCCCCTTTCTCCTAATTTCTTTATCTTAAGTTCAGGTAGTCTCACAATGGCTCGACAACCCCACACTCTTAGCTAAGAAAGATTAGGCTTTCTCTTTTTCCATAATTCATATGGGGTCACCTTTGTTTTCTTATTGGGCACTCTATTTAAGATATGAATGCACTTAAAATAGCTTCACCCCCAAAACATTTACCTAGCACAGCATTAAAAAGCATAGCATTAACCATTTCTATTAATGTCCTATTCTTCCTTTCAGCTACGCCATTTTGTTGTGGAATATATGCAGTGCTAGTTTCATGTACAATGCCAATAGATTCACAAAATTCAAAAAAAGCATATTCACCTCCTTTATCACTTCGAAGGCATTTAATTTTAGCGTCACAAAAATTCTCAACTTAATTTTTATAAATTTTAAATTTATCTAACACTTGATCTTTAGAATGTAATAAATACACATAGCAATATTTTGAAAAATATCAATAAATGTTACAAAATATTTTTTACCACCTTTCGTAGGATTACTATGTATATCACATACATCACTATGAACTAAATGCAATAAAGAAGATGTTTTTCCAATTTTTGGAAATGGAGTTCTTGTGATTTTAGTCTGTGCACATACTTTACATTTTTCATGCATATCATTTTCACGCTTAGGATTTAACTCCAATTAGTCATATCATGCAACCTTCTAATATTCACATGTCCTAAGCGATTATGCCACAAGGATAATGAGTCAACCATATAAGCAGAAGAAACATTCATATTATTGATATTGAATTTAAACATTCCTTTATACATATATCCTTTTCCAACAAAGGTACCACCCTTAGATAATATAAATTTTTTTGACTCAAAAACAAGTTTGAAGCCAAACTTATTAAGAAGGCTACCAGATACAAGGTTTTTCCTAACTTCAGGAACATGATAAACACCAGTAAGATTTAAAGTTTTTCCAGAAGTAAACTCTAGTTGCACATTGCCGTTTCCTTTAACTATTGTAGTGGAGGAATTTCCCATGTAAAGAACACTTCCATCATCCATTGCTTTATAAGATTTGAAAAGGCTACGATCCTTGCATACATGCTAGGTTGCACCAGAATCTATCCACCATGCATTATCATTTTCAAGAACATTAATCTTAGATATCATGGCCACAAAATTTGTGTTCGAAACTTCCTTTTGTTTCTTCAGAAGTCGACAATCTATTTTGAAGTGGCCAGGTTTTCCGCAGTGGTGGCATGTACCCTTCTTTTTCTTCTTGTTGTTTTGATTCTCTTTGGAATCAAACTTTCTCTTTTGGTTATTCTTAGGGTGATTAGAATGCTTAAACTCCTTCCTCTCCTCCACAATATTAATTTTAGAGGACATAGCAAAGAGAAAATTAGTCTGAATGGCTTAGGCCAAAGTCTTCGTATTGAAGAGGAACTCAAGTCTTGAGGAGGAAGTTTATCAATAATTGAAGAAACAATAATAGACTCATCCATTTTCATGTTATGTTGGTTGAATTGATCAAGAATATGCAAAATCTCGTTATATTTTTCAACCACAAGTCTATTATCAACCATTTTATAATTAAAAAATTTAGAAGCCAAGAATTTCTTACTTGCAGCATCTTCCATCATGTGCTTAGCCTCTAATGAGTCCCATATCTCTTTTGCTATAGGTTTGTTGTGGTATTGATCAAACAAAGTATCAGACATGGCATTGCAAATGTGTCCCTTGCACACGTAGTCATCTTGCTCCCACTTTTGCCGCACTCTGGTTTCCGCTAATGCCTTATTTTCACGTTCTTGAGGCTTTGGTGTTGTGAGAACATAGACTATATTTAGGCTTGTCAACAAGAAATACAACTTTTTCTGCCAACGAATAAAGTTGCCACCGTCAAACCTCTCCAATTTGACAAAATCTACTGCGAATTGTCGAAGAGATGAACTTGGTGCCATTGTTGCAGAAATAACGTCTTAAGATTGTTGGTGTTGTGTACTTGTGGGGAATAGCAAATGTAGAGAAATACAATAATAATGGTGGAACTTCATTTGGGTTGTCATCTTTCATGATACCCCTTCATTCATGGCCATTAGATCTAGATTTAATTTTAATCAATGATCCAAATTGAATCATCACCGTTTCAAATGAAATGTCACCATGAAATGATGCATCCCTAAGTGAAATGTTACCATGAAAAGTTATATCATTTTGTAAAAAGATACCTCTTCTATAAGACACAATTAAATGGACATGTCCTTACAACAAGACACTATTCAATTAGACATGTCTTTAGTGAAAGGTACCTTTTTCTATAAGGCACAAGTAATTGGACACGTCTTTACCAAAATACAGTATTTATTTTGAAAATTTTCCAACATCCTTCCTTCACTTATAAATTTCGTATCATTCATACAAAAAAAATTCATTAATTCACAAATAAGAGGTGTAAATAATTGTAACAAAGACTATTTTGGTTTCTTTACTTTAAGAATTGTAATATATTAAATGACTGTAAGAATTATTATAGTCTATCATTTTACTATTGTATTTTTACAAAACCTATTATTTTATTACATTTTCTTTATTACCGTTAGTTGATTAATAAAATATAATTTTTTTCCTTTAATCAATTTTTTTCTCAAAAAAAAAAAACAGTATGCAAAGCATTACAATATTATAAATTAAAAATATAAATTAGCTAAAAATAATTCCTACAAGCCTTTGAAATTTAATACTTGATGCCTTTATTTGATTTTTTATTAGTCAATTAACTGCTCAAGGAATGAAAATACGGAGTTATACTACAATAATAGGTTTTGTAAAGATAAAGTAGTAAAATAATAAAAAAATAATACCTCTTGTAATCATTTGGTATACTATAATTTTAAAGTAGTGAAACGATAATAACCCTTAAAGAAATTAGAACCAAATAATTAGAAATCTTATTAAAAATTTAAAACTTTTTCTATGCTAATTAAAAAATTTAATTTAACATCAAATTACTGGTTATATATTTATAACTTTCCAAATTAATTTATTAGGAAAAAACTAATGCTTAAAAAAAATTCTAAGAATGATATTATAAAAGATAAAAAAAAATTAAAATTAGGATGAGACTATTTGAACCCATCATAATGCCTTTTAATTAAAGTATAATTTTATTACTAAAAATCGCATGGAGCAAATTACTATTATCTGCAACAAAATATAATCAAATAAAAGAGTTTTATTTTTTACACTTATTTTTGAACCCATGTTTAATGTCTGCAAAATATTAGTTTTAAAGGAGTTTTCTTCTTCTTCTTCTTCTTTTTCTTCTTCTTTTTAATCAATTCAAGACTATGTTTCTCTCAAAGTAATTCTAATGATTACTGATTATTATTTTCAGTGTATTCGATTTTGTCTGTGTTGTCAACGATTTTAAGGTATGATATCTTCGTTCTTGAGTCAAAGATTTTAGGGGTTGCACTCAAATCTTATTTTAATAATATATATAAATATCATTATAATTGTTTAGGGCATAAAAAGATAACACTACATGGCTCGAGGAGGAGCACATCTGGTCGCATGTTCCAACTTGATCAACGCTCAGTGAGGAGAACATAATCAAGTCGCATTTGTTTTATCTTTTATTTCAGATCATTAGGATTTATTTAATGTTCGTAATGTATAGCCATAATCTGATACAATGATTAAAGCAATTAAGCGTTATAATAGTAGCACACTAATCACACAAATGGGCGTATTAACTTTTGCATCCAAGTAGCACATTCAATTGGGAAACAGTCACATATTGAAGAACAATCAACACTGGCAATTGTCTATAAAAATAAAGAAAGATCCTAAAATAAGGGTCTCTTTTTCCAAGTGAATGAACAGTCCAAAAATATTAGAATTACAAGTGTTTGAGATATCTTTTTTTTTTTCATATTAAAAGCCCAATAACTGACTTGAACATTGGAGGGTTATCGCTGGAAAAAAATCCGGCACCCTTGACTATTTTTTGTTGTTACAGATCATTGGAAGCATCAGTGCAACTCAAATTCTATTATAAAAAATAGATCAAAGCGTTGAAAAGACAATCTGGTCATCATCATCAGATCGGCCGAATTTCAATATCAATACTTTAACGTCGTCTATGGGTACTCGCAGGGCAAATTCTGGAGTAGGAGAAACTACTGTAGAAAGGGATAGAATGATGAATAAATGCTTGGAACAAATGGAAGCCCTTACTGCTATTCTTCAAAGGTTTAAGAAAGGGCAATGAGGGAATGCTGAGAAATCCTAAGCATGAAATCCCAATGTCCTTAGCACAAGTGAATGGCCTACCCAAAATGAGCAAGATTATGGTGAAGGTACTCGTCGTCATAACAGCCAAAATGTTCGAGTTGAGGACCAGCTAGTAGGAAATCAAGGCGGGTTGAATCTAGGGAGAGGAGAGGCTACGCAGGAAGAAGAATTAGGACAACACCTAAATGTTGATGAGCAAGAATGTGGTTAGGCTATGGCATAAAATCATGTTCGAGCCGTGGAGTTGGAGGGGGAAGTTTGTCAGATGGTTCAAACGATAGATGAGCTCCAAGGGTGGCGGAAGGCACCAAGCTGAAGGATTATGCTAGACAACTAGTCACCTTTCTCCGAGGAGATTATGAATACGGTGATCCCATGCGATTTTCGGTTCTATGATCTCAAGTATTCAAGGAGTAGTGATCCCTTAGTCCATGTGGAGCGTTTTAATGATATGACAGGGATTCAGGGCTTGGCACAAGCTTAGAGGTGTACGGTATTTCCATTGACTTTAACCGGCGTGCACGGGAATGGTATCTAAAGCTGCCTAGACGAAGTGTCGGAGCTTTGAGCAGATGTTCAGAGAATTTACGGAGCAATTCTGTGATGTGGTGGCTCTAAAAGATGATATAATGGAATTGCTAGCAGTCAAACAAAGAGAAAACAAGACCCTTAAAGAGTTTATAAACAGATATCATCGAGCGGTTCTTGACCTTGGGGCCTTCAACCATCCACAAGTATTGAAGGGGCTCAAAGAAGGAGTAAAGATCGGGCGTCTTTGGTATAATTTGAGAAGTCTAACCATACAGTCGTATTCTACTGCTTATGAGTAGGTGGAAAAGGATGTTGAGATCGAGGAGGAAAAAGAGCTAGGCTAAGGGTTGAACAACTTGAGAGTTTGAGGAAAAAGGAAAAGAATGTCCAGAAAGCAACTGGGCCTATCTGAAATGACAAGTTATCTTCAAGTAGAAGAGGAACAAGCAGTCGGGCATTCCCATATCAACCCCTTCGGAGGCAACCTTAACTTTAACGTAGTATGATCCAATCCCCTCAATCTCCTGGTCGAGATCAGTAGAGAGAGCCAAGCCAATAGGAAAGACAGCCTCATTACAATGCTTCGATAGCTCGTCACTTACCGGATACAAGGGGTAACAGATTAGATGCACCACTATCTAATCATGCACACAAAGGATTCCTAAGGGATAGAACAATGCAGATGATTGATCAAAGCCCAACATATCAGTAGTTCACTCATTTGAAAGTTCTTTTGGAGGAGATATACCACATGATTAAAGATTGTGGCTTGCTGTATCCTCTAACCTCAATAGCAAAGGCACACAACAGCTCAAAAATCAGGTGGAAGAATTGGTGAGAAACTGGAATCTTGATGAATTTATTGAGGGATCTCATCTAGTAGTAGATTTGGAGTGTGGACTAGAAGAGATCACAGGAAAAGTTAGACACAAGCAGCTGGTGATTAGGGTTATTGCTGGAGGACCAACTTTGGCTGGAGATTCAAATAGGTCCAGAAAAAACTGCTCAAGATATGCAATGACCATTAAGAAAGTTCTATTCAATGTTCTAGTTGCGAAGCGAGCGTAGACTAAGTAGGTGCCCATTATATGGACTGATAACGAGGATGAAGGGGTATTGTGTTTGCGTAAAAGTGCGTTGGTAATTAGTACAAACGTTACGGGCAAGAATTTTGAACGGATATTGATAGATACTGAGAGTTCAATAGATGTCTTATTCAAATCAACCTTGGATAAAATAAAGATTACAGACTTGAGGTTGGAAAAGACAAGCACATCCTTAAAAGGATTTGTTGGGGAAAGATTAACTCCGCTTGGCATGGTCGAGTTACTAGTGACAATATAAGCACTAACCTGTTCAAGAAAACCATGATGCTAGATTTTGTAGTAGTTGATGAGGTTAGTCCGTACTAGATAATCTTTGGTAGGCCTTTTCTAAGAATTAGCAAAGTGGTGGTGTTTAACCATTACCTGGGTTTGAAATACCAAGTAAACAGCACCATGGGAGTTGTTAAAGGAGACCAGAGAATAGCGTTCAGCTATTATGCAACAACAGCTAAATAAGCGATGCAAATCACCTCATTGGATACTCGAGGAAATGTAAAAAAGGGCAGACAAAAACCAGCCAAAGAGGTTGAAGTAGTGAACATTAACCATGAGCAGCCAGAAAAGGTTATTAAGATAGGTACGAAAATTGAAGCAGGATTGAAAGAAAGACTGGTAAATTGTATACAAGTATATACATATGTGTTCGCTTGGTCCCATGACGATATGCCTGTCATAAGCTAGCGATAAGGAAAGAAGTTCTACTAGTAAAGCAGAAGCAGAGGTGCTTCAACCAGGAGAGATATGATGCAATCAGTGTGGAGGTCAAAAAGCTACTACAAGCAGGCTTTATAAAGGAGGTTGAATATCATGAGTGGGTTTCCAATGTTGTTCTAGTAAAAAAATCCAACGGCAAGTGGCTGATGTACGTAGATTTCACAGATCTCAACAAGGCATGCCCAAAAATAGTTTCCTTACCAAAGATTGATAAGCTAGTTGACTTGACAGTAGAACATGGCCTACTTAGCTTCATGGATGCCTTCGTAGGTTACAATCAAATACCGATGATCGAACAGGATGAGGAGCACACTGCATTCATGACCAACATTGATTTATATTGCTACAAGGTGATGCCATTTAGTCTTAAGAACGCCAGTGCAACATACCAGATATTGGTGAACAAAATCTTTAAATCGCTGATTGGGAAAACAATGGAGGTTTACATTAACAACATAATTAAAAAACGAAGGATTCAGCCAACCACACAATACACCTAACGAAGACTTTTGAGCTATTGAGGAAATATAAAATAAAGCTTAATCTAGAAAAGTATGTGTTTGAAGTGTCATCAGGAAAATTTCTAGGTTTCATAGTAAGTCATAGGGGAATCGAGGCTAACTCCAAGAAAATACAGGTAGTCATCAAGATGAAGTCTTCTTGCATACTCAAAGAAGTATAGAGTTGCACAAGGAAGTTAGCTGCTCTAAACAAATTTATCTTGGGGGCAACCGACAAACGCCACGTCTTTTTCAAGATAATGAGAAAGGGCAGAAATATGGAATGGACAATAGAATGCGAAGAGGCATTTCAACAGTTGAAGTAGTATTTGCTCGAGGCTCCGTTATTATTGATACCTCGGGTAAGGGATGAACTGTACTTGTATTTGGCCATATCTCAGTAGGCTATAAGTGCGGTTACAGTAAGGGAGGAGGTGGGGATCCAATACACTATATACTACTCAATGTAGAAACTAGATATCCCGAGATAGAGAAATAGACATTAGCGTTGGTGATGGCTGCTCGAAAGCTAAGGTCGTACTTCCAAGCACACCCTATAATTGTGATGACGGATCAACTGCTTAGGTAAACGCTGCACAAGCCTGAAGCTTCTGGGCGTTTGGTTAAATGGCCCGTGGAATTGAACGAGTTTGACATCAACTATCAACCTCGAGTAGCGATAAAAGCTTATGCATTAGTAGATTTTTTAGTCGAATGCAGGGAACCAGATCAAGGCCTCAATGGTACCAATGAGGCAGATAAAGAAGAAAGCAATGAAGCCTGGACAGTGATGGTGGATGGTTCCAGTGATGAACAAGGGGTAGGTGCAGGAGCGATCTTAATTAGCCTAGAAGGTGAAGAAATTTCATATGTAATAAGGTTTGAATTTAGAGCCACCAACAACCAAGCAGAGTATGAAGCTTTCATTGCGAGGTTGAAGTTAGCACAAGCATTGCGAGCAGAAAAAGTAAAGGTTTGAACAGATTATCAATTAATGGCTAACCACTTCAAAAAAAAGCTTCCAAACGAAAGATGAAAAGTATCTTAAGTGTACCAAGTGAATTATGGATAGGTTTAAAGCAGTGGAAGTCGAGCAGATGCCAAGGGCTGAAAATTTTCGAGCAGATATCTTAGCTAGAATGGTGGCAACTTCAGATGCAAAGATTCCCCGATCGTTTCTCATAGAGGTAAAAGCTCTTCTGAGTATTGAGCAACATAGGCATGAATGGACCATAAAAAACAACTTCTCAAATTTCACAATCTAAAGCTTACAAATAAATTCTCATCCTAGTTTTCCAATATGGGTAGTCATTACCATTAAAAAATGATGGCCTAATTGTGGATTGTCTTTCCCTAAAAGTAGAGTTTTTTTTTTGTTGCCATGGATCTTTTATTCTAGACGGTTAAGTCCTACTAAGAGAATATCGCTCTGATACCAAATGAAATAATAACTAGACAACCCAGGAGAGGGGTGAATTGAGATTTTTAAAACTTAAGCTAAACAAACCACACAACAAATCAATCTATCACCTTAATGAAAAAAAAAGCAATAAATTTAATCAAGCACAATAATAAAAGAGTAAGAGAAGAGAGATCAAATACTTGATTTTTATGTGATTTGACTAACTGTGCCTACGTCCACGCCTCGAAGCTCACCGGGCTTGAGGATTTCACTATCCAAGCCTCCGAAGGCTTCAAATGCTTACAATTGACTTCTAAGGTGTCAATGAACTTTTACAACAAGAGATTATCCCCAATCTCTTAACCCTAGTGTATCCCAACACTCACAACCTCTCAATTTGAATTTTCAAAAAAGATTACAAAATAAATCTCTCTCACACAATGTGTTTCATTACAAATGAAATTCTAAAGTGTGAGTAAATGAGATAAATACAAGAATTTAAAGCTCAATGAAAGTTATATGCTCAATAATTTGCTCAATGATAATAGTTGGAATCATTATTGTTTGAGTTTAAATGACCTTTTTTTTATAGTTTGAGCTAAAAACTAGCTGTTATAGATAATTTGCTCGAAGTCGGATTGCTATTAACTAGAAGTCGGATTATTGTTTTAACTTAAGCAAGTAACCGTTGAACATATTTTCAAATTATCAGTTTACCATTATGGAAATGTCAAATCACCGTTATCTTCTAGTGACGTGCAAAGAAAATGTTGACTTACCGTTTTTGAGCAATCGGTTTGCCGTTAGTGTCTAAAGGTTAATCTTCAATTTTGTTCGATTTCGGTTAGTCGTTATCAAGATTTCTGATCACCGACAGTGTCCAGAAACTAATCACCAAGTCTGTTTGATATCGGTTAGCCGTTATCAAACTGTCAGATCGCCGACAGTGTCGAGAAATTAATCAGCAAGTCTGTTTGATATCGATTAGCAGTTATCATACTGTCAGATCACCGACAATGTCTAGAAGTTATTTTAATAAGAACATGAATTTGAAAAACAACTTTCATAAAATTATTTTTCATTTAAGTGCAAACCTTTACTATTTTAAAATAGTAATTTATTTAAAATGTATGAAAATCATTTGAACTTTTAAAGGGAGTTTTTTAATTTTTCTTTATAAATTAAGTCTAGTTTTGTATATTTATCATTTATAGTTTTTGTCATTTTAGATTGATCATTTAATTTCTTTTCTTTCTTTTATTTTATTGCAGCACAAATAAAAAAAATTGGGCCAAGAAGCTGACACAAGTTACTGCAGCATTACACCTCATATGACAGTGAACAGATGCTTCTCATCAAATAAGAAACTTTATTGCAGAGTGTTGCAGCAACAACTCTCATTGTTACAATGTCAAAATTATGAAAATTTACTTTTACCGAGTGGGAATAGATTTTTGACAGCTGGCTTAACAAATCAAGAAAAAAATATGAAGGGATTGCATAATCCCTAAATTCCCGAATCACTATCATTTCTTTAATTAAATTGGATATGTTTTTAAAATTTAAAATCATATTTCCAATTTTATCTCTTTAATTTGATTTCCCTTTTATTTATATTTTTACCAACACTTATAAATAAGGGTTTCACTGTACTAATCGCAATCTAACTCAACTTTCTTTTCCTCCCTCAGCAACAGTCCTCAAAATTCACGATTCTCTTGGACAGCTTGAGCCGTCGTTATCCAACAAATCTATTCAAACTGCTCCAGCAATGACGAGATACAAGAAGACAGCAAGTTGTCTAAAAGATTCATCACGTTTCCAAGGCTACAAAGCTGAAGAAAAGTTCGAAGAATTTATAGAGCCAAGGAAGATTTTGGAAGAAAAAGGTTTCCAATTCCTGCCACAACTTTCAGGAATAATTTAAACTATTCATGCTGTTGCAGCAAAAAAGGGCTAGCTAGAATTTTGTAACTATCAAAGGGACTCTGTGTTGCCATTTGTCAAGGAATTCTATGCCAACCTATTGGGGAAAGACCAACGAACAATATAGGTAAGAAACACTCTAGCCCCTTTGGACCCATAAGTCATTAATGCTTTTTACAATTTGCCTTCTGATGTTGATTGTAAGTACTAAAAAATGATTGAAAGCATGACCCCTAAAAAATGGAATAGTATGCTAAAAACCCTCACAGTAGAAAGTAGTTCATGGGCAAATGAGGAAGCTAGAGTAATCAACATGATCAATTCAAAACCAATTGCTAAGATTTAGGTAAAATTTTTGAAATCTCAATTTATGCCCACAACAAGCACAACGACCATGTCACAAGAAAGATTGATTCTTTATATGTCATAGTTAGAGGACTGCCAATTGATGTTGGGGCAATTATTGAGTAGGAGATAAGGGAATGTGCTATGAAAAAGTACAAAACTGTTGCTTTATTGTTCCCTTCCCTTATCACCAGCATATGTCTTGTATCTAGAGTAAGCCCTACTACTCAAGATGAACACATTAAAAATGAAAGAGCTCTCACTGCTTGAACCATTGAAAGAATTGCTAGTGAATCAACTGCAGCACTACTAGAGCCTGCTGCTGTAGCAGGAGCAAAGAGGGTTATTGAGGTTGAAAGGAAATTACAAGAGTTGAGTGACAGTATCACTCAATGTGTAGAGATGCAATGGAAAGAAAATAATCAATTCTGGACCTACTTGATGCATTTGGAAGACCACCTACATCAATTTGTTGTTAACATGAAAAGCCACAAAAGAAACTTCCCAGATTCCCTGTTACAGCAATTCAACTTTGCAGAAATGATAGAAGTAGCTACAGTAAAAGAAAGTGAGAAACCCGCAGCAGAAGGAAGTGGGGAAGCTGCAGCAGAAAAGGATAGGGAAACAGAATCAAGAGATTAAGACTAGCCCGCACCACAGGAAGCAGAGGGTGCTGAATCTGAAACAGAGCCCAGGAAATGAAAAATAAGAAGGCCTAGAGGAAGAGAAAGAGAAAGTACCTCAAATGGTGCCTCCCAAATGAAGGCAAAAACACATTATCCGAGATAATTGTTTAAGAAATTATATAATGATGAAACCTTTCATTGTTTGGTTGCTCGCACTTGTAATTCCAATGACTTAGCCAATAGTTTAATGAAGTTACTTTACTCGCAATAATCTTCGATAGGTGCTCGGAACACAGCTAGCTATTCAATCATATCAATAACAGTAATTACAGACGATGAATCAAAGCCTTAAATACAATTTCCAATATTTCAATATCAATTATTCAATAATCTATCAATAAGACGCTCTTGTAAGACACATTTAATTGGCAAAGCTTTTCAAATATTTTTTAAGGAAAATAATTATCGGAAGGCAAGTATTTTAAAGTCATTTTGAAAAAAAAATTAAGAAAACATTTTAAATAATCTTTTAACCAATATGTATCTCGTTATCGTAAACTACAAAAGTAAAATAACTTAAAAACTATAAAATGCCATTTCATTTGAACGACATTGTTCATTTCATACATATTTACATAAAAACTTGTAATAAAATTATACGTGAATTCACTTACCTAGTTTTAAAGCAACCAATACTAACCTCAATCACACGAGTTCATTCTTGACCTATAATATCAACATCAAAATTTCATCAATATCATTATCAATTCTGACCTTGATAGGAAACCAAAGTTGACTTTGGTATTAGATTCCACAATTCTAGAGAACAATGTCTAAGATTGCAATAACCTAACTCTATGATATTTAATGATTTTTATATAAGACTAAAAATTACGTATTTAAGTATACAGAAACTTGACATCTATGCATGCCATAGTAAAAATTCCCATAATTTTCAAAAATCATTTGGGTTATGAAATAAATTATAGAAGTGAGAACTTCTATTAGAAATCAAAATTTTCCGACACCAGTGTTCCAACTTTGAAAAATAATTACAATAAGTATACCATGAGTTTTTGAATAGTAAGCATGTGAATAGAAAGACAAAGATACCTAGTTTAATAAATTATGAAGTTTCATGCATGAAACTCAATGAAAACAGTAATTTGTACAGCATTTAATCTATATTGTTCACAATTTGAAGATAGCACAATAGGACAACTTCCACTCGATAACAATATAAATTGATGATCATGCTTTCACAATTTTATCAATCTAACACAAAACAATTATTCCATTAATCACTCATAAATAAAATTAGAAGTTTACAAGATTATAAATACGTACCTACTTTCAAACCTAAATCAAAACTTAAGAACTTCTTTAATATAAATTAGAAACACCATCAAAATTTTCTCTTCTTCCTTTCCAAAAAACGTATGTGTTTATCTTTTATATTCTGCTATATCTATTTCTTTGTTAGTCTTAAGGCTTTCAGGATGAAAAAAAACTGTAAGAAGAGCTTTTATAAAACCAAGCCTTTTAATACTTTTACTTATTAGTGGATTTACTTCATTTTAAAAAATTAATAAATCAATAAATTAGATAAAAAAGTCAAGTGTTCTAAAATACCATTTTCTATAAAATGCATAATATATACTAATAAAAGATGGGAAGTAAATTACATGTGTTACATTCCTTCTAGTCATGGTTTGTTTTAAATCACCAAGGTCATTATGAACTAAATTGAGAAATTCAGTTTCTTTACTCAGAACTGGTTTACATGTATTTTTTTTTGTAGATTTTGATTCCACACACATATCACTTTATCATTTGACAAGCTCAAACTAGATAGTAAATCAAGTTCTCTCATTTTCTTAACATATGAAAAATTCACATAACCAAGTCTCTCATACTATAGAATCAACAACACAAGTCAAGATGACTCATCTTTAACAATATTAATAATTATAAGCTTGAAGAGTTTAGCGGAACAATATCTCTTTCCTAATAGATGTTTGATTATTTGATAATATAATTTTATCACTCTCGAAAGGATACTGTTTGTCTGTATCTTACTTAGTTTAAAGGCATAAATCAAAATATAGTGTATTTAATAAATAGAGCATATATTACTCAATGAGACAATTTTCTTAGAAGTAAGTTTAAGAAGAACCTTTTCCTTACTAAAGGCTGGTGTTGACTAGAAATCATTAAGGAAAATAAATTATTCTCTTTCCCTCACTAGAGTGTAATAAACTATGTTTACTTCAAATACAACCACAATAATAAAGCCATCCCTTCTAGCCACATGGGTTTATAGAGGATTTTTCATCTTTATTGCTTTGAGTTTAATTGTCATGTTGGTTAACATAGAGCCCAAGTTTTCTAAATACAATGCAATTTCCTTTCCTTTAATAATGAGATTGAAATAATTGCTACAATTTTTTTTTGGGTTCTTACTACGAGGAGAATAATTAAGTTCCTTAGTTCTTCTATTCTTAATATTAAGATTTTCCTCAATTTTATCAATCAAATTATATTTCAAAACTCAAATAATACCACTATTAGTTCCTTAATACAATAGTCTTTAGTCTTTGAATTTTAATAAATTATTACTTCATCAGAAAAATCTCAAATTTTACATAAAGTATGCTGACATATAGGGTTCTCAATAATAGTAGCTTGATTCCATCTAAAATAATTGAAAGCAGTTTTCATTTTAAACCTTAAGAAAGCTGTTAGATAATTTGTTATGACTTGACTAAATTCAAAAATTTAAAATAATTTATTCTTTAATCGTAAATCATGAAACTTTCCAGAAATATACTAGAAATATATAGAAAAAAAATTCTCTATATTTTATAACTTTTGAAGAACTCTAGTTATGGTGAAATAGTTTTGTAACTCATTTATTGTGCTAAAATCAGAAACTTTTAACATAACATGCTTAGGTTCAAAGTCATTATAAATTAAGTTCTTATTCGATTTTGTTAAATTGTTTCAAAAGATTCTTTTGAATGGCTAGTATAGCATTTAAGAATATTAGATTCAAACTCAATTTGTACTAATAACTATGAATTTCGTGATATCCCTGTCAGCATAAATTTATATAAAA
Organism: Atalantia buxifolia; assembly: GCA_030444775.1. Classification (NCBI taxonomy): domain Eukaryota; kingdom Viridiplantae; phylum Streptophyta; class Magnoliopsida; order Sapindales; family Rutaceae; genus Atalantia; species Atalantia buxifolia. Next base: position 5,367,957 of record CM059838.1, read on the forward strand.
TCTCAGATAGCTAATGTTTCTTACCATGCTTAAAATAATGAAATCACTAATGAAAAGCTTTAATAATTTCCAAATCTTAAATGTATTTTTATAGATAATAAAAGATCATAAGCAATAAGTTTGCATACCTTATTTAAAGTAATAATCTAAAGAAAATGCAAGAAAGTAAAAGGAAAATGAATAACCTAGATGATAAGAACCATCAAAAGAATACCATTAAAACTTCAAGTTATCTTTGCACATTCATGGAGACTCAATTACAAGAGTTAGAGCCAAAAAATACAAGTCGTTTTAAGTGAATTAATTGAGAAAATATAGATTGAAAATGCAATTCAAGATGCAAGACATGATGAGCTGGGCTTGGAGAGAATACAAAACATTGTGAGCATTATTCAAGTTGTTGGGCAGCCAAATACATAATTTGGGTCAAATGCAGAAAGGGTACATTCGGAATAAAACTATCATTGATTGAGCTGCAAATAATGTTCAAGCTAATTTGGAGTTCCCTAGAGCTAGATTGGAAAGCTAATTAAGTTAAATTTCTAATGCAATTTATAGAGCTAGATTTAGAGTTCTCTAGAAGGTGTTATGATCAATTTATTACAGCTTGTTCAGGCTTGGGAATTCCAACCACTCCTTTGTTTATTCAACTTTATTTTGTTTCAAGTTTGTCAATGTGTTAGGTAAGTCTACCATCAATGATGGTGGACTAGCATTAAGTTTGTCAATGACTAGCATTAATTATGGCATGCTAGCATTAAGTTTGTCAATGACTATAATTAATAATGGTGGGTTTGTGAAGACTTTTAAAGCATTCTTTGACAAACCTATGCTTGGAGGGTTGTTTCAATATTTCCATTTGTATTTTTAGGATCTTTGGTTTCTATTAGCCTATTTAAACTCAACAACCTTGCTATGTAAGATAATTAGAGATTAATGTTATTTGAATTTGAAAGATTATTCTTTCTTTGGTTCTTTTGAGAGCTAGTGAACTTATCAAGAATTTGCATTCATGTGGCGTTCCAAATCTAGACTTATCACTCACTTTCTCATCTACATCTTGAGTGTGGCGTCAATATCATTCTCTATACCTCTAGTTCATGTTTTCTTAGGCATTGAGTCAATGTTTTGTTTGTCTTAAATCTGTTTAGAACTTTCTTAGGAAGTTAAAACTTCAAATTAAGTATGGGTTTCAAAGTTTCATTGTGGGATTCATATCACTAGAGATAGATGATTTGAGAGAAATATGTATAAATTCATTAACTATTGAATTGTGATTACAAGTGTTTATATAGCAGTGTCTAGTAGTTGTTATACACAACAAAGGTGTGAGCTAAACTAGAAGGATAAAAATAAGAAGTTGGATAATAAATGTAACTAACACACCGAGTCATTATCCACATCAGCAAGTGTCTAATTAATCAAAAGAATAAACCAAGCAAGCTCAATTAAGCTAAGCTCACTTATAGTCTGTTTAGGATTGAGGTGTTGTACCTTTTAAACTACAGCTATTGTAGAAAAAAACTACAATTATGAAATAAAAATTAAATTATATTGTAAATATAATTTTTTAATAATAATTTTGACAAAATTATTAACGATATAATAGATTTTTCATCAAACAAGTAAAAAATCATATCAAGATAGTTTCCAAGTTACAACAGCTGATGTTTACCAAACATTTTAGTGCTGTAGCTTTTAAGATATAGTTGCCCAACCTCAATCCTAAATGCACCCTTAATTACTTAGGCCAAACATCCCCCCCAAGTTGAACTTGCCTCTGAGATAAGCAAAGCGATCAAAATTCAATGGTTTAGTTAATATGTCAGCCAACTGATCATAGTTGGGCCATGCTCAACAAGTAATTCCTTTCTTGTTTATACTTTTTGAAAAATGCAAGTCGAGCTCAATGTGTTTTGTCTTTTTAATGATACATGGGATTGCTAGCAAGAGCTTTTGCACTTTGATTGTTATAATGAAGCATTTGCAGCCTGACATGGGAACGTGGAGCTCCATCATTAGATGTGTGATTTAAAGAACTTCAGAGGTAGTTGAGGCTAAAGATCTATATTCTAATTCAGATGTTGACTTGGATATTATATTCAACTTCTTTAAAGACCCAGAGATTAGATTATCCTTAAGAAAAACATAATATCCGTCATTGATCTGTTATTAAGATCTGAACCCCACTATACATCTAAATAAACTGTTAAAGCCATTTTGCCTGAGTTAAATAACTGAAGATCATAATATGCAATACTCTAAAGATTCCTCAAAAGTCTTTTATAAGCTTACCAATGTAGAATAGCTAGTGCTGCTAAAATTGACCGAGTTTATTAATAGTAAAGGCAATCTCAAGTCTCAAGTGAGCTAATAGTGCTTCTGAATGGATTATCACAACTTGTTCCTTTGTTTTTTGCCAAATTCTTCGTGGTGCTCGTGGGTATATTGTAGTGTTTGCTATCCAGTATATGGTTTTCTTTCAAAATATCTCCAATATAATTAGTTTGGAAAAAATGAAGACCATATACAAAAGGTGTAACTTCCAATCCTAGAAATTAATTAAACTCTCTCTAATCCTTGAGTGTATATTTAGCCCTAAGTTGGTGAATCACCTCTTCAATCAACTTGGAACTAGAACTAGTAACAGATTTGTTATCGACATAAATCAAAATGATTAAAATCTTTACTCCGTCATGCTTGATAAACAAAGATGTATCTAACCTAGATGCATTGATAGTAAATTAAGTCTGCAATTCTAGGCCCTTGGAGTTTGTTTCGAACCATACAAGACTTGTGTAATCTGCAAATGTAATTTAGAAAATTTTTAATCTATAAAACCTTTAGGTTGCTGCATATAAACATCTCTAGAAAGCATGCCATTGAAGACAGACTTATTGATATCCAATTGCCTAATTTTGTATTTGTGCATTAGAACCAAATTGAGAACAACTCTTACGGTACAAAGTTTAACAATAGGACTTAAAGCCTTAAAGAAATTGACACCATGAAACCCTTCAACTACCAATCTGAACCTTGGATTTTGTACCATTTGGGTTATAGTTAACTATAAAATCCTAATTATTACCAAACACCTTAGTATGACTCTAAAAACTCTTTTATTCCAAACTACCTTAGTATCTGGTTCAAAATGAACTAGACTTCAGGTTCTGTTTCTGTGTAAAGCATCAAACTCATCCTTCGTGGTACAATGCCATTTCGTGTCAAATAAAAGAGCCTTAACACTAGAAAGTTCCAGGTCTTAAACAATAAACATGTGAGTCTTTAGTTTATTGATGCCAACCTTGGTTCTTGTGGTTATTAGATGCCTGAGTTTTGTTAGTAAAAAAGATCTAGACTAATCACGTGAGTGTAAAGGTGTGGTGTTTGGATCTAATTGACTAGGCTGATGAGATTAAGTAGAGGACATACCTGGTAATTAAGGGTCTTACTATAGTTGAATACTTTATACTACAGTCATTCAACACTAGAGAAGATTGATAATTGGACAAAGCTTTAATGTTTGTAGAAAAGAAGAAGATGATGTTAAAGTTGACTAAAAAATAGTCTAAAAATAGTTCATTATAAGGAAAATCACCCTAATTAAATTTTAAACATGCCTAGCAAAATAAATTCTACCTATTTTGACTAAGCACTTGGAGCTTTGTGTAAAGGACTATAGCCTATAAATATACATTTCCAGAATGAAAATCAAGCTTACAAGAATGATAACGCCTAAACAAATGATAAGTTGCATAACCAAGCAACTTTAAGAACTCATAATTTGGAATTTACTGGTGTAATTTCTAAAATGGATACTGATTATCTAAGATTATTTTGGGTAGCCTAGGGATCAAATAATAGCCCGTATGACAAGCCTGTCACCAAAATGAAATTGGAAGTTTTTCTGGTGCAAGAAGAGTCAAACCAGTCTCAACCAAATGTTCTTATCCCCCCTCCCCCTAACAACACCATTCTCGTGATGAGTATAAAGACAATAAAATCTAGATTGTGTTCCTTCTTACTGAAGAAATGAACTAAGCACTCTGAACTCAGCCCCAATATCATACTGAATTGTCTTAATAGACAGCTTAAATTACTGTTTAACTAACAATTTGAAATGCTTAAAGGTACTTAGTGATTTTAACTTCAATGTCAGTGGAAAAATCCAAGTGTACTTGGTAAAATCATAAACAAATGACACATAATATCTATATCCCTCCATAGACATGACTGGAGTTGGTCCTCACAAATAAATGTGAATCAATTCTACAAATGACTTAGTCTCAACCTTAGTAAATGGAGAATGCAGCTAACGCATTTCTCCATATTTACAAGTATCACAAAACCTAAAAAAGGAATAAGCATAACTAGAAGATGAATGTAAAGACTAATTTTTTAGAAATGTTTTCAAAGCATGTTGACTCAGATGACCAAGTCTATTATGCAACAAATTTATTAAATCACAATCAATAGTTGAAGTGTTTTCAAGAGTTGTTTGAAGAGCAAAATACAAAGAAAATAAGCCATTCTGAATTTGTGAAAAAGTTACAACTCTTTTACCGGGAAGCAAAGACAACTTTTGTTAGCCTATAGGGCTATAAATGTTGATTTTGATGATAACAAACCACATGTTTTGGATAAAACAAATTTTCACATATTGTGTTTTTATAACAAGAAAATGATTTTATGTTATTAGATTGTTTTTCAAGATATGGACTAAAATGAAAGAGTTTTTCCATCTTTGTTTTTAAATAAATATTGTCTTGAATTTTAGATTTGGACCTATTGGAAATTATTTAAATATTTTGAGCCATTCTTTAATTTCACATAGTTTGGGCGATATCATAATTTTAAAAAGTTTTGAGATTAACAGAGCATTACTTCGAAATTCTAAAATTGGACCTATTTGTAAAGTTTCATAACGTTTTGGGTCATTGTACAGTGATATAAAGTTTTGGGGTCAAACTATAATTTTATAAAATAGTTCACTATAGCAATCAATGTAGCAAACGACGATCCAACATCTTGATAACGACTCACCGACATCGAACAGAATTGAAGATTAGCCTCTGGACACTAACGACTATCCGGCATCTAGATAACGGGGATCCGACAATTTAAAAATTCAATCCAACGATCATATTGACCAGTCAAAACGGTGATCTGACATTGAGTTAATAGCAATCCGACAGTGAGCAGAAAGTCAATAACGGCTAGTTTTCAGCTCCAACTATAAATACTCTCAATCAAATTCAAACAACAACAATTCCAACGATTATCATTGAGCAAAATATTGAGAATACAACTTTCATTGAGCTTTAAATTCTTGTATTCATCTTATTCATTCACACATTAAGCTTTCATTTGTGATCAAACACATTATGTGAGAGAAATTCATTTGTAATCTTTTTTGTAAAATTAAGTTGAGAGATTGTAAGTGTTGGGATACAATTGGGTTAAAAAATTAGGGATAATCTCCTGTTGTAAAGGTCCATTGATAGCTTGGAAGTCAATTGTAAGCATTTGAAGCCTTGGAGGCTTGCTTAGTGAAATCCTCAAGCCCGGTGAGCTTGGAGGCGTGGACGTAGGCGAGGTTGGCCGAACCACGTAAAAATTCCCCTGTTTGAATCTCTCTTCCCTTATCTTTTTATATTGTGATTGATTTATTTGTTATTACTTTAAATTTGTTTTAGATTTGCATTGAGTTTTTGTTTTAGAATTGAATAATTTTTAGAATCCCAATTCACCCCACTCTTGAGTTGCATAACTAGAATTTCATTTGGTATCAGAGCAAGATTTTCTTGTGTAGACTTAACCGTCTACAATTAAAGATCCATAGCAACTCAAATTAGCTCAACCTTCATGGAAGGCCAATCTACCACTAGACCTCCATTCTTTAATGGTAATGACTATTCTTATTGGAAAACTAGAATGAGAGTCTTTTTACAAGCTTTAGATTATGAAATTTGGGAAGTTGTTTGTCATGATTCATTTATTCCTAGGAAGAATGCTTTAAGTGAGTCCGATAAGAAAAAGATGACTTTAAATTCAAAGGCTATGAATACTTTATTTTGTCCCTTAGATAAAAAGGAATTTCATAGAGTTTCAAATTGTTCTAATGCTTATGAAATATGGAGAAAACTTGAAGTTGTACATGAGGGGACTAAAAATGTAGAGGAATCTCATGGAGTATCAAATTTGGCACTTATGGCAATAGAAGATGATAATGATGATGATCTCGATGGGGTGAGTGATCCTACCTATGATGAATTATATAATGCTTTTAAAGAATTGCATGATGATTGGATGAAACTTGGTAAAAAGAATGCATGTTTTAAGATGAAAATGCTAGAACTTACAAATGAAAAGGATGCCATGCAAAAATGCATTTATTCATTGAATGAGAAGATAAATGAATTAAAATTAGAGAATAAAGCATTGCATGATAAAGTTGCATTATCAAATGAGAAATGTAGCACTTCACACGAGCATTTAGAATCACATGTAGATGACTTGAAAAATAAAAACTATGCCCTGCAAAAATACAATGTTTCATTAAATGAAAAAAATCAAAGAATTGGAACTGAATAATGAAATGTTACATGACAGGATTGCATCATTGACATGTAAACAAAGTACTTCATATGAATGAGAATTCACATGTTGATGAATTAATGAAAGAAAATGAAGTGCTTAAAAAGAAGAGTAATGAATTAAATGAGATTGTCTTAAAATTTACAAATGGTCAAAAGATGTTGGATAACTTGATTAATTCACAAAAATATGTGTTTGACAAAGGAAGTATTGGTTATAAGCCAAATTTGAAGCAAAAATATTATAAGAGTTATTTTGTTAAAACTACCTCCATTAATAGTCAAATTGTATGCCATTAGTGCAATCAAAATGGTCACATGAAGAATAGATGTCCAGTTAAAAGAAATGCATATTATGGAGCAAAATGTATTTGGGTTCCAAAAGGAACTATTGCTAACACTCAAGGACCCAAGAATATTTAGGTACCAAAGCACATAACTTGAATATTTTTTTTGTAAGTACCATAATCAAGAAATGGTGGAGAGTTTCTTGATGAAAGCTTGTGAGAATAATCATTCTATCTTGATCTAAGAGAAAATGTGTTTAATTTCTTTGGTAACAATTTTTTCCATATTATTATGTGTAATCATAATGCATGGTTATTTGTATATATATATGATGGTACCTTGTCAACTCATCAGGATGGATTTGTTTGATTTTAATGATTACGAAATGCCTAAGCATGATAAATGAGTGATATGCTTGAATTATCAATCTTTGAATGCTTACATATTTTATGATTGTATGATGTATATGCATGATAGATGAGTTATATGTTTGCTCTTGTATGCATTTATGTTTCATGTATTGAATGGCTTATTGAAAAGTTTAAGAGCTTACCAAAATTCAATAAGAGTTAAAATGATTTCCAAGTATTAACCGGTATACCGCTTTCTATCAACCGGAAAACTGTTTCTCTTATTGATTAATCTTTGGATTAAATCCGGATAACCGGATTCAACAAACGGAAAGCCGGATTGGTTTTGGTTGCTCTCGGGTTGAATTTCGGATAACTGGATTGGCAAAACCAGTAAGCCGCTTAAAAGAGTTTCATTTTTGGACAACTGATCATCCGGTTATGACATTCGGAAAGCCAGATTTGCAAAGCTTCTTTTTTGCCTCAAAATCGGACAGCCGGTTCTGATATCTGAAAAACCGAATTCGTGCTCTTCATTCACTACCCACAACCGGTTAACCGGTTAGGGAAATCTAGCTAGCCGGATTCGTGCATATATAACATGTTCATCTTCTTAATTGTCTATCATCATTGTTCATCTCGTATGTATGTGTGAATTCATATGCCATTAATTGTGTTATATCATCATTCATTTATAGAATTCGCACACATGACTTATTGCACATATGAATTTGATCACTTGTTCTTTTGCTCACAATGATGGCTTATCTTAAAAGTTATGTTGATTTTGATGATCTATATATTGTCATTATATATTTATACTTTGCTTAAGATTTGAGAAAAAGAATATGCTTTGATGATTATATGTATTTGATGAAGTTTAATCTTATGCAATTTATGATTGGTGAATGGATGCATTTACTTTATCGATGTATTGTGGAATATGCATTACTTGTTTTAAATGATATCGAAAGGGGGAGATAAATATGATATGTTTTTTAGATAAAATCACTTTGGTTAAAATTTTAAATTGCCATATATTTAGGGGGAGCATACAATATGATTTTGGATAATATGCATTTTGAACTTTTTTGTTGTCCAAAGGGAGAGACAAAATAATATATCATTTTGATGTTATCAATAGGAGGAGAATAATATGCACTTTGAGTATTGTTTTGATGATTGATATGTGATTATGGTGATGATTTTGGGATATGATGATTATTTGATTACATGGTTGTTATATATGATAATTTTATGTTATAAGTTGTTGATTTGGTAATTGATGGAATAATGGTTCATGATCTTTTTATGGTTGATGGATTGTGTGATGATTTATATATGGAGTTGGCTTGTATCATGATTTATAATAATTTGGGAGTAATATTACTAACCTTGTATTTGAGGAGATGCTTGTTGTTAAGGGGAGATTCTATCAAAATTTTTACTCGGACAACATGGGTAACAAATTTGCTACTCTTATTATTTTCTTTTAAGTTTTCTTTTTGATGATTAAGGGGGAGAAGAATACATATTTTTAAATTTATAAAAATTTGCTTCTCTTTTTCTTTGCCTATTAAGTTTTCTTTTTAATGATGAAGAGGGAGAAAAATGCATGCATTTAAATTTGTTAATTTAGCCAAATTGTAAGAGAAGCTTACATTTAGGGGGAGTAATTTACGGAATCATTCTTTAAATATATGAAACATTTGTCATCATCAAAAAGGGGGAGAATGTTAACATATATGTTTCCATAATGTTGATTTTAATGATAACAAACAAGATTAAAAATGATTAATTTTTTAAACTCAAATTGTAAGGGGAGCTTACATTTAAGGGGAGCCTTTTAAATCATTTTCAAATTAATTTTTTAATCTTAGATTGATTAAGGGGGAGCTCTTCATAATTAAATCAAATTTTTATAATGTGTTTTGTCATCATAAAAAATGGGGAGATTGTTAGCCTATATGGCTATAAATGTTGATTTTGATGATAACAAATCACATGTTTTGGATACAACAAATATTTAAATATTTTATTTTTATAACAAGAAAATGATTTTATGTTATTAGATTGTTTTTCAAGATACGGACTAAAATGAAAGAGTTTTGCCATCTTTGTTTTTAAATAAATATTGTTTTGAATTTCGAATTTGGACCTATTGGAAATTATTTAAATATTTTGAGCCATTCTTTAATTTCACATAGTTTGGGCGATATCATAATTTTAAAAAGTTTTGAGATTAACAGAGCATTACTTAGAAATTCTGAAATTGGATTTATTTGTAAAGTTTCATAACATTTTGGGCCATCGTACAGTTATATAAAGTTTTGGGGTCAAACTATAATTTTATAAAATAGTTCACTGTAACAATCACTGTAGCAAATGACAATCTGACATCTTGATAATGGCTCGCTGACATCGAACAGAATTGAAGATTAGCCTCTGGACACTAAGCGATCCGACATTTAGATAACAGCGATCTAACATTTTGAAAATTCAGTCCAACGGTCATATTGACCAGTCAAAACGGCGATCCGACAGTGAGCAAAAAGTCAAAAACTGCTAGTTTTTAGCTCCAACTATAAATAATCTCAATCAAATTTAAACAACAACAATTCCAACGATTATCATTGAGCAAAATATTGAGAATACAACTTTCATTGAGTTTTAAATTCTTGCATTCATCTTATTTATTCACACATTGAGCTTTCATTTGTGATCAAATATATTGTGTGAGAGAAATTCATTTATAATCCTTTTTGTAAAATTAAGTTGAGAGATTATAAGTGTTGGTATATACTTGGGTTAAGAGATTAGGGATAATCTCTTGTTATGAAGGTTCATTGACACCTTGGAAGTCAATTGTAAGCATTTGAAGTCTTGGAGGCGTTGACGTAGGCGAGTTTGGCCGAACCACGTAAAAATCCCCGTATTTGAATCTCTCTTCCCTTATCTTTTCTATTGTGATTGATTTATTTGTTATTGCTTTAAATTCATTTTAGATTTGCATTGAGTTTTTGTTTTGAAATTGAATAATTTTTAGAATCTCAATTCACCCCCCTCTTGGGTTGCATAACTAGAATTTCAACTTTAAACTTGGTGAAGCTTTAAAAGCTTGATTGACTAATGATCTTGATACAACAATAACTTATAAAGTCCATCATTAGCAATCTCTTGTACCAAAAGTGTTTCCCTCGTCTTGTCCTCAACAAAATAGATGACAAGAGAACTCAATGTATATACTTTTTATTAGCTAATAGCTTAGAAAGGTTATTTGAGGACATAAAACATATCAGTAAGGTGTAAACAGGTACTAATAGAAGTATTGAGACCAGTATATGCAATATGAGTTATTTTAAGACCCTCACCATTAATCAGATTTTGAGCTGTATTAGTGAGAGGATGAGTTGCTATGAGTGAAGAGACTAGCCTTGATCTATAATTCCACCTTCCGATGTAGCCATACAAGTAGCTCTACTAGCATGATTTAAAGATGTATAATACCCTTAAGCAGGATGATTTGGGATAAACTGTATATTAAATCTATTTTCACACTCTGCAACTAGGTGATTACCCTATAGATAGATTCGAGAAATAATGTTTAAGCCAAATCCTCTTCCATTTCCTGGTCCACGTCTGCCATAAGCATTATTGAGTCCACCACCTCTGCGAAAAGCATCGTTAAAACCACTAACTTTTTTTTTTTTTTCCTTGGCTATTTCCACTCCAGTTATAGTTCCAATTTCCCTTGTATTGGCTAGGAAAACCTCTATTACCATTATTATCCTGATTACAGTTACATCCTCCTTTCTTGTTCTAGTTAGCTTGCTTACCGTTCGATCCACTAACCATCCCATCCACTACTATTACCACCATTTTTCTTTTGACTGGATTCAGCTTGAGCAATAATAAGAGCAAAGTTTCTTTTGACTTTTATAGCAGCATTAAGATGATTAATCACAAGTCTAGCCTCATGAGTTAACAACATAGAATACACCTCATTTATAGTCAGTCAACACATTGCCTTAATATAAACTACAACAGGATAATATGGCTAAACTAGACCAATGATCAAATGAGTGATAAAATCTAAATTGCTAACAGTATAAACCACCTAAAGCCAAACCATCAGTAATAAATTTTAGATTAGTGATGAATTCAGTCGTAGTCATTGATGCTTTCTTCCAATGACTAAGAATCATTTTCAAGTGAAATTTTATAGCATCAGATTCAAATCCAAATCTTTTTCAAATCAGAACAAGTACCACAAGATTAATCATTTCCATGTCCATTGAAGACATAAGCCAGCTCAAGAGCAACTGATTTTTCCGGTTCCACACTTTATAATCTGGATTCCCACAAGCTCTTGCATATGAATTTCCAGCCTAATTAGGAAGAACTTATCTAAACAAGGCTTGGATCCACCAATATAACCTTAAATGCCACTAGCTTTTATGGAAGAAAGAATTGAGATTTCTAGATTGCAATGCGCATGATCCGACTTGATTAGAGAGGTGAAATTAAAAGAAGAAGCTAATACAATTTTATGAGCAAAAGTTGAGCTAGAATAGGCCATCAGATCAACTTTAATACCAAATTAAGTTTTATCAATCATCAGGAAAGTGTTTTTTTGTTGAGAAAATGCATGAAAATAAAAGGAAATTGAAGAATCTAAGGAGACGATTTGAGAGAAATATGTCCAGATTAATTAACTATTGAATTGTGATTATAAGTATTTATATATGTCTGGTAGCTTCTATACACAACAAAGTTGCAAGCTAAACTAGAGGGAAACAGGAAGAAGTTGCATAACAAACATAACAAACATGCCAATTCATCATCCACATCAGCAGCTATGTAACAAATCAGAAGATTAAACTAAGCTAAGCTCAATTAATTAGTTAACCCTAACAAATCTTCTTTCTATTTCTTCTTTGAAACAATCATCAATCATAATTTTGCTAACATAATGTTCACGGAATCAAGAAAAATGAGTTATTTGGATTTGATAACTTACTTGAGAGTAACCATCATTGTCTTCCTTTTTTTAGTGCACAAAATTTCAAGCTAATTTGATTTTTATGGTTCGGTTATTTGTGAGAGAGAAGGAGAAAGTGAAAGAAATTTTGAATTTTGATTTGCTGTTGTTTTTAACTATGTAAATGGCGTTAGTTGTTTCATTTTTTAAAAAATATGAATCTTTGCATTATTAAATGTAGGGCTCTGATTTTGCCATGTGGCTGATATCATATTAACGGAGCAGACACGCAATGATAGAAGCACCAATTTCTAGACCATTTACAGACAATACAAGCACCAATGTGTGGCTAATATTATATTACAAGTGTAATTAGATTTTCTAGTTGAGAATAATTGACTCAAAATTAATTCATTCATTGCAGAAATAAAAAATTACATCGGTACTGTTCAAAAAGAAACAATTATAAATTGCATTGAATAATTGTTATTCAGAATAAGTTATAATTGAAATGGGTTTAGAATCAGAACAAATAATAGGAATCAACATTAGTTGTTTATTCAACCAAAAAGAATTAGAATTAAGATGAAATATATTCTCATTAATGTGTTTACTTTATCTTAGAATCAGAATGAATTATTTCAAATTACTAAAATAATGTTAGCTACTTATAGTCATTTTTTTAATTATTTATTACAATAATTTTAATTATCATTATTCAAAAATTATTTTTTAATAAGAAATAATAATAACAACAACAATAATGATGATAATAATAATGAATTTTAAATATTATTATTATTATTAACAATGGCAAGAATAAGAATAATATAATAATATTTTAACTGAGGGCAAAAGTGAATTTTTTTAAATTTAGGTGGGGTAAAATAGTGAGTTTAAAAAATTTTAGAACTTGATTTCCATCCTCTATGAAAATTAAGTTCTCATTCCTTAGGATGGTGATATTTCTACCCCACAAATTTTGCAAACCCACCCCTCTTTTAGAAAATAATTACAAAAGTTCTCATTATTTTTAAAAATTTTTAATAAAGAAGAATTCAGAAGAATTAATCAATTAAGTCTATCTTAACTTATTTTGTTGTGGCTTAGTTTTTTTGTTATATTTGACTAATAAGATTGTTTTAATCTAAATTTAAATTGACTATTTTATCCTTAAAGGGTAAAAATACCAAAAATTTAATTTAACTTCAACAATTTTTTAATTTTATACAAAATTCATTGTTTCTGAATATTTAATTCTACTTTATTAGTATTATTATTAATTTTTAATTAACTAATATAATTTCTTTATTAGAAAATAGTCATTAAATTATTAGGCTGTCAAATTTATGTCATTTACATGTAAAATAATGAAAATTATTAGAATTTATTTAAAAAATTAGATTAAAAGTCACAAAATTAAATACTTAAAATATTAGATACAAGAACACATTTTTTCAGGCAAGCGGGTCATTTTATGTCATAAAGAAAAATAATGAATAGAACTTATATTAAAGCTACTTTAGTAGTAAAAAAAAACTAAACAAGAAAAAAAATATAAGAATGATTTAATTGATTAATTACATAATTTTTTATTGCTTTGTATTTATTAAAAAAATGTATATTTAGTGTAAATATTTTCTAGAAGTCAGGTGGGTTTACACTAATAAAGGAGTGGAAATATCCCTACCCCCAATCCTTATTCTCATATATTAATTATATACGGCCCACGACTTTCACTATATTCCCCCTATTTTCACAAATAAATAATATTAATGATTCTGATTAAGAATTTTTATTTCTTAATCTCATACGTAAATACACCAGTAATATAATATTAATATGGTTTAAAATGGAAGCAAGTAAATTAAAAGTTACATAAAATAAATAATATATTGGCGTTTTAGCTATGCGGGACCCATAAGAACGTCTAATGCAATCCAGCAAAAGTCTTTGCATGGGACCCAAAATAGAAAAGGGGAGCCTAAGAAATTAAAGGATTGTTTCCAAATTTCCTTTACATAGGATCAGAAATTGAGATTGCCAATACATTTTCTTATTTTGTGTTTCCGCAAAATGAAAAACGAAAGATGCAAACGATACTTACAATACCAAACGAAGTCTAAAGACTTGCAAGAGACTGACTTGTTAATGTTGAATTATCTCTAGTGAAATGACATTTTTTTAAATACTTCTCAAATTATTATAAATCTCAACTTCTTACTTTTATAAAGAAAATAAAAAAAAAATCATCAACCCGCCTCCGTTTTTTCCTTGAGGATAAGCTAAAGTTTACATTCATTTAAGGAAAATTTTAAAGATCATCATCTCACGATGGGGAATAATTCAAAATTTACCACTGATTGCAAGCACATTTTCTCAGGGAAGGAAATTTATTAAGACATTCCAAGGAAGCAACTATAATCACTGACACAAATTATAAGCTTACTAATTTAAAAAGTACTTTGGGATACAATAAAAAGCAAATTAAATAAGAAGGTATAAATATATGAGAATATAATACATAGGTAAAGAAGAATCACATAAATTTGACACTAGCATTTAGGAATGGCAGAAATCCCTATAGGGACAGGGCCATAAGGGATTTTTCCCTTTCGGATGAGATTGAGGACAAAATTGTTACAAGTACGTAGGATGAGGTATATTCATATCCTATTTAAGTTTTTGTCGAACTCGTCACAAGAGCTCGAGCAAAGAAATTCAAAGAAGTGTTTAATGGGTTTATTCATACAACTTGAGCTCAATCAAATTCGTGAAGGCCCGTTGAAGGAATCACACATGATAAATGCATGATTTAGGTTCTTGGAGTTTCCAGATAATCACTTCTATGAAATAGAAAGTTGGCTTGCACTTTATGGTGAGAAAATATATTATTTTCCTTTTTTGAATATTTTTTCATTTGAAAAATATACTACTTTTCTTTTTCTTGAGGAGGCTAGTGGAGAAACAAATCAACTATTTCTCTTTTAATTGCTCAGTTTCCATTTTAATTAATGTAAGACATTTAAGCTGTTTAAGATTCTGATTTGATTTACATGCTAATTTGATTTAGATTCTTTCTTATTTACTTAGATTAAGATTCTAATTTAATTTAGATTCTTTCCGATTTGATTTAGATTCTTTCCTATTTGTTTAGATTCAGATTCAGATTTGATTTTGCTTTAGGATTTATTTCTAAAAATTCTTGTAATCAACCCTATCTAATATACTCGCATCCAATAAACAGAAATAGATCAGTTTTGATGCAATTGATGAGAAAGTTAATTCTCTTTGGTTCTTAAACAAACTTTTTGAACTTGTTAAATTTTCGTGACGATAAAAGTCTTGACTTATCGATCAGATCATCTATAGTTGATTGTTGCATCCTCACATACTAATGCTCGTGCTTTCATTGAGCATTGGGTTGTGGTTCCATTCAACTCTAGGTTTAGATTCGATCTTGGAGACGAAATTGATTAGGGCCGCATCAATTCTTGGTGAGTTTCGTATTATTTTGGCATCAGAACTTAGATTCTAAGGTCAGATTCATTTATCTTTATTGTTTTTCATTCTTATTCTAGTATTAAAAAAAGAACAAAATAAATTATGAATAGTGCTGCATGAACAGTATTATACGAATAGTATGGCAAGAACAGTGCCGCCTGAATAGTATTTTTAGGGTTTCTTTTTATTAAATTTGCATCCTTATGGTTTAATTCTCCTTAAATATGTAAATTTTATATATTCTTTTCCCGTAAAAAAAAATTCCCCGACCTCCACTTAAAAATCTTTTGTTCATTTTCCATTATTAGTGTCTTGAAGAGTCCAAAATTAGTTTTACCCCATAGATGAAATTTTTTTTTGCCCGACATTTTCGTAATTTGTGCTTCCGAAACCTAATCAAACGTACGCATTGTATTCTTGCTTTTGAAATTCGAGTCTCCTTCGTGTAATCTTGTGAATTGCTACTAAAATCTTGATATTGGTTTGATTAGTTTGATAAAACTAAGTGAGAATTACTACAAGTGAAAAAAGGCAAGAGTGTGAGCATATTAGTGGGTAAAAGCCAATAAATTTGAGTGAAACACGAGTGGAATTGAGTGAATCCTTTTCTTAAGTGAAAACACGTAAGAGGAATGAGGTGAGGTCCTTTTTATATTATCTCTAACTTTATTTTGTAGATGTTAGCCATGTTTCACAACCCAGAACGAAACATTAATTAAGAGGATCAATCTGTAGCTACTCATAATTTACAAATTTAAGCATTGATAGGAGAGATGAGAAGGATGATCAAGGCTGAATTAGAGCACATACATGAGTGTTTTGATAAAGTAGAGAACACACGTGCAGGGCAGCCACAACCCATTCCCCAAGCACGTAAGAGAGAGAGAGCTCTGGCTAAATGAGAGATCGATGACTATTATAAGGATGGGTATGATGAAAGGGAGGACTCTGTGGGTAGCTATAGGACAGATGAACAGGCTAAGAGACCTAGGAATATGGATGATGGTTTGAGTGGCATAAAAATAAAGATCATGTCTTTTCAAGGTAAAATCGACCCAGAAGCATACATTGAATGGCAGAAGAAAATAGAGTTCATATATTTTTAGTACAATTATTCAGAGCAAAAAAAAAGTAAAAATTGGTTGTGATTGAGCTTTTTGATTATGCTATTATTTGGTATGATCAACTTGTTATAAACATGAGGTGGAATAGGGAACGTCCAATTGAGACATGAGATGAAATGAAATCATTGATGAGAAGAAATGGAGATTGCCATGATTAGAGCAAATGTGGAGGAAGATAGAGAAGCTACCATGGCAGAATTTTGAATGGCCTTAATTGGAAGATTGCAAATATGGTTGAGTTGCAACATTATGTGGAGATTGAGGAGATGGTCTACGAAGCCATCAAGATTAAGTAGCATCTCAAGAGAAGGTGTAACACCTATGCAGCCCTAAGCTCAAGTTCCATTCCTTGGAAGCCAAGTTATGTGAAGCGAGACGAGAGATCATAAGCATCTGCTGCACTTTAACCGAGATCCAACCTCTCTAAGCACCATTTCATAAGGTAACACCGTGACTCTCACTATTAGGAATTGTGACATTAAGTGTTTTAAATGTCAAAGTAAGGGACACATAGCAAGTGAATGTGTGAATAAAAGAGTTATGGTATTGGGGGACAATAGTGAGATTGTGATTGAAGATGAAACGAAAGAAAATGAAATGCTATCATTGGAGGACGTTGAAGATGAAGAGTATACTGTCCTTGGGCAATAGACTTTAGTAAATAGGAGAGTTTTGAGTATGCAAGTAAAGGAAGATGAAGAAGTGCAACAAAAAAACATTTTTTATACTAGGTGTTATGTTCAAGACAAAGTATATAGTATGATTATTGATGGAGAAAGTTGTACTAATGTTGCTAGTGCTATCATGGTTGAAAAGTTAGGGCTTCCGACACTAAAATACCCACGGCCGTACAAACTACAGTCGTTAAATGGTAGTGGTGAGGTAAAAGTTAACAAGCAGGTGCTAGTGACTTTTCGAATTGGCAAGTATAAAGATAAGGTGTTGTGTGATGTAGTACAAATACTGGCTGAGCACTTGTTACTCGGGCGGCCTTGGCAATTCAACAGACGTGTAAAGCATGATGGGTTCACCAATAAATATTCATTTGTATTTAATCAACGCAACAACACTATTGTTTTATTGACACCAAAGTAGGTTTATGGAGACTGAGTGAGCCTACAAAAATGGTGAACAAAAGAAAAAGAGAGAAAAGGAGAGTGAAAGTAAAAAAAAGGCCAAAAAAATGAAAGAGAAAAAAAATATGGTCGCTGAGAGAAAATCAAAGGGAAAACGAAAAAATTTCTATGCGAGAACGAGTAAGATAAAAAAATTTTATTTTCACATCCACTAATGATTTGTACTTTTGTACAAAGAGACATTCTTTTACTTATTTCTTGCAGGAATATGAGGATGTCTTTTCTTAGGAAATACCACATGATTTACCTTCAATCCGATAGATTGAGCATCAGATTGATTTTGTACCCAGTGCAACCATTCCAAATCGACTAGCCTACAGGAGCAACCTAGAGGAGAAAAAAGAACTTCAAAGGCAGGTTAATGAATTGATGGAAAAAGGGTACGAGGGAGAAAATATGAGTCCATGTACAGTTCTAGTTTTATTAGTTCTTGAGAATGATGGAACATGGAGGATATGTGTTGACTGTCGAGCCATCAACAATATAACGGTAAAGTATCGACATCTCATTCCTAAGCTAAATGGAATGCTTGAAGAAATTCACGGGCCTTGTGTATTTTCTAAAATTGATCTGAAAAGTGGATATCATCATATTAGAATAAAAGAAGCAGATGAATGGAAAACTACCTTTAAAACAAAATATAACATGGAGGATATGTGTTGACTGTCGAGCCATCAACAATATAACGGTAAAGTATCGACATCTCATTCCTAAGCTAAATGGAATGCTTGAAGAAATTCACGGGCCTTGTGTATTTTCTAAAATTGATCTGAAAAGTGGATATCATCATATTAGAATAAAAGAAGCAGATGAATGGAAAACTACCTTTAAAACAAAATATGGTTTGTATGAATCGTTAGTCATGTCTTTTGGTTTGACTAATGCCCCGAGCACTTTTATGACACTTACGAATCATGTTTTGCGAGCTTTTATTAGCAAGTTTGTTGTTGTTTATTTTGATTATATCCTCATTTATAGCAAAAATATAAATGATCATGTAATACATTTGAAATCTGTTTTAGAGGTGCTTAAAAAAAAGTTGTTTGCCAATCTGAAGAAGTATACCCTTTTGCACCGATAAACTTATGTTTACAGGATTTTTTGTGAGTACGCAAGGTATACAGGCTGATAAGGAGAAGGTATGCGCAATCCAAGGGTGGCTGAGTCCCACAAGCGTAAGTGATGTGAGAAACTTTCATGGGCTCACTAGTTTCTACCTGCGATTTATGTAAGAATTTAGCACATTGGCCGCACCGCTTACTAAAGCAATCAAAAAAGACTTTGGATCCTAGTGGGAAGAAGAAGAAGAGAAAGTGTTTCAAATAATTAAGCAAAAGCTAACTAATGCTCCCGTATTGTCCTTACCTAATTTTAACAAAATATTTGAAATTAATTGTGATGCCTTAGGTATTGGTACTGGCGCAGTTTTAACGCAGGAGGGACGGCTAATTACTTACTTTAGTGAGAAATTAAGTGGGGCAGCCTTAAACTACCCTACTTACTATAAGGAGTTGTATGCATTGGTTCAAACGTTAAAAATATAGCAGCACTACCTATGGCCTAAGGAGTTCGTGATTCACACTGATCATGAGTTTTTGAAACACCTTAAAAGCCAATATAAGCTGAACAAGAGGCATGCTTGATGGGTAGAATTCATGAACACATTTCTATTTGTCATTCGTTATAAGCAAAGTAAAGAAAACGTTGTTGCAGATACGCTTTCCCACAATTATGTCTTAATCTCGACACTTAATGTTAAATAGCATCATAGAGATGTTTCCATATGTCATTCGTTACAAGCAAGGTAAGAAAAACGTTGTTGCAGATACGCTTTCCCAAAGGTATGTCTTAATCTCAACACTTAATGCTAAACTGCTTGGTTTTGAAGATATTAAGGAATTGTATACTGATGGCCATGATTTTAATGTTCAATACTAAGCTTGTGAAAAAACTGTAGTTGGTAAGTACTTTAGGCATAATGGTTTCTTATTTCAGGAGAATAAAATATGTGTGTCTAATTATTCTTTAAGAGATTTGTTAGTGAGAGAATCCCAAGGAGGAGGGTTGATGGAGCATTTTGGAGTTGCAAAAACTTTAGTAGTTTTGCAGGAACACATCTATTGGCCACATATGAATGAGATGTCGAGAGACTTTATGGTAGATATGTCACCTATAAGCAAGCCAAATCGAAAATGCAGCCCTATGGCTTATACACCCCATTGCCAATACCTAATACGTCTTGGAATGATGTTTCAATAGATTTTGTACTAGGGTTATCTAAGTCTAAACGAAGGAGAGACTCAATTTTGGTGGTTGTGGATAGATTTTCAAAGATAGCACTTTTTATTCCATGCCACAAAACCGATGATGCTTCTAATGTCCCTGATCTGTTCTTTATGGAAATTCTGAGGTTGCATGATATGCCCAAAATAATTGTTTCTGATAGGCATGCTAAGTTTTTAAGTTACTTGTAGAAAACATTATAGGTTAAGTTAGGAACTAAGTTATTATTTTCATCTACTGGTCCCCTTTAAAATAATGGCCAAACAGAAATTGTAAATAAAACATTATCTACTATGTTGCGGGCTACCATTAAAAAAAATATCAAAAGTTAGGATTTGCTTATAATCGTTCTGTTCATTCTACTACTAAGTATTCACCGTTTGAAATGGTTCATGCTTTTAATCTTTTAACCCCATTTGAATTTAACTCCACTACGTGTTTCTGAGGATGAAAAGAAAAAGGCTAAAATTGTTAAACAGATACACGATATGACGAAGTTCAATACCGAGCAGAGAGCTGAGCAATATTCTAAGTAAGCAAACAAAGGATGACATAAGCTAGTATTTAAACTCGACGATTAGGTGTGGTTACACATGCGCAATGAATAATTTCTATAACAAATGAAATCTAAGTTATTACCTCGAGGAGATGGTCATTTCCAAGTTTTGAAATAGATCAATGACAATGCATAGAAGTTAGATTTGCCTGGTTAGTACAACCTAAATGCTACTTTTAATGTTTCTGATTTGAGTCTTTTGATACAAATAATGATTTGAGGAAAAATCATCTTTAAGAGGAAGGGAATGATGAGATTGAGGACAAAACTATCACAAGCATGTGAGATGAGGTATATTCAGATACTATTCAAGTTTCTGTCGGACCCGTCACAAGAGCTCGAGCAAAAAAATTCAAAAAAAACATTTAATGAGTTGATTCAAACATCTTAGACTTAATCAAATTTGTGAAGGCCCATTCAAGAAATCTCACATGATGAATGTATTATTCAGGCTCTTGAAGTTTCTAAATAATTATTTCCATGAAATAGGAATTTGGTTTGCACTTTTATAGCATGAAAATATATTATTTTCCTTTTTTGAATATTTTCCTATTTAGAAAATATACTATTTTCCTTTTTGGATACTCTCTCGTTTTTTTAGGAGGCTCATGGAGAAACAAATCAGTTATTTCTCTTTTAATTACTGAGTTTCCATTTTAATTGATGTAAGACTTTTAAGCCGATTAAGATTTTGATTTGATTTAGATTTTTTCCTATATGTTTATATTCATATTCCAATTTGATTTTGGTTTATGATCTATTTCCAAAAATTCTTGCAACCAACCCTATATAATATACTCACATCCAACAAATAGAGACAGATCAGTTTTAATGTAATTGGCGAGAGAGTTTATTCTCTTTGGCTCTTAAATAAATTTTTTGAACTTATCAGATTTTCGTGGCGTTTAAACTCTTAACTTATCAATTAGATTATCCATAACTGATTGTATTGTTCTCACATACCAAGGTTAGTACTTTCATTGAGAATTGAGTTGCGGTTCCATTCAATTCTAGGTTTAGATTCATTCTTTGAGACTAAATTGATTAGAATCACGTCAGTTCTTGGCGGGATTCGTATCAATTTCTTATTAAAAAAAAAGATGGAGACAATTTGGTAGCCAATATCTTATCTAAGGGGACGAAGGTTCACTGAAATCACCATCCACAACCTGTTTCCCCATGTCTATTTTTTATTTTATTTCTTCTAAATTTTTTAGTGAATACATTTAAAATTTAAATTGTAATGGTATGAATATAAATAATAAGTATCAAAATTAGGGGTGTTCAGAATCCAATCCGATCCGCTCAATTCGATCCGTATAAATCCGATCCGTGGATTGGTGGATTAGATATGGATTGAAAATTTAAAAATCCACAATCGTTGGATTGGATATGGATTTTCTTCTATAAATCCGTAAAATTCCGTGAATCCGCAAAAATATATATATATATATAATTAAAAAATTATTATAAATTTAATTAAATAATATAGTAAATGTGACATTACATAGTTACATAAGCACTATAACATATCTTAGCCATTACCCAATAATAATATAAAATAAAAAAAATTAATTAATCAAATATACAAATATAACTTGTACAAATTGTAAAACAAAATAAAAGCAAAGTCACACGCACCAGCAAAAGCAAAGTAACATAACGCCAAGTCACCAACAATTTGCAAACAAAAAACCTTAGCTTCCCCGCCGTCACACACACTAGCAACACCCAATACTGGTTGGATACACTCTCGACACAGATTTGAAGGACGTCGGCCGCGCAATTCCAGCAAGAACAAGTCATCTTCTTTCCCAAGTCCATCGAGCCACTTCATAATCACTGGTTCCAGCCGAACAATTTCACTATTACAACCTTCAAGATTTCCAATCGTACGGCTTCTCCTGGTTCCCATTATAGACGGCTTCGTAATCACCACTTTTCGACAGGCACAACAGCCCTAGTGAAGGATCAGACTGTGTTTGGTTTCCGAAACATCGCCATTTCAATTAATTGTAGCTTTGTTTGAACAATTAATTTCGGTGTTATATTAATGTATTATTGTAACTTTATTTGAACAATTACTTTTGGTGTGTTATATTTTGAAACTTTGAACGTATTATTGTAGTTTTATTTGAACAATTAATCTTTATGTGTTATATTTTAAAATTTTAAATGTATTATTTTAGCTTTATTTAAACAATTAATTTTTTTAAATTTTATTCAATTTTTAATTTAATTGGTAGTAAAATTATTTTTATATTAGATTTTTTTTATTTTATTAGTTCATGGATTGGAGAGAGCTAAAAAATTTTAATTCGAAAACTAATGTGCAAAAATGATGGATTGGATATGGATTGAGTTAAATCTGCATCTGATCCGCAGACATATGGATTGGATATGGATTGAGTCAAATCCGCATCCGATCCGCAAATGTATGGATTGGATTTGGATTGAATTTTATCAATCCTTACATTTGATTGAATTGAAAAATTGTAATTCTCAAAATCGTGGATCGAATATGGATTGATGTCCAATCCATAAAATCCTATCCGCGAACACCCCTAATTAAAATGTTAACAATATAAATAATAGCTAATATAAACACTTAAAAATTGGGGAAAGATTTTTTAGCTGAAGATTTATACCATACAACTTTTATGATATGCTCAACTTTGAAGCTCTATTTTTACTTTGTTTCATAGATTATCTTATAAATTTGATGACATTGACTTATAAGTCAATACAAACATTTTAGTACTTTAATTTTTTTTTTGACATATACTTTAATTTATTTTGATGTTTTGTGTTGAAAATATGATTTTATAATTATCCTCATCCTGTCCCCACGAACAAATTTAAAAGGAACAACAATAGTTCCAAGATATAAGCAGAGTATCGAGAATGGCCCGGATGGACGCAGGGATGTTGATCCTCTCGACTCACCTCCCCATTCCCAATAATTTGTTTTAGTGTTGTTTCCACCCCAACCATTTTTATAAACCCACCCAATGTCTAGAGAGAATTAATTAATTAAAACTATCTTCATTTATATTTTTATGATTTATTTTTAATTAAATTTAACTACTAAGATTACTTTAACCTAAATTTAAATTTACTACTTTACCCTTAGGTAAAGAGTACCAAAAATTTACTTTAACATCATTTTTTTTTTATTTCCGTGTACAAAATTCATTGTTTTTAAATGATATGCCAATTCTACTTTATTAGTATGATTATTAATCTTTAATTTAAAGTGACACAATGTCAATACTCATGCGAAATATCGAACTGTCAAATTTATCTTATTTGCATTTAATGTATCAAAAATTATTAGATTTCATTTAAAAAAGTTAGATTATATAGGTTACAAAATTAAATACCTCAATTCTAAACTATTCAATATAAGAACACTTATTTCTTAGAGCAATTGGGTCATTTTGTGTTATAAGGATAAAATAATTAAATAAAACTTATGATGAAGCAAACTGAATAGTCAAAAAGGGCAAAAAAAAAAACCTAAATAAAAAAATTACAAGGATTGTACAAATTTTCTGTTGCTTTGTATTTGTTAAAAATAAATATGAACTTATAGTAAATACTTTTAGAAAAATATTTTTTTTAGAAATGGGGTGGGTTTACACAAATAGCTAATAAATTATTTTTAGGAGCAAAAAGATATTAAAGCAATTAAAAATTTCAAACTCGCAGCAATGTACGTATAGAATCAGTTGTCACAAGTTATTCATCAGCAGCAAATATTTGAATAAACAACAATTCAGGAGTTACATAAAGATGCAATTAGTGCTAACTCTTCCATCAGTGCAATTTGTCATACATCAAAAATCAAGTTGTCATCAAAATGATAATTACAATATGCAAAGTCTTACTTGAAAATTGGTATTTAGCAATATAATAATACCAGGATTACTACTATAAAGCATTCTTCCTCCGCACAAACTTGTTGATTACATATTTGACCTTCATAAAGACTGAAGTATAACTGAATGGTTAAAAGAAAAATAAACAGGAAAGAATCGCCAAACTCTGAACCTTTAAAAAGAGTACCACACAGAAAAGATCGAAATGTAAAATTGCTCTCAAATGAAAATTTGTGCTGTATAACTTTGTATTCGACCATAACAATAATCAAAGAAGAAAATTAATGTTGATTGATTCTATTATTGACTTTTCTTCAGACCCTCTCTTCCTGTTTTACCATCGGTCTGAGATGAGTCTGCAACAATATCGCTAGGAGATTCAGCCACTGTGATATCAGTGGAGTACTTTTTTATCCTAAAAGAAATCAGAATGCTTGATATAATCCCAAGTAGGGGAAAGAGGTAGGACCAAACCTGGGATTTCCAAGAGCCAGATGCTGAAGCAACAGCAGCACCAGCAAGGCTACCAATGGATGTGTTCTGCAAAATCATTGGCAGGCAGCCAATAATTGTTGGGAGCAGAAAATCCACTACAAACCCAACATTTGTGGCAGCTAAGGCATAGTTAATGACATACGAGGGCATTGGTGAAAAGCGTGCTAGCACCACAAATTTCCAACCGTCTTTTTCAACTCCTCTAGATAGGATATGGAAGTACTTGTTTCTCTGAGCCCACTCCATTGCTGAATTCGAACTCTTGAAAACTAACCTGAATCCACAGAGTCAAAATCATTCTTAAAAGTAATTATAAAATAAACATAAAGAAAAACAAATAAATAAATAAATAAAACAACAAAAAAACTAGGGAAATTTGGGGAATGGAACAACGAATGGAAAATCCTGAGAGCAAGTATGTAGACATCATCAAAAGCAGACAAGTTCAGTAATGTTACAGTCAATCTGCTTTTGTTTCCTGGTTCAAACCGGCATGTCTTTGAACACATTGAGTACTAGAATTACTCTATAATTTTCATTCTCTTCAAGACTTCAAAATATTATTTTGAAGAGAAACAAAAACAATCATGCCCAGATGAAAATAACCCAGTTCAAACAGACAATTATTTTATTTTAGAAAAGCTTCCATCATGTCATGCATCCAAGTGATGTTCTATCATCAACTATTTTAGGGTATTCAATGTTTTAACAGGTCTATACGGCGCAGACCAACAAAACCTTAAGTGTTAATAGGCCCAACAATTCCTAGAGTTCCTCAGAAAAAGTGACTCTCCAAATCTAATTAACATAACCAGTCAAATCTCAGCTAATTAGCAACTAGTAAATGCAATGCATAATTGAACTACATTTCACCACACATCATGGGGTGGATGGATCAATCAACCTAAATGCTAGACTTAAGACCAATTAGATTTTGGATCTCTTATTTAAAGGCATCGATTCAGTGGGGTGTAAGACAAAAACAAACAAATAATTAATTTGTGGGGGTAATAGGGATTTTATTATAAAACCTGCCGATCCCGAAGGAGAGGGAAGCTCCAAGAAGCTTAGCGGAAAAGACGCAAAGAACAGCAGGGAAGAAACCGAAGAGAAGAGAAGCGGCGGCTTCGAAGAAGACAGCGTAGGGCAAGCAAAGAGCGATAGTGAGTGTGTGAAATCCCACGAAAACAGGAATCGCCCAAACACCCAACCGATCCGACCATTCTCTAATAGCTTTAATTCCAGTGTCTTTATCAAATCCAAATCCGTAATGTTTGCTAAGTTCCCTTATTATCGCTATCAACCCCACTACCATTCCGATTTTCAACCATTTCACCATTCCCATTTCTCTCTCGTCTTTTTAGTTCTTTTTTTTCCCCCTCCTACCAAGTCAACCTAATAATATGCTTTGCTTTGCTTGGTGATGCCAGCAATGTCAGTGTCTCACTCTCACACGCTACGAGTACGACGACCCTTCTTGCTTCGAGCATTTTCTCAAACACATAGGCGGCGTCTCTGGGCCCATTTAACAGAAGCCTTATTCAACTATTTCATTCATATTGGGCCACCCATCCAATATGACTAGGCTGCAACCTGCAATTGCCAATTGTGCAACACCATACATGCTTCATTGAATTTGATCGACTACTAGCGAGGCATCGACAATAATGAAGAATTGATTGGAATTCTGAATTTAGAAGAATAATAACTTTAAAAGCTTTTAAATTGAACAACCAGTATTTATTATGGTGATATTTACACGCACAGTTTTTGTAAATCCGGACTTTTTTAAGAAAATAATTAAAAAACTCACATAATTTTCAAAAGTTTCAAATAAAAAAATAATTTTAGATAATTAACTGATTAAATCTCTTTTAATTTATTTTATGTGACTTAAATTTTTATTATATTTGACGACTAAGATAGCCTTAGTGTAAGTTTAAATTTATTATTTTACCCTTATAAGGTAAAAGTATTAAGGCCATATTTGGTTGCAGGAAAGGAGAAGTAAGAATTGGAGAAAAAAAAGAGAAAAAGAGAAAAGAAAGGAGAAAAAAGGATAGGGAATTCAATTTTCCTTATTTGGTTTAGAATAGAATTATTAGAGAAAAAGGAATTTAGTAATTTTATTTTAACAAATTTACCCTTATATTATATTTTTATTACTTATTAGTAAATTAATTAAAGAACTACAAATATGTTTAACTATCTAAAAATTAGCCTCAAGGTTAATGTTTTATTCTCAATGTCCTAGCTACATTTATGGTTCTTTTATTAAAAGTGCTTTTGTTTATCATTATTATAAGTGCTTTTACCAACTATTATCCATGTGAATTTATCAAAAATACTTTTTTTTATAAAAAGAATCATTAATATTATTTTTAAAATAGCCATAATATTACTACAAAAATATTAAATTTCAAATGCTCAAATGAAATAATAAAGACATAGCCCATAATATTACTAAAAAACAAGACGTTTTTTGTTGGTGACATTCACACTTCTTATGAAACAACCCATAATAACCCATAATATCATATACATCCCAAAATATGAAAAAACAAAAACATAACAAAGAATACTTAGTCAAATTTCAAGTGCTCAAATGAGTTAAGCTAGACATTAATAAACTATAACATCTAAGTATGAGTTAAATTTCATGATTAAAGGAAAGTCTAACCTATGTTTCTCTATCCTCATCGCAAATATTAAAAAAAAACATTGAGCGTTGCAGTATCACGAGCAATTTGAGTGGTGGCTCTAAGTCGTTCTACCATTGTGAGACCACTAATCTTCTTCAACTCTTCACTCAATCCTACTTGTTTGTCATTGATTTCTTGTCTCATAACTTAACTCATGACATTAACAGAGTCTTTCATTTGTGCAAAAGATAAAAGTTGTTTAGCTCTTTAAAGTCTCCAAGCTCTTCTAAATCTCTGTTTCTTCTCCTTCTTTTTGATGAGCTATTTAAACATAAAAAATATTAGAAAGAGGGGAAATAAAACAAGACAAATAAAAACAAGTTGCTAGATACATAGAGCAAGCAGATATATGATTGTGTTCATATTATTAACCTTTGGTGAAGTTTATGAGATATTCAAACATCCAACATGTGCAAAACATGACTACAAAACTCATGATTCACAAACCTGATAGTTTACGGAAGTAAATAAAACATATAAGTAGATAATAAGACTAGAAGATCAACAAGCAAGAATCAAGCTCTTTTAATTCCGCCCGGTTTCATCTCATCAAAGGCCACTCAAGGAATTGTCAAATTGGTGCAGTGACCCATTCAATGTAACTGAATTCATTTCAATAAAATTAAAAGGTAATCTATCCAATCAAAAGGAAGAATGATTAAATATATTTAAAAAAACAAATCCCCAACTTACAAAATGGTCAACAATCATACAACCATATTCATCAGAAATACAGACATAATGTAAAACTCGAAAAAAATGAAGTTGAATGAACACAAATTGCATATTACAAATTATAAACAATAAAACAGGAATGTGATAAATCAAATTAAATCTCCACTTGCAGCAGAGTCAACGTTACATATGTGAAATTTAGTTTTAACAACCATATATGAGAATAATCTCATTTCTTATTCAAAAAGAAGGCTAAACCTCAAGTACTGCTACTAACTAATATAGTAAGCTGCAAGAAGGGTAAATAAAGAACATCAGACATGATATAATATCTAATTCTTTTGCTAGATAAATTCCTATTAACAATAAATTGCAAGACACTATCTCTACAACAATTGTATCAAGTGTCAAACCAAAAACAGCATAAACTATACACATATTAACAATCCCAACAGCATTTTCAATGAAATCAAGAATTGAATCAAACACCACCATTCACAAGCAAATTTGAAGCAACACAACAATGAAAAAGAACCATAACCCATCTTATAAACTGGAATCAATCATCCAATGAATCGTAACACAACTTATAAATTGATTCCTATTAACCTTTCGGCGTGAAGAATTGCAACAGCCAAGAACATCCAAAATAGCCATAAATAAGAAATCAACAAGAACACCCAAATAGCCAAAATAACAAAATAATACATGGAAGAGATGAGAACGAGTACTGAATATGAGAAACTTTGAAGCTAAAAAGTCATAAATTGCTATGATAACAGTAAAGCTAAACCAAGAACTGATGAAGCTCGCCAGTGAATGGTATTATTCAAACTCTAAATGATTTCTTAAAGTAAGATGGATGAGATATTATTGAAATTCCAGACGGTCACTTGTGCTCAAACGCCATCGGCAACGCTCTTTATTGTCGGTGAAAGCAGCCGGAAGTTCATTAATGATTTTGTGCTACAGAGATTTTGACATTATATGAGTTGCGAAATTGAAAGGAAAATGAGAATTATGGTTGTTTGATTTAAACTTCTTGAAGAGTAAAATTGGAAATTAATAAATAAATGAGTAAGATAGAGAAATTGATTTTTTTAATTGGGTGGAATCCAGATTTCCACACTCATTATAGAGGAAAGTGAATTCTTCAACTCACGGAAATTGAAGTAAAGTCGGAATTTGATTTTCGATCAAATTTAGCCAATCGAACAATGGCAAACTAGCATAAACTCAAAATACTCTCCTCTCCAACCTTCTCTACTGCCAACTGAACATGACCTAAAAGATGTATTTTAACTTCAGTTTTCTTTTTAATTTTTATACAAAATTCGTTGTTTCTAAATAATGTGTCAATACCACTTTTATTAGTATGCATGATTATTATTAATCTTTAATTCAACTAACATAATATCTTTATGGTATAATATTTATGTTAATTATTGGACTATTAATTTATGCCATTTACATGTGTGGTATTGAAAATTGTTAGATTTCATTAAAAAAAAGTTAGATTTTAGGATACAAAATTAAATATCCAAACAATTAATTACAAGAACACATATTTTGTTGAGGCAATTTGGTTATTTTATGTCATAAGAGTAAAATAATCAAAATAAAACTTTTGCTAGAGGAATCTTGAATGATCAAAGAATGTTTAAGAAATCCAACTAATTGAGAGTTTATGAATTTGGATTTAAGGATTGTATTGATTGGGTGTTTATAAATTAGGATGTAGGGTAATTTGTGTGGATTATGTTTGATTATATAAAATTGAGAAGAAAAATTAGATTTTTTAATTGAGAGAGAAATTAGAGTGTTAAGTGTATTTAATTGAATATTAGGTATAAAAATATTTTTTTTTATCTTTATACTTCAAAATATTACTTTACTTTTTATTTTGTATATTAAATGTCTAAATTATCCTTGTATCGTCATCAATTGTAAATCGACAGTTAACATTTTGGTGGATGGTTTAAAACAGACTAGAGATTTAAGGTAGAAAATTTAAATTTAAATTTTTTGCAGTATTTTTTATACAAAAAAGACTTAATATAGATTAATCATAATTTTTCAATATTTCAAATTTTAAATGTTTGAGTTACCTTTGTGACATCGTCAATTATGAATGGTAGTTAACTTTTTGGCAGATGATTGATACAAATTGTAAACTCATAGTGAAAATTGAACAAATTCAAAGTTTTATAATATGTTTTATAACAATATAAAATTAATCTAAATGAGTAATAATTTACCTTATATTATGTTTATAATAATTTCACTAGGAAAAAACTTACATAAGACAAGCCTATGAGTTGGTAGAATCATACAATAAAGCTATGTCAGTGTAACGATTTTTTTCCTCTGTTTTTCAAGATTTTAAACCCATCGAGTCCAGCTAAATACTTAACACTCATAACATCTGATATTATTATTATTATTATTATTATTATTATTATTATTATTATTATTATTATTATTATTATTATTAAGCGGAGAAGAAAAGGAGAAAACGAGGGAAAGAAGAAAAAAAAAGAAAAAGAAAGAAAGTCTTCATTTTAGAGAAAGAAATCTCAAGCTCAATCTAAGGAACCAAGGAACCACAAGAAATAAAAACATATTGAGAGGAAATATCATCTCATAAGGGATATAGTGCAGAGAGGTGATGTGGAGGTTACTCAGATTGCATCACAGCAAAACTTGGCAGATCCTTTTACTAAGGTCATACCTAGGAAACCTTTTAACTTGCACTTAGAATCCATGGGCATGCGTGAAATGCCAAATATGCTTTGAGAGCTAGTGGGAGATTGTTGGGAAAATGTGCTCTTTAAAAGCATATGTGTTTATTTAATTGTAATAAATAATTTTTCTGATTAATAAAATAAATGAGGTATTTTATTCAAATATCTTAATTTCATTAATATTTTGAGTAAAGTCCATTTAATTATATTATATGTATTTATGTGATCACCATGTAGATTCACAGAAGATATAAATACAAGTTATCTTATGATTAAATAAATTATGTTCGTAGTTGATAAATAAAGTTGGGCACTTTATTTATGTATAGACTGTAAAAACTTCATTGAATGATTTGTCTTGATCATGTATGAATTTATTGATGTAGTATGACTACATTGAACAGGATCACATATGAGATATAATTAACCTTGTAATAACTGTCAGACTTATTAAATCTCATAGGCATTGATTTTATTGTAATCTTAATCTTGAGTTAATTATGATTTCATAATTATAATTGTTATTCCATTTGAGTTACCAATTGGCACGACACACACTTGTGGTCAAGATTACCCGGTATCTTGGTGGGAGCAATTATGAGTATTGGAGTTATAGATTAACAATATAGAATTTGTACGACACATCTCTTGATGGGTTTTCGGCATTTAATCATAAAATTCTCTGCCCAGAGTGTGTCAACATATTTAGTATGTTGAAAATGATCAATAGAGAAAACTAGTAAGTATCAAGGAACAAGATGTAATTAAATCGATTAGACAGTTGAGATATCGAATTAATTAACGATGTGGTACAAAGGATTATGCAGTAAAAAAATCAATGTGGCATGAGTCGAATTATTATTCGAGAACACTATCCTAGAT
Organism: Atalantia buxifolia; assembly: GCA_030444775.1. Lineage (NCBI taxonomy): Eukaryota > Viridiplantae > Streptophyta > Magnoliopsida > Sapindales > Rutaceae > Atalantia > Atalantia buxifolia. The sequence continues at coordinate 5,400,154 of CM059838.1, forward strand.
AGCATACAATTATGGAGGTCAGTTCCAATCTTTTAGTGGAGTGGATTTAGAATTAAATAATTGGAATAGTTTAATTACATGCCTAATTATTGTAGCCACTATTGTATGTTCCCAAATGATCCTCGGGTTAGCTCATTTAATTGATCACACCATTCTTTGGATTAATATGCAAGATAACTAGATATTTGGGTTAAAAGTCTAAATATATTATTTAGTGAAATCCAAAGTGAATGTACTTGTGTATAAGGGGCCTTATGTTATTTTACAAGGTGGGCCCCTATAGGAAAAAGCAATTAACGTAACTTTTATTTTTGGCGCCTAGGGTATCCACTAAAGAAGAATATAAAAAGGTTTATTTTCTTCTAAAAAGATAGAGCAGCCACTTTATACAGATCAGAGAAAAAAACTTTTTCTCTCTAATCTTGAGAGAAAAATTTTCTCCTGCTAATTGCTATTGGTAGTGATAAAGTCCCACGTCGTCAGTCAAATCAAACTTGAGTCATAAACTGGAAGATCATTGGTGACAGATCGTGATCTAACATACGTGGTGGTGACGGATTGTGATCTAACAGGCGTGGTGGTAACAGATCGTTATCTAAGAGCCTAATTAACTTCAGCAGAAAAAGCCAAATCGGATTTTCAAGATACAATTTTTAGATTACGAATTCTTATATATTGTATGAGAGCGGTCCTAAAAAGTTTTATAAAAATTTAAAAACTATTTTTCTCTAACAATTGGTATCAGAGCAATCTCATATTAATATATAAGAATTTCGTATGAAATTAATTTTGATATTTATGTATTAAAGTGGCACAATTTATTCAGATATATATTATTTGTTTTATATATGAATAAAGCATGTTATGATTTGTCTTAATTCATGATTAGACTCTCTATTGTATTTTTTTATTTAAATCTGTAACAAGAGGGGTGATTTTTAATCACCATATTTCCCTCTTTATTTAGTTTACTGTTATAGAATTTTTGTAAGAAAAAAATTGGTATAAGAAATTTGTAAATTGCTGAAGAATAATCACGCGAGCACAAATCATAGAACGAAGGTCGGAAATTTCAGCGGCAACAGCAGCCAGCAGCGCGCTGCCAGCAAGGGCGCGCTACAAGCTAGCAGCCAGGCGCAGCAGCAGCGCGCTGCACGCCAGCAGCCATGCACAGCAGCAGCGTGCGACCAGCAGCGCCACCAGCAAGAGTACGGAGGCTGGAAGCTTGCGGGCGTGGGTTGGAAGCTGGCGGGCGTTTGCTGCTACGAGGGAGGTGTAGTTTGGTGGCTTTCCGGCGAGGCTGTGGCGGTCAAATCACCGTTGGAGATGCGATGAACAGTGGCTGTCTTCGTGGGGTTGCGGTCGGGGAAGAAGGAGAAAGAAAAAGCTGGGTTTAAGGTTTCTATGGTTTTTATCATGGAGGTCCTTATGGTTTTATAGTTTTTCTTTTGGGCAGTAAAATATTAATTTTTTGTATTTAAGTCTAAAAACAGTTTTAGGCTTAATGAATCATAGTTTTAGGCCCTATTAAAATTTGGACTTAATGAATTAAAATGCATAGATAAAATTGAACACATTAAATTTATTTTTGGTCTAAAAATTTTATTTAAAAAAATTATTTAATTATTTATTTATTTTCTTTCAAAATTAAAATTGGACCAATAATAAATTTAAAAGCCTAACTTCTCCTAGTCCATTAACAAAGACAAGTTTATAGAAGATGGACATTGACAAAAAGTCCAATGAAGATTAGGCTTAGGGTTAATGTATTTTTCATTTTAGGAAAGCCATGAATTAAGATTATTTAATTATTTTTCTATATGTTATGTTTTGGATGATAACATGCCATATAGAATAGGTAGTGCCACTCTATACATAATGATACATGTCATTCATTAATTATAAATCTGATTATATTGTTTGAAAATTGAATATGCTTAATAATATTGGATATCATCTAGATAATATTATAGGAAGAATGCAATTTACAATATAATTAATGTATGTTTTAAAAAGGAAAAACCAATTTTAAAATATTGAGTGGGAGAGAGAAAATTCAAGATAATTTTTCCCACGGGCTCCATTATTAGTTCAATAATAAAAGTATATATATACCTTGACTTCATGATACGGTGATGCTTCCTACGGAGGGTATATATATTAAATATTTTATTTGATGAATTTCTTTAAAGATAAAATTGAAATAGTTTTTAATCGATTGTTCACCCCAACGGTGACTATTGATATGAAAAATACATAGATTGAAACAATGGTTATACACTCAACTAAAATTTGTTATTAACCTTCCCAACGAAACTCTGTTAACAAATTTAGACTAAAAAAGATAACGATAATTATTTATCATGTCTCTACATGAAAGTAAATAATCCAATGGCTAATTGAGCTAGTAAGTATAGACATGACTTCCCCAACGGATAGCTTGTCAAAGCGGTACTAGATAATCGTTACAATAAATTAAAATACATTTATGATTTTTTGCATTTTTGTCATTTATTGTGAATATTATATCAAATTATTTATGCATGGATGCTTTACTTTTCAGAAAAATGTCTTCCTTGAGCCCACTTACTATTATTCTAAATCAAAACAAACTCACTGGAGAGAACTATATAGATTGGAAAAGAAATCTATTCATTGTCCTGATTGTTGAAAATTATAAATATGTCTTAACCCAGCCATGCCCTCCAGTTCCAGCAGATGATGCTCATAGAAATCAAATGAGACTTTATTAGAAATGGCCAAAGGCCAATGAAATGGAAAAATGCTATATTTTAGCCTCAATTTCTAATATTCTGCAGACCAAACATCAGAACTTGGAGACTGTCACTGAAATAATGGATAGTCTCCAAGAGATGTTCGAGCAGATTACTCACTCTACGAGACAAGCAGCACTGAAAGGCATTATGAACTGTAAAATGGGGAAGGGCACAAAATGGGGAAGGATGATGGACTATTTGAATGAGGCTGAGACTCAAGGAGCACAAATCGATGATAACTCAAAGATTGACATGGTGCTAGAATCTCTGCCAGAAACATTCAAGGAGTTTAAGGTCAATTATAATATGAACAAAAGAAATACGATCTTAACAGAATTGATGAACGAACTTCATTTTGCTGAAGAGATTTATCGTACGGAGAAATCTCTAGAAAGTATAAATATTGCTGAAAAAGGTTCTTCTTCTAGGCCTAAGCCAAAAGGCAAGGGTACGAAGAAAGCTGGGAAAAAGAAACCGTCTACCAAGCAAGATGGCAAGGCGAAAGGCAAATGCTTCAAGTGTGGACAGAAAGGTCATTGGAAAAAGGATTGCCCTAAGATTGTAAAATCAGGTATGGGAAATCCTTTTGTAATTGAGGCCTGTTTAGTTCAGAATCCTATTGAAACTTGGGTATTGGATTCAGGAGCAACTAATCATATTTGTAATTCACTTTATTGGTTTCAGAAAACTAGGAAAATAAGTGAAGGAAGCGTCAAGCTGCAGTTAGGGACAGGACAGTTCGTGTTAGCAGTGAAGACTGGATCTGTTTTATTATCATTTAATAATGAGACTTTAGTTTTGAATAATTGTCTTTATGTTCCAGACATTAAGAGGAATTTAATTTTAGTAGCTTGTTTGTCAAAACAAGAATACACTGTAATTTTTGGATCCTCTATTTCTATTTTTTATAATAAGAGACTTATTTATTTTGGAACATTAGAAGATAATTTATATCATTTAAGTCATATGATCCATTCTATGTATGACACAGTGATCAATAATGATAAACATACACATTTATCTAAGAAAAGAAATATTTCTTCCAACCAATGTTACATTTGGTATTTGGGTCATATAAACCAAAATAGGATACAGAGAATGATCAAAGATGGGCTCTTAGATCCGTTGGGAAATGAATCATTACCACTCTGTGAATCTTGTTTAGAAGGGAAAATGACCAAAAGGTCGTTTTTGACCAAAGGTGTACATGCACCAGATGTATGTGGACCAATCAATGTACAAGCTCGCGGAGGTTATGAGTATTTCATCACTTTCACTGATAATTACTCGAGATACAGTTATGTTTATCTAATGCGTCATAAGTTTGAAGCTCTTGAGAAATTCAAAGAGTATAGGGCTGAGACAGAAAAGTAATTAGATAAGAACATAAAGAAACTTCGATCTGATCGAGGTGGTGAATTTCTCTCAAGAGATTTCAAAGAGTATCTGGTTGAAAATGGGATTATATGTCAATTAACTGCCCCAGGAACACCACAACAAAATGGGGTAGCTGAAAGAAGAAATATAACTCTTTTGGATATGGTGAGATCTATGCTTAGTTATTCGTCATTACCAATCTCTTTTTCGGGACTAGCACTAGAAACTGCAGTTTACCTCTTGAACTTAGTTCTATCTAAGTCAGTGCCTAAAACCCCAATAGAATTATGGTCAAGTCGCAAACCAAGTTTACGACATGTCCGTATTTAGGGATTACCAGCATATGTGTTGAAACTAAAAGCAGATAAAATAGATTCACGTTTTGAGGTTTGTATGTTTGTGGGGTATCCCAAAGGAATAAGGGGAGGTTTATTTTATAGTCCTCAAGATAGGAAAATGATCATGAGCACACATTTCACTTCCCTCAAGGAAGACTATATGAATAGTTTCAAACCTAAAAGTAAGGTAATACTTGAAGAACTGTCAAGTGATCAGGTTGATGCTCAGATTTCAACACCTGTTATAGAACATGAAGAACAGCAACAACTAGTTGATCAACACAGGATTATCCCTGAACAACCATCACATTTAGAACCTCGTCGTAGTGGGAGGGTAACTAGGTTACCTGCGAGACACATGTTATTAAGAGAAACCTATACGGCTATCATAGATGAACATGTACAAATCCCACTAGCTACAACAAAGCTCTAATAGACAGAGATGTTGAATTTTGGAAAAATGTCATGAATCAAGAAATGGAATCTATGTATTTCAATAAAGTCTGGGAACTTGTAGAAGTACCAAATGGGGTAAAATCTATAGGGTGCAAGTAGATCTACAAGAGAAAAAGAGGAGTAGACGGAAGGGTGGAAACATTTAAAACAAGATTAGTAGCCAAAGGGTTTACTCAGAAAGAGGGTATCGATTATGAGGAAACTTTTTCTCTGGTTGCTATATCAGGATTCTGCTCTCCATTGTTGCAGTGCTAGATTATGAAATTTGGCAAATGGTTGTCAAGATTGCCTTTCTTAACGGGCATCTTAAAGAAGACATCTACATGCAGCAATCAGATGGATTCATACAAAAAGGCCAAGAACACATGGTATGTAAGTTGCAGAGATCCATTTATGGATTGTAGCAAGTATCCCGGTCATGGAACATCAGATTTGATCAAGCAATTAAATCGTTTGAATTCATTCAGAACATTGATGATGCATGTGTGTACAAGAAAATTCAAGAAAAATCTGTAGCCTTCCTAATTCCTTATGTAGATGATATTCTCCTAATTGGAAACGATATAGGAGTATTGACTACAATAAAGAGTTAGTTAGCAAAATAATTTGATATGAAAGACCTGGGAGAGGCAAGTTATATTCTTGGTATTAAATTACTGCGAAACTGGAAGAATAAAACTTTAGCCTTGTCTTAAGAGGTCTCTATCTATAAGATATTGGCTAGATTTAGCATGGAAAATTCCAAGACTGGTTTATTACTATTCAGACATGGAATTGTATTCTCTAAGGATTAATCACCTAAAACATCTGAAGAGATAGAAAAAATGAGACGAGTTCCCTATGCAGAAGCTGTGGGAAGTCTCATGTATGCCATGCTTTGCACCAGGCAAGACATCTATTTTGCGGTAGAGATAGTTAGCATATATCAATCTAATCCTAGACCTGAACACTGGACTGCAGTCAAGCATATAATAAAGTATCTGAAAAGAACTAAAAATTATATACTTGTGTATTCCGGTGATGAACTCATTCCAGTGGATTATACTGATTCTGACTTTATGTTAGATAAGGATTCCAGAAAATTAACTTTCGGCTATGTGTTTACATTAGGAAGTGGAGCTGTTAGTTAGAGGAGTGTTAACTAATCTTGTATCGCAGACTCCACAACTGAAGCTGAATATGTGGCTGTATCTGAAGCTGCAAAAGAAGCTGTATTGCTCCGCAAGTTCCTACAAGATCTTGAGGTGGTACCTGCTGTAACTGCACCCCTTAAACTATTTTATGATAATAGTGGTGCGGTAGCTCAATCTAAAAAACCAAGGAACCACAAGAAATAAAAACATATTGAGAGGAAGTATCATCTCATAAGGGATATAGTGCAGAGAGGTGATGTGGAGGTTACTCAGATTGCGTCACGGTAAAACTTAACAGATCCTTTTACTAAGGCCATACCTGGGAAACCTTTTAACTTGCACTTACCTTTTACTAAAGCCATACCTGGGAAACCTTTTAACTTGCACTTAGAATCCATGGGCATGTGTGAGATGCCAAATATGCTTTGAGAGCTAGTGGGAGATTGGTGGGAAAATATGCTCTTAGTAAAATATCCTTTTACTAAACTAAGGCAAGACTGTAATAAATTTATTGAATGATTTGTCTTGATCCTGTATGAATTTATTGATGTAGTATGACTACATTGAACAGGATCACGTATGAGATATAATTAACCTTGTAATAACTGATAGACTTATTAAATCTCATAGGCATTGATTTTATTGTAATCTTAATCTTGAGTTAATTATGATTTCATAATTATAATTGTTATTCCATTTGAGTTACCAATTGGCACGACACACACTTGTGGTCAAGATTACCCAGTATCTTGGTAGGAGCAATTATGAGTATTGAAGTTATAGATTAACAATATAGAATTTGTACGACACATCTCTTGATGGGTTTTCGGCACTTGATCATAGAATTCTCTGGCCAAAGTGTGTCAGCATATTTAGTATGTTGAAAATGATCAATAGAGAAAACCAGTAAGTATCAAGGAATAAGATGTAATTAAATCGATTAGACAGTTGAGATATCGAATTAATTAATGATATGGTACAAAGGATTATGCAGTAAAGAAATCAATGTCGTATGGGTCGAATTATTATTCGAGAACATTATCTTAGATAACATACAATTATGGAGGTCAGTTCCAATCTTTTAGTGGAGTATATTTGGAATTAAATAATTGGGCTAGTTTAATTACATGCCTGATTATTGTAGCCACTATTGTATGTTCCCAAATGATCCCCGGGTTAGCTCATTTAATTGACTGCGCCGCTACTGGATTAATATGCAAGATAACTAGATATTTAAGTTAAAAGCCTAAATATATTATTTAGTGGGAGTCTCCATGTTATGTACTTGTGTATAAGGGGCCTTATGTTATTGTACAAAGTGGGCCCCCTATAGGAAAAAACAAGTAACGTAACTTTTATTTTTTGAGCCTAGGATATCCACTAAAGAGGAATATAAAAAGGCTTATTTTCTTCCAGAAAGATAGAGCAGCCACTTTATATAAATCAGAGAAAAAAACTTTTTCTCTTTAATATTAAGAGAAAAATTTTCTCCTGCTAGTTGCTATTAGTAGTGATAAAGCCGCCCACACATCAAGTGCAGATCAAACCTGAGTCATAACCTGGAAGATCATTGGTGACGGATCGTGATCTAACATACGTGGTGGTAACGGATCGTGATCTAACAGGCGTGGTGGTAATAGATCGTGATCTGAGAGCCTAATTCACTTCAGCGGAAAAAGCCAAATCGGATTTTCAAGGTACGATTTCTAGATTACAAGTTCTTATATATTGTATGAGAGCGGTCCTAAAAAGTTTTATAAAAATTTAAAAACTGATTTTTCTCCAACAGGAGTAACATTGGGTCTAGCTGAAACATCATCATTTTTCCCCTAGAACGCCAAATCTTTGTACACTTCTAGCATGCATGCTTTAGAATTTGGTTTAATTAGTTGTTGGTTTTGTTAAAACTATAGGTACTATTGAATTAATAGATGCATCGAAAATAGATGCATCTATTATTACAACTCATTAAAACTATAGGTACTATTGGGTAGTGCTTTTAACACATGCAATAGCTAATAATCGCTCAGAGCCAACCTTCATAATAATTTTTATACCCTTGGCAGGATTTGAATAATTCAATTGCATGCATGTTTTGACTTCACTTTTATAAATTTGGAGTATTGAATTGAAATTGAGGCCAATGTTTTGCTTTAAACTAAAACTGAATTTGATTTTCATCATACTCATCTTCTTTAATTGTTTATGTAATATTAGAGGTCTTTTAGAGGTCAATCATTATATTCTTAATTTTTTTAGGAAGTGGATATGCAAAGAGGAGGGAAAAAACTTTAAAGGCTTGAGTTTAAGATGTCTGCACTAAGGTCTATTTGCTTTTGGGAGTTTTCGGTTTTTAAAACTAAAAAGCAAGATTGTTTCTAATCTAGAATAATGATTGTCAGATGGCTTTTGTTTGGCCTCTACTTAGTGTATTGACCATAATTGTTAAGGGGATTTTGCTAGCTTAGAGCCTATGTAGGATACAACCCCTGATAAAATGAGCAATTGGCCCACCTCTAGTTGCTTGGTGGCCCATCTCCGGTTGCTTGTTTTAGCTTGGATGTACCTTACATAAACTGTAAGGTAGCAAGACCTTTGTTAAAGATGTTAGCCATTGAAATGTGTGATTTGACATTGAATAGCGACTGTTGGCTAATTAAATGTCTTAAGGTGGCATGCACGTCTTTTAAGATTGCTTTTGTGAAAAAGCTGATTTACTGCGTAAATTGATTATTCGAATTAAATTTTATTAAAACCTCAATAGCGTGTATCTATGCAGTAGCATTGGATCTCCCGTATCTTTCAGATCTTAAGGATATTGACAATCCGATTGAAGAGAGTGATGCATTTTTCTATAGTAAGAAGGCTTATAGATTATAAAGGAAAGTCCGTGTAGATTAAATTTGTATAAGTTGTGTTCTTATGGTGTAATCAAATGTATTTGAATTTATTATATGTTTTGTAAAGAGATTCAGTAGACAAATGCTTTGGTGTAATCAAATGTATTTGAATGTATTATATGTTTTGTAAAGAGATTCAGCAGACAAATGCTTTCATCAAATTTTTGCTAGAATCTGATTCAAAACAATTGGGTAGCTCACATCGAATCCAGCTCAAATTTAATTCAAACAAATAAATTTATATGTGAGAGAAACTTGTGTTAAGTTTAGGTTTAGGTGATTTTTTTAAATATATTTGGGGCATGTTTTTTACCAAAGGTACACTTTGTGATGGGCTAAAATAATATGCATAATGAGCTAATGTGGTCATATTAGGAATAATAGGGAGAACTTAGTGGAGAATCATAGGAGTTGATATGGAAGGCTAATGTTTGCTTAGAATTAGCTTAGGTGTACTCAAGGAATAGCTCAGGTTGTTTCACCTCATGTCAACTCATACATGAAACACAATCTCAACCAAAAAATTAAAATATAGTAAAACAAATATAAATAGAAAGAACACACAATGTTTACGTGGTTCGGCTTTTAGCCTATGTCCATGAGAGCAAATAATCATCAATCTATTATATAAATGAGAGGTTACATGAGATTTTATATTATCTAAGATGAATAACACAAGTTAGAAGGCTATATAGAGATGTTTGGTGTTGAAAAAAATGAAGATGGTGAATAATGATATAGGGTGTGATAATATGATGGAGAAGATGATGAAGGTGGAAAATAGAAATGACATCCTAAAAAATAGAGAAGTGGGTGATTTGGGGGGGAGGGAGGGGGGAGGGGAGAAAGAAGAGATAAGAGAAGAGCAAGTGAGATGCCCTTAATATTTTGTTGCATAAGACATTTATATAGTAGAGGTTGGTGGTGAGGAGAGTGCATAAAAAGTTAGGGCTAAATGTCATCTTTAGGTTTAAAGGAGAGAATGTTTTTAGGGCACTGTATGTCATATTTAGAGAAAATGGACAAGAAAATTCCTTCTAACTAGGTTTATTCTTTTCTATAAATATCTTGAAGTGTCCAATCTTGACCATTAATTTCTAAGCCCATATAATATAGTAAATTCTTTCAAATGGCATCTTCATAATACTTTAAGTATTGTGCTAATTTTGCCCTTAAAGTTGTCCATATGTCATTCATTTATTGGTCCAAAAGTATAATTCTAAATTTATATTCAAGTAAGATCCCTCTAGTTTTTTATGTTGAAAGAATTGAAGCATAAGAAACTCAAAGAAAAATTTTTGACTTGATGACACATGGCAGCTTTCAATTGTTGGATCACCTATCTCATAAACTTTTAGAAGCAAGAGAGGTAATCGAGGGAGCTCGGCCCTCTAGCAAAACAAAAATTGTCGATAAATATCTTTCATGGCAACTTATCTTGGAGTTTCCTTAGCTCTCCAATCATAGCAATTCCTTCAAGCGCTTTCTTATTCCTCTAATCATAGTGATTTATTCATAAGCTTGTTTAACTCTTTGATCATGGCAATTTACTCAGAAGCTTTCTTAGCCTTCTAATCGTGGCAATTTTATCAAGAGCTTTCTTAGCTATTTTATCATGGCCATTTGCTCAGGAGCTTTCGTAGCTCTCTGATCATGGCGATTTACTAGAAGCTATCTTAGCTATCTAAACATGGCAATTTTTCCTCAGGAGCTTTCTTAGCCCTCTGATCATGGCAATTTATTCAGAAGCTTTTATAACTATCTGATCATGGCGATTTACTCATGAGCTATCTTAACTCTTTGATCATGGCAATTTACTCAAAAGCTATCTTAGCTCGTTATCATGGTGATTTATTTAGAAGCTTTCTTAGGTCCTTAATCATGGCATTTTCCTTAAGAACTTTCTTAGCTCTCTGATCATATGGCGATAAAAGTATGGCTATGAAGCATGGCAATAACTCTAGGTAATATACACGATTTTATGGAAGATGAGTTTCAATCCCATATGTAGGTAACCTTACTAAGGTATCCTTATGTTAGTGATTTATTCATGTTCACGACTCTTTAACAACAATCAATATAAGTAAGTTGAAATAATAAATCAAGATATTGAAAGCTATACTCTAAAAGTTGAACATGGTGAGTTATAAGTGGAGATAATTTACAATCAACAAATTATAATAAATAAGGGGTAAAATAAAAATAAATCATCCATATAAATTATCCATGCAAGATATATTAGAGAAGACAAGTTATTAATCTCACTTCAATTATAGTGAAAATCTTAGTAAGGTGAGCTATACCCTTGGCGATAAAAATAAATCATCCATATAGAACATTCATGAGTAATAGTCAAAGAAAGAGAAGCTAATACATCATATATTATAACCTATATCTAAAGACGAGTCATCCAATCATATTTGTGTAAAGACTTTGGAGAGGTAAGTTATACGCTTTTAAATTTAAGGAGATAATATAATCTCTAAAGAAGAACGAGCAACCTTTGTGGGATATTCTAGAGATCCCTACAAAGCTTTCACATAATATTTACAAACACACACTCACAAGTGGAACTGACCACTATAGGGTACCTTGAGATCCTCCTAAGATCTTTACATAAAATTTACAAACATATATCTGCAAGTGAAATGGATCACTGAAGGGTACCCCTGAGGTCCCACAAGGTCTTCACACAACCATCAACGCTCTGGTTCTTTCTCATAACTTTTCTCACACAACTCCTCCAGAGCTTTACACCAGAGTAACTGGCGGAATTAGATATGAAGTCGGTGACAACTTGATTTTGGAGAGCTAAGCAAGATCCGATATCTCTTGGATACTGAAATTGAACCCTTGATCTGATAGGTAGAACTCCATTTGCATGTTGTTGGCATATCTCAAGCGCCTTCACATGGCAGTGTTTGCATCTGAGGGTACCTCTGTTGTCTTTTTATTAAACACGACCTAACCAAACTAGTTGTTACTATTAAAAGCTTTTTTATAATGTTCCCACAAAATCTAGCTCAAATCTAATTCAAACAAATAAATTTTGTATTTAATGTGAGCTTTTGCTAAGTTTGGGTTTAGGTTTTTTTTTTTTTTTTTTTTTGGGGCGGGTGGTTTTATCTGAGATTTACTAGGTGGTGAGCTAAACTAATATGCATAGTGAGCTAAGGTGGCCATATGAAGAATAATAGGAAAAGTTCAGTGGAGGCCTGTAGGAGTTTATATAGAGGGCTAATGTGTGCTTAAGACTAATTCAGGTGGTCTCACAAAATACCTAACATAAATAGGGTGCCTCAGGCAAGCTCATACATAAAAAAAAAATCTTGATCACAAATTGAAAATATAGTAAAACAAACATATATATAAATAACATAATATGTTTACGTGGTTCGGCTTTGGCCTACATCCACAAGAGAGCAAGTGAGTAGTTCTCAGTATTTCATTGAATAACACATTTATATAGTGGAGGCTAATCATAAGGAGAGTGCATAAAAATTTAGAGTTCGATGTCATCTTTAGGTTTAAAGGATAAAATATCTATAGTGATATCTAGGGGAAAGAGACAAATTTATTCCTTTTGCATTAGGTTTATTCTTTCTCGTAAATATCTTGAATTGTCTAACTTTGACCATTAATTTTCAAGTCCATCCAATGTAATAAGTTCTTTCAGATAGCATCTTTATAATGCTTCTAAGTATTGTGCCCATTTTGTCTTTGTAGTGTCCACATGTCATTCATTTATTGGTACAAAAATATCATTTTAAATTTACTCCAAAAATCAAATTTCTCAAATATTTGTTTTCCCAAATATTCAACAGATAAATTAATTTTTTTTAATCCTACGATCTTGGGGTCAGGTGATAACCAGCGGGTTCTATTTAAAATTAAAAAATTATCTCATTTTTGGAAGCACTCCTTTGCCAAAATGATAGGTGGGATGGGTTGAGGTGATAGGATTGTCCTATGCAGAGACGTATCTAACTCATGATCAATGGAAATCTACTTCCACTAGAGAAAATAAATTTTAAAAAATTGAAAAGAAAACTACTTAAGTTATTAATTAGTCCTATTAGATCTATTAAAATAGTTCTCAAAAAGTCATAAATTCATAAAATTTAAGCGTTAGAGTGGCCTTTTACACTCTTCAAAGTTTCTCATAAATTTCCTTTTTTATTAAAATTACTTAATTAACTTAACACAAATTAATTCATTTATTGTTTTGAATGGAAATTAAATTAAACACTTAAATAAATTATTCTTTTAACAAACTTTTTACATCCACTCCATTTAATAACTTATATTTATATGTTAAATTTTAACTATATATATATATATATAAGAAGAAAAAGTTAAGATAAATTCAATATTTTAAGATTTATATACAATTTAAAAAAAAATATTTTTAGGGTAAAATTTTATAAGAAGTTGGTTAATTTTAATTTATGGATTTTTTATTTTATCAATTAAATTGAGGGTATTATTACAAGTATTTCGGAGGGCTGTTGAAAGCTCCCCTCTAACTTTAATAATTTTAAAACACAGCTCTTTAAATTTTCAAAAAGGGAAAAAGCCCACAATAACCAATATAGGTGGTTTTGTTATTATTTAATTTGAATTAGGATTTTCTCGCAACTTGATCTTTTCCTGAGTAAAAATAAAATGTGTGGGTGATTAATGGTTAATAAATAAAACAATAAAAAAGTTAAATGTTATCTATATCCTATCACTAAAAAAACACATGACATAATATCTTTAAAACCTCATGGAAGCTTCGATCAGAAGAGAATTTTAATTCATTTAATTTAGTCCCTCATTAAATCTACTAAATTACCTCCACAAATTCATAAACCGATAAAATTTTAATTTTCATTATTTCCACAATTTATTGTTATATAATTTACTCTCTACTAAACTTATTTTTCTATATCTCCAACTAGATTTATTACAAGTCATTTGTCGATAAATTAGGTGGTGAAAAATGTTTTATATAGTAAAAGTAGAAGCATTTTTTTTTCTGAGAATTAACTTACAAATTGGCTTAAAAGTTCATATCGATGAACCTGAGTTTCATCAGTAAAATTTGTAAATTTGTGTGCAACTTGAGAAAATGTAACTTCAAATGTGAATATTTTAGATTTCGCCAAAAGGCGAATACTAAGTCAAATTTTTAATTTTGAGTTTATAGTATGTTGCGCATCATTGCATAGATTGGTGGATAGGCTTACAAAGAGTGGATCTATTGGCACCCCTTTATTAAACTTATAAAACCCTAGTTTTTTGCAACTACATTTAAGGACAAAGGAACCAATCAGTGGCCTCCTAAAAATAATCTTTAGTTTACACTTGTTAATGTCTATTAGATTTAAGTTGAATCAATGGATGAGATTTATTGAAATTTAATATTCAAAATTTTTTATATTTTCTCTCTCCATGTGGATCCTACATCATGTGTTTCTCCTCTTAGATTTTCTCTCTCTCTTCATGTGCTCTCTCTCCCTCTCTTCCCCTCTCTCTTCTTCTCTTGTTTTTTCTAATCTCTAACTTTTTTGTTTGCTTTTTTTTTCCTAAGCCATAAAATTTCTTTACTCCCTCTAAATTCATCTCACAAACTCTTTGTTTCATCTACTTTCTCTCTCCACCCAAAGTTGAAAGCACAAAATCATCAATTTTAACCAGCAGAACTAGTCCCCCGCCCAAACATTCATCCAACACAAGTTTAACAAGAAAACCTTGCGATTATGCTTGTCTACTAACAAACTTATTACTACCAAATTGTGTGTTTGCTTCAATATGATATGGAATCAATTAATTTGTTCTACATTGCATTAGAATTTTTTAATTTGTAAAAAGATTACTACACAATCACAACCCATTTAAGTATTTTCCATATGATCCGCTTGTTTCAGAGATTGCTTACTTGTTCAAGACTGATAAGCCCAAGTATGAGAATCTTGTACTAACCTAGACTAAAAAATTATGCTATGGGTTAAGTACCTGGAAAAATCTCCGTAAGCAAATTACTCTATCTTGAGTATCCAAAAAAGGAAAAAAAATTAAATACTTGGAATAATTAGTGCGGGTAAATGATTGTTACTTTTATACATGTTCGGTTAGAATTTGCACGCACACAAACTCGAACACATGAACACGCACACATGCACACATACACACGATGTGTATGTATGTGATTTGGAAGGTGATTTGGGAGGTGAGCTATGATAATTTAGGAGGTACGCTAAAGTGATTTGGAAGGTCAGCTTCGGTATTGTGAGTTTAGAATATTATGGCGACCCTACGAAGCTCGTGGAAGTTAATTTAGGGAGTTGACATAGAAAGCTGAAGAGATTTCGAGGATAGCTTTAAAGAGCTTATTTGGTTAGCTCTAAAGAGCTTATTCAGTTAACTTCGTAGAGCTTGCAGGACAACTTATATGAATTCGTAGATGAAAAAAGATCTAAGCATTAAAACCATCATAATAGGTAGAAAATAAGCATAAATAATAAAGAACACAGAAGATTTTACGTTGTTCACCATTTAGCGTACATCCACGAGTGTAGCTAATCTCCAATCCACTATATAAATGAAGTATTACATACTTTGCTCTAAAATATTAATAAAACTGCAATAAAGGTTTTTTATAGTGAATAACAACATGAGTGAGATGTGGATATTATGGAGATTAAAGTTTTCTAAAAGAAAAATAAAGGAAAATATTTCTTTGGGAGATGGGATGGTCAAGATCTTCTATAAAGGTGTAGAAATAGAGGAAGAAAAAGATAAAACGTTCTCTCAAGAAAAGAAATTTGGAGAAAAAAGAAAAAGAGACCTAGTGTTGGATGAAGCAAAAGGATAGAGATAGTGCTAGGGATGGGGAGAGCCCCTTCAAGAATGAACATATAAAGCTTATATAGGAGTGTTTATGAGGGTATTTTGGTAATTTTAGACACATGACGCCAATTAATGGTTGTTCGCCCTCAGATGAGGACATATGTGTAATTTTTTTTGTGATCCCAAGATGATAACATTTACGAAACCTCCAGCCACCCTTTCTCCTCCAAGATATAGCATGTGGTAACCTTTCCAGCTTGTGGTCCTACTGCTTTTTTGAGGGTAGCAAAGGATAACTGATGTGGCCTTTCTCATTACATGGCTAAAGAATCTGCCTTCCTATTAGCTCCTTATCCTTGGCCAAAAAGAAGATATTTTTGTTATCTCTTATAATGGTGCGCACCATTTACATGCTAGCCCTAACCACCAAGAATTTGACTTCCGATAATACCTTATCATGTTGATTATTTTGCCAGAAATGTTCTTTTCTTTGAGCTTAACTCATAATTTCTTGTGAGCTATCCTGCTATTCTAGCAAAACAAAGTAGCCTCCCTTGGTTCTTGCCATGTGTCATTGAATTATTAACCCGCATGCATACGCCCACACATAAATACAATCTTTTCATTATTTACGATTTCTTGGCATTCCTCATCTAATTTCGTTCTAAAGAACAATGAATTGTTCGAGTCTCAAGCATCTAGCAAACTAAAGCAAAGAGTTATAGAGACAATAATCTTTTGTTTGAAAATTTCATGACTGTCCAATGGCTTAACATAAATCAATGAGTGGGACTAAAAGAATTTATCAAGTAGCAAAATTGTAAGGGAAGAAAAACTCAAGAGATGGATGGGAACTTGCATGACTGACAGCACCAAAAGCATGGCATTAAATAGGCGGCATAAATATTAATGATGTTTATAGTTGGATGTTGGAAAGAGAAAATCAAATTTAGAAGAAGGGTAGTTTTTGGAATTAAAGTGGGTGTTAATAATCACAATAAATTTTTTAACATTGTTTAAGGGGGTATACTTATAATAGGGGTTTTAAAAGGAATTAGTGGAGGATGCCAATAGCTCCACTCACTTTGAAAACATCATGGTCTCTTAAGCCTCTAGTTAGTCGAGAAATTCTACAATACATCAGATGTTTCATGTCATAATCTGATGTGGAATCACCAACCAAAAATAATTAGACATGTGGCTATTAATTTGAATCTTAAAAATTACCCTCCCTTTCCATCCTCTTTCCTCCACTTTTAAAGATATTTATTTTTATTCTTCTCTTTCATCCCTCTTCAACTTCCCAATTTAACAAAATAGAAGACAAAACATAAATAATCATTAATGCAAGGCCAAGTCCGTTAGGAAATTGTAATGAGGGTGAGAATTGCATGCAAGCAAAAGGAATTAAATATACTTTACAAAGATTTCCAGAAAAAAAGCCATCTTCTTCAGTCAGATCCTGTTTATTAGAACATACCGGATCTAATTCACAAAAACAAACCCATTAGTACTAGTGAATCTCTCATTATACTCAAGTTTATTGATACAATTTGGAACTGAGTTTCCATTGATTGTCGCCTTCTGATCCTTACCAACATCATCCGAGCCAAGTTTTGGTCTGATTTTCATGGTAAAAATTTGTTCAAGTATCTGGATGAACAAAGGACAGAGATCATAGAGTGCTTAAAGCTATTGGAAGGCGAGCATGGAAAGAAACAATATTTTGAGGTGAAAATATTGTTCTCATATACGTGGCCCTTGTGCCATATTATAACTAGTTATATGTCTATGAGAAATGTGCAAATCCGCCTGATACGATAAGCAAGAAGCATACCAAACGTGCATGGAAATCTACATGCAACATGCAAGTAGCTAAAGGATAAGTCTGGAGCAAAAGGATAAGCCTAGAGCAATCTTGATGAAATCGTTGCCGAATTGGTGGAGAAGTCATCTTTAAACATGTTTCCTCTAAGATTGTTATTTGTTTCAAATTCATAGCTAAGTAGTTTATTTGATATTAATTACTTTATTAACTTTGTTCTATAAATAAACTCCAAAAATCTCAAAAAAAGATAGATCAGATTTTTATTCAAAGCTATTAGAAATTGTGGTAGTTCTCACCCTAAGAAGAACAAGCAATTTATTTTGTCAATTCCGCTAGTTTTGATTGGGACCTATCAATTGGTATCAGAGCTAGGCAAGATGACAACCAACAAGGAACGCATCGAACGGCTAGAAGTGGAGATCGGAGAGATGCAAGATAAGATGCAGCGCATGGAAGTGGGAATTAATGACAAGTTGGCTCACATTGAGGAAACACTTAGCAAGTTGGTTGACTCTATTGGAGTTTCCAGGGGAACGCCAAGTCATAATATCCATGATCAGGCAGGATCGTCACAGCCACCTCGCGAAGAGGCTGAAAGGGGTCGCCATCAATTCACGTCTCGAACAACCAAGTTGGATTGTCCGCGGTACTCAGGCGAGGATCCAACAGAATGGTACAACCGGATAACACAATTTTTTTGAATATCAAGAGGCAACAGATGAGCAGAAAGTATCAATAGCTTCATTCCATCTTGAAGGGGAAGCCAATCAGTGGTGGCAATGGTTACGATGGGCCTATCGAGAAGAAGGAAGGGCAGTTACGTGGGAAGCATTTGTAGAAGAATTATGGGCTCGTTTTGGTCCTACAGATTGTGAAGATTATGATGAGGCATTGTCAAGGGTGATACAGACAGGTTCGCTTCGTGACTACCAAAAAGAATTCGAAAGGCTGGGGAATAGGGTGTAGGGCTGGACACAAAAGGCATTAGTGGGAACTTTTATGGGTGGATTGAAACCAGAAATATCAGAAGATATCCGAATGTTCAGGCCAAAAACATTAAAAGAAGCGATTGACTTAGCCCGTATGAAGGATGATCAATTGTCACAACAGAAAAGGCTGTTGCATAACAACCGTACAGAAGCATCACAATCATGCAACACTCGTGCTCAATTACCCGGATCCATCAAAAAGCTGTCGTGGGATGAAATGCAACGCCGACGAGCGCAGGGGCTTTGTTTTAACTGCAATGACAAATTCACAACATGACATAAGTGTCAAGGTCCACAACTATTGCTTTTTAAGGGTGAAGTAACAAAGGAAGACTACACATGTGAGGAGGTACCTAACGAATTGTAGAAGGGATTCGAACCAGCGACCTTCAGGTACTACAGTACTCAAGTAACAGTTTCCTCACTTGACCCTTAAGGACAAGGGTCTACTTCGTGGAGGGGGTATTGATACGATAAGTGTTGAGTGTTAGAAAGTGTATATTTATAAAGGAGAAATTCATCATTTTACACTTTAAATCTCACTAACATCTCTAATTTTATTTATTTAAGTCCTTTGTTATTTAATTATATATGTTTTGTTTTTATTAAGTATTTTGTGTATTTTAGGGGTATCATGGTCATTTCACAATGAACGAGATTTCGGATAGCAAAACGGACGTCACTTTTGAACTCAGGACAGTCGAAAACCTTAAGAGGAGCATAAAAGGAAAAATGGCACTGTTCACACGTCGCGCCTATTCACATGCACGCGATCGTTCATGGATATCGCTTCACGACAATCGCTCGACCGACAGCGTTCTTTTCAAACCGTGTGCAAACCGTGTTACTGTTCAAACCGCGTGGTCAAACCCGTGGTCAAACCGTGTTCTTGTTCACGATGACGTGGCGCAATCACGTGCATCCAAACTATTTTTAATCCGATGGCCATGATTCACTCAATGTATCTATAAAAGGGCCTCCCCACAATTTGACACCCCTGAATCCATTTTTGAGCTTAGTTTTCTGTAATTCCTTCTCCATCTTGTATTTTCTACGTATTTTAATAAAATTCCCATTTTACCCTAGTTCAATAATGAGTAGCTAATTTTCTTTCAAGCTTGGGTTGAAGGTGAAGTCTCAACATGTGTCATGGGCTTTAATTGGTAAATTTATTTTCTTCCTCTAATTTCTGTGGAGGTTTTGACTTTTAAATCGACAAATAATAATAATCTTGTCTAGTTCTGCCCAGTTTTACCACCCTAGTATAAGGTTATTATTATTTGGCACGATAAGCCCTGACACCATATTGATTAGAGCGTGGTTCATGAGGCGTGGATTCCCCCCTCATGATTTAATTGGTATTAATAAGGATTATTTAGCCCATGATGCATGTTGATACGAATCCAGATACCCAAGCACTCTATTTCAATAGTTCCCAATTCAATTTAATTCCGCTATTCCCATTTAAATTCCAGCACAATTTAAATCACTTCCACACAAATCCAACCACCCATTTACAAAATTAATTCTACACACAATTAAAATCCACCTCCTCGTGGGATCGACACTCGTCACCGTTAGTCTATTCTACAATAGATTCGTGCGCTTGCGAGTTCAACAAAATTTGCACAACAAGTTTTTGGCGCCGTTGCCGGGGAGGTAAGTATTTTAATTTGTAGAATTAATTTTTTGTAAATAATTTTATTATTATTATTATTATTATTATTATTATTATTATTATTATTATTATTTTAGTTGTTTCCTTGTATTTTCTTTTCTTAATTAATTAAAAAAAAAGTGAATTTATATTTTAGGTAAGAATTTCTTTTTCTCTTCTTTAAATTTCTGCAATTTAATTTTCAAGTTATTTTTCTTTGTAATTTTTCATTTATCTTGTTAATTTATTTTTATTTTATTTATTTTATTTCACGTATTTTTTTTATGTGCTTTCATAGAAAGGTTGTAACAGCGCAATAAGGTTAGTATTGTAATTTCTCCTTCTTCTTTATTTTTATTTGTTTTGTTCTCAATTTATTTTCTTTATTTGCATGCATGGTCGTAGGTCATTATCACCTAATCTTGAACCTATAGACCTTGAATTAGAAAGAACACTTCGCACACACAAACACATCGCACTTAAAGAAAAAATTGAAATGGATTTACAACAACCAGAACCACAGGAGAGGCCATTTAAAGACTACTTTAGTCCCTTAGCTAATTTGAGCACATCATGCATACGATACCCAAATGTAGCTGCTAGGAGTTTTGAATTAAAACCTAGTGTGCTAAATTGTCTCCCAACATTCTATGGCCTAGAAAATGAGGACCCATATAATCATCTGAATGATTTTCATACAATTTGTCAAACATTTAAATATGAGAATTTTTCAGAAGATGATGTTAAACTTAGACTATTCCCATTTTCTTTAAAGGATAGAGCTCGTTCATGGTTCAATACATTGCCTGCTAATAGCATTACAACATGGGAACAAATGGTAACGAAATTTTTAAATAAATATTTCCCAGTGCATAAAACCAATGCTATTCGCAGGGAGATCTCAGAATTCACCCAAAGAGAAGACGGCGGTTTTGAAGCATGGGAGCGATTCAATGGGCTACTTTTGAAATGTCCACATCATGGGTACGAGAAATGGCACCAATGCCAATACTTCTTGGAGGGATTATTGCCAAATGTACAAAGAATGGCTAATGGCGACAAGTGGAGGAGAGCTAATGTCAAAAAGTGCATCGAGAGATTTGGGATTTCTTCCAAATGACAAGCGGATAATTCCCAACAACGGAGTCGATCTCTCAGGAATACTAGAAGAATTAAAGGAGTGAATGAGGTTCACATTGGCGAGTCAAGTTCAGAAATCAAAGAAGTAAAAGAGATAATTGAAGGTCTTTCTCGACAAATAGCATCGTTGACGACTGCCAAATCAACAGAGCCACATGACCATGAGTCATATTCAGATCAAGCCAATGCCATCGGTGTCATGAGGAAACCATCAAATTACAACCCATACTCCAACACATATAACCCTGGATGGAGAGACCACCCCAATTTTTCATGAACTCAGGGATTCCAACAGAATGGACCAGCAGCTCCAGCTCCACCAATGCAACCAATTCCTCAAGTTCCTCAAGCCTCTCAGCCACCATTTAGACCATACAATCAGAACCAAAACTACTCTCAACCCAGACAATGGGAGGATGCCTTCCAGAATGTCAAGAATGTTACTAACTCTATGATCGAGCAACAGAACCGCACCATTGATGGACTACGAAATGAGATGAGAGCAGGTTTCAACTCACAAGCCCAATCAGTTTCAAGCCTCGAGAAGATGGTGGGACAACTTGCCTCTTCAGTGCAAACTCTGGCAATGACTGTTGAGAAAGGCAAATTTCCAAGTCAACCAGTGCCTAATCCTAAAGGAGTACATGAAGCAACTACCAGTTCACCGCAACAGCATGGAGAGGTCAAAGCCGTTATGACCTTACGAAAAGGAAAAGAAGTCGACAATAAAGTGGAGATGCCAGCGACCAAAGAAAATCAAATTGTACCTGTAAATGTTGAAGACTCGCCACCGGAGGAGAAAGAAGAAACCAACCCACGGGAATACGTTCTAAAGCTCCATTCCCTCGGAGGTTAGCTAAAGGAAAGAAGGAAAATCCACAGGTGAGATTCTTGAAGTCTTCAAACAGGTAAGTGTTAACATCCCTTTACTTGATGCAATAAAGCAAGTTCCATCTTATGCCAAGTTTCTTAAAGACCTTTGCACTAAAAAGAGAAACATTCATGTTCGAGAAAAAGGCATTTTTAATCGAAAATGTTAGTTCTATACTCCAACACAAAATTCCTCTAAAATGTAAAGACCCGGGCTCCCACTATCTCATGTAGTATAGGGAACCACACAATTGAGAATGCTTTGTTGGATTTAGGAGCTAGTGTTAATCTTTTGCCTTACTCAGTATTTGTGAAACTTGGATTGGGAGAATTACACCCAACTCCAGTGGTGTTACAGCTTGCAGATCGGTCCACGAAAATCCCTCGTGGTATTGTGGAGGACGTGCTTATCCCGGTAGACAAGTTTTATTTTCCTGTTGATTTCATTGTAATTGACACTCAACCAATACAGGATTCAAGGAAGCTCATCCCCATTATCCTAGGCCGACCATTCTTGGCAACTGCCGATGCTCACATTCAATGCAGAACTGGAAATATGCAGTTGTCCTTTGGCAATATGACCATGGAGCTCAACATCTTCAACATTGCCAAACAACCTTACAATGCAGATGATGGAATTGTTGATGTGGATTTAATTGAAGCATTAGTTGATGATACTTTTCTTTCAAACCTTAGTGATGATCCTTTACAAACATGTTTAACTCACTTTGGTTTGGATTTTGATGTTGACAGATCAGTCGATGAGGTCAACGCCTTACTGACTTCAAAGACCATCCATGGACACTAATAAATGGAAGTCAAGAGTTGAACAACTAGCACCATCAGAGAAGAAAATCATCTCATCATCAGAGTCACCACCGAAACTCAAGCTCAAACCATTACCCAACACTTTGGAATATGCGTTCTTGGGAGAAGAAAGCACTCTCCGGAATCATCTCATCATCCCTAAATGACGAGCAAAAAGGTAAGTTGTTGGATGTTTTAAAAGAGTACAAAGGAGCATTAGGTTGGACCATAGCAGAGACAAAAGGTATAAACCCAAAGACTCGCATGCATTACATTCACCTTGATGAAAATGCTAAATCTACTAGGAAATGCAACGTCGGTTAAATCTAATATGAAAGAAGTTGTTAGAACGGAAGTGCTTAAACTATTAGATGCGGTATCATTTACCCCATTTCGATAGTTCATGGGTCATCTGTGCAAGTTGTCCCCAAAAAGTCGGAGTCACAGAGTTACCAATGCGATAATGAATTGATACCCACTTAGAGTAACTACGGGATGGCGTGTATGCATTGATTATAGAAAATTGAATTGTCACACGTAAAGACCATTTTCCTTTACCATTTATTGATCAAATGCTTGATAGATTAGCGGCCACGAATTTTATTGCTTTCTAGATGGCTATTCGAGATACAATCGATTCCCATAGCACCAAAAGATCAAGAGAAAACCACTTTCACTTGCCCTTTTGGCACTTTTGCATATAGGAGGATGCCATTTGGATTATGTAATGCACCTGCTACATTTCAACGTTGTATGTTAAGCATTTTTTCTGATATGGTTGAACGTTTTCTTGAGGTCTTTATGGATGACTTTTCTGTTTTTGGAGATTCTTTCGATCAATGTTTACATCATCTAACACAAGTTTTGCAGAGATGTATAGAGAAGAATTTGGTCTTAAATTGGGAGAAATGCCATTTTATGGTAAAACAAGGTATAGTTCTCGGTCACATCATTTCATGCAAAGGTATTGAGGTTGACAAAGCCAAGGTGGATCTCATTTCTAATCTTCCTCCACCTAAAACAGTCAGAGAAGTAAGATCTTTCCTTGGGCATCTTTGGTTTTTATAGACGTTTCATTAAAGATTTTAGCAAAATTTCTAGACCTTTATGCAATTTACTTGCTAAGGATGTACATTTTGTCTTTGATGATTCATGTCGTGTAGCGTTTGAAAAACTAAAGCAATTGTTGACGTCATCACCCATCATTCAGCCACCAAACCGGGAGCTTACCATTCGAACTCATGTGTGTGATGCATCGATTATGCAAAGTAGGAGCGATATTAGGACAAAGAGTAGATCGAATTTCTCATGTTATTTACTATGCTAGTATGACATTAAACGATGCACAAATTGAACTATTCAACTACTGAAAAGAAATGCTAGCAAGTGTTTGCATTAGAAAAATTTCGGTCTTATCTCATTGGTTGTAAAATAATTGTATTCACAGATCATGCTGCTCTGAAATATCTTCTCACAAAGAAAGATGCAAAAGCTAGACTAATTCGTTGGGTGTTGCTTTTGCAGGAATTTGACTTGGAATTCAAAGATAAGAAAGGGACAGAAAATGTTGTGGCTGACCATCTCTCTCGCTCCACTTTGACATCAACACAGAACCCTTAACATTGAATGAGTCATTTCCAGATGAACAATTAATGAGTGTGGAAGTATTACCTTGGTATGCTGATATCGTTAATTATCTTGTTACAGGTAAACTTTCAGAGCATTGGACCAAGCAAGACAGGGGCCAAATTCTTTGCGAGAAATAAAGAATTTTTTTGGGATGACCCTATCTGTTTAAGTATTGTGCGGATCAAATTATTCGACGATGTGTCCCAGAGAATGAATTTCATAACATCCTTTCGTTCTGCCATGAACAAGCTTGTGGAGGCCATTTCAGCGCTAAGAAAACAGGGGACTAAAGTTCTACAATGTGGCTTCTATTGGCCAACTATATTTCGAGATGCTTACACCTTTTGTTCTTCATGTGATAGGTGTCAACGAATGGGGAGCATTACACGAAGGAACATGATGCCACTAAATCCAATTTTAGTGGTTGAGATTTTTGATGTATGGGGTATCGACTTCATGGGACCCTTTCCCCATCTTTTGGCCATCAATACATATTGGTTCTTTGACTATGTTTTGAAATGGGTAGAGGCAATTCCATGCAGAACCAATGATCATAAAGTGGTGATAGGATTTTTAAAGAGCAACATTGTTTCACGCTTTGGATTCCCTCGAACAATAATTAGTGATGGTGGTACCCACTTTTGCAACAAATCATTCAAAGCACTTTTGACAAAGTACTCCATCACTCATAAAGTGGCGACCCGTATCATCCGCAAAACCAAAGGTGGCCAAGTTGAGATCTCCAATCGAGAAATAAAGCACATCTTAGAAAAGACCGTGAGGCCAGACAGAAAAGATTGGTCATTAAGACTTGATGACGCATTATGGGCATATAGAACGGCTTTCAAAACCCTGATTGGGATGTCACCCTACAAGGCTAGTGTATGGAAAAGCTTGCCACCTACCTGTGGAACTCGAGCATCGTGCGTCTTTGGGCCATCAAGAAATTCAATTTTGACATGCAGCAAGTGGCTCGAAAGACGATTATAAATGGCGAACTTGAAGAAATTCGTAATGATGCATACGAAAATGCCAAGGTTTACAAGCGTGAATGAAAGTCTTTCATGATAAGCGATTATGAGAAAATCTTTCACTCAGGTCGAAAAGTACTTTTATTCAATTCTCGTTTGCACTTATTCCCGGGTAAGTTGCGTTCTCGATGGTCCGCCCTTCATTGTTCATACTTGTTTTCCACATGGGGCAATTGAAATTAAGGACCCAAAAACGGTGTCACGTTTAAAGTTAATGGTCAAAGATTAAAGCCATATCTAGAGTACCAACCATGGATGGAGAGGACACCGAAGTAAATTTAAGTGACCCACCGATTTGAATTAAGATTTTTGTGTCTTTTCGGTTATTTGATTTTTTTCTTTATTTTTATTATTCTTTTGCTAATTGAAATTATTTATGCATAAGTGTGTTTGTTTAACCATTAAGTCTTCTTTTATCACTTTTAATCATGAGACAGTTCCTCTTGAACATCCTTAGACGACTTCAACGTGTCCAATCTCATCTCAGAGGCCAGATACGATTTTGTAAAACACATCGTATTTGGAAGCTACAACCACCGGAGTTAATATCCCACGTTGAGGATTTAGAAAGCCAACTCGAGACATTGAGAGTAAAGTGTCTACAACATCCAGTTGGAGCTTGAGGTAAATTCCATAAGAGGACGATTGTGATTTTCTTTGTGTGTTTTTATTTGTTTGTTATTCTGTTTGTGTGTTTTAGTTTGTGTGTTTTAGTTTGTCACCCCGGTCAAGTGGCGGATAACGGTACTCCGTGACAATCAAGTCGGTTACTTGATTTCCCATAATTACCGATCTTCGAGGCGAAGGTATGGATAGAAACGAGATCTTAGCAAAGCTTCATAGTCGATTCCCTTCACTTCCTCAGAATGCCCTCCTCACAATCTATAAAGCTCGATCCGAACGCATGCGATTGCTCATGAGGAATAACATACCTGCTGATATTCGCTGGCTAATCGAGGCTAAAGTACGCTTGGCAGGTGAGTTGCCTCCTAAATTTATTGCATACATGCCTGGTTGTGGTAAAGGAAATTATGCAAGAAAGCGAAGAGCTCGAAAGATTTCGGTTGCTTGTCATAAGTGTGCCAGAATGATATGCAATAAAAAACGATGTTCTTTAGGAATGGTGTCTGATAACAGAGAAGATAAGATTCAATTCATTAGGGATGGCTTGAATAAGGAGTCATTGGATGATATCATTTTGTCTCTTGAAACGCATCCCAGTGGATATGTGCAAGGAGCGATTCTCCAGTTATGGCCATCATTCCAGAAAGAGCATGCACGATCTGATCTCGAATCGACTATAAACGACCACATTTGCCGTTTATAAGAAAACTGGATGGGAAGCCTATCCTCGACCCATAGAGGGCGTTGAAGCCGTTACGGACGTAAAACCGAGGAAGATGTGAGCCACAGTCGCAACTACCTGTAAATATCCTTTCACTTTATTGTTGTTTTATTTCACTGTTGTTTTACCATTTGCATTATTGTCTTTAATAATTTTATATTTGTCATTACTTGCTTTTCCTTTTTACTTGTTTCCTTTTTGACTCTCAAGCCATGTGCATTACACGATTAATTGACATAGACATGACACCTCATTCACAAATGACCCATTGCCGCCAAGATCCTTAAATATGATTCTTTTCGTTTACACTCACAAATTATTTTTGAGAAGTATCATAATGGCAGCTACTCCCAATAAACAATTCAAGAACATTTGTGTGCTTTCCTGGATTTAACTATGGCAAATATAAAGAGTTCTTTGAGGCACCATTGATCTTGGCCGATGCATAGCAGAGAAAAATTACACTTAGTATACGGCGGAGGTGACCGAGGGTTATCAAAATTGGTCTCGAACTGCTTTTGTCGAGGAAGTCAAGTGTTAGGCATCATACCACAAACCCTAAAACCTTTGGGCTGCTTGTCTAACTCACCGACTGGAGAAGAGTTAGTTGTCTCAGGTATGCAAGAAAGAATAACCGAAATGCTTAATCATGCTTTGATGCTTTTATTTTCTTACCAGGAGATCTTGCAACTCTGTGAGGCACTTATCACTTTAGCATCTTGGGCCCATCTGCACATTCATCAGAAACCCATCGGTTTGTTAAATGTCAATAATTTTTATGATGGCTTTATCGCATTTCTTAACCATGCAATAAAAACTACTTCATTCCTCTACGGTGAAAAAGCTTTTTATTTGTGCTCACACTGCTAATGAGCTACTTGATCTATTACAAGCTTATCGACCAGAGCCAGATCCCAAGACCTTGGTGTTGGAGTGTACAAATAACGATGGTAACAATAGCAACAGTAAGAAGTACAAATTAGATTTAAATCTCCGCCTGTAAATATTTTAGTCTGTGTTGCACCACCCAGGTGATGTCTTCTAAACTCTACTTCTTTCCTTTAAAACATTGAGGACAATGTTTAGTTCTGGTTGGGGGGAGGGGATAGTTGACAATTGTGGAATGTTGGTTAAGTTTTTACTAATTTTTTGTTGTAGAAACTAACTGTTGCTAACTGTTTGTGTTGAAGATGGCTGAATATGGAGTGTAGTTACTCTAGAAACGCATCTTCTTAGTAAAAAAAAAAAAAGGAAAAAAATAAAAAAAAAAATTTCTTATTTTTCGTGTGATCTTTCTAACTTTTTGACTTCTCCTTTATAAATATGCATTTTCAAATTTAGAGTCGAAGATGGCTGAATATAGAGTGTAGTGCCTCTAGAAACGCATCTTCTTAGTTAAAAAAAAAAAAATCATTTTTCTATCATTTTATTTGTAACATTTTCAATTAGTTTTTCTGCATCATTTTCACATTTCTGCATGCATACTTCCCTTTCATGTTTAGAATAGGTTGGGGGGTAGAATGTTGTTTAAAAAAAAAAAAATAGTGTGATTTTGTTTTTGGATGACATGATGATTTTCGAATTTTAGTATTTGTATTATCTTTGGTCTTGAGTGATGTTACACTATGTTTGCTACTCTACATGTTGATGTCGGAGATAAATATGAGTTGCTTGAAAGAATTGACATGTCATAATAAATACCAAGTGAGCTTTTGAGCCTATTATTTTTCTTGGAGAGTAACCCTTTTTGCCCATTTTTCATACAAACTTAAGCAAGATTATTATTTTATACATGATCTTTAGATTTCCTTGGAGTCAACCCTTTAAAAAAAAAAAAAGTTAAAAAAAAAAAAATGCGTTGCTACATCTAAAGGTCCATTTCACTAGTAGATATGGAGGAGTATCTAAAGCCCTAAAAGATGATGGAAAGGCCGTCTTTGACCCGTTTGAGCCTTTCTAGCTATCCCTTATGTGAAATATCCATAGTTAGCCCTTTTGAGCCTTTTATAAAAAAAAAAAAAAAAAACTTTTCTTTGTCAACTTATCGTCTTCACCCACTCCAATTTGGAGTATTACCCGATATCTTACAAGTTCCATCACCCATTCATGTTTGAGAAAAATATAAATAATTGTTTTGTTTAGTAAAGTTGTGCAATACCGAAAAAAAAAAGAAAAAAAAAAGAGAAAGCAAAGAAAAAAAAAAAAAAAAAAAAAATTTTCTAAAAAAAAAAAAAAAAAAGAGATATAATACAATAATAAATAAGTGAAATGCATTTTTTTTTTTTTTTAGTTTCCAAAAGATATTATTTTTCTCAAACATATATTTTGTTTTCTCTATTTTCCTTTCTTTGTTAGCCATGTCCCTAGCCTACGTTATATCCTAATAAAAGTCCTTCTTGATTTTAGGGAACTATAGTCTGAAGTAGAAGCTAGTTATATGGGCTATAAAGATGTAGTAATGCATAAAAAAAAATTAAAAAAAAAAAAAATACATTGGGTTGACTAATATTCTTTTGACTTAAGATCGTGTTATTTCTAAGCTATGGGCATATTTCCTTCATCTTGGTGAGAGTGTGTGATATTATTTCTTTACTATCTTCACTCCATTTATCATTCATTGAAGTGACAAATTTTATTGGGTTTAATTTCCTTGTGAGAGTGTCACTATTACCGGTGAGAATTTTGGGGTTGGACATGTCATTTTTGAAAGTAGCTGTATTTACTTGGTTGATTCATGTGGATGGTTGATGTGGGTGTGATGTTTCTTTAGACTGGAGATAATGCTTATACTTTTATTTGATTGCTATCATTAGTCTGATTGAATAAACAAGTTTGTTTAAAAAAAAAAAAAAATTTGGGTTTGAATTTTATTTTCGCTTTATTTGCTAGGGACTAGCAATAAGTGGTTGGGGTGTGTTGAGTGTTAGAAAGTGTATATTTATAAAGGAGAAATTCATCATTTTACACTTTAAATCTCACTAACATCTCTAATTTTATTTATTTAAGTCCTTTGTTATTTAATTATATATGTTTTGTTTTTATTAAGTATTTTGTGTATTTTAGGGGTATCATGGTCATTTCACAATGAACGAGATTTCGGATAGCAAAACGGACGTCACTTTTGAACTCAGGACAGTCGAAAACCTTAAGAGGAGCATAAAAGGAAAAATGGCACTGTTCACACGCACGTCGGCACTATTCACATGTGCAGTCGCATTGTTCATGGATCATTCGACGACACTGTTCAGACCGCATTACTGTTCAAACCGTGTGCAAACCGTGTTACTGTTCAAACCGCGTGGTCAAACCCGTGGTCAAACCGTGTTATTCTGTTCATGACGATGACGTGGCGCAATCATGCATCCAAACTATTTTTAATCAGGTGGCCATGATTCACTCAATGTATCTATAAAAAGGGCCTCCCCTAATTTGACACCCCTGAATCCATTTTTGAGCTTAGTTTTCTGTAATTCCTTCTCCATCTTGTATTTTCTACGTATTTTAATAAAATTCCCATTTTACCCCTAGTTCAATAATGAGTAGCTAATTTTCTTTCAAGCTTGGGTTGAAGGTGAAGTCTCAACATGTGTCATGGGCTTTAATTGGTAAATTTATTTTCTCTTCCCCTCTAATTTCTGTGGAGGTTTTGACTTTTAAATCGACAAAAATAATAATAATCTTGTCTAGTTCACCCTGGTTTTACCCCAAGACACCTAGTATAAGGTTATTATTATTTGGCACGATAAGCCCTTGACACCATATTGATTAGAGCGTGGTTCATGAGGTGTGGATTCCCCCCTCATGATTTAATTGGTATTAATAAGGATTATTTAGCCCATGATGCATGTTGATACGAATCCAGATACCCAAGCACTCTATTTCAATAGTTCCCAATTCAATTTAATTCCGCTATTCCAATTTAAATTCTAGCATCCTTTAAATCAATTTCTCCATTCTAGCATCCTTTAAATCAATTTCCCCATAAATCCAACCACCCATTTACTTAATTAATTCTACATATAATTAAAATCCACCTCCTCGTGGGATCGATACTCGTCACCGTTAATCTATTCTACAATAGATTCGTGCGCTTGCGAGTTCAACAAAATTTGCACAACAATAAGCAAGAAGCATACCAAACGTGCATGGAATTCTACATGCAACATGCAAGTAGCTAAAGGATAAGTCTGGAGCAAAAGGATAAGCCTAGAGCAATCTTGATGAAATCGTTGCCGAATTGGTGGAGAAGTCATCTTTAAACATGTTTCCTCTAAGATTGTTATTTGTTTCAAATTCATAGCTAAGTAGTTTATTTGATATTAATTACTTTATTAACTTTGTTCTATAAATAAACTCCAAAAATCTCAATAAAAGATAGATCAGATTTTTATCAAAGCTATTAGCAATTATGGTAGTTCTCACCCTAAGAAGAACAAGCAATTTATTTTGTCAATTCCGCTAGTTTTGATTGGGACCTATCACCGCCACATTGAAATAGAGTGCTCAAAGCTGATTGAGAAGGAAAATAGATGCATAAAGCTTGAAAGTGGTTAAATCTCTCCTTGGCCACCAGCGAGGAAAATATTTATGGCCTGATTTTGGCAGCAAAGAAGAAAAAGGGATTAAAATATAAATTTTAGTTTTTTTGTTTCATTAGCTTTGTTAATTGTAAGGATATGCTCTCTGAAAATTCGGTCATTTTAATTCACATAATTTGTGTATATTTTGATTATACTTTTCTGGTTATCAATACTTTCAACAATTGCTTTTGATTATTAGAATTTGAGAGATTTCACCATATTCTTATAGCGTCCACTACTGTTTTGTTTATTGTTACTTTGATGAAGTGGAATGACGCATGACAACTTAGATTGTCTGAAAAAAGAAATCCAACTTCTGCAAAATGTCAACATCTCCTTATTTCATCCCATTCTTTTGGTTTTGATTTACTAGTGCTGAAAAAATACTTTATAGAAAACATAATAGAGCTAAGCGATTCTCAAATTTATCCATCTTCCATCATTATTGTTGAAGACTAATGTCCCAATATAAGTGAATCTGAGAATCACAATTAAAAGATTAAAAAAAAAAGAATCAATCTTGTGACCTATTAAACACTGTAATAAAAAAAATTAAATTTGAACCCTTTTGCTTGCAGGGCATTATCGTTAAAGTCATCTATAATTCATCCCTTCTGCTTGTAGGGCATTATTTCTCACCCTCATTCAAAACGGACTTAGCTGGACCTTCCATGATTGTTACTTCGTCTGCCATTCATATAAACGTTTAAAATCAAAGGAACGGAAGTTGAAAGATTTTAGATAATTACAATGACAATTTAAAAGCAAAAAAAACAAAATTTTAAGATTGAAGACAAATAGGAAAAAAAATATGGCAACCGTTGAAGATAGATTATACACTGCATGACGAGAAACCATGTCTGATTGAATGTGAGAGAAACTAAATAATTTCAGCTTTGGAAATTCGGGAGAGAGGAAAGAGAAAAAGGGGAACAAAATATTCAAAATGAAGGAAAGAGGATAAAAGGGGATATTTTTTGTGAATCAAAGCCAATGTGTTCTTATAAACAAGATTTGATAGAAGATCTGAAGATCTCTTTTCTGAAAATCTCTTCTTTGTAGAGTATGTTTAATTCCTTTTGCTTGCACGCAATTCTCATCCTTATTCCAATTTCTAAACGGACTTGACCAAGTTTTAATGATTATTGATGCTTTGTCTTCTATTTTATTAAATTGGGAAATTCAAGAGGGATGAGAGAGGAGGAAAGCAAGAATTCTTAAAAATGGAGGAAAGAAGATGGAAAGGGGGAGAAATTTTTAGGATTCAAATTAATAGCCACATGTTTAATTATTATTAGTTAGTGATTTCGCGTTAAATTATGACATGAAATGTCTAATGTCCGTTAGAATTTCTCCTAATTAGCCTTTTACACTTGGGTCTGATTCAGCCACAGCCTTTTAGCCCAAGCTATGTAGTCTATTTTCCGAAAAAAAATAAAGAAAGGAATATTTTTATATTTTGAATACGAACTATAAATTCCATTTCGCCAACTCCACTGCTCCAGTTACCTACTTTGACTGCATTTACACAATTCATTTAAAAGTTAACAAATTTATTTGTAGTAAAGATGCAGATAAATCTCCAATTAATCTAACAACCAGTCAACCACTAACTCAGCATGATACTGCTGATAGGTCAACTTGACATCATTTTTAAATAAATACGAAACACGTGATAATAAGAGTTTACTAATTCAAGTCTTCTTTCTTCAAAGCCAGCTCAGCTCTGCTAGCTCAGCCTCTTCTTTTAGACAAAACACGTGCGTTTCCAGGTCAAACATTCGTTTCAATTGAATGTATCTTAAAAAAATCAAAACTTTGCACATGCGTTTGGACTATTTTCTAGAAGTGAAAGAAGATTGAGCGTGACTGGAACCAAACCGTCATGGATTATTGCCAGAACACTTGCACCTAATTTTGGTATTTTAAAGGGTCCCAGGTTGTGATGCTGCGGTTATGCAATCTTCTGATTAGATCCAACCGTTGGATTCAGTTAATAGTTGTTCTTCCTCTGAATCTAACGGTTGGATAAAACTGTGATGATCAGAATCAATGACCAATGATTCTATCCCATTGTAAAAGGAGAACATATGTGGTGATTTGTCTTGTCTAATTCATTAATTCCTTACATGTGTTCCACACTTCAATTTGATTTGTTAATTATTAGTTTTAACATTCAAAAGCGGGATCAATCGTGGATTACAACTAGATTATGCAGATCTCATAATGGATCAAATTGTAGTTGGATCCATTCTAAGAATAACTATTAACCTGGATCCACAATTTGGATTCAATCAATCAGCAGACACACAACCGCGATACACACAAATGATCCTCAAAAGCGATATTGGTCATTGAACATAAACTACTCTTACGTAAATACGACTTTGTTGGGGCAGATTTTAAAATATGATTGTTGGTGGATCAATTTGGTTAAGCCATTTAGAAAGCACCACATATACTAATTAAGCAGTGTCATAATGAAGGGGGAATTTAGTCTTTTCTCCTGGATTTTGTGGCTTACGGTTCTTTTAAAATAATGAACAAAAAGCAAACCCTAACCCCAACAACAATGCGCAGCCACCACTCTTTTACCACCGTCAACCGCGCGTCTTTCTACCCTGTGCATTTCAATCCATCCCTTACTGCTTATTCCTTGTCTCTGACCAACACATACCGCGATCTGGATATAGATCACCAAAATCATAAAGCACCATCACTGCCGTTTGTCTTGTATTCTTCCGATCAAATAGTTGTACTCAGTGACTTAGGTGGTGTTCGATTTTTTGTTTAAAATATGAATAGACTTAAATTAATCTAAATTATAAATAAAATTAATTGTTTAAATTGGAATGATATCATTTTTTTTTGTCTAAATCTCTAAAAAAAATTAGGTTACGTTTTTACTTAAAAAATTTAAAAATTAGTTTTTTTTTCATATTTGTGCCCTTATAAATTATAAATATTAAACAAATAATAATCATCTCAAATAACATAAATAAGATAATATATTATTGTAACATAAATCATATTCAATTGAATACAACCTTTAAATATTATATGGTAGTATATCTTAATCAACTTTTTTTTGTAGTTTATGATGTTTTTCTGTGAAAAATATTCATGAAAACGTATAAAGATAAATAATGCTAATTTGAAGAAAATAAAAAGATAAAAAAATAATAATCTACCACTATATAATATAACAAGTTATAGAGACGGATAATAATGTTAATTATTAAAATTTACTTAGGTAAAGATGAAAATTAATTAATTAATTAAGGATATTAATTTTAGAGAATATATTTTAATGACATCATTCAAACTTTTTGGATTAAGTAATAAGTTCAAAAAAATTAGCTTGATAACATAATAGCATAATGACTGAAAACTTTCGTTAAGTTAAAAAAAAGTTAATAATTTAATTAATTAAAATTAAGTTTATAAATCAAGAAAACAAACGGCCCCTTAATCCTATTAGTGGGGGTAAAATTTACATTTGTCCTAAGGAAAAAAAATTTACAATTAGTATTTCTCTTACATTCCTTAAGAAATAGAGTTTTAACAGAAGATAGTCAAATTCTGAAGATTGAAAAATAGATTTATGATTTTAGATATATCTATATATATATATATATATATATATATATATATATTTTTTTTTTTTTTTAAATAATAAATTTAATTTTAATCAGTTTCGAATATTAAGTTGCATATTTGGGTAAATCTGATTAAATTTCAATTTAGATTTTAGGGCTTGTTTTTAATGGATTCAAGTAAGTTTTGGACATGCAATTGGACTAATAAATTATAAATGAATGAGATAAGTGTGTGATTTAAAATACATTTTGAACTTTAACTTGATGTATTTAATTAATTGAACGAGGAAAACTTTGTAATTTCAACCAACGATATAGAATATATCATCTGAAATCTTTGACCAAACGATGGCAGCTGCCCCACTTGCCCCTTAGTGGCTTCGCCACATGCTGTGCTTAGGGATAACCGTCACCTCTAATGCACTCACCAACTTCAAGGCATTTAGATCCATCCATCGCCTCCATTTTTCCAGTCATTGTCATCGAAATACCTACTTATTTGAAATATGTAGCCGTCACCAACAACCTAAACTAGGAGCTTCCATTCGAGAAGGGATTTTCCCATTCCCTCTTTGGCTGGTGTCGCACTGTTTCTATTTTTATTTTTATTTTTATGTCCTTTTACTGGTTTTTGTTATGTTTTTTCTTGTACTTTTTATTTTATTCTTTTTTCTTTATTTGTCGTTGTTATTGGACGTTGATTGATTCTTTTGTAGTTGTTTCTGCAGCTATTGGACATGTTTCTGGTGATTGTTGATCGTGCCAACATAGTGTTGGGAAAATGTGCTCTTTAAAAGTATATGTATTTATTTAATTGTAATAAACAATTTTTCTGATTAATAAAATAAATGAGTTATTTTATTCAAGTATCTTAATTGCATTAATATTTTGAGTAAAGTCCATTTGATCATATTATGTGTATTTATGTGATCACTATATGGATTCACAGAAGACATAAATACAAGTTATCTTATGATTAAATAAATTATGTTCGCAGTTGATAAATAAAGTTGGACACTTTATTTAGGTATAGATTGTAATAAATTTATTGAATGGTTTGTCTTAATCATGTATGAATTTATTGATGTAGTACGACTACATTGAACAGGATCACATATGAGATTTAATTAACCTTGAAATGACTGTCAGACTTATTAAATCTCATAGGCATTGATTTTACTGTAATCTTAAGCTTGAGTTAGTTATAATTTCATGATTGTAATTGTTATTCCATTTGAGTTATCAATGGGTACGATACACACTTGTGGTCAAGATTACCCGGTATCTTAGTGGAGGCAATTATGAGTATTGGAGTTATAGATTAACAATATAGAATTTGTACGACACATCTCTTGATGGGTTTTCGGCACTTGATCATAGAATTCTCTGGCCAGAGTGTGTCAACATATTTAGTATGTGGAAAATGATCATTAGAGAAAACCAATAAGTATCAAGAAAGAAGATGTAATTAAATCGATTGGACAATTGAGATATCGATTTAATTAATGATGTGGTACAAAGAATTATGCAGTAAAGAAATTAATGTGGCATGGGTCGAATTATTATTCGAGAACACTATCCTAGATAGCATACAATTATGGAGGTCAATTTCAATCTTTTAGTGGAGTAGATTTGGAATTAAATAATTGAGCTAATTTAATTACATGTCTAATTATTGTAGCCACTATTGTATGTATCCAATTGATCCCTGGGTTAGCTAATTTAATTGACTGCACCACTACTGGATTAATAAGTAAGATAACTAGCAATTTGGGTCAAAAGCCTAAATATATTATTTAGTGGGAGGCTCCATCAATATGCTTATGTGTAAGGGGCCTTAATTATTTTACAAGGTGGTCCCCTATAGGAAAAAGCAAGTAACGTGTCTTTTATTTTTGAAGCCTAGGGTTTCACTAAAGGGAGATATAAAAAGGCTTATTTCTCTATAGAAAAGAGGGATAGCCACTTTATACAGATCTGAGAAAAAGATTTTTTCTCTCTAATCTTGAGAGAAAAATTTTCTCCTGCCAGTTACTATTGGTAGTGATAAAGAGGCCCACACGTCAAGTGCAGATCAAACCTAAGTCATAACCTGGAAGATCATTGGTGACGGATCGTGATCTAACAAGCGTAGTGGTGACAGATCGTGATCTAACAAGCGTCGTGGTGACAGATCGTGATCTGGGAGTCTAATTCACTTCAACGGAAAAAGCAAAAATTGTTTATCTTCTCAGATTTTCAAGGTACGATTTCAAGAATACGAATTCTTATATATTATATGAGATCAATCCTAAAAAGTTTTATAAAATTTAAAAACTGATTTTCCCCAACACCTAGTGGTTAGGATCGAGAGAGTACACCTATGTTGAAGTTTTTGTTTAGCTCTAATGGTGGTGCGTCAAGGTTCACAATGGCCTAGGGTGGAGGCTTGTCATAGGTTTATTTGATAAAGTGCCTTAGGGAGTTGCTTGTGCTGTTTTTTTTTTCTTTTTTAGGTTTTTGTTGTTTTAATAATGCCACCGAATTTAGTTCAAATCCAGTGACTGTGTTCTGCACAGTGTAGTAGTGGTTTTCCTTTAGTCTAATTGGATTATGGTTCCACCTTACAAATCAGAGTTGAGTAGCCAAATATGTAATTTTTTTTTTAATTGTTCCAGGGCCTCATGAGACCTAACGTATGAAATAGCATGCCATTTTGATTATAAAAGAAAAATCTATAGTGAACAAGAATGGAGTCTTAGATTATCGTAAGTAAGTATTTCAGTCTATTTGGACATTGTATATTCCACTCTCGTAACGATATATTATTGGTTGTTTTGGCCTTCACTAAGAAGTTTATTTTCCTTTTTTTAAAAAAAAAAAAAGTGTCATGGTAAAGGGAAGAAATGCAAGTTCATCCTAATATTAGAATGGTCTCCTTCAAAGTATCTTCCTCTAATTTGTCAAAAGATATTTTGTTTTTGTTATTAGACACTACAAAACGGGTCACTAGATTGTATTCATGTCATGTCAACATGATCTATTTAATAATCGTGTTAACATATTGAGACCTAACTCGTCACAGAAAATAAATGGGTTACTGAATAACTCAGTTAATATCTATGTATTTAACAAGATTTACTTCAAACATTTGCTCTCCCTTATATATATATAGACACGATTAAAATTCTAACTATATGTACGTAGATAATATTATGCATCAATATTATAAAATATGCTTGCCTAAAAGTATTTTACATATTTACACTATTGATGTTGTAATTATATATGTGTAAATAATATTATGATAAGTGCATATTTTTCATATATTTTGCTATTTCTTTCTCTATTTTTTTTCTTGTTTTGGTCTTAAATATTCTAGTTATTTTAGTTAATTTTTAATTTAGTAAATTATATTTTTATTGTATTAATTTTTATCTTAGTTTTATTTTATTTTGTTATTTTAGGGATTAAAGAGAAATTAAATC
Source organism: Atalantia buxifolia (assembly GCA_030444775.1). Classification (NCBI taxonomy): domain Eukaryota; kingdom Viridiplantae; phylum Streptophyta; class Magnoliopsida; order Sapindales; family Rutaceae; genus Atalantia; species Atalantia buxifolia. The sequence goes on from CM059838.1 coordinate 5,438,911, forward strand.
GGAGCATTTAAAAAGAAATTTGCTTGAACAAATTAGGAAAGGAAATAACTGAAGATTTTTTAGAAGCCAATTAATTAATTGATGCACATTTGGAAAATTATTTAATGTGCATGGATTTACTTGACCAATTTAAAAAGATTGCGTGCATTGGATTAAATTATGGAAAGTAAACTGAAGAAAAAGGAAATTGGAAAATGGAAGCCAAGCCAAGCCAATTACAAGCTAAGCCATCACATGGAGCTAAAATTGGAAAAAGGAGATTGCCATCCAGCACGTGAGAGGAAGAAAAGAATAAAGTCTTTTGGCTTTAATAATGGCCAATCAAAAGAGTTTGGGTATGAGGACGAAAAAGGAAGCAAATATTTTGCATGACAATTTAAATGGCAAGCACGTTATGAAAGTGGCGGTTTTGGCTTGGATTTAATTCTTTCCATGTAAGGATTTAAAAGCCAAAATTGAAGCATTATATAAGGGCCAAGCAGAAGCAACACGAGGGGGGATTTTTTTATTCGGCAGCCACACAAACAAAAGAATTTGCAGCCGCAAAGGAGAAGAAAAAAATAGATGAGACAGTCATTTGAATTAATCTCGATGTCTGGTTTTATTAATTCTTTTATTCTCAATTTAATTATGCTAGGCTAGATTTTCTATTTGGTTGAGGGTGAATTCAAAACTCCAAACATGTCATATGATTAATGTTCAAATTCTATCATTCAATTTATTTAATTAAGATTGTTTATATTCTTCTATAGTTAATGTTTATGATTTTATTCTTATCTTGTTTGAGTGGCCAATTAGATAGAACTTGAATAATTTCTATTGCTAGATTAAAATTCTCGATCTGTAATTGTCTTGATATTTTAATCATGAGTAGCAGGTTGAAATCAGTGATTTCAATTGGAGAACATAACATAGGTTAAATAATCCGAGCTTACGTATTTATTGCCTAGATCAACCTAATATTTTTCTCTGATTAATGCTTCCATATTTTAAATTTGAAGAGCTTGTTTTAAATTATTTAATGGTTAAAGATTAGGTGAAGAGCTTGTTTTGCCTAACGACACACTAACGAAAGATTAAAACTAACAGAGCTTATTGTTGTCTATAGTTGATAGTTTCAATATAAATTGATGATAGAATTGGTATATTATGTGCATGTTTAATGGTGGCGAATGATTCTTTGATCAAAGTGTTTCTCATTGTTATTTCTTTATCCTTTAATTAGAGTTTTTATTAAATTTTTGTTTTCATAGTCTTAATTTCTTTATTTCTTGCAATCTAGTTAAAAATTTAAAAACCTCCCCTTTATTTATAATTGGCATTTTTTTTAGTTAGATTAATTTATATTAATTATTTCTATTACTATTTTATTTTAAGCCATGTTTTAGAATTGATAATAAATACAGCTAGCATAGTCTCTGTGGGATCGATTCTTACTCGCGCTGTACTAATTATTTATACATACTAGTAGTAAGGTTTTAAATTTGGTGCACCCCAATGACACTACCAAATTACATATCGATATTATACAATATATGTCTACAAATATTTTATCTATTTATAATGTTGAAGTTCTAAATTTATATAGAATTTTATAAATGAAACTTCAAGTTCTAAATGTACTTGTTCATCATTGGCTAGCCCCACATCCAAAAAGAGAGAGAGAGAGAGAAAAACATGGCTAATATTTGAGTTTTGATGACAAGAACTTACAAATTAATTTAGAATAAAAAATATTATTGTGTTATTATTTGGATAAATGGGTCAAGAACTTTAATCCTAACCCAATACGAAAAAAAATTCATGTCAACTCAGACCTGGCCTATTTAGTAATCATGTTGAATTTGATGATCCATACATATTTCTTCATGTCGTGTTCGTATCGGGAAATCGAGGTAATGTCAAATTTTTCCAACTCTAATTATTATTTTATATTTAAATGTAAATGTTCGATGGCAACAATTTTTATAAGGTTCTAAGAAAAATAACAAACCTGAAACCTACATATAAATTCAAAATAGAAATCCTAAACTAAAGAAGGGAAAATAACTTGAAAGTGTTAAAAAGTGAATCCACTTTCTAATGGAGATCTAACAAATACACTTTGAACATAGATGTAAAGTTTTAATCACAATTGATACGGCACTTGTCAATAATAATTGTATATAAGATAATTTTTTTAAAATTTACGCGGACCAACGATTAAATAAAAATTTACATAATGCTTTGCACAAAGAGTTTTATTAATGCATTAGAGTTTATGAAACTAACAATTTATAGAGTTTATGTAAGCATTTTAATTAAACATATTGCTGAGGGAATCGTCTTTAAAGATTTTCTTGTGGCGCAGTTTGTCGATTTAATTTATTATTTGACTGTTAATGTGTATTCTATGTGTAACAGTTAACCAATGCTCTTCTCTCCTTCAACAATGATAATCACAACAATCGTTTCCTCACACATGTATATTTAGTTGAGGGCAATGACAACTTATTTCTCCCTATTAAGCTATTGGATCGAGATTGTTGACGACTTGGGCTCTCTTTAATACAAGAACTAGGGGTCTTGGTCTTTCAACCTGAAAAGCTAATTTAATGGGTAGTGCTTTCCTCACACTTATAAACTGATCACCAACCCTTTCCACAATTGGTGTGAGAAAATCAGAACAATAATTTTCTTATATTTAGAGAGAAAGATTCTGAAATCATTCTCTATGTTCATACGTCATCTTGATTTCTATGTTATCCTCTTATGGATAGTTGTTTAAGACCCTATTGTTGTTTTACCTTTTATATAATTTTCATCAACATTGATCTGACTAAGAGTTTTATTGACCATTAAAGATAAATGAGAATCTATTTATTCATACTATTAAGGACCTATTTAGAATTGAGGTTGAATTATCATAGTTTAACACTGATAACACTAAAATATTTGGTAAACACTAGTTGGTGTACCTTAGAAGCTAAATTAATTTGATTTTACAATTGTATAATAAAAAATCTATTATATTTTTACTAGTTTTATCAAAACTAGTATTGACTCTTGTACTATAGCTACAAATTTTTTCACAGAACTTGTACAGCATCTCAATATCAAGTAAGGCATAAGACACATCTTATTCTTTAGAAAGGAAGTTCCATTAAATTGCTTGCATCATTGTCAATAAAAACTTTTTAACAACTCTTCAAATTATTAAAATATTTGAAGGATCAATTTATGCCTGTAAATGTATTATTAATTGATAATTGTTCTTATTAAAAGTTACAAATTTTTTTTAAACTACCAAGAAGATAAAGGTTAGGCAGGACCACTACCTATAATATAAATCAGCAAATAAATAAATACATAAGGAGAGAGACATAAACCAAATCTCTTAAAGCAAATGTTATTACATAAGAATAGAAAGAGAAATATAAAACGATCAAATGGAATAAGAAAGTCATCAATCCTAGCGTCTAACATAAGGTACAGTCTGGGTGTCCAAATAAAGAATATCAGATAAGCCTGCTGGAAGTACCGAGAACATAAGAAATGCCAACTAATCCAATGAGTACAAGCCCAACTGGCAAAAAAGTTGACAACATATATGGCCTCCCAAAACACATGCCTAATTAAAATAAGAGAAGAAGAAATCAAAACACACACCCGACACAGGGAATTAGCATAATCCTAATAAACAGGACCCTGGGAATGAATATAAGACACCACTGTGGCAAAGTCCGACTCTACCTCAAACATAGAGTAATCGAGCTAAACAGCAAGCTCTAACCCCTTACAGACTTCCATAAGTTCAGCATAAAGATCAACTGGTAGCCAAGAAAAGACCTAAAAGCAGCCGAAACCGCACCATATGATCACAGAGAATACCACCCGAAGCAGCCATCCTAGGATTGTCTCTAGAACAACCATCCACAGTAAGCTTCACAACTCCAGGAGGGGGCCTCATCCAAGAAACTATCTGAATTAGCATTTTGGGCGAAGCTATAACTCTCAAACCCTCTGCAATATGCAACCCAAAATTCCCTTCAGCTGACCAGACTTAAAATCAAATATTTAGAAAAATAATAAGAAATTCATAATATGTTACATAATTACAAATGTAAATTATATTATAAGTACAAAATAACATTTTTACCCCTTAATAAACATACAATTTTTAACACTAATCAGCAAGAAAATTGTTTAAAAGTAAAGATGTTGTGTTTTTTAAAGATCAGATAGTCAGTGATGAAGAGAAAAATGATGAGCCTTAGTCATCTCTAGAGATTTCTATTATTTCAACTTCAGTTTCTCCACAGTAGTTCATGATGATTATAAGGGAACTGCAGAGAATAATAATGATGGTCCAGCAAAAACAGTTCAGCAAGTACCTCTAGAACCGCTAGCACTACTAGTTGACCTAGAATTAAGAAGATCTACTCAAGAACGACGACCTTCCACTAAATATCCTCCACACGAGTATGTGATGCTTACAAATGGAGGAGAACCAAAATGTTTTAAAGAAACTATATCTCATCAACATAAAAATGAGCAGGTTAAAGCCATGGAAGAGGAGATAAAATCTTTGAATGAGAACCACACTTATGACCTAGTGAAACTTCCTAAGGAAAAGAGGCACTGAATAACAGCAATACAAGACTATAGGTTGAAAATTGAAAACAACGCACAACAGCAATACAAGACTATTTTAGTTGTGAAGGGTTTTGGTTAGAAGAAAAATGGCAATTTTGAAGAAATATTTTCTCCTGTATTAAAGATGTCTCATATCCAGGTAGTTATCAGATTAGCAACTAGCTTGAATTTAGGAATTGAACAGCTCGATGTAAAGACAACTTTCTTGTATGGTGACTTAGAGGAGGAAATATACATAGGGCAACCTAAAGGCTTCAGTGTCAAATGCAAAGAAGAACTTTTATGTAATTTAAAGAAAAGTTTTTATGGGCTGAAACAAGCCCCAAGACAATGGTACAAGAACCTTGATTCTTTTATGGAAAATTATAGCTTCAGTAAGATTATGTGTGACCATTAATTTTTTAAAAAAAGTTTAGTAATGATGATTTCATCATTCTTTTACTTTATATGGATGATAAGTTGATCGTTAACTAGGATGTTAGTAAGATTGATAATTTAAAGCAAGAGCTTAACAAGTCTTTGCAATGAAAGACTTGAAAATGGTAAAACAGATTCTTGGAATGAAGATTTCCCACGATAGAAAATTAGGGAAGTTATGGTTATCTCAATGTTGAAAGGGTTCTTGAAACACTTAATATGGGTAAGGAAAAATCTATTTGTTCTCCACTTGCAAGTCATTTTAAGCTTAGTTCTGAGCATTACAAGTGAGAAAGAAAAGCAAGAGATGAGAGGAGTTACTTATGCTTCAGTAGTTGGTAGTTCAATGCATATCATGGTTTGTACAAGACCAAATATTCCTCATGGAGTTTGTGTACCCAGGCGGTTTCTCTCTAATTCGGGCAAAGAGCATTGGACAGTAGTGAAGTGGATTCTCAAATATCTTAGAGGCACTTTCAGAGCATGTTTATGTTTTGGTGGTGACAAACTTGTGCTATAAGTGTACACGGATGCAAATATGGCAGGAGATCTTGATTCTAGAAAATTCCTATTAGGATATTTGCTTAATTTTATAAGAGAAGCAGTCTCATGGCAGTCTAGACTTCAATAATGTGTTGTTTTTTCCACTGAAGCAGAGTATATTGCAATTATTGAAGGTTGCAAAGAAACCTCATAGATAAAAAACTTTCTACAAGAGTTAAGTGTGAAAAAAGATTGCTTTGTTGTATATTGTAACAGTCAGAGTGTCATTTACTTGATAAAGAATTTGACATACCATTCAAAACCTAAACATATTGATGTAAGATATCATTGGATACGAGACATGCTTAAAAGGAGTAGTTGCGTATTGAAAAGATTCACACAATGAAGAATGGGTTAAATACGAAGACAAAGTCATTGCTCAAGGAGATGCTGAAAAGCCGTATGCAGAAAGTGGGCTTGGTGATTTGTTAGGTCCATCTTATTTGGGTAGCCCAAGCCCAAAAGTTTATAAGTTCAGGTAGTTAAGCAATTAAAGAAAATTTGAAGGGAGTAAATGAAATTTTACATTAAAATAGGTTTTGGAAATTCACTTTAAAGAAAAAAAAAAAGAGAGAAGGATGAGAGAGAAGTCAATGGTGATATTAAACTTAGGGGCAAGGCTTTTCAATATTTGATTAAACGATCAAAAGATGAACTTGACTTCGATTTATCCCAAATTTGGAGGGTAAGTTATTGGCATCATCCTCTACTTTATTTTATCTTCTCGTTGCCTGTTATTTGGGATACCTACTTATTAGAAAGACAGATATTAGCCTATTCTTATAAGCCAAGATTGTTAAAATTCTTGATATTGTTAGCCTCTAATGATATTTACAGAATAATTTATACTATAATCCAATTATTGTATAGTGGAAGATTATATCGGATTATAGTTTCGTAGTTTTTCCCGTTTTAGATTTTCCACGTAAAAATATGTGTCTTTTGTGGTTGTTTTATTATTTTGGATTGTATTGAGTTATTTTCTGCATATTTATTTGTGGTACACACCCTATTTTAATCACACAAAAAAGGAAATAGTTTTAGGGTGCATTTGGTAATGATTTTTAATTAGTGTTTTCGACTCTTATTTAAGAGAAAGAAAATGAAGTTTTTGATGTGATTTTTTTAAAATGAAAATTTGTTTGGTATTGTGTTTTCAAAACAGTATATGAAAATGAAAACAAAAAAATTTATTTGGTTGTTTGTCTGAAAATGTGAAAAACAGTAAAAATGTATTTAGTTGTTTGTCTGAAAATATAGAATTTTTTATAGAATATCTTATCAAATAAATTTTCTTCAATTTATTTATACATTTTATCTTTAGTATTATAATTTTAATCAAAATAAAATCAAATTTCACAAAACAATAATAATTTTTAGAAAACCCTCTTGTATTTTATTAAGTTTAAGAAAATAAAATGAAAAATAAATAATAAATGTAAAATAATTAGCATAACAAAATAAAAAACCATACTCCAATTATATTTATTATAGACATTTAAGTAGTTCATTTGTACTAATTATATTTTACAACACAAAATATAAAGAACAAAAGAGTAAAAAATATTTTCATCCAAAACATGTCTAAATATCTACATATATTCTTTTCAACATGAAGGGCATCATTGGCAAATAAAAAAAATAGCTATAGGATATTTAATAATGATAATAACATCAGAAACTCAACTAGATAACAAATAAAAATTAACATATGTATTATGTCGTGTATAGTCATGCTATAATGCTTTTGAAATCATATCTCTAGTGGTATTCATTTGCCCAATGTACTCTTGATAAGATAAATTTATGTCTACCAATACTCTTCCTTCATTCTGTTCTTTGAATATCATATCTTCTACTTGAAACTCTTCGAACAATATTTCATATTAGGCCTCTCTACGAATTAAATTATGCAACACACAACAAGCAATAGGGATAAGTCATTGTCTACATGGACGATAGTTTGGCATTAACTTCAATATTGGAAATCGAGCCTTTAAAAAGCAAAAACACCATTCGATTACATTTTAGAATGAAGAGTGCCAATAGTTGACCAATTATGCCCTGTTGGTGCTCTCGGAGCTCTTCTATAATCACGTAAGTGATACCTTTGACCTCTATATTGTGCTAAAAATTTAGACGTGTATATATCCTGAGTGCACAACGTAATAGTATCCTATTTATGAGTATGCATGTATGTTAGTTTCGTATAAATGATTTTAAAAGTAATTTCATTGAAAAAATATTTTTACTTCATACCTTCTTACAGCAAAGGAAATTGATTTTCCATCCTTATCGCATTTAAGAAAACTCTTGAATCATTTGTTATCCCTTCTCAACCCGTATACACAAATGTAAACATCATGTCAAAAGAACATGAACACATAATATTTTGTGTTACTATAACTTTTCTGCCTCTGTATGATGTTTGTTTTTTAGCAAGTGCCCACACAGCCATATGAGTTCCATTAATTGCACCAATACATCCCTAAACAAAAAAAAAACAATATTTATTATATTTATAATGTCTATCACTGCCTTCAGCTATAAATACGTACCTTAAAATATGGATAGTATTTTGGGTTATCTCTAACTTCACGTGGTGTCTCTCCTTGGTTTCTTGGACGAATAATATGTGGTGCCAAAGATCATATTGCCCTAAGAACATGCTTAAATTGCCTATGAATTGTTTCATTCGAGTGTTGGAATCGATCAGCAGCAACACGCATACAAATACTATGTGACACGATAAATAAAAAGATTGCCACAGCTTCATGTACACCAACTTCTCTCTCATTTCGTAGCAAGTCGAATTCTTGAAAAGTGTCACATAATCTTAAAAATACATGTTTGTCCATGCGAAATAAATCATACATCCTATCTGGATGCCTAGACAATAATTCTTGCACATAATCTCATCCTTTTAAGGTAGAGATATTTCGTGGCCTTCTATGTTGTCGAGATTACAGATAATGAGAATATATGTTCAACAACAAGAGCATACCTACTACAATCTCATCAAGCTCTGAGTCACTATCTAATTCACCACTATACGATGGATTATTTGACTCATCACTATATGATGAATTATCTGAATCACTTTCCTCCATTATGATATCTGTTGTATAGACATTCATTAAAGTAAGAAAATGTTAATTCAATTGGAATAATGGATAAATATACGGGGGGTCAATTAATCAACTAAAATAGAAATGTTATAAAAATTGTACAACAATTTAATACAATAATAAAAACATTAATACATAGTTGTGGAGTTTAAACTCAATAACATCGTTTGTACAATAGTCCAAAGCTTAGAAATAACATAAACAATAGAAAATAGTCAAAATATCAAACAAAAACTTAAACTCACATAAAGAAACAATAAACATAGATGCTATTGCAAAGCATGATTAAAATTAATCACAATACAATCCTTTAAAGTTGTACAATCTACTTCAATCGGCTTAACCAAACTTTCCTCCTATCATTAGACACAGCAAGGAAAATTTTTCTCCACTCCTTATCATGAATCTTGTCCAAAAAGTTCATGTAGGTGTCATCATCAACCCCAATGCTCTCAACAATTTGTATAGATTCTGCACTAGAGTACAACTCTGGACCTTTTCCATTATGTTCTTCAACATGACTTGATTCTTGAGTTTTGGCAATCTTTTGTTTGTCTAATCTGTCACTCATCACATCACTAAAAATTTCAATGGCCTTTCCCATTTGATCCCAACATTGTGGTGCAGATAATTGGGATTGATTAGTTCTGCGACGAACTTTCTTCCCTTTACTATTTGCAAGTGGAGGCTTAGACTCATCAACTAACTCATTGGTATTTACATGCACTCCCGTATTGAGAAACATTTCCTCAAGTATTTGTTCTTCATTCAAATTCGGAGGTAATTGGTTCGATGAAAAGTGCATTTGACTAGTTGCAGTAGTAGTATTAAATATCTCTCTCAAAATTTCATAGTGGTCTAATCCTTTCTTACGATATGGTTTCACTCTTGGAACCTACTGCAAAAAAAATAATTAATAACAATAATAATTAAATTAATTTCTAGACAAGCATATCATTTTTTTTTTATGCTCAAGCAAAAAAGGTTGTAAACTACAAAATTACCTTAATGTACTCAGTCCACACTTCATTTGATCAGGTGATAGTATTTGAAATAGGATCCCATCCAAATCCAATATGGTTAATTAGTTCAGAAAACTCTCCATGTTGTACTTTTCTTTAAGTTTGGGAATAGTATATCACTTTAATGTTTCAGCATAAAGTTCATCATCAATCGTGGACCAAACCTTTTTACTAAAGATAAAAGTTTGCAGGTCACCATTTTTCACATGTTCATGTAAAATGCGAATAAATATTGACTCATTCACAGGGGACCATTCGGCTTTGTCATCAACGTCAACATCAGTTGAGGCCATCTCCTTCTAACGCATTTAAAAACAACACACATATACTCACAAATTATATCAGTATATAATAATAATGACTACACTTTTAAAAGCTATAATAAAATTTATCAGTGACAACACCAAAATACCCTTTATTCAGTACAAAATTTAGTTAAGCAAGGATTAAAGAAGAAAGACCAAAATGATTTGAGGAAGCCTGGAAGACCACTCAACTCAAGAAGTCGTGCATGCTTAAGATGTCATCATGCTCAAAATGCAAAAAAAAAAAAAAATTACAGCAAAGTACATGCTTAAAATGCAAAACATAAACACATATAAACTTAAATAAAATAATTTAAAATAAAGTCATCATTATTCATTCTCATAAAGTAAAATTTACCAAAAAAAGAGTTCTTCATCTTATATTTCATATAATAGACAATCATATAAAATTTTAATGCACAATAAATAAAACCAAAAAATTAAAAAAAAAAATGTACCTAGATCTTGTTACTTGATAGAGTGGGGAGGAAGAAGAAAGTTGTGTTCACGGTCAATGAAGAAGAAGAAGAAGCAGAAGATAAAGGAAATCATAAAAGTAACCTCTTTTCTAAAGAAAAAGATAAGGAAAAAGTAAATCTAAATAAACAATTAATAAAATAATAATGTAATAAATAATAGTGGTGGGCCTGGAATACTTTTTCATCTTGCCTTTTTTATTTTGTTATCCAGCAACTCAATAACGCCAACTTGAGTTTTATTTACAAAACTTAGGAAAAAAAAATATTTTGTTCTCCATTTTTTTTACTATTTATTACAAAATGGCTTCGCTAAACATGTATTGTATTTTTCTTTTTTAAAAAACAAAAAAAAAACCATCAAGAAAATGTTACCAAATACACTCTTCATTTCCGCTTAATTTACAATTGTTTGTGTGAGATTCTTTTCTAATATATCCCATCTCAGAGAAGAATCCCTCTAAATTAGAAACTCAAGATATATTACTTCTGAGGTGCATTTATCAATCAATCAAAAGGATTAGTGTGATGACAATTAATATATATCCCAAGTCACGAGCCTAAAACCTAGGGGAGACAATTAGTGTGATGATAATGACTTGAAAAACTAGGATTAAAGTTAATAAATTAAGGTGTAAATTATCCTCCACCGAAGAGCATTAGGACATGACCCCCAAGTCCCTAAGAACACATTTTATAATGGCAAATTCACGTATATAAACTAAGGAAGAGAAATATTCAGGGTAAGTTCACTATTAATAACAATCAGCAAGCATAAAACACCAAATTCAATCTACTGAATTGAGCATCAGAGTGGGTTCGGTAGAAAAACTTATTTTTCAGTCATGTTTTAATGTTTTCTTTATTTACTGTGTGGAAAGATACAATCTTCATTTATTGTTCCTATCTCAAGTCTGATTGCGAGAAAACAGATATCAGCAGTATACTTAAAGCCTCACGAGAAATAAAAAAAGTGACATAACTTTTTAATTGAAGAGATCAAAGATGGCAATGTACTGATATCAATTGAAGCATAAATTCAACTAAAACGGAAAAAGAACAACAAACCTTCAAATGTCAAATTAAACAAATAAATATCCTGACTAATGGCTTTAATTGTAATTAGCGACTAGAGAGAAAAATAAAAAGTGTGGCTTTAATTTTAGTTAGGTATAAGTTTAATTTGACTATAAAAATAATAAACCCTGTATATTAAAAAAAAGGAACAAAATGAAAATACTTTTAATTGGATATTGATTTGGTTCTTGATCTTAAGAAAATTCAAAATGGTCTTGGGTATACTTATCTAGATTTATACTCACTTCCAAGTTCCAATGTAATTGTAAACCGACATGAATCAGACTCATTTGAATTTGAATCATGTGATCATAGGTCAAATTTGTTCCGTCACTGCCTCTAAATAGACCGTTATCAAAATTCTATGTTTATACAAAAAAAAATCAACAATATAAATAAATAAATTTCTGTTTGTTGATCTTGTAACTATATAATCTATATTAATTATTTTGAGATAGATAGAGGATCATGAATCTCATGATTTAAATTTTTTCTAAGTAAAAATTTACATGTGTAATATAATTATTGAATGACACATAAAATAGTATCTTTAAGAACTTAGGAGAGGATCTAATCTATAAATAAATATATTTTACTATTTTAAATATCATTTGAGACATTTCTTTGATTTATTTTTAATTACATTAATTTTACTAATGCATGAATCCTTGAGTTGAAGAACGAGGGGGGAAAAGTGTCACTAAAAGTAGTTGTTTACGAATTAACGTGAGACCTTTCTTCTAAAATTATAAAAATCTTCATGCAATATGAATTGAATCTTCCCTATTAAATTCATTTAATTTTATATATACGGATAAAGAAGCAAAATGAAACTATGCTAATCATCAGTTCAATCAAAGCCCGAACGTCTTGGTCATGAAAGGTATCGATTGGATGAATTAATTACAAGAATTTAAAAACTAAAGGTGGGCCCACCAAATGGTCCAAGGAGTGAGGGGTTGAAGATTCTCAATTTTCTATGACCGTGCATGTATTGGCTACGACTACCATACACTATCTATTGATGGATCGCATGTAATAAAATATTTTAAAAAAAATATAAACCACTGGATTTGCGCCCAACCGGCAGCAACAACATGTGGAGGCCCGGTTTTTTTCTTTTTTGAACTAATGGTGGCTCAGTAAAAACAACTGAAAAAACAAGAAAGGCAATCACTGGGCCAAACAGGATATGTTTTCACCATCAATGAGAGTGTATTTAGTTGCGGCCTATTATCCATTAACATTTGAAAAATTAGTCTTCAGTATTGACATACAACTCAATAAACTGTCAAATTAATACATGACCTCTTGAAAAAATATTTAATTAGGAGGAGCGTACTTTATAAATATTAAGAGTTTCTATAATTACATTAAATAAATGTGCATTATACTCATTTTCCTTGAACTAGGTTTTGGCCCATTGAATTTTACTGATGAGGTTTTACAAGCCCCACATGTTAGAGCTCATTATCGGCATCGTTACATTTAACGCAATTTATTTCTATCTTGGCCTTCACGAAGACCACCGCCTGTTTCTTAGTCACCATTGTTTGATGATGGCATTTTGGTAATTTTATACTTTAAGGGTATTTTGTTAATGTTATGTTCGAGGTAAACATTTTTTAGATCCCTAAAGGTTATTAAAATTATGATACAGCTCATATGTATTTAATTTTATTCGTAATAATTGTTTCATGACATGAAGTTTGTAACAAAGGTGCATATAATAACTTGAAGTTATTATAACTAACCATTGGAACTTGAAGTTTTGAAATTTAAATTGGGACCTGAGTTATGGGTTATTAGATTAGAACCCGAAGTTCTAACTCTACAACCCTATGTACATGAACTAAAAGTTCTAACTTTAAGATGTGTGGATCTGAAATAATTGTATATATATGCATATGAACTTAAAGTTTAACAACTAGAAGTTTCAAAATATGTATATAGTTACTATTCATTTATATGGTAAGTATTCACGATCACAAATATTTTGAACCTGAAGTTTAGAATTATAATATTGAACGTGAAATTTGAGATTTGTGTACTGAAGTTCTATTCATAATACATAAATTTTATTTTTATTGTTATTATGTTATTATTCTATTAATATAGCCAGCTTAACCACCTATTAAGTTATTTTTATTTTAGTAATTAAGATTGTTTTTTATATATTTCTTAATGTTATTGTTGTAACTTGAAGTTTACAACACAAATAAGGAGGGAGACTTGAAATTCTAAATACATGCAAGAGTATAATATCGATCACAGTTGAAATGGCGATGAAAAATAATTAAAAACATGTCAAAAGCTTATAATTCCCTGAAGTGAATGCAAGCATTGGAATTTCTGATAAAAGATCACTGTCATAATTTCTTATGACAATAAAAATATTAAGCAAACCACCTAGAGTAAAAATTTTCAAAGTGAGCAATTTAATTTTATTTCTTATGTTTATTTATATTTATTTCTTTATGCTTTATTACTATGTTGATCTCTATGGCTGGTCTAGAATATTGCCTATATTGTTATTATTCTGTTACTATTGTATGTTTATTATTGTTTGAAGGAAAATTTATACAATATATTTAGTCCTGTAAACATGGTTGAATTCTCTAAAAGAGTTATAATCAATCAAATTCTCTAAAAGAAATAAAATATTGTTAACAAACAAAACAAGAATTATATATTTTAAATGCCTTATATTCAGTAAGATGTAGAAGAAATCTAATGTGTTTTAAAAGGTATCAGTCGAAATGGATATTATATTGAGATTCAAGTATATTACTATAAAAGCATTGAACACATAATAGAGAAGCTATAAAGCCTTCTTAATTGTTTTTTTTTAATAATTAAAAGCTATACCATAATAAACTAAAAGTTCATTCATTTATATTGCAGCATAATTATCTTGGAAACCTAGGATCTATAATGATACATAGAATTATTGAAAAAGAAAATCCCCATGGACATCCATTAAAGAATTAAAAGATTCTATTATCCTATGAGATTGTTTGTGTTGCTTGCTCACAAAGAGAATTTATAGTTAAACCATGCTCTTCTAAGGTTTGTTATGGATCTTCATCATTTCTATAAAGAATTCAGGGAGATATATATAGACCAATCTATCTACATAGTGGACCATTTCATTACTTTATGGTTTTGAATAATGCATCTACGTGGTAATCACATGTTTGCTCATTATACACATACAAAATTGCATTTGCATGATTGATTGCATCATTTTATAATGCGGATATCTTGAATCCCTGTCGGATGATCTTTTCATTACATGTTTTGTGCATTGTCAATTTTATGAGATAATTTTTCCAATCATTGGGGAATAGAAAGCCTCGTGGACTAAGGCATGGATTGTCATGAAAAGTTTTTCCACTTTATCTCAGTTAGACTCTTATACTAGTCAATGTGAAAGTGAAATATGGAAGATAATTTTTTATAGTAAATTGTAAACCAATTGCCAAATATAGATTTAGCAAAAGTAACCAAGTCACATATTCCAGCCATTAATACACTAACTTGGAGATTGTTTCTACTAAACAATCAAGTATATGAGAAGCTAATGATTTATCTATTATACGTCAGAAATGTGACAAGTCAATTTTTTCTAAAAATAATGCTCCCCAGAAAAGGAGAATGCAAATTCAAGATCCTATTGAAAATAAAGCTCGAGCTACAAATTTACCTGTATTATTTGCATCACAGTTCTTGATAAATTGATGGTCCCTAAAGAGACATAGGTCCCTAAAGTGATGGTAACTCCTAAAAAGGCAAATGAATCTAGAAATAATGTGATTTCTATTGACTATACTCAATATGTTTAAAGGCGTTTGATTCTTGATGAGACCAAATACCTTGAAAAATCTTTTGAAGTGGTACATGTCCAAGATGTGGCATAAGCTCTTGAAGTGGCTGGACATAAAAAAAATGTCCATAAATTTTAAAAACACAAATGTGCGAAATCATAAAAAAATTACCATTAATAATGTATTTACATTTACAGTAGCTACTGAAATTGTAACACGATCACGAAAGCATTGATAAATATAGAAAAATGCATGATTAGCTTCAATGGATAAAAGCAATTCCAACATAATTGACTTTTCTAGCTAAACGTGAAGCTTTTGGACCTGCCGTCCTAACACCTAATAATATCAAACCCACTGGATAGAAATGGTTATTTATAAGAAAACATAGAAAAATGAAGAGTATGAGAAGCTATTACAATATTTCTTTGTAATTTAGATATGTCCCTGAAAGACATAAATATATCCTTAAATAATGTAAAGAGAACATATATAAAGATGATATAATATACAGAGAAAAATATTGAATAATGGATACTATTATGCCCTTTTTAATTAGTTTAGCAGTCTCAGAAAGACTTAACATGCATATCATGGATGTAGTGACTACATATTTGTGTGGGTTACTTGATGCTAATATTTACATGAAAATTCCTTAAGGATTCAAAATGCTTGAAGTATTTAAATCAAAGGATCATAATTTGTGTTCAATTAAGTTACAATGGCCCTTATACTGATTGAAACAACCTGGGTGCATGTGGTAAAATCATTTGATGAATAATTAACAAAAGAAAGATACAAAAATGATCCTATTTACACATCTGTATTCATTAGAATATTTTTTTTTTTTTGCAATTTTGGCAATTTATATTGATGACATGAACTCAATTGGAACTCCTTAAGAACTCCTTAAGAACTCTTAAAAACTATTGAAGATTTAAAGAAAGAATTTGAAATGAAAAATCGTAAATTACATCCATCTGGTTTTCAATCATTCTCATAAGTGAATGCTAAGATATGAACTAATAATGGACATAATTGAGTAAATAACAGAGGGTGAGGTCAGTACCCTTGTAGTGGTCATAGGCATTCAGGACAACAGAATAACAAAAATGGATGCCACCAAAGTGGAATGGCTATGAGAGAAATGATAAGGACGATGATGTGGAAAGAAAAAATGTTAGATATGATAATGAAGAAATTTGTTATCAGTGTAGATGAAAAGGACATTGGTCAGGACAATGAAATAATAAAAATGGACGCCACAAAAGGTGACATGTCTATGAGAAAAATGATAAGGACAATGATATAGAAAGGAAAAATGTTAGATATAATAATGAAAAAATTTGTTATCAGTGTAAATGACAAGGACAGTGGTCATATACCTACAGTATGGATAAGCATTTAATAGACCTCTACAAAGCATGCAAAAAAAAAAGAAAAAAATTGAAACTAATTTATTCAATAACTCAGATCCTATTAATCTGACTCATCATGATGCCTTTGATTTCCTCGAGGACAGAAAATTGTTTTGGCCAGTACATCGAGCATAAAATAAACAGAGTGCTTATCCACTAATCAGCTTATAGTGAAAAAAAATCCTAAAGTGTTTCAATATAGATAATGCTTATCTGCTAAGCATTCTTATGATTCTTTCATCTTTCGATATTAAAAAGGATCCATTATGTCCCAAAGAGGATGACAAGAATATACTTGATCTAGAAGTACCATATCCAAATGCCATTCTTATGGTTTAATGCATTAGATATGACATTGTATTCTATGTGAATTTTTTGGTGAGATTTAGCTTAGTGCCAACATGACGACACTGGAATGACATCAAATATATCTTCAGATATCTTTGTGGAACAGTAGGCTTGGGGTTATTTTATTCAAGTGAACCAATAAAAAAATCCATGTCTTATCAGTTATGTAAACACAGGCTACCTCTCTGATTCCAACAAAGCTCATTCACAAACAGGATATGTTTTCACTTTCAATGAGAGTGTATTTAGTTGCAGCCTATTATCCATCAACATTTGAAAAGTAAGTCCTCAATATTGACATACTACTCAACAAACTATCAAATTGACACATGACCTCTTGAAAAGATATTTCATTATGAGCGTACTTTGCATATAATAAGAGTTTCTACAATTACATTGGATAAATGTGCATCATACTCATTTTCCTTCAACTAGGTTTTGGCCCATTGGGTTTTACTGGTGAGGTTTTAACAATGCGCATTCAAAGAGGAATGTTGTAAATATAGTGGATTTACATTATAGCAAGAGACAAGGTTGGGTGAGGGTACAAGGCATCATGTGGGATCTACGATCGACTGTGCCCGTTGTTGGCTTTGCAGATGCTTTCAAATACTCTAGCAGTATATTCCATTCATTGTATATATCCCTTTATATATAGAAATGTTGCAGTCTCGTATTTCAAATACTCTAAAAAAAACTCCTTTACAACCGAATCTACTCCCCCAAGCTCCAACTGAAATTTTTTATGATATAATATGTATAATTGTAAATAATATGTCATTAATAATTTTTTATGATATAATATGAATTTTTTATGGATAATTGTTAATAATATGTACCATCAATAATTCTTTTTTTAATCAAAAAAATGTATTAATAATAAAAAATTAAAAAATGGGATTATAACTTTTTTTCTTTTAGTTAAAAAATTTAACCAATTTATTAATAGGATACAATATTTTTTTAAAGATTTATATTTTTTATTAATACAAATATTTTATATTGTTGATCAAACCTATTAGTGCTCCACATGCCTCATTTTAGCACATTACACAAACCCAATGCGACCTCGGGTTTGTGTAATGCATTAACTTTTACCTAATTGAGGCATTAAATATATTTTAATTTCTATTATAATAAATAAAATATAGAAATAAATTATATTATAATTTGTTTTTATAAAATAATACTATATTATAGATATAAATAAAAAATACTATATTATTATATTTATATAATAGTAATTAATATAATGTAATTATTGAATATAATTAATAATAAAATAATAATAAAAATAATAAATTTAAGTAATACTAATTAATATTAATACAAAATTAATACAATAGGGTAGAACGCAAAAATATTATTATAATACAATGTTAATATAATACAATATATGAAATGCCTTTATATACTTTTATAATACAATATATGAAATGTACCTTGAGTGACCTTATCAAGGTGGGTAAACATTTGGGTAATTTTTAAGGACCTCTACTAAGGTTTGGTGCATTGATAGTCTGATAGAAAGTATTCATATAATTGCAGAGACCTCCCCCGACCGTAATACACGTTTTCGTATATTGTTAGCATATGAGGGTAAATTATTGATTTCATAAATAAAAAACTCAAAGAACCAAAATGTTATTTTCTCCCTCATTACGAAACCCATAGCTATTTTCAAGATTGAAAAGCTCTATAGAAGCTTTTGGAAGTTGTAACTATAGAATCTCTGCTACCTTCAAGTAATTTTAAGCTGAGTATGAACATGATAAGCTACAATGGTGGCACAAGTGTGCCGTGAAGTGAATTTCACTGATGGCTAAAGTTTAAGACGACTAGAATTGGAACCCAAAAAAGGTTAGTTTCGCAAAAAGGCCTTCACTGTTTTTTTTTTTTTAATTGTTATGATGATTAAGAATGAAAAAATATGTTGAACAAGTTGTTGGATAAGTTATGTTGAACGAAAAAAGAAATTTTTTTTTTTGGCTGTTTTAGTTTATTTCTTACTTAAATGAGTTGAAATCTTTGATTTTATTTACTTATTATTTTATATTCAAAAGGTAGTGTTGTGCAAATTTTGTTGAACTCGCAAGCGCACGAATCTATTGTAGAATAGACTAACGGTGACGAGTGTCGATCCCACGAGGAGGTGGATTTTAATTGTGTGTAGAATTAATTTTGTAAATGGGTGGTTGGATTTGTGTGGAAGTGATTTAAATTGTGCTGGAATTTAAATGGGAATAGCGGAATTAAATTGAATTGGGAACTATTGAAATAGAGTGCTTGGGTATCTGGATTCGTATCAACATGCATCATGGGCTAAATAATCCTTATTAATACCAATTAAATCATGAGGGGGGAATCCACACCTCATGAACCACGCTCTAATCAATATGGTGTCAAGGGCTTATCGTGCCAAATAATAATAACCTTATACTAGGGTGCCTAGAAACTGGGCCGTAACTAATTGAGACAAGATTATTATTATTTGTCGATTAAAAAAGTCAAAACCTCCACAGAAATTAGAGGGGAAGAGAAAATAAATTTACCAATTAAAGCCCATGACACATGTTGAGACTTCACCTTCAACCCAAGCTTGAAAGAAAATTAGCTACTCATTATTGAACTAGGGGTAAAATGGGAATTTTATTAAAATACGTAGAAAATACAAGATGGAGAAGGAATTACAGAAAACTAAGCTCAAAAATGGATTCAGGGGTGTCAAATTAGGGGGGGGAGGCCCCCTTTTTATAGATACATTGAGTGAATCATGGCCATCGGATTAAAAATAGTTTGGATGCACAGATTGCGCCACGTCATCGCGAACAAGAACACGGTTTGACCACGGGTTTGACCACGCGGTTTGAACAAGAACACGGTTTGCACACGGTTTGAACAGTAACGCGGTCTGAACAAAAAGATGTCGTGAATATCCATGAACGATCATGAACAAAGACCGCATGTGAATAGTGCCGTACGTGTGAACAGTGCCATTTTTCCTTTTATGCTCCTCTTAAGGTTTTCGACTGTCCTGAATTCAAAAGTGACGTCCGTTTTGCTATCCGAAATCTCGTTCATTGTGAAATGACCATGATACCCCTAAAATACACAAAATACTTAATAAAAACAAAACATATATAATTAAATAACAAAGGACTTAAATAAATAAAATTAGAGATGTTAGTGAGATTTAAAGTGTAAAATGATGAATTTCTCCTTTATAAATATACACTTTCTAACACTCAACACACCCCCCAACCAGCTTATTGCTAGTCCCTAGCAAATAAAGCGAAAATAAAATTCAAACCCAAATTTTTTTTTTTTTTTAAACAAACTTGTTTATTCAATCAGACTAATGATAGCAACAAAATAAAAGTATAAGCATTATCTCCAATCTAAAGAAACATCACACCCACATCAACCATCCACATGAATCAACCAAGTAAATACAGCTACTTTCAAAAATGACATGTCCAACCCCAAAATTCTCACCGGTAATAGTGACACTCTCACAAGGAAATTAAACCCAATAAAATTTGTCACTTCAATGAATGATAAATGGAGTGAAGATAGTAAAGAAATAATATCACACACTCTCACCAAGATGAAGGAAATATGCCCATAGCTTAGAAATAACACGATCTTAAGTCAAACAGAATATTAGTCAACCCAATGTATTTTTTTTTTTTAATTTTTTTTTTTATGCATTACTACATCTTTATAGCCCATATAACTAGCTTCTACTTCAGACTATAGTTCCCTAAAATCAAGAAGGACTTTTATTAGGATATAACGTAGGCTAGGGACATGGCTAACAAAGAAAGGAAAATAGAGAAAACAAAATATATGTTTGAGAAAAATAATATCTTTTGGAAACTAAAAAAAAAAATGCATTTCACTTATTTATTATTGTATTATATCTACCTCTTTTTTTTCTTTTTTTTTAGAGAATTTCTTCTTTTTTTTTCTTTTTTTTTTCTTTGCTTTCTCTTTTTTTTTCTTTTTTTTTTTCGGTATTGCACAACTTTACTAAACAAAACAATTATTTATATTTTTCTCAAACATGAATGGGTGATGGAACTTGTAAGATATCGGGTAATACTCCAAATTGGAGTGGGTGAAGACGATAAGTTGACAAAAAAAAGTTTTTTTTTTTTTTTTTTTATAAAAGGCTCAAAAGGGCTAACTATGGATATTTCACATAAGGGATAGCTAGAAAGGCTCAAACGGGTCAAAGACGGCCTTTCCATCATCTTTTAGGGCTCTAGATACTCCTCCATATCTACTAGTGAAATGGACCTTTAGATGTAGCAACGCATTTTTTTTTTTTTTTAACTTTTTTTTTTTTTTTTTAAAGGGTTGACTCCAAGGAAATCTAAAGATCATGTATAAAATAATAATACTGCTAAGCTGTATGAAAAATGGGCAAAAAGGGTTACTCTCCAAGAAAAATAATAGGCTCAAAAGCTCACTTGGTATTTATTATGACATGTCAATTCTTTCAAGCAACTCATATTTATCTCCGACATCAACATGTAGAGTAGCAAACATAGTGTAACATCACTCAAGACCAAAGATAATACAAATACTAAAATTCGAAAATCATCATGTCATCCAAAAACAAAATCACACTATTTTTTTTTTTTTTTTTAAACAACATTCTACCCCCCAACCTATTCTAAACATGAAAGGGAAGTATGCATGCAGAAATGTGAAAATGATGCAGAAAAACTAATTGAAAATGTTACAAATAAAATGATAGAAAAATGATTTTTTTTTTAACTAAGAAGATGCGTTTCTAGAGGCACTACACTCTATATTCAGCCATCTTCGACTCTAAATTTGAAAATGCATATTTATAAAGGAGAAGTCAAAAAGTTAGAAAGATCACACGAAAAATAAGAATTTTTTTTTTTATTTTTTTCCTTTTTTTTTTTTACTAAGAAGATGCGTTTCTAGAGTAACTACACTCCATATTCAGCCATCTTCAACACAAACAAGCTAAGCAACAGTTAGTTTCTACAACAAAAAATTAGTAAAAACTTAACCAACATTCCACAATTGTCAACTATCCCCTCCCCCCAACCAGAACTAAACATTGTCCTCAATGTTTTAAAGGAAAGAAGTAGAGTTTAAAGACATCACCCGGGAGGTGCAACACAGAATAAAATATTTACAGGAGGAGATTTAAATCTAATTTGTACTTCTTACTGCTGCTATTGTTACCATCGTTATTTGTACACTCCAACACCAAGGTCTTGGGATCTGGCTCTGGTCGATAAGCTTGTAATGATCAAGTAGCTCATTAGCAAGATGTGAGCACAAATAAAAAGCTTTTTCACCGTGGAGGAATGAAGTAGTTTTTTATTGCATGGTTAAGAAATGCGATAAAGCCATCATAAAAATTATTGACATTTAACAAACCGATGGGTTTCTGATGAATGTGCAGATGGGCCCAAGATGCTAAAGTGATAAGTGCCTCTAGAGTTGCAAGATCTCCCGTAAGAAAATAAAAGCATCAAAGATGATTAAGCATTTCGGTTATTCTTTCTTGCATACCTGAGACAACTAACTCTTCTCCAGTCGGTGAGTTAGACAAGCAGCCCAAAGGTTTTAGGGTTTGTGGTATGATGCCTAACACTTGACTTCCTCTGACAAAAGCAGTTTCTGAGACCAATTTTGATAACCCTCGGTCACCTCCGCCGTATACTAAGTGTAATTTTCTCTCTGCATGCATCGGCCAAGATCAATGGTCGCCTCAAAGAACTCTTTATATTTGCCATAGTTAAATCCGAAAGCACACAAATGTTCTTGAATTGTTTATTGGGAGTAGCTGCCATTATGATACTTCTCAAAAATAATTTGTGAGTGTAAACGAAAAGAATCATATTTAAGGATCTTGGCGAATGGGTCACAAATTGTGAATGAGGTGTCATGTCTATGTCAATTAATCGTAATGCACATGGCTTGAGAGTCAAAAAGGAAACAAGAAAAGGAAAAGCAAGTAATGACAAATATAAAATTAAAAGACAATAATGCAAATGGTAAAACAACAAAGAAATAAAACAACAATAAAGTGAAAGGATATTTACAGTAGTTGCGATCGTGGCTCACATCTTCCTCTCGGTTTTACGTCCGTAAACGGCTTCAACGCCCTATGGGTCGAGGATAGGCTTCCCATCCAGCTTTTCTTATAAACCGCAAACAGGGTCGTTTATAGTCGATTCCCGAGATCAGATCGTGCATGCTCTTTCTGGAATGATGGCCATAACTGGAGAATCACTCCTTGCACATATCCACTGGGATGCGTTTCAAGAGACAAAAGGATATCATCCAATGACTCCTTATTCAAGCCATCCCTAATGAATTGAATCTTATCTTCTCTCAAGTATCGACACCATTCCTAAAGAACATCGCTTTTTATTGCATGTCATTCTGGCACACTTATGACAAGCGACCGAAATCTTTCGAGCTCTTCGCTTTCTTGCATAATTTCCTTTACCACAACCAGGCATGTATGCAATAAATTTAGGAGGCAACTCACCTGCCAAGCGTATTTTAACCTCGATTAACCAGCGAATATCAGCAGGTATGTTATTCCTCATGAGCAATCGTATGCGTTCGGATCGAGCTTTATAGATTGTAAGGAGGGCATTCTAAGGAAGTGAAGGGAATCGACTATGAAGCTTTGCTAAGATCTCGTTTCTATCCATACCTTCGCCTCAGAAGATCAGTAATTGTGCGAAACTGAAGTAACCGACTTGATTGTCACGGAGTACCGTTATCCGCCACTTGACCGGGATGATAAACTAAAACACACAAACAGAATAACAAACAAATAAAAACACACAAAGAAAATCACAATCGTCCTCTTATAGAATTTACCTCAAGCTCCAACTGGATGTTGTAGACACTTCTCTCAATGTCTTTGAGTTGGCTTTCTAAATCCTCAATGTGGGATATTAACTCCGGTGGTTGTAACTTCCAAATACGATGTGTTTTACAAAATCGTATCTGGCCTCTGAGATGAGATTGGACACGTTGAAGTCGTCTAAGGATGTTCAAGAGGAACTGTCTCATGATTAAAAGTGATAAAAGAAAACTTAATGGTTAAACAAACACACTTATGCAAAAATAATTTCAATTAGCAAAAGAATAATAAAAAGAAAAAAAAAATCAAATAACCGAAAAGACACAAAAATCTTAATTCAAATCTGGTCACTTAAATTTACTTCTGTCCTCTCCATGTGGTTGGTACTCTAGATATGGCTTTAATCTTTGACCATTAACTTTAAACGTGACACCGTTTTTTGGTCCTTAATTTCAATTGCCCCATGTGGAAAAACAGTATGAACAATGAAGGGGCCAGACCATCGAGAACGCAACTTACCTGGGAATAAGTGCAAACGAGAATTGAATAAAAGTACTTTCTGACCTCGAGTGAAAGATTTTCTCATAATCCGCTTATCATGAAAGACTTTCATTCGCTGCTTGTAAACCTTGGTATTTTTGTATGCATCGTTACGAATTTCTTCAAGTTCTCGCACCAGAATCGTTTTTCTGAGCCAGCCTTGCGCATGTCAAAATTGAATTTCTTGATGGCCCAAGACGCACGATGCTCGAGTTCCACAGGTAGGTGGCAAGCTTTTCCATACACTAGCCTGTAGGTGACATCCCAATCGGGGTTTTGAAAGCCGTTCTATATGCCCATAATGCGTCATCAAGTCTTAATGACCAATCTTTTTCTCGTCTGCCTCACGGTCTTTTCTAAGATGTGCTTTATTTCTCGATTGAGATCTCAACTTGGCCACCGGTTTGCGGATGATACGGGTCGCCACTTTATGAGTGATGGAGTACTTTGTCAAAAGTGCTTTGAATGATTTGTTGCAAAAGTGGGTACCACCATCACTAATTATTGTTCGAGGAATCCAAAGCGTGAAACAATGTTGCTCTTTAAAAATCCTATCACCACTTTATGATCATTGGTTCTCGCATGGAATTGCCTCTACCCATTTCAAACATAGTCAACAAAGAACCAATATGTATTGATGGCCAAAAGATGGGGGAAAGGGTCCCATGAAGTCGATACCCCATACATCAAAAATCTCAACCACTAAAATTGGATTTAGTGGCATCATGTTTCTTCGTGTAATGCTCCCCATTCGTTGACACCTATCACATGAAGAACAAAAGGTGTAAGCATCTCGAAATATAGTTGGCCAATAAAAGCCACATTGTAGAACTTTAGTCCCTGTTTTCTTAGCGCCGAAATGGCCTCCACAAGCTTGTTCATGGCAGAACGAAAGGATGTTATGAAATTCATTCTCTCGGGACACATCGTCAATAATTTGATCCGCACAATACTTAAACAGAGATGGGTCATCCTTAAAAAAATTCTTTATTTCTCGCAAAGAATTTGGCCCTTCTTTGCTTGGTCCAATGCTCGAAGTTTACTCCGTAACAAGATAATTAACGATATCAAGATACCAAGGTAATACTTCCACACTCATTAATTGTTCATCCTGAAATGACTCATTCAATGTTAAGGGTTCTGTGTTGATGTCAAAGTGGAGACGAGAGAGATGGTCACCACAACATTTTCTCGTCCCTTTCTTATCTTTGAATTCCAAGTCAAATTCCTGCAAAAGCAACACCCAACGAATTAGTCTAGCTTTTGCATCTTTCTTTGTGAGAAGATATTTCAGAGCAAAGATGATCTCGTGAATACAATTATTTTACAACCAATGAGATAAGACCGAAATTTTTCTAATGCAAACACTACCGCTAGCATTTCTTTTTCAGAGTTGAATAGTTCAACTGTGCATCGTTTAATGTCATACTAGCATAGTAAATAACATGAGAAATTCGATCTACTCTTTGTCCTAATACTGCTCCTACTGCATAATCAGATGCATCACACATGAGTTCGAATGGTAAGCTCCAGGTTTGGTGGTGAATGATGGGTGATGACGCCAACAATTGCTTTAGTTTTTCAAACGCTACACGACATGAATCATCAAAGACAAAATGTACATCCTTAGCAAGTAAATTGCATAAAGGTCTAGAAATTTTGCTAAAATCTTTAATGAAACGCCTATAAAAACCAAAGATGCCCAAGGAAAGATCTTACTTCTCGATTTTTTAGGTGGAGGAAGATTAGAAATGAGATCCACCTTGGCTTTGTCAACCTCAATACCTTTGCATGAAATGATGTGACCGAGAACTATACCTTGTTTTACCATAAAATGGCATTTCTCCCAATTTAAGACCAAATTCTTCTCTATACATCTCTCGCAAAACTTGTGTTAGATGATGTAAACATTGATCGAATGAATCTCCAAAAACAGAAAAGTCATCCATAAAGACCTCAAGAAAACGTTCAACCATATCGAAAAAATGCTTAACATACAACGTTGAAATGTAGCAGTGCATTACATAATCCAAATGGCATCCTCCTATATGCAAAAGTGCCAAAAGGGCAAGTGAAAGTGGTTTTCTCTTGATCTTTTGGTGCTATGGGAATCGATTGTATCCTCCGAATAGCCATCTAGAAAGCAATAAAATTCGTGGCCTAATCTATCAAGCATTTGATCAATAAATGGTAAAGGAAAATGGTCTTTACGTGTGACAATTCAATTTTCTATAATCAATGCATACACGCCATCCTCGTAGTTACTCTAGTGGGTATCAATTCATTATCGCATTGGTAACTACACGTGACTCGACTTTTTGGGGACAACTTGCACAGATCGACCCATGAACTATCGTAATGGGGTAAATGATACCTGCATCTAATAGTTTAAGCACTTCCGTCTAACAACTTCTTTCATATTGTGATTTAACCGACGTTGCATTTCCCTAGTAGATTTAGCATTTTCATCAAGGTGAATGTAATGCATGCAGTCTGCTGGGTTTATACCTTTTATGTCTGCTATGGTCCAACCTAATGCTCCTTTGTACTCTTTTAAAACATCCAACAACTTACCTTTTTGCTCGTCATTTAGGGATGATGAGATGATTACCGGTAGAGTGCTTTCTTCTCCCAAGAACGCATATTCCAAAGTGTTGGGTAATGGTTTGAGCTTGAGTTTCGGTGGTGACTCTGATGATGAGATGATTTTCTTCTCTGATGGTGCTAGTTGTTCAACTCTTGACTTCCATTTATTAGTGTCCATGGATGGTGCTGAGTCAAGTAAGGCGTTGACCTCATCGATCGATCTCATCAACATCAAAATCCAAACCAAAGTGAGTTAAACATGTTTGTAAAGGATCATCACTAAGGTTTGAAAGAAAAGTATCATCAACTAATGCTTCAATTAAATCCACATCAACAATTCCATCATCTGCATTGTAAGGTTGTTTGGCAATGTTGAAGATGTTGAGCTCCATGGTCATATTGCCAAAGGACAACTGCATATTTCCAGTCCTGCATTGAATGTGAGCATCGGCAGTTGCCAAGAATGGTCGGCCTAGGATAATGGGGATGAGCTTCCTTGAATCCTGTATTGGTTGAGTGTCAATTACAATGAAATCAACAGGAAAATAAAACTTGTCTACCTGGATAAGCACGTCCTCCACAATACCACGAGGGATTTTCGTGGACCGATCTGCAAGCTGTAACACCACTGGAGTTGGGTGTAATTCTCCCAATCCAAGTTTCACAAATACTGAGTAAGGCAAAAGATTAACACTAGCTCCTAAATCCAACAAAGCATTCTCAATTGTGTGGTTCCCTATACTACATGAGATAGTAGGGAGCCTGGGTCTTTACATTTTAGAGGAATTTTGTGTTGGAGTATAGAACTAACATTTTCAGTTAAAAATGCCTTTTTCTGAACATGAATGTTTCTCTTTTTAGTGCAAAGGTCTTTAAGAAACTTGGCATAAGATGGAACTTGCTTTATTGCATCAAGTAAAGGGATGTTAACACTTACCTGTTTGAAGACTTCAAGAATCTCACCTGTGGATTTTCCTTCTTTCCTTTAGCTAACCTCTGAGGGAATGGAGCTTTAGGAACGTATTCCCGTGGGTTGGTTTCTTCTTTCTCCTCCGGTGGCGAGTCTTCAACATTTACAGGTACAATTTGATTTTCTTTGGTCGCCATCTCCACTTTATTGTCGACTTCTTTTCCTTTTCGTAAGGTCATAACGGCTTTGACCTCTCCATGCCATTGCGGTGAACTCGGTAGTTGCTTCATGTACTCCTTTAGGATTAGGCACTGGTTGACTTGGAAATTTGCCTTTCTCAACAGTCATTGCCAGAGTTTGCACTGAAGAGGCAAGTTGTCCCACCATCTTCTCGAGGCTTGAAACCGATTGGGCTTGTTAGTTGAAACCTGCTCTCATCTCCTTTCGTAGTCCATCAATGGTGCGGTTCTCATTTGCTCGATCATAGAGTTAGTAACATTCTTGACATTCTGGAAGGCATCCTCCCATTGTCTGGGTTGAGAGTAGTTTTGGTTCTGATTGTATGGTCTAAATGGTGGCTGAGAGGCTTGAGGAACTTGAGGAATTGGTTGCATTGGTGGAGCTGGAGCTGCTGGTCCATTCTGTTGGAATCCCTGAGACCATGAAAAATTGGGGTGGTCTCTCCATCCAGGGTTATATGTGTTGGAGTATGGGTTGTAATTTGATGGTTTCCTCATGACACCGATGGCATTGGCTTGATCTGAATATGACTCATGGTCATGTGGCTCTGTTGATTTGGCAGTCGTCAACGATGCTATTTGTCGAGAAAGACCTTCAATTATCTCTTTTACTTCTTTGATTTCTGAACTTGACTCGCCAATGTGAACCTCATTCACTCCTTTAATTCTTCTAGTATTCCTGAGAGATCGACTCCGTTGTTGGGAATTATCCGCTTGTCGCTGGAAGAAATCCCAAATCTCTGATGCACTTTTTGACATTAGCTCTCCTCCACTTGTCGCCATTAGCCATTCTTGTACATTTGGCAATAATCCCTCCAAGAAGTATTGGCATTGGTGCCATTTCTCGTACCCATGATGTGGACATTTCAAAAGTAGCCCATTGAATCGCTCCCATGCTTCGAAAAACTGCTCGTCTTCTCTTTGGGTGAATTCTGAGATCTCCCTGCGAATAGCATTGGTTTTATGCACTGGGAAATATTTATTTAAAAATTTCGTTACCATTTGTTCCCATGTTGTAATGCTATTAGCAGGCAATGTATTGAACCATGAACGAGCTCTATCCTTTAAAGAAAATGGGAATAGTCTAAGTTTAACATCATCTTCTGAAAAATTCTCATATTTAAATGTTTGACAAATTGTATGAAAATCATTCAGATGATTATATGGGTCCTCATTTTCTAGGCCATAGAATGTTGGGAGACAATTTAGCACACTAGGTTTTAATTCAAAACTCCTAGCAGCTACATTTGGGTATCGTATGCATGATGTGCTCAAATTAGCTAAGGGACTAAAGTAGTCTTTAAATGGCCTCTCCCCGTGTTCTGGTTGTTGTAAATCCATTTCAATTTTTTCTTTAAGTGCGATGTGTTTGTGTGTGCGAAGTGTTCTTTCTAATTCAAGGTCTATAGGTTCAAGATTAGGTGATAATGACCTACGACCATGCATGCAAATAAAGAAAATAAATTGAGAACAAAACAAATAAAAATAAAGAAGAAGGAGAAATTACAATACTAACCTTATTACATTTTATTCTAACCTTTCTATGAAAGCACATAAAAAAAAATACGTGAAATAAAATAAATAAAATAAAAATAAATTAACAAGATAAATGAAAAATTACAAAGAAAAATAACTTGAAAATTAAATTGCAGAAATTTAAAGAAGAGAAAAAGAAATTCTTACCTAAAATATAAATTCACTTTTTTTTAATTAATTAAGAAAAGAAAATACAAGGAAACAACTAAAATAATAATAATAATAATAATAATAATAATAATAATAATAGTAATAATAATAAAATTATTTACAAAAAATTAATTCTACAAATTAAAATACTTACCTCCCCTAAAACGCGCCAAAAACTTGTTGTGCAAAAATTTTGTTGAACTCATGCAAGCACATGAATCTATTGTAGAATAGACTAACGGTGACGAGTGTCGATCCCACGAGGAGGTGGATTTTAATTGTGTGTAGAATTAATTTTGTAAATGGGTGGTTGGATTTGTGTGGAAGTGATTTAAATTGTGCTGGAATTTAAATGGGAATAAATGAATTAAATTGAATTGGGAACTATTGAAATAGAGTCTTGGGTATCCTGGATTCGTATCAACATGCATCACGCTAAATAATCCTTATTAATACCAATTAAATCATGAGGGGGGAATCCACACCTCATGAACCACGCTCTAATCAATATGGTGTCAAGGGCTTATCGTGCCAAATAATAATAACCTTATACTAGGGTGCCAGAAAACCGGGCAGAACTAGACAAGATTATTATTATTTGTCGAAAAAAGTCAAAACCTCCACAGAAATTAGAGGAAGAGAAAATAAATTTACCAATTAAAGCCCATGACACATGTTGAGACTTCACCTTCAACCCAAGCTTGAAAGAAAATTAGCTACTCATTATTGAACTAGGGGTAAAATGGGAATTTTATTAAAATACGTAGAAAATACAAGATGGAGAAGGAATTACAGAAAACTAAGCTCAAAAATGGATTCAGGGGTGTCAAATTAGGGGGGGGAGGCCCCCTTTTTATAGATACATTGAGTGAATCATGGCCATCGGATTAAAAATAGTTTGGATGCACAGATTGCGCCACGTCATCGATGAACAAGAACACGGTTTGACCACGGGTTTGACCACGCGGTTTGAACAAGAAACACGGTTTGCACACGGTTTGAAACAAGAACGCTGTCTGCGAGCAGTGTCGTGAATGAGCGATCCATGAACAAGATGCATACATGTGAATAGTGCCGTGCGTGTGAACAAATGTCCATTTTTCCTTTTATGCTCCTCTTAAGGTTTTCGACTGTCCTGAGTTCAAAAGTGACGTCCGTTTTGCTATCCGAAATCTCGTTCATTGTGAAATGACCATGATACCCCTAAAATACACAAAATACTTAATAAAAACAAAACATATATAATTAAATAACAAAGGACTTAAATAAATAAAATTAGAGATGTTAGTGAGATTTAAAGTGTAAAATGATGAATTTCTCCTTTATAAATATACACTTTCTAACACTCAACAGGTAGTTTCATGTGGTGTTCTGGTTTGGGATGATATTGTCATGAAATTAGCATGGCAGGTACCATTACCCAATTGGTCCAAACTTTTGCTGTGGCAGTAGCATTCGTTGTTATGCTCTGGTCTGCCTTCTTCGTATGGCTAGTGGCGTGAAACTTTGATTATCAAAGGAAGACTCTTTTCTTTTCTTCTTTGGCTTCAATTTAAATGGCTAAGGAATATTATTCTAATTCCAACATCTGAATATTATAAATTCCTAGCTTTACAATTGCATTCATAACGAATGAACCATTGTTCATTTACTGTTATTGAATTTGAAGCTGCCACTGCCAAAAAGTAAAGCAAGCATCATGATTCATAAATCACTTGTTATCTTTCTATTGTATTTAAAAACAATAGTATCTGATAATATTCTAACAGCTATAGAGAAGGAGTATCTAAGCCATGTCAGCTCCATATATTTCCTGTTTGTTCTCATTTTTCATTAGCAGAGGTTTGTGGATTTGATTCTACTGTGCTGGTTGTGTATTTTGACTGCATTGAAGAGTGAATTATGGTTTGTTTAATGTCTTATTGAAGCAGCTTAATAATTATTGAGCTTTTGAGATGTGTTGAATGATGAAGGAAGAAATTATGAGACGAAAGTTAAAGAAGCAGTGGCTGTAATGATGATTTTAGCTTGACAATGGCTGCATTTACAGCCACTGTTGCTATAAATATTCAATACATTGATAGTTTTGTTGATTTTCTTAATTTATATTTTTCTCTCTTTTTTATACTATGTAATGTCAATGATTTGTTTTTAATGGTTATTTTAAACTTTTTAATGCCTAATGTGATGTTTAATGCCAAACTGTAGTTACTATCATTACAGAAACTATAACTATCAGAGCATTTTTGTGGCTAAGGGCATTTTTTACTTTTCGTTAGTCTACTAACAGTTAAGTTAACTGTATATTAATATCCGGAGAGGTCTTTATAATTACTTGAAGGACTCAACTCAGTTGCAGCTTCTGTATGTAACAGCAGCAAATGGGGTGCTTCCACGGGTGCTAGAGATGGCCTTGCATCAGCTGAGTTTGGGTTGCTTTTCCTCTCTCCTGCAACGCGTGGAAGCACCCTATTTGTTGTGTTACATACAGCATCTGCAAGGGAAACAGGTCCTTACTTGAATACTTTTTATCGGAATGTACAGGGAGCCGAAAACTTACCCGCAAACAATTTGGAGTATGGACAACAAATGTTGCGATTTCAACCGGAATAACCGGTTACTTTACAATCGTTATCTCGCACACACAACGATTGCGTTGGCTGCATGTCACGTCAAAATGAAGTATGCTTACGCCAGATCCACAGTGGGCAGACCCGTTCAAAATTGTTTTAGCCTCAATTGGCGTCGATTGGATAAAGGGATAGAGATATTTCAGTCAAACATAAAGAGTGTCAAAGTTTCAAAGTACAATAAAAAATACAAAAAAAATAATTTCAAAGTAATGTGCGCCAGAAAAGCAAATCTTTCATTTACTCGGTCTCACGCTTTCTCACTCAAAACCAATATTAAAACCGAACCAACCATAAAAACTTTTGTATTATTTGTATATTCCATTGCTTTTCTTTATTAAATAATATAAAATTATGAAACCACATGTTCAATTCAATCCATCTCAGCTCCATGTCCATGTGTGTTCTCTTTCCTTTTATACGTACACACGCACACATGCATGTATATACATATATATATATATATATATAAAATCTCCGACTCTTCAAAGTCCAACCCACCTATCCTAACTCGAGTAGAATCAAAAGAAATAAAAACCAAAAGAGAAATCCAGAAAATACAAAGCTGAGGATGAAGCTTTTAAAACTTAAGATGCATCCATGGTGGTTTCATTTTCTCGGAAACCATATTGCCTGCCTGCAGCTTCAGCAGAGTCATCCTCATGAGGCAGCTCCGGCTGATCAGCCTCGAAGAGTCGGAACAATCAAGATTGTAAACTCAGATGGGCATGTCAAGATCTACGAGAGACCAATTCATGTCTCAGAGTTGATGATGGAGTTTCCAAAGCATTTGGTATGCCGTTCTGATTCATTTTACATAGGCCAGAAAATCCCAACTCTTTCTGAAAATGAAAAGCTTCAGCTCGGACAAAACTACTTTCTTCTACCTAACCAATTTTTCCAAACAGTGTTTTCGTTTGTGACCATCGCCTCTTTAGCCTCAAGAAACGCGTTTTTTAAGAAGGCGGCCTCTTGCCGCCAGCCTTTCGATATCCACAAAAGCGCATCTGGGTGTCCCAGAATACGCGTTTCAGATGAGTTTATATCCCAACTAATAGAGCAAGGAAGCTGCAGCAGCAAATTAAGAGGTGATGACGATGCTACTAGTTTAACAAAAGTATGCAACACGGCGCAGTTACATAAGGATTACACGCAGCTTGTTGGCCTACGGAGGTGGAGACCAAAGCTGGAGACTATTAAAGAGAAAGAGAAAAACAAGAAGAGATTTTCTTCATTTGTGATGAAGAGAAGGAATAAATTATGTCATCAGAAGAATCAGAAATCATCAACACCGGATCATTTCGTTTGTGTAACTTCTACCAAATCTTCATCAAAATCGTCCAAGATCAAGATTAAATCATCAAGAAAATGGTCGATTGGTTGAATTGATAGTTCTTAATTTGGCCTAGCTAATTCGCTTTGTAAAACTGTTTATAGATCGATGTATACAAATCAAATCAATTCAGATACGCTAAATCAAATTTTGATCTCAAATCTTTTCTTTCTCTAGCTAGCTATACCTGTTTGAGCAAACATTTTTTTTTTTGAAAAGGAGTAAACTTTAATTTAATTCAGTTGTTATCGATTAGAACGAATAATATTATATTACTCATTTCCTAATTTCTTAGTTTTGCCCTGCGTGGAATCCTTGATCTCCAAAATAGAATATGACCAAAGATTGCGGCAGCTAACCGGTCCTACTATTTGCAGCTGCCATTCGGTCGTTGTACTGGAATGAATTTGAAAGAATTTATCGGATTTTTTCAGATTATATATATTACTGTTCTATCTTTTGTTTTGGGGTAATACATAATTAATTCGATGGATTATAAATTTAATTTTATAATTATAATACTAATATAAAAAGCAAAATAGCAATTAATGTACTTGTTTAACGTAAATTTAATTATATTAAGCTCAAATAACAATTAATTAAATATTTAAATTTAAACAAATTAATTAAATAGTTAGATAATAAATAATTTTAATTATTAATTATTTAAATTTTTTATTTATAATATTATATATCTTTTACCCTATTAAAAAATTTATTTATTATTGACTAAAACATAATATCAAAATTAAGCTTTTTTCATTTATAGAAATATTTTTACTTATTATTTGCATTAATAATATTCAAATTATAACTACATTACAATTAAGACATTTATTTCTAAATTAAATAGTTATAAAAAAAATATTTTATTTTTCATTATGTACTTAAATAGTTTCAATTTTCTTGCTAAGTTTTTTCTATTGTTAATCGTACATTTAAAATTTTTAATTTTTCCAATTAAATAATTTAATCTATGATTAGAAATAATTTACTAGTTAAATAATTATAATTTACTTACTTAAACTTATCTGATCCAGTGTGTATGGAATGAGTTAAAGCCTTATTTGGGTGCTAATAATGAGTAGCAGGTAAGATCCACTACACTTAGGGCTCATTTTGGATTGCTTTTAAGAGGTTTAAAAGTAATTTTGAAAATCTAAAAACTAATTTTAGTCTTTGGTAAAAAAAAAATCAAAATCATTTTTGTCAAAATCAGCCTCTCCTACAGCTAATTTTCAAAAGCAGTGAAGGAGTAACTTTTAGATTCTGATTTTGAGAATCAATTTTATTCTTTAATACAATTCAATAAATATCCTTAAAATTATTAGCTAAACCCAAAATTATCCTTATTCAAATTAGAAACAAAATAAATATTTTAATAAATTTTTATTATAATTCATCAATATCAATTTATTAATATCAATTTTTTGATCGAATTATTATTAAATTTGTCTCACTATATTATTAATTTAATTATCAATTGTTTTAAGATAAAAAAATAAAAAAGTAAAATCAATAGATTATAAATTTTATTTTTAGTAAAACTTATTATAATACACAATTAAAAATATTATATGTATATGTTTTTATATGTATAAGTAAATTTTATCTTATATTATGTATATTTTAGTCATTTATTTTCTCTTAGCAATTTAACAGTAAAATTTACCAAACGTCCATAATCATTCTTTCAAAACTCACATCTTACAAAATAAAATTTACCAAACACTTAACTGATTCTTTTCACAGCTGATTATTTCTACAGCACAACTAACATCAATTATTTTAAAAGTTACAGCATTCCCAAACTGGCTCTTAATCCCTCATTTTTCATTTTTCAACATAAAGATTGGATTAAAAACTGTACAATCCCTTTGCTAAACTGCAACTAGACACACACTATTGATAACATAGTTGTTGATTACATGTCAGAAATATTTCATATTATGTGAACTCTAGGTGGTATCTTACAACGGTGGTAACATTGTTTCGTCTAAATCCGTTACGTATAATCACAACGAAACGAAATGCTAACAATTTCTGAAAATATGAAAAATATTTATGTTAGAGCACAAAACGGTCGGGGTCCATGTAAGAAAGCATAGGAGAAAATACACCGAATAGGAGGATAGGATAATCAAATTACAAGTCATAAATTGTAATGGTGTTCACATATAGGATTTTACAGATTGAATATCAATCGTATCCAATCCATGATTTTGCTGATTATAAATATTCAATTCAATTCAATTTACGGATTAGTAAAATTTAATTCAAATTTAATCCATACATCTGCACTCCGTAAACTTTATGCGAATTTAACCTAATTTATATTCAATCTATCATTTCGTGATTGGTTTGTAGATTAAAATTTTTAATTCTGTTTAATTCATGAACTAATTAAAAAATCTAATATAAAAATAATTTTACTATCAATTAAATTCAAAATTGAATAAGATTTAAATAAATTAATTGTTTAAATAAAGTTAGAATAGTATATGGAAAGTTTCAGAATATAACACACAAAAAAAAAAATCCATTTGTTTACATCAATACATGAAAGTCAACTAAAACTATGAATTTAAATCTATGCAAATGTTGAAACTTGAGAACTTAGATGATCTATCAAGATGGCCACCTCCAATTTGTATTTCTTATTTTCACATGAATAAAATAGATAGAATTGAAATAAATAACAAAAAAAAAGTATTTTATTTAATAAAATAATTAATAAATATTTACCCTTACTTACCATCCCATCAAATGTTATCAAGCTGCATCAAATATATTCTTGTCAGCCTCAAAATCTCTATCCTTGTAAAACAAAAGAAAATTGTCAATTTGGAAAAATAGAGTGACAATATAATTTTAACTTTCGGAACTTTTGTTGTTTAGTAAGCTATATATGTTTATGTAATTATTCAATTATTTAAATATTTTTATTTTATATTATTATCTGATAAAATATAATATAGTGTTAATTTAACTACATTTTAACTTATTTATTTATTAGTAAGTAGTAATGCCACATTTACAAGTTTTTTTAATTAAATAAATATTTTTTTAATTTTTTTACCAATTCAAAATTTTTTCGGATTTACATAATTAAATCCATAGTCAATCTACCAATGTGGATTTTTAAATCTTTCATCCAATCTAATCAACTAATCCATATATTAAAGTAAATTGAACCGATTGAGCAGATTGGAATAAATTCTGAACACCCCTAATAAATTGGGGCTTTACAAATCATAAAAAATTACAATTGAAATAATAATTACAGTAATGTGATAGCAACTTAAATATAACATAGGAATAAAATACAAGTTGTGCCCTAGGTGATATCACAATTTCTATGAAACAGATTTGCCTCTTACTGTCAGTACTTTTAGGATTTGGACGGCATCTGGTTCCTAGGATACAACAGTGATGAACAAATTTGATATTCAACATTGAACTTTTTGTCGTGTCTGAATTCTATCAAAATGAATATACGGCAACAGAGGAATTGAGGATTTTCTATTCTTATTCTTCCATTTATAATCATTTCTCTTGTCACATTATACGCTATATATTTTGTATCTCTTGAAATGAAGAAGAAGCGTCAATTTATAGAATTGTGTGAGGGACACTTTTGTCCAAAAATTTTATAGTTGCTACTTTGAATATCAAATTAAAAGACTAATTTGAGTAATTGCTGCCCATTAAACCTTTTATTTAATCTCAAATTAAATTCAAAGTGTAACAGCAACCTCATTAATTACATATTAAATTATGGATTTAATTTCATAGTAAAATATGAATTTAATTGACCGTTACAATCTTAAAATAAATCCTAAATTTAATTAGCAATTCAAAATAATAAATTCTGGAATTAATTGCATAATTAAATTTGAATTTAATTAGCCATTATTATCTTTTTAACTCCTATTCTTATTTAATACAATTAATGATTATATTTTGAGCATCAATTTCTCAATCACCCCACGAGATTTTAAGTTATAAGTACACCATTTCGTAGTATTTACATAGGAGACTCTAACTCATTCTTGATTTTTCACTTACGCAAAGTAAGTACACTTGAAATTATTCTTTAAAATAGCAACTCACTGTGTTATTTGCCCTACTGAAAGCTCAAGCTCGGTAACTGCAAGTACCTAATAGCCTGGACATCATCATCATTCATATTTATGTGGGAAAAATAACATAACATTAAAGCATAATTTTGAGTGGTACCTACTTGGTGTAAGTTAAAAGTAAAAAAAAAATTGAAATCTCCTGCATGAGTACTTTGAAATGATATATTTATAGACTCAAAATGATGATGGGATGAATGAGAAATTGACATTCCAAGTAGGAGTTATACAAGATTGTAACAACTAATTAAATTTGGAGTTAGTTATACAATTAATTTCAGAATTTATTATTTGTAATTACTAATTAAATTCGGGACTTATTTTCAGATTATAACGGTGAATTAAGTTTGAATTTTAATATGAAATTAAATCCAAAACTTAATATGTGATTAATAGGGCTGCAATTACACTTTAAATTTAATTTGAAAATTAGATCAAAGGTTTAATGGACAACGGTTACCCATTTAGTTAGATATTAAAAGTACCATTTACAAAATTTAAGCAATCAAATTTAAAGTGACAAGGGATGAGATAAGAGGCACAGAAATATCCTTAATTTATTCTTTAGCAAAGATTAAATCGGGACTTCACATGTAGCAAGAATGGGAATAAAAGATCCTTAATTTATTCTTTATTGAATAATCAATTTTTATAGAATTAAGAGACAATGGATGTAGAATGACCTCGTGGTGCACTAGAGACATTCGTCGCCATTATATCCTAAAATATAGATGATGTTCAAATTCTAAAGTTCCCAATAATAGAAGGTGAATTTGTTTGTAAAAGACTGTGGTATCACACAAGGTATCCATTTACATCCTATTCTCATGTTATTTTTTATGTGGTTATCTCATTACTATAATCATTATTTCAACTGTAATCTTTGTTACATGTGAAGTCCCGATTTAAAATTTTAAAATTTGTTCTTTCTGTTCCATTATTTCCCCTACAATTTATCCGATATCACGTAATTAATTATGTTGATGAATGTTTGGATGTATGGCTGTCGTTTGTCAGAGAAATTCAGCCGGTTTGTGTGCACGTGTGCCAGAAGAATTGGCCGTATCCCTCTAGAAGAAGAGCATTTGATGAGAGGTTGATTTTTTATTCTTTAAAATGGTTAAATTCTACAACTCAGTTTTTCTGGTCTTTGGGTTGGCAGCTTTTGCGCCATCGTTGGTCTTCGGAGAAAAAGCTCCAATTTGACAAAACACGACAAACTAACAGTCAAAAAAGGTCACCATTCATATAATTTGCACTAGCAAAAACTTTATAGAATTCAATTCCTAAGAAATAAATTAGCCAACTTGGTACTTTTGTGGACTGGAGTGCCTGCGTCTGATAATCTTATCCAACGTGCGCGTCGACTCACGCACACTGTGTGTGTTATGTGGAGCTGCAGCACGCATTTAAATTTGGAAATTGGAATTAAATCTCACCAACAGCAAATTGGCTAAAGTAACACTCGTGCTGCACGATACGAACCCCTTTTCTCTTTTTTTTCTTTTTTTTAATATTCCCATGTTCTAGCTAGAACCCGTGAATCTTGATGTTTCCTAATTTTTAAAAAAATTAGATCCACCTCAATTATATGTTACAATTGCTGCTTGCATTATAACATGAGTTAAACTATTGGGACCCTGCAAAATCCTCTTAAAATTTCTTTTTCAATTATACCCCAATTGATACTAAAAATATACTTTTTTTAAAAAAATGAATTTCTTAAAATTCATTTGTAAGTAAATGATGAAATAAATAATGAAACCCCTCTTTTCTCTCACTTCATTGTTTAAGATCAAGACTTGGGTTTGAATCATCTTCTAAAACTTAAATCAAATTCACACTAATGATTATTAATTATAATTATCTACAAAATATTATTTGAGCAATAAAATTCAATGATATATCAAACCAATTTTTAGTTTTGCACTGCAAATAAGACTCTTGATTTTTTCTCTCCTTGTCTGGAGCATCAATATAAAATAACACACAAAAAAAACTACTAATTTATTAAGAAAATATCATCCTGCAACTTTAAAGAAAAAAAAATAGAATAAGCCAAATATAATTAATTAAAAATAAAAGACTCAATATATTAAACATTGGGAGAGAAATATCATTTATTAAACATTTTCTGTGAATTTTAACTATAGAAATTGAATGAAGCGGGGGGAGAAAGAGACTGTTCTAAGATAATAGTGGCATTATTAGAATATGAATTTTTAGATTTTTTAATGCAACATCTTTACAAAAAGCTTTTTTCAAGGCTTTCTGAAGGTGTTAATTACACAATTCTATTCATAGTTGTCTTTAAATATAATTTCAATCGAATAGGACTTTTATGATATTAATTAAAGGGTGCCAATAGTTCTACTCTTATAACATTGCCTCTATTTAATTATGATTATATATATTCATTGATTAGGTTAGCACTCAAAAGTTTTAAGTCTAAAGAGATCAATTTAAAAAACACTTCAATATTGTGGCTAGTCAAATTTTAGTGTGACATTGGCCAAACTTATTGATCAATTTTCTGTTTAAGCTTGAATACAGATTTTCCTTATTTAAAAAAACACAAATATAACACAAACTCAATCTTATCATGAGAAAGATTGGATTCAAGGCTATCAGTTAAACATCATTAATAAACTTTACCAATACAGTGGCATAACATACTTATGTGACTATTAACCTAGAAAGTATTCAGTGGGGTAGACAATGATAGTAGACAAAGATCTTTTAGAAGTAATAATTTGAGCCGAGCCCAACTGAATTCGTTCAAATTTCCAATTCGGTTTATTTTTCAGTTATAAACTGTAATTTTCTTTCTATTTTTTAATTTTTTTTAGTCTTCAATTTTTTTTCTAAAATAAGCTGATCAAATTTTTTATTTTAAAAATCGAGTCAAATTTTTTCAGGGCAATGGTTTTTTGCCCACCCTTAATTTTAGGAGTGTTTAGAATTCAATTCGATCCACTAAATTCTTTTGATCCACAAAATTTGATTTGCAACAATCTAATTTTTGGATTAGTGGATTGCTTTAAAAATTAAAATTTAGAGTCGATGGATTTGATATAAATTTTCTTTTGTAAGTCTGCAGAAATCTGTAAAAAAAAAAATTAATGTAGTTAAATTAACACCATATTATATCTTATCCAATAATAATATAAAATAAAAAATAATTAAATAATTAATAAACAAATATAACTTCCTAAACAATAAAAATTCTAAATTTAAAATTTATATTATTATTCTTTTTTTAAAATTAACATTTTTCTTTTGTCTTACATGTACAAAGATTTTGTACTATATCTAAATAAAGGATTTTATTTAGATATAGTACAATTGTACAACCACTGCAGCAATTATTGTACCATTAAACTTTTAAAATTTCAAATTAAAATTCACAAACTAATGTTACATTTTAGATTCTCAAATTTAACGTTAAATTTATCAATTTGAGTTAATTTCAGCTCAGGTGACCATGTAGAATGCAATTATTATATACTAAAAAAAACCCTCGTGGCATGTTTACTTACAATTTACAGGAGTAGAGACTTTGGAATTGAATAAATGATATATTTACTTGTAAATTTGAAGTTAGAGTCGGAATAAAATTACAGCAGGATCCACAATTTTGATGATTATTATTAGAGTTTCAATTCCCAAAGGGACGTTGGGAATTAAAACTCCATTCTCGAGTTTGACATTTCTGCCCCCACTAAATTTTCATAATTTTCCTTTTATCCTTAATTCAAAATTTAAGAAGAAAACAGATCCAATTCTCGACGTTGTTGATTCTACTATTTTATCCTTACTATTGCACATGGTCGATTTTGTTACTATTGGTCAATGTTACTTTTGTGCTACTGGTCATTGTTGTTGCTGCTACTATTGATTGTTGTTGCTATTGTGCTGCTAGTTGTGCTATCAATGCCACCAACACTTGTTGCAAACAAGTTTTTTGTGATTATTATTGTCATCATCTTCGTTATTGTCGTCATGATCGTTGTCACCATCATCATTATTATTAGGATAAATTTCGAATTATTTTGTTGCGAATTGTTTGTCTTTAATTCACTCCCTTACTTTTGAGGCTAAAATTACCATTGTATTTGGTCAAACGAGGTTGATGAATTTTTTTTGGTCTTCCTAACAAAAATGAGGGGTAAATTAATGCTTCCAACGTAAGGGGCCGATTTGAAAGTAATCAATTTACAATGAAGATAATCTAAAATTAATCCACTAGTATAAAAATAGGCTTTGCTGATACCATTTTAGTGTCTGCAATATATTACGCTGACACTGAATTTCCATGTCATCATAACCCATACCAATATCACAATGACACTAGAAAATAATATCAGTGATTTTATGTCACTGTAGTACCAAAACTAGTTTGATTCTAGGACAGGGATATAACGATACTATGGCATCAAACAAATATTGATACAAGGGTATTACAAAGATAATGATACCATAGTATTAACAAGTTATTTAAAAAAATTTAAAAAAAGAAATAGAAATTTAAAATTGGTACTTGAATTGAAATATTCATTGAATTATTTGAAAATTTATTACATTGTGTAGAACTACATGAACATTGAAATATAAAAGCCAAAACACTGTGTCAAACTCGGAAGAGTAAGGAGTTTACAATAAAAACTAGTCTAAGAATCAACCATCACCAACTACAATCTTGTATTTATTTCTGTAATCATGCTTGATCCTGAAAACTTACTAAAGGAAAAAAAAATGTTAACAAAAAACTAAAAGGTTTTCTCAAAAACCAAATCTTAAAAGAGTGAAAACTCGCAAAACGAAGTTTGGATTCATCATCAACAAAAGCAACCCGTTTAGCTAGCTACCTGGGAGCTCACATTAGCTATCAAATTATTTATGCATAACCAAAGAATCAATACTTGTACTTCATTTAACTCTTTCTTTTTTCTTTTTCCTTTTTTGGAAAAGAATTCCAACTAAAGTAAAAAACTTTCATTAATTTCAATGTACTGTAAATAATCTAGTCCATGATTTAAATGATTAGTGCAACACCAAAATGCCATCAACTAATCTTGATGCCGAAGTAAAGAGTAACTTTAAGCATAAAGCATAGTCACAGAGTCATTTACATTAAAGCCAATACTTGGCAGCAAGCTAAGACACCACATACATGGAATATTATATGGATTTAATATGTTCATTATATTATTTATTCTCCATCAACATTAATTATATTTTCTAAAGAAAATTCACCAAAGGTCAATTTTTCAAAAATATTTGTTTTTGTGTTTGTTCTTGTTAGGGATTGTTCAATCAGAAAAAATATGCAAAAGCAAAGAATTAGGACTTTACAAGATCTTGTGATCTCATTCTACCATTGCCCAAAAACAAAAATGTGTTGAATAAACAAGCCAGCCCATATTATGCAAATATATTTTCCTGATTATCCAATACTCAACATAATGGCTTTGGTGTAGACTCATAATATGCAATAGATGTAATCTAACAAAAGAATAAAAGAAAACTAATTCGAAATTTAGGCAGTAATATTAGGGCCTGTTTGGTAGCGTTTTTGGGCCAGTGTTTTCATTTTCGTTTTCATAATACACATATAATATTCGTTTGGTGGATCATTTTCAAGAATCAGATTACAAAACAAAAAATTCAAATTCATTATTATAACTAGCAAACTGAAAACATGTTAAACATGTTCTCCACGGTTTACAAACCAAACCTAAAATTGAATTAAAAAACAAAAGCAGCATCGTGAGTTCGTGACCCTCCTCCTCTTTTCTCTTCACTGTCGCTCTCTCTTCCCCTCACGTTCTCCATCCAGTTGCAGCAAATCTGCACTCTCCCTCGCCTTATCTTCATCCAACATCTTTCTCTCTCCTTTTATTTCTCCCGATCCACTCTCTCTTGGTGTACCAGCTGCTGTAGCTACTTTGTCTCAGCCACTACCGCTGTTGTCTCCGCCGTAGGTGTCTTCTTTTTTTCGACT
Source organism: Atalantia buxifolia (assembly GCA_030444775.1). NCBI lineage: Eukaryota > Viridiplantae > Streptophyta > Magnoliopsida > Sapindales > Rutaceae > Atalantia > Atalantia buxifolia. The sequence goes on from CM059838.1 coordinate 5,483,048, forward strand.
CCGCCCGATTCTTTCTTGCTCCATCTCCACCCAGCCGCTGCTGCTCCGTCTCCACCCAGCCACTGCTGCTCCGTCTTCGCCCAGCCGCTGTCGGTCTGTCGGATCTGTCACTTGCCGGTATTTGCTTTGTTTAAGTAATTTTTTGAGAAATTCTTGGAGTGATTTTAATTGTTTTTAACAGCATGTAAAGATAATATCTGTCATTGCCATGATAGTGATTTGTTTTTTTTTTTCAATTTCTTTCATTAAGAGTTGAATATATCAAAATCTTTGGTTGTAAGTTGATATTAGAAAGAGAGATGATGTCTTTGATCCAATAATTTAGAATTTAATAAATTTTTTTCTATGTTTTTTAATATAATTTTTGAATTGCAATTCTGGGTTTCTGTATTTTAATCGTGTAGAAGCAAAAACGTTGAAGGTGCATTGTAATTTGTTTGAGTAATATCATGTTGTCGAAAGTTGAAGGTGGGAAGAAGATAGGCAGTGGTTCAAGTTAAGTGAAGTTGTTAGGTGAAATTGAAGCTATAAGCAAAGCTCTTTATCTAGAAAATAAAAGCACGAGTTCGAGTTCAAGTTCTATATCCAATTTGTTGCCTGTCACCGGGAAAAAAAAATTTTTTTAGAGAGAAAATGATTTAGGCAAATTGGGCTTTTGTTGTTAGAGGGAAATATAGATTTTTATTAGAGGGAAATATAGATTTATGAAGCGTTGCCCTGGATAGAATTTAGTTAAACAATATGTAATTTCAATTTATTGCTTTGGATCGAATTCAACTCAAAAATAAATTAATATTGGTTGTCTACACAAACATGCTGACATGCACATACACACCATGGTTTTTTGAGTAACATTCAGTTTTTAATCTATGACATGTTGCTGAAATTACTTTCATGATATGTTGAATATGATTAATATTTGATATGTGTTATTTTTTTTTAATTTTTCAAGATATGGATTCACATGATGTTGATGGTGAGGATAAGGCTGATTGGTCTAGCCGGATTGAAAATGCATTTATTCGTATAGTGCATGACCATGTAAAAAAGGGTGATTTACAAACATCAACCTTTACTAAGAAAATTTGGACCACTATAAGTGATGAATTATTTGAACAATCCCAAAAAAGATTCAATGTAGCAACTTAAGTCCAAGTTTAATAGGTTGCGCAAAAAACATCGAGAGTTTTCGACTTAATAGCTCATCTACCGGTTTGGTCGGATCCTATTTCAAATACGGTCACAAAGATCGGAAGTCTTTTTGGGCTGAATATATTAAGGTAAAACTGTATTCGCAGTTTATTAAATAGTTTTGTATAAAATTAAAGTATTATTTTTTAATTTTATACATTTATTTTTTTCCACAGAGAGTGCCTGGAGTGAAGCCATATCGTAAAAAAGGATTAGAGCACTACCAAATTTTAGGGGAGATATTCAACACCACCACAAATCTCGGCCATTTACGTTTTTCCTCTAGCCAAGTTCCATTGTCCTCGGATGAGGACCGTGAATTGGAAGAGAATTTTCTTGGTCATGGAGTTCATGTTGATATTGAGGATGACGATTCAATGGATCCTCTTTCTGAGCGTAGGATCGAAAAAAGGCCTCGTCGGTCAATTGCAACTTCAACTGAGCGTGGTAAAAAAAATAAGAGTGAGTTTGACAGCTACTTTAAAATTGCTAGTTCAGTGATGAATGCTAGAATGGAGATGGTTAAGTGCAAAAGTGCGGAGTCAACTTCTCAATGTGTTGAAAAGTGGTCTATTCAAGAGTGTATTGAAGTCAGAGAAATTGGGAGACATTGATGGAGATACATACAACAAATTGATGGATAAGCTAGTGCCCAAAGATTGAGTGGAGGAAAGCATTTCTGAGCATGCCTGAGCATAGGAAAAAATATTGGTTAACTAGTCTATAGTTTGTTCTTTAGGATGTAATGTGTTTAACTTGGATGTTATTGGTTGTGAACTATGTGCTTGTTTATTTTATAGTTTGGACTTTGTTGTACTTTTATTTGTCGAACTTTATGTTATTTTTATGAGTTGAAATGTATTTGTTGAACTTTATTTCATTTTATTTTTGTGAGTTGAACTTTTTATGTTTTTAGATCAATTATTATATACTTGCTATATTTATAATCTAGGATTTTCTTAATCGTGAGAAAAAAATGAACAACAAAGAACAATGAAGATGATGATATTGACATTTAATGATATTGAAGAAGAGGTTTTAGAGGCAGCCATTGCCATAAAAATTTATGAGAAACAACAATAAGCTATTAGAAGGCAATGCTATACAGGACAATTGTCTGGCATTGAATTTGTTCAAGAGTTGTTAAATGGTCATCCGGACAGAATGTATAACATGTTTCGAATGGATAAAGAAGTTTTTATTCGATTATGTTATACACTTGAACATTTACGGTTATTAGAGGATGATAGACATGTTTGTATCAAGGAGGCAGTAGCAATGTGCTTGTACATATTGTCCCATGGGGCTGTTGTGCGGGTTGTATCTGAGCGTTTTCAACGTTCAGTGGAAACCGTGTTTACACACTTTAAGCGTGTCTTAAAAGCATTTTGTCACTTGGCAAATCACATTATAAAACCGAAACCTCAAGGGGAAACGCCATCAGAGATTAGAAACAATCCAAATTTTTTTTCCATATTTTGAGGTAAGAAATTCAATACATGTTACTTCAATGTTAATGTGACATTAACATTTGATTAATAGATTATTAATTTTCACAGAAGTGTATTGGTGCAATTGATGGAACCCACATTGCTGCATGGTCACCAGCTAATAAACAGATATCATATCGGGATAGAAAGACTCAGGTGACTCAAAATATCATGTGTGCATGTTCTTTTGACATGATGTTTACATTTGTATATACGGGTTGGGAAGGTACGGCCAATGACTCAAGGGTGTTTATGGATGCCTTAAATAGACCAGAATCTGGGTTTCCACTTCCGGAAGAAGGTAAGAATACTGATAGATAGATATATATATGTGTGTGTGTGTGTGTGTGTGTCTCTTTGGTCTTTATTTTTTAATTATGTTTTATTGTTTATATATTTTAGGATATTACTACGTTGTGGATTCTGGATACATAAATATGAAGGGATTTTTGACACCATATAGAGGTGAGAGATATCATTTACGTGATTATAGAGGATCAGGTCGAGCACCTAGAGGTCCCCAAGAATTGTTTAATTATAGACATTCATCATTGCGTAATGTAATTGAGCGATGCTTTGGTGTTTTAAAAGCGCGATTTTCAATTTTAAGGGATATGCATAATTATAGTTTACGTAAGCAACGTCTAATTCAAATTGCATGTTGCGCTTTACATAATTTTATTCGACGAGAAAATGCAAGTGATAGGTTATTTGGGGACTTTGATGTACAAGATTTGGTTACCAACGAAGAAGAAGACACCAGTAGGCCACTTACTAATATTGATTTATCTCCAACAAGTGTCGCAGATGAATGCTATAAGAGATGGAATTGCAGCTTCTATGTGGCATGATTACATACATAATGCATAATGTCTATCATGTAATTTTTTTATAATTATTTTGTTTAAATCATGTGTTGTAATATATGTTAACGCAAATATTTCTTTAATATTGATTTTGATGATAACAAACTTGATGAAGATTGATTAATTCTTTAAAAGCTCAAAAAGTTTTCTTACTCTTTCAAATCATAAGTCTCATACCATAAAGGCTTTTATATTCTATGAAAAATATTTAATAAGTAATCGCATCAAATTGAAAAACCTTGAGTATTTTGAAAATGATCAATAATGGCTCGCCGACATTCCTCCATAACGGCTCGCCGACATTAAACAGAACTGAATTTTAGCTTTTGGACACTCACGGCGATCCGACATGTTGATAACGGCTCGCCGACCTGGAACAGAATTGTGAAATCAGATTCTGGAAGATAACGGCTCGCCGACATTGAAGATAACGGCTCGCCGACATCAAACAGAAATGAAGTTTAGCTTCTGGACACTAACGGCGATCCGACATGTTGATAACGGCTCGCCGACCTGGAACAGAATTGTGAAATCAGATTCTAGAAGATAACGGCTCGCCGACATTGAAGATAACGGCTCGCCGACCTGGAACAGAATTGTGAAATCAGATTCTGGAAGATAACGGCTCGCCGACATTGAAGATAACGGCTCGCCGACATCAAACAGAAATGAAGTTTAGCTTCTGGACACTAACGGCGATCCGACATCTCAATAACGGCGATCCGACATTTGGAAAATCCATTGACAGAAAAGTCAATATTAATTGGTCAAACTTTTTTGGTGTAAAAACAATACAACGTCAAACTTTTTTTAATTAATATTAATTATAAAAATTTATCATCATGTAATTTTTCTATAATAAATTTGTTTAAGTTATTTTGTTGTATTTGTGTATGTATTAGCTAAATAATTATTTTATGACTATAAATATAATGTCAATGTTTAATAAAAACTGTTTTTGAAAAAAGCATTACCAAACGCATATTCTCTGTTTTTATCATTTTCAACTGTGTCTACCAAACGCATATTACTGTTTTCAATTTTAAAATATAGGATACATAAAATAATACCAAACGCATATTTAAATTCAAAATACAGCAACTGCAAAACACCATTTTCATTTTCATTTTTATTCTCAAAAAATACAAATTCAAAAACAATACCAAACGGGCCCTTAGCTACCTCAACATCAGATGACCTTCAACTGCCCTTGCCATGTTTTCCGAGTATGATGGAATGAACACGTCACTTTCAATAGATACAATGTAGTCAAGTGTAGCCATTTGAGATGCACAACTGACAAATGGTTCCAACTCCTCAACAGATGCCAACTTTTCCTACAAAGAAAGCAGTCATAAACATAAATCAACATACTAACTATCAGCCAAAATATATAGAAGTTCAAAAACTAGGGCTATGAAAATTTTAACAAGATAAAAGTCATTTCATCCCTTTTGTTTATTGTAAGTAAGAAAGATAGAGTCAAGACGATTTGTTAATGATCAGAAGCAAATGGTGAAATTGAACACTACCGCAATGACTTCCACAATTAGCCAATAACTGAAGTTGATTGTAGAGAGGTCCTTCTACTATAATTGACATTACTTGCATGGTTATGAGACTCATGGGCTAAACTCTTCAGCACAAGATCATATGACTAACTGGATTATAATCTCAAGTGAGTTGCACATCATGTTTAATAGAGCACACATGAACATTCTACTGCATTTTTTGTTTAGAGGTTTCACAAGGTCATTGTCTGTTTTGGGTAATTTTTAAAATTCTCTCTTGAGGTTTGGGGCTGTTGCACGAAGATGCCAAGATCATTATATTCGTCAAAAAAAAAAAACCTATGTTTTGCTCCGTTTGGTAGCCATTTGGTTTATTGGGGGCATTATTGACATTTTATAAATTTATCAAAGACTTTGCAACTTCTGTTGCAAGTGCGTGCTAAGATCGTTATTTTTTAGAAAAAAAAAAACGACGTTTTTGCTCCGTTTTGTGGCTATTTTGATTGTTGGGGGCATTATTGACATTTCGTAAGATTATCAAAGACTTTGCAACTTTTGTTGCCTTGAGCATGGTGGCTTGTCAATTTAGTTACCATGCTTGACAGAGGTAAAAGTAAAACCCCAAACTTACAAAAGGAGTTTGGGTCTAAAAGGTGTTTGAAATAAATTTTTAATTTTTAAATAATGCTCTCAATTCTCCTCTTGCTCAAGCTCTTTCGAGAATTGAGAGCTTAGTGCAATATGAATTAGTAAGCTACGTTTTGTTTTCAATTTTTATTTCTGCAAATCTAATTTATTGTTTTTGCAAACCACTGTCTTTATCCTTCACAATGTAACCATAATGAGCTTTGTCATCCACCTATAGACACGAATTTTTATGTTTTAGAGGTGCACTTTTTGTAAACTCACTCTTAACTTTTTTTATTTAAGAAATGATAAATATTTATTTAATCCCTTACATTTTGATTTAAGTATTTATTTACTTCTTGTATTTACTACCCTTGTCATTTAATATATTACATTTTTACCTTTACTTTTTGTTTTCTTTTATAATAACACCCTTACAATAATATTTTTGGGATATTAATAAAAAAAATATTAATTTATCAAATTAACCTTAAAAGTAATATTAAAATTACTCAAACTTTTATATCATTGTTTTATTTTTAGGATTAATTTGATAAATTAATTTAATAAAATTTTAATTTTAAGATTATTCTAAGAATATTAAACATTGCTTTACTTATAAAAAAAAATTGCTTTTTGTTGGTTATAAATAAATATTGATAAGATTGTTACATAGGCAAAAAAATACTAGTTCTTTTATATTGATATTTATTGGTTAATTTTTTAATTTATTTTTTATAGATAAATTACTTAATGTATTCTTGTTGGAAGGGTATTAATGAAAAAGAAAAGAAAAAGTATAGGTAAAAACGTAATATATTTAACTACATGAGTGTTTTGCGTTATTATTTTAATATAATTGAGGATTAAACGGGCATTTAAATCAAGATGTACTGACTAAATGAACATTTATCCTTTAGGAAAATATAAATAATTTAAAGGGGATAAAATAATGATTTTGGTTACTTACAACATTGTAAATATTTAAAATTAAAAATGTCAAAAAAATGGATTTGTGATTTTCTCGCTAAGAATCTCAAATTTTTTTTTGTAGTTATGTCAGGCCTATAACCTATTACTAGGGGTAGTACTGTCTTTTTAAAGTTAACTATTTGTTAATAAAAGATTTAATTGAAGGAACTCATAAAAAAAAAAATTGAAGGTAGGAGAATTTAAAAAAAATATATCTTGGCCTGTTGGTTATCTACTTTTAACAGCCTCAAACCTTGGGGAGGTTTTCACAAATCACGCGTCATAATTTCACTTTTCAGTCCAGAACTTATATAAAAAGCTACAAAGTTAAAGGCTATATTCACAAATACAAAAAATATGTGGACCCACCAATAATTTCTCTTCTTCATATCATTCATGCGCAAGCGGCAGGGACACTGCTTTTCCGGCCAGATCGGCACGCACAGGCGATATGGTGGTGGCAAAATAAGTCTTCATTTTATCCAAATTAAGTAATTAAACCGGCCCCATTGAAATTAAACACAAAATAATTTTAGGCCATAAAATAAAACCAGTCATTTATAAATTAGAATTCTTATAAACAGGTAATCATATCATGGCCAGCAACAAAAACAATCCTGTAGATCTCAGCAACAGAATCACCTCGATGTCTCGGTATTACCCTCTTAGTTCGGCAAATTTGTGTTGATAACATGTTGTAAATGTATATAAGATTGAACATAAAAGAGAATGGTACGGTTTTAAAATTTTTTCAGATTTTTTTATATTTAAAAATTTTAAATTAGAATTTAAATCATATTTTCTTATCTCTACTTTTATGTGAAAGATCTATATATTTATAATATCAAATAGTGTGGGACTAATTATCAATTTACATAATTTTTTCTTTTAATTTTTTAGAAATTCACTAGCGGTGCCCCCCCCCCCTCCCCCGAAAAAAAAAAAACCAACCAAACCTACTTGGTTTAAAACTAAGTTTGAATGTCAAATTTTTTTTTTTTTATGATTTTGGTTTTTTTATTCAAAATTCAACCAAATTAAACTACATTCAAACTGATTGGTTTTAAACTTTTGAAATCAAACTAAAATTGAATTCGAATTACACCAAATGAGTTTAGTTCAATTCAATAATATCAACTTTTTTCACTTTTTTTTTGTTACTTAGGTTCTTTGAGCATCATTAATCATTAAAGTTGGTAAAGTAACGATAATTTAACTATTTTATCCTTACAACATAAAGTGCTCAAACTATTAAAAAAAAGTCTATTTTTGTACCATAATATTTCAATTATTTAGTTTACAACCTATATAATTTAATGCTTCTGAATAAATCCTATGATGTTCAACAATATATTTCATGAGATATCACCACTGGAAATAAATATTTTTTAGTTCAATTATGTATTTATAATAACATTTGTAAAGTAAAATTAATAACATTAGGGGTAATGTAATTTTATTCATTTACTGGCATATTGATAACAAGGACCCACTGTAATGGGTCTTCCTATATTACACTAATTGCTAGTAGGACAGAACTATCTTGCCTCCGTCATACCAAACACGCAATTTTGACATTTTCTTTAATAGTCCTCATTGTTTTTGATAAATAATAAAAACTATAAATTTTAAAAATTTTACACAATAAGTCGTAATTAAAATATAATAATTTTAGAATTCTAAAAAAATTATTTGACATTTTTTTAGCTGTCTCTATTGTTTTCTGTAATATTAAAGACTATACATTTCAATAATTTTACATAATAAACCCCAATTAAAATATGAAAATTTTAAAATTCTAAAAAATTATTCTCTCTCGGTTTTCTTCTCAATCATTTTGTTTTGCTTTGATCTTAATTTATTCATTTATGCAACATATTGTTCTTCTAAAATATCAAAAAATAGAGAGTCTTCTAACCACATAATTAGATTAATTTCTTGAACACAAAATCTCATAAAAATGATGCTTGAATTCTCTTTAAAGATATCTATTGTGTTTATTTTTATTTTTTATACTACTATAATAAGAAAAGAACTATACCTTGCTCTCTATAACAAAATCTATGCGGTTAAAGATGGTGACATAGGTTTATTTTACTAAAATTTAATTCCAATATAATGTTTGGCATGAATAAGTAAATTAAGAATAATACAGTTTGTGCCAACCAAATTATCATATGATAATTAATTTTTTGCCCTAAGGGGACCCTTTGAATAAATTTTTTAGACTAAATTTATATCTTATGCTAACAATTATAAGGTTATTTAATGTTGAGCAAATTTATAGAAATAAAAGTTAAGTTTCATTTATTTAATTAAAATAATCATTTATCCTTATAAGTAACACTATCTTAAATGGTAAAACATTAAATGGGTATTTTATTTAAAAAAATTATACTAAAAAATGGGTTTTTTGTAATTGATATTTTAAATAAATGGGTGTGAGGAGTATTTTAGCAAGTTAAAATAATCCATCCATATTTTTGTATATCTAAATATATTCACTTATTAAATTACCCTTAACTCATATAAAGATGATAAAATATTTTGATGGACTTATATGTCAAAATCTTAAAATTTAATTTTTTTCTTAATTTTTTATGAAACAGAAGGGGCTGCAGCGTTAATAACTAAGTAATTGCATCCTTGTCGTTGGAATAGCTTTTGCAACTCTTGATTTGAATCTAATGGTTTGATCACAAAAAGATAAAAAATGGGGTGTCAAATCACGGTTGCAAGTTAGTTGGACCATTGGTAGTAACAAATTAACCCATAAACTCGTGGCATATGGCCCACAGGGGCAAATAAATATACTTGATAGAGGGTTACGATCTAGTATCGGGGTTTGGAATATTCAAAGGGATGGGGATATTTCCACCCCACTATTTTTGTAAATCTACTCCACTTTTAGAAAATAATTACAACGAGTTCACAATATTTTTAAAAGATATAAATTAATAAAAATTTTGTATAATTAATCAATTAAATTCTTCTATTAATTTTTTTCTTAGGTTCTTTGACCATCTTTGATCATAAATTTTAATATAAATTTTATTTTACTATTTTATTATTATAATATAAAAAGATAAAATTACTCTCATAAACCCGAGTTATTGTATGTAATTATTGTATCTAATAATTCAAGTGTATAATTTTGTGACTTATAATATAATATTTTTAAATGAAATCTAATTATTATTTCACTACCCTTAAGTGTAAATGACATGTGCCATAAAGACACTATGTTAATTTAATTAAAAAATAATAATCATATTAATAAAGTAGTATTGGACACAATGAGTTTGATATAAATTAGAAAAATATTGAAGTTAAAGTAAATTCTTAATAATTTTACTTTATAAGGGTGAAAATGAAATAGTCAATTTAAACTTACGTCAAATCAATCTTTGTAATCAAAATCAATCTTTGTAATCAAATATCCTTAAAAAATCTAAGTCACAAAAAAGTGAATTAAGATAGATTTGATTAATTGATTCTCCAAAGTTCTTCATTTGAAAATTTTAAAAATAATGTGTAATTTTAATAATTATGTTTTGAAAATGGGGTGGATTTATAAAAAATGTGGGGTGGAAATATCATCACTCTTTTCAAAGTCTTAGAACAACAAAGACTAAACTAAGTGAATTTGCAATTGAAGGACGAAGTGAGCTTGATTTCATCATTAATTTAAGGGGAAAAAAAGCTAGATTTCATCATGTATGTAAATTTACAATTTTCAAATCTATACAAAAAATTTAATTACTTCATCCACTATTCTGATCAACAAGTATCTTCTACCTAATAAAGACTTATTTTAAAGACTGATCCATATTATAATTCTTAAAACTCTTAATTTTTTTCTATTTTAAGAACAGATCTACATAGACTAGTGTTTAGTCTTACAGTATGTCATAATTATTTAGTTTTTATTTAATTACTAACTCATTACGATCAATCACTTCTAATTCTAATCAAAGCAATTACGTTATAATTTCTTTGATAATATATTGGGAGGTTTGTTTGTTCATTAAAAGGGGCGGGCGTTCCGGTTAAAGGCATGCAAACGGCAGAAAGTAAGCACACTGGACTAGGCCACTAGGTGCAGCAGGCCAGCACGAAAACTGGATCACAAAACAATTTCACAAAGACAAAACTAAGCCCCAAACCCAATCAGCTAATCCCCAACCCAAATTCAAACCCCAACAGCTGTCGATCATCCTCCACGCTATACCGCGTCTCGTTGTCTTGGCCCATGACTTGGATCCCCAAATTTCTAAATTCACAAAACAAAACAAAACAAACCCTAACAGCCGCATCCTCTCTCATCCGGTTATCCTTCTCGGTTTGGCAGTTCCTCTACGCCGCTCCGCGTTAGCTTAACTCATCGTTGCAGCCAACAGCTTCAGCTCACGACTCTCTTTGTAATATTATAGTTGTTGCCCAAGAATGACTATGACGTACAGCTAATCGGCTAATCCTATTCCCAATTAAAACTCCAAATTCTAGTTTCGACGATTTTGTTGTAGACATTCCCTTACTGCCACAAATCCAAAATAGCAGTAAAACAGGAGTTTAGTTTGTTGGGTTTGTGTGTTAATGATTTGCAGCAAAGGAATTGAAGAGCAAAGAGCATGTGATTGAGAGGAGAGCAGTAAATTATAATTGATCGGTATAAACCGAAACCCCATTTATAAACCCAAACCGTTTTGTAATCCAAACTGCATTGCAACCTGAAATTAACAACCCGAAATTGAAAGTCAAGCCGAATTGAACCGAAATTGAACCCGAGGGATCTGAACTAAAATAATTTTCTGACCCATTTGGGTTGAATTGTTAAATCCGAATGGATTGCAAACTGGACCAAAGACTGAGAAAACCGACCAAAAACCTTAATGCCCACCCCTTGTTAATGCGTTATGAAATTTTTTTCTCTTGCTTTATATATTAGTGCAACCTTCAATCAAATCCAACATTTTGCATGTTTATATTTGTTTTACATGCTCTTTCATCGAATAAATAATTGAAAAAAAATGATAAACACTATGATGTTGGGATTTGAAAGAAGAATTAAAAAAAAAAAAGTGTATAGGAATGAATTTAAGGATAGGTCTATTTGCACCATAATTTTAAATTTATTCAAACTTCTGTCTTTGTAATATGTATCAATCATCTACCAAAATATTAATACAGTTATAATATTTAACAGAATCCAAGTAAATGATAATTTTACCGTAAATTCAAGGGCATTTTTAATTTGGCACCAAAAATAATAAAATAAATTAAAAAAGAAAATAAAAATAAAATACCAAAACCAGACAAAGCCAACAAACTCTTTGCTTAATAAATAAATAAATAAATAATTCCACCAACGATATTGATCCTAACCATATGAGGTCTGGATACGACAAGATTATTCCCTTAGGTACTTGTTTAGTGATAACTTTCAAAATTTAGTATTTGAGATTATAATGTATTTATAACTTCCTTGATTTTATGTGGTATTTCATCTTACGTTTATGTCAGTATATGATTTATAATTAAATGAGTTTATTTAAGTTTTCTTATGGTATTTTGGTAAATTTATTTACTAAAATGATATAATTATTTTGAAGTAAGTTTATTTTCAAAAATTACTATCTACTCATTGACCTTACTGAGTTTTAAGCTCATCCCGTTTTATTATATTTTTCCTCCTCTAAAAGGAGGTTGCAGGTACACCAAATCGAACCAGCGACTGCAGATATTTTGAATTTTGGCCACGTGATGGTGTTAGAAAATATAGATGATTTTTGTTAGGACATCCTGATAATCTCATTTTTTGGGATTGTATAATTTTATTGTATTATTATTTTAAGATTAAGAATAAACCAATGTATGTTAATATTAGTTATGATATAATAATTTGATACCCTGGAGATATCTAGGGTAAAACTCAGTATTTTAGTTGAGGATGTTGATCATTGGAGTTGGTTGTACATTGAATTATTTTAGGAGTGCATGTTTTACATATTGTAGGCTGCGAGTTTTATATTTATAAATGAGACTTTGCCGAATTTCCGGTAGAATTCTTATTAATTTGATTAATATCAATCTAATTTTGATGAGAATAGATAGACTCGTCTTGGGAATTCAAGATGGATCATTTCACTTTATTTGAAAAACTATACCAAACAAAGTTTAAGTCACATTGCAAGAGTTATGTCTAAAGCAAAATAAACCATGTTACAGAAGGTCATGGGAAATTTATAAAATTAACCCAAAACTTTTGTCATTTTCAGAATTAGCCCTCCAAATTTGTTTATATCAACATTAGCCAAACAACATCCAAAGTGGCGAAAATACCCCTCTCATTCACCAAGCTTCCTCTCTCTTTAATGAACGATTCTCCCCCAAGTTCACTCATCGCCGGCGACTTTCTGGAGTCCATTCTCGGCAACCAACGTCACCAAATTCTCGGTCAAGATATGAAATCAACGGTTAGTTCAAAAACCATAGATTTTATTGCGTGTTCTATTGTCTTTCTTCTTTTATGTTGTTATTTTTTTTATTGTGTTGGTGATGGTGAAGGAAGATTAAATAATTTGTGATGTTGGTGGCTTGGGTGAAGTTGTTGGTGTGGGTGATGACCAAATTCGTAGGGGTGTGGGGTGCCGGCCATGGCTAGGCATCGCACCTAATCAGGTGCGATAGGCAATTGCCTGTTGCACTGTCGCACCAACATACAATACCATCGAAACTCTTGTTGCACCATAACAACTCAACATACGCCTCTTAACACTTTGGTGATGCAAAAACAAAGTATAAATAATTTAAGAAACATTTTATCAAACACCTAATGTGCAATACTTCTACAAAAGTAATTTTTTTTCAATTAGCTTACCTAGGTTTTGGACTCTAATTCACTTTGTTAAAATCATGTCGGATTGGTGTTGGATTCAGTTGTATTTTATCAGACTTCACTTTTACCGTTGCCTTCATTGGTCGCCGTTGTCGTTTATTGTTGCCGGTGATGATTCAAGAGGGAAAAGATATGTTCGGTTTGATATAGGGGAGAGAAGTGTTGGGAAAGGGACTACCACAAGCAGTCGCAAATTAAACGGAAATAAACTCTTTCCTTCTTTGTGTGATTAAAATAAGATGTGCACCACAAATACATAGGCAGAAAAATAAACCAATAAATCTAAAGCAAAAACCAAACCACAAGAGACACATATTTTTACGTGGGAAATTCGAAGAAGGAAAAATCACGGGACAGTAGTCCGATATAATCTTCCACTATATTTATGGGATTACAACATAAATTCTTTTCTAGATAATACTAGAGGCCACCAACATCAAGAATCTCACTATTCTTGGCTTACAGTAACAACCTAATAACTATCTCTCCAATAAATGGGTATCTCAAATAATAGCCAAAGAGAGGATGAAATAAAAACAACACCAGTGGGATTATAGAGGGCGATGCCAGTAACTTATCCTTAAAATTTAGGTGAAAACAGAGTTAATTTCATTTTCCGATCACCCAATTAAAGATTGAAATTACTATTTCCTTCTACTGGCTTTTCTTTCTCTCTTGCTGCTTTTCTTCCACCAAAAGTTGCTGCCGCTATTTTTCATGCACAATTCCATTAGAGTAGTGCTTGCTTTTATAGCCCAATTACATGGCGAATTTCATCCAAGTCCAAGGTTCATTAATAATTAGAAACTAAGCAAAATTATTTAGACTTTGGGCTTTTAGGCCCCCAAATGAGATGGACCCAACAAATTTCCCCCTCCAAATCATGTGGGGGGCACCACCAAGCCTGCTCTCTGCATACAACTTTTCAGCTTCTCCTTGGGCAATGACTTTGTCATCATATCTGACCTATTCTTCGTTGTGTGTATTTTCTCAGCCTGCAACTGATTTTTCTCAAGCACGTCTCATATCCAATGATACCTCACATCAATATGCTTGGATTTTGAATGGTATGTTGAATTCTTTGCCAAATGAATGGCATTCTGACTGTCGTAGTACACAATAAAGTTATCTTGCTTCACACCCAACTCTTATAGGAAAATCTTCGTCTACAAGGTTTCGTTGCAACCTTCAGTAATTGCAATATACTTTGCTTCTGTGATAGACAAAGCAACACACTACTGAAGTCTGGACTGTTATGAGATTGCTCCCCCTGCAAAGGTGAGCAAATATCCTGATAGAGATTTTCTCGAGTCAACATCTTTTGTCATATCTGCATCCGTGTACACTTGTAATACAGGTTTGTCACCACCAAAACATAAACATGCCTTGGAAGTGCCTTCGAGATATCTGAGAATTCACTTTACTACTGTCCAGTGTTCTTTACCCAGATTGGAGAGAAACTGACTAACTACACCAACTGCATGAGCAATATCTGCTCTTGTACAAACTATGGAGTACATCAAACTGCCAACTGTCGAAGCATAAGGAGCTCCTCTTATCTCTTACTTCTCTTTCTCACTTGTAGGACAATGCTCAAAACTAAGCTTGAAATGCCCTACAAGTGGAGAACAAAATAATTTTGCCTTGCCCATGTTAAATCTTTCAAGAACTCTTTTAACATATGCTTCTTGAGATAACCATAACTTCCCAGCTTTTCTATCGCGTGAAATCTTCATGCCAAGAATCTGGTTCGCCGGTCCCAAATCCTTCATTGCAAAAGACTTACTAAGCTCTCTCTTCAGATTGTCAATCTTATTAGCATTTTGGCCAGCAATCAACATATCATCCATATAAAGTAAAAGAATGATAAAATCATTATCACCAAACTTCTTCAAAAAAATACAATGATCGCACAGAGCCTTGTTGAAACCATGATTCTTCATGAAAGAATCAAATTTCTTGTGCCACTGTCTTGGTGCCTTTTCAGCCCATACAAACTTTTCTTCAACTTGCACACAAGTTCTTCTTTACCTTTGATACTGAATCCTTCAGGTTGCTCCATGTATATCTCCTCCTTTAAGTCACCGTGTAAGAAAGCTGTCTTTATATCAAACTGTGCAATCTCTAAGTTCAAGCTAGCTGTTAATCTCATAACAAATCAGATAGAAGACACCTTCACCATAGGAGAAAATATTTCTTCAAAATCAACACCTTTCTTTTCATCGAAACCCTTCACAACCAATCTAGCCTTATACCGCTGTTGTGAGTTATTTTCAGTCTTCAACCTGTAAACCCACTTGTCTTTCAATACCCTTTTTCCCTTAGTCAGTTTCACTAAGTCATAAGTGTGGTTCTCATTTAAGAATTTCATATCCTCTTGCTGAAATTCTATTTATGTAACCCAAGAAAGGGGATGAATTGAGATTTTAAAAATTATTCAATTTTAAAGCAAAACTCGATGCAAATCTAAAAAAAATTTAAGGCAATAATAAATAAATCAATCACAATATAAAAAGATAAAGGAAGAGAGATTCAAACACGGGATTTTTACGTGGTTCGGCCAACCTCGTCTACGTCCACGCCTCTAAGCTTTCAAGGCTTGAGGATTCCACTAAGCAAGCCTCCAAGGCTTCAAATGCTTAAAATTGACTTACAAGGTGTCAATAAACCTTTACAACAAGAGATTATCCTCAATCTCTTAACCCAAGTGTATCCCAACACTTACAATCACTCAAACCAAAAGATTACAAATTGTTTCTCTCTCATACAATATTTAAGATTACAAATTAATGCCCAATGTGTGAATAAATAAAAAATGAATTGTGTTTCAAGCTCTTTAAAGATTGTATTTTCGAGTATAAGCTCAATAATAATATTGTGATCAGCCTATGTATGAATTTGAATGAGCTTATTTATAGTTGGAGTTGAAAACCAGCTGTTACGGACTGTCTGCCCGAAAATGATTCGCCGTTAACCGTTAACGGTTAATCGTTTATTCTGAAAAATGTTGCCGTTGGGCCAATTTTCAAATAAACAGTTTGCCGTTTAGGCTTACTCTTTCGTCGTTAGATTCCAGAGACCTGCAAGATAAACTTCAGCTATCCGTTTCCATTAAACGGTTAAGGATTAACAAGAAATGACATTCTGGAATTTATCGATTAGCCGTTTGTCATTAACGGTTCGCCATTTATTTCCAGTAACCTGCAAAATATATTAACCTTATTCCGTTTTTCTTAACCGGTTAAGGCTTAAGTAATTTGTTACTATCTGGATTTAATCGGTTAACCGTTTCAAAATAAACGGTGACCTATTTATTTTCAGAATCACGGTTTTAGCTAAAAATTACAGGAAATCATTTTTCAATTGAAGTTTAACAGATATCCATCTTTCATAAACATAATTTAGAAGGATTAGAAAGATTATAAGGCTTTCTTTTATTTATGAATAGCTCCAACAATTTCAATCAAAACCATTTAAAGTTTATTATCATAAAAAACGATATTGTGAACATATTCATGTTAACATTCTCCTCATTTCTGATGATGACAAACTTCTTATAAAATTATGCATATTATACTCCCCCTTAATATATGCTCCCCCTTAATGTATGGTCAATTTAAAAATAATGTCTAATGAATAGATTTTAGCTCAATGAAGTATTTAAAAACAAAATTTATTTCTAAAGTAAGTCTCCCCTTTTATAACAATTTATAAACAAGTTAAGTTATACAAGAGCATTAAGCAATAATCTCTCCCCCTTCATCATCAAAAAGAAAAGAAAGAAACGGAAAACATAAAGCATAGTTTTGAGAAAGAAATTACCCTGATTAAGCGAGCAAAATATTTTGGCTGAGGTTCCCTATAAAATGAAGCAAATCCTCAAATACAAAATAAGATCAAAGCACTTCCAAATATGTTAAACAAGTCTCTATATTCTAACAACTCCAACATCCAACATATAAACATCCAACATCAAGAATAGCACAAAAAAAAAAAAATATTAATCAATCCATCATCAAAATCATAGAAAAGTAGTAGAATATATCAAAACAGAATATGGAGAGCAACACACAAATAAACATAAAATAAAATGTATGTGCGAATATGAGAGTCAGAAACTAAGGAGGAGGCTAGGAGGAGGTGCTGCCAGGGTTATATCCGAAATATCCAAGAATGCGGCGTTGTGCAGCAATGATCTTATAGTGCTGATCGATAGTCTGCTCTTGAAAAGTCTGAAACTGAGAGTGGAGCTGCTGCTGGTCATGAGAAAGAGTGTCCAATTTGTCTAGGATCAGTTGCTACCTCTCTGAAATCCTACGAACATCATTAGCCAACTACTGCAAAGTATCCGAAACTGGGGGCTGAACAAAAGCTGAAGGCTACTTGGGAACAAAAGATGGCTTAGGAGCGGAAGGCTGTACGGGAGCTGGAGGTGGCACAGAAGTGGATGGAATATCAGCATCCATCTCATGCTCCTCTGTATCAGAATCAACAAGAGGCTGGGGAGCAAAGCGGTGACGAGAAGGTGGAGGATGAGCTCGAAGCCTAAAATCACGAAGCTGATCGGGAGGATAAACATCGTTGAACATCTGATCATCCTCTGGAGCAATTAAGGTATCCCGGTTTTTTGAGTTTTGGTCTTGACCCATTGGCCATTCTTTCGAGAAAAACCAATATTGTTCATGGCTTTCGGACCAATCCGCTTGGACTCCGTATACACTGCATCCCGAAGAGGCACTTGAAAGTGCTGCAGTAGCTTAGAGATAATACTACCATAGGGAAGCAAGTCGTGGTTAACCGCAGGAGTACTCAACATGTGTCGCACAATAATGTACCCGAGGTTAATAGGTTGCCCTTTAATAAGACTGTCTAACAACCCAACATCCAACCATGTGACCTTATCCGAATGACCCTTCTTAGGTGTAATGATACGCTATAAAATAGTATGAAGGATGCGAACTTAGAGAGGTAACAATTGAGACCAAAAAGGTAAATTACAGATGTCATTACTGAGGTCTCTACGACAACAAATATTTCGAACACCATGATGATGAGAAAAGCTACTAAATGACAAAGCTTTCTGGGAAGTGTAATCATTTCCCCATCATCTAAAATTCCTAAAAGATTGTTTAAAAACACAACATCAAATTCAATGGGCACACCGCCAACTTGAGTAACTATGCTATCTACCCGAGTTTTAAAGATTTCCATGTTTGAATAGAAAAGTCGAACTAGATTAGGATAAACCTTGTAGTCAAAATCTATCGTGGACTCCCAAGGACGAAGCATATCCCTAACACTTCTACCACATACAATTAATTCTTTGAAATCTTCTATATCAACATAGAAAGAATCTAATACCTTTCGACCCATAAAGTGGTCCTTGAAGCGCTTGCGCAATATTACTATGGGTAGATGAAGTCTTTCAAATTCAGAGCTCTCCCGTGGTTGAATAGGGTTGCTAGAGGGAGGTTGTTTCCTCCTCCAAGTGGAACGAGTTGAGTTTACCATGGTGATGATTGGAGACAGTGATGAATGTTGAGGAAAGTAGATTTAGAAGAAAAGGAACCGACGATTGGTTTAAGAGTGAGTAGAGGATGTGATTTTAAGGCTCAAATTGGTTGAAGAAGGGCAAAAATTTAGTGAAAATGAAGGAAATCTGTTCGGCTGCCCTTAGGGTTTTGATTTGGGATTTTTCAATTTCAGGCTTGATTCTAACATTTGAATCGGTGGAAATGATCTAAAGATGATGGGAAATGATTTTATTGGTGTGATTTGGCAAGAAAGTGAAGAAAAATGGAGATTCGAGGATAGAGAAAGCTTCGGCTTCGCGTTAATGGCTGAAACGGTGAGGGGGCAAGTAAAGAAGAGGAAGAACCCTTGGAACATTTTTTATATCGCACAAAAGCAGTGAGCCATTTTCTATAAACGGTGAGGGAGTAACTTCCAGAGAGCACTTAATGAAAAATGGTGAAAGGTTAGTAATTAACGGTGAAGGGGTAAATTCCAGTGAGCTTTCTTTTTTTTTTTAAACGGTTTATCGTTTGCGGAAAACGGTAAGGGAGTAAGGTTTAAAGCATCAAAGCCTATTTTTTGGAATTAAACAGTACACCATTTATTTAGAAACGGTTAACCATTTATTTCATCTATAATTTCGCATATTTGATTTAATTTTTGGCAAACAATTAATACATTCTAAGATCATTTAGTTGATCCAAAAATGTTTTATAAGCCATTTTAATACATGATTTATAAACTTATATGAATTCAAACAATCAATTCATATAAACATTCAAGAGTTAATAAGGCAAACACATCACTTGTATATCATGCTTAAGCATTCCAGAGATATTAAATCATCAAATCATCAATCAGTCAAACAATTCAGTAGACTTAATGACATGAATAGAAATGTTAATGCGAAAATTTCATCATCCTAAGTTCGTGCCGGATTTTTAAAAATTGTTCTTCCCCAAGAGGTTTGGTAAAAATATCGGTAAGTTATTTTTTCGTAGAAATAAACTCTAATGCAATATCTCCCTTTTGCACATGATCTCTCAAGAAATGATGTCTTATTTCTATATGCTTGGTTCTAGAGTGTTGAATGGGATTTTTGGAAAGATTTATAGCACTAGCTAGTATTATCACACTTAATAGGAATTTGTTCAAGGTTAATGCCATAGTCTCTAAGTGTTTGTTTCATCCAAAGTGCTTGTGCACAATAACTTCCTGCAACTATATATTCAGCCTCAGTAGTTGAAAGTGCAACAGAATTTTGTTTCTTGCTAAACCATGAAACAAGTGAGTGACCTAGAATATGACAAGTTCCACTAGTACTTTTCCTATCAACTTTATAATTGGCAAAATCCGCATCCGAATAGCATGTTAAATCTATATGAGTTCCTCTAGAAAACCAAAGGTCGAGATCTATGGTTCCACTTAAATAACAGAAAATTTGTTTTACAGCAAGTAAATGGGATTCCTTGGGACATTATTGAAATCTTGCACACAAACATACACTAAACATGATATCGGGTCTACTTGCAGTTAAATATAATAAAGATCCGATCATACCTCGATACATTTTGATATCCACTTCTTTGCCTTTTTCATCTTTGTCAAGCTTGGTTGTTGTGTTCATTGGAGTATTTTTGGTCTTTGAGTCATCCATGTCGAATCGCTTAAGTAGATCTTTCACATACTTGGCTTGATTTATGAAAATTCCTTCCTATTTTATATTATTTGTAGCCCAAGGAAATACTTCGACTCTCCCATCATACTCATTTCAAATTCATTACTCATACAAGATGAAAATTCTTTACACAGCAATTCATTAGTAGAACCAAAAATAATATCATCAACATAAATTTGAACAACAAGTATATCTTTGTTCTTATGCTTAACAAAAAGAGTAGTATCCGCTTTACCCATTGAAAAATCATTATCTAACAAGAAATTTTTAAGCCTATCATACCATGCTCTAAGTGCTTGTTTTAATCCATACAAAGTTTTAAACAACTTATAGACATGATTTGGATATTTTTCATTTTCAAAACCAGTGGGTTGTTTCACATACACTTCTTCTATAATATAACCATTTAAGAAGGCACTCTTCACATCCATTTGAAATAAAATAAAGTCTTTATGACATGCAAATGCCAACAACATCTTAATTGATTCTAGTCTGGCTACGAGTGCAAATGTTTCATCAAAATCAATTCCTTCTTCTTGGTTGTATCCTTGAGCTACTAATCTAGCTTTATTCCTTACAACCACACCAGATTCATTCATCTTATTTTTAAATACCCATTTAGTACCTATGACAGATTGATGTTCCAGTTTAGGAACTAATTTCCACACATTATTTCTCTCAAATTGATTTAACTCCTCTCCTCTTGCATTGCCATAATTGAAGATTCATCATTTTCAGTATCCGCAAAGGATTTTGGTTTAATTTGAGAAATAAATACAGCATGCTCACACGCATTTCTAAATGATGATCTAGTAGTTATGCCATATAAGGGATCTCCTAAAATTGCATCTTTAGGGTGAGAAGAAACATACCTCCACTCCTTGGGGAGTGTTTGAGAAGTACCTTCATGTTGCTCCATATTTGTATGTTCTTCTTGTCCATCCTCTTGATTTCTTTGTGGTGCATTCTCTTGTTTATCCTTTGATAATTCTTCTTGTAGCTCTCCATCTGCATCATCATAAACAACTCCTTTCTCCATAGAGGAGGGGTTAGATTTATCATATGTAACATGCACAAACTCTTCCACAACCAAAGTTATTTTATTATACACTCTATAAGCTTTACTAGTATTTGAATATCCAAGAAAAATACCAACATCAGATTTTGGATCAAATTTACCTAGATTATCTTTTGTGTTCAAAACAAAAGATTTGCATCTAAAAACTTTGAAATAACCAATGTTGGGTTTTCAATCTTTCCAAAGCTCATATGGAGTTTTATTAAGATTAAGTCTAATCAACAGCCGATTTAAAACGTAACATGCGGTGTTAACGGCTTCGGCCTAAAAATATTTTCGTAAATTATTCTCATTTAATATATTCTTAGCCATTTCTTGAATAGACCTATTCTTTCTCTCAACAACTCCATTTTGTTGTGGAGTCCTAGGTGATGAAAATTGATGCCCAATGCCAAAATCATTACAAAGATTTTTAAATGCATGATTTTCAAATTCTCCACCATGATCACTTCGAATACAAGTAATAGAATAACTTTTTTCATTTTGAATCTTTTTACAGAAAATTCTAAATGCATCAAAGGCATCATCTTTATTAGTCAAGAACAATACGCATGAGTATCTAGAATAAACATCTACAATCACAAATGCATAATATTTGCTATTTAAACTAGCATGCCTTGAAGGTCCAAATAGATTTATGTGAAGAAGTTGAAGTGGTTTTGAAGTGAAAATATGATTTTTGTTTTTGAAATATGTTTTGTTTTGTTTTCCAAATTGACAAGCTTCACAAATTCTATCCTTTTGAAAATTAATTTTTGAAAGACCTTTGACTAAATTATTTTTCGAAATTTTTGAAATCAAATCCATGCTTGCATGTCCTAGTCTTCTATGCCACAACCAACTATCACATGTAATGCCGAAAAATATTTATCATGAGTAGATACACATTCTATGTCATTGATATAAACATGACCACATCTATTAAATAAAATCTTACCATCACATGAATTCTCAATAATGCAACTAGATTTATCAAAAACAACTTTATAACCTTTGTCACATAATTGACTAATACTAATCAAGTTGTGTTTCAAATTCTCAACCAAACATACATTCTCAATTAAAGTTGAGAAAACTTTACCAACATTACCAATTCCAAGAATTTTTCCTTTTGAGTTGTCTCCAAAAGATACATCTTCACCATTTTCAATTTTGGTGAAGCTTGAGAACCGTGCATAGTTTTCGGTCATGTGCCTTGAACAACCACTGTCCAAGTACCATTTCTTTTTCTTTTTCTTCAAGCCCTGTAGAGAAAAACTCAAGTCTTAGGTACCCAAAGCTTTTTGGATCCTTGAGTGTTAGTAATGGTTCCTTTTGGAACCCAAATGCATCAAGGGGTAAAGTATTTAAATTTTTGGCCTATTCAATAGCAGTTCTCTTAGGTCTCCATTCTTTTAGAAGTGACCTAATGATTTTCTTTACTTTCTCACTATTTGAGAAAGATTTTCCCAAAACTCCTAAGGTGTTCACTATATCCGTAAATCTAGTATACATAGAGTACACACTCTCATTTTGTTCCATTTACAACAATTCATATTGTCAAGTGTATCTACTAATTTTATACTCTCTCAGTTGATTAGTCCTTTTATAGACAACTTCTAGTTTGTGCCAAATTTCATTTGCACTTTCACAACTAGACACTCTATGAAATTCTTTCTTATCTAGTGCACAAAACAAGGCATTCATAGCTTTGGAATTTAGAGAAGCTTTTCTCTTTTCCAATTCATTCTATTCCCGTGAAGGTTTTAGAATATCTTCCCCGACTTCATTTTTAGTCACGGGCATAAAAGGACCATCACATACAACTTCCCAAATTTCATAATCTAGTGCTTGTAAATAAATTCTCATCCTAGTTTTCTAATACAGATAATCATTTCTGTCAAAAAATGATGGTCTAGTTGTGGATTGTCCTTGAATCATTTTGGGTTGTCATGGATCTTTTACTCTAGACGGTTAAGTCCTAACAAGAGAACCAAGCTCTGATACCAAGTGAAATTCTAGTTATGCAACCCAAGAGGGAGGTGAATTGGGATTCTAAAAATTATTCAATTCTAAAGCAAAACTCGATGCAAATCTAAAACAAATTTAAGGCAATAAAAAATAAATCAATCACAATATAAAAAGATAAAAGAAGAGAGATTCAAACACGGGGATTTTGATGTGGTTCGGCCAACCTCGCCTATGTCCATGCCTCCAAGCTTTCCGGGCTTGAGGTTTCCACTAAGCAAGCCTCTAAGGCTTCAAATGCTTACAATTGACTTCCAAGGTGTCAATAAACCTTTACAACAAGAGATTATCCCCAATCTCTTAACCTAAGTGTATCCTAACACTTACAATCACTCAAAACAAAAGATTACAAATTGTTTCTCTCTCACACAATATTTAAGATTACAAATCAATGCCCAATGTGTGAATAGATGAAAAATAAATTGTGTTTCAAACTCTTTGAAGATTGTATTTTCAAGTCTAAGCTCAATAATAATGTTGTGATCAGCCTATGTTTGAATTTGAATAAGTGTATTTGTAGTTGGAGTAAAAAACTAGCCGTTACAGACTATCTGCCCGAAAACGGATCGCCGTTAACCGTTAACGGTTAATCGTTTATTCTGGAAAATGTTGTCGTTGGGCCAATTTTCAAATAAACGGTTTGCCGTTTAAGCTTACTCTTTCGCCGTTAAATTCCAGAGACCTGCAAGATAAACTTCAGCTATCCGTTTTCACTAAACGGTTAAGGATTAGCACGAAATGACATTCTAGAATTTATCGGTTAGCCATTTGTCATTAACGGTTCGCTGTTTATTTCTAGTAACCTGCAAAACATATTAACCTTATTCCGTTTTTCTTAACCGGTTAAAGCTGGTTACTCTCTGGATTTAATCGGTTAATCATTTCAGAATAAACGGTGACCTGTTTATTTTCAGAATCACGGTTTTAGCTAAAAATTACAGGAAATCATTTTTCAATTGAAGTTTAACAGATATCTATCTTTCATAAACATAATTTAGAAGGATTAGAAAGATTATAAGGCTTTCTTTTATTTATAAATAACTCCAACAATTTTAATCAACATCATTTAAAGTTTGTTATCATAAAAAACAATATTGCGAACATATTCATGCTAACACTTGCATGGCTTTAACCCACTCATTTTTATACTAATGGGACATGACCTCTTCAAAACATTCTAGCTTCCCTCCATCTGTAAGCATCACATACTCATATGGAGGATATCTAGTTGAAGGTCGTCGTTCTCTGGTAGATCTTCTCAATTCTGACTCAACTGGTGGTGCTGGTGGTTCTAGAGGTGCCTGGTCAACTGGTTCTTTTGGACCATCATTATTATCTTCTTTGGC
Organism: Atalantia buxifolia; assembly: GCA_030444775.1. Taxonomy (NCBI): domain Eukaryota; kingdom Viridiplantae; phylum Streptophyta; class Magnoliopsida; order Sapindales; family Rutaceae; genus Atalantia; species Atalantia buxifolia. Next base: position 5,508,226 of record CM059838.1, read on the forward strand.
TCCCCCATGATCATCATAAGCTACAGGTGGAGAAACTGAAGTTGGAATAATATGAATTTCTAGAGATGACTGAGACTCATCACTCTTCTCTGCATCACCAACTATCTAATCTTTAAGGAACACAACATCTTTACTTCTGATCAATTTTCTTGCCAATAGATCCCATAATCTGTACACAAATTCTTAATGCCCATAGCCTAAGAAAATGCATTCATTGGCTTTATTATCAAGCTTCGATCTCTCATCTTTGAGGATGTGAACATATGCTCTGCAACCAAAAACTTACAAGTGTTTATAAGATACATCTTTCCCAGTCTAAATTCTCTTAGGTACATTGCCGTCTAATGGAGCTGAAGGAGAAAGGTTAATCAAGTCAACTGTAATACGCATAGCCTCTGCCTAGAAGGATTTAGAAAGCTTGGCATCAAAAAGTATACATCTGACCCTCTTTTCAATTGTTTTGTTCATTCTTTCTGTGACACTATTCTACTGTAGGGTTTTTGGTGCAGTCTTCTCAAGTCTGATTTCATGGGATTTGCAATACTGCTCAAATGGCCCTCTGTACTACCACCATTATCTGCCCTAAAGCATTTTAATTTTCTTCATGTCCCTCTCTCAACACAAGCATAGAAGAACTTAAATATATCAAGCACCTGATCTTTAGATTTTAAAGCAGAAGCCCACACTTTTCTAGAACAGTCATCAATAAAAGTCACAAAATAAAGTGCACCTCCTATTGATATATTTTGCATGATGCAAACATCAGTATGAATCAAATGAAGGATTTGTGACTTTCTAAATGGAGAAAAAATTTTAAAAGCCACTCTGTGTGTCTTTCCAGCTAAGCAATGAACACAAGTCTTGAGGGACATACCTGCGAAGTTAGGTAGAAATCTTTTCTAGTAAAAGTTTCTAACCCTTTCTCACCAATGTGACCAAGTCTTTTATGCCATATCTCAATGTCAAAATTTTTTATAACCACATTCACATCTTCTTTCTTGATCTTGACTTCTATCATATAGAGAGTGTTTACTTTCCTCCCCTTAGCTAAAACTAGGGAGCTTTTGGTGAGATTCAATTTTTCTTCACCAAATTGGTTAGTATAACCATCATCATCAAGCTTGCCTGTAGAGATCAAATTAAGACGAATATATGGCACATGTCTGACATCTTTAAGCAACAACTTACAGCCAATGCTTGTTTCTAAGCAAATATCTCCTATGCTCACAATCTTGGATGCCCCCTTATTTCCCATCCGAACATGGCCATAATCACCATTATCATAAGATGTGAAGTAATCATGATGCGTAGTAACATGAAACGAAGCACCCGAATCAATCACCCAATCACTGGTATAGTAAGTGAGATTTACTAAACTCTCATTATAAACAATACCTAAATCACCATCAACTCTGGTTGCAGTGTTCTCTTTGTCATTTTTCTGAGCATTACCATTTTCTTTCGCATGTTCTCTTTTCTATAATTTACACTCCCTTTTAATGTGACCTATTTTCTGATAATGAAAGCACTTGAGGTTTCTCCTCTGGGACTTAGATCTTTCTCTGGGGTTATCATTATTCTTCTAGTGGGAATTTTTGCTTTGGCTCCTCCCTCGCCTTTCTTGCTTTTCTGAAACAAGTGCATCTGACTCAGAGGGAACTGCTTCAACACTCTTTTTTCTAGATTCTTCATTCCATAGCCTATATGTAACCATATCCAAAGTTAATTTCCCGTTTGGTACTGAATTATTTATTAACATCACTAATGTCTCCCAACTGTCAGGCAAAGAACTAAGCAACAATAGTGCTTGTAACTCATCATCTAGAATAATCTTCATAGTAGTCAACTGATCAACCAAACCCTAAAACTCACTAGGTGTTCAGTTATATTACGGCCCTCCTTGTATTTCAAGTTAACAAGCTTTTTCATCAGATTTGTTTTATTCTGTATTGTCGGGTGCTCATAAATTGTCTCTAATTTTCTCCAAAGAACATTAGCCTTGGATTCCTTCGCGACATGGTGGTACACACTTTGATCAATCCATGATCTAATAGTACCCACGGCCTTCTAGTTTAATTGAGCCCATTTCTTATCATCTAAATTATCGGGTCTAGCTTCTTCGCCTTCAATGGGTTCATGCAAGTCTTTCATGTACAGCAAATCTTCCATCATAAACTTCCAAATACCATAATTTCATGACTTCAATTTAATCATGCGTGCCGGGGAATCCTCCATCAACCACACAAGTAATAAAAATAAAACCTGAAGCTCTGAAGTCACTCTGTTGGAAAAAGGACTATCACAAGCAGTTGCAAATTAAGCGAAAATAAACTCTTTCTCTGTTTGTGTAATTAAAATAGGATGTTCACCATAAATAAATAGGCAGAAAAATAAATCAATAAATCCAAAGCAAAAACCAACCATAAAAGACACAGATTTTTACGTGGAAAATCCGAAGTGGGAAAATCACGGGACTGTAGTCTGATATAATCTTCCACTATATTTATGGGATTACAGCACAAATTTTTGTTTAGAGAATACTAGAGGCTACCAACATCAAGAATCTCATTATTCTTGGTTTACAATAACAACCTAATAACTATCTCTCTAATAAATAGGTATCTCAAATAATAGCTTAAGAGAGGATGAAATAAAAATAAGACCAGTAGGATTATAGAGGGTGATGCCAGTAACTTACCATCAAAATTTAAGAGAAAATGAAATTAATTTTGTTTTCCGATCACCCAATTAAAGATTAAAATTACTATTCCCTTTTACTGACTTTTCTCTCTCTCTCTCTCTCGTCGATTTTCTTCCACCAAAAGTTGCTGCCGCTATTTTTCACGCACAATTGCATTAGGGCAGTGATTGCTTTTATAGCCAAATTATATGAAAAATTTCATGTAAGTCTAAGGTTTATTAATAATTACAAATCAAGCAAACTTATTTAAATTTTAGGCTTTTGGGCCCCCAAATGAGATGAACCCAAGTGCCAACAAGAAATTGAGATTGAAGTAACAAGAGTATTTTAGGATAAAAAATTTTTGTTTGTCTAGTTATGATAGAAAAAAATTTTAATGGCTAAATGTGAAAAATGATAAATTTTTTTATTTAATTTTGTAAACAAGTCTACCTTTCAACTAAGGATAATTTATAATTTTATTGCCTTTTAAGGGGTTTCGTGAAATTTTTCCACTAATAATTTGGAACTTTTATAAAGCATCTGCTGCAATTATCTCGCTTCAATCATATTGACGCCATCACGGCAAGACGCCAACCTGGAATATCAAATCACACGCCACCAGAAATTCCCACAAATAACTAAAATGGATGTGTTTTCATCAGCACAAATTCAGAGACAGTTTAAATTTCTCGAAGACAATCAAAAAATAAAACAAAAATTTAAGCCAAATCACACCCATTTTCAAACCTGCGTAATGGTTTTTCTAGTGTTCTCAAACTTATTTGCAGGGATCAAGGTGAGGAATGTTATTTTATGGACTGTGATGATACTTGGCTATAGCTTACATGGACAAAAGAGAGCTAGGATTAAGTTTGTTTTCTGAATTGGAAAAAAACTCGAGCATTGATTCAGAAAAAAACTCGAGGATTGAGATAGATCCGTGAACTTTTGCAGCTGTGCTCCATGCTTGTAGCACTGCATGCATGGTTGAGGAAGGTTGGTTATGTTTTAACCGTATTAGGTCACCTAGAGTTACACACCACGCTCTTATGGTTTCTATTCTAGCTCCTGCTGGACTCTTCGATGAGGCAAGGATCTTTATTCAGGAGTATCACACGGAAAGGTATCCAGAGGAACTGCGAGCATTGTTGGAAGGGTGCAGGATCCACATGCAAGTGAGGACAGGCAAACCAGTCATTGAGCAGCTTTGGGAGTTGAAGCCACTTAGTGCTGAGAACTATATAATGCTATCAAATTGTTATGCTGCTGAGGCAAAATGGGACGTGGTTAATCAAGTAAGGGAAACAATTTGAGACATGGGCTTGGAGCCTAAAAGGGCATATAGTTGGATAGAATTTCGAAATCAAGTTCATGTTTTTGGGACAGGTGATCTATCCCGCCCAAGATCAGAGGGAATATTTTGGGAGTTACAGTCTTTGATGAAGAAAATGGAAGGTGATAGTCTTAGGCCTAAGCCAGATTTTAGCCTCCACTATGTTGATGAAGAGAGGGAGTGGACTCAAATTGGTCACAGTGAAATTTTGGCGCTTTCTTTTGGACTCATCAGCACACAAGTGGGGGCAACCATTCATGTTACAAAAAACCTTCGTATGCGTCACATTGGCCATGATTTTGCTAAGGCAATATCTAAGATGGTGGAACGGGAAATCATTATAAAGGACCCAAGCTGTTTCCATCATTTTAGATATAGATTTTGTTCATGTGGGCATTTTTGGTAGTTCGGCGCATCTTGATTCTCTGTTCATTCAGGCCTCGAAATTACAGAATCTCAAGGGTTAATTATCCATGTCAATTCATTATTTGAAAGAACATCCCAAGTTGTATGCAAACAAATTTGAAAGCATGTTCTGTGAATTGGAAACGTATTAACACGGGACTCGAGAACCATGAATATGATAAGACACAAGGCCAGCTGCTGTTCTGTTTAATTGTCCTGTAATGGCCTGGTGATAAAAGAAGGCGCAGAGATGAGGTGTATGAAATGGCAATGATGCATATTTTATTGTCTCACAACAAAAATAGATGGCGGGTTCAAGCTTTCTGCGAATAAACAGTGTGGTGCATTCTACTGGTGAATACTTAATAGTTATGGAGACAACAAGAACTACTTGGAACTAGGGGTGTTCGCAGATCAAATTTTATGGATTAGATCTCAATCCATATCTGATCGATGATATTGCGGATTATAAACTTTAATTCAATTCAATTCACGGATTGATGAAATTCAATCCAAATCCAATCCATACATCTGCGAATTGGATGCGAATTTGACCAAATTCATATCCAATCTACTATTTTACAGATTAGTTTGCGGACTGAAAATTTTTAATTCTATCCAATCCACGAACTAACTAAATAAAAAAATTTAATATAAAAATAATTTTATTATCGATCAAATTTAAAATTGAATAAGATTTAAATAAATTAATTGTTTAAATAAAATTAAAAAATGCATTTAAAGTTTCAAAATATAACACATCAAAATGAAAAAAATCTCATTCGTTTAGATTAACACATGGAAATTAACTATTTAGAAAACTATATTTGTTTATTTAATTATTTTTTATTTATATTATTATCGGATAAGATAAAATATAGAGTTAATGTAACTATGTTTTAACTTAGTAAGTACTAATGCCATATTTACAAGTTTTATTTTTTAATTAAATAAATACTTTTTTATTTTTTTGTAGATTTACGGAATTTTACGGATTTACAGAAATAGATTCATATCCAATCTACCGATTGTTGATTATCAAATTTTCAATCCAATCTACGGATCGGATTTCTACAGATCAGACGGATTGAATATACCATAATTTCAAAGTACAATTTTGTGGTTCTGTCAGCGGGATTATGAATTAGCATTTTTTCTCTATTTTGGAAGTTTAGTTCTTCATATTTCTATTTTTTTTCCCCTAGAAATGTGAGAATCATGGAAAGGATATGGTAAGATTAGTAAATATTGATTCTTTATCACTGCTGCACGCCTGCTGTGGTTCCTTGCCATCAAAAAAGTGCCCAAGTTCGCTTTTCTTTAGTAGGTTTGAGGGATTGCTGATTATCAAATTTTCAATCCAATCTAATTCAATCCACGAATTTACGGATCGGATTTTTACGAATAAGACGGATTGAGCGCTTCAGATTTGTTTCTGAACATCCCTAGTGTATACTTAATATTTATGGAAATGACAAGAACTACTTCGAACAGGAAGTCAGTAGGCAACAGTGTAACAACAGAGTTTCAATCTATACTAATGAAAGTGCGCTGCAATAGAACTAAAATGGAAAAAATTGAGATGCTTGGTGCCCAGCAACGAAAGTCCCTATTCAGATCAAAATATCATAAAACAACAGCTAGAGGCCATTTATGTGGCGCGTTCAAGCATCTCTTCTGGTAGATTTCCTTCGTGGAGGAGCTGCGGCTGTAGCTGTGGCCTTCTCTGTCTCACTTTCCTTTTCTTTAGTGCTTCGTTGATTATTTGAGGTTTTAGCAGCAGCCATGCCCATTTTCCCTTCAGTGACATTGGCCTGCATGTACAAGCAAGGAAACTAAAACTTTGAAACAAGTCTCATGACGTGGTCCCACAAAGTATATAAGTTTAGACTGTAGACATACCGGTGGTTTTTCTTTGCCGCCAGATAGGGTTGTAACGACAATTGTCAAAATAATAAAGAAGATGGAAAAGAGAATGCCTACTGTTATATTAGGTTGCTCTTCTCCTCTTTGAACCACTTCCTGCAACACAAAATCTCAGTGAAAAATCTTCTCCAAGCTAAATCAAGTTAAGCATCAAATTGAACTATAATTTTTTGCAGAAAATTTTACATATAGATGACAATTTTGCTCACTCACAATGATGTTGGACTTGTATGCATTCAAGAAAGGTATGTCTGCTATCTTGTAGAGCAGGCCAAAAAGTCCCTTCTGACATAATTATTCAAAATAATTAGTTAGGAAATGCAGTAACATGAAACTATTATAATGAAAAGTGATGTAATTATATCAAGGGAATTGATATATTACCCGGATTCTAGTGAAGAAATCTGAAGAAGCAGCAACTGCTTTCTCAGCTTTATGTTTTGCTTTCTCTACTTCAAACTTCGGCTTCCAAGTGGTTTCTCTGTACAAGTCAGCAACATTCTCATCACAAGTTATCAGAATGTTGTCAAACAAAATACCATCTTGCATTGTCCATATCTCAATACCAACAGCAGAAATAGGCTCAAAATTGGGTTCTGCAACCTCAAAATAGTGAGGGTTTTGAATCTGTTGAGGTTTCCAAATACCGTTGTAATTAGGATTTTCAATTAATGGGGCATGCCATTTCCCTTTATAAGAAGGATTACTCTTCATTGGCCTTCTCCACTTGCCACAACCTGGCGCCTCAGCACACTTTGGGTTAGCAACTTTTGGTGCCTCCCATTCACCATCCTCCTCCTCATCCCAATCTTCTGGCTTGGAAGCCTCAGGATCCTCAATCTCCTCAAGCTCATCATCCAACCAACCTTCAGGTTTTACAGCTTCGTCATCCTCTATCTCTGCAGGACCATCTTCATCCCAGTCCTCAGGTTTCACAGCTTCAGGGTCCCGAATCTTTGCTCGTTCATCCCAATCATCTGGTTTCTTATCATCTGCGTCAGGAATCATCTTCGTTGGAATAAGTGGCGGGTAAAAATCTTTCTCCGAAAGGAAATATGTCTTCTTCTCCTCCTTCCCATCTATAAGAATCCGTAATATGTTATCAGGTTGCAATACTGCAGTATACACATGAGAGAACTTGTCGGAAGGCACAGAAGGAGGATCCTTCAGATGATGCTCAACATACTCGCCACTCTTTGGATTCTTGTGCTTAAAGATGAAGTGAACCTTGTCTGTGTTGCCACATTTATCAGGTCCAAACATGATTGAATATGGAGAATTGTTATCAAATTCCTGAGGTTTCCAGCCGGTAGACTGCTCCCGAAGAAATTTTAAGTATGCACCACCACATTCTAACTCATTTTGAAGCCTGACATCATATTGTAAGATAACTTTTTGGCTCTTGATGTTCAAATTCTCATTCAACTCTTTAACAATAGCATATTTTCTTGCCTTCTCGCCCACAAGAAGCCCGTAATCATCATGTCCCTCGCTCTTTGAATGCTTCCACACTCCTAATTAAGAGAAAAATCATACACACTCATTAAATTGACTATCTCGTGCAAGTAAATTAGCCCGAATAATTCCCAAATAACATTGTTTGAATGAGATTTTTTACTCATAAAAAGAGCAAGTGATATTTTAGGGGACATCATTTTGGCGGAGTAAAGCTAGACCAAATTTGCTGCTGGTATTTGGCATGCCCAAAGAAAATTCCGACAGTATTTCCAAAGCAAAGTAAAGCATTATTGAAGTTGGATATCCCAAATTGTATTCTAGAATTTATCTCAAATGATGTGACTTGGGATGTGTCATTTATCAAGTAGATGATGAATAATACAATAATTTTCCTCTAAACTCGAGAAAATCTATCATCCATTTGATAAATGAAACCCACGCTCTCTTATCAATACGATGAAATTTTAAATTACAGTTTGGAATATTTAGTATAACGCTTTTTAGGGATAGCACTAGCAATAAAAACAGGTTTATAGCATTAGTTCGTTCATTATTGGCGCAATGAAAGGGAAATTAGGCACCTTTGTAGTCATCATTCTCAGAGACAATCCAGCGTCCATCAAATGGATCATCAAAGGGCTCGTAAAAAATCTGAAAAAAAATGGAAAGAATTCAAGGAAATATACAATCAAAAAGTAAAAATTGGCCTAGAAAGAGCAAAATGATTGACTGAGAAAGATAAGTTACAGCATCAGAAGCAGAAGCTTGGATCTTGTAAAAAACGCAGCAACCAAAAAGCAATCCAAAAACTGCATTCACTTGCATCTTTCCCATCAGCTTTTCACCCTCCAAAACCCTATGACAATTTCATTACTATCGTTTTCTACTTTTACAACGCTCTGGTTTTAGTCAGCGACAATTATGGATCAATTTACACTTTCTGTTTAGTTGCAGTTCCTATTAATTGATATTTGTTTAATAAAATGAGCTTAAAATTTAATGTCCTTTTTTTCAAACATCATATCATTCTTATGGTGGCTCACATGGATGAGGCGAGTTTGATTTCCGTCCATGCAATTCTTATAATAATAATAATAATAATAATAATAATAATAATAATAATAATAAAGTCATTATAAATATGATTTATATGGGGGGGTTGGTATGTAAAATTTAAAATGAAAATGAAAATGATTCAGTGTAATTATGAATTGCTTAATGTTCAAGGATGAAAGTACAAAAACAATATTCGCACCAAATGATAAATGCTCAGTCTGTACACTCAACTGCTAATGCTGATTGATAATCCTATTTGGTTTAAATAAAAAGGACAGTCATAATATCATAATCATCCAAACATCAACTAGATTTCTCAAATTCCCTACAGACAACACAACACTTCTATATTAACATAAAAACATAATTAGTAGCAAAGACTACCAAAAGATACACTGCAAAATCCAAGTGAAACTCATACTAAGATAGTGTCATTGTCTTGCAAGACGGTGTCTAATTACTCCCCGTGCTTCATCCAACTGAAAACCAGCACCAGAAAATTCAGCACTAGAAAAGAATGGGTGCAGATCATAAATTTCGAGTTCTTGTGCCTGACAAAGAGAGTAGGTAATCATTAATATACATTAATATGGTCAAGGTTCTTATATAGCTAATATTTTTAGGAAATGTACTAAAACCAGCTCAAGATTTTATTACCCTGTTGAGCAAATCCACTACTCTCACATCAATATGACTAAGCCCTGAAGTTGAACGAGACCCAGAAACAATCTCTTCGAAATGCAATGCATTCTTTACGAGCTCACGAAGAAGATCAAGAAGCAGTGCATTGTATTCCTTCTTGAAAGTCATATACTTTCTAAAGCTCTGCAACAGTAACGTTAATTTTTTCTCAATCTCTTATCCCAGGAAACAACAATAGAAAGAATGCAATAAGCCCAAAAAAAATTATCTATTTATGATGTTCTGGATTAGTCATATCAAACAGGCTAGATGTGAAAATTAAGAGATATTCTGCAGCAATATGACATTTACAGAATTAACAATAGCTTGTGTAGAAGCACTGGATAGAGAAATCAAAAAAGGTTCATGAGAAAAAAATAGGAAGGGGATATCTTGCTATACCCTTTGCAAAGCTTTCTGCACCCCAAACTTCTGTGTTGAAATGAATGAATCAAGTAGGACACGGATGGCCATGTTCACATCTTCTTGTGTTACATGCTGTCTGAGGTGCATTCTGGCATGTGCTTCAGACATTCGTATCATTGATTCTATGTGTCTCACGGCTATAGGGACTCCTTGTCCATGCTAACAGTTACAGTGATGGAAACAACAACGTACCATCAGAATATCAATCTATATACATTACTCTACAAGTCACCAAGAGAGAAAAAGATGAGATAAAACAGAAACCTACCGAAGATTCCCTACGCAGCTCAGCATAAACATGTGTGAGCTTTTCCATATCGGAGTCATGCAACCTTGGGAACACATTCAACTTGGCGTAAGTAATGTATTTCTTAAGCAAGTCTTGAGGAAGTATCTGAAATGAAAGAGGAAAAATGTTCTAATAATTATCTATTTAAATAATTAGGTTCAAGCAAAACAAGAAGAAACTGGAAGGAAGATTGGGTAGGATCCCGAGTACGTACTTCTGGATCAATTTCCCTATCAGCGACTTGAATATCTTCTTCGGATTCATTCTTAGACTTGTCATCCAAATTAACCCCCTTGGGTTGTGACTTGAAATGACTATCAATTACAAACTTTGCCAGCATCTCATCTACAACGGGGTCAACAACATCCTGAAATTGATTACCAATTGCCTACCCAGTTAAGTCTTCACACCAACTGACAGGAAATTCAAAAGAAGAATAAAGAGAATAGCGACCTTAACAACGCATAGAATGTCGAAACGAGAGATGATGGGATCTGTCAATTCCACATTTTCTGAAAATGTTTTTGAGGAATCATATCTGTCAACAGACATACAGATTAGATTGATTAAAAATTTGAGAATATTGCTAAAAGTCGACCTGTCTTGTCATCTCTTTAGTTGAGTCAAGTGATAACAGGATGAAGGCCTCATTTTATGGCTCAAATTAATGACTTTTCAGTGAAGTTTTTCTTGAAACTAAAGTACAGACGGTTTTAGTTTCTGGTTCACAGGATCATCTAGTTGGCAGTCAATTGCATGAATTTTCATAATTGAAGCCTATACAACAAACCATTGAGCCTAGTCCCACTATCCCTTGAATAATTACCCTCCCCTCAATAAAATTGATCTACTTGAATACCTTCCTCCAACTGGATTTGCAGCAGCAATCACAGAGCAGCGAGCCTGGAGTGAAGTAACAATCCCAGCCTTTGATATGCTAATACTTTGCTGCTCCATTGCTTCATGGATGCTCACCCTGATAATTTAATGCTCATCAATTATTTGAAGAAAAGGGGGCAAAGTAAATTGGATGTGCACCCCAAGACAAGATTCATAATGGACTTGTATACCCTTACCTATCCTGATCATTCATTTTATCAAACTCATCAATTAGACAAATTCCTCTATCAGCTAAAACAAGGGCACCTCCTTCAAGGGTCCACTCCCTTGTGACTGGATCTTTGTGCACTGCTGCTGTAAGCCCAACAGCAGAAGCTCCTTTACCAGTAGTATAAACAGCTCTCTGCCCAGTCTTTTCGACATACCTTCAAAATCAAAACATTTGCGCCGTTAGATGCACGCTCACCATTACAAAGCAATATGTCACATTATACTAAACTAAAAGTAGCTCTTACTTCAGGAATTGGGATTTTGCCGTGCCTGGATCACCGAGAAGAAGTACATTTATGTCGCCACGCAGTCGGTGTTTACCTTCAACATTCTTTTCCTGACCTCCAAACATAGAAAGAGCTAATGCAGTTTTTATGTCTTCATGGCCATAGATAGATGGCGCAATTGATTTGATAATCTGAAATTTTGTAAAATAAAATAAAAATTCAACACAGGACTTTGATGATAACGTAACTAGTATATTGCTGAGAACAGTAAAACTTCAGTAACAAACCCTCTCTCCTATCCGTGGGTCTTTAGCCAGCTTCTCAATCTCTTCTATGTCTTCCTGGGTAAGTTTGTAAGCAGAAAAGAGGTCATGCTTCTTAGTAATATGGTTTGCTTCGACCACAGTGGCAAATACAGGAAATCCATTCTTTGTGTTCAAAGACAAGTCAAAATTATTTGTGTATATGCCTGTGACCTCCTGAAATTAAAAAATAAAACATACAACAGAAATTCCAGAAATACAATAATTGAAGCAAGAAATATGTAAATGTAACAAACTCTACAAAAAGGATAATACAATTTCTTCGCCTGGGCGGGCACAATCAATCAGGTCATTCAACAGTATCACTTCCTTGTATCTTGGAAGCCGGCCTGCAGGCACAATTCCTGGGCTCTCTTGAAGTGTTAATTTCTGGTAATTCCTGTATATAGTCTGCAAAGGGCATGGAGGACAAATTGAAATTGTTGGAAATCCTGTTCCATCAAAAGTTCAATTACTTACAGAAGTAAAACAGAAAGAAATTTCCCTAAATCGGACTTTTATCGCGCGTTTGGTTTGAAGAAATATAAGGAGAGGAGAGGAGAGGAGGTGAGAGTATGAGAGGGGAAAGAAATAAGGATAGAAAGATGAATTCCATGTCCAACCAAACAATAAAAATGAGATTGATCCTCTTTTTTACTCATTTTCTCTCCTACTCTTTTATTTCCATTTCTTTCCTCTCCTACCATTTCTTCCAACCAAATATGGGCTTATAGGTGCTAATCTTGACATGAAGGAAAATGCAACACTATTCTATGCCTACCACAACCTTTTGGTTTAGGAGGCACATGTCCTTTATTTATACAAAAAACATGGAAAGTAAGAATTTCTCATAAAGAAAAGGAAGACTAAGTGAACAATAACATAAGCTCACCTGTTCAATGTTGATAGTGAATGGTCCTTTTGATTGGCATTCAGGGCAAGACCCAACTTTGACTTCTGAATATGAATTCTGAAAGAAAGGCCCCAAGATCGCCCCACACTTGTTGCAATCATATTTCACTTGTTGCAACTGGGGAAAGACCCCAGTACGTCTAGTCACAACTCCCCCTATGCGAATCATGGTGTTCAAATGGATTTGTCTGCAAAATTGCCAAATGCATATCTAGATTAAGACCATAAAAGAATTTAATTTCTTTCTAGAAGTATGGACATCTAAATTACCTGATGTTCCGAATCTGATCATAAACTGGTAAGTTAGTGATGCGAACATATATCTTCTGATGAATACGTTTGTAGTTTGGATGTAAATTAAACACAACATTTCTGGCAACATCTTCCATGACTTCTAGAACAGATTGAGGGGCATCAGCAAGCCATATAGCAATATTGGGATGGATATAGATAAACTGTTTGTAATCGATCTCCAGACTACACTTATTAGCTGCAAGTGCAACACCAACATATGCAAATTTCAACAATCAACAACTGGTTTCTCAGTACTATTTCAACTTCCAATAAGTTTCTAAACTGAAATCACTCTGGAATTATAAGTTCTTTTACCTGAAACAATCTCATTGATCAGCCGTACATATTCAAAATCACCCTGTTCGCTCTTAGGACTAACATACGTAAGTAAAAACTCTTTGAACTTTTTAGCAATAAAACGGCGCACTTCATCTCTGGTAACCCATTCTCTCAATGTTCCCTGAACGCGATACATTTCAAACTCAGCTTCATCACCATCATCATCCTCATAAGGATAATCATCAGTTGCATCAGTCATGGGTACATCATCTCTAGATTGTCGTGGTGAACTTTGCATAGCATCATTATCAATCTGGCTTCTTCTCGGCCTAAAATCAGCTCTAGACCTCTTTGAAGGTCTGTAACTATCATCATCAGTGTCTGAAACCCAAAATGACCAAAACCCGCACACATTATGACATTATTGATCTTTTTCGTTCGCCAGTCATTAATAATTACTAACGGCAGTTAATTATATCATTAGTATACCATCAAAATTGGGGAATAACAGTCCAAACCTAATTCAGGAAGTGGGATATTAAATTAAAATAAATAAAAAGCCAAAAAATGCTAAATTAATAATGATAAAAATAATTTACCCTGGTCATGAAGAAGCTGAGGAAGTTTTTTGCGACCAGGATTGATAGACATTTGACCATCGCGCGCTTCAAGTTCCAATTCAGCGGCTCTTCTATCAGCGATGATCTGATCCAAATCTCTCACGTCTTCAAGAGAATCATCAAGTCCAAGTGATTCATACTGATCATGCTCATCCAGCCTCCGATAATCACTGCACATTTTTTTTAAATTAAAAAAAATAATTACACAAAAATGATTATAAATATATAAGTAAATTAGAGAAGTAATTGGCGGGGTGGGGATATTACTCCATAAAATTGTCGTTGAACAGGTCTTCTCCTTCCTCCTCATCCTCGGGTTCTTCAGGCTCGTCTCTAATAATATTAGGATCCACCGCCGCCTCATCGTCCGTCGAGTAATTCTGGCTCGTGTTTGGTGGAAGCTGGTCGGAATTGAATCCCGCCGACGTCGGTGAATCTGGAGTCGATGGAGTGTCAGCCATTTTTCGAGTATGAATTAAAATTGATTTTGAGGATTTCGTCTGTTAGGGTTTGATTAGTTGCCACTTTAATTTTAAGTGCTGTGATTCCAGCTTTTTGGCGGGAACTTTTGCCGCCAGTGTTGCCACTTATTGGGCTTCGTTATGGGCTGCTTTCTTGACCAGCCTTCCAAACGAGGATCTACGGGGCCGTTTAATAATGTTTTTGATTCAGTGTTTTCCGTTTTACAGAACAGAAAATAAGAAAACACATTTGCACATGGTTGTTTTCGGTCTTGGGGTAGAGCAAGTACTACGCATTTTCCTTAATAACAAAAAAAAATGTTTCACTATTAATGGACAATCAGTGAGTCCCACTTCTGCTATTTTTGACAATGTCTGTAATCAACATTATAAATTGGAGGGTCTGCATTAGCAAAATTTTTTTAAATTTTACTCTTTAAATATCTATTTTTTTTATTTATGTGATAAATAAAAAAAAAATTTCTCTAAAATTTTTTTTTGACAATATCACTTTTGTTATTTTTTGACAATCAACATTATAAATCAGAAGGGTCAGCATTAGCAAAAACTCTTTAAATTTTACTCTTTAAATATCTATTTTTTTTATTTGTGTGGCAAATAAAAAAAATAAAAAATAAACCCTTCTCTAAAAAGTTTTTAAATAAGCCAAATTAATATTATTTTAATGAAATCTTCCCTTTCATTAAATTTAATTACCCCCCATTTTATTACTCAACCTATTTTAGTCAAATCTTTGCTGCTAAGAAATTTTGTGTTGTTGTTATTATTATTATTATTATTATTATTATTATTATTATTATTATTATTATTATTATTATGATGTTTTAAATATATTTATCTTTTAATAATTCTGTTGATGTGCTCTTAATATGTTTTTCCCATTATGTTAATTATGTTAACATAATGTTGATTTTGATGATAACAAATAAAATTAAGAATGATTAAATTTTTGAAAACTTAAATTATTTTTTATACATTTTAAATAAATCATTATTTTCACATTATAAAGGTTTTATATCTAATGGAAAAATGATTTTATGAAATTGGTTGTTTTTCAAGTTTATGGTTTAATTGAAAAAATTTTGAAAACTTTGAAATCAACAAATATTGCTTGAAATTTTGGAGAAGGATTCATTTGAAACAGTTCATAGCATTTTGGGCCATATCATAATTTCAAAACGTTTTGGGATTTATAAAGTATTATTAAGAAATTCTGAAATTGGACTTAATTACAAATTTTATACTTTTTGGGCTATAGTACAGTTATGAAAAGTTTTAAGATAAAATTATAATTTTAGAAAATAATGCACTGTTCACTTCAGAAGCAAGCGCATTCCGATATACTTGAGACGGAAATCGACACGGCGCAAAAACTCTTTGGATGAAAAGCGGCAATCCGGAGTCCGTAGGTGATAATCTGGTTGTTAGCCAACAAACTTCTAGAGGATAAACGGCAATCCGAATATTACAAGCGGCATATAACAATACTTTTTTTTACCTTATTAATATTATTAAACCCATACACATATCATGGCAAATCTTTGTTTTCAAGTAATTTTATAATTCATATTATATATTTAATCTATTAATTATTGTTATTTTTAATTTGAAATGCAAGTGTACAATCTAAGAAGGGGGGTGAATTGGTATTTTAAAAATTATCCTAGCAAAACACACAACAATCTAATCTAATGTCTTAATAAATTCGAAAATAATAAATTCAATGAAGGCACAATAATAAATGAGTAAGGGAGGAGAAAACAAACTGTTTTGCCAAATAAACATACTTACGTTTATTTATATTCTTAAATTACGTTTTGCCAAATAAACATACTTTTCATTCTCATTCCCTAAACTCCCAAGTAAACACACTACTTATATTTTCTTACCATCCCTTAGATTTTAGTAAATTCCATTGAAAATTTTGAAAAATATTTATCTCTTGTTATATCTGTAATGCTTGAAAATTAAATAAGCAATTAATAGTATTATTTTAATTGCATTGTTGTGATTATTGATTTGTTTTTGTATTTCATTATTAAATTTTCTTTTATTTTATTACATCATTATTGTTAATTTTATTTTTTCTACTATTAATATTAGTATTAGTATTAGTAGTAATATTATATTGGTGTTTGGACTCATTTGTTATTGGGTATAGTTTTAGCCCAAGTACATTTTGGTCAATTTATCCTAGCCCATTAACTAAAATAGGGTGGCTAAAAAAGTCTGGATCAGCCCAACCTAGACACATAAGCTTCAAGTCCAGCCTACATTGCATAACCGTACATGAGCTGTAAAATTTAAAGTCCGCTGCTAATGGGCCGGGGTAAGGGCCTATTGAAGAAGCACGGACTTTATAAAAAAATAAATTAATTAATTAATATCAAATTAAAAATTAAAAAACAAAAAACAAAATGCCAAATTTTAGTATTTCACAAATCATCCAACAATCCCTAAAATTAAAAAGCACCAGCCGACACCCAATAATGGAACCTCAGCAGCCATCACTGAAATTGATCCATTCATCGCCAATTGAACCCATTTATCTGCACAACCAGCGAGCTAAACCAGCAGCCACGTGACACGACGCAGCAAGTTGTAGCCACGAAATGCAGAAGGCAGCAGCAGCGAAGCAAACGCAGCACGAGTAGCTGGACCTGCAACAACGCGATACAGCAGTGGCGGCCAGCGAACCCAGCACCAGCCACTCGAACTCGCATGACGCAGTAGCAGCCCCTAGAACTCAGGAAACACAACAGCATCGAACCCAGCACAGCCACTCAAACCCCCTGTCCTAAACCAGCAGCAAACCATCACCAACTCCGCCTATTGTTGAGACTATTATGAAATTTTGAGAAATTTTAGAATTTTGATATTTTTATTCTATGATTTAATTATTATCTTTATATGATATTAGTTTGATTAATTTTCTGCATAATGCATATGCCCTTATTCCATTAAATTCTTTTAATTTTGGCCGAGTGTTTTATTCGCCGTTTTAATAATTCTAACTTCCCATTTCAAAAACAAGTTAACTATTTAGAAATTAAATTCTTTTATTAAAAGTTTATTTAAAAAATTAATGAAAGTTCAGGCCAGTCCAGCCCAGCCTAAGTCCGTCAAAGCGCGACCCAGGCCTTGAACAAGCTTTTAGAGGGCTTGGGCTTGTTTCCAGTAATATAAATAGATAATTAAGGGAGAAAATGGGAGATAGCTTCTTCTTTTTCTCTTGGTCGGCAACTTTCTTGGTTTTTATTGTTTAAGTGCAAAAATTGTTGGGACATTGTGGTGGTGATTAAGATATGCATAATTTTAATATCTAAGTACCCTATTTCTTGTATAATCTTAGAATTATTAGATTTTATCTCTAAGATTAAGTTTTGGAGACTTATGATTCTTAAAGTTATTATATGATTTTCATGGGTGGTATGTGTTGGGGAAATATTGATTAAATGAAAACCATAGAATTAAGGAAATATTGTGGTAGATTTTTATGACAGTGACCCACTTCAAAAATTATTTAAAATTTTTCATTTTGAGCTAAAAAAAATTGTTTATATTTGCATCATTCAAAAATATCTTGTATTTTATTTTTAACAAATTTTTGAATGATGCCCTGTGATTTGGAAAATTGACATTTTTGCAGTGTTGTAACATGGGAAAAAATGTTTATACAAACCAAAATTTCTCAGAAAATTATAAAAATTTTGAGATCTATTCTATTCTTCTATAGTCTAGTTTATCATATTCAAAATTGGTGTCTTAATTCCTTATATTTTAATTGTTATGAATTGATAATTAAAGAATACTCGATTCTAGATTCTGGATTTCAAGACATAATAGTCCCAAAATAATATTTATTTGCAGTAGATTTTGAATCAATTTGACTTCAAAATTTTTACTATCCATATATTAATATGTCTATTTAAGTCCTAAAAATTTTCATAAGCTTTTATTTTGTATTTTATTTTATAAAAATCAAAGATTAAGGACTGGCCATTATGTTTCTACATTGTGAGAATAAAATCTATTGATTCATCAAATTATAAGAAATAGTTCTTAAGGGGAACAGATTATTACTACCTTCTTATATAAGTAGGATGTTAATGGGAGCTCAATTTTCAATGTTAGGTTATAGTGTTTAGATTATGGCCGATGTTAAGCTTATCATTGTGATCATGAAGAGATAAGTAAACTATACTTTAAATTGAGATCATAATGATATATATTTCTGTGGATTTTGGAAAGATTATTTTGATATGTGCATTGTAGAATCAAGTCGGGCTTGCAAACTTTGTTTTGTGAATTTGGGCTGTTTGCTTACTAAGTGCACCACAATTTGCTAATTGTACGAGCCGGCTCACTAGTGACCGTATCCTGTCTTTGGGCAGACATTTTCTGAGTGTACCTATATGAACCAATTTAGCCTCCATTGGTGGTAAATTTTAGTGGCTCGCGACATTCCTCCTTTATGGTCGCAGCTTCCTTATCACTTTTTTATGCTTATACCTTTGAATGTGCTCTACAAATTTCCATGTGTCTTCTTCCCATTGCTAACTGGTTTCACTATCGGGAGGTCTCTCCACATCACCAAGTACTCATTGTAAGCTGGTACGCCCATTCTTCAAATTACTAGGTCAGCAAAGATGCATTCTACATCCTTGTTGAATGCAGTGACAACGCCTATTGGGGCACGTCTTGACCCACTTCGCCTTGGGCCTCCTACGTCTTTGTAATACGGCTTAAGTAAACTCATATGGATGACCGAATGAATCTTGAGTCTTGGCAGAAGTCAGGGTTCGTATAAGACGTTGTCTACATGTCAAACAATCTGGAAGGGCCCTTAGTATCGTCTTACTAACTACTTGTGGACTTTTCACAAAGTCTTGAACTGTTGGGGTAGGAGCTTGATCATCACATGATCACCTTGTATTTGAGGTGGTGTCTCTTTGAATTTGCCCATCTTTTCATATTTTGCGCGACTTTGTCGAAATAAGCTCGTTTGATGTCCAATTCTTCTTGTCATTCACAAGTGAGCTTGTGAGCTGCATGACTTTTTTTCTCTATATGTTGAGGCTATAACATTGGACGTCATTAGCTAAAATCCCATGATGATCTCGATTAGGCTCTTACCTATAGCCTTGCTCTAATGAAGGGTGCTTGAGAAGTGGGCAACATCTAACAACATTGCCCAATCTCACTTATGAGGGCTCATGTAGTGCCTCAGATACATCTCAAGGAGGCTGTTGATGTGCTCAATCTACTCATCGATTTGTAAGTAAAAGCTTGTTGAGAACTTGAGGTTGGTTCCCAACAACTTGAAGAGCTCCATCGAAAAGCATCCAGTTAATTGTGGGTTTCGGTTGCTCACAATACTCTTCAGAACTCCTTATAGCTTCATAACATGCTTGATAAAGTGACATACTACTTTATCAGCTTTGTAATTGGCTGGTGTGGCGATGAAAATTACATACTTGTTGTAACCGTTGACTACGATCATAATGCTTTTGCATCCTTCAGACTTAGGCAAGGCCTAATGAAGTCCATAGAGACATTCTCCTACAACCTTGATGTAAGTGGCATGGGCTCTAACAATCCTACCTAAAGTTGGTGATTAATCTTGTCTTGTTGGCACACAACACAAGTCCGCATATAGGCCTCGATGTCGTCCCGCATGTATGGCCAAAAGTATTATTTTATTGGATGAAAGAATTGATTGCGGATATGTTTCATTGAGAAATTTAATTAACATTGCATTGTTACTAAAATATTTTTATTTATAGCTATTTGCCTTGATATTTCCTATTCTTTTATGCATTGGCAAAAAGACTTTTTTTTTGGGCAAGATTATCCTTCTACACCAATTAAGTGCTTTCTCAAGTTTTTTTTTTCATTATTAGTATAATTTTTTTTAGTCATGTAAGACCTAATTATAGATGGAAGAAATAGATGATCAAATTGTGAAATACTTTTAGGAAAAATCTTTAATTTTATCAAGATAAAAAATAGCAAGTACCTTCAAAGTCATCATTTGCTACAACATTGTCTTAGCAAAACAAGGATAAAAAATTAAAATCAAGGAACAAGATAGCAAATTCAAGGAAGTTGAAGCATTCATGAAACAACAACCAGTGTTTACTTAATTATCCTTTTGAGTCATGTTACTTTTATTTTTCTTTTACAATGTAATCTTATTTTCAGATTATTGATTTTTTTTTAACCTTTTAGATTTTAGATCTTTTTGTGATGGATTAGATTGGTGAAAATGTTGTAGCAGAGCTAACAAATTTGAGTAATACGTATTCATATATGTTAGATTTCATGACAACATACTCGGTATTTGTTAGTGTTCTGGAAGTTTAAAGTGAAGAGCCTTATCTCTTTGTTTATCGTTAACTCAAGCTTTTTACTTTTGCATTTATCAAGATCAAGATCAAGATAACTATTATGCTAGGCTTGATCTCATTTTTGGCTTATCATGTTTCCTGTAAAGCACTATAGATGTAATGATTATGAGCTGAATAAAATACAACAAAAAAGGTGATTTATTTCTTCTCCAAGCCCATCTTTATAATTCAAGTTACATTTATGTTAATAATATTTTTCACTTTAAAGTTCATTTGTCGTAAAATTTTGAATTCTATGACTACATATTGTTATTAAAATTTATGTGAGACTATATAAATTGTTCTTAAAACAAATTTCAAACTAAATTAACTACCATTTGTATTTGCAAAAGTTGTCATAAATGACAACTACTTGAGACGATTATGTAACATTACGATATGTAAACTTCAACAACAAAAGGTTAGCATTGCTAATTGTATTTTCGAACCTCTAAAATGAATATTTCTAGTAATTATTGAGGTTATATTTACATGCTCTTGAGACAAATATTATAATCACTATAAATTACATATTGAGACAAATATTATTGTCACTATAAATTACTTATTGTGACAAATATGAAATATCATTGATTGCATTTATAAATCTCTAATTTGACCATTTTGTGTACCATTTGTGACAATTTTAACCTAATTTTAAGGCAATGATTTTTGTTACAAAAACATATTTTCAACATGACGAAAATAATTTTGGTTGCTAGAATAGTTTAAGACGGTCTTTCTATGACTAACATGTGACGATTTATTTTTTATCATAAAAAGTATAAGGTAACTAATTTGTTATCTTTAGAGACTAAGTTTTTAGAAAATAAAATATCATTTTTCTTGTAGTGTTAAAGGTCATCATTCGAGAAGAAGATTATAGTAGTAATGTTTGTAAAAGTCAAGAGATGGAAAGATGGAGAAATAATTTTGCTACAAGTTTAATGAGTAGATAATATTTTTGTTATTCACACAAATATATAAATAGTGTTACATTCACTCTGTCATTTTTTTATTTTGCATTTAATAAATTTTTAATATTAAAAAAATTATTAATCAATTTAATAACATTATATTAATATTTGTGTACATCATGTATTGTAGGTAATAAATTTTTTAGTGAAAAATATTTGTAATTGAATTTATTGTAAAATGAAATAATTAATCAAAAATTATTTAAGTATTAATAAAGAAAATAGATACATCATGAAAAATAAGTAGTAAATAAAAAATAATTTAAATAATAATATTCTAAATAAATTACAAATAAATAAACAAGTTTATTTTTTTCATTGTATATTAAATTTGTACTTTTGAATTTCACTGACCAAAATCCATAGTAGATTATTTGAAAAATGATTATCAAATAATCTTCATTTACTAAACATCCTCCTAAATTATTTATAAAGTTGATTTTTTGAGAATTAAGGTAGAAGTTGATTCCTTAGGAAGCAAATTCAATCTTTGACAGGTCGTGCCGCCATCTCTATCTACCTATAGTAATTGATGATCAAGTGAGAGCTAAAGAGGATAATAATGATGATTCTGTAGAACCAATTGAGCAAGCACGTTCAAAACAACTTGTACCACCAATTAAACTAGAATTAAGGAGATTCATCAGAGAACGGAGACATTCTACTAGACATCCACCACATGATTATGTGATGCTTATAGATGGAGGGGAGCCAAAATGTTTCAAAGAAGCTATATCTCATCAGTGTAAAAATGAATGGGTTAAAGCCGTACAAGAGAAGATGAAATCCTTGAATGAGAACCACACTTATAACCTAGTAAATTTTCTAAGAGAAAAAGGGCACTGAAGAACAAATAGGTTTATAGTTTGATGACTGAAAATAACTCACAATAACAGCATAACGCTAGATTGGTTGTGAAGGGTTTCAGTCAGAAAAAATGTGCTAATTTTGAAGAAATATTTTCTCTCGTACAAAGATGTCTTATATTGAGTTGTCGTGGGATTAATAGCTAGCTTGAAATTAGAGATTAAAAAACTCAATGTAAAGACATTCTTCTTACACGATGACTTAGAGTAGGAAATATACATGGAACAACTTGAAAAGTTCATTGCCAAAGGAAAAGAAGACCTTATGTGCAAGTTAAAAAAAGTTTGCATAGCCTGAAATAGGCACCAATAGTGGTACAAGAAGTTTGATTATTTCATAGAAAATCATGTTTTCAGCAAAATTGTGTGCGACCATTGTGTTTTTATGAAGAAGTTTGGTTATAATGACTTTATTATTCTTTTGTTTTATGTTGATGACATGTTTATTGTTAGTTAGGATGCTAATAAAATTGATACACTGAATAAAGAGCTTAGAATGCTTTCACATTAAAGAACTTGAGATTGGCAAAATAGAATCTTGGCATGAAGATTTCCCATAACAAAAAAAAAATCGAGGAGTTGTAGTTATCTCAAGAACCATATTTTGAAAGGGTTTTTTTAAAGATTGAATATGGGCAAAGAAAAATTTGTTTGTTCTCTACTTATAGGCCATTTCAAATATAGTTCCTAACATTATCATATAAGTGACAAAGAGAAGCAATAGATAAGAGGAATTCTTATACTTTATAGTTGGCAATTTGATGTATGGAATGGTTTTTACAAGGCCAGTTGATTTTTCTCTAATCTAAGAAAAGAACATTGGATAGTGGTAGTGTCGTTAGAGTGCACCAAATTTAAAACCTTACTACTAGTATAAATAATTAGTAAAGAGCGAGTAAGGATCGATCCCACAGAGACTATGCTAGTTATATTTATTATCAACTCTAAAGCAAGATTTAAAATAAAATAATAATAAGAATAATAATATAAATTAATCTAACTAAAGAAAATGCCAATTATAAATAAAAAGGGGGGTTTTTGAATTTTTAACTAAATAGCAAGAAATAAAGAAATTAAAACTACGAAAACAATAATTTAATAATAAAAACTCGAATTAAAGGATAAAGAAATAATAATGAGAAAAACTTTGGTCAAAGGATCATTCGTCACCACCAAACATGCATATAATATATTAATTCTATCATCAATTTATATTGAAACTATCAACCGTAGACAACAATAAGCTCTGTTAGTCTCAATCTTTCCTTAGTGTGTCGTTAGGCAAAACAAGCTCTTCACCTAATCTCTAACCATTAAATAATTTAAAACAAGCTCTTTAAATTTAAGATAATGGAAGCATTAAACAGAGAAAGATATTAGGTTGATCTAGGCAATAAACACACAAGCTCGGATTATTTAACCTAGGTTATGTTCTCCAATTGAAATCACTGATTCCAACTCGCTACTAATAATTAAAATATCAAGACAATTACGGATCAAGAATTTTAACTAGCAATAGAAATTATTCAAGTCCTATCTAATTGGCCACTCAAACAAGACAAGAATAAAATCATAAACATTAATTATGGAAGAACATAAACAATTCCAATTAAATAAATTGAATGATAGAAATTAAAAATTAATCATATGACATGTTTGGGGTTTTGAATTCACCCTCAACCAAATAGAAAATCTAGTCTAACATAATTAAATTGGGAATAAGAGAATTGATAAAACCAATCATGGAGATTAATTCAAGTGGCTGCAACTTTTTCTTCAATTCCTTTCGGCTGTAAATTCTTTCTTTGTGTGTGTGTGGCTGCCGAATATCTCCTCCTCTCCCTCTTCGCTGCTGCAGATTTTCAGTTTGCTTTGCTGCCGAAACCTTTTGTTGCTTCCGTTTTCTTTTCCCTCGCGGGCACCAATCCCCTTGGCTAGCTTTTATTGTGTGCCTTGAATCCTCACGTGGAAAGGAATTCAATCCCAGCCAAAACCGACTTTCATGCTTTAATTAATAACCCAATAATGATTTTGCCATGATTTCCTAAAGCCAAAAGGCTTTATTCTTTTTCCTTTCACGTGCTGGCACTTTAACATTTTCTTTTTTTTCAATTTTGGCTCCATGAAATTTCATATGCTTCCAAATGTGTATCAATTAATTAATTGACTTCCAAAAATCTTCAGTTATTTCCTTTTCTAATCTCTTCAAGTAGATTTCTTCTGAAATACTCTGATTTAACTTCTCTTTAATCCCGGAATATACCTAAAATAACAAAATAAAATAAACTAAAATAAACTAAAATAAAAATTAACACAATAAAAATATAATTTACTAAATTAAAAATTAACTAAAATAACTAGAATATTTAAGAACAAAAACAAGAAAAAGATGGAGAAATTAATATTAAAATATATAGAAAATATGCACTTATCAAATTCCCCCACACTTACCCTTTGCTCGTCCTCGAGTAAACCTAGAACGAAAATGAAAAGAAAATCTAAACTAGTCCACTTTCGTAGGAAATCACGATTGCATTTAGCGTATGCAACAAGCCTTTAAACCCCTAGGCGGCCCTAGTGGACGAGTTATAGTCTCGTGAGGGCTTCAGCGATGATACCCACAAATATTTTTTTTTTTAAACAAAGAACAAAAGAATTTAAAATAAAACTAGCCTCAAAGATTGCATAAGTCATATAGCTCAAAGAAAATTTCAAATATTATCGAAGTTCTAACTTTAACTCAATAGTCGATCGCATCTCTCTTTTGATTCTCATAGTGTGTGTGTGAATCAATTCAATCAAAATCCTTTCCCAAAATCTTCAACGTCAACAGCCTTTGCCTTGAATAAAGAAAAGAGTAGGTCAAACTAATCTTATCATCTTGATCTCCAAATTTTTTTTTCTCACAGGCATTTGTGTGCTTTTTTTTTTCTTTTTTTCTTTCTCTTTTTTTTTTATGTCAGGAGCTTTCACTCTACCCCTTAAGGTAGCCTTCTTCTTATGGTAGATTACCTCTACATACTGGTGGTACATAGGCCCAAATTACTCAAGGATAGCTTCACTCTTAAGGGTTATAGGTAGCTATTTCTGACTATGGTGCCTGTGTAGACTACACTGTATTGTAGAGATAAGAATCAAGACAAACAGTCATTTACTCAATCTAAAATTCTCAACTCAGGCTGCATCAATCTCAAATTCTAAGTCAAAACTATGAAAGAATTGATATTAGTGCTCATGATTTAAAGAATCTTAATTAAGAGGAAATCAACACAAGAATCAAGTATAAACTAAGGTAATATTCAACCCTTTCTAAGAACCATATTCATTGTCAATCAAATTCTTATCATTGGCTAATATTCAGAACAAAGATTTTTTTCTTTTTTCTTTTTTGTTTTTAAAAGAAAAAGACAAAGCAAAGCAAACTAAGTTCTAAATCCACCCCCCCACACTTAATTCTTACATTGTCCTCAATGTAAGCCTAAGCTAACAAAAGAAGAAAACATGGGGAAGTGTGATGAGACACACAAACAGAAACAAACAAAATTCAACACAGAGTGAATAAAGGAAATGAGAATGAAAGGGAGAAAGATCAAATCTGTTATGGCGTGCTCTCAAAATCTTTTCTCCAACTATTGGGTTGCGTCCCAGTAAGCGCTTGGTTTATTGTCCTCAGCCTGACATGGTTCTCAAGTTTCACTCATCAACGTACGCAGGTTCATAGAGTGGAGCCTCATCTACATTGAGTGTCTGAAAGTTTTCATAGTAAGGCTTCAACCTATGACCATTTACCTTGAACTCTTTGCTTGTCTTTAAGCTCCTGATCTCAACTGCACCATGAGAAAAAACGTTAACAATAACAAAAGGCCCAACCCATCGAGAACGTAATTTACCTGGAAACAACTTAAGGCGAGAATGGAATAGCAAAACTTTCTGTCCAACTTTGAAATTCTTTCTCAAGATCTGCTTATCATGAAAAGCCTTAGTCTTTTCTTTATAGATTCGTGAATTCTCATAGGCATCATTTCGAATTTCTTCTAATTCTTGCAATTGGAGCTTTCTGTGTTGTCCGGCGGCATCCAGTTCCATGTTACATTGTTTCACAGCCCACCATGCTTTATGTTCAAGTTCCACTGGAAGATGACAAGGTTTACCATATACCAACCTGGAGGGTGACATACCAATAGGCGTTTTGTATGCAGTCCTATATGCCCAAAGTGCATTATCAAGCCCTAGGCTCCAGTCCTTTCTATTCGGATTAACTGTCTTTTCAAGGATTGATTTCACTTTCCTATTAGACACCTCAGCTTGCCCACTAGTTTGTGGATGGTAGGCTGTGGACACTTTGTGAGTGATGTTGTACTTTCGAAAGAGTGCTTCTACTGACCTATTACAAAAGTGAGTGCCTCTGTCGCTGATAATTGCCTTCGGTGTTCCAAACCTTGCAAAGATGTTACACTTTATAAAATCTATCACAACTTTAGAATCGTCAGTTCGGGTGGCTTTTGCTTCCACCCATTTTGAAACATAATCAACCGCAAGAACAATATAGAGATTACCAAACGAAGACGGAAATGGTCCTATGAAATCTATGCCCCAAACATCAAAAATCTCAACTATAAGAATAGGAGACTGTGGCATTTGATTTCGAGGTCCCAAATTACCTGTTCGCTGACAACGATCACAAGATTTGCAAAACAAATATGCATCCTTAAATAGTGATGGCCAATAAAAACCACTTGCAAGTATCTTAAGGGCTGTTCGCTTTGGTCCAAAATGTCCTCCACAAGCCAGAGTATGACAAAATGTGAGAATAGAAGAAAATTCAGATTCGGGTACGCACCTTCTAATAATTTGATCAGAACAATGCTTCCACAAATATGGCTCATCCCACACATAGTACTTTGCATCACTCTTGATCTTGGCCTTTTGTGCACGGGTTAGCTCTTCCGGTACTATCCTAGTAACCAAGTAATTGACAATATCTGCATACCAAGGAATAACTGTACCTACCTGTAATAACTGTTCATCTGGAAAGTTCTCATGCAATGGGAGTGCATCTTCGTTATAGGTAAGCCGACTCAAATGATCTGCCACCAAATTCTCAGAACCTCTCTTATCTAGAATCTCTAAGTCAAATTCTTGCAAGAGAAGTATCCATCGAATAAGGCGCGGTTTGGCATCCTTTTTGGTGAGCAAGTACCTAATAGTTGCATGGTCAGAGTAAACAATTACCTTAGATCCAATCAAATAAGAGCGAAATTTCTCTAAGGCAAAGATAACTGCTAAAAGTTCTTTCTCTGTGGTGGAGTAGTTGAGTTGTGCATCATTCAATGTACAGGAGGCATAGTAGATGACATGAGGAAGCTTGCCCACACGCTGGCCCAACACGGCTCCAACAGCATAGTCACTGGCATCGCACATGATCTCAAATGGTAAGTCCCAGTTCGGTGGTTGAATCCAGGGGCTGATGTCAAAACCTCTTTTAACTTCTCAAATGCTCTTTGGCACTCATCATTGAAGTCAAAAGTTGCATCCTTTTGAAGTAAGTTGCAGAGGGGTAATGCGATCTTAGAGAAGTCCTTGATAAACCTACGATAGAAACCTGCATGACCAAGAAAAGAACGAACCTCTCTCATGCTAGTGGGAGGTGGTAAGGAACGAGTAAGATCTATATTAGATTTATCAACTTCAATTCCCTTTTCAGAAATAATATGGCCTAATACAATACCTTGATTAACCATAAAATGACATTTTTCCCAATTAAGCACAAGGTTAGTGTCAATGCATCGTTTAAGCACAAGTGTAAGGTTATCTAAACATCTATAAAAAGAATCACCATAAACCGTAAAATCATCCATAAATACCTCAATGATGTTCTCCACATAATCAGAAAAAATACTCATCATGCACCTTTGGAAAGTGGCAGGAGCGTTACAAAGACCAAATGGCATGCGTCGGTAAGCAAATGTGCCAAAGGGGCATGTGAAGGTTGTTTTCTCTTGGTCTTCCGGAGCGATAACAATCTGATTATAACCTGAGTAACCATTAAGAAAACAATAATGAGAATGACCACTTAACCTTTCAAGCATTTGATCAATAAATGGCAGAGGAAAATGATCCTTGCGAGTGGCTGCATTCAGTTTACGATAGTCAATGCAAACTCTCCACCCAGTTTGAACTCTTGTTGGTACAAGCTCGTTTTCTTCATTCTTGACCACTGTGATGCCTGATTTTTTTGGAACTACCTGCACATGACTCACCCATTTACTATCAGAAATCGGATAGATAATCCCCACATTAAGGAGTTTCAGTATCTCCTTTTTTACGACTTCCATCATTGGTGGATTAAGGCGGCGTTGTGCATCTTTTGTTGGTTTAGACCCTTCCTCTAGTAAAATGCGATGCATACACATGGAAGGACTAATTCCCTTAATATCGGCAATGGTCCAAACAAATGCAATCGCTGTCTTGTGATCCCGAAGCACCCTGATTAGCTTTTCTTGTTGAACTGAAGTGAGGGTTTTAGCAATTATGACTGGAAGTGTCTCATTCTCGCCCAAGTAAATATATTGCAGGTGCTCTGGGAGTGGCTTAAGCTCTAAGGTAGGTGCCTGCACAACTGATGGTAAAAGTTTCTCGTTTAATAAAGGCAATTCAAGATAAGAAATATTATACCCATTGCTGCGTAATGTGACTGCTCCATCTAAGATCGCCATAGCTTCTTCTACCTCATCATCCAAATGTATCAAATTTGCCTGATCCTTAGAATTATCTTTCATAAGTTTTTTGCTTATGGCAATTTCAAAACTGTCATTACCAGATAATTCAAAGAAATCCTGCACCAAAGCATTAATATCATCTATGGCAAAGACAGAATGTACATCACTAGGATACCTCATTGCCTCAAAGATATTGAAGCGGATCACTTCACCATTGAATTCCATTGTGAGGGTTCCATCGTGAACATCAATCTTAGTTCGGGCTGTCTTAAGGAATGGTCGCCCCAACAGAATAGGAGTGGGATTGGACGACAACTCATCCTCCATTTCAAGGATATAAAAATCAGCTGGAAAGACCAATTCATTGACCTGCACAATAACATCTTCCACAACCCCTTTGGGGTAAGTATTAGATCTATCAGCCAACTGAATAATTATACCAGTTTCTTCCATTGGACCTAAATTCAAAGAGTTATAAATTGAATATGGCATAACATTAATTGATGCCCCTAAATCTAACATACATCTTTCAAATCTGGTATTGCCAATAGTGCAGGGGATAGTAAAAGTACCTGGATCCTTGCACTTAGGAGGAAGTTTTCTTTGAAGTACAGCAGAAACATTCTCTCCTACACTTACCTTTTCGTTACCGCTCAACTTTCGCTTGTTGCTACATAATTCCTTCAAAAACTTTGCATAACGCGGCACTTGTTTAATAGCATCAAGTAGGGGAATATTTACCTCTACTTTACGAAAGGTCTCAAGGATCTCCTTTTCTTGCTCCTCTTTCTTGGATTGTTTAAACCTACTAGGAAATGGTGGAGGAATAGAAAGAGTCTTAATTCGCGGTGA
The DNA here is from genome assembly GCA_030444775.1 of Atalantia buxifolia. Classification (NCBI taxonomy): domain Eukaryota; kingdom Viridiplantae; phylum Streptophyta; class Magnoliopsida; order Sapindales; family Rutaceae; genus Atalantia; species Atalantia buxifolia. The sequence goes on from CM059838.1 coordinate 5,538,512, forward strand.
AGGGACACTTACCTGGCCAGATGGGTCGACTGGCAATGCTGAGTGAGAGTCATCTTTCCTTGTTAAAGAAGGAGCCTCAGGGGAGGGATTGGTCAAAGAGTGCGATGATGTTGTAGGGTCTTTCGATGGCTTAGCTAATAATGGTTCCAACTGCTTTCCGCTCCTCAGAGACATAGCACTAGCATTCTCCTTTGGATTAATTTCTGTTTGAGAAGGTAACTTTCCTGAAGTTCTAGCCTCTATCCTACTCATAGATGTGGCCAGTTGGCCAATCTGATTCTCTAAATGTTGGAGCTGTGTCTGGGTAGCCTGTTGGAACTGCATAGAGTTAGTAGCGAGAGCTTTTACAAGATCTTCCAAAGACGTATCTTAATTTTGAGGAGGTAGAGGTGGCCGAACTTGGTAAGGTTGTTGCACTCGTTGTTGGGGGTAGCCCGGTGGTCGAGACGGTGCCATATTAGGAATGCCTTGTTGTTGGTTTCCATACCTAAAATTAGGGTGATCCTTCCACCCTTCATTGTAAAAATTAGAGTAGGGATCATACCTTTGTCTTGGTTGGCCTAGGAAACCCTCAACTGCATTAGCTTGCTCATGCGAACCCTCTTGGAGAGTTGGGCACATATCAATCACATGCTCGACCATGGAACAAACGCCACACGGTCTCACCTGTTGCCCTAGAGCTAATTGTTGTACCAAAGAAGTAAGATTTGAAACTTGTTGTTCTAGAGAAGTAGTACTTACCTCATTGACTCGCTTAGGTGGTGGCAGTGGATCGTTCCTGGTGTTGAACTGTTGGGAATTAGCAGCCATGTTAGCAATGAGATTTCGGGTTGCTTCTGGTGTCTTATCCACGAGTGCTCCTCCACTAGCGGCATCAATCATGCTCCTATCCATAGGCAGTAGACCCTCATAAAAGTATTGAATAAGGAGCTGATCACTTATTTGATGGTGGGGGCAACTAGCACATAACTTTTTGAATCATTCCCAATAGTCGTAAAGGGACTCCCCATTATACTGTCGGATTCCACAAATTTCTTTTCGAATGCTGCCAGCTTTTGATGCTGGGAAGTATTTCTCCAAAAATAGCTGACGCATCTCATTCCATGTAGTGACAGTACCGGAGGGAAGATAGTACAACCATTCCTTGGCTGAATCGGCCAAAGAGAATGGGAAGGCCATTAGCTTAACTTGTTCTTCAGAAACCCCGGCTGGTTTCATTGTGGAGCATACCACAAGGAACTCCTTCAAGTGCTTATTTGGGTCCTCTCCTGCAAGACCATGAAAAGTAGGAAGAAGATGAATCATCCCAGATTTGAGTTCAAAGTTTACCTGAGGGTTTGGATTCTCAATGCATAAAGGTTGCTGGTCCAAGTTTGGAGCTGCCAACTCTTTAAGTGTTCGGTTGTTGTTCTGAGCCATTGGTTCGGGTTCTGGGCTGCCTGGCTCTGTCTTCATGAGTGGAATGTGGATGGAAAAATCGAGTTCTGAATGTGATGAGCTTGCTCTAAGTTGTTCGAGTTTTAATCGAATGTCCTCTATGCTCATGAAAATCTAAATATAGAACCAAAAAAAAAAACTAATTAAAATAAAGTAAATAAATAAAATAAGAAAATAAAATAAAGCGAGTGATAATAAACAAAGTAGACACTAGTCCCCGACAACGGTGCCAAAAATTTGGTAGTGTCGTTAGAGTGCACCAAATTTAAAACCTTACTACTAGTATAAATAATTAGTAAAGAGCGAGTAAGGATCGATCCCACAGAGACTATGCTAGTTATATTTATTATCAACTCTAAAGCAAGATTTAAAATAAAATAATAATAAGAATAATAATATAAATTAATCTAACTAAAGAAAATGCCAATTATAAATAAAAAGGGGGGTTTTTGAATTTTTAACTAAATAGCAAGAAATAAAGAAATTAAAACTACGAAAACAATAATTTAATAATAAAAACTCGAATTAAAGGATAAAGAAATAATAATGAGAAAAACTTTGGTCAAAGGATCATTCGCCACCACCAAACATGCATATAATATATTAATTCTATCATCAATTTATATTGAAACTATCAACCGTAGACAACAATAAGCTCTGTTAGTCTCAATCTTTCCTTAGTGTGTCGTTAGGCAAAACAAGCTCTTCACCTAATCTCTAACCATTAAATAATTTAAAACAAGCTCTTTAAATTTAAGATAATGGAAGCATTAAACAGAGAAAGATATTAGGTTGATCTAGGCAATAAACACACAAGCTCAGATTATTTAACCTAGGTTATGTTCTCCAATTGAAATCACTGATTCCAACCTGCTACTAATAATTAAAATATCAAGACAATTACGGATCAAGAATTTTAACTAGCAATAGAAATTATTCAAGTCCTATCTAATTGGCCACTCAAACAAGACAAGAATAAAATCATAAACATTAATTATGGAAGAACATAAACAATTCCAATTAAATAAATTGAATGATAGAAATTAAAAATTAATCATATGACATGTTTGGGGTTTTGAATTCACCCTCAACCAAATAGAAAATCTAGCCTAACATAATTAAATTGGGAATAAGAGAATTGATAAAACCAATCATGGAGATTAATTCAAGTGGCTGCAACTTTTTCTTCAATTCCTTTCGGCTGTAAATTCTTTCTTTGTGTGTGTGTGGCTGCCGAATATCTCCTCTTCTCCCTCTTCGCTGCTGCAGATTTTCAGTTTGCTTTGCTGTCGAAATCTTTTGTTGCTTCCGTTTTCTTTTCCCTCGCGGGCACCAATCCCCTTGGCTAGCTTTTATTGTGTGCCTTGAATCCTCACGTGGAAAGGAATTCAATCCCAGCCAAAACCGACTTTCATGCTTTAATTAATAACCCAATAATGATTTTGCCATGATTTCTTAAAGCCAAAAGGCTTTATTCTCTTTCCTTTCACGTGCTGGGCACTTTAACATTTTCTTTTTTTTCAATTTTGGCTCCATGAAATTTCATATGCTTCCAAATGTGTATCAATTAATTAATTGACTTCCAAAAATCTTCAGTTATTTCCTTTTCTAATCTCTTCAAGTAGATTTCTTCTGAAATACTCTGATTTAACTTCTCTCTAATCCCGGAATATACCTAAAATAACAAAATAAAATAAACTAAAATAAAAATTAACACAATAAAAATATAATTTACTAAATTAAAAATTAACTAAAATAACTAGAATATTTAAGAACAAAAACAAGAAAAAGATGGAGAAATTAATATTAAAATATATAGAAAATATGCACTTATCAGATAGTAGTGAAGTAGATTCTCAAATCCAAGACATGTTTATGCTTTGGTAGTGAACTTGAGTTACAAGTGTCCTTAGATGTTGATATGGTGGGAGATGTTAATTCTAGAAAATTCTTATCACGATATTTGCTTAAATTTATAGGTTGAGTAGTCTCATGGCACTCTAGACCTCAGCGATACGTCATTTCGTCTATCGTAGAAGCAAACTATATTGTTATCACTGAAGGTTACGAAGTGGATAAAAAATTTTCTACAAATTTATATATGAAATGAGACAACTTTGTTATGTACTGTAGCAATTAGTGTGCCATTCACTGGCAAAAAATTTGATATACCATTTGAAATCTAAGCATATTGATGTGAGGTATCATTGATATAAGACGTGCTTGAAAAGAAACAATTGTATCTTGAAAAGATTAACAAAGAAAAAAATGGGTCATATAGGATGATAAAGTCACACCCCAAGAAGAAACTAAAAAGCTATAAGCAAAGGGCGAGCTTGGTCATGCCCCCATATGATCTAGAGAGGAAGACTTTTTGGGTCCATCTGATTTGGGTGGCCCAAAAGCCTAAAGTCTAAAAGGTTTGTTTAACATACAGTTATCATTAAGTTTTATACTTGGACAAAATTAGCCAAGAGTGTTTATGTGTGTGTGTGTGTGTGAGTAAAAGCAAGCGACAGTCCTCATGAATGTAGAAAAAGAAAGAAAAAAAGATAGTGGCCGACTATTTCAATTTGGGGGCAAGGGTTGTAATCTTTGATTGGATGATTGCAAGACAAACTTAACTCTGTTTTGTCCCAAATTTGACTGGTCAGCTTATGGCATCGACTTTTACATTCCTACTAGTCTTGATTTATATTTTATTCTCTCATTAGTTATTATTTGAGATACATACTTATTAAAGAGACAAATATTGTGCTAGTACTGTTTATTATGAGGAGCACGATCTTCCTCTCTTGGATTTTCCCTATAATTATCTTCATCAACATACCTTTATGGATTTCTTTCTCTATTACACATTACAAGCTTTAGGTGGCTGCCCCTTTTTTGAATTAGATTCAACTTTATCTATTCTCTTATTCACCTTATTAAAACTCAATTTCAAGCATTAAATTCTTTTTTTAAGGACTTAAAAAAAGAATCTAAAGTCTATTTTTTCCTAAGCATGATCAGAAATAAACTGATTTTTGTCCTGAGACATATTTAGTAACCTGTAAAACAAAGTTAGAAAGCTTGCAAACACTCCTTAACGTGTTTCTACTCAACCATTCAAGATTGATAGCTCTCATACTTGTGTTTATCAAATATAGATTTCCCTTTTGTAACTTCATATTCCTTGTTTTTTTTCACTCTTTAATTCTCTCTTTCTTTTTTTATTGAACTTAAATGAAATCAATCAAAGTTTACTTGTAATAACTAAACTCAATAAATCAAATAACAAACAAAGAAAGACAAACAATAACATAATTTTGATGCAATGAGGATTGCCTCCCCCTCTTATATTTTTTCTTTTTGTGTTTAAGTCGAATTTTAGAAAATAAGAATAGGCAAAAGTTAAATAGCAACCTCATTGAATAACAAGATTATGATTTTTTTTTTAATATTTGAATGATAAAGAACATGATTTGAAGGATTAGAGCAAAGTTGTAGAAAAGAAGAAGATAGGTTTACAAATTAAAAAAAAAAAGGAAACAAAAGGATGCAGAATACTAAATGTAATACCCCAATTTTTCCTAAGCCTATTTTTATCTTTTCAAAGCCTTAATTGTAAGAGGTTATAACAAAGTCAAGGTATTAAAAGCTTAAGCACAAATTTGAGAGAAAAAGCAATTCAGAGATCAAATAGAGAGAGTTTAAGATCGAGTTAGGTCAGATCAACTTAAAAATGAGCCTCGGCCACTATTTCTAATTCCAACCAAATCACCAACCATGGAAGGCACCAATTAGAACCTCAAGAGCTGGCCAAAAAGTCATTAATTGAGCCAGAGAAAGTTGTGGCATCACTGCCTCAAATTAACATGTTTTTGCATGTTTCGGTCATGCTGTCACTTGGATTTTGTTCCTTACAACAACCTCTTCAAAACCTAACTGGTAACCACCAACAAAAACAGCCAAATCATCGTTAATCATCCATTAAAGTTTCACCACTATTAAAGATCGATCTGGTGCTGTGACTGCTCATCGAAGCGCACCACTGCCATGGTTGGATTCATAGCGAGCTGAAGTCCCTATCCATACCTTTCAAATCACCAACGATTAATTTTTTGTCACCGTTGACCAATGAGGAACATTTGGTAATTTATGATTTTGGGATTTCGAGGATATTTTAGTATTTATGAACTCATGGGTACTTTGCAAACTTATAATTAGGCTCTGATTATATCTTGTGGGAGTTTTATTAATGATTTTTAGGTTGTTGATATCAATTTGTTACATGTGGATGTAAAGAGGTAAGTAAACTAGACTCCTAATTTTCTAAATAAATCACAATAGACAATATGTTTATGTTTGACATGTTCGAAAAGCCTATTTTTTATATGTACATATATGAATTTATATGTTTTTTCCCATGTGTTTATGTGATGTGTTGTTATGTGTTGAACATGATTATGTACATGAGCATACATGTGTGAAAGTTCATTGACATAAGTATAAACATGTGAAACTTTTATAAAAAGCATGTTTATTAATTTCATTTGTAATTTCTATGATTTATACGTGAACTTTGTTATTATACTAAGTTTTATAAGAGTTTGTGTTGGGGCCCCCTCTTGAAGGGCCAATATGCTGCAAAGTGCTGCATATAGTATAAAGTGTCACGTATAGCATAAAGTGTCATATGCATAATATAAATTTTATTGAAAGAAAATGTGAAAGTTTGAAAGTGAAAAAAAGAGATTGTAATGAATTTGTTTTACGGTTTTTTCAAAAGTTCATAGCATATCATCCATTTGTATTATATGTAAGTATATATGTATTTGGGTATAAGAAAAACTAGTTTGCTTACTTAGCTTTGTACTCATTATAGTTTATGGTGATTCAGTTTCCAAAAGTTAGGTTTGATTCATGATGAGTAAGGAGAAGGACTTGAATTGAGAATGATAGATGGTTTGGCACAATTTTTAAATATTCTTCTGCTATGTATAGTTGTATTTACAGATTAAATTTTTACCGATTGTAAAGACTTATTTAAGTTCATAAGTGAGTTGTGGCTAAACTCTCTTATAGAGTATGGGCCAAGGTTTAAAATAGATCAAAATTGATTTAGGACTGAAGCTCTTATACCAATTTATGTGCACCTCACAAAGATAAATAAGATCCTGAACTAAATGAGGTTCCTTTGCCAAAGATCGTTCAAATTCAGATTAAAATACAACTATAAGATCAAGATCTTGACCCTTTACCTATAAAGATAAGAACCAATGGCATAAGAAATCTTGGGTTGATGCTAAACTCAAGAAAAAAGAAAAAGATTGTGAGTGATAAGTCAAGAAAAAATGTCACAAAATGAAATATTGATAAGTTTTGATAGTTCTTTAAAGAAAAACAAGAAAAGAAAAGCTCTCACTATTATTATAAACACATATATGAAATTTCTAATAGGGTTACATGGGTTTTAAATAGTTGACTTACTAATAGAATAAGGTTTTTCTTAACACTCAAGCATAAAGTTAAAAAGAAATAAATGATCCTAATGTAAAAAAGAAATAAATGATCCTAATGTAAAAAAGAAATAAAAGATCATACTTCTAAAACATATTAGCAAACAAAGATTATGTCTAATTTTTCTTCATAATTTGATAACCTTTTTTTTCTCTTCATGTAAATCACTCTAAATCAGATTTAAAATCTTGAATAACATTCTCAAAGCATTGATTATCTTGAATACTCAATTCTGACAAATTAGGGTCTTGAACAAGACATGAATTTGAGATATGCTCGATTAATTCATTTAGTCCTGCTTGAACAAATGTAAAAATTAAATTATTGTTTTGGAATGTTAAAAAATTGACATTTAGATCAAATGTAATTTCAATTATTTATGATAGAACTCAAAGAATCTACATAATATGTTTTAACAAACAAGTTGTTTTACATAGGCAATAAAATTTCAATATGTAATATGCAATTTCAATAAAATTTCAAAGAATCTACATAATATGTAATTTCAATAAAATACTCCAAAAAGTTTAAAAAAATTCTAAATTAATTGCACAAGTCTACAAAAGATATACTTTTTAATTTGACATGATTGGGGTTTGGAACTAAACAAACTATAAATATTAATTTTTTAACATGGCAACAACTATCGTTCTTAAATTCCATCAGTTATTATAAAATACATATTCAAATTGTCATATCCTAAACTTCATTGAACTCAGAGCAGGATACCATTATTTCAATTCGACAAGCAAATGTTTAAAAGGTCTAAACAAAATAATAATTTCATGTAGTCAGTATGTATCACAAAAGCTTGAAATCCCAAATTAACTATCAAACTCAATTATCACTTACAACACTTCAATACCAAACATGCTTTTAATTTTTTCATAGGTTAAATGCTAGTTTAGTCCCTACCGTTTAAGTTAAGTGTTTGTTTAGTCCCTATATTTAAAAATTATAAATGTTTTAGGTAGATTTTGGGTGGAAGAGAAAGAGGCAAAACCTAACTAAAACAATGAATTTACTTTCGGGATGTAGGGTACTTTACTTAATCAAAGTGTGTGGTTGTTTTAGACTCTAATGGAGATGAAGACGATAGGAAGAGGATGGTTATGGTGAGAGGTTTAGATCTACAGTGAGAAAACTTGAAAGGATGCCTTAGACTTGTAAAAAAAATGAAAGAGATTAGAGGTGGAGCTAGTGACTATATTTCGACATTCAGGCCAACTTCTTAAACTATTTATGGCGTCAAGAACTTGCAACCTCTTGATAATGAGGCTGGAGGTTGATGAAGAAATCGACCTTAGTGGAATGTGCGTGTGTGTGTTTTTTTTTTCTTTTATTGTTGTCTATGAGAAAAGTAGAGCCTTAGTGTCTTTATATTTGGAGTACCATGACTGTCATGCTAGGTGGCATGTTTCTAATAGTGATATTGTTGTCCTTGCCAACATCTTTTTTTTTTCTTTTACCTTTATCATGATTTTTAGGCCATAAGAGTATGCTTGGGAAGCAAGAAGAGCATTATTTGGCATGGTTTGCTCTCTCGTACACGAGATGCACACTATAGGGTGGTCAAAGACACCTCTGCAAAGGCTATTTTGGTAGTTTTTGGTGTGGCAATTGAGGACAATTGTTCTTGGTGTGCTGTCTTCTCCTTTTCGCAGGTGTGACAGCTAACTATCCCTTCTTTTTAAGTAAAATATTCCTTATTTGATTGTGCAAAATCAAATATTCTCTTTGAGAGATGGAGATATTTCACACAATTGGCGTTTTATGTATTTTCTTTAATTATTTTGCCTTTGACATGGCGTACCTTATGTATTAGCTCATTATCAAGTGTAATCGGTTTAGGTTGGATACCCTCTAGTAATTATTTTTAATCATATAATTTTTTATTAACACGTAGCACTTCATTATTAATCTTCATTTTCTTCCCCAAACAAAAAAATGTTAAAAAAATGATAATTATTTATTACTTTTGCTTTTCTTCTACAATAATTTCCGTGCTATATTATTCTTAGGGATATTAATAAAAAATGATAATTTATCAAATTAACCTTAAAAGTAACATAAAAATTTGTAAAAAAAATTATATTATTATGTTAATTTGGTACATTAATTTTTATAAAATAATTATAGTAAGATTATAAGGATATTAAATATTACTTTAAGTTGGATGATATAAGTTTATTTATAAGTGATTATCAGTAAAATTATGTCTCAAGTATAAAAAAAAATACTCTTTAACACTGATATTTATTAGTTAATTTGACAATTAATTTCTTTTTAACACTGATATTTTTTAGTTAATTTGACAATTAATTTCTTTATAGAAAATTAACTAATGTTAAGAATATTATTGAAAAATATTATTATAAAAAGAAAGAATAAGTAAGAATAAAGATGTAACATATTTAACTGTAGGAGTTTCTTCAAATATTTTTTAAAGTATAAAAATTAAAATATACTTAAGTCAAAATATAAAATTAAACAAGCATTTACCCATTTTTCATATACAAGTGGTGATTAATGAAAAACTAAGTTAAAAAGAAAAGACAGATACCAAGATACTGATAGATCATCAGCTCATAGTTAAGGGTGGGCATTAGTTCAATTCGATTCGATTTTAGGATAAACTTTCGGTTTCAGATCGGTTTAGGTCTAAAATTCAAAAAAACCATTTAGTCTTTAAAGAAAATAAAAATTGAACTAGAATTGATAGTTTGGTTTGGTTTGATTTTGGTATCAAATTGGGACAGACAAAAAGTATTGAGCTTTAAAACTTCAAGTGAGAGACTTTGTTTGGGCTGTCATAACTAAAGACATAATTCTCAATTGGAGAATACAATAAGCTTTCACCTAAGAAAATCAGACCTTTGGAATTTATCGAGAAGATAAACCCTATTTATTGCTTTCAAAGATTATCGTGAAAAAGATACCGTTAATGACAATCTGAATTCAAGGACAAATTCTCTTCATCCTAGGGTGAATGTTGCAAATTAGGAATCACTATCCTATTTAAATTAGCTTTCTTATTGCCTAACATCTCTTCTTACTAATTTAGGACTTTGTTTTCCTTTTTTTATGGTCTAGGGTAATTACTAGCAATATATATACCCTTCTTTTTTCTCCTTTGGAGGCACATTTAATTTCAATAATATTTTTAGTTTTTAAAGCTCTGTGTGAGTTTCTTAGTTTAATTAATTCTCAGCATTCTACGGAATCAACGAGCCTTAACCAATAGATTCACAACATTCTTTCAAATCAATATAAATTTAGACCATTCCTTATTCCATGGGTGGAGCTACTTGTGGGATGGGACGAGCTATAGCCCGCCCAAAATTTTGAAAAATTTACAACAATATCATTGTGCGAAGTTTACAAAATTGTCATTACTCTATTCTTTTATTTACAACTTTATCATTCTATTAATTTACAACTTTGGCATTCATATAAGTAAATATAAAAAGTGAGCAGTTACTTTATTCTTTTAGAACCTGTTCTCCTTGTTTCATGGGTTCTTGGTGCTAAAGTGCTCTGTTTCTTCTTCAGTTATTCGTCTTCCTTTGGTAAGAATATATAATAAATTTATTCTTTATGTAATCATTTACAATATATTTATTAATTGTAAGATAGTAAAGACTTTAGTTAGTTCTTGTTTTGATTTTATTGCGTAAGATAAAATTATTGTTAGGTCAAATCATTGAATTTTAGCAATCAAATTTTTAAATTGATTATTGATAGATCATAGATTAGAGATAGTTATTTTCATGAAAGAAAAGAAGAAATCCAAGAGCTGAATCAAATGGCCAGATTTAGTGGGTTATCAAGATACTATTTCGAAATAAGATGGAGAAGGAGTTTATATTAGATTGTATAGTTATCTACAATAAAAGAGAATTGTAGACACTATTGATTCAAATTGGATAATAAATAAATTTAATTCTCGAAAGTATCATAAGACACAACCTAAGTAGTTTTTAATTGTAATTGAATTACTTTTGGAATTCGATTTATTTTTTTATATATTAATAAAATTTCATTAAGTTTTATATTTTTAGTTGCGATAATATTTGGACTTAGAAAAAATATAGCCCACCCAAAAAAATTTTCTAGCGTCGCCCCTGCCTTATTCCTATATTCTCAAAACTCAATGGAATATTAGAATACTATACTTCATTGCATCATAAATATACCTACAAGTCCCTCTTATATCATGCCACATGGCATTATTCATTATAAAATAATATTATTGATTTCTTTCAGTTCGGCATAATTTCTTAATTTTTGAAACCAAAATTTGAATCGAATTTTTTTAAACATTTTTATCAGTTTTTTGTGAGGAAGAACTGAATCAAAACGAAAAGAATTCCAAATTGAACCAATTCCTTTTCAGGGTTGATTTGACTGTGCCTACTCCAACTAATTCTCTTACTTTTGTCCGGTGTAGTTTGCTCTCTCAATATCATGTGTGTGATCATTGGGGAGAGATTTTGGAGGGATTTAGACTGGTCTACGTCAGGTCGTCCCGTACTTATATTAATTCTAGTGGCAATGCTGTTATTTTTGCTATGGTCTTTATATAACATGTAACAATGTTTAGACAAAATATAAGACATCTCTTAACTTTTTAGGTATGGCTCACACCCACTCATTGTATTTTTTCCATAATTCCCACAACCTTTGATCCCCCATTTTGGGTTGTATAGGACTTTAAAGCCAAAACCATGGGTAAGCACTGATCGGATTGGGTCGGTTTCATCTGAACCCATAGCCGATCCGGAACAGTGGAGTTGAGAGTTTTAGAATATAAAACCGGTATGCCACTACTTCCAAATCAACCCGACCCAAACCTCTTTTTTTTTTTTTTGCTCAGTCGGCTCAATTTGAACTATAAACCCTCAAGCTTAAAAACTCGGGAGACAAGGTTTGAAAATTAATATAAAAATGAGGGAAGAGAAAAACACAAAGAGAATCTTACCGGGAGAAGACAAAACCATAATTTGTAAAATAGTAAACAATTTTCAGGGAAGAAAAACATAGCTTATATTATAATTATCATCATCATCTAGTTTACAGACTTGTGTTTTTAAAGTTAAGAATAAGGAAAAAAAATGTAAAGAAAATAGAAATAAATAAATAAACACAGAGACGAGCAATAGCTAATTAGTTATGGCTGTTGTGAGGATGTAGCGTCCCTTTTCGATACAAGGATGAAGTTAGGAATAAGAGCTGTCTTAGGATATCTTCCAAAATTGTTTATGCTTAATGTTTTGGGTGCTTAGTTGTAGGGATTGGCTTTGCTTTAGTTTTGGGATAATTTTACTCCAATATAATTGAGGGAAATCGCAATTTATTGTATCTCACTCCAGTGTTTACTTACCATTTTTAAGGAGAGAGTGAGATTCCTACTCCGTGGGTTCCACCCAATTTTAGAGTGGGGAGTGGGATTTCCACTCCCATGGGGGGAGGTGGGAGCGGGAATCCACTCCCCTTTCTTCCTTTTTTACCCTCATAATTAAAATAAATAAATAATATTTAATAAAATAAATAATATTATATTTATTAAAACTAATAATTATAAACATATTTAGTTTATTAAATTAAAAATAATAATTATAAACATATTTATTGTATTAAATTTAATAAAATAAAAATAAATAAATATTATATTTATTTAAATAATATTATTATATTATTTTATAAATTAAATTTATTAAAAATGACAATATTAAACATTAATTTTAATAAATATTAATTATTTATTTAATTAATAATAATAAATATTTTATTCTAAGAAAATATTAATTTTGTACTATATTATCAATAATAATGTTTCATTTGTGTTGCTATTATTAATAATTTTTATTCACATAATTTAAATTTAAATTAATAAAAAATTATAATTTACATAATTAAGAATATTAATAATTATTATTAATTTATAAATATAATAAAATATTTAATTTATTTTCTAAATATATTTTTTATTAATTTTTAATTAAAAATTATAATTCTTTAAATAAAAGTAAAATTATAATTTAAATTATTTACTCCTAATCCAAGATAATGTAAACAAATAAATTGGATTCTGATTTTAATTTCATTCTCCCATTCCAATGTAAGTAAATAACCTACTTCCACTCTCACTCCACACTACCAATCCCAAGATTCTCACTCCTCTAAGATTCTCACTCTAATCCAAAATATAAACACTACTTTAAAAGTTATTAATATAATCATTGTTTATTTTCTATTCCCATCGTTCTTCTTCTTGGTCATTGCATTTGGTACCGGAGCAGCTTCCGGCCATATATACTCGAAGCAATGGTCGAGGGAACTAGAGCACAAGAATCAAAACAGATGAAGGAGGCAGTGCAGCAATTGAAGGAAGTTATGATAAACAGGCAATTGCACTTACTGAATTAACTAGGTTGGTAGTAGCCATGAATCTGAAGTACGAACAATTAGTCTCGAAGTTGGGTGGGTCAGACGAGACCTTAGATAGGTTAGGAGAGTTTGCAAGCCAGCAGCAGTCAGGTGTGAGTGCTTCCAAACTAAATTCTTGAGGTTGAACTTCCCAAACTTCAATAGGAAAAATACAGGCGGGTGGATCTACAAGTGTGAAAGACTTTTCAAATTCAATAATATAAAGGAGGACGAGCCGGAAAACTTGGTAACAATCCATTTGGAAAGGAAAGCCTTGGAGTGGTTTTAAGGCTATGAAATCAGTGTTAGAAATTTGCACTGGGAATCATTCTCTGCTGCTATAATTACTAGTTTTGGACCTGGTTAATTTGATAATCTTATTGAACAACTTACCATGCTCAGACAGATCAATGTTGTGAGGCAATACTATGAGCAATTTGAAGTGTTAGTGGCAAGGACTAGGGGACTAAGTGAGAGGTTTTTTGTAGACTGTTTTATCAGTGGCTTAAAAAGAGTCCATGAAGAATAAAGTGGTTTTGATTCAGCCAATTACGCTTGCACAAACCGTGAGGTCAGCACTTTTGTAGGAAAGTACAACGGAGACTATTATTAAAGAAGCCCGAGCCACAACCAGAACTTAATCAAGCAAGCCCATTTCTACTACAGAGATAAAAGGAAGAAAACAGTTTGTTATTATTGTGATAAGAAGTATGTGCCTGGCCGCAAATGTAAAAAGGAGGCATATTTTCTCATTGGAAAGAGAGGAATTAAAGGTTATTGATAGAGATGAAATCGAAACTAATGTGTAAGCAGATGAAAAGCCAATAATTTCATCATATGCCCTTGCGAGAGCGACATCTCACCAAACCATGAACGTTCGAGGTAACAAGAAAAAGAAGGGTATCATCATATTAATTGATTCAGGAAGTACACACAACATTTTGGATCTATTGGTGGCTACGAGAACAGGTTGTTTAGTACATGAACCTAGATCTTTAGTGGTAGTCGTAGCAGATAAATTAAGAGCAATGCAATTTATCGTCAGCATAAATATAATATGCAGGGAAGGGAATTTCAAGCTAATATAAGGTTATTGCCTTTGGGCGGATGTGACGTGGTGTTAGGGATACTATGGCTGGCTGAGTTGGGTCCAATCCTTTTTTATTTCAAGAATTTAAGTGTTGTGTTTAAGCCCCAGAGAATAAGACTAACCTCACCCCAAGAACACTTAACTCACTGATCTTGATCCAATAAACAACCAAGAATCACTCAACACACTATGAATCAATAGTAAGAAACCAGATCAAAGACAAAGCACACACAGATTTTAAGTGGTTCGGCACCAATTTCTTGATGCCTACATCCACTGGAAACAAGCATTGTGATTTCACTTTTATTGCTTTCAAGAGTTACTGAGATCACTAACAAAAATGGAGAATACAAGCTCTTCAACTCTCTCTCACATTCCCATCACCATGTTCTCTTCTCTTTCTGTCAAGAATCCAAAACCCCCCACTAGTTGTATATATTCCAACTAACTCCAGAGGCCCCCTCTCACCAGCGGCTTTTCCCGCTGAATACTAACAGAATTTTAACCTCAGTCACGTGCTTGCAGCATGTCTTGTAATCCCAGCTTGAAACGGCATCTTGCAGTAGTCGTTTTAAGCAGGCTAAGTATTTCCAGCAGCTCACATGTCAAACACGTGAGCTACTTATAGCACTGGATGACATTTGGATTATGTCTGTTTTGTTTCAAACCTTTGTCAAACGACAATTCATTTAACCAAGGAACCAACATATGACATATTGTGACTGAAGATTTAGTTCACATTTCATCAATCTCCACCTTGAACTCAATACTTCAAGTTACTCCACAATGCTTCCTTCCTTGTTGCTTGCAGTGTCAGTTCCTGCAAATCTTTGCTAAGTTCATGCAGAGATTGAACTTAGCAAAAGGTACTGCCTTGGTTAGCATGTCAGTTGGATTTTCCTCTGTATTTATCTTCAAAAGCTTTACAGCACCTCTGGAAACTTCAAGCCTTACAAAATGGAGCTTCACATCAATATGTTTTGTCTTCTCATGATGTGTCTGGTTTTTGCTGAGGTGGATTGCACTCTGACTATCACAATAAACCTCAACTGAGCCTTGTTCAGCTCCAAGTTCAGTAACCATTCCCTTTAGCCAAATGGCTTCCTTGAGAGCTTCTGCTGCTGCTGTATACTCAGCTTCTGTAGTTGACAGAGCCACCACATTCTGGAGTGTGGCTTTCCAATTAACTGTACATTCACCCAAAGTAAACAAATATCCTGTCAGTGACCTTCTCTTGTCGAGATCCCCAGCAAAATCTGAGTCTACATAGCCTGTCAGAATATTTCCTTTATTTCCAGAGCCACCATAAAGCAGACCATATTCTGTAGTCCCCCTCAGGTACCTCATTATCCATTTTACTGCCCTCCAGTGGTTAATCCCAGGGTTTGACATAAACCTACTTACCACACTCAAGGCATGTGAAATGTCTGGTCTAGTTAGCACCATAGCATACATGAGGCTCCCTACTGCATTTGAGTAAGGGACCTTTGACATTTCTTGCTGTTCTGCAGCTGTTTGAGGGCACATAGCTGCTGATAGCTTGAAATGGCTTGCCAATGGTGTTTGAACAGGTTTGGATTCATTCATCCCAAACTTGGTCAGCACTTTGTCAATGTAATTCTTCTGAGTCAGAAACATTGTTCCAGCTTTTCTGTTTCTGATGATTTCTACCCCAAGAATCTTCTTTGCAAGTTTAATATCCTTCATCTCAAACTCACTGCTCAATAATCCTTTTAGCTGATCAATCTCTGCTTTGTCATGACATGCAATCAGCATATCATCAACATACAGCAGTAGGTAGATTCTCCTTCTTTCACTTATCTCCTTGTAATACACGCAACAGTCATAGCTGCATCTGTTGTAGGCATGTTTCAACATGAACCTGTCAAACCTTAGGTACCATTGCCTAGGTGACTGCTTCAAGCCATAGAGAGACTTCTTCAGCAAACAGACATAGTCCTTCTTATCAAGTACTTCATACCCTTCAGGCTACTCCATTACAATCTCCTCTTGTAATTCACCATGAAGGAAAGCTGTTTTGACATCCATTTGTTCAAGATGCATGTCCTGAACAGCAACCAGAGCCAAGATGACTCTTATGGATTCATGCCTTACTACTGGCGAAAATACTTCAAAATAAGTCAACCCCCTCCCTTTGTGTGAAGCCTCTTGCTACTAATCTAGCCTTAAACCTCCTAGGTTCTGCTCCAGGTATCCCTTCCTTGATTTTATATATCCATTTGCAGCTTACGCCTTTTTTCTTTTTCAGTTCTTAATCAGCTTCCATGTTTTATTTTTCATGAGAGATTCAACTTCCTCATCCATTGCCTTTTTCCATTCCAGCCTATTCTTGCTTGTGATTGCTTCTTGATAAGTCTTTGGTTCATCATCATTGATCTCATGTGCAGCTGATAAGGCATAAGCAATTAAATCTGCACCTGCATACCTCTTTGGTGGTCTGATTGTTCTCTTTTTTCTGTCCCTTGCTAGTTGATAAGTGTCACTTTCATTCTCAGTTGGTTCTGATTCTTCTTCAGCATCAGATCCATCACCAGCCTCTCTTGATTTTTCTGATGTGACTGTCTCAGGCTTCTTTCGTTCAACATGCTCCACCTCAAACTGAATTTTCTCATCTTCAGCTTCTGGCTTCTTTGCTCTAATCTCAGAGCTCCTTCTTTTGTTCAATATTTCTGCTTCATTGAAGGTTACATCCCTGCTAATTATGTACTTTAGTGGTTTGAAATCAGTACACCACAACCTGTAGCCTTTAACCCCCTCAGGATAGCCCAGAAATCTGCATTTCAAGGCTCTTGCTTCTAACTTCCCCTGCTTCACGTGAGCATATGTTTCACAGCCAAAAATCCTAAGCTTAGAGTAATCAGATACCCTTCCTGACCACATTTCCATTGGTGTCTTATAGCCTATGGCTGTTGATGGACTTCTATTCACCAAATAGCAGGCTGTGTTTAAGGCTTCTGCCCAAAAGGCTTTTGGTAAGTTTGAGTGAATCAGCAAACATCTCACTTTCTCCATTAATGTTCTGTTCATTCTTTCAGCAAGACCATTTTGCTGAGGAGTGTATGTTATTGTTTTGTGCCTCAAAATACCCTTCTTCTCACAGTATTCCTCAAACAACTTGTTACAGTATTCTAGTCCATTATCTGTTCTTAATGCTTTCACCTTCAAGTTTGTTTGGTTTTCAACTAGAACTTGCCATCTTTTGAACCTTTCCAGAACTTCATCCTTAGATTTTAGAGCATAAACCCACACCATTCTAGAAAAATCATCTATGAAGGTCAAGAAAAATTTACAACCACCTAGAGAGGTTACCTGCAGCAGTCCCCACAAATCGAGTGTATATATCCTAGCTTTTCTTTGGTAGTGTGAATCGCAGATTCAAACTTTATCCCGAAGCCTTTCCTAGTATACAGTCTTCACAGAATCCCAAAGAGTTCAGCTTATCCTTTCCAAACACCCCTTTCTTTTCCAGTTCTTTCAACCCTTTCTCACTCATATGTCCTAACCTCAAATGCCAGAGCTTAGATTTATCCTCAGCATTCTCGGTTATACCTCCCTCCCCAATGACTGTTTGTCCATCCATAACATACAGGCCATTGTTTTTATTACCCTTCATTATAACTATTGAGCCCTTTATCACTCTCAACACACCTTTCTCAGCCTTCACAGTACATCCCATTTGATCTAACATTCCCACAGAAATTAAATTTCTTTTGAGGTCAGGAACATGTCTGACTTGAGTAATTTCCCTAACCACTCCATCAAACATTTTCAGGCTAACAGTCCCTATACCAACTACTTTACATATGGAATTATTCCCCATTAATACCATACCACCATCACATGGTTGATATGATGTAAAATAGTTTCTATTTGGACACATATGAAAGGTGCATCCTGAGTCCAGAACCCACTCACCTTGAATCTTTTCTTTGGAGGCTATGAGTACTTCAGCCGTTTCATTACTGGATTCATCTGTGGCAATTGCTACATTCCCTGCTTTCTCCTTTGAATCTTTGATCTCGGACTTTCTCTCAGGGCAATCCCTCTTGAAATGCCCTTCCTTGTGACAGTGGAAGCATTTGAGTTGTTTCTGCTTTGACTTAGATCTCCCTTGTTTCTTTCCTTTGCTTTCCCTCTTCTCAGGTCTGCCTCTGGCCATTAAACCCTCACTTGACTCACTGTCAGCCTTCTCTTGCTTGTCTTTCAGTTTCTTTGTGCCAAGAGCTGATTTAACCTCTTCCAAAGAAAGTGTCTGTCTCCCGTACAAAAGAGCATCAACAAAATGCTCATATGATTTAGGCAATGAGCTAATTAACAAAAGTGCTTTACTCTCATCACCCAAGCCTTCATCAATAGTCTCTAGAGCATCACAAACCTTGTTGAACTCATCAATATGCTCATCAAGTGATGATCCTTCAATCATCCTTAACGAGAACATTTTCTTTTTGATGTACAGCCTATTTGCAAGAGATTTTGTCATATACAGATTTTCTAATTTTGTCCATAGCCCTGCAACAGTTCTTTCTTTTGCAACCTCCCTTATCACAGAATCCCCTAGGCTAAGAATGATCGTACTCCTTGCGTTCTTATCAATCTCAGCAGCTTGTTCAGGAGTTGTAGAAGAAGTGCCCTCCATTCCCTCTTTCCTGAAGGCTGGTTCAATGGCATCTCCCAAACCTTGAGTGATCAGTAAAGCCTCCACCTTTATCTTCCACATATTGAAATCATTCTGCCCAGTAAACTTTTCCAGATCGATCTTGGTACCCATTTCTTGAATCTAAACCAGAGCAAAAGCTCTGATACCAATTTGTTGTGTTTAAGCCCCAGAGAACAAGACTAACCTCACCCCAAGAACACTTAACTCACTGATCTTGATCCAATAAACAACCAAGAATCACTCAACACACTATGAATCAATAGTAAGAAACCAGATCAAAGACAAAGCACACACAGATTTTAAGTGGTTCGGCACCAATTTCTTGATGCCTACATCCACTGGAAACAAGCACTGTGATTTCACTTTTATTGCTTTCAAGAGTTACAGAGATCACTAACAAAAATGGAGAATACAAGCTCTTCAACTCTCTCTCACATTCCCGTCACCATGTTCTCTTCTCTTTCTGTCAAGAATCCAAAACCCCCCACTAGTTGTATATATTCCAACTAACTCCAGAGGCCCCCTCTCACCAGCGGCTTTTCCCGCTGAATACTAACAGAATTTTAACCTCAGTCACGTGCTTGCAGCATGTCTTGTAATCCCAGCTTGAAACGACATCTTGTAGTAGTCGTTTTAAGCAGGCTAAGTATTTCCAGCAGCTCACATGTCAAACACGTGAGCTACTTATAGCACTGGATGACATTTGGATTATGTCGGTTCTGTTTCAAACCTTTGTCAAACGACAATTCATTAAACCAATGAACCAACATATGACATATTGTGACTGAAGATTTAGTTCACATTTCATCATTAAGGATGGTACTCAAGATAGAAATATAATATTTGGAGAATATGTGTGAACTATAGGGCTTTAAATCAACTGACTGTTAAAGACAAATTTCCTATTCCTGTTATTGATGAATCGTTACATGCTTCACGCAGCCATGTGCTATTATAAGCTAGATTTGAGGTCAAGCTACCACCAGATTCATGTGTATCCCGATGATGTCCTTAAGACAGCATTTCGAACACACGAAGGCCATTATGAGTTCTCAATAATGCCTTTTAGGTTAATAAATGCACCCTCCACATTCCAAGGTTTGATAAATGATGTGTTCAAGCCTTACGTTGGAAAATTTATATTGGTGCTCTTTGATGATGCTTTTAGTAAAACTTGGGAAGAATATTTACAGCAGTTAACTTTAAAGCTGCTACGAGACAACCAGTTATTTGTAAATGGCTCAAATATAGTTTTGAGCAGCAACAGCTTGAATATTTGGGCCACATAATTTCCAGTAGGGAAGTAGCAACTGATCGTCTGATCCAGCGTATGTTCATCAGTGGCCACAGCCAAATTCATTCCAAGTCTCTACGGGTATCTTTGGGTCTTACTGGATATTATAGAAGATTGATCAAGTACTATGGTAAGATAAGTCTAATACTTACTAATTTATTGAAGAAAGACAATATTTCTGGACAGAGGAAGCTGGAAATGCATTTGAAGCCCTCAAAGAAGCTGCTTGTAGTACTCCGGTATCGGCCAAACTAGACTTCAATAGGGAATCTGTTGTTGAATGTGATGCTTCAGATAGCAGGATTGGGGCACTATTAATGCAAGAAGGGAGCCCGATCGCTTTTAGTAGTAGGGCTCTATCAACAAAGAATTCGTGATTGTCCATATATGAAAAAGTGCTGTTGGTTGTTATCTTTGCTGTTCAGAAATGAAGCTCGTATCTTTTGGGAAAGCATTTTAAAATCTATACAGGAAACTTCAGTCTCAAATATTTATTAAAACAGAAGATTGCCACTCCTATGCAACATAAATGATTAACAAAGCTCATGGGCTATGATTATGAAATTTGTAACCAAAAAAAAAAAAAAAAAAGCTGAAAACAAAGTTGCTAGTACTCTCTCTCGACAATTTGATAAATCCCAGGCTATGGCAATTTCTATGCCCACTTCAGATTGGCTGCAACAATTATAACAAGAATGGGGAGCTGATTCAAACGCTCGCGAGCTGATCCAATCCATTCAAAATGACTTTATAGGTAACTCCAAATATTCATGGAAGCATGGATACAAAGGTCGTCTTTGGCTTAGTTTTAATCAACTCTTAAATAGTTAATCATTCAAGATGCTCACGATAGGCCAAGTGGAGGACATTCGGGAATCAAGAAGACAGTGTGGTGCATTCAGAAAGTTTTTTACTGTTAGGGAATTAAGCAAAGATATAACGCGATATGTGGCCGCTTGTGATGTTTTCCAGAGAAGCAAACTAGAAAATATTTCTACCCGAAGATTACTTCAACCTTTGCCTATTCCAGACCAAGTTTGGACTGATATTTCCGTGTATTGGATAACCGAAATCTCATGAAACAGATGTCATCTATGTGGCGGTGGATCGGATTAGCAGACTTCATGGCTTTAAGCCATCCCTACACAGCTAAAGATGTGCCCAATTCATTTATGGAGAATGTATTTAAGCTTCACGACATGCCAAATACTGTAGTCAGTGATCGAGATTCGATTTTTACAAGTAACTTTTGGTATGAATTTTTTACTTTGCAAGGAGAGAAGTCACAAATGAGTTCGGCCTGTCACCCTTAATCAGATGGCCAAATTGAAATAGTCAGCAAATGCTTAGAACAGTACCTTAGATGTATGACAGGTGACGAGCCAAAGGAATGGTTTAAATGGCTACTTATAGCCAAATGGTGGTATAACACATCATATCATTTTTCTACTCACTCAACTCCATTTGAGATTGTCTATGGCAGGCCACCTCCCATCTTTAATGCACACACTATTAAAGGAAAATTTATGCTTATCTCAAACCAGAATGAATCAACAAGCCGATAGACAGGTCTGAACGAGCGTTTGAGGTGGGTGACATGGTTTACTGGCGACTACAACCTTTCCAGCAAACATTTGTCAGTATGAATGAACCAAAAGTTATCTCCATGGTTTTCTAGGCCTTATAAAATTCTACATGGAATTGGCAAAGTCGCATATAAAAGGCAGACATGTTGGTAATGAAATTCACCCTGTCTTTCATATTTCTTGTCTAAAGAAAAAGGTTGAAGACTCAGTTGTTACTGAATCCAATTTACCGCCAACAGATGATAAACGAAGGATAAGGCTAGAGCCTGTTGCTGTGCTAGATTGCAGGATGGTGAAGCAGAACTTTTGACCGGTTACTCAAATGCTGGTAGAATGGTCCAATTCTTTTCATGAAGATGGCACTTGGGAAAATTTAGTTGAAGCTGCAGCAACAATTTCGATGGTTTCAGCCTTGAGCACGTGGCTACCTTAAGGGGAGGGATCGTGACGTCTCTTTTCTGTATAAGGAATAAGTTAGGAATAAGAGCTATGTCTCAGGATACCTTCTGAAATTGTGTTTGCTTAATGCTTAGGGTGCTAGTTTTAGGGATTGACTTTGCTTTAGTTTTGGGATTATTTGCTTGATCTCAGTAAAGTTTCTAGGCCGGTTACTCGTACATAATTGGGGAAAATCACAATGAATTGTATCTCATTAAAAGTTATCAATACAATTATTGTTTACTGGCCTATTCATTGTGTTCTTCATCTTGGTAATCACAGAGGAAGGACAACGACAGTGGAAAGGTTGACGGCGATAAGGAATGGATGTGGCACTGCGGCTTCTTCAGTTGAGAAAGGAGAGAACTTTCATCTTCCAGATTTAGATGGCTAAGGACTAAGGTTACATCATAATTTTGGGGTTTTCTGTTTTTGATTATATACTTTCAAGAAATTGTTATGTGTGTGTGAGCCTATTGTAAGCCAGTGGACATCCTACATCGTAGCTTGACATGTGTAAATTTAAGTACTTTCATTTTTGCCGGTGGATTATCAAACCGAAGCCAAACCGACAAAAGATAGGTTGTTAAAAATGCACCCGTGGACCGAACCGATGTTCACTCAAACTGACCTTAGCTGGGCCAATATGGTGGGGTTGAATCAGTTTGACCAGTTTTGGTTTTAGGTGCCCATCTCTATCCAAAGCACTGTTGTCCACATATCGCCCCTTCATTGGTTGGTTCAAATTTTATTACTAATAATCTTATAAAACATTCAATTGAATTATTAGTTAGTATTTTTTTGTTATTGTGGATGCTAGCTAGTGTAAAATTTTTTTGGGTAATGCTAGAGCTACAACTTCATTGCACAAACTTTCTTTTTTTTAATAAATTAATCAATATGAAATAAAAGCATTAGTTTAATAAAAATATAAAATATTAAAAATAAATCATGTCATTATTTATTACATTTATCCAACTAATATTATTTTACCATACTTATTTGTACAAAATAAGTTATAGAAGTTTGTTTCACTAGTATTACTTTATACAAAATGTCCAACTTCTGTAGAAGTGCTTTACAAAAGCACTCTCATCAATATTATTTACTTTAGTTTCTATCATTTTAAAATCAGCTAAACGATTTGAGCATCAAAATGCTTTTGACGTACAGGTTTTGATTGTGATTTCCATCGTATTTCGAGTCTGATCTATAAGATAACATAATTCAAATGTTCATTTCATATTTTTCTATCTCAAAATTTTGGTAAATCAGATCTTAGAAAGATAGCTATTTTTATTTTAGAAAATCAGTGGAAGATAGGAACTTTTTCCTGATTATATATACATGCATAGGATTAGAGAAATACGTTGATTTACTGTTAAAGATCTAAAGAAGGCAACTACAATTTTTTTCACCACTATTTTTGAATATACAAAATATGGTTGCAGTCTTCAATCGTCTCTGCAATCCTCAATTGTCTCCCTCACACTCGTGGGCATGTAAAAAACTCTAATTAGCATGTAAGAAATCGAAACCTTAGAATTGTTTTTTTTATAAATAAAATCTAAATGTAAGGTTATTATTTTCTATTTTAATTTTCTCTCCTTTATACATGAACTTATTAGAGTCAAAATTTGACTAAGAATTGAGCTAGCATAGACCAGAGGGATTGTAGACCCATGGATTTACTTGCTTCAACTTAAGAATCAAGGCCCATTCATCTCAAAATAAACCAAAAATACTAAGTTACCTTTAAGTTATTTTTATCCTTACAAAAAAAAAAAAACCTTTAAGTTATTTTACTAAAAGTCTAAAGTTGCACTCTAAGAACCCATGTAATAATATAAAAAACCCAATTAATTAAAAATCCTTTTAATTAATTTTACTCTTGTTCTTCGACCAATAATAATTAATTTTACCTTGTTCATACTCATGATTAAGGTAGGTCCATGATTAATGTCGTCCCTCTATAATTACATAATTACCCCTAATTCATATTTGTTTAAATGATTACATTCAATAAATATGTATTTGTAAATAAAATAACAAATAAATATTATTACTCAATAACCAATTTATTAAATAAACTATGGCCACCGATTTAAATGTTAGAAGACATATCCAGTAATTGTTATATATTGCATGCTTTTAGGGCTCAAAAATAGCAATTAAATCTAAAACAAAATACATAAGAAACAACACGCCAACACAATTACTATGAATTCTAACCTTCTCACTTATAATGCTAAAACCATTAAATATGAAATCAACTACACCACTCAACCATATAAACTTACTTAAAATTCATCTAGTACTGCTTGGAGTCCACAAACTTGAGAGTTCTGAACCGTCAGACACGGGATGAACACTCAGATCATAAGAATTAGCATAACCTGTTGACTGCACGTGCTGCCATGGCCAAGGGCTTTTTACGTAAGGGGAAGGGCATGGATGGTAGTACGATCCACTTGCCACCATAAGCGATGACACTTGTACTGGAGATAGTGGTGGCAGTGTTGTGCCATAACCCTTTGTTGCTTCATATTGGTAATTTGGTGGAGGTGAATAAAATCCCGGTAAAGGTGAACCAACATAATCTAGCGGAGGATAGCAGATGCCTGGAGATGACAGATCATCAACTTCAACACAAGGATAATTAACTTTCTCCCCAGAAGATTGGATTCCAGGGGAAAAGCAAACATCCGGAGAAGGAATTTCGCCCTTCTTGATCGTCATCCCCTTCAGCTTATAACAAAAACTTAAGACCCCATTAGGCTTTCCATGGCTGGTCCGAATTTGATACCTAACAAACCGAACAGCTCCATTGAACTCATCAATCAAGTCTTTCAGTGGAACGCGGACCTTACCAATGCTTCTGTAACCATAAATGACACCTTCAGAGTACAAATCGAAGGCAATGAAAAGATCATTGCAATTATCAACAAAAGCTTTGATATCAAACTTCATCATATGATTCCATTCGGGATTCCCGCCTCCCCCTCTGACTGTCGGAGTCTTTTGCCTCTGCAAACAAGTTTGCCGCTGTTCTTTCTTCTTTAACTCACCATTTATTATGGACACAACGGAATAGACAGATAGCTTGTTGAAAACATTGAAAGCTTTTAGATCACTGCAGGAATTAACTTTCAGTTCTAGAGTGCTCCATTCCATCATATTTTCTGTCGAAATCTTTCTCCCTTTTTCCAGATGTATGGCAGAAGTTTCCCTCTGCCCTTGAAGCTTCTTAGAAACAAGGAGCAAATGAAGGTTGAAGCACAAAAATAAGTCAGAAAACTAGACCTGGTCAACAAATTATGATGCACGCAACAGACTAACTGCTTGTGTGTCCCACACAGGTTTACTTTTTTTTGGTTGGGGGGAGGAAATTATCAGCGCGGAATCTGGGACACTCTGAAAAGACTGAGTCACTGAGGCATACATCTCTCATTAAATTACAGTTCTTGGCAAAGGCAAGTCAAGGCATCACGTTGAAGATTCTTCATTTTTATCTAGCAATGAGACCGGGGTAAGTCGTTCATCTAACAGGGATTTAGTGGACAAGTAACAGTGTTAAAGGTACATCAGAAGTAAGAGCAAATAAAACTTAGATATGATTGTTTTATACACAAATTTATATTTATTCATGAACTAAATGATGTAACAATTACAAATAAGCAGCCACATCACTTAAAATCCAAATACTGGGATAGTCCCACCACATAGTAGTACTCCTGCCCAGACAAGAGTAATATAACACATCCTGCGAGTGAGCTTCCATAAGACAGCCATCACTGCACAACTTAAAAGATTGGCCATCAACTTACCAAAGTTCAAATATATATGTGTGTGTATACATGCAATCCTTCTCCAGTTTTTAATGTTATTAAATTACGCAACTTTATAGTATATTGAACATTAACTCCATTAAACCGCACGGCTTAACAAAGTACCTGAATTAAAGAAAAAAGAAGGGACGCTCGCACCTAAGAATGATTTTATACATATATATGATCATTTACAGGTGTAGACACCCCCATTTTTTTAATGCGGACATGCTCTTAAACCATGGAATTTAATAGGCTTATTTTTTAAAAGAACTATAAAACCGTACGGTTTAATAGTATTAAAAACTAATTCTATTAAGCCACACGGTTTAAAAATGTGTCTGCAGGAAAAAAAAATGACGTATATGATGGGTTCATTACTAGGAGATCAAAGTTAATTTAGAAAATAAAATATATTTATTGAGATGATATGGCTTGAAGCTTAAAATAACTTGGAAACTTATCATCCGTGAACTTGATGCATATGACCACATGATTGCTTCCATTGAATCAATTTAAGCGCAAGAATTTATTTGGAAAACTCACGAAACAAAAAAGCACTTAGTTAATCTTAAATGTTCTTTGAAGATAACAACTCGAGTTGCATAAATTAAGTAACAAAATATCAAACCCACCGCACAATGAAGTTCCATAATTTGAAACTACTGAGATTCCAAATGAAATGTTCTAAAGTCTACCTCAGCGAACTTTATTCTTCTTCTGCCCTTGGAGCTGGGGTGCTGCACAAATTTTCTTCCAACACCGGATAGCTATCAGTGAGGGTATCACAACCCAGGAGGCATTTGCTCCAATGTAGTACAGATTGTAGTAATATGGACTAGCAGCAAAGTTATCACCTTCCAAGTAAGAAGTCATAAAATATACAGCAGTGCCATAAAGCTGCCCAAGAGAAATTGCAAACTGAAGAACATAGCTGTATGATTTCCCTGTAGCTATAGCATACCTAAGAAATATCAGTAAAATAATTGCACCATCAATAATGAGTTTAAAAGATGTGAGAGGTATGATTTCAGCCAAGAAAAATGGAAAATATGGAATTATTGTTGAAGGCAGAAAAGTCAAATCTTACACTGAAAGAAGACTAGCAGGGCCCTCCAAAACTGCAGTAATTCCTTCAACAGCAACAACTCCTGCATCTCTTGCTGCATATCGTGAATCACCTTTGCTATATTCCTTCCCTGCCAACTTTTGTTCATGAGTATGGGACCTTACAAGTTGAGTCACCTCAACTGCTTATTACAAGAATTGTGATAGATGACATAAAGGAAGAGAACTTACAAACTTCAGCCAAGTAAAAACCAGACTTGTCCTTGTAAAATTCTGGAGAGAAAGCAAAATAACCCTCTAGAATGATGTGAGTAAGACCAGTGAAAGCCCACCAGCACATGAGCCATCTGTCAGTCTTTGATATCTTTGGTACCTTCCCTGATAAAAACGGAAAAAATGAAAGGATGAGTAAACAAAATAAATACTTAAAACGAATGTTCCATTTCTATTTTTCAGAATGTCAGATTATTGTATAGCTTAAAGCAGAACAGGCCACCTAAAGTACAAAGCAAGTAATAAACACTAGACAAATTAAACAAATTTGACCACAACCATAAGGATAGACCAAATAACAACTCCAAAAAGATTGAAATTACAGTAAAGCATCAATAGAACATTCCAAGGAGAAGAGCTTTTGGGTCACTTGATCTATTAATCTCAGCTATATTTGGGCTAGAAATGATCTATAGCTGTGGAAAATATACAAATTGTGTGATGAAGATTTACCATCTTATCTAATCTTTAACTCCATTCAAAACTAGTTATCTTGGTTCTACATTGTTCCTTATATATATATATATTATTTTCTCTTAAGCACCCATCTTTCTCTTCAATTTGTTGAGGGGTTCTAAACCAGACAAATCTATATTTACTCAAAATCAAGCTGGGATTATCCGATTCTGATCCGTCTTCCAAGGGATCAAGGGTTTTGCTTTCCATTGCCAATCCAAGACTAAGAAATCTCATAATCTTATTACTATTACTCAAAAAACTGGCCTGCCCTTTACCTCATTATAATTGTGCTAGTGAAAATAAATGTATAAATCAAGAGCAGTAAAAAATTCAATGTATTAATATAAACACGCATCAGCATTAAAAGTTTCATGCATATTTAAAAGATTTGAGAGAGAAAAGAGACAAACCAGAGATTACCCTGATAAGGGAGACGACGAACAAAGAGGCAAGTCCATAAGCAGCAAGTATAGTGGACTGAGAGAGCAAGTTGGGCACGTAATCCACCAGATTCAGATCTCTGGGCACATACGGGTGGCTCATTTTCTTCACGTCTTCTAGTCAAACTAACCAAATTTGCTATGCTTTTCGGCTCCTACTCCGCTGCTCTATATATTCTATTATATATATAACGCACCGCAAATACCATGCCAGCGCAGCGCAGGTACGACTGAAAGGTGGGCAAAATCGAGCCGATTCAAAAAAAATCCGGGTCGGTTCAATTTTTTAGTTTCGATTCAATTTTTGTGAAGCTAAAAAATTAGATATAGAAATACCGAATGGAGCCATTCGGTCAGGATCGGTTTTCAGATCAAGAGTTACGAAATTTGAATTGAATCGGTAATATCACTTAGATTTATGTTCTTTATAAAATTTTAGTACAGTATAATATTTAGGAAATATTTATATATATGACGTAATTTTTTTTACAAATATTTTCCTAGACGAAAAACCAATAGAAAAAGATATCATTTTGATCTCTAAGTTTTGGTAAATTATATTATAGTGCAAAAATTTATTTTATTTTATTTATATTTAAGACCAAAATTTTTTATATTAAAACTAGTGAAAATGATTATGAAAAATCTTCATTTTACCAAAATTTTTTATATTAAAACTAGTGAAAATGATTATGAAAAATCTTCATTTTAGTCCAAAATTCTTGCATTTTTTTTTTGCGAATATAAATTTGTAATTATTTTATTTTTGTTTATTATACATTGATTATTGTCGGCCTTTTATGAAACTTAAGTTGAACTGAAAAATTGATTTATAAATCTAAATCATTAAATGAACTGTTACCGAAAACCGAAACTGAATCGAAAAACTATATCAAACCAAAATCAAACCGAACAAACTATTAGTTCTGGATTAGTTTTTATTTTCCTTAAAGATTGAATGGTTTTTTTGAATTTAAGACTTAAATCGAACTGAAACCAACAATTTATCCCAAAATTGAATTGAATCGAATTGATACCCACCCTTAGCCATGATCTATAGATCAAAATCATGTGATATTTCTCCTTCTTGTGATTTATGGATTCTTCCCAATAATAATGTTAAAATTTTAGATGTGAATATGAATGATGAAGAATATAATTCAGAAGCCGAAAACAATCATGGTGTTAATGACGTTGTTAGATCTTTGAGTAATGCATATGATTGCACTTATTCAGAATGGATAAAGATGAATGAACAATACAAGAAAATGCAAACTCAAATATCAGAACTTTTTCATGAAAAGTTAAGTTTGAAAGTAAGGTAATCAACCTTCAAACTACTATTCTTCAAAAAGAAGAAAAATTAAAGACGATTTCAACAGAGCTTGAAAGTACTCAAAACTCTTTGAGAATGATGAATTCTAGAACAGAGCAACTTGATCATACTTGAATATAGGAAAAGCTAGTTCAGATCATTGTGTTCTTGGATATTATAATGGAATTACTTTAAGTTCAAGTACTGTTTAAAGCTTCTCTACCAACGATCAAACTACCACGAACTAGAGGAAACCTCCCTAAAGAAGTGGAAGGTTGTAGTGTTTTGAGATGATAGGTTAGTTTGTAGTCAATCTAAAAACACTTCTCAAGATCGCAAATCAAACAACAAGATTTGAAGTAGAGAATCAATCCAATTAAACTCACAAGAACTAGGACTAAAGAAACTGAAAGAACTTAAAGAACTCGAGCAACAAAAAAAAAAGAGATTAACGTGGTTCAGCTAGCTCGCACTAGCTTACATCCACGGGAAAACCAGAACCAACTTTATTGAATTACTCCAAACCATTACAGAGAATCTCAAGGGCTAATTACAGAGCTATTCCCGAAGCTATCTCTCAAAAACTTCTAACTCTCTTTAGCTCTCCCACTTGCACACCCTGTTACACCAGAACCGAGCTATTTATAACAGCTTCTCTTCTCAAAACAGAATGATTCCAAAGGCATGTGGGTGGCACGAGCAATAACAGATTCTTTAATGACCATGAGGCAGCTTACACAAACACGTGATACTCTCGTGCCTCACTTAAACCAAAACGACATCCACATTAGTCGTACCAG
Source organism: Atalantia buxifolia (assembly GCA_030444775.1). Taxonomy (NCBI): domain Eukaryota; kingdom Viridiplantae; phylum Streptophyta; class Magnoliopsida; order Sapindales; family Rutaceae; genus Atalantia; species Atalantia buxifolia. Next base: position 5,569,148 of record CM059838.1, read on the forward strand.
CATAAAGAAACCCAGTTTCTCAAAACTGCAACTTCAACTGTCGTTTTTAAACCTTCTGATTTGCCTCACACCACAACAATTCTCCACCTTGAGCAAATCACCCTTGATCCTGATTTTCCATCCTGAGCATGTTAGAAATCACTCAGCCCAGCTTTGTCCAAGCAACTCTTGAACTTAGCTGTAGTAATGACTTTAGTAAGCATGTCAGCAGGATTATCTTCAGTGTGCACTTTCACCATACTAATCAAACCTTTTGAGATTACATTTCTGATAAAATGTAATTTGATATCTATGTGTTTAGTCTTCTCATGGTGTGCTGGATTCTTACTCAAGTATATAGCACTTGAGCTATCACAATGAACTTCTACAGTCTCTTGTTTTATTCCCAGTTCAGCTATCAACCCTCTCAGCCATAGAGCTTCTTTGACAGCTTCTGTTGCAGCAGTGTATTCAGCCTCTGTTGTTGACAGGGCAACCACATGCTGCAAACTTGCCTTCCAGTTAACAAGACAACCATTCAGGAAAAACAGATAACCTGATAGAGATCTTCTTCTATCTAAATCTCCAGCAAAATATGAATCAACATAGCTATAGAGACCTGCATTCTTTCCAGCTGATTTGCCATATACCAGACCATACCCTTGTGTACCCTTCAGATACCTCAGCACCCATTTTACAGCCTTCCAGTGTTCCTTCCTAGGTGTAGCCATATACTTGCTTACAACACTTAAGGCATGAGCCAAGTCAGGTCTTGTAAGTACCATTGCATACATCATGCAACCAACAGCATTTGCATAAGGGACTTTTGCCATTTCACTTCTCTCTTCATCTGTTCTAGGGCATTGTAAACATGACAGCTTGAAGTGAGATGCCAAAGGTGTTACTACTGATTTGCTGCTTGCCATCCCAAAAGTTCCAAGTACCTTCTCCAGATACCTCGTTTGGGAAAGAACCATAGTACCCTCTTTTCTGTTCCTTATTATTTCCATGCCCAAAATCTTCTTAGCTGGACCCAAATCCTTCATCTCGAATTCTGAACTGAGTAGCTGCTTTAAGGCCTCAATCTCTTTTCTTTCACTGCAAGCAATTAACATATCATCTACATATAACAGTAGATATATGTACTTGCCTGATTTTACCATCTTGTAGTAAACACATACATCATAGCTACACCTCAGGTATCCATGAGTAACCATGAACTCATCAAATCTGAGGTACCACTGCCTGGGTGCCTGCTTCAACCCATACAGTGACCTCTTCAGCAGACACAAATAGTCAGCAGACTCTGGATTAATATACCCTTCAGGCTGTGTCATCAATATATCTTCTTGTAGTCTTCCATGCAAGAAGGCTGTCTTGACATCAAGTTGATCAAGCTCCATGTCTTCTACAGCTGTTAAGGCTAACAGTACTCTAATTGAAGCATGTCTGACTACTGGTGAGAAGACCTCTTTGAAATCCACCCCAGCCCTTTGAGTATATCCCTTAGCCACTAACCTAGCTTTGAATCTTTTAGGTTCAGTAGCTGTTAATCCATCTTTGACTCTGTAGATCCATTTACATCCTACTGTTCTGCTGTTTGGGGGTCTTTTAACAAGCTCCCATGTATTGTTTTTCTGCAGTGAGGAGATTTCTTCATCCATGGCCTTTTTCCATTCATCCTTATATGGACTTTGGATAGCCTCTTTATAGCTCTTAGGCTCATCATCATCAATTTGGTGAGATGCTGTTAGAGCATATGCTATCAAATCTGCATATCCATATCTGAGCGGTGCTTTTATCTTTCTTTTTTCTTTGTCTCTTGTCAGCTGATATTCCTGATGCTGAGTTTCAGTCTGCCCTTCTTGATCATTTTCTTGGTCATCAGATCTTTGATAAGTATTATCTTCATGTTTTGAAGGTTCTTTGTTGTGAAGCTCCACCTCAAACTGAACTTTGGTCTTATCATTATCCTTCAGTGCATGTGTATCTGTAGGTCTCTTCACATCTATTACGGCTTTTTCATTGAAAACTACATCCCTACTGATTATGCACCTGTGAGGGTTAAGGTCTGTACACCACAGTTTGAACCCCTTAACTCCTTCAGGATACCCAATGAATTTTCCTTTGAGGGCTCTTAGAGCCAACTTCCCTTGGCTTATATGTGCATATGCTGGACATCCAAATACTTTGAGGCTGTCATAATTTGCTGGCTTCCCATGCCATCTTTCAAATGGAGTTTTGAAATCAAGTGCTGCAGAGGGACTTAGATTTACTAAGTAGCTTGATGTTAACAAGGTCTCAGCCCACAACCCTTTTGGTAGTTGTGACTGAATCAGCATGCTTCTAACTTTATCCATAAGGGTTCTGTTCATTCTCTCGGCTAAGCCATTTTGCTGGGGAGTTAGCTTCACAGTTCTATGCCTTGCAATACCATGATCTGCACAGTAGCTATCAAACTCTTGATTGCAAAACTCAAGGCCATTGTCAGTCCTGAGTTTCTTTACCTTCAATCCAGTTTGATTTTCAACCAGGGATTTCCATTCTCTAAATTTTCCAAATACCTGATCCTTGTGCTTTAAGACATAAACCCACACTCTCCTTGAATAGTCATCAATGATGGACAGAAAGTAGGTATTACCACCTAGTGACCTTGTTTGTGCAGGTCCCCACAGGTCTGAGTGTATGTATTCAAGTATGCCTTTGGTTGAATGAACTGATTTGTTAAAGCTATTTCTCGTTGCTTTGCCTAATACACAGTCTTCACAAAAATCCAATTCTGAGATTTGCCCTGTGCCCAGAACTCCTTGGTTTTGCAGTTCTTTCAGTCCTTTTAAGCTCATATGTCCTAATCTAAGGTGCCACAACAAAGTATTATCATTCATAGAGTTAATAGACACTCCTGACAAACCAGTTATGGTCTCCCCATCCAGAACATATACCCCATTTCTTTTGTGACCTTTCATGACAACCTCATCACCATTTGAAATCCTTAGCTCTCCAGATTCAAGCTTAACACTAAGCCCCATTTGGTCAAGCATACCTAAAGATATTAAGTTCCTCTTGAGTTCAGGAACAAATCTAACATCCTTTAATTCCCTTATTGTACCATCATGCAGCTTTAGGTTGACATTTCCTATCCCAACAATTTTGCAAACAGCATTGTTTCCCATCATTACCCTTCCCCCATCAGTTTCATGATAGTTTAACAGGTAATCTTTGAATGGACACATATGAAATGTACAACCTGAGTCTAAAATCCAGGTACCTTTTTGCACATGCTCTGTAGCCACACATACTCCTGCTGACTCATACCCTTCTTCCTCGGCAGTAGCAGCAGCTCCATTTTGCTCCCTTTTCTTATTCTTTAACTCAGGGTAGTCTTTCTTGAAATGCCCTTCTTTTTGGCACTGAAAACACTTCTTGCCTTTTGCCTTTTGTTTGTTATTCCCTTGCTTCTTTTTCTTTCCATCAGTCTTATTAGTCTTTGCTTTAATGGCCAACACTTCTCCAGAATTCATATTCCCAGACTTCTCTTGCAGCCCTCTAGTATTCAGAGCAGCCTTGACTTCATCTAATGATAAAGTTTGCCTCCCATACATGAGTGCGTCTACAAAGTTTGAATATGATGCTGGAAGAGAACTCACCAGAAGCAATGCTTTGCCTTCATCATCTAAACCTTCATCAATAATTTCCAGTGTATCACAGACTTTATTGAATTCATCTATGTGGTCTTCAAAAGATGATCCCTCAGCCATTTTTAGCGTGAACATCCTTTTCTTGATGTAAAGCCTATTGGCTAGAGATTTAGTCATATACACCCTTTCAAGCTTTGCCCACAAATCAGCAACTGTTTTTTCTTTTGCAACTTCCCTAATCACAGAGTCCCCAAGACTCAAGATTATGGTACTCCTTGCTTTCTTGTCAATCTCAGCAGCTTGCTGTGTTGATAAAGATGATGATGAGGAGGCTTCTATTCCTTCTTTCTTGGTGACTGGTTCTAAGGCATCACCCAGCCCCTGAGTGATCAGTAGTGCCTCCATTTTGACCTTCCACATGTTGAAATCATTCTTTCCTGTGAACTTCTCCAGATCGATCTTTGAATCAGCCATACTTGTGTTTGGTTTGAAATCCAAAGCTCTGATACCAATTGTAGTGTTTTGAGATGATAGGTTAGTTTGTAGTCAATCTAAAAACACTTCTCAAGATCGCAAATCAAACAACAAGATTTGAAGCAGAGAATCAATCCAATTAAACTCACAAGAACTAGGACTAAAGAAACTGAAAGAACTTAAAGAACTCGAGCAACAAAAACAGAAAAAAGAGATTAACGTGGTTCAGCTAGCTCGCACTAGCTTACATCCACGGGAAAACCAGAACCAACTTTATTGAATTACTCCAAACCATTACAGAGAATCTCAAGGGCTAATTACAGAGCTATTCCCGAAGCTATCTCTCAAAAACTTCTAACTCTCTTTAGCTCTCCCACTTGCACACCCTGTTACACCAGAACCGAGCTGTTTATAACAGCTTCTCTTCTCAAAACAGAATGATTCCAAAGGCATGTGGGTGGCACGAGCAATAACAGATTCTTTAATGACCATGAGGCAGCTTACACAAACACGTGATACTCTCGTGCCTCACTTAAACCAAAACGACATCCACATTAGTCGTACCAGCATAAAGAAACCCAGCTTCTCAAAACTGCAACTTCAACTGTCGTTTTTAAACCTTCTAATTTGCCTCACACCACAACAAAGGTAAGTATGTGGAACATTACACATCGAGCTCGCATGGTAAGAATGAATGGTTTGTCCTTATTACACTTTTGAAAGTTGTTTAATCATATGGTAATCTAGATACGCTTCTAAATCTAAACCTTTCTCCAAAGGTAACTTCACTGGACCTATTTGGATTAGGAAATCTAAATTAAATGCAAATGTGTCATTTTCATCTTTACAAGCTTATACTAGTAATTTCTATTACTTTGATAGTGGTTGTTCTAGACATACGACTAGTCATCATAGTGCATTAATTAATTGCAAAAAATGTACTCGAGAGCATATAACCTTTGTTGATGGTGCTAAAAGCCATGTGTTTAGAAAATGAACTTTCAATGTTGAAGGTTTTCCTAGACTTGAAAAATGTTTTACATGTTGAAAATTTGAAAGCTAATCTTTTGAGTATTAGTCAAATTTGTGACCAAAACTTAATGGTAAATTTTGATAGTAGTAAATGTCAAGTATTCAATAAAAAAGGAGAATATATACCAGAAGGAACTAGATCGTCTAATCATTGCTATTAATTAATTCAATCTATTACTTGCCATAAAGCTACTTTTGTGAAAATGAGATATGGCACCAAAAATTTGGTCATTTGAATTACAAATTCTTGACTAAACTCAAGAATGCAGAAATTGTTCGAGGAATGCCTAAGCTTAATAATAAACAACCTAGAGTTTATGATATTTGTAAATTTGGCAAACAACAAATAATATTGCATAAGGTTGTGCAATACTTTACCACATCTAAGATACTCGATTTACTTCATATGGATCTCATGGGTCCAACGCAAATTGAAAGTGTTGTTGGAAAAAGATATGTTTTTGTTTGTGTAGACGATTTCTCTAGATACATATGGGTTGATTTTATTAGAAAAAAAATCCGACACGCTTGATGTGTTTAAAAATTTATGTGTTAAATTGAAAAATGAAAAGAATCACAAAAAATTAAAAGTGATCATGGAAAATTCTTTTCTACTAAATAAAATAGAATTGTTGAAAAAAAAAAAACTTTACAGCAGATGGCACATGTGACATTAAATTCTAAGAAGTTTAACTAAACATCTTTGGGCTGAAGTACTTAACATTGCATGTTATATTATTAACCATGCGTACTTGTGTCCAGGCACTAAGAAAGCTTCTTATGAATTATAGAAATGTAAGAAACCTAATTTAAGTTATTTTCACATCATTAGTAATACATGTTTTATTTTAAAAGATGGTGAATATTTGGGTGTTTTTCTCGATTATTCTATAAATAGTAAAGCTTATCGTGTATATAATATGAGCGCTTAAACTTAATTAAAGTATTCCTAACTATTATAAATTTTAATCTAATTAGGATTTTTTTTTCAATTTCTTGCTCTGCATCATTCCTGCTAAGGTGGAGACAATTCATCCTTGAATTTTGTTTGTTATAGTCTCAAAGAATATCTTCACGTGTATACTGATTAATTTTCAAAATACAACTTTAATGTAGATAATGAAATTTGAATTTTCTGACTTTCATAATGATGTCTATCCAATCATTCCAATTGCATAAAATAAATTCTTCTATCAAGAATTTCTCTAACATTTCCTTCTCGTACTATTTGAGTTGAATTTCAACATAGTTGAGAAAAAACAATGTCTTCTTATAATCTACTAACCACTAAAAAATATCACAACCTTTTTTTATCTTCTTTAGGCAAATCAAGAGACAATAAGAGATTGTATTGATAACAACCTCTCTTTACTCCACAAGATCAAAAGATATATGAATTAACTTTTCTCATTCCATATTATCAATATGGTCATTAAATTTCAGTGGTCCAAATCAGTGTCCGTATGTGGAGAATTTGTTATAAAAATGAATGGCCAATTAATATCTCTTTAAAAGGAATATCCTCGTTTTCCTCATTATCCTCATAACACGCATCGTCACAAACATCTTCATCAAATCCATATCTCTTCTTTATGCATAATTATTTCATATTTTGAAGCTTATTTCAATATTGAGCAATCAAAAGCAAAGTTCTCAACATTCTCATATTCATTCCTCAACATTCTTTTCATTGTTGGGTTAACTTCAATTTCCTCTGCTTCATACTTATTCTTGTGGCCAATAGATCTTTTTTTTTTCAACTTTCCTATATTTTATGAATAATTTCTGAGTGGAACTTCTATTTTTTTTTTTAAATTCTTTCAAAATTCTTTTCCAATTATTGTTGTTCTAAATCAAAATAATTCCAAAAGTACCTGCTGATACTTGTTTCTTGATGCTTTCTTCTTGAGGTAAGAATAACTAATGAAACTCATACCTATACACACAGTAAACAAAAGAGCAGTGAAATAGAGTTGAAAAAGGAGGTTTTTGACAATCCCGCTTCGATGCTTAAGCTAGCGGATAGAGAATTTGAGTTGAAATATTTAAGTTTTACTGAACTTACCCTTCTTTAATTGACAAATTGAGTATTTATATTCTCCCACGTCTTTAGGTGAGTTTTTTTTTTTATTTATTTATTTTGGAGAGTATTGGGATCATATTATTATGGCAGACTTCTTCTTTTGTGGGAATCAAGTCACGTGTAGTGGTTATAACTTCTTCCCTTTTTATTTTAGGGGTCCTAAGATGGTGTCGTAGCTGGCGTTATCTGATCTATGGGGTGATAAGTTCTCTCTTAAACTATTGTTTGTAGATATTCAATTACTTTAATTGCCACTCCTAGATTTTAGGCTCACAGCCCAACTTTCTTTGACAGATTAATGTTCACACCTTAAGGTCATTTATTCTAGCTTGAAATGGGATCCTTCCTTGAGGTAGGAAAAAGTATTATATCGACATTACGGTGTATTTCTAGGGGTAATAGGATTGTGCTCTTATTTTTATGTACTTGGAGATCTTGTAGGCAGTTCCTTCAATTATCTTGGTTGCACTTTAAACTATTTTTCCTTCGTTGAATATTATCCTACATTTTAGCTTGTTGGTTTAGTGATCTTTGACTAATTCGCAGTTTTTTCTTAGGGTTCATCATTCCTTCTTTGAGGGGTCCTTAATTCCTACCGTTGGTGGAGTTATTGCCTGAGATAAAGTGAGCATTAAATTTCTTTTGTCAAGCCATGCCTCTAGCTCATGAAAAGCATTTTTGAGATTAAAAAAATATCTTTATATGAACTAATTAGCAAAGACATGCCTATATTTATTTTTAAGTTGTTGACCTTCTTTTAATTTGTGTAATGCCAAGTTCGCATGAGAAAATCTTTTTAGCTTGTTGATTTTGTTTTACATGATTTTTCCTTTGCATATTTTACGTTGAGAATGAAAGACTCCAAAGACTCATATTACTTGAACTTAAGTAGCTTTTAGAGGACTCTAGAGTACTATAGCTTGTTCTAGCATTCTATTAGAGCTGTTTTAAGTCACATTGTTTTAAGGATTTTGATTGCATCAACTTTTTATTGAGATTAAATACTTTGATGGCAGTAGTAAAGTTTTTCTTTCTAATAGTGAGTGAGGTATGATGGAGTCAAGTTGCATATAATATAGCCTTTTTGCAATAAGCAGCATCAGTTATAACACTTCAGAAGGTCAAGCAACATCTAGTATAGTCTTTTGCAAATTATCGATATATTATGTTGCGGTGGCTTTGTCTTGTATCTAATTAGTCTACTCTTAGGCATTGGCTTTGTTGTGTATTGATATATTCAGCTTATTTAGATAGCATGTTTTTACTCTTTAGTAGCCTTGATTGTTTTGCTCTAGTTTTTGCCTTTTGTGTAAATCCACTTGAGAAAGAAATTTTTTTTGTTTTTGGCTTGGCTTCTCCTCTCTTGTGCTTAGATGTCGTAATTACATATGTAGATGGCTTGCAAGTATGCTCAAGTGGCATGTTTTCATGCCTAGGTAATTTGATCATTTTCTCAAACACTTACTTGAGCGCTCTATAATTGATCAATTTTATTGCGTCTCGGAAAGAAAATCATTTCAAAGCATATCTTCATACTTCTTGTCTATATGAAGATGTTTATACCTATTATGTAGGTCATCATCATTTTTTAGCTTGTATCTTTGCCTTGTTGTTCATTTTGGCGATCTGATTTGCAAAGATTAATTGGACAACTTCAATATATTAATCATTGTTAAGTAATTCTTCACACTTATAGTAGCTTATAAGCATGATTTTCTCCTGTTAAGTACTTTCCTATGCTTAAAATGTTAGTGCTGATTTATTCTTCAGATTCTAATTTTTATTTAAGAATTCATTCATCACACTAGTATACTTACTTCTTTGGTTGCACTTACACTTGTCACATTTGAGATAAGTTAAATTACGCAAATGGCTTTTACGCGATCGGTAGCACTGGTTATCGCATCCAGCAATATGTCCTAAAGCACAATTTCTACATAGCATCAATGTATAACCAATTGAGTCAGCTCATATATGCGTTCTGGAGAGATGGAAATCATCTACTTGAAGTTGTTCAAATGGCAATCTTTTGGCTAGGATGCACGTTTTATAGATGATAATTATTCGTACTTGAGTGCACTTTTGCACAGATGGCAATTATTCAAGCTTGGATGCTCTTTTGCATAGATTGAAATTATTTGTGCTTTTGCACAGATGGCAATGATTCGTATTTATATGCATTATTTTGCTCAAATAGCAACAATTTGTACTAGTTCGCAATTTTGTATGGCAATGATTCATGCTTGTCCGTAATTTTGCATAAATGGCAATGATTCGTGCATGTTCTTACTTTGCTTAAAGGGCAATAGTTAGTGCTTATTTCAAGTTTTTGCTCAAATGGCAATCATCTGTGCTTACTTGCACTTTTTGTTCAAATGACAATACTTCCTATTTATTTGCACTTTTTGGTTAGATGGCCGTGATAAGTTCTTATTTGTACTTTTTGCTTAGATGGCAATTATTCATGCTTATTTGCACTTTTGCTTATATGAAAATAATTCATACTTAGTTGCTTTTTTTGCTCAAATAGCCATAATATGAGCTTATTTGTAATTTTTTCTTAGATGGTAATAATTCATGCTTATTTACACTAGCAATAATTCGAGCTTAATTTGTATTTTGTTATGATGTGATAAATCATGCTTGAATTGAACTTTGTTCTAATGGCAATAATTTGTGCTCAATTTGTACTTTATTCTGACGGCAATACTTCGTACTTGATTTGCAATTTGTTCTGATGGCGATAATTCGTGTTTATCTGTATTCTTGCATAGATAGCAATAATTACCCTTTATATGGGTTAGGATTGTTTAAATAGCAAGGCCTTCTCAATACCCTATAATTCCATTTTATTTGAGGCGATGATAGTTCAGACAGGTGTGTAGACTTTACAAGTCGTCATCACTTGAATATTTTCTATTTTTTACTAGCTTTCCTAAGTACACATAATCTTACCCTATCTTTAATTTAAATGGTCTTTTGCCATGCTCACTTTATGCTGCAGAAAGCTATAATTGTAAAGTGCATTAAATAAAAAATTCTATTAATTATAGACATTTGTGACACTTTTCTTTCCTTAATTAGACATCCATTCCTCTTTCTATAGATGTCTTCATGGCTGAATTGGCAACTCTTGACAGGTCTTGAGCTAGTGTCTTTTCTTTAGGCATTGCATTTGATTTTTTCTAGCACTTTTCATATTTACTTGGTTGTTTTGTCTTATTGAGGTTAATATTAATGTTTCTTCCCTTTTTTGCCTAGCTATCTTATGCAGGCATCTTGTTGTGGTGAAATTTGTAATCAATCCTCTCATAAAGTTTTAGGATGAAATTTATATTTTGCTGTATTTGAGGTCAAAATTGATCCTTAATCTTCGATGTGGGCCTACATGTTGCTAGATCTTTCTTGAAGGCATATGCTTATGTAGAACTAATAATTCCTTCTAAAAAGAACGTAAGATTTTTCAAAAGTAATTTATGTGCAATAAAGTTAGCTAACACAAATGATTAATTTTAAATTTCCAAGTAAACAACAAGTGTAATGTGCACATAATACTCCTTCAATTGAAATTAACTAGCTCAGGTGGTGATTATTCTGACGCGGCATATGTCATGAAAAGGACTAATGTTTCAAAAAAAATTAATTTTAAGTTAAGTAACAACAAGCATACTGATGTCTCAACCTTCAATTTACTATTCTAGTTGAAGTCAAAATGTTTCTTTACTCCGTCATTACCACATGGTGCGGTCACATATATTGCCATTCATAGTTTGAAAATCTTATTTTCTTTTCATTTTTCCTGTTACCTGTTGTGCAAATTTTATTATATTCGCAAGTGCACGAATCTATTGTAGAATAGATTAATGGTGTCGATTGTCGATCTCACGAGGAGGTGGATTTTAATTATGTGTAGAGTTAATTTTCTAAGTGGGTGGTTGAATTTGTAGTGAAAGTTATTTAGATTATCCTAAAATTTAAATTAAAATAGCGGGAATAAATTGAAGTAAAGATTATTATAATTGTATCGCTTGGGTATCTGGATCCGCATCAATATGCTCTATGGGCTTAATATTTCTTATTAGTGTCAATTAAATCATGAGGAGGGTTTTCACTCCTCATGAACCATACTCTAATCAATATGGTGCTAAGGGCTTATCATTCCAAGTAGTAATAACCTTGTACTAGGGAGCCGGTTAAACCAGTGCGGTACTAGACAAGATTATTATTATCTGTCAACGAAAAGTCAAAACAACCATATAAATCAGAGGGGAAGAGAAAGTAAATTTACCAAATAAAGGTCATGGAACATATTGAGACTTTACGTTAAAACTTAGCTTGAAAGAAAATTAGCTACTTATAATTGAACTAGGGGTAAAATGAAAATTTATTAAAATACGTAGAAAATACAAGATAGAGAAGGAATTACAGAAAATGGAGTTAAAAAATGAGTTTAGGGGTCTCAAATTAGGGAAGAAGCCCCCTTTTTATAGATACAATGAGTAAATCATGACCATCAGATTAAAACAATTTGGATGCTCAGGATTGCGCCACGTGGCAAGATCTGATTGGATAAAACACATCATTAGGGCTGTCATTCTATGTAATGCACGTATCATACACACGATTTTTTATCCACTAACATACTGGCACGTTATCGGTCAACTCCACATCAATATTTTAGTCCAATAGGATTATGACACATCATCGGTCAAGCCACATTATCAATCAACGCAACATAAGTAGTCAATGCCACATCATTTGTTCAATAGCATGCTGCCATGTCATTGGTCAATGCCATGTCATCGGACTGTATATGTGAACAGTGTAAGTGAAACATCTTTATACATATGAAATGTCTTTGTTTACCTTTTTATGCTCTTCCTAAGGTTTTCGACTGTCCTGAATCCAAATTTCATGTCCGTTTCGCTATTTGATCTCTCATTCATTGTGAAATGACTATGATGCCCCTAAAATACATAAAATACTTAATTAAAAATCAAACATATATAATTAAATCACAAAGGACTTAAATATATAAAAGTGGGGATGTTAGTGCGACTTATAGTGTAAAATAACGATTTTCTCCTTTATAAATATACACTTTCTATTACTCAACACACCCCCCAACTAACTTATTGCTAGTCCCTACCAAATTAAGGGAAAACAAAATTCAAACTAATTTTTTTTAAGCAGTCATATTTATTCAATTAGACTAATAATAGCAATCAAATAAAAGTATAAGCATTATCTTCAGTTTAAAGAAACATCACCCCTACATCAACCATCCACATGCATCAGTCCAGTAGATTTTGTCACAACTATAGTAATCAAGCCACTTTCAATAATGACATGTCAAACCCCAAAATCTCACCAGTAGAAGTGACACTCTCACAAAAAAATTAAACCCAATAAAATAGTCACTCCAATGAATAGTAAATTGAGAGAAAATAATAAAGAAGCTCTATCACACACTCTCATCAAGATGAAAGGAATATGCCCGTAGCTTAAAAATGACACGATCTTAAGTCAAACAAAATGCTAGTCAACTTAATGTTTTCATTTTATTTATTTATTTATTTATTATTATTATTTAATGCACCACTAGATCTTTTTAGCCTATATAACTAGCTTCTACTTTAGACTATAGATCCCTAAAATCAAGAAGGACTTTTATTAGGACATAACGTAGGCTAGGGACATTGCTAACAAAGGAAGGGAAATAAAGAAAACAAAATATGTATTTGAGAAAAAATATAGATCTTTTGGAAATCACAAGCATTTTGCTTATTTATTATTATTGTGTATCCTCTTTTTTTAAACAAATTTTTTCTTTTCTCTTTTTTTCTTAACAATTTTTTTTACACAGCACAACTTTATTGAACAAAATAATTATTTACATTTTTCTCAAAGATGAATATGTGGTGGAACTTGTAAAGCATCGGGTAATACTCCAAATCGGAATGGATCAAGATGATAAGTTGATAAAAAAAATATTTTTTTTAATAAAAGCTCAAAATGGCTAACTATGCATATTTCACAGCAGGGATGGCTAGAAAGGCTCAACCGGGTCAACGATGGCCTTTCCGTCGTCTTTTAGGGTTCTGAATAATCTTCAATATCTACGAGTTACATAGACCTCCAGATGTAGCAGCACACAATTTTTTTTTTAGGGTTGACTCAAAGGAAATCTATAGCTCATGTATAAAATAATAAACTGCTAAGCTGTATGAAGAATGGGTAAAAAAAGTTACTCTCCAAGAAAAATGACAAACTCAAAACCTCACTTGGACTTTATTATGACATGTGCATTCCCTCAAGCAACTCGTATTTGTCTTTGACATCAACATGTAGAATAACAAACATGGTGTAACATTACTCAAGACCAAAGATAATACAACTATTAAAATTTGAAAGTCATCATGTCATCCAATGTTAAAAGATCACACAAAATAAAATTTTTTTCTTTTTTTTTAAACGACATTCTACCCTCTAACCTATTCTAAATATGAAAAGAATATATGCATGCAGAAAGGTGAAAATGATGCAGAAAAACTAATTAGAAAGATTACACTTAAAATAATTGAAAAAGAAAGTGTCTGGATTTTTTTTTATTAAGAAGATGCGTTTCTAGAGTCACTATACTCCATATTCGGCCATCTTCGACTCAAAAATTTGAAAACATATATTTATAAAAGAGAAATTAGAAAGCAAAGTTTTTTTTGAACTAAGAATATGCGTTTCTAGAGTCACTACACTCCATATTCAGCCATCTTCAATACAAAAAGTTAGCCACGGTTAATCTCTACAACAAAAAATCAGTAAAAACTTAACCAAGATTGAAACATTCCACAATTGTCAACTATTCCCTCCCCCCAACCAGAACGAAACATTGTCCTCAATGTTTTAAAGGAAAAAAGTAGAGTTTAGAAGACATCACCTGGGTATTACAATACAGAAGAAAATATTTACAAACGGAGAGTTAAGTCTAATTTATACTTCTTATTACAGATACTGTTACCATTATTATTTGTACATTCCAACACAATGGTCTTTAGTGCCTGGCTCTGGTCTATAAGCTTGTAACAGATCAAGCAGCTCATTAGTAGTATGAGTATAAATAAAAACTTTTTTCGCTGTGGAAGGAATGAAATAGTTTTTTATTGCATGGTTAAGAAATGTGATGAAGTCATCATAAAAGTTATTGACATTTAACAAACCAATGGGTTTCTAGTGAATGTTCAGTTGGCCCAAAATGCTAATGTGATAAATGCCTCTAGAGTTGCAAGATTTCCTAGTAGGAAACCAAAAGCATCAGCATAATTTAACATTTCAATTATTCTTTCTTGCATACCTGAGACGACTAATTCCTCTCCATTTGGTGAGTCAGACAAACAACCCAATGGTTTGAGGGGTTTTGGGATGATGCCTAACACTTGGCTCATTCTAATATAAGCAGCTTCTAAAACAAGTTTTGATAACCCTCGGTCACCTCCTCCATACACAAAGTGTAATTTTCTCTTTGCTATGCTTCGACCAAGATCTATGGCAGTCTCAACAAACTCTTTATGTTTGCCATAATTAAACCCAGAGAGCACACAAATATTCTTGAATTGTTTATTAGGAGTAGCTCCCATTGGGATACTTTTCAAAAATAATTTGTGAGTGCTAAGAAAAAAAAACAATATCATACTTAAGGATCTTGGTGACAGTGGATCACAGTTGTGGATGAGGTAGTATGTCAGTGTCAATTAACGTGTAAAGCACATGACTCGAGAGTAAAAAAGAAAATAGTAAAATAGAAAAAGCGAACAATGACAAAATAAAATTATCAAAGACAATAATGCAAATGATAAAACAACAGTGAAATAAAGCAACAGTAAAGTAAAAGGATATTTATAGGTAGTTGTGATTGTGGCTCACATTTTCCTCTGGTTTTACGTCTAGAAACGACCTGAACGCCTTCTATGGGTCGAGGATAGGATTCCCATCCAGTTTTCTTATAAACTGACAAACAAGATCGTTTATAGTCAGATTCCCGAGACTATATCGTGCGTGTTGTTTCTGGAATAATGGCCATAACTGAAGAATCGCTCCTTGTACATATCCACTAGGATGCGTTTCAAGAGACAAAAAGATATCATCCAATGACTCATTCTTCAAGTCATCCCTAATGAATTTAATCTTATCTTCTCTGTTATCAGACACCATTCCTAAATAACATGGTTTTTTTATCGCATCTCATTTTGGCACACTTATGACAAGCAACCGAAATTTTTTGAGCTCTTCGCTTTCTTGCGTAATTTTCTTTACCACAACCAGGCATATATGCAATAAATTTAGGAGGCAACTCACTTGCCAAGCGTACTTTGGTCTCGATTAACCAACGGATATCAACAGGTATATTATTTCTCATGAGCAATCGTATGCATTCGGACCAAGCTTTATAGATTGTAAGGAGGGCATTCTGAGGAAGTGAAGGGAATCGATTAAGAAAAGATCTCATTTCTATCCATACCTTTGCCTCAGAATATCAGTTATTATAGGAAACTGAAGTAACCGACTTGATTGTCACGGAGTACCGTTATCCGCCAATTAACTGGGGTAACAAACTAAAACACAGAAGAAAATTACAATCATCCTTTTATGGAATTTATCTCAAGCTCCAAATGTATGTCGAAGATACCTCCCTCAATGTCTCTGAGTTGTCTTTCTAAATCCTCAACATGGGATACTAACTCTGGTGATTGTAGCTCCCAAATATGATATATTTTATAGAATCGAATCATACTTTTAAGATGATATTTTACATGTTGAAGTCGTCTAAGACGGTCCAAGAGGATCTGTTTAGCTGAGGTACTCATGATTAACAATAAAAAAACTTAATGGTTAAATAAACATACTTATGCAAAAATAATTTCAATTAGCAAAAGAAAAAAATCAAATCACCGAAAAGAAAGAAAAATCTTAATTCAAATTTGATGGGTCACTCAAATTTATTTCGGTGTCCTCTTCATGTGGTTGGTACTCTAGATATGGCTTTAATTTTTGACCATTAACTTTAAAAGTGACGCCATTCTTTGGGTCCTTAATTTCAATTACCTTATGTGGAAAAACAGTATGAACAATAAATGGCCCAGACCATCGAGAGCGTAACTTACCTGGGAATAGGTGCAAGCGAGAATTAAATAAAAGCACTTTCTGACCTGGAGTGAAAGATTTCCTCAAAATTTGCTTGTCATGAAAGACTTTCACTCGCTGCTTATAAATCTTGGCGTTTTCATATGTATCATTGCGAATTTCTTCAAGTTCTGCTAGTTGTAATTAGGGGTGGGCAAAATACCAGACCCGACCCGACCCGACCCGACCCGAATATTTTGGGGTTCGAGTCAGATCGGGTTGTGATTCAAACCTGATCGGGTCAGGTTTAATACTCGATCGGGTTGCCAACAAAAAAAAATTTAACACACGTTACACACGCACACACCAGACTGTCAAAGTGTCAAACACGCACACTGCACAGTGCACACACAGAGTCATGGACTCTGAACTCACGCTGTCTCACGCACACACAAAAGAACACAAAACAAACTCACGCACACACAAACTCACAAAGTCACGAACTCACGCACAATACACACACATCACACAAAAGAACACAGAACACACAGTCACACAGCCAACCCTCTTCAATCCTCGTGAGAAATTGAAACCCAACAACCAGCCATGATCCCGCGATCTACTGTCAACTGTCGTGATCTGCTGCCGCGATCTGCGACTCCAATCTCGCGATTTGTTACCGTGATTTGCTGCCGATTGCCGTGATCTGTTGCTCCTTTCCTTTGTGACTTTGTGACTTTGAAGTTTCAACTTTCAATTCATGGTATATAGCTATATAGTTATATTATATATGTTTAATTGTTTATTTATTATGTAATTGATTATTATTTGACTGTTGTAATTATGTATTTTTAAATGTTAGTAATAAAATTAAAAATTAAATGTTAGTAATAAAATAAAAAATTGATGTATTTATGATTTTGTTATGAATAAATTTTATTAATTGTTAATAAATAACATGCATTTTGTTAATTATTAATAATTGAAATAATGTTAATTGATAATTATTAATAATTGTTAATAACAATTAATAATTGATTTTTTTATGAATAAATTAGGACAATATGAATTTATGAAGATTAAATATTAAAATTAAGTATTATGTTACATATATTTTAGAATTATATCGTGTTATGTGATTATGTGCACTTGTGCTGTTGTGCAGTAGTTTTAAGCATTCAATCTTAAAGAAATTAACTAATTCAATTAATATTTTATTGTATGTTAATTATCCATTAAGTCGTTAAGTACAAGCAATTTGGGCTTGAAATTAAAGGGTTTATAATAAGAATTAAGACATAAATAGGCAAATAATATCATATTATTTTGGGGAATGGGTAATTCCGTAATTGGATATTATTAATTAATTAATTAATCATGAATTTCTTGCTTTTTGTTTATGGAGTATGAACAATTTGAATTGAAATTACTAATTAGATTATGTTAATAATATTTCTGTGTGTTTGATTTTTGAATTAATGATTATTAATAATTATTTTGTATATTCAGATGCTCGGACACTCAAGATCGAATTCGATGAGTGGCGATGAAGAACAAAGTGTACAAATGGAAGGAAGCCAAAGAGGAAAGGAAAAGGCGAAGCGGAAAAGACCGCCAATGAAGAAGAGATCGCAAGTATGTAATCATTTCACTTTACTCGAAGATAATCCAAACAAATGCATATGCAACTATTGTGGTAAACAATATCAATGTCATTCAAGGCTTGATGGGATTACAAATGTGACGAGGCATATAAAGACATATGAAGCATACAAGACATTTCGGGAATAACAAAGTGGAAATCAATAAAATTTGACATCTGAGGGCGGCGACGAAAATGAAAGTAATTTGGTTTTGGGTAAAGGATAGAGTCAAGACTCGTGTCAAAGGGTAGTAACTAAAATGATTATTATGGGTGAGTTGCCGCTCAATTTTGTAGACAACAAAGGATTTAGGCATTTCTGCAGTGTAGCTATCCCACAGTTCGTTATGCCATTTCGAAGAACTGTTGGTAGAGATGTTATGGAGTTATTTTTGGAGGAAAAGGCAATGTTGAAGAGTTTGATTTGCAACAACAAGCAACGGGTGTCTCTTACAACTGATTTATGGACTTCTGTTCAAAACATGGGTTATATGGTAATTACAGCTCATTTTATTGATGGTGATTGGTGTTTGAATAGGAGAATTATTAGTTTTAGCGCAATCGAAGATCATAGAGGGAAGTCGATTGGCAAAAAGATTGTGGCTTGGTTACAAGATTGGGGGATTGAGAGATTGTTTGCAATAACTGTTGATAATGCAACTATAAATAACATTGTTGTTGGTTATGTTACTATGCAGTTGCTTGCTTGGAGGAATGATGATGCACTTGTGTTGGCGGGACAATATATGCATGTGCGTTGTTGTGCACATATTTTGAATTTGATTGTTGTTTCAGGGTTGGATGAGCTGCATGCTAGTGTTGCCGCTATTCGGAATGCTGTGAAGTACGTGAGATCCTCCACCACGAGGCTGCGGACATTTAAACAATGTGCTGAGCAGGTGAATTGTCTAAAGGGAATTGTTGTTTTGGATTGTCCTACCAGGTGGAATTCCACTTATTTGATAAACCGTATGAGGCATACTTTACTGAGAAAGATAATAATGTTAAAAGGGTGGGCCCGCTTGGACCAGATGACTGGGAGAGTGTTAAACGAATTGTGAAGTTTTTAAAGGTATTTTATGATGCCACATTGTTGTTTTCTACCTCTTTGAGTGTGACTTCTAATCTTTATTATGACACTATTGGCTTAATTGAGAGTTCGTTGACTGCACTATAAGAAAGTACAGATCCTTGGGTTTCCTCTATGGCGTATAGTATGAGGGAAAATTTTGATAAGTATTGGGAGTCCACGGGAAAAATAAACAAAATGTTGATTGTTGCCTCTATTCTTGATCCATGAGCGAAAATGGATTTTGCTAAACACGTTTTTAAGATCATTTTTGGCAATGATCGTTTGATGGTTGAACAAATGAACAAAGTAGTGAAGGACTTGTTGAATGAGTTTTATGATGCATATAGTGCATTCTCTTCTAGTTCCACACCATCGATGTATAGTGAGAGTAGTCTTAGTGGCAGCTATGGAGGTACAAGTTCTTCTCAACGGTTTACAACTAAGGCTAATTTGGTAGATGTTGCTGGTGGTGAAGGTGATGACGCTTTTCCAGTTGCTCGTCCTTTCCTTGGATATGTCAGGAAGTTTTCTGTTCAGAATAAGAGCAGAAGAGTAGTATCGGAGGTAGAAAGTGAAATACAAGTTATGCAACCCAAGAGGGGGGGTGAATTGGGATTTTAAAGGATATGCTAAAACAATTCGCACAACAAATCAATCTAACGCCTTAATGGAGTAGAAAACAATAAATTCAAACAAGCATAATAATAAAAGAGTAAGGGAAGAGAAAAACAAACACACGGATTTTTACGTGGTTCAACAATCCCTGCCTACGTCCACGCTTCCAAGCCAACCAAGCTCGAGGATTTCACTATCCAAGCCTTCCAAGGCTTCAAATTCTTACAATTGACTTCCAAGGTGTCAATGAACCTTTACAATTAAGAGATTATCTCACAATCTCTTTATACAAGTGTTTCTCACACTTATACACTCACAAATTTGATAAGAAAAAGAAAATTACAATCAAAACTCTCTTTAAGAGTGGATATGCAAATAATAGCACAAAAATGATTCAATCTATGATGATTTGTGATTTAGAAGTTCAATATATGTTATATGATCTTGTTTATACTTACATTAGTTCTTAAAATGAAGTTGGAGTTGAGTTTTTATAGTAAAAGTCCAAAAACTAGCTGTTATAGATGCAATCCCGCAACCAAGCGGTTAGCCGCTTGATTTATCCGGCTAGCCGCTTGTAACAGTGATATTACCGTTATTTTTAAATTTTGCTACAGTAATACTATTCACAAAAATTATACTTTGGCCCAAAACTTTCTATTATTATAATTTAACCCCACACTTTCTATTATTATACTATGACCCAAAACGTCATAAAAATTTTTAAATAGGTCCAATTTCAGAAGTTTCAAATTAGAGATTATGGTCCAAACATTCTAAAATTATCATATGGCCCCAAATATATTATTATTTCTCAAAGAGGTCCTTTTTAACAAAATACCCATATTTTTCAAAGTTTTCAAAATCTTTCGCTTTAGTCCCAAATGTTCATAAAGTATAGTATGGCCCAAACCATTTTAAATGTTTGCAAAAAAGTCCAACTCCGAAATTCAAAATAATACTTATTGAAATCAAAGATTACAAAAATTTTTCTTTTAAATCCAAATTACTCAAATCCACAAAATACCTTATCTTATAAATATAAAACATTTTAATTTATGAAAAGTAATTATTGAATTAATCTCTTGAGCTTCTCAAATGATAAATCATGCATAAATTAAATCATACCGGCTTTACAAGAATTTGTCGCAATAATTTGTTCGTTGAGCTCTAAACTTCATTTTTGATTTCACCGTTGTCCGATGATTGTCTTGAGCTTGATTTCACTTGATTTCAGAGCAACATGATCAACATGATCGGTGAATACAATTATTTTACAACCAATGAAATAAGATCAAAATTTCTCTAATGCAAACACTACTGCTAGCATTTCTTTTTCAGTGGTTGAATAGTACAACTGTACATCATTCAATGTCATACTAGTGTGGTAAATGACATGGGGAATTCGATCAATTCTTTGTCCTAATACTACTCCTACTGCATAATCAGATGCATCACACATGAGCTCAAATGGTAAGTTCCAGTTTGGTGGCTAAATGATGGGTGATGACGTCAACAACTGCTTTAATTTTTCAAATGACACAAGACAATGAATCATCAAAGACAAAAGGTACATCTTTAGCAAGTAGATCACATAAGGGTCTAGAAACTTTGCTAAAGTCTTTAATGAAACACCTATAAAAACCAGCATGCTCAAGAAAAGATCTTACTTCTCTGACTGTTTTGGGTGGAGGAAGATTATAAATGAGATCCACTTTACCTTTATCAACCTCAATACCTTTTCTCGAAATGATGTGACCGAGAACAATACCTTAATTTACCATAAAATGACACTTCTCCCAATTCAAAACTAAATTCTTCTCGATACATCTCTACAGAACTAGTATTAGATGGTATAAACATTGATAAAATGAATCACCAAAAACAAAATAATCATCTATAAAGACCTCAAGGAATCATTCAACCATGTCAGAAAAAATGTTTAACATGTGATTAGTGTTAAAAATTGTTTAATTATCAAGCTATAATAATGTTATTTTGGGTTTAATTTATAATTTATATTCGTATTTATGTAATATATTAGAAATTATTAATTATGTTTTAAATATATCTAATTTTTTATATTTTTGTGTGTTTATTAGAAAAAGTATTAATTTTACGTAAATCGAGGCTCCAAACAGTTACATCAAGGTCAAATTTGGATTCCGAAAGTCTGAAAACCTTAAGAGCAGTCAAGATCGGCTTAAAATTGGGCTTGTACAAAAAGAGTTGACTTTTCCTGTTGACCGAGCACTGATTGGATGAGGAAATGAGCTTACAATAGACATGAGTGCATGGGATAGCTAGCAATTTTGACTGAATTTCAACTGTTCATGATTCAATGGCCATGATTGTGCCACGTGGCAGTGGTTGGTGAAGCAAGTTGTAGGATCCGAATCTTTGTATTCGGGTCGACCTGATCCACCCATTAACCCGCCAAATCTCAACCATTCTTTGGCCAAATCAGACGAGTTAAATGATGCCACGTGTGATGTTGACTTTTAAAGTTTGACCAGCCATTGGATCTTGATTTAAAGGTTGGAAGGAGCACATGAATGAAGCTTATGATGGACCGCAAAATACTGGATTATGAATTTATTTTTATATAAATAAAGCCTCATTTTTATGTTTTTAATCATCTCTCTACAACTCTCTTCTTCTCAAATTCTCTCCATCTCCTTGTAATATTGATTCTCAGGTGTGTTTTTAATATTTTGTATAATTATTTTTATAAATAAAATTAGTTTTATTTTCAATTTTAGTTATTTTTATTACTTTTAATTATAAGTAATTTAATTTTAATATTTTTTTATTTCAATTATGCTTAACTAAATAATATTAGTTAGAGGTAGGTGAAACTTTTCGAAAATAAATATGATTTAATCAAATTCTATTTTCAATTTTATAAATTAAATTATTTTCTATTTAATTTTATACATATTTTATATTTTAAAATTTTAATTTATTATAGACAAACAAATGAATTTGGCATAATAAATTCGTAATATCTTAATATAAGATATGGTAAAATAGTATTTTGACTTATTGTAGACAATTAAAATTTTGGCACAATAATTACTTAATCCATCATAAAATTAAAGGAAAAATAATAATAATTTATATAATCAATCTTTTGGGCAATAAATCTAAAAAAAAGGGCAAAAAGAATTTATTAAGTTTTATTTACTACTAAGAGTAGATCCATAACCTTAACTAATTTAATTTTATATTTTCATTTAAATTAAGCTGTTAATATTCAAGTTTTAATTTTAATTTTTAGATAAAATAAAATAAAATAAAATTTTTTTTATGTGGATCGACCTCGAACTCACCGAACTATAATATAACAAGACACTCTTACACTTGAGAGTTTAAAATTACTTTTAAGTTGTGTCAAGTTTTTGGCGCCGTTGCCGGGAAAATTACTTTTAAGTTTTTTTTCTGTTTTTATTTTTCTCTTATATGTAAATTTTCGTTTGATCCCTTTTCCTTTTCTTAAATCTCATTTATCCCAACATCTTTCATAATTCTAGTTTCACCCTAACAATTCTCGTTTCTAGCTCATTCTTCTCATAATTATATTTTGACCCCAACATCTTTCAGAAGTTTCACTTTCGTCCCAAATGTGAAGTGACTCAATTCGAAACTTCTAAAAATTACGGTGTGGACATAAAATTATAAATAATTTACAATAAGATCCCTAAACCAAATTCCTCACAATAATTAAGACTTGGACTTACATCTTGAACACATTTGGACATATTTGGACTTAATTTGGACCAAACTAACTCTAACTACCAACTCATAACTTACTAACTGCTAACTGCTAACTTTTATTTTTTTTATTTCAGTTATTTAATTTTTTGCATTTATTTATTTATTTATTTTTACTTTATTGGTGGGTTCAACCACCAAACTAACTACTAACTTTTAATTTACTAACTACTAACTCTTAATTTTTATTTTCAGTTATTTAATTTTCAGTATTTATTTTATTTTGTATTTATTTATTTTTGCTTTATTTTTTTATTGGTAGGTTCAACCACTATTTTTTTAGTTATTTTATTATTTTACATTTATTTCTATTTCTATTTTTATTTTATTTTATTGTTAATTGGTGGGTTCAACCTCCACTTTTTTCTTTCTTTCGCATTTATTTTATGCTTTATTTTTTTAATTTAATTGGTGGGTTCAACCACCAAAATTGTTATTTAATTTTAATTTTAATTTTCTTTTGTACATTTATATTATTTGCATATTTATTTTTTTATTTTGTAATTTTTATTTTGTTTTTTATTTTGTTATTAATTTGTTTGAATATTACTTTTGTGATATAACCATTGCATGAGACATTAGTCTCGAACTTACAAGTGGCAGGTTAATTCGTAGATCTCAATCTCCACTACCAATCATGGACGAGATCCAAGATGAAAACCTTTTGGGCGAACCTAATCCTCAAATTGATCAAGGAGACAACCATTCTCAACATGGACATGATCACAATCAACCAAGAACTCTGAGAGACTACATAAATCCAACCAAAACCGGAGCACCATCGTGTATAGTATTTCCTCTAGAAGCATCTCGATCAATTTTAAACCAGGTATTATCCAACTTTTACCAAAATTCATGGTTTCGAATCTGAGAATCCGTACTTGCATTTAAGAGATTTTGAGGAAGTTTGTAATACATACACAGACCAAAATTGTAGCATGAGCATAATTAGATTAAAACTTTTTCCTTTTTTATTAACAGATAAAGCTAAAACTTGGCTGCAAAACCTTATATCTGGATCAATAAGAACTTGGAATAACATGCACGAACAGTTTTTGAAAAAAATTCTTTCCACCTCAGAGAACCAATTCTTTTAAAAGGCAAATCACTTCTTTCACTAAAAAAAAAAGATAAACATTATACCAATGTTGGGATAGGTTTAAAGAGTTGCTTAACATATGCCCACACCATGATTTTGAAACTTGGTGATTGGTCACTGATTTCTACGAGAGCTTAATACCCCAAAGTAGCCAAAACTTGGCTGCAAAACCTTATATCAGGGATAAAAATCCTGAGGATATACTAAATTACCTTGACCAATTAGCTGAAAATGACCATGATGCCCCTAAACTAAATAAAATACTTAATTAAAAATCAAATATATATAATTAAATCACAAGGGACTTAAATATATAAAAGTGGGGATGTTAGTGAGACTTGCAGTGTAAAATGACGATTTTCTCTCTATTACTCAACATTGCCCCAGTATAAAGTATTTGAATAAATTACTAAGATAGTTTGATGGTATTGCTTCCTAGATCGCTTTTGTCTATCATGCTTGATCATAACATTGCTGGCTTACTGTAGGGAGGAAAAGATTTAGCTTTATAATTGAAGTGGATCTTCATTTGAGCCCCAACTTCTCTCAGTTTGATTATCCAATGTTGTGCACTTGGTTGAATTGATGTTGCATTCCTTGATTTTTTTTTCCTTCGCCTTGATAATTAATAAGTATTTCACTTCTATAGTGCACTCCAGTTGGCCTTAGCTTAGATGAGGGGCATTATTTATATTTGTGCTCCCCTTCCTAAAAAATATAATGGAAAATCATTCTATGAAGCAAACATCAATGGTATTGAAACATATGATCGGTAATACACTAATACTCACATTTGCATACCTGACGTAGCTTAAAGTTTTTTGTCCTCAGTCGGTATTTAAAATCAAGCTTAGTTAATATTGAGACAAGTTATCATGCTTTAGGCTAATAATAAGGTTCTATTGTACCTTTTATAATAGTCTCATGTCAGACGCACAATGACAATGATGTATATTGTACTTAAAGTAAGCATAAGATTAATAATCTTATCGATAGTTAACCGCATCGATTTTTCCTAGTCGTTGGGAGTTGGGTTCTTACTCCACTTTAATCAACAACTATAGTTCCATGTTCCTTAATATTTGCTAACTGTGAGGTGTTTGAGACATATATTTTTCCAAGATGATGCTTGACTGTTTGGCAAGGTTTCCTAGCTAGTGTATTTATATTCTCCTGGCGAAGTTGGGGTCGACAAGTTACACGCTTTTGAATAGCTCTATTTTTTTTTCTAAATATTAAATTGAGATCCCACATTGTCTTCAAGTTTTTGGTTTTCCCAATTTATATGCTTATTTTCCATGCTTTTATGCTACAAAGTTCATATAGGGAAAGATGTCTTCTAGCCTTCTAGATTGACATTCTTTCCTTCTTAATCTTGCCAGAATTTGGTGAATTTTAAGATGAATTATATCTCAAAAGACATAGTCAAGTTAGAAATGAATTGATATCGCGAAATTGATAGTTGATGTGACTTTCGTTGCATCATTGTAACTAACAACTATGTTGGAAGGAGCCCTTTCTTTAGTGCCAATTGTTGATACCTATTTCTTGCTACAAATGAAGGTCTTACCTGCATACAGAATAAACAAAAAAGCTGTGAAATGGGATTGGAAAAGGGGTTTCGGTCATTCTACTTCGATACTTAAGTTAGTGGCTAGCGAATTTAAGTTCAATTATAAAATTGAGTATTTATATTCTCCCACATTTTTAGGCGAGTGGGTTCTTTTGTTTTACAGAGTGTGGGGAGTTATTGGCTTATGGTAGACTTCTTACTTCATGAGAATAGAGTGATGCATGGTGTTACAACTTCATCTTCTATATTTTAGGAGATCTTAGGGTAATAGTTCTTACTTGAGTTGTTGTTTAGAGACATTCCTTTACTTTAATTGCCACTCTTAGATTTTAAGCTCACAGCCCAACTTCCTTTGAACAATTCATCTTTGTACTATAAGGGTTATTTGTTCTAGCTTGGAATGGGATCCTTCCCTAAGGTGGAAAATATGCCCAATCAACATTGTGGCGTGTTTCTAGGTTATTGGGATTGTGCTCCTATTTTTATGTACTAGGAGATCTTGTAGTCAATTTTCTCAACTACATAGTATTGCTTTAAACTACTTTTCTTTCTAGGTTTGCTGGTTTAGTGATATTTGACCAATTCATAATTTTTTCTTAAGGTTCATCATTTCCTTCTTTAAGGGATCTTTGACCAATTAGTAGTTTGTCTCAAGCTTCATCATTTTCTTCTTTGAAGGATCCTTGATTCCCCTTGGTGGAGTTATCCCTTAAAGCGAAGTGAGTGTAAAATTTCCCTATTAACAGTGCCATTTTCTTATTAAACCATGTTTAACAACTATTTATTTTCTTTTTTAAAAATTTATTTATTTATTACGATCTCTTTGCATCCAGAGCATAATGTCACGGGATGAGTGTTTTGCGCAACGAGTCCGTGCGGCACTTAGACAACCTTTGCCGAATGTTGCTAAGTAAGCCTTTGAGCTTCTCGCCTAGCTAAGCCTTGGAGGTTTTCAAAGAGCTAGAGAGAGGAGAGCAATGGAGCCGAATAAGAGAAATTGTATTACTCGAAAGAAAGATTACAAGAGAGAGTTTACAATGCTTGAGTTGCTTGCTCTAAGCTTGTTGCTCAAATGCTAAGTGCCATGCCCTATTTATAGGGGAGGCTTGCCAAGCTCTAGAGATTCTAGAGAAATCTACCAACTATCTAGAATTTACATGTGCTGGAAATGTATAGAGAATTCTAGAATATTTACAAGCTCAAATGTGCTAGAGTTGCCTAGAACTTTCCGGAATCGGGCCAAGCTAGCACTCTTGGCCTTGTCTTGGGTCTTCTAGCCCAAAATGGTGGGCAATTGGGCTAGCGAATTGGGCGGTCCGCAACATCCTCCCCCACCTAAGCTCGCGGCGTCCTCGTCGCGCTCTCGTGCTTGAAATTCTGGATGTGCTCAGCGAATTGCCACAAATCATCTTCACGTTCCCAAGTGGCTTCGCTCTCGGGGAGGTTTTTCCACTTCACCAAGTACTTGTTGTATGGTGGCACGCCTCTCCTCCGAATCACGCGATCCGCAATGATGTAGTCCACATCTTTGTCGAACGCGGTGACAACGGCGGTTGGTGCACGCCTTGATTCTCCGCGGCTTGGGTCTCCCACGTCTCCGTGATATGGCTTGAGAAGGCTCACATGGAAGACCGGATGGATCTTGAGTTTTGGTAGAAGTTGGAGTTGATACGAGACATTGCCCACACGTCGTACAACTCGGAAGGGTCCCTCGTAGCGCCTCACTAACCCCTTGTGCACTTTCCGCAAAGTCTTGAATTGTTGGGGTAGGAGCTTGATCATGACTTGATCGCCTACCTTGTACTCAACGTGCTGTCTCCTTGTATCCGCCCATTTTTTCATCTTCCCCGCGGCTTTGTCGAGGTAGGCTCGCGTGATGTCTGCTTCCTCGTGCCATTCACGGGCGAGCTTATGTGCGCGGGGCTTTTCCCTCCGTAAGTTGAGGCTATGGCGTTGGGGGTCATAGGCTGAAATCCCATAATGATTTCGAATGGACTCTTGCCCATAGCCTCACTTCGCTGCAAGTTATAAGAAAATTGGGCGATGTCGAGTAGCTTTGCCCAATCCCGCTGATGAGCGCTCGCATAATGCCTCAAATACATCTCGAGGAGGCCATTGATGCGCTCGGTCTGCCCATCCGTTTGTGGGTGGAAGCTCGTTGAGAACTTGAGATCAGTCCCCAACAACTTGAAGAGCTCCGTCCAAAAACGCCCAGTGAACCGAGGGTCTCGGTCACTCACAATGCTCCTCGGGACTCCCCAAAGCTTCACGATGAGCTTGACGAAGAGTCGAGCTGCCTCGTCAACCTTGCAATCAGCTGGTGCGGCACTGAAGGTTGCATGCTTGCTGTAACGGTCGACAATGACCATGATCCTGCCGCACCCTTCGGATTTGGGCAATGAGGTGATGAAGTCCATGGAGACACTTTCCCATGGCCTTGTTGTGAGTGGTAGCGGCTCCAATAATCCCGCTGGGAGTTGATGGTCCACCTTGTCTTGTTGGCACACAAGACAAGTTCGCACATATGCCTCAATGTCATCCCTCATGTGTGGCCAAAAATACGAGGCTTGGACTAATGTAGTGGTGCGCTCAATTCCGGGGTGACCAGCCCACTTGAAGTCGTGGCACTCCTTGATGACTTCCTTCTGTAAATTTCTCCACCTTGGCACGAACAGCCGATCTCCCTGGGTGAGGAGGATGCCTTCTTCTTGCCAAAATCACCTTGTCTTTCCCTCGAGCACCTTCTCCAGCAAATCCTTTGCTAGGGGATCTTGTTGGAGGCCTTCCTTGATGCGTGAGACAAGGTCGGACTTTGGTTGGCTCATGCTAAGTGTTGCCAATTCGGCCTTGCGGGTTAGAGCATCCGCAACGACATTGGCTTTACCCGATTTGTACTCGAGCCAATAGTCGAATTCCGCCAGAAAGTCTTGCCACCTTGCTTGCTTCGGACTCAACTTCTTTTGTGTTTGAAAGTAGCTCGTCGCTACGTTATCCGTCATGATTGTGAAGTGTGAGCCAAGCAAGTAATGTCGCCACACTCTCAAGTAATGATGGCTGTCATCTCTTTTTCTTGCACTGTGTAGCAGCATTCTGTATCGTTTAGCTTTCGGCTCTCGAATGCTATGGGGTGGCCTTCTTGCATAAGGACTCCACCAATGGCGAAGTCAGAGGCATCCGTTTGGACTTCGAAGGGCTTGTTGTGGTCTGGAAGAGCGAGGACAGGTTCCTCCGATATTGCCTTCTTCAACTCTTCGAATGCGCGTTGGCATTCTTCGGCCCAATGCCACGTTCTGCTTTTCTTGAGCAAATCGGTCAAGGGTGCCGCCTTGGCTGAGTAACCCTTGATGAAGCGGCGGTAGTAGTTCACCAACCCAAGGAATGAACGAAGTTCAGGCACTTTCGTGGGAGGTTTCCACTCGAGGATGGCCTTCACCTTGGCATTTTCCATCATTAGATTCCCGCCCGCAATCTTGTGGCCAAGGAACTCCACTTCTTGTTGGGCAAATGAGCACTTCTCTATTTTGAGAAAGAGCTCGTTGTCTCAGAGTACTTGGAGGACTTGTTGCAAATGTTGGGCATGCTCCTCAAGTGTGGTGCTATATACTACGATGTCGTCCAAGTACACGACCACAAAGCGGTCGAGGAATGGTTGGAGCACCTTGTTCATGAGCGTGCAAAATGTGGTGGGTGCATTGGTGAGACCAAAATGCATAATAAGGAATTCGAAAGACCCGTACCTTATTGTGCACGCTGTCTTCGGTTTATCTCCCTTGGCTATGCGCACTTGGTAGTACCCGGAGCGCAAGTCGAGTTTGGTGAAGTACCGCGCCTTGCCAAGTTGGTCGAACAAGTCCGCGATCAACGGAATCGGATACTTGTTCTTGATGGTGATCTTGTTGAGCGCTCTATAATCGATGCCCATCCGCAGCGATCCATCCTTTTTCTTTTGGAAGAGGACCGGTGCACCGAATGGGGCCTTTGAGGGGCGAATATAGCCTGTGTTCAGCAAGTCTTTGAGTTGTCTCCGCAACTCCTCAAGTTCGGGCGGCGCCATGCGGTAGGGCGCCAAGGCTAGTGGCTTCGCGCCTTGTTCCAGCTCGATTGCATGATCTAGCTCTCGTCGCGGTGGGAGCTTCTTCGGAAGTTTCGGAGGCATCACGTCCTCAAACTCATCGAGGATAGCTTGTATGCGTGGAGGGACTTGGCTTGGCTTGTTTCCGCAATCTCCTTGCTCATTTAGTTCCCGGATGGAGACCAAGAAGCTTAGGTCCTTCTTGAAAGCCCGTTTGAATTGCATGGCTGAGAGTGTCTTTTCCTCGGACTTGCCTCTCTCCGTGGGCACCATGCATGCCTTACTCCCGTCGAGGATGCTTAGGGAGTTTGTGGCGGGCAGCGGGAAGGCATGGACTTGGTCAAAGAATTCCATGCCGAGGACCATCTTGAAGTCGTCCATGGGCACGATGGAGAAATCAAGCTTTCCGCTCCACGTACCGAGGGTTATGTGTACACCTTGTGCAATTCCCGCAATTGGCTTGGCGAGTGAGTTCACTGCCTTCATTGTGCCTCCTTCCTTGGTGGCCTTGAGGCCTAGGCGCTTGGCCTCATCTACGGACACAAAGTTATGTGTTGCTCCTGTGTCTAGCAGCGCGCGCACGGACTGGCCGTTGATTGTCGCGCTCACATACATAAGCCCTTTCTTCGTGAGTGCGGGCTGTTGGCGGTTGAGTGCGCCTAGACGTTGGAGGGAACCCATGATGAGTTGGGGTTCTTCCGTGGTCATAGTGAGGTTGCTCTTGAGTTGGGCAGCAAGAGCATTGAGCGACTTCTTCTCCGGACAGTCGCGTACCCAATGGGGACCGTTGCATATGAAGCATGGGCTTCGCGGCTTCGGTGCTTCCTTCTTGCCCTCCGATTTTCCTTGCCCGCCTTTGTTACTATGAGGCTTCTTCTGCCCCCAATCCTTGCGGTTGTTGCCCTTGTCCTTGCGACTCTCTCCCCACCTTTGCCTTGGCTAGACTTCTTGTCTTTGGATTGGGTGGAGTATTCCATGAGCGACTCCGCAACGGCGATGGCATCGTCAAGTGTTTGAACGCCACGCCTATCAAGCTCGGTCTTGGCCCAATCCTTGAGGCCATCTTGGAAGTAGAAGAGGGAATCCTTGTCGGACATGTCACTTATCTCGAGCATGAGGGTAGTGAACTCGTTGATGTACTCACGAATGCTACCCGATTGCTTGAGGCGACGTAGGCGCGCTCGCGCTTCCTTTTCCCCATTGCTTGGGCAAATTGCTTTTAGAGTTCTTGCTTGAAGTCAGCCTAAGTGTCGATGGTGCAAATGCCTTTGCCCATCTCGCCATGCTTCCGACGCCACCATAGTTGTGCAGCGCCTCTAAGATAGGTGGGTGCTGTACCCACTTTCGACGCCTCATCTCTCACACCCATGGCATCGAAGTATTGGTCTAGCCCGAAGAGGAAGTTGCCCACGACAGTGGCATTGCGTGTGCCATCATAAGTGTCGGGCTTTGGCACGTCAATGCGTCGCGCATCACTCGTACATGCGGAAGCTGGACTAGCGGAGAGTGTGTGCTTGTGCCATGCCCAGTCCGAGCGGACTTCCTCCACTTCCGCGTGGACAGCGCGTAGCTCATCTTGAACAAAGCTACGAAGTTTAAGCAACTCATCATGAAAAGATCAAAACTCACCTCGAAGAGTGTTCGCTTGATCTTGGATGAAGGTCTTTGTTGCTACTGTGAACTCGGCGTATTCTCCCTCGAGACCGTCCACCCTTTCCTCTAGTCCCTCGAGGCTGTCTTGAACGGCGGATAATACAATTTCGAGAGTGGCTACACGAGGCTCCAACGCATCAATGGATGGGGCCTTGGACTTGCCACGAGTTTTGCCTTGGGTGCGATCCCCCTCACGACCGCGGCTTGGTTCCGGTGGAACATCCACACCAACAACACCCTCTTGAGCTGAAGGATTGGCCATTGCTCGTGAGCTAAGTTGCGTGGGTGCAAACCTTTCCTCTGATACCACTTGTCACGGGATGAGTGTTTTGCGCAACGAACCCGTGCGGCACTTAGACAACCTTTGCCGAATGTTGCTAAGTAAGCCTTTGAGCTTCTCACCTAGCTAAGCCTTGGAGGTTTTCAAAGAGCTAGAGAGAGGAGAGCAATGGAGCCGAATAAGAGAAATTGTATTACTCGAAAGAAAGATTACAAGAGAGAGTTTACAATGCTTGAGTTGCTTGCTCTAAGCTTGTTGCTCAAATGCTAAGTGCCATGCCCTATTTATAGGGGAGGCTTGCCAAGCTCTAGAGATTCTAGAGAAATCTACCAACTATCTAGAATTTACATGTGCTGGAAATGTATAGAGAATTCTAGAATATTTACAAGCTCAAATGTGCTAGAGTTGCCTAGAACTTTCCGGAATCGGGCCAAGCTAGCACTCTTGGACTTGTCTTGGGTCTTCTAGCCCAAAATGGTGGGCAATTGGGCTAGCGAATTGGGCGGTCCGCAACAATAATCAGACTTACAATAATACTTACTCTTCTATCTAAGCATTAATTGAATTTCATCTGAAATACTCAATTAACATATTGGCCATGTATTGACAAAAATGTCTAATTTCTGATCCTAGCGAATCAAGAAAACAAAAAAATTCCATAATAGTATCTAAGGAAGGCACTAGTCCATGAAAAGATCTAATTTTAGGTATTGCCTTGAAACCATCTTTGGATCTATAACAAGTTCACCTCTTTTGAAAATCCTTGAACTTTGGGAACATAAACTGTCTTGAACTAAGTTTTTTTCCCTCAATTTTCTCACTAATAAATAAATTGAAGTTTAATTTTGAAAAGATGAAGAGTCCAAAAAAAACCAACTCATTGACGATGTATTCAAAGAGTTTGCAGAGAAAGAAAACAATAAGATAAGAATATATGGTGTGTTGAGTTTGAAGAGAGTGAAAAATGGTAGATGAGTTTAATTATATGTTGTTTTTAAACGCAATTACACTTGGGGAAAAAAACTGTGGTGTTATAATGAAAATAAAGAGGTGTTAATAGCACTGCTCACACCTTTTCATTTTGACTTCCACTTCCGACCTTTTTGCTTACGTGGGCTTGAGCAATTTTGGTACGGTTAGTGTTATGATCCTGGAGCTACTAACACTCCTCCAGTTTCTTTAAAAAGCCAATTATTTAGTACACCTCAAGAGCGTCTTAACAAAAATTTCACCTTTCCAAAACTCTATTTTCATTTTATATTTATCTTCATCTCAACGTATCCGTTTTCCAAAATAATTTTTGAAATATAGCTCCCTCTTTTCCATTTATCATTAACGAATAAAATAAACAATTCCCCTTTTGTCACTCTTTTTGGACTTAAATTTAGGTTGTTAAGTATTAGTTTTTGTTAGAACAATAAATCTTTTGATGAAATCCATTGCCTATTCAGAAACATTCATATTATATCAACAAGAATCAATTATTAAATATGTGGAAGTGCATTTGAGTACATTATGCTTAATTTCTCTCTAAAGTCATATGGTATGTCTTCCAGATCAACATATACTCTTAAAGAATTCCTTTAAACTTCTCTCTGATGATGGGATGTCTACAGAGAATAAAATGATACATTTGACCTGAAAACTATAACCCCTTATAGAGATAACTTTTCCTGTCATCATTAGATATTCTTATTTTAATTCATCATTAAAATAGAAGTTACCTTTAAGTCTCTACACATTGAATGCTTACACCCTATTAGAATACATTAAAGGCCAAATTACCAAAAACTTTAATAAATCACTTTTAATTAGGCTTAACCTTATATGACAATTCACAAAACATAATTATTTACATATAAGCCTAATGTTAGATTAAGGATCCAATAATGCTAAATCCAACAGTTTTCGATCATAATCTCTTTCTCATGCATTTTAATGCTTTATTATGAATTTTACAAGTTAACCATTCCACAATCTCTAAAATCGACAATGTCATTTATTGATTAAAAAACATATACTAGAGTATCTTTTATTCTTATTTGTTATGCCTTTCCAAATAATTTCAATCATTATTTGTCACCCATTTTCAAATAGATTCAATCATGATCAATCTAAATAAACAAGAAATCACAATTGAAATTATGGCTTTATGCTTAACATCAAAACTAACAAATAAAGAGACCAGAAAGGTTACTTTTTCTTCTTTTATTAGAGACTTCAAGCTTAAGCAATCAACAATTAAAGAAAGAATCAGAGAAACAATTTTATTTTGAACAAAAACGAGAGAAGAGAAAAATATTATTTCTTATATGGATCTATGTCTGAATTATCCTAATTTTGATAGAGTAACATGTAGGAACTGAAATAAAGAAATGCCTATAATAATGGATGAAAGCCAAAGCTTTAGAATTATGGAAATGAACTTAGAGAGGCTAAGAGAAGTAATGGAATCATAGTTAATTCTCATTCACAATTTTAAGTGACATGTTTACAAAAGCTTGATGTCTAGTTGTAGTAAGAGAATGATTGGCCGCTTGAGGTGAGATTTCTAAGGTAGCATGAGTAATGATAAACATTTGAGTAATGATAAACATTTCAAATTTGATCCTAGATAATGTGTCATTAATTAAATGGTTGATAATTCTTTATAAGTTTCAAGTGAATTAGGGATCGCCTACGTTGCCACAGTGGTATGATATCATATTTTTTGTCTTTTTGTGATCTAACCATTGGATCCAAGGCAAGAATGGCAAAAATAAATGCAACAATAGGGATGTATTTACTTAGGTTATTATCATTGCAATCCCTCTTATTTTTTGAAATGTCAAGAAAAAATATAATAATAATTATTTTATTTATTGACTAAGTTGTTAAATGATATGAATAAGGAAGAATTAGGAAATTTTGAGAGGACTTTTATTATTGATATTGGGCAATTACAATGCTTGATTTAGTATTCGTTTATAAAGCCCATGTTTGCTCCTTACCTTCATAAAGATAAATCCCTTTATTTATTCCACAAATTTATAAATATTTCATAATTCTCCAATTATTGTTATCATTTCCAAATCTACTTTCATTATTTAAATTTATTATTAATTATATTTAATTATTATATTTATATTAATTATTAATATATAAGTATAATATGATATAATAAAATAATATTATAATATAATTTATTTTTATATTATAATAATTATAAGAAAAATATAAATTAAGTATATTTAATGTTTCAATTCAGGCAAAAGTTGGCACATTGTAGTGAATTATACAATGGACCACAATTTAGCTTTCAAAACTTTCAAACACAGATAAGCAATAAATTACTGTGGACAATATTATAATACTGTACAATATTATGCTCCAAATAAACTCTAATGGTGCATTTACTAAATAAGAATCGAAGTAAGTTAGAATCATAATAAGGAATTTGAATTAAAATAAGTTATTTACTTGAGCTATAGGAATTGAAATCGGAATAAATAACAATTCCATTAATGTATATACTTTATTTTAGAATCAGAATAGACTGTTATAATTTACTAAAATGCCCTTTGTTAACTATGTCTCTAATATTATTTGTATTATTATTATTAAAACAATAATAACAACAACAACAACAACAACAACAACAACAATAATAATAATAGCAACAATGAAATTAACAGCAATAATAATATTAATAATGATAATAATTAAATAATAAAAAATTATTAATAAATTTTAATAATAATAATACTAATAAAATACTAATAACAATAATTAATAATAACTAAAATAAATAAAAATAATAAAATTTAATAGCAATAATATTATATAATAATAATAATGATATTAGTAATAAAAAAAATTAATAAAAATTCTTTTCAAATGCCATTTTATCCCAAAAAAGGACTTATATGTAAAAATTTGTAACTTCTAATGCCTATTTAATTTTACAGAAAATATAAGGTAATGTGGTGTAATCAAACTACAAAAGGACAAAAGTAGTGGCATGTTGCAACAATTGCAACACAGGAGGATTCGTGAATTAGTTGTATTATCTCAATAACTAATTAATAAATACCACATCATTTGAGATAATTTTTTAGATAAAACATTTGTAATGTCTAGCACTACTCTAAATCTTTTATGCATCATAAATGTGTGCACAATCACAATGAAGGAGGGGATAGACATTAATTCATAACAATTTCGGAATAAAAGTGGGGTTTCAAATTTGATATTTATTCATTAATTGTATAAGAGGTGTGGCGAGAAACGGGGATTTTTTTTAGTATGCGAGACGGGATTTAGCCCATTTACTGCAAAAAGGTTCCTCACCCCCCAAATTTCATTTCCCCTCTTGTTCCTCGTATTTTTTTTCTCCCTCTTTTTTTTCCTTGATAGACATAGTTATTATATCATCCACAAATTTCATTTTTTCCTTAAAATCCGTGATTTCTGCCACACTTGTACGACTTTTATTCCAACCATTATGGCTCAATAGGGTTGCCAAAATTTCATGATTCCCTATCAGGATTCCGGATCCCAGCTTGTTCGGGATGGAATTCGGATCAAAATTTTATCTCAACTTACTTATTTGAGTTGGGATTTAGGATATTTGAAAATTTCGAAGGAGACCTCAAATGCCCTGAAATTTAGGTTCTAGAAATGTGCAACAAGTTGGTTTAATGAATTACATAACTATGACATGTCGTTAAATTGTATGACACATAATTTTAATTAATAATATATACAACATGAAGGTCATAATATTATGACATATCAGTTATAGGCATATGACATGTCGTTTGTGATAGAATCTGTAGTGTATGAAAGAAAACTCATGTCACTTGAAATAATTCGAGAGCCCTATCGGGATTGAATTGAGACACTTTTTTATTCCTATTTTCTGGCTGTATGACTCAACATCCTTATTTCCAACAAGTCAGGGTGAGAGAACCTTGAACCATTTAAACATCCGATTCAAGTTACTAATGCTTGGTTTACTATATCAAGATTCACTCATGATCCTAAATTTTTTTGACCAAAAATTTAAATGACTTATTAGTGTTAATAAATAAAAAATAAAAAATCAAGAGAAGAACCTAGTCTTGGTTTTAGTGGTGAATTTGTCAATTTAACAAAGTGGAGGTCAAGATAATTTCTCTATTGCAAATGTGGTTTTAAGTAGATATTTGAACTAGTCTTAATTCCTCTTTTGGATTGAGGTTGAAATTCAATAAACTGTCTTTTTCAAAATTTTTGACAAAAATAGTGTTTAATAAATTTTGTAAAAACTATTCATTTCATAATTTTCTCTATTTTGACACCAATTATTAAAAGGAGGTAAATGTTAACATAAATTCTTCTTTATTCTTGATTTTGATGATAACAAACTTGATTAAGATTTATTAATCCTTTAAAAGCGCAAACAGTTTTTATATTCTTTTAAAATCGTAATTCTCATTCTATAAAGGTTTTATATTCTATGAAAAATATTTCATGGTAATGATATCAATTGAAAACAAAAACCTTGAGAATTTTGGAAATAACAAGGATTTCTTAAAATTCTGAAAATAGACAATAACGGCTCGCCGACATCCCTGATAACGGCTCGCCGACATCAAGCAGAATTGAGATCAGTCTCTGGATAATAACGGCTCGTCGACATCCTTAATAAACGGCTTGCCGACCTGGAACAAAATTGAAAGATTAGCTTCTGGATACTAACGGCTCGCCGACATAGAGCAGAATTGAAGATTAGTCTCTGGAAACTAACGGCGATCCGACATTCTAATAACTGCTTGCCAACCTGGAAAAAAATTGAGAGATTAGCCTCTGGACACAATGGCGATCCGAAACTTTGAAAATTCAGCCCAACGGTCATATTGACCAGTCCCAACAGTCATATTGACCAGTCAAACAGCGATCCGACATTGAGCTAACGGCGATCCGACAATGAGTAGAAAGTGAGTAACGGCTAGTTTTCGGCTCCAACTATAAATAAGCTCATTCAAATTCAAACAAAGATTGATCACAACATTATCATTAAGCTTATACTCGAGAATACAATCTTCAAAGAGCTTGAAACACAATTCATTCTTCATCTATTCACACATTGGGCATTGATTTGTAATCTTAAACATTGTGTGAGAGAGAAACAATTTGTAATCTTTTGTATTGAGTGATTGTAAGTGTTGGGATACACTTGGGTTAAGAGATTGGGGATAATCTCTTGCTGTAAAGGTTTATTGACACCTTGGAAGTCAATTGTAAGCATTTGAAGTCTTGGAGGCTTGCTTAGTGGAATCCTCAAGCCCGGAAAGCTTGGAGGCGTGGACGTAGGCAAGGTTGGGCGAACCATGTAAAAATTCTCGTGTTTGAATCTCTCTTCCCTTATCTTTTTATATTGTGATTGATTTATTTATTATTGCTTTAAATTCGTTTTTAGATTTGAATCAAGTTTTGCTTTAGAATTGAATAATTTTTTTTGAATCCCAATTCACCTCCCTCTTGGGTTGCATAACTAGAATTTCAGTAAAGGGTTGCACTACAACAAATTTAACTTTTTAAGATGATATTTTTAACAACAATTTT
Organism: Atalantia buxifolia; assembly: GCA_030444775.1. Lineage (NCBI taxonomy): Eukaryota > Viridiplantae > Streptophyta > Magnoliopsida > Sapindales > Rutaceae > Atalantia > Atalantia buxifolia. The sequence goes on from CM059838.1 coordinate 5,607,839, forward strand.
AAATTTGGTTACAAAATGGTACTTATTATGACAAATTTTTGAAATCGTAGCCAATAGTCTAGTCTTGACTTATAATATATTTTGTAACCAATAATTTTTATTTTGTGACCCATTAATTGGTCACTAATTGAACTTTTTTATGATAAAAATTATTTTAGTTGCCAAAAGACATATTTTTTCGGCACAAAAATTTCTCTCCAAAAGTGAATATTTTGTGACAATATTTCATCATTTATGACAAAATAAATTGTCGCGAAATATAATTATAAGAGATAAAACTATTTTGTAGCTAAAAGAGGGGTGTAAAATTGGTCAAACAATCTGTGACACAAGATATTAGTGTTAAAAACTATTGTGCTTTTGGCTAATTTGAAGACCATATTTTTTTGTCATATACAATTACTTATAATGACAAAAGTAAAAAAATAGTAGTTGAAAGTTTTATCTTGATTAATTTTATATTTTATAAGTAAAATTTTTTCTTTTTGAGACATATTACTTGATACCTGATTCAACCTTTTTTTTAGACAAACTTTTTAATAGTTACAAAAAGATATTTTTTTGGGGCATAAAAAGGGTCAAAAATTATCTATTTTGGGACAACATATAATATTTTATGACAAAATATATAGTGGCAAAATATAATTATTCTGACAAAACTATTTAGTAGCTAAAAAAAAACTGTAAATTCTATCAAACTATTTGTGACATAAAATATTAGTTTAAAAAATTATTATGTTTTTAGCTAATTTAAGACCCCTTTTTTGTTGTTATATATAACAATCTATTTTAACAAAATTAAGAAACAATAGTTAAAAGTTTTGTCTCGATTGATATTGTATTTTGTGGCCACAATATTCTATCTTTGTGACACTTTACTTGGTCTCTAATTAACTTTTTTGTGATGATCAATAGAAATACATAATAATCACTAAGTGTTTTAGTTAAATTACACACACACACACACTATTAATTAATTTGTTGGCAACAATGACCGAATCAATACTGATACAGGATACCATCAACAGCCTTAATACTAATGATGCAAAAAATTTTAATACATAGTGAAAAAGTTTTAACGGCAGTCCCTAGTATTTAGAATTATTTTGACTAATTATTTTAACGATTTTATTTAGTGATAAATTTAATAATATAATTGCTCCAATCTTAATTGCTTCTATCTAATTATCACAATCAATCAGAAAATTAAACTTATTATGTGTGTAACAAGTCTTTATTTGCTTCCAAAATATAAAATACTCAACCTAATTACTACTACATATATTTATTTTATCTTCTCACTTAGTTATTCTTATTAACTGAAAATTTGAACCAAAAAAAAAAAAAACCCACGGCTTGATGTTATCCTATTTTTAAAAGTAAAAATCCCTAATTACTCTGCTCAAAGTCGGTGATATCTCCTTCCACCACCAAAATAGCCACTCATCTCTTTTATTAAGCATAATGTTTTTCTTAAAGCCTAAATGATCATTCTTCAATGTCTTTTGGAATATATATGGTACGCTATTTTCTCCTTCAATTGAATAGAAGTCTGGAACCTCTTTTTTTTCTTTCAATTCACTTTTGTGGTTTGGACGGAAATTATGAAAATAATTGACTATGGGGATAAATATCAAAGAAGTAGCGTATATGCCTTCTATATCTCTCTTTGGATGAATAATGGAGGTGAGGTTTCAAAGTACGGAGCTTTGCAAATTTTAATTGTCATTTACATTGTTGCATGCCAATTGTTTGATAAAATACCACAACGAATAGGCATTCTTGATTTTCTTATAAATTTATTTTCTTTGTAATCTGAAGACACTTAAATGTTTAGAGAATTTGAATGTTTTGGTTTTTTCATTAATATTTTTATTCGATTTATGTTGTTTAACTAATGAAGATGATGATACATATAGCCTCTTTTTTTTTTCCCTTTTTTTATTCTTATGCTTTATATATGGTTCAAGCGTTTTACGTTAGTTTTTCTCAAGTGATTGTTTGTATTTCCAGAAGCAAAAATTGTCTTAGAATTTGAGTCCAAAAGTTGAAATCATTATTAACATACTTTAATTTATTATTTATTATTTATTTTTTGTAGGGTTCCATTTATCATTCTACATGGTATTACTAGCATCACGTGAAAAATATACTTAGATTATTACTATTGTTAAGCCTTTTCTGTTTTATTATAAATAGAGTTCAATAAATAGTTTTATAATACAAGTATTAATGTTAATCAACAAGTATAGAATTGTCGCTTGGAACTTTGAAGGGTTGGCCACGAGGCTCTAGTCCCACAGGGACATTTTATATTTAGTAGTTGCTTAGGCATTAGCATTTTATTTGATGTTATTTGGACTTGTAGGCGTTAAAATTTTTATTCAATAATTTTGTAATTCGGATTCTATTGTAATAAGATAGCAATTTTTATGGTGGATCAAATTTTGTGAACCAGTATTTAGCTAAAATATCTCACTAACTCTTATTGGTTAGGCATTTTTCAATTTGCGTACTTGATTTTTATTTTTTTTCTATCTGTGGGATCTCATATATCATTCAAAAGAAACAAGCTATTACCTAATCTATTTTTTAGGTCCATTTATATATAGTGAGTAACACAATTTCTATTATTTGATTTTTTTTTGCCACTATTACAACTCTTTCAGCCCTTCGAGAAGGGATCGGGCAATTGACAGCCTCAGCTTAGCAGAATGGGTGAGTACATTGCTACAAAATTTTCATTTTATACCTAACTACCTAATATATTATTTTAATTTCCAACTTTTATCATAGTCTAACGGGTAGTTCTCTCCAGCATCAAAATTTTAATTTAATAAGTTTATATTTTTTTATATTTTACTTTTATTTTCTATTATAAGATTTAATAAGACATGCATATGATTATGTAAATTTTCTTTGAACTATGTACCATTTCACAAGAAAATTAACCACGACATTTAAAATTAATTTCATAATTATATCTTTTAACATTCAATCTATTTATATTTTTCTATAGTCACAATGTTTATTGCAACAAGTTTAATTGAAGGCAATGCATGTTACTTTTTTATTTTATTTGGATTAAATATTAGTATGAATTTTTATCATTTTTTATGTAGCAAATTATGAACTAGATTTTATTTAATTAAGTTTTTTTTTTATTTTATGTGTTTGAAAAAAAAGGCATGTCTAAACATTATAAAAAATACTCTAAAAATAAAAGGTGATGTAAACTTATGTCTATTTTGGTCATCATCTAATAAAACAATATTTTCATAATAAAATTTACCAAATGTATGTATACTGCTTTTTAAACTCACAGCAACTGCAACAATATAATTTACCAAAACATCAAGCTCACTACTAGAATTATTGTTATCTGTGATAAAAAAATTTGTTGCAAAAAATATCAAATTCGTCACTAAAAATAATTTGTGACAATAAAATTATGGTCATAAGTTTGTCATATAAGGTTTGTTGAGGAAAAGTATCTGCGAACACTTTATAAGCTGGTTGCAAGAAAATAACTTTTAGCAAAAAAAATGGTTAGAAAATATATTTTCACTTTGTCTTTGTTACTTTTTTGCTACTGAATTATTTCGTAGCAAATTAACAATATTTGCAACCATACTAAAACAAGTTGCCAAAAATATATTTTTAAATATAATGTTATATTTTAATTATAATTTCATAAAATTATAATTTGTTTAATTTTTTTGTTGAATTTTTCTTTAATAATTAAAACAATTATAACATACCTTAGGAATGTAGAAGAATTAAATTAAAAGATTTATTATTGATAAAAAATACAAAAAAATAGCAAATGAAATTATATTATTTGGAACAATTACATTTATTCATAAATTTCTTGATTTTCTTCACCTTCTTGCATCTTGATTTTCTTCACTTCTTTGTATATGATCTTCAATATTTAATTCCTACAAAAAAAAAAATACAAACACAAAGGTTAATTAACTTCTACACATGATAATTAAATAAAATTATGTGAAAAAAAAGTTAAATATAAGGTAAGAAGATAGGGAGAACAAGAGAATGAGAACTATAATAATGAGAGAACTTAGAAATAAAAACGAAAGAGAGAGGAATAAAACAAATATAAATATAACATGTAAGTCTTTTGCGACCATATCTAAATGTGATCGAAAAAACTTATTCAAATTGAAATTAATTATGTAAGGCAGTTGAATCCCCACCAAAAAAATTCACTTTTTGCTACAATATTTTAAAGTTGTTGCTAAAATTACTCCATTTGTGACCAATAATGATTAGTCACAAAAAAATATTTTATAAGATTTTGTACATCATTTTTTTGTGTGACTAATGTAACATTGGTTGTAAAATGACTACCTTTAGCTACTGAACAATGATTTGTCACAAAAAGTATTATAAATGTTTGGCGGTAAATTCTTGCCAAAATCTTTCACCTTTTGCGACAATTTGAAAGAGGTCGCAAAAAGTAAATATTTGTATGAAAATTTTATTTTGTCCCATAAAATGTTACATACTAATTTATCACCTTTATTTCGTGACGAAATCTTTATGTGGTCACTGAAAGCTCAAAATTTGCCGATGGAATTGTGTTTGGCGGAGAATAAATTAAAAATTAAATATATTTGGCAAATGCTTTTGTCGGAAATTACAGTTGGTTGCAAAAAGTGAGCTTTTGTGATGAATTTAATTTTGGCAAAAATAGGAAAAAAATAACATTTAACGATGAGATCACCTATGGTCCTAAAAAGGTGATATTCAACAATAAAAATTAAGTCATGACAAAAATATATGATTGTAAAAAATATATTTCTTGTAGTGACCTTTTTTTAATCAACTTATTTTATCCGCATAGAAGAAGCGACTTATTTAACAAGCCATCGCAATCCTTAATTCGCTTACAGTAGTCGTGTTGAGTTATACAAATATATTTGTTAGATTCCAAATAAATATGGTAAGTTGGTAAATAATTTTTTTTAAAAAAAATCCAATTCAAAACAAAAATCCTAAATTATTATTGTTTTTTAAAAAATAGCACTCTGCATATTTAAAAAATAAATAGAAATAAAACAATATCGAATGCAGAGGAATCTAGAAATAGCTGGCTATGGTTGATTTCTCTTTTTTGTCCAAGCAATATAAATGGCTTTATTTGACTTTGTTGTTGAAATTTATGGGGTTGTTAGCAGAATATCTTTTAGTTACGACTGGTCTATACCAAAGAAGTAGCTAGCTTTATTTGACTTTTATGGAGAATGAGATGTTACGTTTCTTGCATGTCACCATCACTTCTTTTTTTTTTAAAAAAAAAATCATTATGCTATGCTTAGGTAAATTTTAAAGAATTTATTTAATTTTATTCTTTAAATATTTATTTATTTATCTATAAAATAAATAAAATAATAAAAATAATTTTTAAAAAATTTTTTAAAATAAAAATAATAGATAACTGGGTAATCTTATATACATATATTAGAGCATTGATAATTAATATGTTGGAACTCTAGAAAATCTGTTAATTTAGCGGATGTTAATTAATTGGTAAATTAATAAATTATTAAGTTATGAAGATATTTTTTTGAAAAGTAATCCTATTATATGTTACGTCTATCACAATTCACAACTGTATTTTTTTATGGGTCTTAATCAATTAAATTTTTTGTGGTAAAAGTATTGTTACGTATCACAAATAAATTTTTTTTTTTTTTGGTTGTTGTAACTTGGAAGGGGGGGGGGGGGGGTAAATCATCACTAAACATATTATTTCTGAGAAATCCAAGCCTCACAAAGGGCGATATTTGGTGCAATATAACTAAAAGTTTGGAACAATATTCCAGACATCCTTTTTTAAATAATATTAAGCTTTAAATAAATAAGACTTAATTAAGACTACAAGCAAAAATAGCGAAGATAATCCATGACTCTACACTATAGCACCACATGATGAAATACTATTACGTTTTGACTAATTTAAAACCAACAACATAAAAAAAAAAGTCTTAAGGGTAGATAGTAACGATAAATATTATTCCTGAATTATTATGAGATGTTGTACCATTTATGCAGTAGAATAAAGTTCATTTTTCAATTAGTGTCTTTATTTGACTTGGGCAAGCGAAGGATAAATTCTAGAGTACAATGTGAGAGATATTACATCTAATTAATCTATGTATCACATGTGTTCACATGTGTAGAATATGAGAGATATTCTGTAGAATTTCTTTGAACGGAGAAACCGAGCTCACATATATCTATAAGTGAGCTCATGGAGTACAAAGAGGTAGCAAATTGAAAGCGATAATTCCAATTGCAGGTGAAGAAGAAGAAGATAAAAAATTAAAATGAGTCATCCATATTCGCCGAGTGATCTGATTCTACCAGATTTTACTCCAAATTTACGATCTACATCCGAAGTGCATGCTTGGAATGGAATCGCTACCTTTTTGGTCATGTTTATCATCTGGCGTATCTCGGGTTAAAATCTTTTACTTGCTGCAATATAACATCATTATCATACCCTTTCTGTTTCAGCACTGTCAAATATAAATATGGTGGTTAGAAGTCAATAAAATCTAATCATCTAAGAGTACTTAGGCTGTAGTCAAAATCCCAATGTCAATTAAATCTTGTTTTCTAAAAAATTTGTGTCCACCGCAGGGAGGTCATCACGCAAATTATCTAAAACAGACAGATGGCTTATGATCTGGTGGGCTGTTAGTGGCCTTATTCACATCATTCACGAGGGTTACTGGGTTTTCTCTCCAGAATTTTATAAGGACAAGTCTGGAAATTATTTTGCCGAAGTTTGTAAGTTGTCTTTAATGAGAATAATTACATTGAAATTAATTAATTGTAAGTAAGGTGTTTAGTATCATAAACGAAAGCTAGCACTGCTGCAGGGAAAGAATATAGCAAAGGAGATTCAAGATATGCATCAAGACATGTGGCAGTTCTTGGTATTGAAGGAATTGCCGTGATTTTTGTTGGCCCTGCTAGTCTTCTTGCGGTGTAAGTACTGTTTTAAGTCTGAATTAACTAAAATGGTATTTGTTTAGAACCTTTTCTCTTTTTTCTTTCTCTCCCTATGATGACATCACATTATCAGGTTAATAAAATTGCCCCCATAAATTTCTTTTCTCCCTAAAATGCACAAACTAAAATGAAACTCTCATAGTGATTTTACATAGTTAACATTTTTGTTTTTTCTTTACCTTCAATGACATCGACTAAGATGATTGTTTTTTTTTTTTTTTGGTTTCATTGTTAATTAATTATATTGTCCCCTGTATATGACTCAATTTTCCTGGCTCGGTCTTTGTTGGCAGGTATGCTATAGCTAGGGGAAAGTCATACAGCTACATTCTTCAGTTAGCACTTTCTCTTGTGCAGTTCTATGGGTCTTTCCTCTATTTCATAACAGCTTTCTTGGAAGGCAACAAGTTTGCATCTACTAGATATTTTTATTATTCATACTTCATGGCACAAGGTGGCACCTGGCTTCTATTTCCAGCTTTAATAATGATCCGCTGTTGGAAAAGAATTTGTGCAGCATGCCTCCTCCTGGACCACAAGAGCAAAGTTTATTGAAAGTTATTTCATATTCTGCTGTAACTCAAATCAAAATTTACTCTGCCCTTTCGGCACGGGTTGCCTTTCAAAAGTTATTTTCTTATTATCTGATTGTGTTGTGTTTTAATTGATCAACTCGAAGTACTGCACTGGCGCGTCACGTGGTCTTGCTTGTGTATATATGTGTGTGCGTTTGTCAGGAGGCCAATTTTTTTAGTTTCCCATTTTGTCCATAGGTTGGTGGCTGCATTTGTCTATATGTGATTGTTACTACTAGGGGTGGGCAAATTCGGATTTGGATCAATCCGATCGGATCTCGGATTGTTTGGATTGGTGAAAAAGTCATCCGATTATAATCCGAATTCAAAACCGATCCGAATATTATATTCGGATTGGATTCGGATCGGATGGATAATTCGGATTAATTTGGATTCGCATCGGTAATATCATATTGAAATTGGATTCGGATTTGCTCAAATAAATCATACGAATCCAGGTCATTTTCAAGTTGCAATGCAAAGTTGAAATCACGCAAACAAGAAAAAAAGGCAGCAAGCCACCAAATAGAGAAAAGAAATACAAAAATTGAAAGCACAAAAGACCCAAATCTCTTCAATTTTTTTAAAATCAAAGTATCTATTCTTATTCCTATGCGACTCACAAGCTTCGATAGATCAATTCCATTGGAAACCCTTGCAATAATCTAATAGATGCAGCGGCTAGGTTTGGGACATCAACTTGTGGTTGCGGCTTCAGCTGGAAGCATAGCAACGTGCAGCTCACGGGCTCAGCGGCTGACTTCGTCGATGTGCAGCTAAGGCGTCAACCACTTGAGACTCAAAGAGATCAGCTGGGTTCGTGCGACTGCAAGTGCTTCTCCAATTCTTTGGCTGAGTTCGTGCGGCTGCAAGTGCTTCTCCAATTCTTTGGCTGGGTTCGTGCGGCTGCAAGTTCTTCTCCAATTCTTTGGCTGGGTTCGTGAGGGTGCGGCTGCAAATGCTTCTCCAAATCTTTGGATGGGTTCGTGCAGCTGGAGCCTGCAACTGCTTCTTTGATCTTCTTTCATCCTTTCTAATTTGGGATTTTAGGGATTTAGTTTAGGGCTGCCGTTTATTTTTTTTATTTATAATTCAATTAATTTTTTTTTAATTGCTAAGTGCAATCCGATCGGATTGGTCGGATTGATCCGAATCCAAACCGATCCGAATCAAATCCGATCGGATTACAAAGTTTTTATCCGATCGGATTTGGAGGTCAATCCCAATCCGATCCGAACAAGTTCGGATTGGTTCGGATCGGATCGGATTGATCCAAATCCGATCCGATGCCCACCCCTAGTTACTACCTAAAAATCGATCCTAACCCCAAAGGCCCAATTCAATTTATAAGGTACTAATTTTACGGTAAATCCAATTCACTATATAAAGTAATTACAGTAGACCATAGTTTAGAAAGTATGAACACATTAAAGTGAGACTTAATTTACATTGAATCATTAGCTAAATTTATTTGGGAGAATGTAACCTATAAGAGAATATCTTATGAAACGAATTAGTGGAAAATTAATTTTTCTTTTTTAAAAAAAGAGAAAGTAAGTCTAGTATAAAGTATTAATTCTTTTTTAAAAAAAGCAGTAAATCTCTTTTAAAGTCAACAGGCATGTACTAACAATTAATACAATAGTTAAAAAATTATTAACAAAATGACTAAGAATGTATAAAATTTAATGTAAGTATGTATGCAAATCAATGCAAAGGTGAAAGTCAATAGGCATCATTAACAATTAATACAATGCTTAATAAAAAATTTATTAATTTTTTACTAATTTAAAAATCATTTTTTTGGAGAAATTATAAATTTAAAATATTACCATCTCCTATTAATTATAAAACTAATAAATTCTATCATTTCAACATTTCTCAACCGAAATAAGCTATTAGTACTATAATCAAATTCTTCAACTATAATCTTCCTTTGTTTTTTAAATTTTGTTAAATACGTTTTATTAGAATTTATTTTGTTAAATATGTTATTTATCACTATTGTGTAAAAAGTTTATAATAACGATTTTGATGCACAGTTAATCGAAAGAGATAAACCAAAAAAGGTCAAAATTGCAGAGATATAGTTTGATAATTAATCTGCTGCAAATCTAACACTAATTCTACAAAAATTCCATGATTAAAAACCTCATCTAGCAACCAATTCAATCATTTCAAACACTAATTGTATAGCACATTCAACAATCCGAACATCCAAAAATCAAACCCTAATTCAAAAATCAAATCTAAATTTAAAAGTCAAATTTATAGCTTAATGATTCTGAGTGGTGAAGGATAGGCGTGGCATTGATGGAGCTATAGTGTTGAATGGCAAGGTGGTGGACGAGCTATAGTTTAGCTCGACGGATCATGGTGGAGCTGTGGTGCTGCGTAGATAAGGAAGATGGTGTGATGGTGGGGAAGAGAGAAGATGGTGTGGTCGTGTAGGAGAGAAGAGAGAACGAAAGTTGCTTGATGGTGGAGAAGAGAGAAGAGCAAACTAATTTGCTTGAGTGTATTTTGAAAACACAAGAGAATTTTTTATTTTTTGAGATGTAATGCAAACTCACGTAAATCAGACACTCCCCATGGGTTTTGTTAATGCAGAAATTTTTCACATTAAAATTTTAGTTTATGCAATGCAGTAGAAAAGCCAAATATGGGATTATAATACTTTAATACAATGCACGATACTATCCCTATCTGATATGAGTAAAAAGTGAAGCATGCAAATGCATGCACAAAAAGTGAAGCATGCAAATGCATGCCCAAAAAGTGAAGCAAGTAGAATGAAAGGGAAGCATGGAAGCATGAAAAGTCAAAAAGTTAATTAAAGTGGAAGCATGAAGTATAAAAGTATGAAAAATAAAATAATTAATTAAAGTTAAAGCATGGAAGCATGAAAAGTCAAATAGTTAATTAAAGTGGAAGTAAGGAAGTATGGAGCATGAAAGGATGAAAAGTCAAATATGAAATACTAATTAGGCAATCCAAGAAGGGGGTGAATTGAGATTTTAAAAAATAAGCAATTTAAAACTTAATGCAAATTAATCAAAGCAACTAAATTCGAAATAAACAAATTAAAGTGTAATGAAAAATAAAGAGATAGGGAAGAGAAAACAAACACAAGGATTTTTACGTGGTTCGGCAATCCCTGCCTACGTCCACGCCTCCAAGCTCACCGGGCTTGAGGATTTCACTAAGCAAGCCTCCAAGGTTTCAAATACTTACAATTGACTTCCTACGTGTCAATAGACCTTCACAACAAGAGATTATCCCCAATCTCTTAACCCAAGTATATCCCAACACTTACAACCTCTCAAGGATAAAGATTACAAATGATTTTTCTCTCACAAAATGTGTTTGATTACAAATGAATGATCAATGTGTGAATCAAAGAAATGAAAACAAGTTTGAAGCTCAATAATAGATGTATGCTCAGTAGCAAGCTCAATGATAACTCTTGGATCTACACTTATTTTAATTTGAATGAGCTTATTTATAGTTGGAGCTGAAAACTAGCCGTTACAGACTGTCTGTCTGAAAATGGTTCGCCGTTAACCGTTAATGGTTAACCATTTATGCTGGTCAAAGTTACCGTTGAGCCAAATTTCAAATAAACGGTTTGCTGTTTAGGCTTACCATTTTGCCGTTAATTTCCAGAGACCTGCAAAACAAATTTAGCTTTAACCGTTCTTACTAAACGGTTCAAGGTTAGCAATCTGGAAATAATCGGTTCACCGTTTTCCGTAAACGATTCACCGTTAGTTTCCAGAATCATCATTTAACAATCCTTTGAAGAACATGCTTTCTGGAAATAATCGGTTAACTGTTTTCATTAAATGGTTAGCCGTTTGCTACAGTGATGGCTACAGTGAAATTATTTTCTAAAATTATAGTTTTACCCCAAAACTTTCCATAACTGTATTATGGCCCAAAACGTTATAAATTTTACAAATAGGTTTAATTTCAGAATTTCTAAATAATGCTTGCTATTTCCAAAACTTTTTGAAATTATGATATGGCCCTAAATGCTATGAAACTTTTCAAATAAATCCCTCTCCAAAATTTCAAGCAATACTTGTTGATTTCAAAGTTTTCAAAATTCTTTCAATTAAACCATAAACTTGAAAAACAACCAATTTCATAAAATTATTTTTTTATTAGATATAAAACCTTTATAATGTGAAAATAAAAATTTATTTAAAATGTATGAAAAATAATTTAAGCTTTCAAAAGCTTAATCATTCTTAATTTTATTTATTATCATCAAAATCAACATTATGTTAACATAAATGTTAACAAAATAATTAATTAAAGTGAAAGTATGGAACATAGAAGCATGAAGTGACGATAAGAGAAAAAGAAAGAAAAAAGGAAAAAATATAAAGGCTTCAGAAACCAACTTTGAGAAGGAAATAAATATAGACTTCGAAAGGATTATCGAACCAAATGGAAACTTTAGAGAAAACCTCTCCCCCACCAATTGAAAACAACCGATCTACGAAGAGGGCGAAGTTCAAAGCACAGGGTGTGGATGGGGATAACCCACCTCCTGTGTCTTTTAGAGACAAACTTATAGAGACTCAGATGGAGATGGAGGATGACTTCAGGAGTAAAGAATAGGACGTTGATATTGACATCGGAGATGTGGTAATTGAAAGGGAGGGGTTTTTACCGGCTACATCTTTTTCCTAGAAAGTCCATTTGCAACTAGTGAAGCCATGGCAATCAACTATTGTTGTGAAATTACTGGGAAGATCTATTGGAGACAAGGTGCTATGCAATCGTTTGGAGGCCTTATGGAATATATCTCACAGTTTCTCTATGATTGATCTAGAAAACAACTATTTCCTTGTTAGGTTCAAAAGGGAATCCGATGTGCAACATGTGCTTACTCAAGGACCATGGATTGTGCTTTTATCTAACAGTACAGCCATAATCTCTGCATTTTGACAGTGCTACCGAAAAGATATCATCAATTGTGGCATGGAATCGCCTTCTGGGTATGCCTCTTCACTATTATCACAGGAAGGTGTTGAGATTGTTAGGCCAGGTAATTGGGAATGTCATTGGCATTGATTATAATACGGAGTCAGCTAAGAAGGAAAAATTTGCTAGGATCGCTATTGAAGTTGCACTGGGTAAACTGTTGTGTTCACAGTTCCTACTAGATGGTAAGATTTAAAAAGTAGAATATAAAAGTTTATCCACCATATGTTTTGAATGTGGTATCTACGGTCACCTTGTTTCATCCTGCCCAAAGAAAACCGCAAATGAGGCGACAGAAGCCAAAAATACACAGAGCCCTGTTGATAGATTGGATGAAGTTGACGCAATGGGGCAGACAGTGTTGAATTCGTACACAACAGAAACCAAAAGATCTTTGATGATTGAATGAAAAACACAGAACCAAAACCAACACCAGTCGACACAATTCAAGGGAAAAATTGGCACTCTTTTATTGCTCAAAATGATCACAAATCTGTTCGATCTTGTCAAAGAAATTACAAGCTTTACAAAGAAACAAGAATCACAGAAATTGAACGAAAAACGAAAGAGAAATGTAACTGACACCAGAGGCCGTGCAACAGCTCTGCTTATAAGGCCAGTTCTGGAAATTTTCCAGAAACAGATCAACAAACATAACGACCTTCTTGACACGTCAGCAACGTATTTGTAAATTTACCCCAAACTATAGTCAATCTGCACAAGGACCACAAAAGTCTTAACTCTTTTCATTTAACCCCCAAAAACATAATCTAATTCTTCACAATCTCCACTTTGCAGATTTGATTCAGTTTGATTCTTGACCATAAAAGCTGCTTCACAAAAAACCCTTTTAGCACACAGCTAAAACTTAATTACACAAAGTAATCATCGTGAATTTGTCGTGATCCCAATCAAGTCTACACAAAACTTGAACTTTGCAGTGGGAATGACTTTTGTAAGGACATCAGCAGGATTAACATCAGTGTGTATCTTAGACATTGTCACAACACTTTTAGATACTTCATCTCTGATGAAATGGAGCCAAACATCAATGTGCTTAGTCCTCTCATGAAAAACTTGATTTTTAATAAGATGGATGGCACTTTGATTGTCACAAAAAATAGTAAAAGTCTTCTGTCTTAACCAAAGCCCATTCAAGATCCCACTAAGCCATTTTCCCTCTTTTACTGCCTCTGCAGCAGCAATAAACTCAGCCTTTGTAGAAGACAAGGCAACCACAGATTGAAGAGTAGCTTTCTAACTGATCAAACAGTCACTCACCATGAATAAGTAGCCTGAGATTGATTTCCTCTCATCCAAATCTCCTGCAAAATCAGAGTCTACATGTCCTATCACACTACTTTCACCCTGTTTAGACCTTCCATACAACAAGTCATGATTATGAGTACTTTTAAGGTATCTCATAATCCATTTTACAGCATCCAGTGCTCCTTTCCAGGATCACTCATGAATCTGCTAACAAGACTAACAACATAGGCAATATCAACCCTAGTACACACCATCGCATATATGAGGCTCCCAACTACCTGTGCATATGGCACATCACACATTGAAGACTTGTCCTGATTTGTAACAGGAGCTTGCAGTTTTGAAAGTTTGAACTGAGACCCTAATGGATTTTGAACAGATTTTGCATCAAACATATGAAATCTGTCAAGGACTTTCAGAATGTACCTCTCTTGACTAACAAATAGAGTTCCAGCAACTCTATTCCCTATAATATCCATCCCAAATATCCTTTTAGCACATCCTAGATCCTTCATTTCAAATTCTGTATTTAACAGGTCCTTGAGCTTCTTAATCTCACTTCTATCTTTGCTAGCAAGTAACATATCATCAACATACAGCAGAAGGTAAACAGCTCCACCTGAACTTGAGCTTCCAAAGTAAACACAGTTATCATATTTACTTCTGAGATAGCCTTTGGAGACCATGAAATCATCAAATCTCCTGTACCATTGTCTTGGGGACTGCTTCAGCCCATAAAGAGATTTGTCCAAATGGCAAACATAGTCCTCCTTCCCTTTGGCCTCAAAACTCTCTGGTTGTGTCATCAGAATTTCTTCCTCAAGCTTCCCATGCAGAAAAACAGTTTTCACATCCATCTGGTCAAGCTCCATATCTAACAAAGCTACCATTGACAGTAGCATCCTTATGGAACTGTGTTTAACTACAAGTGAAAAAACCTCATTGAAGTCTACACCTTCCTTTTGTGTGAAGCCTCTAGCAACCAATCTAGCCTTGAATCTTGAAGCTTCTGCTCTTGGAATCCCCTTTTTTCTCTTAAAAATCCACTTACAGCTTACCAACCTTCTGTTGCTTGGATTTGGAACAAGAGTCCAGGCCTTTTTTTTAATCAAGGAATCCATTTCTTCTTCCATGGCTTTGATTCAGCTGTTGCTATCACTGCCTTTTATAGCCTCTTTGAAGTTTGATGGTTCTTCAATAACTATATCTTCTGCACTGCTGAGTGCATAAACAATCATTCCAGTATATGCATTGATGAGATTAAGGATAAGACTATCATAACCACATGGGATGATGTATATTCAGATCCTATTCAAGTCTCCGTCGGACACGTTACAAGAACTTGAGCAAAGAAATTCAAAGAAGCGCTTAATGGATTGATTCAAGCAACTTGAGCTCAATCAAATTCATGGAGGCCCTTTGAAGGAATCGCTCATGATAAATGCATGATTCAGACTTTTGAAGTTTCCAAATATTCACTTCCATAAAATAGGGAGTTGGTTTGCACATTATGGCGGAAAAATATATTATTTTCCTTTTTCAAATACTTTCCCATTTCTTAAGGAGGCTATTAGGAAAACAAATCAGTTAGTTCTATTTTAATTGCCTAGTTTCCATTTAATTGATGTAAGGCATTTAAAGCCAAATATGATTCTAATTTGGTTTAAATTCTTTCCTATTTACTTAGATTAGGATTCTGATTTGGTTTAAATTCTTGTAACCAACCCTATATAATGTACTCGTATCTAATAAACGAGGAGAAGTTTTTTTTGATGCAATTGTGAGAGTTAATTCTCTTTGGTTCTTTACGAACTCTTTGAACTTATCGGATTTCCGTGGCGTTCAATATCTTGACTTATCAATCAGACCTTCCATAGCTGATTGTGGCGTCTTCCACATACCAAGGTTCGT
Organism: Atalantia buxifolia; assembly: GCA_030444775.1. Taxonomy (NCBI): domain Eukaryota; kingdom Viridiplantae; phylum Streptophyta; class Magnoliopsida; order Sapindales; family Rutaceae; genus Atalantia; species Atalantia buxifolia. The sequence goes on from CM059838.1 coordinate 5,623,633, forward strand.
GCTTCCAATAAGAATTGGGTCAAGGTTCTATTCCATTCCTGGATTTAGATTCGATCTTGGGAACTAATTTGGTTAGGGTCGCGTCAGTTCTTGACGGGATTCGTATCATTTGGTATCAAAGCTTAGGCTCCAAGGTCAGATCCATCTATCTTTGTTGTTTTTCATTCTTGTTTGAATTTTTCATCCTTGTTCTAGTATAAAAAAAAAAAACCGTGAACAGTGCCGTGTGAACAGTATTTTTTTAAGGTTTCCTTTTTAAATCAATTTTGTATCCTTGTGGTTAATTCTCCTTAAATCCACAAGTTTTACTTATTTCTAAAAAAAAATAATAATAACCCTTTTCTTAAAATCTTTCATTTTTTTTTCTCTCCATTATTTGCATCTTGAAAGTCAAAAAAATAAGTTTTACCTAATAGGTGAAATTTTTGTCCAAAATCAAAACTCAACTTTCGTACACATTGCCTTCTTATTCTTAAAATTAAATTCTCTTTAATGTCATCTTTGTGAATTACTGCTGAAATCCTGATATTAGTTTGATTAGTTTGATAAGAACCGAGTGAGGATTACTAAGAGTTGAAAAAGGCAAGAGAGTGTAAGCATATTAGAGGGTAAAAACCAATTAATTTGAGTGAAACACGAATGGAATTGAGTGATTCATTTTTCTTGAGTGAAACACATAAGGGAGTGAGGTGAGGTCCTTCCACATTATTTTTAACTTTTTTTTTGCAGATAATAGTTATGTCTCACAACTTAGAACGAAACACAAATGAAGAGGATCAATTTGTAACTACTCAGAATTTACAAATTCAAGCATTGATGGGAGAGATGAGAAGGATGATGAGGGCTGAATTAGAGCTTATACACGAGCGTTTGGATGAAGTGGAGAACACACGTGCAGGGCAGCCACAACCCGTTCGCTAAGCACGTAGAAGAGAAAGAGCTCCAGTTAGAGGAAAGATTGATGATTATTATAGGGATGAGTATGATGAGGGTGAAGACTCAGCGGGTAGCTATAGGAGAGACGGGCAAGGCATGAGAGGTAGGAATAGAGATGATGGATTGAGTGGCATAAAGATGAAGATTCCATCTTTTCAAGGTAAATCCGACCCAGAAGCATACCTTGAATGGGAGAAGAAAATGGAGTTCATATTTGACTGGCACAATTATTCATAGGCAAAAAAAAGGTTAAATTGGCTGTGATTGAGTTTTCTGACTATGCCATTACTTGGTGGGATCAACTTGTTATAAGCAGAAGGCGAAATAGAGAACGCCCAATTGAGACATGGGATGAAATGAAATCATTGATGAGAAGGCGTTTTGTACCTAACCACTATTATCGAGATTTGTACCAAAAATTACAACGTCTTCAACAAGGTAGCCGAAGTGTTGAGGATTATTATAAAGAAATGGAGATTGTCATGATTAGAGCAAATGTGGAGGAGAATAGAGAAGCAACCATGGCAAGATTCTTAAGTGGTCTTAATCGGGAGATTGCAAATAAGATTGAGTTGCAGCATTACGTGGAGATTGAGGAGATGGTCCACAAGGCTATCAAGATTGAGCAGCAACTCAAGAGGAGGGGTAACACATACCAATTAACTAAAGAGTTAATTCTCTTTGGTTCTTTACGAACTCTTTGAACTTATCGGATTTCTGTGGCGTTCAATATCTTGACTTATCAATCAGAACTTCCATAGCTGATTGTGGCGTCTTCCACATACCAAGGTTCGTGCTTCCAATAAGCATTGGGTCAAGGTTCCATTTCATTCCTGGGTTTAGATTCGATCTTAGGAACTAATTTGGTTAGGGTCGCGTCAGTTTTTGACGGGGTTCGTATCATGCATACCGAGAGGGTGGTCTTATCTCCCTTCTAACTCTGTCCCTTGCTAGCTGATAGTTTTGTAGCTCCTGTGATGAAGTTCTCGGGTCATTCACCTCTGATGTTTCTTGAAGATCTTCTGTTATACCTCTACTTTCCTCCCCAGTGTTGCTGCTACTGGTTGACTCCACCTCAACCTTGGAATCCTCTATTACTGCAGTTTTCTTCATTGACTGATCAGTGTGGTGAGTGAAGTCAAAAACAGTAGTGTCTTTGCTCTCCAACATAGCTTTCTCATGAAATGTAACATCTCTACTGATGATGCATTTGTGAGTAGCTCCATAGCATCCCTTATACCCTTTAACTCCCTCAGGATATCCAACAAACACCCCTTTCAGAGCCCCTTGAATCCAGCTTCCCTTGCTTGACATGCACATAAGCTACATATCCAAAGATTCTCAGGTGTTTGTAATCTGCAGGTACACCAGTCCAGACCTCTTCAAGAGTCTTAAACTTGAGGGTTGCAGAGGGAATCTTATTAACCAAGTAATAGGCTGTAGTCACAGCTTCAGCCCAAAAGCTTCTCGGCAGCTTGGAGTTTATAAGTAGACACCTAGTCTTATCAATGAGTGTTCTGTTCATCCTCTCAGCTAAGCCATTTTGCTGAGGGGTGAACCTGACAGTCTTGTGTCTGGTAATTCCATGCTTCTGAAAGTATTCATTAAACTCTTTGCTGCAGAATTCCAGCCCATTATCAATTATGAGTGCTTTCACCTTCACATCAGTCTGATTTTCAACAAGAGCTTTCCATATTTTGAACTTCTCAAAAGCTTGATCCTTGGATTTGAGTATGTACAGCCAGACCTTCCTTGAAAAATCATCTATGAATGTCACAAAATATCTGCCACCACTTAAGGATGGTACTTGGGCTGGCCCCTATAAGTCAGAATGTACATAATCCAATACACTATTAGATTTATGTAACCCCCTTTCAAACTTCAACCTGTGAGCCTTTCCAAAAATACAGTTTTCACAGAACTTCAACTCTTCAACATTATCTCCATATAACAGTCCCCTTTTACTTAATTCTTATAAGCCTTCGGCACTCATGTGCCCAAGTCTTAGGTGCCATAGCTTGGCTTTATCTATATCAGAAACATCATGCAATGCAAATGACACAGGGACTGATGACCCTTCTAACACATACAGTCCATTTTGCTTGACTCCCTTTATTACTATACTGGAGTTTTTCATTATCTTTAAGCCACCATGGTTTGACTTAAAGATATAACCTGAGCTATTTAGCATGAGTAAGGAGATTAAATTCTTTTTTAATCCTGGTACATGCCTAACATGCTCTAGGGTCTTTACAGTTCCATCATACATTCTGATTTTCACAGAACCAATACCAACAATTTTACAAACATTGTGGTTTCCCATTAAGACTCTTCCTCCATCATAGTTTCATACTCATGAAAAAAGGTTTTATCAGGACTCATATGGAAAGAACATCCAGAATCTAGAACCCACTGACCTTCAATCTTTCCAATTGATGCCACCAGCAGATCTGCACTTTGATAGCCTCCAACAGAAGACTCATCAGATGCTACAGCATCTTCTTATTTTTCTTTGTTGTCTCTCTTTTTCTCAGCACAATCTCTGATATAGTGGCCTGTCTTTTTGCAGTAAAAACATTTTCTTCTTTTCATCTTCTCTTTCTCAGACTTATCCTCTTTCTTGGACTGATTCTTATTTTTCTTCTTCTTCTTGTCTTTCTTCTTCTCTACTTTTGCCATCAATCCCTCACCAGGGTTTTGATCCAGATCACCTGAATTCCTCTGAATTTCTTTTGAGCACAGGGAGGCCTTCACATCTTCCAGGGTGAGAGTTGTTCTACCATATAACATGGTGTCTACAAACCCTTCATAAGTTTTTGGTAGTGAGCTCAGCAAGAAGAAGGCCTTATCTTCATCACCAATCTTGATGCTTTCCACTCCTTCGAGATCAAGAATGATCTTGTTAAAAACATCAATGTGCTCCTACATTGACACCCCTCCTTTCATAGAAAAGGTATAGAATAGCCTGTGTGCAAGTGATTTCTTCATGCACAAGGCTTCCACTTTGCTTCAGATGCCCAGAGCAGTCTTTTCTTCTGAGATTTCCCTCAAGATTGAGTCACTAAGGCTCAAGATCAAGGTACTATGAGCTCTATTATGGATCTGCTTCATCTTTTCATCAGATCTTGAACTTTCAGCAGTTTTTGGATCTCCTTCTGCTAAGGTTGACTCTAATCCTTGATGAACAAGGACAACCCTTATTTTTATCTTCCAAAGTGAGAAATCACCACCAATGGTGAACTTCTCAATTTCAGGCTTTGGAAGTGACATAGTTGCGATCCCCCTAGGGCTCTGATACCACCTGTTGAATTCGTACACAACAGAAACCAAAAGATCTTTGATGATTGAATGAAAAACACAGAACCAAAACCAACACCAGTCCACACAATTCAAGGGAAAATTTGGCACTCTTTTATTGCTCAAAATGATCACAAATCTGTTCAATCTTGTAAAAGAAATTACAAGCTTTACAAAGAAATAAGAATCACAGAAATTGAACAAAAAAGGAAAGAGAAATGTAATTGACACCAGAGGCCGTGCAACAGCTCTGCTTATAAGGCCAGTTCTGGAAATTTTCCAGAAACAGATCAACAAACATAACGACCTTCTTGACATGTCAGCAACGTATTTACAAATTAACCCTAAACTGTAGTCAATCTGCACAAGGACCACAGAAATCTTAACTCTTTTCATTTAACCCCCAAAAACATAATCTAATTCTTCACAGACAGCAAACCCTAGATTCGAACCTTGGATGGTGGTGGCCAAAAAAGGCAACAACATAACTAGGAAGGAAAGCCCACAATTCCTGAACAAAACCGAGCTGATTTGGGAAGGAATGGCCAAGGATCACACTTTGGTTCGCTCATGATTATTAATGAGAATGATGAGGAGATTATTTCCAATAATACTACAAATGAGAAGGAGGCAAGAAGGCAGTTAATATTCTCGTCCAACACTCACGTGACAATACCCAAAAGAACCACTAAAAAAGCAACAAGTACCAAGACTTTTATGAACCCCACGTTCAACAATAGTACCAATAGTGAGCCACTACATGTTCTCCTACCCATGCAACATAAAGGAACCCTGCATGCACATGAAAATCCTAACCACGTACCCATGTCTGAAGAGGCAACACGCATAAGAACTAACTCTCCAGACGCTGGCTCCTCACATGAAGCCCTTGTTCCAATCACTACGAGCCTAAACCCGTAGAAACACACAACTATAGCTTTTGATAATCTGCAGGGTATGGGTTCCACCGATCCTAATAAGTTTATGAAGCTTCAACTCCTACCAGAATTGATGAAGATCTCTGGCTCAGGTTGAAGCATTTCAGTGACCTACCCAATGGGCGAACACCTGCTTTTAATCTACCTAAGGACGACTCCGAGGATAGCGATTATATGGGAGATAGTGAGGAGTAAGAGGAGGAATCAGAATCTGCTGGTTCTCTTGCGTTCAAAGATGGGTTAGTTTCTGAACAGATGGTGGGCACACCTGTAGTGTAAAGAGCTCCTGTTTTTTACTGATTTTTCCTCTTAATAATGAGTTCACCTATGTTTTGGAATTGTCAGGGGGCAGCCTCACGGGGTTTCCTTTCAACTTTTAAAACACTGGTTAATTGTTATAAGCCGAACTTTGTGGCTCTTTTTGAACCTAGAATAAGTGGTGCAAGCGCTGACAATTTTATACGGAAGTGTGGGTTTACAAGATCCCATAGAGTCGAAGAGCTTGGTTTTGCGAGTGGCATCTAACTGCTGTGGAATAAAGACATTCAGGTGGAGGTGATGATTAATAACAAGCAATTTATGCATTGCCGCATCTTTACATTGGGTCGTTATGTTTGGGTGATAGCTCTGGCCTCAGCTTCATATCTTGGCTCAGAGGGTTAATGGTCCATGGCTTATTGGTGGGGATTTTAATACGATTATGAATGTGACGGAAAAAAAAGGGGGTGTTGGGAGAGTAATCGGAGTGTGTAATTTATTTAAAGAATGGGTTCATAAAAATCGCTTGTGTGATCTGGGTTTCAAAGGCCTGGCCTTTGAATGGTCTCGTGGAACACTTCATAAACGGTTAGATAGAGTTCTGTGTAATGAGGAATGGCTGTGTATGGCTCCTGAGATGATTGTCCTTCATCTTCCCAAGCTCCAATCTGATCACCGTCCTCCGCTGGTCTGTAAGTGTCATGGTATGAGGTCTCAGATGAGGCAACGACCTTTTCGGTTTCTGGCAGCTTGGCTCAGAGACGATAGATTCCTTGGGTTTGTGACTGATAATTGGGATGTTAATCGAAGTTACATGGAGATGGCGGAAGCTTTTATTTTCAAAGTGAATAAGTGGAATAAAGAGATCTTCGGACATATTTTCAAGCGGAAAATAAGACTTTTGGCAAGAATTGAGGGTGTTCAAAAAGCGCTGGAGATTAAACAGACGAATCAACTTATCAAGTTGGAAGCTGAGTTACAGAGAGAGTTGGAAGAGGTTTTGGCTCAAGAAGAAATCTTGTGGTGTCAGAAGTCCAGAAGGGATTGGATTCAATATGGGGATCGGAACACCAGTTTCTTTCATAAAAAAACTATCCAAAGAAGGGTGAATAAAGTAGTGAACATCCAAGATAATGTTGGAAGTTGGCTGTAGGATGAAGAGGAAATCCGTGCTTATGCTGTGTCTTTTTTTGCAAACCTTTACTCTAAGGAGGAGAGGGAGCATCGTGTGTATCCTACATCAAATGATTTTCCAGGAATGACCAGTGAAATGTTAAGCAACATTATGCAACCCGTGAATGATGAGGAAATTATGAGGACTGTCTTTAGCATGCATCCGACAAAGGCACCCGGAGTGGATGGGTTACATGTCATCTTCTATCAATCTCAGTGGCAAGTGGTAGGTCCTTCTGTGTGCAAAGTGGTTAAAGAGGTTTTTGGTGGTAAAAATATTCCTCGTGAGCTCAACAAAACTTTAATTGTTCTTATCCCCAAGACCAATGACCCTACTAATCTTAAAATGTTTCAACCTATCAACTTATGCCCTGTGGTGTATAAAATCATCACTAAGATCATAACCGATAGACTGAAGGAGGTGCTGCCATATCTCATAGGTCCTACCCAGACTAGTTTTATGCCTGGGAGGCACATAACTGAAAATATAGTTATCGCTCAGGAGATGGTGCATTCGATGCGTAAGAAAAAGGGTAAAGTGGGACAAATGGCAATAAAAGTTGATCTTGAAAAGGCGTATGACAGGCTGAGTTGGGACTTTATTTATGAGACGTTATGCCTGGCTGGGGTGCCTATAGAGCTCGTTCATGTGATTATGGATTGCATTTCCTTACCTACTATGCAGCTCATATGGAATGGGGAAATTACAGAATCTTTTGTCTCTTCGAGAGGAATCCGGGAAGGCGACCCAATTTCTCCCTACATTTTGTGCTATGCATCGAGAGACTGAGCCATGGAATTAATCAAGCGGTTCGGGATGGTCAATGGAAACCAATTAAGCTTGCCCGTCAAGGTATCCCTATATCTCATGTTTTCTTTGCTGATGATCTTTTGTTGTTGGCAGAAGCCTCTATTTCTCAGGCGCAAGTAATCAAGGATGTTCTCAAGTCTTTTTGCATGAGTTATGGGCAAAAAGTTAATAGTAGTAAAACGTTGACTTTCTTCTCCCACAATTTACATGTTGTTGATATTAAAAAGATTGGAGAAAAGCTCGGTTTTACCACAACGAAGGACCTTGGTACCTACCTAGGTGTGCCTTTGCTGCACAAGAGGATTAGTAAGCAAACTTATCAAAATCTTATCGGCCGAGTTCAATAAAGACTCTCGGGATGGACAGCCAATCATTTTTCTCTCGCTGGTCGGATAACATTAACACAATCGGTCATCCAAGCCCTTCCCATCTATTCCATGCAGACCATCATGCTATCTGCAAATATTTGAAATAAAATAGATCAAATTTGCAAACGCTTCATCTAGAGCGGGGTTGAAGAGTCACAACTCATGCACCTTATAAGGTGGGATAGAGTTCAGCTACCTAAAGTTTGTGGGGTTCTTAGGCTTAAAAATCTTACACTCATGAATAAGGCTTTGCTGATGAAAATTGGTTGGAATATTATTGACTCTCCTCACAGTCTGTGGATCCAGGTTTTGCTGTCTAAATATGGGGTTGATAAGGACAATCTCCTGATGGCTCTTCCAACTCGATATGGTTCTCCGTTATAGAAAACAGTGGAAAATGTCTGGAATGAGGTTGTCCAAGGAACTCGTTGGGTTATAGGCAATGGGAGGCTGGCTAAATTTTGGAAAAATTGTTGGCTGGAGGATGGACGTTGTTTGCAATCTTATACCCACAGGCCGATTGACGAGAACAAGCTGAATGGGTGTGTGGATAATTATGTTGATAGTAATGGCATATGGAACTGGGATCATTTTTCTTCTTTGCTGCCAAACCATATCATTCTCAGGATAGCTGGCAATTTGGCCCCGATTGCTGAAGGAGAAGATGATAGCCGTTATTGGGGACCCGCAAAGTCTGGTACGATTAGTGTGAAGTCTGCTTATTTATTCCTCCTCAAGCACTTGCTAATGAGAATAATTACCTTTGAAGTCTGATATGGAAATGGCAAGGACCCCAAAGTATACGTTGTTTCCTATGGCTTTTGATGCATAATAAGCTGAAAACTAATGAGGAATTAGCGCGAAGATATGTGATTACTGATAGTTCTTGCATACGGTGTGGGCATAGCAGGGAGGATGCACTCCATGCAGTCAGGGATTGTGTGGATTCGAAACGTATTTGGCTAGCCCTACTCCCAAAGCACACAAGTCATACTTTCTTTACCTTAGATCTCTGTGCATGGATTGTTTGTAATCTGAAAAACCAGCTGAAGATTACAAATAAAGATGACTGGACAGTGGCGTTTGGAGTCACCGTGTGGCGTTTGTGGTATTGGCGCAACCAATATGTTCATGCATATAAGACGTGCAGCCTTTCCAACGTAATAATGGAAGTGAAAAATCTTTCAGTTGAGCTCTTTGTGCTTCATAAATCTTTAGCTGGTCAAAGAACCCTAAAAACAGAGAGATGGATCTACTGGCAACCACCTAGGTGGCCATTTCTAAAGCTCAACACTGATGGAGCGTTGAAGAGATCAGGATTGGCAAGCGCTGGCGGCTTAGTAAGGAACTATTGTGGGGAATGGGGTTATGGTTTCAGCATGAATTTGGGTAGTTGTTCCATTATGGAAGCTGAGTTGTGGGGTCTGTACCAAGGTTTAAAAATTGCTTGGGAGTATGGTTTTCGCTTACTGCAATTTGAGGTGGATAATTTGGGGGTTACGCAACTCCTGAATTCCTCCGAAGCAAACCGCAGTGGTATTTCATCTTTGTTATGGGGCATCAAAGATCTACTTAACAGAGATTGGCAGATATCAGTGAAGCATGTGTACAGAGAGGCGAATTGTGCTGTCGACTTCCTTGCCAGAATGGCTCTCGATCTCCCACTCTGGTGCCATATTTTTATTCCCCCACGGGCGTGCATTCTGTTTTGTTCAATGATGGACTAGGGACTGCTTTTGCTCATTTTGTTTAGCCTAGTTGCGATCTAGGCTCCCCTTGTACCAAAAAAATAAATATAGACTTCGAATCATACTCTAATTAAGTGGTCGAAGCAGATAAGGTTAAGGAGATATCAACAACTTAGAATATTAAAAAATTATATTATAAATTGGAAGCCCTTGATGCATCGGAGGCAAGCCAAAAAAATTCAGAGGCAAATAGCTAAAAAAAATCCTTATAATCATTATTAAATAGAAAAGTTGGCTCTTTTGATTCTCGTGGACGTAGGCAAAGTGTTAAACTATGTAAATTCTCATGTTTTGCCCTTCATGTGCGAAAGGATGGAAGTTGGCCTAGTGATAAAGCTAAGGAACTACATGTATGTTATTTTATTTTATTTTTTATTTCAAAAGTTTGTATTATTATCATTATTGGATATGTTATATTTATCTAATTATTGTGTTCATATTTTGATAAGGCACAAATGATATCAAAGAGGAATGAATTAAATGAGTCGTCTGATGAGGTCCCACTGAGAAAACAATGGGACATATATCTTAATATAACAGGAGGTGTTAAGCATGGTCATGCTCTCGGAGGCCTCAATACTGAAGATGTATATGGATCCACTTCAAGCCGACCATGCAACAAAGAGAATTGCATACAACGTGAGGAGTTTTTGTTGAGTACTTTGAAAGTGGTGCAAGAGCAATTGACTATTGTACAGAAAAAAGTGGAAGAGTTAGAAGCAAAACAATCTCATTCTCAAGTTGTTGTGGATTCCTCTTCAATGGTATAATGTTCATTTCAATCTCAATTTTTTTTAATTTACATAATTCATTATGACTTAATTATTTTAAACATTCATTGAATTTTTCTATATAGGATCCAACTGAAAAATTGAATGCAAATGACGATGGTGGTGCAAATTCTGAAGATAGTGGTGGTGCACATTCTGATGATGGTGGTGGTAATGATTCAGATGACAATGATGGTGCTGATTCAGAGGAGGATGGTGATGGTTATGGTGATTCAGAAGGCGATGCTGATGCTGATGCTGATGCTGATTCAGATGGTTTTGATGATATTTGATATTTATATGATTTATGGCATTTGAAAATAATCTAATAATGTTTTATTTCTTATTATGAAATGTTTTTGGACAATATGAATGCTAACAATTTCGATTGAATTGTTTAGGAAAATTCATTCATTTTAATAATAATGTTGGTTGAATAAAATCTATTCTCAATAGTCATATATTCTTTAAAATTGTATTAGACAGTTGAAACAATTGTTATTCTAATTGCCAATGGCAATTAATAAAATAAATTTCAACTGCATAGGTTATTTTCAATTGTCTATCCCTGTTAAAATTAGCGAATTTTCAACAAAGATATGTCGTTGCAAATATTACTTTTCTAACTATGAATACAATATTTATGACGGAACAATTCAATTGCAAATATTACTTATTTCAACTAATATATAGTATTTTCGATGACAAAATCAATTAGAACTACATGTATTTCCAACCATAGTCTAGTTTTTTTGGCTGTTTTTGCCCCTCAAAATTAATTTATTTCCAATGTTCATAATTAATTGAAATTGCTATTACAAAACCTACCGCAAGAGTTAATTGAAAATAGTATTTTCGATGCCTCAAAGTGATCATAAAAGTTTTTCATTAGTTGTCTGTCCTTATTATTTCTGATATGCATTTAGCATTTTTCCATGGCTAATTTCGCTCGAAAAAACCATATTTACGGCGGCTGGTCGGAAAAAAAGTATTTCTACCCAAGCTATTATCGACGGTCAGCGACTACCTTAGGCCGTTGAAAAAACATATTTGCAGCGGCATTTCACTTGTTCTGCCTGTATTCAACAATCGCAAAAAATAGTTTTTCTTGTAGTGCTAGTTGATCAAAAAGAAACGTCAACACTGTCGAAGGAGGTATGCCAAACATGCCCTTTAGGTACGTATACAATCTATTATCTAACTAATAAGTCATAAGATATTGACAATAATGGAAAGTTATAATAAATAAGACACACTATTTATATTATAATTGTTATATATAATAATTTTACAATACAAAAATCATTCAAACTATATTAATTGTGTGTTTTCATCTTTTTAGTTTATTGCTTATTTTAATAAAATGTAAAATTTTCTTTGTTATAAAAGTGGGAAAAAAAAAATTTTATCCCTAGGATTTGACGCAATAGCCCATTTTATTTTTCTTATTTAAATAATAATCCATTTCATCATTGTTTTATAAATAATAACTCAAAACATCCTTCCATTAATTTACGGTTAGTTTATTATTTAATTCATTGAAGCAAAATAAGATTTTCAACTGAGTATATACAAATTATTTTTAAAATAAAATTGTCAAACATAATTAAATAATACTAAATAACATGTAAATAACATATTTAGGGCAAAATAAAAAAACATAGATTTCACAAGCACTAGAGTGAGTTTTTTTTTTTTTTTTTTTTGGGTCCTTTAACTTATCCTTGACTTTAATATAGCCAAAATAAATAAATAAATAATCAATCAGTGCTAATACTTTACCAAAAGTAAACACAGACTTCCTCATTTAGATTAAAAAACATACACTAAAGGCAAAAAAATATAGATTTAAAATTCTACACAATAAAAGACAATGCATTATAATGTGTGTTTTATTTTATCTTTTAATTTATCCCTGACTTTAATATGGATAGTGATCTCTGATTGAAAATTATTAGTATTATTATTAGTAGTAAAAAATTTTGTTGACTTCTCTACAAAAATTCAATGAACACACTCATGCATGCACGTGCACACACATATAGTGTTATTTTTATTTCATTAAGCTATCCTTAAATTTTAAATTTATGCAGAAAGTTAGATGATATTTGATTGTTCTTAATATTCTTATTTTAAAATGGTTCACATTTATTTAATTAAAAAAATCTTCTTTTGCCCTCAACAAATTATATAGTAAACTGATTGTAAATTCACAAAAGGGTATTTTGAGCCATTGTTTGACAAATATGGATAAAATCGGTTATTGTTTAAAAACAAAGGTGAAATGGGCTATTATATCAAACTTCAGGAATAAAAATGGCTTTTTCCTTTATAGAATTACTTTGGCAAACGGGTCGACTAGGTTTTAACTGCTAGCCCAATTTTTTTAAAAAAATACATTTAATATTATCTGACAAAAATATCAAATTGTTGTAGGCTATAATAGGCAATTTAACTATTAAACACAATAATCACTTAAAACACTTCAATATCAAGCATGCATTTAATTTGATCAGAAAGGTAATTGCTAGTTTAGTCCGTACATTTTAAGTTAAGTGTCTGTTTAGTCTCTATATTTAAAAATTATAAATGTTTTAGGTAGATTTTGAGTGCAAGATAAAGGGGCAAAACTTAAGTAAAACAATAAATTTATTTTTGGGATATAGGGTAGTTCACATAATCGAAGTATATGAGCTGTTTTAGGCTTTTGTGGAGATGAAGAATAGTAGAAAGGTGATGATTATGGTTAAAGTTTCAGATTTGGAGTGAGAGAGCTTGAAAGGATATCTTAGACTTGCAAAAGAACAAAAGAGGTTAGAGATGGAGCTGGCGGTAACCCACTGTTGTGCAAATTTTGTTGAACTCGCAAGCGTACGAATCTATTGTAGAATAGATCAATGGTGTTGAGTGTCGATCCCACGAGGAGGTGGATTTTAATTAGGTGTAGAATTAATTTTAAAAGTGGGTGATTGGATTTATAGGAAAAATTGATTTAAACTATGCTAGAATTTAAATTGGAATAGCGGAATTAAATTGAACTGGAAACTATTATAATAAAGTGCTTGGGTATCTGGATCTGTATCAACATGCACCATGGGCTAAATATTTCTTATTAATACCAATTAAATCATGAGGGGGGAATCCACATCTCATGAACCACACTCTAATCAATATGGTGCTGAGGGCTTATCGTGCCAAATAATAATAACCTTATACTAGGGTGCCGGTGAAACCAGGACGGTAACTAGACAAGATTATTATTATTTGTCGACGAAAAGTCAAAACCTCCACAGAAATTAGAGGGGAAGAGAAAATAAATTTACCAAATAAAACCCATGACACATGTTGAGACTTCACCTTCAACCCAAGTTTGAAAGAAAATTAACTACTCATAATTGAACTAAGGGTAAACTAGAAATTTATTAAAATACGTAGAAAATACAAGATGGAGAAAGAATTACAGAAAAATAAGCTCAAAAATGGATTCAAGGGTGTCAAATTAGGAGGGAGAGGCCCCATTTTTATAGATACATTGAATAAATCGTGGCCATCAGATTAAAAACAGTTTGGATGCATAAAATTTCGCCATGTCATCAGTCAACAGTACGCGGTTTGACCACGGGTTTGACTACGCGGTTTGAACAGTAACACGGTTTGCACACGGTTTGAACAGTGACGCAGTATGAACAGTGTCGTGAATAGTACCGTACATGTGAATAGTGTCGTACATGTGAACAGTTTCATTTTTCCTTTTATGCTTCTCTTAAGGTTTTCGACTGTCCTGAGTTCAAAAGCGACGCCCGTTTTGCTATCCGATATATCGTTCATTGTGAAATGGTCATGATGTCTCTAAAATACATAAAATACTTAATTAAAATAAAACACTCATAATTAAATAACAAAGGACTTAAATAAATAAAATTAGAGATGTTAGTGAGACTCGAAGTGTAAAATGACGAGTTTCTCCTTTATAAATATACACTTTCTAACACTCAACACACCCCCGAACCAGCTTATTGCTAGTCCCTAGCAAATAAAGCGAAAACAAAATTCAAATCCAAAATAATTTTTTTTTTTAAACAAACTTGTTTATTCAATCAGACTAATGATAGCAACCAAATGAAAGTATAAGCATTATCTCCAGTCTAAAGAAACATCACACTCACATCAACCATCCACACGTATCAGTCCAGCAGACTTTATCACAGCTATAGCAATGAAGCCACTTTCAAGAATGACATGTCAAACCCCAAAATCTCACCGGTAATAGTGACACTCTCACAAGGAAATTAAACCCAATAAAAATTGTCACTTCAATGAATGATAAATTGAGTGAAGATAATAAAAAAATAATATCACACACTCTCACCAAGATGAAAAGAATATGCCCACAACTTAGAAACAATACGATCTAATAAAGAAAACAAAATGCTAGTCAACCCAATTTATTTACTTATTTTTTTATTATTTTTTTATGCATCACTACATCTTTTTAGCCCATATAACTAGCTTCTACTTCAGACTATAGTTCCCTAAAATCAAGAAGGACTTTTATTAGGATGTAACGTAGGCTAGGGACATGGCTAACAAAGAAAGGAAAATAGAGAAAATAAAATATATGTTTGAGAAAAATAATATCTTTTGGAAACTAAAAAGTGCATTTCACTTATTTATTATTGTATTATATTTCTCTCTTTTTTGTTCTTTTCTCCTTTTTTTTTAAAGAGCTTTGTTTTCTTTTCTTTTTTTCTTCTTTTTTTCTTTTTTTTCTTTTTTTTTGTTATTGCACAACTTTACTAAACAAAACAATTATTTATATTTTTTTCAAACATGAATAGGTGATGGAACTTGTAAGATATCGGGTAATACTCCAAATTGGAGTGGGTCAAAATGATAAGTTGACAAAGAAAAATTTTTTTTTTAATAAAAGGCTCAAAAGGGCTGACTATGGATATTTCACATAAGGGATGGTTAGAAAGGCTCAAACGGGTCAAAGATTGCCTTTCCATCATCTTTTAGAGCTCTAGATAATCTTTCATATCTACTAGTTAAATGGACATTCAGATGTAGCAACACATTTTTTTTTTAAAACAATTTTTTTTGGAGGGTTGATTCAAAAGAATATAGAGATCATATATAAAATAGTAAACTGCTAAGTTGTATGAAAAATAGGCAAAAAGGGTTACTCTCCAAGAAAAATAATAAGCTCAAAAGCTCACTTGGTATTCATTATGATATGTCAATTCTTTCAAGCAACTCATATTTATCTCCGACATCAACATGTAGATTAGCAAACATAGTGTAACATCACTCAAGACTAAAGATAATACAAATACTAAAATTCGAAAGTCATCATGTCATCCAAAAATAAAAACAAAATCACACTATTTTTTTTTTAAACAACATTTTACCCCCCAACCTATTCTAAACATTAAAGGAAAATATGCATGCAGAAATGTGAAAATGATGCAGAAAAACTAATTGAAAAAGTTACACTTAAAATGATAGAAAAAGAAAATATCTTTTTTAAGAAGATGCGTTTCTAGAGGCACTACACTCTATATTCAGCCATCTTCGACTCAAAAATTTGAAAATGCATATTTATAAAGGAGAAGTCAAAAAGAAAAAGTTAGAAAGATTCCAAAATTTTTTTTTTTAACTTCAAAACTAAGAAGATGCGTTTCTAGAGTCACTACACTCCATATTCAGCCATCTTCTACTAAAAAATTTAGCCACGGTTAGTCTCTACAATAAAAAATTAGTAAAAACTTAACCAACATTCCACATTTGTCAACTATCCCCTCACCCCAACCAGAACGAAACATTGTCCTCAATGTTTTAAAGGAAAGAAGTAGAGTTTAGAAGACATCACCTGTGGTGTAGCACATAATAAAATATTTACAGGTGGAGAGTTAAATCTAATTTGTACTTCTTACTACGGCTACTGTTACCATCGTTATTTGTACACTCTAACACCGCAGTCCTGGGATCTGGCTCTGGTCGATAAGCTTGTAACAGATCAAGTATCTTATTAGCAGTGTGAGCACAAATAAAAAGCTTTTTCGTTGTGGAAGGAATGAAGTAATTTTTTATTGCATGGTTAAGAAATGGATAAAGCCATCAGAACAGTTATTGACATTTAACAAACAGATGGATTTCTGATGAATGTGCAGATAGGCCCAAGATACTAAAGTGATAAGTGCCTCTAGAGTTGCAAGATCTCCTGGTAAGAAAATAAAAGTATCAGCATGATTAAGCATTTCAGTTATTCTTTCTTGCATACCTGAGACAACTAACTCTTCTCCAGTCGGTGAGTCAGACAAACAGCCTAAAAGTTTTAGGGCTTGTGGTATGATGCCTAACACTTGACTTTCTCTGACAAAAGCAGCTTCTGAGACCAATTTTGATAACCCTCGGTTACCTCCTCCATACACCAAGTGTAATTTTCTCTCTACTATGCTTCGACCAAGATCTATGGTTGCCTCAACGAACTCTTTATATTTGCCATAGTTAAATCCAAAAAGCACACAAATGTTCTTGAATTGTTTATTGGAAGTAGCTACCATTGGGATACTTCTCTCAATGTCTCTGAGTTGGCTTTCTAAATCCTCAACGTGGGATATTAACTCTGGTGGTTGTAGCTTCCAAATACGATGTGTTTTACAAAATTATATCTGGCCTCTGAGATGAGATTGGACACGTTGAAGTCGTCTAAGAATGTTCAAGAGGATCTGTCTCATGATTAAAAGTGATAAAAGAAAACTTAATGGTTAAACAAACACACTTATGCACAAATAATTTCAATTAGCAAAAGAATAGTAAAAAGAAAGAAAAAAAATCAAATCACCGAAAAGACAGAAAAATCTCAATTCAAATGTGGTGGGTCACTCAAATTTATTTCGGTGTCCTCTACATGTGGTTGGTACTCTAGATATGGCTTTAATATTTGACCATTAACTTTAAACGTGACACCGTTCTTTGGGTCCTTAATTTCAATTGCCCCATGTGGAAAAACAGTATGAACAATGAAGGGGCCAGACCATCGAGAGCGTAGCTTACCTGGGAATAGGTGCAAGCGAGAGTTGAATAAAAGTACTTTCTAACCTGGAGTGAAAGATTTTCTCATAATCTGCTTATCATGAAAGACTTTCATTCTCTGCTTGTAAACCTTGGCATTTTTGTATGCATCGTTGCGAATTTCTTCAAGTTCTGCCAGCTGTAATCGTCTTTTTGAGCCAGCTTGCTCCATGTCAAAATTGAATTTCTTGATGGCCCAGTACGCACGATGCTCGAGTTCTACAGGTAGGTGGTAAGCTTTTCCATACACTAGCCTGTAGGGTGACATCCCAATTGGGGTCTTGAAAGCCGTTCTATATGCCCATAACGCGTCATTAAGTCTTAATGACCAATCTTTTCTGTCTGGCTTCACCGTTTTTTCTAATATGTGCTTTATTTCTCGATTGGAGATCTCAACTTGGCCATTGGTTTGCGGATGATACAGGGTCGCCACTTTATGAGTGATAGAGTACTTTGTCAAAAGTGCTTTGAATGATTTGTTGCAAAAATGGGTACCACCATCACTGATTATTGCTCGAGGGAATCCAAAGCGTGAAACAATGTTGCTTTTCAAAAACCCTATCACCACTTTATGATCATTGGTTCTGCATGGAATTGCCTCTACCTATTTCGATACATATTCAACAGCAACCAATATATAATGATGGCCAAAAAAAGCTGGAAAGGGTCCCATGAAGTCGATACCCCACACATCAAAAATCTCAACCACTAAAATTGGATTTAGTGGCATCATGTTCCTTCGTGTAATGCTCCCCATTCGTTGACACCTATCACATGAAGAGCAAAAGTTGTAAGCATCTCGAAATATATTTGGCCAATAAAAACCACATTGTAGAACTTTTGTCGCTATTTTCTTAGCGTTGAAATGGTCTCCACAAGCTTGTTCATGGCAGAATGAAAGGATGTTCTGAAATTCATTTTTTAGGACACATCGTTTAATAATTTGATCTGCACAATACTTGAACAGATAGGGGTCATCCCAGAAGAAATTCTTTATTTCTGTAAAAAATTTGGCCCTGTTTTGCTTGGTCCAATGCTCTGGAAGTTTACCTGTAACAAGATAATTAACTATATCAGCATAACATGGTAATACTTCCACATTCATCAATTGCTCATCTGGAAATGACTCATTCAATGTTAAGGGTTCTGTGATTATGTCAAAATGGAGACGAGAGAGATGGTCAGCCACAATATTTTTTGTCCCTTTCTTGTCTTTGAATTCCAAGTCAAACTCCTGCAAAAGCAACACCCAACGAATTAATCTAACTTTTGCATCTTTCTTTGTGAGAAGATATTTCAGAGCAACGTGATCTGTGAACACAATAATTTTACAACCAATAAGATAAGATCGAAACTTCTCTAATACAAACACTACTGCTAGCATTTCTTTTTCAGTGGTTGAATAGTTCAACTGTGCATCATTCAATGTCATACTAGCATAGTAAATAACGTGTGGAATTCGATCTACTCTTTGTCCTAATACTGCTTGTTGTGCAAATTTTGTTGAACTCGCAAGCGCACGAATCTATTGTAGAATAGATTAACGGTGACGAGTGTCGATCCCACGAGGAGGTGGATTTTAATTGTGTGTAGAATTAATTTTGTAAATGGGTGATTGGATTTATGGGGAAATTAATTTAAAGGATGCTAGAATGGGGAAATTGATTTAAAGGATGCTAGAATTTAAATTGGAATGACAGAAATAATTAAACCGAAACTATTGAGATAAAGCTCTTGGGTATCTGGATCCGTATCAACATGCATCATGGGCTAAATAATCCTTATTAATACCAATTAAATCATGAGGGGGAATCCACACCTCATGAACCACGCCTAATCAATATGGTGTTAAGGGCTTATCGTGCCAAATAATAATAATCTTATACTAGGGTGCTTAGAAAAACCGGGCGTAACTAGACAAGATTATTATTATTTGTCGACGAAAAAGTCAAAACCTCCACAGAAATTAGAGGGGAAGAGAAAATAAATTTACCCAATAAAGCCCATGACACATGTTGAGACTTCACCTTCAACCCAAGCTTGAAAGAAAATTAGCTACTCATTATTGAACTAGGGGTAAAATGGGAATTTTATTAAAATACGTAGAAAATACAAGATGGAGAAGGAATTACAGAAAACTAAGCTAAAAATGGATTCAGGGGTGTCAAATTAGGGGGAGGCCCTTTTATAGATACATTGAGTGAATCATGGCCATCGGATTAAAAATAGTTTGGATGCACAGATTGCGCCACGTCATCGATGAACAAGAACACGGTTTGACCACGGGTTTGACCACGCGGTTTGAACAAGAACACGGTTTGCACACGGTTTGAACAATGAACGCTGCGTCCGAATAATGTCGTGAGCGATATCCATGAACAAGACTGTACATGTGAATAGTGTCGTGCGCGTGAATAAAGATGCCATTTTTCCTTTTATGCTTCTCTTAAGGTTTTCGACTGTCCTGAGTTCAAAAGTGACGTCCGTTTTGCTATCCGAAATCTCGTTCATTGTGAAATGACCATGATACCCCTAAAATACACAAAATACTTAATAAAAACAAAACATATATAATTAAATAACAAAGGACTTAAATAAATAAAATTAGAGATGTTAGTGAGATTTAAAGTGTAAAATGATGAATTTCTCCTTTATAAATATACACTTTCTAACACTCAACACTGCTCCTACTGCATAATCAGATGCATCACACATAAGCTCAAATGGTAAGCTCTAATTTGGTGACTGAATTATGGATGATGACGTCAACAATTGCTTTAGCTTTTCAAATGCTACAAGACATGAATCATCAAAGATAAAATGTACATCCTTAGCAAGTAAATTGCATAAGGGTCTAGAAACTTTGCTAAAATCCTCAATGAAACGTCTATAAAAACCAGCGTGCCCAAGGAAAGATCTTACTTCTCTGACTGTTTTAGGTGGAGGAAGATTGGAAAAATGAGATCCACCTTGGCTTTGTCAACCTCAATACATTTGCATGAAATGATATGACCGAGAACTATGCCTTGTTTTACCATAAAATGACACTTCTCCCAATTTAAGACTAAATTTTTCTCGATATATCTCTGCAGAACTTTCGTCAAATGATGTAAGCATTGATCAAATGAATCTCCAAAAATAGAAAAATCATCCTTAAAGACCTCAAGAAACCGTTCAACCATATCAGAAAAAATACTTAACATAAAACGTTGAAATGTAGCAGGTGCATTACATAATCGAAATGGCATCCTCCTATATGCAAAAGTGCCAAAAGGGCAAGTGAAAGTGGTTTTCTCTTGATCTTTTGGTGCTATGGGAATCTGATTGTATCCTGAGTAGCTATCTAGAAAAACCAGTGTGCCCAAGGAAAGATCTTACTTCTCTGACTGTTTTAGGTGGAGGAAGATTGGAAAAATGAGATCCACCTTGGCTTTCTCAACCTCAATACATTTGCATGAAATGATGTGACCGAGGACTATACCTTGTTTTACCATAAAATGACACTTCTTCCAATTTAAGACTAAATTTTTCTCAATATATCTCTGCAGAACTTTCGTCAAATGATGTAAGTATTGATCAAATGAATCTCCAAAAATAGAAAAATCATCCATAAAGACCTCAAGAAACCATTCAGCCATATAAAAAAAAATGCTTAACATACAACGTGAAAATGTAGCAGGTGCATTACATAATCCAAATGGCATCCTCCTATATGCAAAAGTGCCAAAAGGGCAAGTGAAAGTGGTTTTCTCTTGATCTTTTGGTGCTATGGGAATCTGATTGTATCCTGAGTAGCCATCTAGAAAGCAATAAAATTCATGGCTTGCTAATCTATTAAGTATTTGATCAATAAATGGTAAAGGAAAATGGTCTTTACGTGTGACAGAATTTAACTTTTTATAATAAATGCATACACGTCATCTTGTAGTCACTCTAGCGGGTATCAATTCATTATCAACATTGGTAACTACTGTGACTCCTGACTTTTTAGGGACAACTTGCACAGGACTGACCCATGAGCTATCAGAAATGGGGTAAATGATACCTGCATCTAATAACTTAAGGACTTCTGTTCGAACAACTTCTTTCATGTTAGGATTTAACCGACGTTGCATTTCCCTCGTAGATTTAGCATTTTCATCAAGATGAATGTAATGCATGCAGTCTACTTGGTTTGTACCTTTTATGTCTGCTATGGTCCATCCTAATGCTCCTTTGTACTCTTTTAAAACATTCAACAACTTACCTTTTTATTCGTCATTTAGGGATGATGAGATGATTACCAGTAGAGTGCTTTCTTCTCTTAAGAACACATATTCCAAAGTGTTGGGTAATGGTTTGAGCTCGAGTTTCGGTGATGATTCTGATGATGGGATGATTTTCTTCTCTAATGGTGCTAGTTGTTCAACTCTTGACTTCCATTTATTAGTGTCCATGGATGGTGCTGAGTCAAGTAAGGCGTTGACCTCATCGACTGATCTGTCAATATCAAAATCCAAACCAAAGTGAGTTAAACATGTTTGTAAAGGGTCATTACTAAGGTTTGAAAGAAAAGTATCATCAACTAATGCTTCAATTAAATCCACATCAACAATTCCATCATCTGCATTATGAGGTTGTTTGGCAATGTTGAAGATGTTGAGCTCCATGGTTATATTGCTGAAAGACAATTGCATATTTTCAGTTCTGCATTGAATGTGAGCATCGGCGGTTGCCAAGAAAGGTCGGCCTAAGATAATGGAGATGTGCTTCCTTGAATCCTGGATTGGTTGAGTGTCAATTATAATGAAATCAACATGAAAATAAAACTTATCTACCTGGATAAGCACGTCCTCCACAATACCACGAGGTATTTTCGTGGATCGATCTGTAAGCTGTAACGCCACTGGAGTTGGATGTAATTCTCCAAGTCCAAGCTTCACAAATACTGAATAAGGTAACAGATTTACACTAGCTCCTAAATCTAACAAAGCATTCTCAATTGTGTGGTTCCCTATACTACATGAGATAGTGGGGGAGCCTGGGTCTTTACATTTTAGAGGAATTTTGTGTTGGAGTATAGAACTAACATTTTCAGTTAAAAAGGCCTTTTTTTGAACCTGAATGTTACTCTTTTTAGTACAAAGGTTTTTAAGAAACTTAGCATAAGATGGAACTTTTTTTATTGCATCAAGTAAAAGGATGTTAACACTTACCTGTTTGAAGATCTCAAAAATCTCACCTGTGGATTTTTCGTTCTTTCATTTAGCTAACCTCTGAGGAAATGGAGCTTTAGGAACATACACTCGTGGATTGGTTTCTTCTTTCTCCTCTGTTGATGAGTCCTCGGCATTTACAGGTACAATTTGATTTTCTTTTATCACCGGCATCTCCACTTTGTTGTCGACTTTTTTTCCTTTTCGCAAGGTCATAACGGCTTTGACCTCTCCATGCTGCTGTGGTGAATTGGTACTTGCTTTATGCACTCCTTTAGGATTAGGCATTGGTTGACTTGGAAACTTGCCTTTTTCAACAGTCATTGCCAAAGTTTGCACTGAAGAGGCAAGCTGTCCCACCATCTTCTCGAGGCTTAAAACTGATTGGGCTTGTGAGTTGAAGCCTGCTCTCATCTCATTTCGTAGTCCATCAATAGTTCGATTTTGTTGCTCAATCGTGGAGTGAGTAACATTCTTGAAATTTTGGAGTGCATCCTCCCATGGTCTGGGTTGAGAGTAATTCTGGTTCTGATTGTATGGTCTAAATGGTGGCTGAGAGACTTGAGGAACTTGAGGAATTGGTTGCATTGGTGGAGCTGGAGCTGCTGGAATCCTTGAGACCATGAAAAATTGGGGTGGTCTCTCTATCCAGGATTATATGTGTTGGAGTATGGTTTGTAATTTGATGGCTTTCTCATGACACCGATGGCATTGGCTTGTGTTGGAGTATGAGTATGAGTCATGGTCATGTGGCTCTGTTGATTTAGCAGCCGTCAACGATGTTATTTGTCGGGAAAGACCTTCAATTATCTCTTTGACTTCTTTAATTCCCGAACTGGATTCGCCAATATGAACCTCATTTACTCCTTTAATTCTTCTAGTATTCCTGAGAGATCGACTCCGCTGTTGGGAATTATCCGTTTGTCGCTGGAAGAACTCCTAAATCTCTGATGCACTTTTTGATAGTAGCTCTCCTCCACTTGTTGCCATTAGTCATTCTTGCACATTTGGCAATAATCCCTCTAAAAAGTATTGGCATTGGTGCCATTTCTCGTACCCATGATGTGGACACTTCAAGAGTAGCCCATTGAATCACTCCCATGCTTCGAAAAACTTCTCGTCTTCTCCCTGCGAATAGCATTGGTTTTATGTACTGGGAAATATTTTTTCAAAAATTTTGTTACCATTTGTTCCCATGTTGTAATGCTATTAGCAGGCAATGTATTGAACCATGAACGAGCTCTATCCTTTAAAGAAAATGGGAATAGTCTAAGTTTAACATCATCTTCTAAAAAATTCTCATATTTAAAAGTTTGACAAATTGTATGAAAATCATTCAGATGATTATATGGGTCCTCATTTTCTAGGCTATAAAATGTTGGGAGACAATTTAGCACACTAGGTTTTAACTCAAAACTCCTAGCAGCTACATTTGGGTATCTTATGCATGATATGCTCAAATTAGTTAAAGGACTGAAGTAGTCCTTAAATGGCCTCTCTTGTGGTTTTGGTTATTGCAAATCCATTTCAATTTTATCTTTAAGTGCAATGTGTTTGCGTGTGCGAAGTGTTCTTTCTAATTCAAGGTCTATAGGTTCAAGATTAGGTAATAATGACCTACGACCATGCATGCAAAGAAAATAAAAATGAGAACAAAATAAATAAAAATAAATAAGAAGGAGAAATTACGATACTAACCTTATTGCGCTGTTACAACTTTACTATGAAAACACATAAAAAAATACGTGAAATTAACTAAAATTAAAATAAATTAACAAGATAAATGAAAAATTATAAAGGAGAATAACTTGAAATTAAATTGCAGAAATTTAAAGAAGAGAAAAAGAAATTCTTACCTAAAAATGTAAATTCACTTCTTTTTTTTAATAAAAAAATTATAAGGAAACAACTAAAATAATAATAATAATAATAATAAATTATTTACAAAAAAATTAATTCTACAAATTAAAATACTTACCTCCTCGGCAACGGCGCCAAAAACTTGCTGTGCAAATTTTGTTGAACTCGCAAGCGCACAAATCTATTGTACAATAGATCAATGGTGTCGAGTATCGATCCCACGAGGAGGTGGATTTTAATTAGGTGTATAATTAATTTTGAAAGTGGGTGAGTGGATTTATGGGGAAAATTGATTTAAACTCTGCTAGGATTTAAATTGGAATAGCGGAATTAAATTGAACTGGAAACTATTATAATAAAGTGCTTGGGTATCTGGATCCGTATTAACATACACCATGAGCTAAATATTCCTTATTAATACCAATTAAATCATGAGGGGGGAATCCACACCTCATGAACCACACTCTAATCAATATGGTGCTAAGGGCTTATCATGCCAAATAATAATAACCTTATACTAGGGTGCCGGTGAAACCAGGGCGATAACTAGACAAGATTATTATTATTTGTCGACAAAAAGTCAAAACCTCTACAGAAATTAGAGGGGAAGAGAAAATAAATTTACCAAATAAAGCCCATGACACATGTTGAGACTTCACCTTCAACCCAAGTTTGAAAGAAAATTAGCTACTCATAATTGAACAAAGGGTAAAATGAGAATTTATTAAAATACGTAGAAAATACAAGATGGAGAAAGAATTACAGACAAATAAGCTCAAAAATGGATTTAGGGGTGTCAAATTTGGGGGGGGGACCCTCTTTTTATAAATACATTGAATAAATCATTGCCATCAGATTAAAAACAGTTTGGACACACAGGATTTCATCCCGTCATCAGTCAACAGTACGCGGTTTGACCACGGGTTTGACCACGCGCTTTGAACAGTAACACGGTTTGCACACGGTTTGAACAGTGATGCGGTATGAACAATGTCGTGAACAGTACCCATGAACAGTACCGTATATGTGAATAGTGTCGTACGTGTGAACAATGCTATTTTTTCTTTTATGCTCCTCTTAAGGTTTTCGACAGTCCTGAGTTCAAAAGTGACGTCGGTTTTGCTATCCGATATCTCGTTCATTGTGAAATGATCATGATGTCCCTAAAATACATAAAATACTTAATTAAAACAAAACACTCATAATTAAATAACAAAGGACTTAAATAAATAAAATTAGAGATGTTAGTGAGACTTGAAGTGTAAAATGACGAGCTTCTCCTTTATAAATATACACTTTCTAACACTCAACACCCACGACCACACTCTGATGCTCAAGTTAGCTTGTAAGCTCTTGATAATGAGGCTGGAGGTTGATGGAGACCTTAGCTTAGTGGATTGTGTCCTTTTTTTATTGTTTATGAGAAAAGTTGAACTTTAATGTCTTTATATATGGACTACCCTGATTGCCCTGCCACGTGGCACATTTTTAATGGTAATTTTACTATCCTTTCCAAGATTTTTTGTCCTTTCACCTTAATTATGATTTTTAGGCCATTAGGAGCATATTTAGTGAGTAAAAAGGCATTATTTGGCGTGGTTTACTTTCTTGTACATGTGGTGCACATTAAGGGGAGGTCAAGGACAACTCTGCAAAGCCTGTTTCGGTAATTTTTGGCATGGCAGCTAAGAACCATTATCTTTGATGTGTTGTCTTTCGTTTTTTTCAGGTGTGACGCCTATCTATCCCTTTTTTAAGCAAAATATTCCTTATTTGATTACGCAAAATCAAATATTCTCTTTAGAGATGAAGATATTTCACATAGTTGGTGTTTTATGTATTTTCTAAGGTTAAGCATCAATTTGGTTCGATTTGGTTTTGGGATAAACCTTCAGTTTCAGTTCCGATCGGGTCCAAAATTAAAAAAAAAATCATCTTTAAGGAAAATAAAATTGAACCAAAATTAATAGTTTGATTTGGTTCAATTTCAATTCAATATCGATTTTTCGGTAACGATTCGCTTAACGGTTCAGATTAACAAATCAGCTTTTCGGTTCAGCTTAACTTGCACACAAGGCTTACTATATTCAATGTATCATAAACAAAAATAAAATAATCTACAAATTTGTATTTGCAAAAAAAGAAAAAAAATTACAAGACTTTTGGACTAAAATAAAGAATTTTTATAATCATCATTACTGCTTTTAATATCAAAACGTTTGGCCCAAAATGTAAATAAAATAAATTAAGTTTTTGCGCCATAATATAATTTGCCAAAACCTAAGGATCATGATGATATTTTACCTTGTTAACTTTCGGTCAAGGACCTTTTTGCAAAGTTTGCAAAAAAATCAAGCCATAATAAAATTTCTATATGCAAACATTTCATAAACATTGGACCATACTAAAATTTTAGAAAGGACAGGGATCCAAACAATATTATCGATTTGGTTTGGGTTTTGTAACTTTTGATCCGAAAATCGAACCGACACCAATGCCAAACATGCCTTTGATTTTTTCAAAGGGTGAATACTAATTTAGTCCCTACATTTTAAGTTAAGTGTCTGTTTAGTCTCTATATTTAAAAATTATAAATGTTTTAGGTAGATTTTGGGTAGGGCTGGGCAATTTCAGATTCGGATCCAATTCGGATGAATTTGATCAGATTTCGGATAATTCGGATTGGAAAAAATCTATTCAATTTTAATCCGAACTTCAAATCCGATCCGAAATAGTTCGGATCGGATGAATATTTCGAATAAGTTCGGATTCAGATCGATTTGGATTGAATTTGGATTTGGGACCTTTTTGACAATTTTCACAAAAAATTAATGAAAACACAAGTCCTTACACAATTCTTTAATTAGCTTCATTATTAGAAGCTCAAGGTGTTATATGATAAATACACATCCAAATATGGGTAAGTTGAGAGCTTACCTCTCTACAACGGCCTTTCAATCCAGTGTTCACGCTTTGGCTTCTTGAATTGCTCATCACAGACTACACATTCAATTCCTTAGACAATCATGCAATAAAGACAAGAACCTTACACAACGAACAAGTCGGCTCTCGCGAGGTTGCTTTCACCATCAGCTACTCGTCGTGAGTGGCAACTAGACGTCGATCAAGATTCGGCTGGGTTCGTTCCGTTTGTGTTGTCGATGGCATGAGTTGCCCTGTGCGTCAGGTCATGGCCTGTGTGTGTGGTTTGTGGTCGTGGGTTGGTTTGGCTGGGTTGAGTGGTGTGTCAGGTCGCGTAGCAGGGTTGGCTAGGTTGTTTTGTGATTTTGGAATTAGGTTTAGCTGTTTAAGTTTTCAAATTTTCATTTAATTTTTTTTAAGGAGCAGTGCAATTGGATCAAATTATTCAAATTAATCTGAATCCGATCGGATCTGAATCAAATCTAATTAGATTGCACAAATTACATCTGATCGGATTTGAAACAAAATCTGAATCCAATCTAAATTTGTTTAGACCGGATCGAATCTATCCAAATCTGATCCGATGCCCACCCCTAATTTTAGGTGTGGGATAAAGGGGCAAAACCTAACTAAAATAATGAATTTACTTTCGGGATGTAGGGTACTTTACTTAATCAAAGTGTGTGGCTGTTTTATACTCTAATAGAGATGAAGAGGATGGTTATGGTGAGAGTTTTAAATCTTGAGTGAGAGAGCTTGAAAGGATGTCTTAGACGTGTAAAAGAATAAAAAAGGTTATAGGTGGAGCTAGCAACCGCATTTTGACATTCGAGCCAGCTTCCTAAACTATTTATAGCTTCAAGAACTTGCAAGCTCTTGATAATGAGGCTTGAGGTCGATGAAGAAGTGAGCCTTAGTGGAATGTGTGTGTGTGTGTTTTCTTTTATTGTTGTCTATGAGAAAAGTAAAACCTTAGTGTCTTATATTAGGATTACCTTGACTGCCATGCTAGGTGGTATGTTTCTAATAGTGATCTTGCTGTCCTTGCCAAGATTTTTTTTGTCCTTTTACCTTTATCATGATTTTTAGCCGTAGGAGCATGCTTAGGGAGCAAGAAGGGCGCTATTTGACGTGGTTTGTTCTCTCGTACATGTGGTGTACATTGTACGGTGGTCTAAGACACCTATTCAAAGTCTATTTTGGTAGTTTTTGGTGTGGTAATTGAAGACAACTGTTCTTGGTGTGCTGTCTTTTGCTTTTCGTAGGTGTGACAGCCAGCTATCCCTTTTTTTTAGCAAAATATTCTTATGCAAAATTAAATATTCTCTTTGAGAGATGGAGATATTTTACACAGTTGGCGATTTATCTATTTTCTTTAATTATGCTACCTTTGATATGGCATACCCTATGTACTAGCTCATTATCAAGTGTACCCAGTTTAGGTTGGGTACCCTCTAGTGATTATTTTTAATCATACAATTTTTCATTGACACATAGCACTTAATTATTAATCTTCAATTTCTTCTCTAAACAAAGAAAGTTTAAAATAAAAAATGATAATTTTTTATTACTTTTTCTTTTCTTCTACAATAATGTCCTTGCAATATTATTCTTAGGGATATTAATAAAAAATGATAATTTATCAAATTAATCTTAAAAGTAACATAAAAGTTTTCACAAAATTTTATATTATTATTTTATTGTTATGATTAATTTGGTAAATTAATTTTTAGTAAGATTGTCAGGATATTAAATATTACTTTAAGTTGGATTATATTAATTTATTTATGAGTAATTATCAGTAAAATTATGTCTCAAGTATAAAAAATACTCTTTTGACATTGATATTTATTTGTTAATTTGACAATTAATTTCTTTATAGAAAATTAACTAATGTTGGAATATTATTGAAAGATATTATTATAAAAAGAAAGAATAAATAAGAATAAAGATGTAACATAAATAACTGTAGAAGTTTCTTCAAATTTTTTTTAAAGTATAAAAATTAAACAAATACTTAAGTCAAAATATAAAATTAAATAAGCATTTACCCATTTTTCATATACAAGTGGTGATTAATGAAAACTAAGTTAAAACGAAAAGACAGATACCAAGATACGGATGTCCCAGGGGAGGAAAATAAGGTTACTTTTGGAGAGAAATCCAACTCTTCCCCTCAGGCCCCAACGCCAAAGGTTGTAGCACGCTCGTTTTTGCCTTTCCTCATGGGCCTCCCAGGGCTACCTTAGAACTTTGACCCGGCCTTCTGCACGTGCCTTCCCACGGGCGACGAGAGACCGCTAGAAAAAACAAGAGTCGTTTTAGAGCCGTCCAGTGGTTTTGGTAGGATTTTTTCTAAAATTCCAAGAAAAACTGATTTTTTCTGCATAATTTTTTAGTAAATTTCCAAAAAACTATCAAAGCCTCCCCGTGGAGGTGGGGCATTGCTTGGGGGCACTCCTGCCAGCGTAAGGGATGTCCCAGGGGAGAAAAACAAGGTTACTTTTAAAGAGAAACCCAACTCTCCCCTCAGGCCCCAAGGCCAAAGGCTATAGTACACTCATTTCAGCCTTTCCTCATGGGCCCCCTAGGGCTGCCTTGGAACTTTAACTCGACCTTCTGCCATCAGAATCTTTAAGTTTCAACTTCTTATCATGAACAACAACTCCGCTAACAATATCTTCATTATCATGCTTGAGTCATCATGATCACTCCGCGTCGTTTGTATCACTTTCTTTTTCAGAATGTAATTAGGACATTGAGTTTGAATATGACCAAAACCATCACAAGCCCTACATTGAATACTTCGATTGATTTTGCTGCTGAAAAACATTAAGGACTTTTCATAGTTGAATATCTGGCCTAAAGCTGAGGCATAACATTGAAATATAGCTTTTAGGTTCTTGCAATCCTCAGTAGAAACTCTTGTGAAAATGAGGCTATCATCAGTGAATAAGAGGTGTGAAATTGTAAGGTTTCTCCCAAATTTCAATCCTCTGATTAGTTGTTGTCTCTTAGCCTGCATCAGCAAGCTTGAAAACACTCCTGCACACATGATGAATAAATAAGGGGAGAGGGGGCAGTCTTGTCTAAGGCCTCGCTGAGGATGAATTAATCCCTTAGGGGTACCATTAATGAAGGCTTATGGCCAAGTTTAGCCCTTAAAAAATCATAAGCTTTATAATATCTAGCCTGTAAAACTCTAGCTACTAAGGACTCAGGATATTGCAGCAATCTCCCACTTTGCTTTGCCATTAGTGCATGATTGAAACTGGAAAAGTCTCTCAATCCCAAGCCACCTCTGCTTTTGGCATGGCTTAGCCTTTCCCATCTAGCTCAATGTATTCCATTTTTGTCTTCTTTAGATCCTCACTAGAATTTTGCTATGGCTCTCTGAATGTCATCACATAGGCTCTTCGAAAGCTTAAAAGCACTCATTGCATAAGTTGGAATGGCCTGTGCCACTGCCTTGATAAGAGTCGCTCTACCTCCACTAGAGAAAAACTTGTGCTGCCAATTTGAGATTTTACTCAATACCCTCAGCTTTATATCATTGAAGAAGCTCGTTCTTTTCCTTCCAATCATAGATGGGCAATCTTGTCTAAGGCCTCACTGAGGATGAATTAATCCTTTAGGGGTACCATTAATAATCACAGAAAAAGATGAGGTGGTTACACAGTTCCTAATCAAAGCTACCCATATGTTGGAAAAGCCAAGCTTCAACATTGTTTGCTTTAGAAAAGCCCATTCAATCCTTCGTAAGCCTTGCTGATGTCTAATTTTAAAGCTACTTGCCCAATTTTGCTTTTACAGTGTCTAATCTTGTGGAGGCATTCATAACCAATAATTATATTATCGGTAATAAGCCTATTGGATATAAATGCACTATGAGTTGGAGAAATTATCTGGGCAAGGATAGGCTTCAGTTTGTTTGAAATCACTTTGGTTATAATTCTATAGACAACATTGCACAAGCTAATTGGTCTGAATTCACTTACTTTCCTAGGCTTAGGGACTTTTGGAATTAAAGCTATGAAAGTGTGATTAAGAGGTTCTATTGTACCTTGTTCATTTAAGATGTGAAGACATGACGTAAGAACTCCTTTGCTTACAACCTGCCAATGCTTTTGGAAGAAAGCTGCTGGAAGTCTACTAGGTCTTGGGGCCTTTGTTGGACACATTTGCTTTAGAGCTATCTCTATCTCCTTTACTGTGAAAGGCTCATCTAACTGGCTTCTAATCTTATCATTCACCTTTGGTTCGAGGCTTGAAAAGGTTGCTGCAATCTGATCTTGGCTTGGACTTGATGTT
Organism: Atalantia buxifolia; assembly: GCA_030444775.1. NCBI lineage: Eukaryota > Viridiplantae > Streptophyta > Magnoliopsida > Sapindales > Rutaceae > Atalantia > Atalantia buxifolia. Next base: position 5,655,297 of record CM059838.1, read on the forward strand.
GTAAAAAGTTTGTGGTAAAAATCACAGAATTCCCTCTCCACTTCCTATGCATCCTCTGTCCATTTGCCATTTCTGTCCTCGACTCCCCATATCTTGTTCTTTTTTTTTTCTTGCCGAAGCCTTATGGTGAAAGTATTTGGTGTTTTTGTTTCTCTCCCTCAGCCAATCACCCTGTTTTGTTGCTTCCAATAAATTTCCTCGTCAATAAGGAAATTATTGATCTGTCTCTCAATCTTTTTGATTTCGTTGCCATTCTCCCACTTTAAATTATTTTGCTTTGCTTCTTTTAATTTGTTTATTAAGCCATCCACCTTTCCCTTTCTTCCTTCGAACTCCTCTTTGCTCTACAGCTGTAGATGAGCCATGGAATTCTTTGCAGCTTCCTTAAATTGTTGAACTGGATTTATACAACTATTTCTTCCAAATATGCTCCATTCCTCTTCAACAATCCTTTTGCACACATCATAAGAGCTCTATATGTCTTCATATTGCACTCTAGAAAAGTTCCTTCGTACATCCCCAAACCTCAGGTTTTTTCCTTTACCTCCATTACAATTGGATTATGGTTTGAACCCCACGACACCAGATTAGTGGCTGGTAACTCATGAAAGAATTTACCCCAGTCTTTCCTCGATAAGATGTAGTCTATATCTCTTATTTGACCATGTTAATGGATACCCCTTACATCCCATATCCAAAAGATTGCAATCTTCGACAACATTTCTAAAGTCTAAAATCTTGTTTATATTTCTGTCACTTCCCCCAGTCTTTTCATGCAAATGAAGAATCTCATTGAAATCACCAACACAAAGCCAAAGGTGAGCTGACAAACCTACCAATCTTCTTAGTAATGTCCATGTGTGATGTTTTTGCTCAGTTTCAGGATGTCCATACACCTCTGTAAATCTCCAGAGCCTGCCACCTCCATTTTGGATATTTGCATCAATGTGGTGATTGCTATATGATGTTATAGTCACATTAACATCTGAGCTCCACATCAATGCCAACCCCTTGCTTCATCCACTTCTATTAACCCCGAAACAACAATCATAATTTAGTTTCCTACACTCTACTGGTACTTGCTTAGCCATTAATTTTGTCTTACAAAAAAACATGTAAGGTCTATGCATTCGAAGAATTTTCTCAATGTTTGGACACGTTCGGGGGTTTCCCAAACCCTGAACGTTCTAACTTAACAACTTTATGGTTTTCGGTAGGGTTGGTTCCCAACCTTTGTCATTGAGTCCATCACTATTGTCATTGCCTTTCCTGAAAATTCCATCTCCTCCTGCTCTGTAAATTCCAAGCTAAGCTTAAGTTTTGCTTGGGGGGATTTTGCCTGGGTGTGGTTGGTTAACAATTTGACCTGGCTTTTCATTCGTTTCCTCTTGCTTTCTGGACTAGATAGCTTTACTTCATTGCTAACCCTTTTTACCCTAATTTGGATCTTAGTGGTTTCTTCTGTGGCACTTGAATTTATAGCCCGTAGCTTTCATTTCCTTTGTTTAGGCTTTGGGGTAGACATGTATAGCCCGTTTATCACTCCTTCTTCATTTGAGACATTTGTGCCCATTATTTGCACATTGTTTTGGAGGCCCATTTGAGCCATCTCTGTATCACTGCTTTTTTCCGCTCATTTGCTTTTCCCTCTATTTGATTGTTGCTTCTAAGAGAGCTATAATTGCTTTTATAGTTTTGCTAAGAGTCTTTCCATCATCCTCTGCCTGGCAGATCATCATTGACTCTTTATTTTGGTATTTGTTCCTAGTAGATGTTTCTTTTTTCTATAGTGGGTTTTTTTCTCTCCTTTATGTTTTCAAGCAACTTTGACTTCTCCCCATTTCTGCATTAGGATTCAACTTCATTCTCTTTACCTTTTTCTATTTCATTTCCCACTTTTTTATTCGCTTCCCAAGAAACTGTACCGTTGTCAGCTAGCCCCATTTGCTTCGTACAGCTATTATCTAGCTCTCTCGGATCCTTTCAGATATAGGTTGACTCGTCTTTGTTGCCCAACTTTTTTGGATTTTGTTGCTTGCGCAAACATGCCTTAGGTCTGGGGTCTGCCTCTACTGGTGTTGGACCCTTTGTATGCATTTTACTTGCTTTTGAGTTCCATCTTTTTCTCCCTTTGCTTTGTCTTGAATTTTCTGCTTCTGCAATTGCTTTGCCCCATGACCCATAGGCTAGTTCATCTTTTGATTTAGACTTGTAATGGATGCATTCTCTATACTGGTGCCCAATTCGTCCACAATAAAAACAAAAGTCCATCAACTTTTCATACACCACCAGCATGGAGATGTCTTATTTATCTTTCTCATCGTCGTTCACTCCCCCATAATCCACATCATCTTGCCTCAGCACCACAATCTTCTTCAATGGCTTCGTTATATCAACAGAAATCCTCATCCTGACAAATTTCCCAATACACTCTCCTGATGAATCAGTTTCAACTTCTTTAACTCTGCCAATTGACTCTCCTAAAGCTATTACCGTCCACATATTCATGCACATTATGGTACTTTATGGATTTGAACCCAAAATTCTACATGGCTAAAACTTGTTTCCTGGCATTTCCCATTGCTGACGGCTTAGTGAGGACAATAAGAGCTCTATTAAAGTGCCAGGGACCACCAGCTAGCAACCTTCTTGTATCTACTTCGTTCTTGAACCTGAACATGAAAATGTTATCGCCCAAACTTTCAATCTTGACTTCTCTAGCTGTTCTCCACACTACCTTCATTGCTACTTCAAAACCTTCTACATGAACTTCTCTGTTATGAATTATCTTCCCCATCAAACATTCAACCACAATCTTTGCTCTCTTCTCTTTCATTATGCTTTTAAAGTAGACCCTCCCTTCCTCTTCTTCACTTAGCCATATAGCTCTACACCTTTTAATCAACTCTTCCGTATCCATTTTAACCAAACTTGGAAGCCAACAAACAAAGAAAGTAAACGAAAAAAAACACCCACCTAGGAGTGACTCATGGAGTCATGACGACTCTAACTTAGCTCTCATCTTTTTTGTTTTCAGAGAAAACTCAAAAGAGACAGCGGGTCGAATTCTGAAACCTCGATAGGAAACTTAATTTGAAATTAAGGTAGGAAACTTAATTTGAAAATAGAGTAGAGTGGTAAAAGTTTAATTCCAATTCAAAAAATGAGAACAAGTCAATTTATGTGCTTGTAATTCATAAATAATAACAATTTCATCAAAAAAAAACACACACACACACACACACATATATATATACAAATAACAATTGAAAGTGTTGATTGTATATATTGTAAAATTTTGAATCAAATTTGTGGAGTCTAATAAGTTTATGAAGATAACAATATATCTTGTAGAAATGATTTAACTCATGAAAAATTTGAGACTTATTTTGTAAATGGAAAGTTATTTTTTTGTTTTTTTAGAAGGTAGACATAATTAAACAAGAATGATACAATTATAAATTAGAAAATATGTTGTTAGCTAATTATGATTATTTAAATTGTAAATGAGCATAAATATAAACAAATGTTAAAAGCTCAGTAATATATGATAAAATTCATGATCAAATCTCCTAACGTAATGAATTACGATTTTCAATAGAAAAAAAGATACTTCAACACCTTAAGTTTTATAACTTATAAAAATCAATTGTATAATCAAAATGTTAATAATATCTTAGTTATTTAAAAAGGGTTCAGTAACTGAGTACAACATATATAATTCTTAGGGTAAATTTCACTGTGCCTTCTACTAGAGTGACATTCTTCAAAATACCCCCCAAGGATACAAAAACATCACTCTACCCCCCAATTGCCGTGACTTTAAATGGTTGACTGACGTTGAATAATTAACTTACGTGATTATCCTCGTGAGAAATAGAATATTCTATCTAACAGTGTTATTGTGTGAGGTTTTGATGTGACATCTCTGTCAAAAATCGTGGGAGTGTTAGGCTTATAAATATTAAAAATGTATATTTACTTGTTTGGTAAAAAAGTTTTGAGTTGATTCCTTATTTAGGCCTTGGATTGAAGAAAATTACAAAGCATACCATTAAATAACACTTGTTTACTGGGATTTACACTGTGATTTCAACCACTCATTTTGATAAAAAAAAACATTCTTCTTTCTCCATGACTATAACAATTCAAATTCAAAAATCAAACTGACCATTATTTTACAGATTTGAACAAGTTTCATACTTAGCAAAATCTCAAATAGGATATAACAAAAAATAACAGCAGGTATGCTATCTTCAAGAGGAAGTTGGTTTGATGTAGAAGATAAAGATGAAGATAAAAATGAGAGGTTGGAGATCAATGGGAAGATGCTCAAGTTCAAAAACAAAACATGCAGAGATTGTGGTAAACATGCATCTATATACATCTCAGAGTCTGTTGCAAATCCTAAGAAGCTATACTACAAATGCTTAATAAAGGTTGTAATTTCTTCAGATGGTGGAAACAAAGTATATACAAGTATAGAGTACCCATAAAAGGATTGGGAAAGTTGCATGAAGGTTTCAAAAGCGACAAGGATATAGAAATTAAAGACAAGAAGTTGCTGGAGATGGGAATTAATAAACTTGATGTAAAATCAAATTCAATTATTAGGCTGCTGCATATTATGTTGTTCATGCTGGTACTTTGCATGATGTATATGCTTAGTGTTGCTCATAACTGAAGTATGAAGGTAGAAAGGAGTAGAAATTATTTAAATTAAATAAAATAGTTGAATGAAAAACTTCCACGTACCAAAGAAGCTCATGTATTACATTCAATGATATGTATTTTTAGTTCAACAAAATATTACACTTATGTTGTTGTAGTCAATATTCACCATCACTAGCAGCATATTACATTTTTTCTTTTCAGCTTCTATGACAAGGGATTACAAACCAGACCAAATATTAACTGCAACAACCCAAAGAAATAGTAATTTAGCCGAACTAATTAGATTAAAAAAATATAAAATTAACAATTCCAGAAGAACATGAGCACATGTACTGTGTCTCAGTTTTTTAAAGTCTACAATTAGGTTTTAATTACACACACACACACACACACACACACATACACACACACACACACACATATATATATTGCATTGTCGTAGCAATGTATTCAAAAGTACATTAAAATATCAAAATCAGCAGCACCATTTTCTGTAAATGTCCATACTGCTGCCATCATGCCATTTACTGTAACAATATTTCTCTACAACATAAAGCCCCAATTAGTAGTTACCATTTTGGCAAAACAAAAGATTAATTTTTTTAAGAAAAAGAAAAAAAATATTTTATAAGTAAATAAAAATATTATTTTTTTAAAGAAAAAGAAAAAACTTACAGCCAATTTGAGCGACTGTTTTGCTATTCAAATCTCTCTTTGTTTGAACTAGGCCAGATTGTGGAGTGGCCCTACCAGATTTATCTTCCTCTCTAATTTCAATGCCTCTTATTGGTGGCACTGAAAATTGATCAAAAGTTGAGTTTGTTGTTGTTGATGCATTCCTTCGTCTCTCTTTTCCTCTGCTTATTCCTGCTGCTTTCTTTGTTGCTAAACCTTTTATTGATTGTTTTAGGGTAGGCGTAAATTTATTAGGTGATGACTTAGTTGCTAATCCACCAAGTGTTGAGTTTCCAACAGCGTTCACTCTTGTAAATGATGCTTCTGAGCTTGAGGCTGCTGCCAAGTTCTTGATACTTTTGTTCAGCATAGTTAAGTAAATTTTGTAATTATAATATTAGTACACCTAATCCTTATGATAAATTCATATTACTCCCAGCATATGTGACAAAACTTCAATTTATATCCTAAAAAATGTGAAAAAATCAGTTTACCCCCCATATGTAGTCACTCTAGGTGGAGGTAATTTCAAGATAACGTAACAATAAATAAAAAAATTTTAAAAATTAAAAATTAAATTGTAAGCAATTAGAAACTGACCAATATACGCCTGGTCTTCTTATGTGCATTGGCTAGATCAATAGGGCAGCCCTTTATATTGTGACCAATACCTCGACTGTAATAACAACATATTGCGAACCTTATTCTACGTGCTAGTGGTTCATCAACCTCTCTTCTTCTACATGTCTTAGGCCTGCCAGGTGGTCTTTGAATAATTAGGGGTAATATTTCATCAGCTTCAGTGTGTGGCCATTTAGATTTGTCCGGCAATGGATGAATAATGCCAGCATAACATCTCAAATATCCATCCTTTAGGAAACGAAGGGCAACATACTTCTTATAAGTAGCCCTAATGTGAGCTATAAAAGGCATTGCATGCTTACAAGGTAAGCCACTGATCTGCCACAGCCCACAACGACATGTATGCTCATCAAGGTTGACAATATAAGACTTTTGGCCTATTTCAACTTCATATAAGGCATCACTTGCTGGTATGACGTGATAAATCCCACCAACCTTCATCATACTGCTCATCTTCTTGTTAATAAAAGCAGGAACATCACTTGGCCACTTCAAATAAGTTTGTCTTTTTTTAATTATTGCTTTCATCATGCACTTTCTAATATGCTCCACCAAAGCTATAGTTGGTGCTTTCCTCATTTCACCAAGTCATGCATTTCAACTCTTTGTCATGTTGTTTGTTGCATGATCACACTTTACAAACTTATCAAAGACATGCATTGACCTATGCTTGAGATTAAACTTTTTCAGCCATTGAAATGCAACTTCATTATTTTTTTGTATGACATTCATTGCCTTTACAAAAACATCTTTACTTGATACCCTAACTGCCTTTCAAAGCTTATCCCTCAACTCCACTTGTGGGAATCTTGTCTTGAGGTTTGCAAACACATGTCTTGCACATAACCTATTTTGTGCTCCAGTGAACTCTAAATGAAGTGCATTAAGTACCCCCTCTTGCCTATCAGTCATGAATGTCAACTGCTTGTCATCAGCTAAATACATTTGCAAGTGGCCTAAAAGCCAACTCCAGCTTTCAATATTCTCAGATTCACAAACAAAAATTGCAATGGAAAATATCCCGTGATTTGTAACCAAACTTACTGCTGATAACAGCACACCTTCAAATGGCCCCTTCCAGTGACAGCCATCAAGCCCTATGAATGGCTTACAACCCTCCTTGAACCCATCTCTAAGGGCTGGGAAGCTCACCATAAACCTTTGAAACCTGCACTTATCAGCAGGCGTGTCATGCTTTGTCACCTTCAACAAGGCCAATGCCTTTGGCATTTGCTATTTGATGACATTTGCATAATCCCACAATGACTTGAAGCTCTCAACATGGTCACCACTGGTAGCTGATTTTAAAATTCTTCTCTTTGCCCTATAAACCTTTTGTGGAGCAACAACCATCCTATGCATTTTTTTTCAAATCATCTACTAGTGTGTCAACACCTATCCTTGGATCAGCACTTTATTATGGTACTTTCTTGCTATCTAAGCTTCAGTTACCTTAGGATTGTTATTGAGGCCTTCACAGGTGTGTATGTTGTGCAAAGTTTGAATCTGAAAGCACTTGCCCTAATTTTAAAGTGCAGCATATACTTTAAATGGGCACTTGTCTGCATTGTAGCCACATAAAATCCTTTTTTTTCCTCAAACTTGATCCACCTACCCCTGAAACACTGTTGAATACAGTAATCCTTGAGAGCCCATGTAAATTCTCTGAAATTCTTGAACACCATTCCCTCTCTAAATTCTATTGGTTCTGTACCCTCCCTGAACATTTGCCCACCCAATGCATGAGACATCTTGTTAAATGGATGCTTATCCTCTGAGTCTAAAAGCGGCCCATAGTCACCATTGTTACTTTAATATCCATCAAGTAAGTCATCATCATCTTCGTTTTGAACTTCGTCTTCAGGCTAACTCTTATATGCTCTTGTGGCTCCACACATGTCATCTTCTGATTCAGACCAGATGTGGAAGTCAATCTCTTCAACTGGTAGTATCTCATCATCTTTGTCTGCATGTCTTGTTGGGCTAGTACCATCATCCAGGTTGCTTGTTTACTTTTTTTATTTGCCTTGGGCCTGCTCATAACTTCCTCAGAATCTACAAAGTTGGTATTTTTCTTCTTTTTTGCAGTCTTTTTATTAGCCTTAATTGTAGTAGAATGAGGCATCCTCTGATTTACAATCCTTTGAGAAACTCTAATTTAGATAGCAACAACCTTTATCTTATTAGTTTGCCTAAGTGAATGGGTGATAGTAATAAGTGATTTGCTGACATTTCCCTCCCTTTTTTTACAAGGCTCATTTTGCACAATCTCTGATGGTAAATCACCAGTAGCCACTGTATCTTCTGCTTGATCAGTTGGTTCCTCTGATTAAGAATGTGCAGCCATTGATCTTTTAGACCTATGGGATGTATTATTCTTTAATGATTGGGACAATGGTGGATCAACAACCTTAATATCTTCTTCATCACCACTACAAAGTCATCCAAGCCTTCATCAACAACATGAAGATTAAATAAGTGATCACTATACTGTGAAAGGCGTACAGAGTTAGTCTCACCCTCATCAGCACCCTTTTCTGAACCACCATCACCTGAATGATGGTTAAATGTAGGCATTGATAATGGTTTGATCAAACTGTGGTGGTAGTTCTGGTGTCACTTGATCAAAACCTAGAAATATCTTATCTGCAGCCTCTTTTATAAGAGTGACAAAAGAACCAAACACATTGGGTTGTATATTGTTGCTGATAGGTGCCTTCAATTTCTCTAGTACCTTTTGTGTAGTTTGAATATCATGTTCAACTTCAAGTGGAGACTCATGAGTAAGATCCGGATTTGGTGTGGACTTAAACTAGTGGTTCGAGCTGTGGTTTGTGTTGCAAGCTCAGGTTCTACTGCAGTGGTGGGTTTAGTTGTGCTTTGTGTTGTGAGCCCAGGTTTTGCTGCATTGGTGGATTCAGTTTTGGTTTGTGTTGCGAGCTCAGGTTCTGCTACAATGGTGGGTTCAGTTGTGGTTTGTGTTTCAGGATTGTCAGCTTCTGTTGTATTATAAAGTTCAGTTGTGGTTTGTGTTTGAAGATTATCTTATACTATAGTGGTGGCCTCGGATGTAGACTCTAGTTCTGAAATGGAGACCCTACAAAATGTGGTCTCTGAAATTTTTCTTGAACTTTTTCTTGCCACTGACTTTCTTTTACCACCTCTTTTTCCAATAGCAATTGCATGTACTTGTTGTGCTTCAACATTGTCGATTGGTTGCATCTGAAACACAGACAACACACTCTGAGGTTCAGCATCAGGCCCAACAGCAACATCTTCTATATCATCCTCAAACAACCTTCTTTTAATTACATTCGTCACATTAAGTGGTATGATGGTCATGTCAAACACAATCTCTGTAAATGTCTTCTTATTGTACAACTGTCATATCTAATACAGCTCATGTTCATTATCTATTATACCCTTCTTCCCATTCTATGATAGTGTAACTTTAATGATGAATCTCTCATCTCTATAACTATTTCTCCCAACCATTCTTTTCCTTGCAGCATTGATCAAAACAACTCTGCTTAGAAAGTCAGGGTCAATAAAGCCAACCTCAAAAGTTTCACCGAAAAAGCTGACAATGCCTTTCACCCTCAAGTGCCCCTTCCATAACAAAAGCCTTACAAATATCAATAACACCAATGTAGGCATGATATCTTTAAAATTAAAAGCAAAACCAAAATATCCATCACCAAAACGAAAACATACAGGGAATATATCAATAACTTAGTTTCTTAGTTATATTTGCTAAACAACCACTTTTTTTAATCTCCAGCAGCAACTTATTTGTAAAGGAAATACTATAAATTTTGTTAATGGTGCAATAAAAAAAAATGCCCCAATTCACTAAGAACTAGGGTTTAAACCTATTTTTCTTCAAATAATAATAATAATAGCACAAAGTTTTCATATATTGAGGTCATTGTTCTAGTTAATATTGTCTTGCATTTTAAAAAAATGATGCTAAACCCATTTTAATGGAAATAACTAAATGAAAAAAATAAATTCCTTGCATCTACCATCGTAAGGTTGTTGTTACCAGCAACCACTCTTTAATGGTCAATTTTTTTTTGTGTTTCAAACAAAAAATGCATTATTTATGGCCAATATTTTTATGCTCTATTTCAAAGGTTCTCTCTCTAAACTGTTAATAAGATGATGGTTCGCGCCAAGAGAAAAAGATCCTCTGTTGTTTTTACATTTAACCACTTATATATTTTCTTATTAAAAATTTTGAAAATAACTTATTTTATATTACCCTATATAAAATTATAAAATTCGAGGGAGTGGTTAAAAGGTCGTCTTGATTTGACATGTCACAATTCTCTAGGATAACGTTCGTTACAGTATTTTTTCAAATACAATTTTACCCTTTAAGCTCATAACTTTAACAGGAAGATCACGACAATTGGGGGGTAGAGTGGTATCCTTGGGGGGTATTTTGAAGATAGTCACTCTAGGGGGCACAATGAAATTTACCCTAATTCTTATTATGTTTAACTATAAATTTTATGAGGCATGATAGTCATAATAACATATGTAGTTATAAATATAATATAATATTATTTATAATTAATAATATAAATTTTTTATTGAAGTAATAAGATATTAAAGAAACTAATTTGAAAAGAAAATAGAGTGGCAAAAATTTAATTTCAATTCAAAAAATTTTAATTCTTGATGTATTTTAGTTTAAAGATAAATAAATATAATTAATTGAATAATAAAATGTGCATAACATTTATAAATAAATTCAAGTTCAAGAAATCTTACGAAGTCAATAGATCCAAAAAATAAAAGATAATTCAACACAAATAGATTAGAAAAGTTCCAATTTTTGTAAGTTCAAATATTTTTATAACTTATGCTATCATAACTTTTAAAAATAAAGTTTTTTGAGAAACATAGTAATTGCATGCACTCTTAAATGTCATTGTCTATTTTACTGTTGAAGTTTTGAAAAATTTAAGAAATTATTTTAAAAGTAAAGATAAAGATGAAAATAAATGCACTAATTTATTTTAAAGATAAAAAGATAACTAAAAATAATCAATTGAAATGATAAAACGAGAATAAATATTTATAAAGACTAAAGCCCAAGTATATATGCAATCAAGTTTAAGTGATCTCATGAATGAAAATAGGGGGGGGTGGAAAAAAGACCTAGATTATGGAATGAAAATATTGGAAAAGATTAAGGGTTGTAATAAAGATTTTGCAGTATTACATGGTGAGTAAATTTACTTCAATTACTTACATTACCAAAATAAGGGTTGTAATCCCTTACTAATTTACCCTAATTCTTATTATGTTTAACTATAAAATTTATAAGGCATGATAGTCATAATAATAGATATAGTTATAATTACAATATAATATTATTTATAATTAATAATATAAATTTTTTATTGAAGTAATAAGAAATTAAAGAAACTAATTTTAAAAGATTTTGCACTAAAATAGTAAGGGATCAAACATTGTTCACCTTATTAATATTATTATTTTGGTAATGTAACTAAATTTGGTATTTAATTTGAATAATTAGAATCTTTTCAAGTCAATTGGACTATTGAATACAAAACTAGTGGAATAATAGTTGAAACTTATAAACACATATACGTGAAAATATAACCCAAATTAGGGACTCGCCTATCTAAAAATAAATCATAAAAAATAAATTTGGTACCTAACCCAAATAATTGGAATTATACTAAGTTAATAGGAATATTCAAACAAAATTAAAGGAATAATTTGCTAAAACACATAACCAATAAAAGAAAAAGTGTTACTTGAAATTTAACCTAAAATATTGATATTTAACGAATTTAGTAGGAACATCCAAATACAAAACTGGTGGACAAATAAGTTGAAACATGTGAACCTATAAAATGAAAAAATTTAATAAAAATCAAGAACTAATCTTAAAAAAATAATTTTAGTATTTAACCCAAATAATTGGAATCTTACCAAGTTAGTTGGAATATTGAAAGCAAAATCAGTGAAATAATAGTTGAAATATATAAACCATAAGGGAGAAAGTATAACCAAAATTACTAGCTTACCTAACCAGAAATAAAATTATAAAAAATAAATTTAGTATTTAATCCACATAATTATAATCTTACCAAGTTAATGAGAATATCAATACAAAACTTGAAGAGCAATTAGCTGAAACAGATGAACCAATAAGAGAGAAAATGTAACAAAAATTAGGAACTTATCCAACAAGAAGTGAATGTTATTTGTAATCTAACCCAAAATATTGCATTTTGTGAACTTATAGGGATATCAAAAGGAAAATTGGTGGTCAACATATGAACTTATAAATGAAAAGGTTTAACCAAAATTGAACATTAATCTAACCAAAAAAGTAATTTTGGTATTTAACCCAAATAACTGAAATCTTACCAAGTTAATTGGAACATTGAACATGAAAACAATGGAATAATAATTGAAACATATAAAAACACATGCGAGAAAGTGGAACCCAAATTAGGAACTTACCAAACCAAAAATAAAAATATAAAAAATAAATTTGGTATTTAACCCAAATAATTTGAATTTGACTAAGTTAATGGGAATATTCAACATAAATCTAAAGGAATAACTAGCTAAAACACATAAACCAATAAGAGATAAAATGTAACGAAAATTAAGAACTCATTCAACGGAAAGTGAAAGTTACTTAGAATCTAACCCAAAATATTAGCATTTAACGAATTTAGTAGGCATATCAAACACAAAATTGGTGGACAAATAAGTTGAAACATGTAAACCTATAAATGAGAAAGTCTAATCAAAATTAGGAACTAATCTAATAAAAAAATAGTTTTGGTATTTAACCCAAATATTTGAAATCTTACCAAGTTAATTAGAATATTGAACATAAAATCAGTGAAATAATAGTTGAAATATATAAATCCATAGAAAGAAAGCATAACCAAAATTAGTGACTTACCTAACCAAAAATAAAACTATAAAATACAAATTTGGTATTTAACCTAAATAATTTGAATCTTACCAAGTTAATGGCAACATTCAACACAAAACTAAAAGAATAATTAACTAAAACACATGAACCAATAAGAGAGAAAATGTAACGAAAATTAAGAAGTCATCTAACGGGAAGTGAAAGTTACTTGAAATCTAACCTAAAATATTAACATTTAATGAATTTAGTAAAAATATCAAACACAAAACTGTGGACTAATAACATGAAACTCGTGAACCTGTAAATAGAAAACCTTAAGCAAAATGAGGAACTAATCTAACAAAATAAAGTAATTTTGGTATTTAATTTAAATAACTGGAATCTTAGCAAATCAATTGAAATATTGAATGCAAAACCAATGGAATAATAGTTGAAACATATAAATTAAAAGAGGAGAAAGTATAACTAAATTTAGAAACTTATCCAGCGAAAAATGAATTACTTGAATCTAACCCAAAATATTAGTATTTAATGAATTTAGTAGGAATATCAAAAGCAAAACTAGTGGATCAGGAAGAGGAAATAAATGAACTTATTAGGGAGAAAGTTTAACCAAAATTAAAAACATGTGAAATTAATTTGGAATGTGTATTTAATATATCGATATTTAAACAAAAGAGTTGTGACATGACTATTTTACATTTTTTTACTTTTATTTAAATTTAAAATATTTTTCTCACTCAAATATATTTTAAATTAATTTTTTATAAATCTCCTTAATTTTTCATTTTATTTTATTTTTTATGTATTAAAAATAATTTTTTAGAGATACCGATTGTTCAAGTTAAAAAGACAGTGCTACAGCACTGCACTTTACGAAGACCCTATTGACTTAGATTGCAGTCTTATCAGTTATTCTCAACTGTCACGTTTGTGCGTGGCTCTGCCACTGATTCCGAAATCTTGATAAAAGAGAGTACTCGATGGTGACTACTCTTGCACTTGAGCAGAAGGGTAATAAACTACCAAAAAAGGGTTATTTTTACATACCTCTCCTGAGGTTTCACGTAATAACAGTTTAATAGAAAGTAAGACCGTATTTTTACATCCCTCTCCCGCTATTAGTATTTCCATCGGTTGACCGATTGTGGACGGCCAAAATGACAAAAATACCCTTTCAAGTTTCAAGGTTGAAAAAATAACCCTAATTAGAAAAGGCAAAAAAAAAAAAAATTGTTCCTGTTGGTCATGCGAAGGGCAGAGGTTCCCCTTCTCCTCCAAATCTCTCACTCATTGTCCATTGCACATGGGAATAGGAGTGCAGAAACCAAGGAGGAAATGTGTCAGCTGTACCTTGCCACTTGGACTTTTTTGTTTGGGGAAAATACGAATTAATGTTTGAAAGTGCATTACTTTTCATTGATTCTTGTGGGAAATGTATTTCTTCCCTTTTCGTCTGGCAATTCCAATGAAACAAAATTAAATCAATTAATATAAAAATTGATTTTTCTGCAAATTCAACATACATCAAAACCCATAATCTTTTACAACAAACATCCACAACATGGCAGCACCAATTTTTCCAATCTTTTGGGCATGCGAGTTTGTAATACCCCACACCCCATTTTCTTTGACTTTTGCCCAGCCCTTTATATAGAAGAAAAAAAAAAGGAAAAGAGAGAAGCTCACGGGGGAGAGAGAGAGGAAAAAGAACCGGATCCAACCCGACCTGTGACCGTGACCGTTTCCAATCACTGTTTCGGTCGGGCTTGGTACCGATCGGAAGCTCTTGAGCCGTTGGTCATCTCTATGCCGTCCTTGCCGTCGGAAAGCCACGATCGAAGTCATGAAAAGTCGCAGAATCGCCACTCGATTGGCCATGATTTCGCCGGTTAAGCTAACCTCTTCGCAACTCCAATGCCAGTTGCAGAACGACGTTGCCGTCTATACTCGTTCATCGGCAGTCTTCTATCACCATCCAAGCTTGCCTTGTTCATGGGTAAGTTCAAAATGGTGATGAATCTTGATCCTCAAGCTTGATAATACTTGCTTGTTTTCACACTTACGCTACTGAGGGGTGAACTTTGTGCTAAGTGTAAATTGTGCAAGTGTAAATCTTTTTGCAAATGATTTACACTTTTGTGAAGGCATTGTTTTTTGGATAATGATTTGGACTGGATAATGAAGTGATGCAGCAGATTTTTTGCGCTTATCAATACTAGTACAGTTAGCTTTTTAAGTTTTTTTTTAATTTTAAATGAGTTTTTATGATTTTAACCTCATATACTGATACTATACATAACTTTATACTAATTGCAGGGGAGGGATGTAAAAATATTATCGTACTTTCTATTAAACTGTTATTATATGAAACCTCAGGGGAGATATGTAAAAATAACCCTACCAAAAAATTACATACGGCCCTACAGGCTACAAGGCAAGATAAAAAGTGACTGCAATCATTGACAACTAATAAGAGCTTTTGTGAAAGAATAAGGGACTACGCATCTCGCATTATATTATTTATTCAATCTTTGAGGTTTCTCATTAAGTGTGTGTATATATAATTAATTAGCATGTATATAAGACTATTAATTGAGAAAATGTGTGTGTGTGTGTATACACATTCATTCACTCTTCTGTAGAGACAGGATTGAGAAAAGATTTCTTTTTTCTTTTT
Source organism: Atalantia buxifolia (assembly GCA_030444775.1). Taxonomy (NCBI): domain Eukaryota; kingdom Viridiplantae; phylum Streptophyta; class Magnoliopsida; order Sapindales; family Rutaceae; genus Atalantia; species Atalantia buxifolia. The sequence goes on from CM059838.1 coordinate 5,670,905, forward strand.
TTGAAAGAAGAAAAGACTTCTTAAAATGCTCATTAAAAGAATTTTGGGAAGGATTAATATGTGCACCTAGAGAGTTTGAGCTAAGTTGTAGATGCCAATTAATTCAGTTGGTAAAATTTTTTAAGTAAAAATAAGATGTTTAAGATTCGAACCCCAATTATGTGAGTGGGAAAAAAATTAAGTTACATTAACTATTAAATTAAAAATAAAATACTTGTTCAATTTTCTGATTTTTGGAAGTGAAGGGTGGCGTGACTTCATCAACACATGCATAATGTAATTGTAGAAACCCACAAATTTAACTCGTACTCCAAACTTAGTTCAAAGGATAATGGTTGCCCAACCTCATATACTTAATCTAAAAATAAACCACAACCATTAGTTTCCCTGACAAAAACCAGATCCGTAGATTCCAGCTTGTGATTTAGATTAATTAATTGGATATGAGATCTCAAAAGAAGAGTACATGATTACAAAAATGTTTCGAATAATTCTTAATTTATTGATGACCAAATCTTAAGATTATTGCTTCAAGGTATACCGAGGACAGTGAAAGTCACTATGATCTAAAATATGCTATGATCTGGTCCCATATGAAAAGTTGTGAAGTGAAGCTCAGCCAACCTTGTTCACCTTCTTGTCCTGGAGCCGCTTGCATATGGCATGTATTTTGATCCAATACCGAGTAGCAATTAGTACTGGTACTATAACCCAGATGCTACTTTGTCCAACGTAATATGAATAGTAATAATATCGACTGGAAGCAAAGTTATCGCCTTCCAAGAAAGCTGTTAAGAAATATTGAATAGTCCCATACAGCTGCGCAATTGATATTGCAAACTGAAGAATGTAGCTGTATGACTTTTGTTCAGCAACAGCATACCTGGCAGGACCAAGGTACATATATACTTAAGAGTCAGAATGAACAATACCCATACATATATATAATGATCTAGCAAGCAAGCAACTTCACCTATCATAGAGGTTAGCAACTAGAAAGGTAAAAAAAATTGTACGATTTTCTATTAATATAGTATAGTGTGCGTTGATGACTTGTATATTAATCAAACAACACATAGGACATCACTTACCAATTTACCATAAATAATATGAGTAATATCATCCAGTACATCATTACTCATGGATATATAATCATATCCATAAGAGTATATTAAAAGTTTCGAGTCTTACTTACGCTGCTAGAAGACTAAGAGGGCCCAAAACAATTGAAGCCACCGATTCAATACCAAGAACTGATGTATGTCTTGTTGCATATCTTGAATCGCCTTTGCTGTACTCTTTCCCTGTCAATATGCAATGCCATGCACATAATTAATTGCAACGATGCATCTTAATTTTTGTTATTAATCTACATGATGCATAATGCAAGTGAATAACTTACAAATTTCGGCCATAAAATTGGGAGAGTTGTCGTTAAACAAGTCTGGAGTGAAAACATAATAACCCTCTTGAAGGACATGGATAAGGCCGGTAAGTGCCCACCAGCATATCAGCAATCTCTCAATTTTGGACTTGGCCCGTGACATGCCTGAGATGATCCATGTCACAAAGATTATTAACAATAGACTGACCCCATTCCAAGCATGTAAGCTGGCTGTTGAGAAGTTGAGCGCCATATCTGTCCCAGATGAATGGCTCATTTTCTTTGTTTCTTGAAATACAACGAAATGAGCCAGTCGGTTGGAAAAGAATTTTATTAAAGAGTGCTGCTAGTTATCTAGAAAGACGAGAGAAGTACAAGAGAATATGCTTTTTTTATTATTTTTTATTGATATTTTAATTTTTTTTTTTGGTAAGATAAACGAGCATAGCACAAGCTAAGGCTTAACAAAACGAGGGAAAACAATCTCTAAACAATCATTACGCAACCAGATATTTTAATTTTTTTAATTAAAAAGGGCGAGAGATTTTGGGAGTGAAATGGCAGCATGTGCTGCCGTTTCTCTTGTGTTTCTCTCACCCTTCTAGATACCAAGTATTTTCCTTTATTAAAATGTATATCGTATTGAAAAGTCAGAATTGGCGCGTGCACTTGGCATCCGAATTTCAAGAAAGCATGCAAATTTTCAAAAGGCTACCAAATAATTGAAGGAAAAAAATGAAAAGTTAGTAAATTTGTCAAATTTGCCAAATGGACACCATTCATAATTTGCTAAGGTTAGGTGGAATAGTAAAAGAATTTGTGCAATAGTGCCATTGTTTTTCCCTAAAAATAGATGGCATTTCTTCCATTCTAAGCATTCTAAAAATTTGTTAAGCTTATAAGTTTCTAAGCTTTTGAAAGAAGTGATAGAAGTGTGTCTGGAAAATTTATCTTTCTTGCAGAATGTGAGAGTACTGGACATATTTGGGTTTCTAGGAAGTGAGATTCGTTACTCAAATATTTGTACTCTATTAATTATTAAATAAACAATTATTTTTCTTGCTTAGGTTTAATTATCAAACCACTTAAATTTTGTGTCTTTTATTTTTCTGTAATCATTTAATGCGCTTGATTCTGTATTCCGCACACAATATATCGGGCCTGCTTCCTGTCGCTTAATAAGACAAACCAATAAAAGAATCAACGACGGTGCGCTATTTTCTAATTCAACTTTCAACTTTATATTAGCAATATCTACAGGCAAATGACGTCATTTTTTTTGGCTATTTTCGGACCCCCAGCTACCGGCTACTACACTTCCTCACTTTGTTAAACTCAACCGTGAAATTCTAACTGGAGTTAGAGGTTTACAGCCCATGTATGACATGTGTACTACTTTTAGACGAGAAATAAGAGTCTTACGAATATTTTATGATTTACACAAGTACGAGATTTGTCGGGTTTCTTAATAAATTGTGAGGCCCCATAAAATGATTTTGTTAATTTTGGTGAAAATGTCGCCTTAATTTGACAATTACAGTTAAAAAAATAATTGTTCCTTCAAAAAGATGATTTATTGTTCATTACATATATCTAAGCTGTCAAAGTTCCAAACTTTGAGTATATGTCAAAGAGAAAACTAGAAAAACTGTAGGAGAAAAGAGCATTTGAGTTGCTTCCGGCAAGACGTGGACTTCCTTCTAGAGTAATCCGGAAGAAATTGAACTGCTCTTGGAGGATCTAATTTGTGTCTGTCCCGTTTGAGAGTCCACAAAAAATGGCTGATTGAATATATGTATGGGAGATTTAATTTCAAGGAATATAACTACTTTTCACTTGAATTGTACTCAATTGTTGGATTAAGATTCCCTCATCTGATGGATAAGCGTGACTCGGATCCCAATTCTTGCCATTTATTTGTGTTTTCTCTTAGTGTATGTATTTTTTAAATTTTGGGACAAATTGGATCATTGTTGTAAATATGTGCAAATGCAATGACACATACCGAAAGCCAACAAATTAACCATGCCAGCCTTTTCATCTTTCAGTTCTTTTCACTAAAGTCTTAAAGCTAATAGTTTTCAAATAGATTTCTTTAATTTTCTTAAAGTCTTAAATGAGTAGTTTTCACATAATTTTCTTTAATTTTCCTAAAGTCTTAAGCGAGTCCTTTTCAAATTGTTTTCTCTAATTAGACATGTGAATTTGAATACAAGAGAAATAAAGGCTAAGGGATTACTTTTGTGCTTTCATCGTCTCTACTTTAAGAAATACATATAATACCAAAAAAATAATAATAATCTTCCTCCTAGTCAAACTAAGCCAGCTGATTTTTATATTTTATACGAGAAAGAATGGACCTTATATCTTTTTGAAAGGTAATGGGCCATTAAGTACAGTAACCATTTATTTTTTAGTGGAGTTATTATCTTTAATTTTTTTATTAACAACTAGTTTAGAAATGTTGTAATTTTTAAAATAATTGTTATTAGTTGTGCTAATAGCTGTAAAGAAAATTAATTAAACGTTTGATAAAATTTTTTTTTAGAAGTACTGTAAATTTTAAAAATAGTTGTATGTGTTTAATAAATTTTACTATTAAACTGCTGTAAGATTGTAAATGACTGAATTAGATATAATGTTAAACAAAATTTATTTACACAATTATAAATATGTAAATGAAATATTTTTTATTGTGTATATATAATAATTTATAACTAAAAATAAAATTAATATTTTATATTTTTATTTTAATATCTCGATATAATTGGTAGTAATAACAATATCTTTAAACTTAATGATTCTATTTCTTAATTAATAAGAATAATTTTAAATGTTTATATATATATGAGGATATAAAAGAAATTGTATTAAGTATAAAAGTGATTCTTACTATCAGATTTTGAAAAGTTACTTCTTGCCTGCTTTTCAAAATCTGTTGTAGAATAGGGTGATTTTGCCAAAAGTAATTTTTTAAAAATAATTTACCAAATACCAAAATTAGCTTTTTAACTTTTCAAAATTACTTTTAAGCTTCCTAAAAGCAATCGCAAAGGGGCCCTAAGTACATATTTGGAAAGATTTATTTAATAGTTAAAAGTTTTAAATTAAACTCATAATTTTTTTTTAAATTTTTAGTATTGTTTGGTTGTATTTTGGGTAGAGCTTTTGAGAATTAAATAAGGTATGTTATCTCTACAAGCAAATGTTGAATTTTTGTGCTTTTAGGAGTAGAAGTTGTAGAGCTTTCTTAAAGCGTTAAATTATTTAAATGACTCTTAATTTATTCAACAATCTTCTTTCATTCCTTTCATAACATAACTTTAAAAACTTATTTATTAAATTAATTTTATAATTTTTAATAAAAGTGCCTATTGACCACCAAACAACTTAAATGTTTTTGGCAAAATCTCTATCTATAAAAGCTCCACTTTAAATAAGCTGTGATTGAAAATTGTACCAAACAGAGACTAAGGCCCTGTTTGGAATTGAGGTTGAAACTCAATAAGCTGCTTATTTTATAATTTTTTATAAAAATAATATTTGGTAAATTTTGTAAAAACAACTTATTTCATAATTTTCTCCATTTTGTTAGCAGCTTTTAAAAGCAGGTAGAGAGTTATTTTTCGTAAGCAGCTTATTTAATAAGCTATTACGTCTTTTTAAATTACCTATTATAACCTTAGTATTTTGATAAAAAGATAATTATTTCGTACTTATCCATAAATCCTAATATATTAATCATTAGATATCATATTACTGCCACAATTTTTATTGCAAAAAATTTATTGTGAATGTAATACATATTATTTTTTATCATATTTTATGTAATAGATTATGAAGTTCTTTCAGATTTTTTTTATTGAGTTTTTTAATTAATTTTACATATTTAAGAAAAAAATATGTCTAAATAATTTATTAAACATAAAATAAAAAAAATTAAAAAGTATGTCCATTTTGGTCATTATATAATATAACCGCACTTTCATAATAAGATTTACCAAACGCATATACTTTACTTTTCAAACTTACAAAGAACTGCAATAAAGACAAGCTTTTTCAAACACCAAGCTCCTTTTTTAATTAGCAGCTTATTTCATCTGTACAACACAAATAACTTATTTCATCAGCCTCCGCAATCCCAAACTGGCCCTAAAACTCCACTTGTATATTTATATGTTTACCGTTATATAAAATTACATAAAGGATAAGTTTGATTCTTATTGAACACCTAACTATTCTGAACTATCTTATTTGATAATTGAAAGATTAGCAAATTTGTAATAGACTCTATAATTATTATTATTGTTGTTGTTGTTGTTACTATTGCTACCGCTGTTGTTGTTTTTATATTTTTATATATAAAAGAGTTTTTGGAAAAAAAAAATTAATCTAAAAGTATAATACTAAAACTTTGAACAAATGTATGGAATTCAATGGCAACAAAATATATTAAATTTTGATGTCTTTCAGTCTCCTGTATGGTAAGTGATGAAGCTTTACTTTCATTTTCAAGCTTATGAACAAAAAAAAAAATCATGAGTAACTCCATCATTCTCACTTAAACCTAATTTATATTATTTTCCAAAATTATGATTATGATGGTTACAAATTTCAAATTTGTTCATTATCATTGGGGAGTTATAAGGGAGAGGTCTCAAAATGAAAGAGAAAGAGAGAGAAAAGCAAATGAAAGAGAAAAAGATGAGGGGAGCAAAGGTTTTAGGGATTTATTCAATAAGAAATTAGAACTTTTTATATAGATAACTTTAACAAGGTAAAAACGAGAAGGGGTTTCAAAAGTGGATTAGGATTCTATTCTGAACTAAATTTTTGCTGAACACTGAATCTAATAGTTGGAATTATTTTAAATTTTTATTTTTTATTTATCTTGTCTAACAATCATTGATTGAGTACTCAGTAAAAATTTAGTTCGATATTGAATCCTTATCCAGAAAAGGTATCTGGAGCTGTGCCAATACTACAAACCTTTTTTTTGTTTAACTCAAATTTGTCTAGCTTATCTTTTCAGAAAATTTACGGATATAACGATTTTCATTTTTTAATTAAGACAAAGACCTTCTCCCCAACTCTCTTACAATATTAATCAATTACACGTGCTTGGGGCAAAATTATCCTCAACTTCTAAACTCTTAAAATACTCTAATGTGTGTTTACAATTCAGTAATCAAAATGGGTTGAAATCAGAATGAATTGGAATTAGAATGAGGAATGGGAATCAGAATAAATTTTTTACTTTTGCTGTGAGAATCAAAATCTAAATGAATTATATTGTCATTGATGTGTTTATTTTATCTTAGAATCAGAATGAATTGTTACAAGTTACTAAACCAACCTTCATTGATTATTGTCATTATTATTATTTTTATTATTATTATTAAGTAGGGGTTTCATGGTTATTCCTATTCCTTAATTCCCATCCCCATTCCTAATAAACACACCATAAAACTTTCTAAACTCTAACCACTCTATTTTACTCAAAACCAAATTGGTGGCTGTGGTAAATTGACGCAAACGAAATCATCAATGCCTACAAAACTCTAAACTTGCCATTAGATTAGTTGATATAATTTTATGTGTATTAATTTAGATAAATTTAGTGTGATTGGCATGAATTTGGTCCACACGGGCGGTGTTGGCTATGAATTTAGTGCAAATTGGCCATGATTTAAGAATCTCTTTGGCAGCAGCAAGGCAATTGCCTGCAATTTCAAGTCCAAGCGATGGGAGCAAGATCAAAATGCTTGCTATCATGCAAGTAAAAAGGGCTTGCGAACATAGGCGGCAAGAAAATGGCAGTGTCAGTAGGTATCGACTATAAATCTGACCAAAGACCTTTTTTCATTTTATTTAAATTTAAAGACTTGTTTGAGGTCTGTTGATGGATTTTTGACAATAATAAATTATTAGTTTGTAATGGGACTACGAATTTGCAATTATTGGCAAGAATAGTGGTGTAAACTCACGCTACATAGATTTTTTTTTTCATTTCGCAATAGTGTGTTTGGCACATGGGATAACCAACATTGCTTTAGTTAATGTAATGTTGAATCATGTTTGGTAAATTTAAATGCTGCATTATGGTGCATTGTAGCTTTTCGCCCATTAGGCAAACCAGGTTGGTGTTTGCATCAAATTAATTTTTTTATATTATAAAATTTAATGAATTAAAAATAATTTTAATATAAATTTATTGGAATAGTATTACCATCGACAAGGACCACCAATGTGTTGAAATTGATGTTTGGTGACCGATGTATTGGTATCAAGGGAATCATTATCGAATTTATAAAACGGTATGACTATTACTGATAAAAGATATTTCTTTCACCCTATCCACCGTCAAAATCTTATATTACGTAATTTTAACCATAGATCTACAATGATTACAAGTTTATTTTCTAGTATAGTTATACTGTTGCATAGATTCGGCAATAAAAAGGGAAATTTATGAAATTAGCCATTATAGTTTAGCAAATTACAAAACTAACCACACAAGTTTTTTTTTTATCAAAACTAGCCAAACAATAAAACTTTGGACCAAATTACCCTTGTTAATCTCAACCAAGCTCACCAAAATCTTTCACTCACTCAAAAGTCCTACCTATCGACAGCACCATAGAGCAAATCAGAGTTTATCACCGGTGGCCAATCGTGCCGGAATCACATTTAATAACACCAATTCCACCAAAATCACGATTAATAGGAATCAAAATCTCCTCGATCAACGGTTGAAGTTCAAAAACCCTAGGTAGCAATTTCAAATAGATGCTTTTATTTTATTCTTATTTTGTGTTGTGGTTGTGTGTTGTTGTTGTTGTGGTGGTGGTGGTGGTGGAGGTTGTTGGTGGTCTTGATGCATTGTTAGAGTGTGTTGGTGGAAATATCACCCAAAGGTTGAGTCATTATGGGTTGCCATGGATTTTTAACTCTAGACGGTTAAGTTTACACAGAAGCACCTTACTCTGATACCAAATGAAATGCAAGTTATGCAACCCAAGAGGGGGGGTGAATTGGAATTTTAAAGTTATACAATACAATTTGCACAATAATTTAATCTATTGCCTTAATCAAATCAAAAATAATAAATTCAATCGAGCACAATATTAAAAGAGTAAGGGAAGAGAAAACAAACACAAAGATTTTTACGTGGTTCGGTTATCCCCGCCTACGTCCACGCCTCCAAGCTCACCCGACTTGAGGATTTCACTATCCAAGCCTCCCAAAGCTTCAAATGTTTACAATTGACTTCTAAGCTGTCAATGGACCTTTACAATCAAGAGATTATCTCTCAAATCTCTTTACCCCAAGTGTTTCTCACACTTGTACACTCACAATTTGATGAGAAATGAAAATTACAACAATGAAACTCTCTTTAAGAGTGGATATACAAATTATTGCTCAATGATGATTTAATAAATGATGATTTGCAAAATGGAAGCTCAATATATGTTATATGATCTTATTTATGCTTGCATTAGTCCTTAAAATGAAGTTGGAGTTGAGTTTTTATAGTTAAAGCTCGAAAACTAGCCGTTATAGACAAATTCCCACAACCAAGCAGTTAGCCGCTTGATTTATCCGGCTAGCCGCTTGTAACAGTGATATTACCGTTATGTTTGAATTTTACTACAGTAACACTGTTCACCAAAATTACACTTTAGCCCAAAACTTTCTGTTATTATACTATGGCCCAAAGCGCCATAAAACTTTACAAACAGGTCTAATTTCAGAACTTCTAAATAATACTTATCATCTCAAAATTTTTTAAAATTATGATATGGCCCCAAATAAATTAATATTTTTCAAAGGGGTCCTTTAAAAAATTTAACATAATACCCATAATTTTTAAAGTTTTCAAAACCTTTCACTTTAGTCTAAAATTTAAAAATATAAGATTTTCCTTAGGCTGCTAGCCGCTAGCCTCAAGCGGTTAGCCGCTTCCTTTCTGTCCAATTTTGGATTTCAAGTGTTTAGATTAAATTAATGACAGTGACATAGATGATGGATAGATTGTCTGTCATACACCCTTTTTTATAACAGATATTTTCCATTCTCTATTGTCTATTTTCTTGTAGTGGTGTTTTAAATGCAATGAGAAATTTGTCCCAGGGCATATGTTCCTTCTATATTTTGGACCTTAGCTCCTTGGAACAATATGCTACTGCTGAAACATAGAAGAATTGAAATCTCAGATCAAAACACTATATATGAATGGTATGAAGTACTTAAACAAGGCCGGAAGTCTCATTTCATGGGATATTTGGATTGTGAACACCTAGTACAATGCGAGTTTTTGGTACTCTTACATATAATGTTATGACAGTGCTTATTGATTTTGACAGTGCTTATTGATTTTAACAGTTCGCATAAGTTTGTAAGCAAATAGATAGCTAAGAGAGTAGGATTTCAAACCCAGCTCCTATGGATATGTAGATGTCATGAAACATCTGGTGTAAGTTTGGTAAGCCTAGCTAAGTGCACTAACTCAAATTACAAGTTTATCCAATTCTAGTATATTTATATTTACTATCAATTGAGGGCTATGATGTTATCCTGGGTACTCAGTGTTTAAGTTTTTTGGGACCTATTGAGTAGGATTTTTCTAAGTTGTTTATAAAGTGAAAAAGAAGATTACTTTACGAGGCTTAACAAGTGCAGAAAATCAGGTCATAAATAGCCATGAATTTCAACATACAACCAAAAAAAGGTAATTTTTCTAGAAATAATTCATTTTATTTAACCAACCATTCACAAACAGATACAATAGTTCTTATAAAAATATAAAGATGTGCTGAAAGAAACCAAGAGACTATTTTTATCCCGATAATGTGATCACTAGATTCCAGTACAATTTAAAAAAAAAATACATGTCTCAGTTCATTATCTTCACTTACAGATGTAAAGATAAAGAAGATGGTGATTGATTATTCACTATAATAATAACTCTCAATTTACGAAGAATAATGGTTTATAGAGAATGTGTGTTAACTATAGAGCCGTAAATCAAATCATTGTCAAAGATGGTTCATAGAGAATGTGTGTTGACTATGGATCCTGAAATGCAAGTTATGCAACCCAAAAGGGGGGATGAATTGGGATTTTAAAGTCATACAATACAATTCGCACAATAATTTAATTTATTGCCTTAATCAAATCAAAAACAATAAATTCAATCGAGCACAATATTAAAAGAGTAAGGGAATAGAAAACAAACACAAGGATTTTTACGTGGTTCGCCTATCCCCGCCTACGTCCATGCCTCCAAGCTCACCCGACTTGAGGATTTCACTATCCAAGCCTCCCAAGGCTTCAAATGTTTACAATTGACTTCTAAGCTGTCAATGGACCTTTACAATCAAGAGATTATCTCTCAAATCTCTTTACCCCAAGTGTTTCTCACACTTGTACACTCACAATTTGATGAGAAATGAAAATTACAACAATAAAACTCTCTTTAAGAGTGGATATATAAATTATAGCTCAATGATGATTTAATAAATGATGATTTGCAAAATGGAAGCTCAATAGATGTTATATGATCTTATTTATGCTTGCATTAATCCTTAAAATGAAGTTGGAGTTGAGTTTTTATAGTTAAAGCTCGAAAACTAGCCGTTATAGACAAATTCCCGCAACCAAGCGGTTAGCCACTGGATTTATCCAGCTAGCCGCTCGTAACAGTGATATTACCGTTATGTTTGAATTTTGCTACAGTAATACTGTTCACCAAAATTACACTTTAGCCTAAAACTTTCTGTAATTATACTATAGCCCAAAACGCCATAAAACTTTACAAATAAGTCCAATTTCAGAACTTCTAAATAATACTTATCATCTCAAAACTTTCTGAAATTATGATATGGCCCCAAATAAATTAATATTTTCAAAGAGGTCCTTTAAAAAATCTAACATAATACCCATCTGGGTAGTTGTACGTGGCGTTGTTATACTAGATCTACAATAGCACAAGGCTATCCTTAGGGCCAGTAGCCCGCAAGTTCTGGTTTCCAGCCGATATACACTTATTCATCAAATACCAAATCTGAAAATCATCAAAGAAAATGATTTTCACTATACTACCCGAAAACACGGTTACTCTGAACCTTCAAAGAGGGTGAACGTTGTGATAAAACAATTTTAATTTTTTGAAAATCGATTTTGGAGGATAAATCAGGACCTTTCTGATGCACAGGATCCTTGTTCAAGGCAAGTGCAGAGCATACTCAGTATAAAATATTAAAGGTGAGTGTACTATTATTAACTCTAATAACTTCTTCGATTCCTAGAGAGAGAGAGTTTAGAGAGACATGATGTAGAGAAAACTTGATTTCACTTAAGCTTGGATTTTACAATAGAGAGAGGCCCTTTATATAGAGGCCTTAGGGTGGTGAGATAAGACATGCCCCTTATCTCTTATCCAAAGTCAAATAAAACACATAATAATTTAAAGCACACCTTACACTTGTCAATATAATACCACACTAAAGACAACTTTAATAAAGCACACCTTACACTTATCAATATAAGACCACACTAAAGACAACTTTAATAAAGCACACCTTACACTTGTCAGCATAAGACCATACTAAAGACAACTTTAATAAAGCTTCACAGGAGATGCTTCATGGAGTGGATGAGAATCTTCTTGGAGACACGTCACCTGTCTCTTTTTCATAACGCTTTTTTACACGTTTAGCTTCAATTTGGATAAGCATTTCTTCGTCTTAGTCAGTCCATTCTGGTGGGGATAAAGGCTGAGCTGGAGCCTGTTGAGTTGGTTCAGTAACAGTGTATTGGGATGATTCAGCATGGATGAGGGAATTAAAATCTTCCCATGGATCCTGAGCATCTTGGAATAAGACATTTGTGTAGTCAGGATGTTGTTCTGTAACTAGGATACTCTTGGGAGATGAACTGGAACTTAGTGTACAAGCTTGGACTTTTGGAACAAATTCAAGGGTGTGATGTGGACCAACTGAGTGTGGTGAATGTTGCTGGGAGGAGGTTGGATGTTGTTTAATTCCATGAGGTAGGATTTTAGTATGGAGGTAACTAATAGATCATGGATGAGAGGGAATTGGTGTGGATAGGTCTTCCATTCATACGCCATGTCTTGAGTCCAAAAATCCTTGGTTTCAGCGTGTTGGAAATATGGCCTGTGGACAATGAAATAGGACGTAAACATGTTGGCTTCTTGTTCTGGGATTCTGTCCAAATGATGAAAACTGGAGATATATTGTAGTTGTTTGCGCCACCAGGTGAGAGGCGAGAACCATTCCAGAAGTGTCCATAGGAGATTGGGTGCATTGTCTGATGTGAGAATGTGACGGAGGACTGGTTGGATGGGAAAGACTAGCTTTGTGGCATATAGAGTGGTGAGACACCACATGTACTAGAGTTCATCTTCTGATATAGTGAGGTTGGAAAGGGTGAGACCTGTAAGAAACAGGTGTTCTAGGTTGAGAGAAGGAAAACAGTCTGGTTTCATTCTCTGAACATTCATAAAGTATCGGTAGAGGAATCTTTTTGCAAAGTCTTCAAGCTGGAAGGCTAAATTGAAATGGATATTCATGGGAAAGGTTTTCTGAGTGAGAGCTTTGAGAGGAATTGATCGATTCATGGCTATGATCGGAATGATTTGGTGAACCGAAGAGATGAGGACAAACTTATTTATAGAGGGCCTGGTGAGAAAGTCAGGGATAAAGTTTTGTTTACCTTTGATGTGTTGGACTTGGAAGGCGTATTTGGCAAACTAATTCTTTAGATTGAGGAATTGCTTGTCTGGTAGCAACTTGTTCTTAAAGTCAAAGATCTTGGGAAAAACTGAGTTATCTATCTTGATGAGGAATTCATGGCTGATGAGGTGGAACTCGAACTTTTTGATTCCGTATTTGACGGCAATGATTTCCTTGTAGATCACGTGGTAGTTCTTTTCTGATTCTTTGAATTGACCGCTGGCATATGCACAGAAGTGGCCTACATCATCTTTTCTTTCTAAAAGGATGGCGCTCCAGTATTCGTCACTTGCATCTGTCTGGAAGATGCACTGGCCATCTGTTGGTATTCTGAGAGGTGGGGGAGATTGTGCTATCTTTTTCAATTGCTTGACAGCTTCAGTTTGGTCTGGACCCTAAGAGGGTGGCTGTTTTTTGAGCATGCGTGACAACTGGCTTATATGGACCGCAACTTTTTGGATAAAGCTTCTGACATAATTAATGATTCCAAGAAACTGTTGGATTCGCCTTTTGGATAAGCTTGTGTCAGGAAACTTCAATACTTCACTTGCAATGTGTGGTCCTGGATGGTAGGTACCATCTTTGAGGACCATGCCAAGGAACTCAATGGAGTTTTTCTTAATGCTACTTTTCTTTTCGGAAAGCATGATTCCATGTGTCTGGATAATATTGAAAAATTCTGACAGGAGTTAGTGATGGCTGTCATGGTCTTGGGAAAACAATAGGATGTCGTCAATGTAGACGAGGGCATGATGGAGAATGGGTGAAAATATTTTTACCATGGCTTTTCAGAATAAAGACGGAGCGACCTTGAGACCAAAAGGCATGACTGTCCACTAAAAATGTGCATCAGGAATGCAGAATGCAGTTTTAGGACGATCAGAGGGTGTAATACCCAATTGCCAAAAACCAGCTTTGAGATCAAACTTTGAAAATATTCGAGCACCTTGGAGATGAATATTCAGAATAAGGACTAGATCTTTGGTAATGGGAATTTATCATCTTTTAGAAAAGAGTTGAGAGGTTGATAATCAATGACTAATCTTTTTTTACCTTGAACTAACTCAGACATTTTTTTTCACATAAAAGGCTTGGCAAGCCCACTTGGAGTTGGTTGGTTCAATAAGGCCTTGTTGCAGCAACTGAGAACGTTCTTGTTTTGCTAACAAGAGATCAGTAAGATTCATACCCGGATGAGTGGCTTTGGTAGGGTTGATATCTTCATTGAGTTTGAAAGGGAGATGGATGAAGAATTGAGAGTTTTTCTAGAGAGGTAAAGGATGTTTGAACTGGGAATGGCTTTCTGGATAATATTCAAGGAATTTTTGAGAAATAGAGGTATAAGGAGAAGGGGTTTCAGACAACGTATACAGACGTAGAGTATTTGTATAAGGAAGGTAAATTTATTTATACCTGATGCCTGAATGGGTGATGAAGAGGTTTTTGATCAAGTGAAGAACATCAAAATCGATGAATAAATCTTTGTTGAGAAGATGAGAAACATCAAAATCAATTTTTTCTAAATAACACAATTAGGAAAGAATCGAATACCAATGGGTTTTTTGGTAATCAATTTTGTCTCAAAGATTTCTCCATTTACGGTTCTGAAAAACCTTGAATGGTTTTCTAAGTAACCAGAAGGATCAACCATACTGGTTTCTGCACCAGTATCTAAAAAACCTATGACTGGGACTGGCTTGTGAAATTTTGAGGGAAGAATAGAAATTTTGACAAAGGGAATGGAAGGTTTAGATGGTTTAGATACTTGGTTGATTTCTTGGACTGTAGAAATAACAGAAACTTCATCAGAATCAGATGATTCTACAAGGATAAAGACTGTTTGTTCATCTTGTTCTGTTTGTTCAATTTCCTGTCATGAACCCTTATCAGCTTTACAAACAAAAGACTTCTATCACTAGAAGCATTCGAACCCTCATCTCAACCCGAAGACCTTTACCAAAAGAATACATTCAGTCATCCCGTTTAGATCAGTGTGCTTTTCAAACTTCTCAGAGTGAACAATATGTTACTCTTGAGATACTGCGAGACCTCATTTCCTCTTGGAAACGAGAAAGATATACTCACCTACATCTAGGTGGTGTACGCCTTATTCTTACCCTCCATGGCCGAAAAGGCTTACCTGTCACAGGCAGAATTGCTCTTCTTGACACGATTCAAACAGTATTAACATGCTGTTACAGGAACCATCTTAACCACTCTCCATGCTGGCAGTGTCTTACTCACCTTTTATCCAAACTTCAACATGTCCCTTGAGGATCCCAACCTACCAGAGACGTTGAAATTCCAGATCCAGCTCCAAAGAGTAGAACAAACACCCGCTTCAAAAATTGTCACACTCCATCACCAAATAATGTATAGATTACAAAATCATGCACTAGATCTTCCTACAGCACACACCACAACTGATGCACTGATGATCCTTGCTGACACAGACACCATTCCTACCATCATCCAAATTCCCAAACAAATCCAGAAACAAGACCTGCTCAAACTCATGCCTCTTGAATGGCTTACCAATTATGAACAGTTCCACTAAAATTCTGGACCTGTCCAAACCACTCAAGCCACTTTTGAAAGACACCGAGATGGCCAAGTTAAATTATCTTTTCAAACACCTGAGCCCATAGCAATTCCGAGACTCCAAGACTTTCATATATTGCTATGGTCACAGCAGTATCTACAGGTCAAGAAAAAGGCCTCCCTATTCATGGTTTTACATCTGACGGGTATCCAGTTTACCTTGATAAATTCAATGGTCATTTTCTATGGGATGTTCCTAAAGTTCATATGTACAATCCTGATTGTCCTTGTCTTGAAGATTCAGAGACGAATATTGATTATGAGTTAGAAACCATGAGGAGAAGAAGAAGGAAAAAGAAAAAGTCTTCTTTTACAAAAACTCCTTGCAACACCTACACTTACGAACCCCATCTAAACCCAAAGCCTCTCACTCAAACTGTCCAACCAAAAATAAGATGTTGTATGATGTTCTCAAAATCTTAAGAAAAAACTTTTCCTCCACTTGAAAAACAAGTTGACCCTCAAACCAAAGTTGTCTCCCAGCCTTTCGTTCAATCTCCAATCGCCTCCACAGGCCAACCAGAACCCCAGAACAATATGAAGTTGTTCTCAACTGGCAAACAAAGAACGCCAGTGTTCAGAACCAAAATTTACAACAACTTGGTAAGAAAATTGACCGAGTTGCCACTCACGTTTCACAGACTGAATCCAAGGTCGACTTCATTAGTGCTCATCTTGAACACATTTACTACAATCTCCAAGATAGAATTACAGAGCTTGACAGAGATCTCAGAATGATGATCAACAATCAAGTATGGGGCCCAGAATTTAACAAAAAAGAAGCTGAAATCAGGAAACTCAAGGCTGAGTTAGCAAGAATTGATGTTGACAAAGCTAGGCTTTCACTTTTTACCCAAACACAGTCCATCCCAGTCCCACCATCAATTTTTGAAACTTATCAACCTTTCTACACACCTTCCCGACCACAATCAGTTTATATTTAGTCCTTTCGTTTTTCCCATTTACATACTCCCGGTCCCAGTGTCTCTCAACCGAAACCAACCTCTCCAAAAAAATCCAAGGCAAAGATCAAAATCTTTGAACCAAAATCAAAGCCTCAAACTTCATCTTCTGTCCCTCTAGAAGATTCACCAAAAGAAACCCCGGCGCCTCAGTCAAAAGACAAAAATCCCTTTGATCAATATCATTACTATGGTGTTGATAAGCAACTTCCAACTTCAGAAACAGAGTCAAAACCAGAATCTATTGATTCAGTTTCATCCTCCTCCTCCTACACAACAATTCTTGAAAACACTACCTCCGATTCAGAATCAGAATACACAGATATTTCTAGTTTACTCATGGCAACTAACACTTATAATCCAAGCACTTCCACAGCCCCAATCATTGAAAGTGAAAGTTCTGAGGATGAAAATGCTCAAGCCTCACAAACAGAACCAGTTCCTCCTACTAATCAACCCAGGGCATCAGTTGTGGTGTGTGCTGTAGGAAGATCTAGTGCATGATTTTGTAATCTATACACTATTTGGTGATGGAGTGTGGCAATTTTTGAAGTGGGTGTTTGTTCTACTCCTTGGAGCTGGATCTGGACTTTCAACGTCTCTGGTAGGTTGGGATCCTCAAGGGACATTTTGAAGTTTGGATAAAAGGTGAGTAAGACACTGCCAGCATTCCTACCATCATCCAAATTCCCAAACAAATCGAGAAACAAGACCTGCTTAAACTCATGCCTCTTGAATGGCTTACCAATTATGAACAGTTCCACCAAAATTCTGAAACTGTCCAAACCACTCAAGCCACTTTTGAAAGATGCCGAGATGGCCAAGTTAAATTATCCTTTCAAACACCTGAGCCCATAGCTAATTCCGAGACTCCAAGAATTTTATATACTGCTATGGTCACCACAGTATCTACAGGTCAAGAAAAAGGCTTCCCTATTCATGGTTTTACCTCTGACGGGTATCCAGTTTATCCTGATAAACTCAATGGTCATTTTCTATAGGATGTTCCTGAAGCCCATATGTGCAATCCTGATTGTCCTTACTTTGAAGATTCAGACATGGATATTGATTATGAGTTAGAAACCATGAGGAGAACAAGAAGGAAAACGGTCTGGTTTCATTCTCTGAACATTCATAAAGTATCGGTAGATGAATCTTTTTGTAAAGTCTTGAAGCTGGAAGGCTAAATTGACGGCAATGATTTCCTTGTAGATCACGTGGTAGTTCTTTTCTGATTCTTTGAACTGACCTTCAAAACCTTTCACTTTAGTCCAAAATTTGAAACTATAAGATTTTCCTTAGGCTGCTGGCCGCTAGACTCAGGTGGTTCGCCGCTTCCTCTCTGTCCAATTTTGGATTTCAAGTGCTTAGATTACATTCGGGTCCTCAAATTTTTATAAATTATAATATGGCCCAAAACGTTGTAAAAATTTACAAATAAGTTCAAATCCGAAATTCAAAATAATATTTATCAAACTCAAAGATTATAAAACTTTTCATGTAAGTCCAAATTATTCAAATCCACAAAATACTCTATCTTATAAATATAAAACCTTTTAGTTTGTGAAAAGTAATTATTGAATTAATCTCTTGAGCTTCTCAAATGCTAAATCATGTATAAATTAAATTATACCGGCTTTATAAGAATTTGTCGCAATAATTTGTCCGTTGAGCTCTAAACTTTATTCTTGATTTCGCCGTTATTCGTTGAGTCTTAAACTTGATTTCGCTTGATTCACTTGCATAAATATTATCCTTCAAAAACTAGTGAAAATGTGAAATACAATATTTATTAAATCACTTAAGACACATGTTTGTTATCATAAAAATTACATTATGTGTAGCCCTTTAGGCTAACAGATCCTACATGAAGGGGCTGTTTGGGATTTCTTTAATTCATGTTCTGAGAATTCTCAATAGTGGGATTTTTTAAATCAAAGAGAAAAATCAACCCAGGTTTCTAAAAAGGGTCCATATGAAGTTAAAGATGATTTTGATATAAAAGCTGCTCTAGCAACTCTTTTTAGGAAAGTAGCATTGAACCAATCAATAAACCATCACCTTAGTATAGTTAATGACGTTTGTGCTCTTTGTTCCAACCTATCTCATACAATATAGAATTTCCTTTGTTACTGGCCTACCAAGAGGCTTATTTTACATTCCTTACAATCATATGAAAGATCCTCTAAATAGACTACATTCACTCGCATATAATCCTAATTGGAGGAATCACCCTAATTTTTCCTAGAAACAAAATCTGCCTTTATCAGACCGACGAGGAAAACTATTTGGCATGCCAAATCAACAATTTGTCTCTACTAACCCAACATATCCACTTGTTTAATAACCGATGTCTCAGTTTGCTACCGCTTGACAAAGAAAATATTCTTTAGAGGATACACTTAAAAATTTCATTCAGTCAACCCAATAGGACTTACAATTAATCACTCAAGCTATTCTAAAACTTGAAAAATAATTGGGTCAATCAGCAATTACTATAGCCGAGAGAGAGAAAGGAAAACTGCCCAGTCAATCAATTCCTAACCTTAAAGGTCAATTTGAAATAGGATCATCATCTATTTCTAATATGCCTAATGAGGAAGCCAAAACTAAAACCACCCTTAAGTTTGGGAAAACAACTGATCATCAGATAAAAGTTCCTAAACATAGGAAAAAAAAGTCAACCAGCTCTAATTGAGAGGCCATTACCTAGTGAACCTAATGAGAATGAGATTCAGTCCAAGCCTCATGTTCTTGAAACTCCTTGTTCAAAAAGACTTGTCCCATAAAAGAAAAGTACTCATTATAATAATATTCTAGAATTGTTTAGTAAGTTCATATAAACATCCCTTTAGTTGATGCTATTCAGTGAGTATATGCTTATGATAAGTTCTTAAAAGATCTTTATATAGTAAAAATAAAATCAATGTCCCATAAAAAGCAATCCTAACTAAAAGGGTTAGTATCATTCTCTAAACAAAATTACTATTAAGTATAAAAAGCTTGGTTCACCTACAATTTCTCGAGTTATTGGAGACCAAGCATTTGATAGAACTTTGCTTGATTTAGAAGCCAGTGTTAACTTGTTGCCACACTTTATTTATGAGAAATTAGGATTAGGAGACTTGAAACCAACTCATATACCACTCTAATTAGCAAAAAAATCTATCAAAATTCTTAAAGGGATAATAGAAGACGTTATTGTCAAGGTAGACAAATTCTACTTTCTTGTTGACTACATATTTCTTGAGATTGAACTTGTATAGGACCTATGTCCTCAAAGTCCTATTATTTTAGGTCGAAGTTTTTTAGCCACAATCGATGTGCTAAATTCTTTAATAATGTTTATCCCAGTAATAGATATTAATAAATTGAATGATGCAGTAGAACCTCTTCCATCCTCTAAGTTTACATCTCCTCCATCTATAGAAATGGCATCACCGTTAGACTTGGAACCATTATTTGAGTCATCCAATTCTATACCTCAAGAACCTTTGGAAAACTTATTTGTTATTGTAGTAATTGAATTAAATGAAGAGCATGTTGGTAAATTAATTAGTGATTTTAATGAACATAAAGAAGTCATAAGTTGGATAGTTACTGAAATCAAAGAGGTGACTTTATATGCTTGAGATTCTACCAAATCTAAACCCTATCATGACAAAGGGTGGCAAAGAAAAGGTGCTTATGCTTTTCGATGTCAGTATCAAACAAACAATTTATTTATTTTTTTCATTTCCATTTAATTGAACCTCTTGAACATGAGACCTATGAAAGGAAAAGCCAATGATAGGAACTGATTGACAATGAGCATGGTTCTTAGAAAGGGTTGAATATTGTCTTGTTTTATACTTGATTTTTATGTTAATTTCCTCTTAATTGAGATTCTATAAAAAGCATGAGCACTAATTCATAATTTTGACTTAAAATTTGACATTGAACAGCTTAAATTGAGAATTTTAGATTGAATAAATAATTGTTTGCCTAGATTCTTGCCTCCACAATACAATGCAATGCACACAAGCAAAATATTTAGAGATAACTACCTATAATCCTTAAAAGTGAAGCTATTCTTGAGTAACTTGAGCCTATATACCACAGGGATGTAGAGAATAATTTACCATGAAAAAAAGACTACCTAAGGGTAAAGTAAAAGTTCCTGACTAAGGATATATTTATTTGAAAAAAAAAAGAAAAAAGCTAAAGAAAATGCATATAAATGTTTGTAAAAAAAATAGATATCAAGATGATAAAATTAGTTTGATCTATTCTTTTATTAAGGCTATTGATATTAACAATTTTTGGGAAAAGATTTTGATTGAACTTATTCACACACATACACTACAAGAATTAAAAGAGTTGACAATTAAATTAAAATTAGAACTTTTACAATATTAGAAATTTCTTTGAGTTATATAATTTATGCAATCTTTGAGGATAGTTTTATATGTGTTTTTTTTTTAAATTTGTTGTTCTTTTTATGTTATTTAAAAAAAATGATGCTTTTAGATATCATCGTTGAAACCATCATGAAACTATAACTTTTTTACTAAGGCCGCTTAAGGGTTTAAGGGCTTATTACATATGCTAACTACAATCACAATTACCTGTGAAAGTGGTTAGTTAGGATTTACTTTTTTTATTTATTTTTGTTTTTAGCTTTAGTTTCGCCCGAGGACTAGCAAAATTCTAAGTTTGGGAGTATTTCATGAGCATATAATATTTACATATTTTACCCTTAGTTATATTTTTGCTAGTTATTTTTATTTGTTATTTCATATAATATTTACATATTTTACCTTTAGTTATATATTTGCCGGTTATTTTTAGTTAACTATGTTATTTTACTTAATAGGAAAATAATTAGAGATTATGGATAAAAAGTGCATGAACAAGTTTAATTTGGTAAGCATTAAAGATTATATGATTTTGGAGCAATTAGGTATACATGCATGTAGAATTTAAGCAGAGGAAACCAAAGCCAATAAATTAATTCATCCATGCACATACAGACAAAGAAGCTTATGGCCTTCACATGGATATTAAAGAAGAAATTGAATTTAAATCAATTTAGTAGCTTTGCCTTTCACCTTGTAACAATTGGAATTATAATCCATTAAGGATTATGCTTATAGGCATTATATAAGGCTGAGAAGAATTAGAGAAAAAAGAAGGAGATCACAGATCGCAAGCGGCTAGATGGGCAAAGAGTGTTGGTAAAAAGATTAGATCTTTGAAAAATAATTTTTCAAATTTATAAAACTAGCGGAGGCCAAGAACCTTTCTTGATTATGTATACATGCATATGGTAAAAGAAATACCTCAGATTTCTGTCGAAAAACTGAAGAAGAAGGTTGCAATCTTCTCTGCTATCCTTAATTGTCTTCCTTATATGTATGGGTGTGTAAAGAACCCCAATTATGTGCAGGGGATGGAAACCCTAGAACTTTATTTTTCTTAGTGAAGAAAATCTATACGTAAAGGTTATTCTTTTGTTCTAATTTCATCTTATTTATATAGGCACTTATTAGAGTCAGAGTTCGACTAGAACTTAAGCTGGCAGAGGGATTGCAAACCCATAGGTTTTCTAGCTCTAACTTAATATTTAAGCCCACTCATCTCATGACACACCAAAACTATTAAGTTAATTCTAAGCTATTCCACTAAAATCCTAAAGTTGTACTCTAGCAACCCATGTTATTAAATAAAACCCCAATTAATTAAAAATCCTTTTAATTAATTTTAGACTTGGTCTTAGACAATAACAACGACTTAAATAACCTTCTATATGATGCTCATAATTAAAGCTAGGCCATTAATAAATGTTGTACCTCTATTAATTGTATATTCACCCCTAAATCATTATTTGTTCTAATGATCACTTTTAATATATCTATTTTTGTAAATAAATTTATAAATAAATATTATTATTCAATAAATAAATTATTGAATAAATTGCAGCCACATATTTTAAATGATCAAATACCACAAACAGCTTACGTAAGCATCAATATTATAAATTCTATCTTGTAAGCATATATTCTTACGATCTATAAAATTACATATCCAAGATATTGAGGTTTTGACTATTTATATCGTGATAACTTAAAAGATATTATACATGAATGCACATTCATTATCCACTCAGGATTAAGGTCGATTAAGCTTATCAAAGTTTATGTGAATTATGATCAATAACATTTGTCAAGCTAGATCATAATTTATTATCGTCTAGTTCAATATGCATATCATATATACATATTAACTATTTTACTTGAAGTCTTCACTGCAATGATCAAGATAAAATCATTCACGATAGAAGTAGAAAAGTTAAAGCCTTACATAATGCAATGCCCATTTTATTAATAGTTGTTAACAATCTTTTCAATATGCATATCATATATACATATTAACTATTTTACTTGAAGTCTTCACTGCAATGATCAAGATAAAATCATTCACGATAGAAGTAGAAAAGTTAAAGCCTTACATAATGCAATGCCCATTTTATTAATAGTTGTTAACAATCTTTTCAATATGCATATCATATATACATATTAACTATTTTACTTGAAGTCTTCACTGCAATGATCAAGATAAAATCATTCACGATAGAAGTAGAAAAGTTAAAGCCTTACATAATGCAATGCCCATTTTATTAATAGTTGTTAACAATCTTTTATTTATAAAGAACCTGTGATTTATATCTTTTAGTATTGACATCAAATGCCAAAACATAATTGCATACTTTATAAATAAGGGCTAATAATATATGCCAGATATGAATTATGAATAAATATGTTTTATTAAAACTAGAAAATGTTATTACAACTAATGCTTTAAGAGTATAATAATAACATTAACTAACAATCTCCTACTTGCTCTAAAGCACGTCAAGTACTTGTCGAACTCGCATTTTAAGTATATGACTCTTGAAGCTCTTAGCTGGCAAGCCCTTGGTTAATAGATCTGCTAGATTTTTTGTAGACACAATCTTAAATACCATGACTTCATTCTTATGCACTAATTCTCATACTATGTGATATTTGCTCTTAATATGATTTCATTTCTTTTGGTATCTGGGTTTCTTTGGCTGTGCGACTACCCCACAATTAGCATAATAGGCATCTTAGCACAAATAACCATCTTAAGTTCTGTAAGAAACTCCAAAGCTATACAGTTTCTTTAACAACTTTTGAAGCTTCTACATATTCAGCTTACATGGTGAAGTCCACCATACATGATTGTTTCATACTCTTCAAACTTATAGCTCCACCATCTAAAGTGAACACATAACTAGAAGTGTATCTCTGAGTATCTTTATCTCCTAGAAAATCTGAACCTATATGCCCTATGGGCATAAGATGTTCACTGGAATACACAAGCATATAATCTCTCATTCTTGGAATTTACTTAAGTATATGCTTTATTGTAAGTTTAGTTTAGTACATAACATAATATATATAAGACTCCTTATTACAGATGCATAAGGATACTGTCTCATACGATTTATTTTTTCAAGAGTTTTAAGAGATTGATCCTTAGATAGACATTATCCATGTCTGAAAGGAATTAATCATTTCTTGGAATCTTGCATAGTAAACTTAACTAAAATTTTGTCAATATAAATAGCTTAGGATAAACCTAACATCCTATTCTTGCGATCTTGCAAAAGCTTGATCCTAAGGATGTAATTGGCTTCTCTTAGATCTTTCATTTCAAATTGGTTAGATAATCAAATTTTAACCAATAATGACACTCCTACATCATTCCCAATAAGTAGGATATCATCTACAAATAGGACTATAAATATAATCAAACATTTGTCTATCCTCTTATAAACATAAAGTTCATCAAGATTTTGAACAAAACCAAATGATTTAATTGCTTGATCAAATCTAATGTTCTAAGATCTAGAGGCTTATTTAAGGCTATAGATAGACTTTTGCAATTTATAAACGATACGCTCTTGGCTATTAACTTCAAAACCATCTGGCTGCATCATATAGATGCTCTCATCAACATTCCTGTGAAGGAATGCACTCTTGGCATCCATTTGAAAAATCTCATAATCAAGATTTGTTGTAGTGGATAAGAGAATTCTGATAGACTTAAGCATGGCTACTAGCGAAAAAGTCTCCTCATAATCAATACCCTCTTTCTGAGTGTACCCTTTCACAACAAGCCTAACTTTGAAGGTTTCCACCTTCCTATGTATCCCTCTCTTTCTCTTATAGACCTATTTACAACCAATAGGTTTTATCCTTTCAGTTATTTCTATAAGTTCCTAACTTCATTGGAATATGTAGAATCCATCTCAGATTTCATAGCTTTATGCCAATAGTTTGCATCTACATTAGTCTTCACTTCATTATAACTACTAGGACCTATTTCATGTTCTATAGAGACAGCTTGGAAAGAATCTTCAACTAACATATATCTAGTAGCTATTGCTCTACAATTAAATTAAGTTGTTTTTAGAATTTGGACGTGGAATCTCCTCACTTACTTGTTTAGGCATAATATTTGTATTTGTAGACAATTCATTTAAAATTATCTTACTTTTAAGCTTAAAATATTTATATAGTATTCTACAAGAAAAGTTATATTTGCGGTAATAAAAACCTTTTTTTTATAAGACTACAGAAAAATACCTCCTCTCATTCCTGTAGGGTAGCTTATAAACAAACAAACTTAAGACCTAGATTCCAACTTATCTACCTTTCCTTTTAGTACATGTGTTGGACAACCCCAAATGTGTATATGGCATAAACTAGCTTACGTCCATTCCACGTTTCCAAGGGTGTTTTAAGAATTGATTTAAATAGAATTAAGTTAAGAAGATACATGGCTATTTATAAACCATGGCCCTAAAACAAGATAGGTAGATTTAAATAACTCATCATAGACCTTACCATTTCAAGAAGTGTTATGTTTCTCTTCTCGGTTACACCATTTTGTTGGGCGATCATTGTGTAATTAACTAAGATAAAATCCCATTCTAATAAATTGGTTTTAAACTTACTAAGGAAGTACTCACCACTTGATCAAATCGAAGTGGTTTTATTTATTTTCTTAATTGCCTTTCTATTTTCACCAAAAACTCCTTGAATTTATCAAAAAGCTTTAGACTTACAGCGCATTAAGTACAAGTAACCATACCTTGAATAATCATCAATGAAAGTGATGAAATATTCATAACCTCCTTTTGTTTGTGTGTTCTTAGATCCATATACATCATAACGTACCAATTTTAATGGCTCTATGGCTCTATTGCCTTTTGTATTGAATGTTCTTTTAGTCATGTTATTTCTAAACAGGATTCGCAGAATGGTAATATTTCTATGACCAATAAACTCAAAGGTCCATCCCTAACCAGCCTTTAGATCTTATCTGGACTTGTATGACCTAAATGCAAATCCCATAGATATGTTGCATTAAAAGATAACTTAACTTTCTTATAGTGATTAAATTCATTATTTGATTCTATATCATGTAGAGAGTTTATTTTAGGATACAAGCAATATAAATTGCTAACTAGTGCGCCAGAATATATAAACAATTTATTCTATTTTATCACCACAGTTGAGTCAAAAATAATAGAATAACCAAGTTTATTCAATGAACTAATTGAAATCAAATTTCATCAAAGTTCTAGAACAAATAACTAATCATCTAATACCGAACTTTTAAAATTATTAAAATAAAGATAAACTACTTCCACTACTCTAGTCAGCAATAAATGATTCTTGAGGTTAAACTAAGATTGATCTCTCCATCACTGAGTGACTTGATTTCCTGGGACCCCTGCAATGAATTGCAAATATGATTAGTGGCTCTAGAATTTACCATCTAAGAATCTGTAGAATCAACTACTAAGCATGTCTCAATAAAAAGAACTTTATCTAAAGACAAAAGTTTCCCTTTAGCTTGAGAAACCTTAGCTAAGTAAGCTGGGCAATTTCTCTTCCAATAACTATTCTATCCACAATAGAAACACTTTCCTTTGAGTTGCTTTTCCTTTTTCTGAATTTGCACTACCCCTGGGCTTGATGCCTTTTTTGACGTATTGTTGTGCAAATTTTATTGAACTCGCAAGCGTACAAATTTATTATATAATAGATTTTGTAGTGACGAGTGTCGATCCCAAGAGGAGGTAAATTTAATTATGCATAGGGTTAATTTTCTAGGTGGATATGTTAGTCAGTTGGAAGTGAATTTTTTTATCTTAAGATTTAAAATAAGATGACGAGAATGAATTAAAGATAAAAACCATGTACATGAAACATTTAAGTCTCTAGATTCACATTCAACATTCACCATGGGCTTAATATTTCTTTTTTAGTCTCGATTAATTCATGAAGGGATATTTCCACTCCTCATAATCCTCACTCTAATAAATATGGTATCAAGCACTCAATGTGTCAGAGGTAGTGATATTTCATTAAGTGTGGTGTTAAGAACACATTGTGCCAGACGATAATAATCCTTTTGTCAATAACGTGGCAAGGCCATCCACTAAATAGTTTAGATACACTCTCTGTTGACACTGAGTCAAGACAACCTACAAAATACTAAAAGGAATTTTCTCTCTAATTAATATGGTGCTGAGTACTCATTGTGCCAGACAGTAACGATCCTTCACTAGGGAGCTAGTATAATGTGCAAAATCTAGATAGAATACACTGTCTATCAACAATGAGTCAAAACAATCATGTAAATCAAAGAGGAAAGAAAATAAACTTACTAATTAAATCCATGGATCATGTTAAGTGTTCACCTTCAATCCAAGCTTGAAACTAAACAAGCCACTCATAATTAAACTGCAGGTAAAATGATAATTTTACTAAAATACTTGGAAAATACAAGATGCAGAGAAAATTACAGAAAATAGGGTTAAAAAATTGATTCAGAGGTGTCAAATTAGGAGGGGAGCCCTCTATATTATAGATACAATGGATAAATCATAACCATCAGATGAAAACAATTAGGACGCTCAGGATTGCATCTCATTACAAGCTTTAATTAGTTAGAACACATCGTTAGTCAACACCACATCAACATTTCGATCCAATAAGATGCTGCTACATCATCAATCAATACCACATTAGTATTCAGTCCAATAGCATCCTGCCACATCATCGATCAACGCCACATTTTCAGTCAATGCTACATAATCAGTCAATGCCACATCATTGGTCCAATAAGATATTGCCACATTATCAATCAATGCCATGTCATCGTATCGTATATGTGAACAATGTCGTACCAATGAATAGTACCATATACGTAAATAGTAGTATACTTGAATAGTATCAAATACCCTTTTATACTCCTCCTAAGGTTTTCGATCGTTTTGAGTTCAAAAATGTCATTTGTTTCACTGTCGGACTTCTATTTAGTCGTGAAATATCCAAAATATCCCCGAAATATATAAAATACTTAAATTATAATAAAATACGTAATAAAAACTTAGATGATTTTAACACGTAAAACTGAAAATGTTAGTGAGACTTGAAGAATAAAATGATAATTTTACCCTGTATAAATATGTATTATCCAGTACTCAACATGTATTCTTCTTCTTTTTTCTTTTTTTCTTCACTGTATTTTCTTTTAGCATTAGAGCCAAACAAGAAGATTAGCCCTTAGTTAAATGAAAAAGTTGCGCTGGCTTTAGAATAGTTTTTGTAGTTTCCAACTCATTCATCAATTTTGTCAATGTGCAATCTTTCTTGTTCATTAAAAGATTGGGCTTCAATAATTAAAATGAAGGAACTAAGGTAGCTAAAACCACATTGATCTGCTCTTTAGCATCAAAATTCCCACCCAATTCCTTTACTTACCGAAACAATGCTATCATTTTCTTGCACTGGTGTTTTTTTAGATTGCAAAGCATGGACCGAGCCAGCATGGGACAAGGTGGGGCATAGGCCCCAGCTGGCTTTTAAATTATTTTTTTTGATAATTATACTAAAAAATTGTATTTTATTTGTTATTTATGAAAAATCCCCCAGCTGAATTGTAAAATTTGAAATTGATTCTAGTAATTTTAAAATATTTTATACTGTCCCTAGTTTAAATTTTTAATTATAAATAATTTAATTAGTTATTAACATTTCGTTAAACTTGATTAAAGACATGAGAACAAATATTAAAATAAAAAAACAATCATAACAAAATGTTAGTATAATGGTTAATGGACCAGCCTTTAATCTTTTTTTTTTTTATTCAAGTAAAATAAATTATTTGGTATTTCAACGTTGAACCATAAGTTGTAAGTCTACCTAATTCTAATTTTTAATTTTCTAATTAATCTTTTTTCTAGTTTCAAAATTTATAATTTTATCATGCATTTTATATTTGTTCTGTGTGTTGCAATATATGAATATTTTGTTATTATTAAAAGATTTTAAGAGCAAATTAAGTAATAATCTAGTCTTGTATATTGAAAAATATATTTTTGCTTATATTGATAATGCATTATTTTCAACTCATAAAATCCCATTGAAGAGTTTTCATGGAGAATCATTGTATAAGTAAATTTATTATCAATGAATATTATAGTTGTAATGTTATATATTGCTATCTAAATTTTTAGAATGTATTGTATTTTAAATAGGGTTTCAATTAGATCCATGCGGACGCACTCTCTAAGGAGCACAATTATATATGTAGCAAGCTTCCATTTGGAGTTTGTGGGGCTCACAATACAGTTTCCCAAATGAGGACTTACCAAATGAGGACTTACCACACGAGCAATCACACATTTGAGTTGTGTTTGATTTTAAATGTGCCCCGGCTCAATCAAAATTCTGACTACGTCCCTGTTGCCAAGCATTCATTATCTCATTGATGATAGCTAACTTTTGATTCCTATCCTTTCAATGAGCATATAAAAAAAGCTTGATATCATTTTAATAGTTGTGGGCATGTCCTCATGTTGCTTAGACAATGAACTGGACATTGAAGCCAGCATATAAAACCTTGCCATCTCATCGGACTTTTTCAACTTGCTATGAGCATCCTTTTCAGCTTAGGTTTCATTGTCACCAAGCGTTGGGGGCATTTTTGAGTCAGCACAAATTTGTGTTCTTCGACTGCGAAGACAATAATAAGATTAATTCCTTTTCCACTCTAGTTAGTTAGGCCTAGCCAACTTTTCTAGGAAAAAGTTATTGCAAGTGGACTGAACGACATATTCTGAATTTAACATAAAATAAATAAATCATATGAGCATAAATATATTGTAAAGCATGGAAGTTTAGCATAATAAATATGAATGCATGAAAAGCATAAGTAGAACTACTTTTATTATGCATCGGTAGTAATCTAATCTCACAATAAATAAGCCTCTGTGTAGGGTGGTCATATTTATTAATAATTAGATTAAGTATACTTACAAATTTATTATTACCATATAGATGTTTCATATCAAATAATAATAAACTATTGATTAATTCAACCTCTTAAGTTTAATAAGAACTTCGTAGGGAGAACATTAATAAACTTAAGTTGAGTGTGTAATCATTATTTCAATTTTTTATATTTTTTAAATAAAACAGCTGCCACAGGGCAGTCAATATTTTATCTTTTAGGAATTCCCATCTAGTAGCTAGCTCTATTTGATATCCTCCGTAGGGAGCTCATCTAATTTGAGGCGAGATATTAATATACAAGCTATAGGACCAAAATGAATTTAAGATACTAAAATAATAGTTTTGAAATAACTTTAAATAAAACTTTTGAATCATTTTTAATTCATTAAGCCCAATATTTATTGGACTTAAAACTAGGGTTGGCAAAAAAGCCCGGGCCGGCCCAAGCCCGGACCTGCCCATCCAAAGCCTGCGGGCCTAGGCCCGGCCCTCACACATGAGGGCCTGGATAAGGGCCCAAGAAAAAAAACCCGGACAAAGCCCAGACCCATTTCTTTTTTTAAAAAATAATTTTATAAATTAAAATAATATAATTAAAATTGAAAAGTAATTTAAAAATAAAAAAGAAAACTTAAATTCTTAGCTTATAAATCAATTATGATTCAAAAAAGTTAAAATTATGATACCAAATTCTCTCTTTTGTGTCAATTAATTAAGAGAATGTTTGAATTAGAAAATTCAGTATTAAAGAAAATTAAAGTTATGAGCTTTTATTTACTTTATTTATTATTTTAATTTAAAATATTCATTTTTTTTAATTTATCTATGGTTATAATAACTTGTTAATTATTAATTTATTTCAAATTTATAATAATTTAAATAATTTTAAAATTTTAAAATAAAATTAAAAAAGCCCATGTCCGGCCCGGCCCAAGCCCTCGTGCTTCAATGACATGGGCACAGTGCCTGCTTGAAAAGCGTCAATCCAGCCCATTGTTTTGCCATCTCTACTTAAAACTAAGATTCATTAAGCCTCAAATGAATTTAAGACTAAAATGCAAATCAATTAAAAGATTCTGCCTAATTAAAAAATATATAAAATATCTCTATCAATATATATATAATATCCGCGACCATGATCATAAAAATCACGAAAACCCAAGTTTCCAGTTGCCACCAAAGTTTTCAACCATCACAGCTGCTGCCATCTTTCAAAACAGCAGCTCTCGCTGAAGTTTTGCATTGCCGATGTAACCAGCAGGACACAGCCCGCAACATTCACTGGTAATCCATGCCGCGAGTCCCGCAAACCGTCGAGCCACCGTCCCATTGCTGCCGTTTGCACGGTAGCTCGAGCCGGCGCATTGTAGCGGACCAGCCAAGCTCCTCGTAGTCGGCAACAACTCGCGAAGCCGCTGAACTGCCTGAGGCAGCTGTAACTCTCGTGCGTCACCAGCAATGGTGAGTCGACTTCTGCTGCAAAACCCGCTTTTATGATGAGGTAACAGCCGTGCCACCGCCGCAACTCGAACTCATGCTACCAGCGAATCCGGCCGCACCCGCTGCTGTTTTAAACACAGCCCGCGCAAGCTGCTTCTCGCCAGCACAAGCCGGTTGTACAGCCCACGCAAATAACTTGCTCCGGTTTCCTTCTTTTAATTTCAATACATTTCGTTCCTCTTTTTTTTTAAAAAAAAAAAGAAAAATTTTAAACAGAAACAAATTTAAAACTAGAAATAAAACAAGAACCGATACGAGCATTAACCATGGAATAGAGAAAATTATATGCTATAATTGAAACTAAATAACAGCATAAAGATTAATAAGGCACCACAATCTATCACAATCATACATAAAATTAAATTATGCATGTATCATAAATCAACCTCGCGCTGATATCAGTGGAAGTTAAAAAAAATTTCTTGATTATGTATATAAGCATAAGTTAAGAGAAATACCTCAGATTCTTGTTGAAGAACTCGAAAAGAAGGTTGCAATGTTCTCTGTAATCCTCATTGTCTCCCTCACATGTGTGGGCGTGTAGAGAACCCAAATTATGTTCAAGAGATAGAAACCTTAGAAAAATATTTTTCTTAGTCAAGAAAATCTATACGTAAAGGTTATTCTTCTGTTCCAATTTCATCCCCTTTATATAGGCAATTAAGGTTTTTCTTCTGTTCCAATTTCATCTCCCTTATATAGGCACTTTAAGAGTCAGAGTTTGATTAGAAAATGAACAAGTAGAAGGATTGCAGATCAATGGACTTTCTAACTCCAATCTAGTAGTCATGGCCTAAATATCACATGACATTCCAAAAATACTAAGAGGTTATTTGTTAAATGTCTGAAGTCTGAAATTTTATTAATTTTAGACTTTTTTAAAATATGTTTGTTTGTTTTTTGGAACTTATGTCTGATTTTCAGACATTTACATCTGAATAGAAAAAGTAAACTTTTGTGACTTTTATCTGAATGAAAAAATGTCTGAATGACAAATAAATATTATATTCCAAAAATATCTCTGTAAAATAACTTATTTTCTAAACTATAAAATCTAATCATCTTTTTTCATTTTAATTTACAAGGATATAAATGTCAAATAACTAAATTTAAGATGTTTTTAATTGTAAAAAAAATAAGATGCCACTTAAATTCAGATATTTAAAAAAGAAAACAAACACGTCATTTAGATTTTCATATTCAGACCCATTTAGACTTCAAAAAAATTCAGACCCATTTAGATTTTAGACAAAAAAACAAACGCTACCTAAGTTAACCTTAGTCCTTATCTCAATGCCCTGGTAAAAATTTCTCATCGCATCAAAAACACAACATCTTCCCCCTCTTGTCCTGAATCTCTGTCTCCGTAAGGCATTTGAAAGCCACCCCAATTCGTGCCCCACTAACTCGATCCTTTTGGGAATCTTTCTGTAACCCCATCATTTGCATTCTCTGCCCTCCCGATGGTGTGCTTTGGAACTTTTGCTGAAACTCTAAGGTCTGAGTTTTCTGTCCTACCAATGGTGTGCTATTTCGATATGAAAAATCCACTGAATTGCTCTTATTAACTCGTTCTATTGTGTTATATTCATGAAATGACATAGATTGTTTCAAGTAGTCATCTAAATATTGGGATTAATAATAATTAGATAATTACTAATTGAATGATACAGGATTCTAAAACCTCGATAACCTTTGTCTTTTTGAAATTTAATTTTTTAAAATTTTTTTTAGTTTAAATAGTTTAATTCCCCTTATAACTCAAGTTGCTTAATTAGGTTAAGATTAATATTGATTTTAAATCTAAATTAGCTTTTTATATTTATACCAATCCCTGTGAGTTTGACCTTATTACTAATTTTCTATTTTTAAAGAATCGTGCGCCTATGAGCATATTAAAATTTTGCACAACAATTTTTTGTATTTTAACTTTGTGCTATACATATGCATAGGGATGGCCAACAAATTGGGTGGCACATGGGACGAGATGGGTACAACAAGTGTCCGTACAATATGGCATGACATAATAATATTTTGTTAGGGCATGTGACATGGAACGACACCCAAGAGAGTTGGGTTAGGCTGAGAATTTTAGGCACATGTGTCTTAAAAGAACGAGATAATTAGAAATGAGTCAAAACACGATAAGTCAAAAGGCTTATAATAAGTATGTTTCATTCATAGGCTAGCTCGCAGCCTGCAGCCCATTAATAGCATGGGGGCAAAATACATTAAAGTAAAACTTTTTAGCAAAAGTAAATCTAAAATTTTATAATTTTACAAATAACTTGAATTAAAATATTTTAATGTATTTTATTAGCGTAAGCTTTTTTAATAGTCTAATTATTTATGTTTATATTTTTTTAAATGAATAGATAATATCGAAATTTTAATAAATAAAATTATAAATATTATGATTTTATAAATATATACATTAATGTTATTATGAATTATGGTTTACAACTCTGTATAAGTCCAAGTTAATAATTAAGTTAACCCTTAAAAAAATTATTATAGTTGTTGTTGTTGTAATTGTTATTTTTGTCAAGTATTAAAAATAAATTCTAATACTGTTGAGTTTAATTTAGTAGTTAGAATTATATTATCTTATTATTATTAGTTTATTATTATTGAATATGAATTTGAGTTTTGAACTTTTGATTCCACCGAATTTAACTAGAGGTATGTGGGGCTAAATAAAGTACATGAGCTTGAAAACAAACTCAAAAAAACAAGTCAACAGCTTAGCACGCCCTCTTAGAGTGTACTTGGCACATGAGTAGTGTTGGGTCTATGAAAAAGAAAATGGCACAATATGACAAAAATCATATAGTGGACCATGTTGTGTCAGCCTATAAGCCCTCATGAGTCGTCCTTTGACGGCACAGCCCATTGGCCATCCTTGTATATCCAATAGGAAATTGAAAAAATGAAGAGACCTAAAAGTTATTTATCCAATTAGAAATACAACAAATTTTTTTAAGAATAGAAATACAACATTTTAGTTAGACAAGAGAAGTGAGTAGCGATAGCAATGGGTATTGCCCGTAGTGGGTTTGTCATAGCATAATATGTAAATTTATAATAATAACCTAAAATTCTACATAGCATATTCAATTTCAATTTTAACCAATGTAAATGGAAAATAAATATTTCAACACAATCCAACAAAATTCTCAATTTTAAGTATAAAATACACAAATCCATAAAAAAGCTACAAACTAGTATTTAAACATAACAATTATCATTTTATATTATCATTCAACACAAGCTCCAAGAGAAGATCTTGATTTCATTTACCGCCATTACCACCCATCTAACACAATTCTTATAATAATGATTAAGATTGATATTTTCTAAAGAATAATACATTTTAGATACTAATCTGAAGAACAAAATTGTAATAATGAAATAATCTATGCATTAAGTTAAAGAATGACTGTCCATAAAAAATTATAATAAATAGAATTACAATATGTATATAATAATCCATACATTAAGTTAAAAAAATACAATCAAAATTATAATAAGTATATTTTTAGATTTAAATTTTTTTATTAAAATTAAATTAAAAAATAACTAAAAAAGCTGTGGGTTAGCGAACATCAATGCAGGTAGATATTTGACTAATACCAAAGCTATCCACAACCTAGTGCGGCTTTCTTTTTATAATACTAAACCCGTCCACAATCCATAAAATAGATGGATTTGTGGGTTTGCGAGTACTATTACCATCAAAGAACTGAGAAAATAGCATGTAGCTAATTTTTAGTAGACTTTTATTTTTTAAAAAATAATTTTAATAGACGGATCAATATGATTAGAAAAATATTTATCATTGATACATTATTAAATTTTTTTCTTTTTTTAATAGGAAATTTTTAATTTTTTCATATAACGGTGTGTCCGTTTCCACAAGGTCTTTTAATCATCATTATCAGTAAACTATTAAAATAATTAATTAATTATTAAAAATTACAAAATGCAGTCGTGAAAATCGGCGATCCGAGTTGTCTGGCTGCCGGAGCAAACTGGCCTCTACTTTTTGTTTTTCCTTTATTTTTTATTTTTATTTATTTTTATTTTTTATTGTTTTCTTCTCTGTCTATATTTTTCATTTTTTACTTCGTCCATTTTATCTCCCCGAGGCTGCGCTTGGAGACATTCTCAGCTTCCTGAAATTAGGGTTTCTTTATCCTCTTAAAGGTACATTTTCGGTTTTTGTTCATTTCTCATTCTGCTTCATTTTTTTCTTGGGTTCATTTACATGATATATACATTTTTCTTCCTGAAAATGAAAAAAAAAAGAAATTATTTGAAAATTGGGAATTTACTTGTAGATCGTAGCAGAATGGGGATGATGGAGACAATAGCAGGGTTGTAGGGCCAAAAACATAATTAAAACAAATTAAAAGGACAAAAAATGTATGCAAATCCAAGGCCGCCTCAGCTCTCCCATTCCAACCGGCGCATTATTGATAGCAACTCCGAAACACTTCGCCTTTATCAAGCTTGGAAAGGAACTAATGTAAGCCTTAATGACGTTCATTTTTTTTTTTAAATTGACAATTGAATTTCAAATGTTTGTCAATTACTATTTTGGCAGTTTGTTTTAAGTTCTGTAAAGGTAGCTACTAAGTGGGGTTTGTTTAATTTATTTATTTCTTTGTATTAAACATTTGAATTAAAACGTTTTGCTGTTTCAGAGATTTTGCTGTGGAGGTAGACTTATATTTGGTCCAGATATCCGGTCGATATTCCTTACACTGTTCCTAATTGTGACTCCAGTGATCTTGTTTTGTGCTTTTGTTTCTCAAACCCTTATTGACGAATTCCAACGCAACAGGGGCATTCTTATTGTAGCCATATGTGTTGTCTTCACTCTTTATGTGAGTTTGAGTCCTCTTTTTTATTCTTTTTTTAGTCTAACTTCCTTGCATTTGGATTTTGACACTGTCCTCATGCTCAACCAACTTCTTCAGGTTATTTTCCTTCTCTTACTTACGTCTGGAAGAGACCCTGGTATTATTCCACGTAATTCGCATCCTCCTGAACTCGAAGATGATGGCTCAACTATTTCTACAGATTGGCTTGGAAGTCAGAATGGGGGTGGTGGTCCAACTTTGCCACCCACTAGAGATGTTGTTGTTAATGGTATGGTTGTCAAGGTCAAATACTGCCATACATGCATGCTTTATCGTCCACCCCGATGTTCTCATTGCTCTATATGTAATAACTGTGTTGAGCGTTTCGATCATCATTGTCCATGGGTCGGGCAGTGTATCGGCAAGGTACCATCTCCTTTGAATAAGCTGTAGTTTGAACAGACGAATGTAAACTGTTTATGCAATTTCATTTTTATATCATCTATTCTGCCCGTTTTCTCTCTTTCACTAATCTCAACGCATAATAATTTTATTTGGCCATAATTTTGGGCTAAATGAGGTCAATAAGGATATTGTGATAGAATGTCCACAATTTGAAGAAATTCTGGTATAATGGGCGTTTTTTTAATTTTTCGCTGTGTTCTCTAGGGACCTAAATAACTTTGTTGAAATTTTTGAACCTGCCATGTCTTGTGAAGTGGAGAGTCGCCCATATTTTTGTCTGCAAATTTAATTGATCTAGCTGTCCATAGATGCTGACCTGTGCCGTGGACCATAGAGCAATTAGTCCTAACTTAGAGTCATTAGTCTTCTCTTCAAACTATCTTATTTGTTGTAAATTGGGACTTCTGTATACGGGCCAAGGAATAACGAGCAATTTTCGGATGAAACAAAAAGCTTTCTGCTGGTGCCATTTGCCTTGAGGTTATTTATGTATTATAAATCAGTTTTCTGTCATTGTTCTCCAATTAATTTTCTTTACTGGTATATTTACAAATTTATCAATGTTTAATGCTTGAGTATGAAAATACATGCATACAGTGGATTACATTTTTATATCTTCATTTTTGTTTGGATGTTTTGCATAGACCTCAACCTCTTGAGCAAATGCATCGCTCAAATTCCCAGATATGCTTGAATTGTCTATTCCACTGAGTGATATTTTCTGCATGACTTGGATGGATAAGGTTGACAAGAATATTTTCATATATAAAATTTTTCCCGGTTAGGCATCTTGTATGATGGTATCCTGAGAGACTGCAGAATTTTAATTTTCGCTAGGGGTTGATTTCTTTGTTGTAGGACATTCCGGTAATCATTTGGATAAACAGTACTTCTGAAATTTTGGCATAAGTTGATAACAAAAAGTTGGAAAAAAAAATTACGGCTGTCTGTTTATGAAATGGACATGTGATTATGGTCATCTTGAGTAGAACAAGCTGAAGACTATCCCATCTGAAAACATACATTTCAAAATGACTGCCTTATTCTTGACAAATTAGATCAGTTTAGTTGTTAATTAGCTTCTGCCACATTCTATTATTTCTTTTTTAAGTGCTGCACGATCTCTTTCTCTCTTTGTTGGGTCCTTACAGGAATTATTTGAAGCAGCTTTCTTTGGCTGGCCACCCTTGTTCGAATCTTGGGAAGTAGGGGGCTAAAACATTAATTTGGGCTTTGGCCCCACCAACCCCAAAAAAAAAAAAAAAAAAATAAATAAAAAACAGTGGCTTATATTTTGAAATTTTCATTGGCAATAATTGGAAATAATGTATTAACAATTTCCCTATATAAAGAATAAAAAATTTGCACTGTGGTTTTTTTTAATGTTTATTCTGAATTTCATGCATTTCATCCCTATATTTATAAGGCAAAGTAATTTCATCCCTATATATTTATAAGGCAAAGTAACAGAAATTCGATTATTTTCTCACTATTCTTTGCTGGTTGCTCTTATATAATGTCCTAACTTAAAAACGGTATCTTGACAGAGAAATTACAGATTCTTTTTCATGTTTGTGTCCTCCACGACCCTGCTATGCATCTATGTTTTTTCCTTCTGCTGGGTAAACATCATTAAGATAATGCAGAAGTACCATTGTGATCTTTGGAAGGCTTTCATGAAGTCCCCTGTTTCAGGAATTCTGATTTTATATACATTCGTGACTGTTTGGTTCGTTGGAGGACTAACGGCTTTCCATCTCTATTTAATTTTAACCAATCAGGTAGGTTCTTATCTTTACTTTTTACCTGTTTATTATGTCTATATTTTTCCCTCTTTATTTAATATTTATTTTTTGCGCAGACAACCTATGAGAATTTCCGTTATCGGTACCACAGAAAGATGAATCCTTATAATCGTGGTTGTGGCCGAAATTTTGTGGAGATATTCTTTTCAAAGATTCCCAGTTCTAGGAACAACTTCAGAGCAAAGGTCAAGGTAGATTCATCTTCCATCTTTGCCACTCCAATGTCGTTTGTCCATTCCAGGAGGCCAGAAGTACCCAAAAGAAGCTTTGACATAGAGATGGGTAAGCGGCAAGCCGTTGCTGCTGAGGACTTTGATGATATTCAGAGTCAGCTCGGCAGTGTAGGTGGGTTGGAGAGGTCTGCGACCCAGCCAAGGCACACAAATTGGGATCACAAGGCCGATTGGCAGAACACGCCAGATATACATATGTTGGCTGCTGAGTATGGAATAGAACATGGTTTAACAGACAGGGAGAAACATCGTGGGGATCACTGAAGTTTGGTTTAGGGTCCAAATTTATAGCAGTGAAAGGGTAATGTTCTGATCTTAGAACCAAGACGAAGTTTCAGAACCTTGCTGATCAGAAGTTCAGAACTGATAGTCTGATACTCACATTGCAGTATGGGAAATTCATGGTGCGATCAGAAAGGTGGCTTGATGATTTATGTAACTCTCAAAGCAAGAAATTCTCTGGTTTTGTTCAAGCGATACGCGTCTATCATCAACTGCTTTTGTGGATACTTGGGGTTCAGCCTTGTACAATTGCTTTTTTTTTTATTCTTTTTTTTTTATTTGGGGATGGAGTGGGGGGATTACATTGGGTTGTTGATAAACCTCTTAATTATTTGCTTAGTGCTCGTCTGCAGGAAAACTGAACGCCTCTAATACTGAAGGTCTGATTGAATCATTGACTGTAGGCGTTTAATTCGAGAATGCCTCCTTTTTCCTCTTTCAAATTCTTCATTATTGCCTTCCTCTGGAGAAGGTTTGCGCTGCTTGTTGTAGACAATCTATAGTTAACTCTCAAACTGCCAATTTGTAGCATTCTGTTTGTATAGATAATTTCCTCTAGTGTTTTTCATTTTTTTTTTCCTCTCTTAATTGCTATTAACTATTTTTTATTAGAAAGCAAATTTGATTTTGTTACCAGTCAGGACCATTGTTTTTTTTGTCATAAGCAAGTACTTTCAATTTATATAATGAAAGTAGGTAGTTAAAAATCATCCAACACTTGGCAGCCAACACTTGAATGAAAGTACGAAACTGCACGCTTTTCCGAATTCTTCCACTGAGAATGCAAATTGTGCTGCTCATTTGATTATCCTAAATCGACAACAGTCCCACTCAAACTTCTTTTCTTCCCATAATTAGAATGCCCAGACCCAACTGGTTGTTCCACTTCCAAACCCCAGAAAATCAACTGTCATTTTGTCAGCTCCTTCCATGTAAACTTGTCCCAAAGCAGGAGCTGCATTTCCATTTTCTGATTGCAACAACTGAGGTGACTCGAACATTGCAGCAGTTTAAGAAACACTGTAACTCTCTATTTGATCGCCTGGCTTCAGGTTTTTGTCAACTTATAAACCATTACTGCTACCCTGCCGGACAAACCCCGATGAAGTTTAGCTGTTACTGGAAAGAAACAGCAAATACTTTTGAGGATTATCGGAGCAATAGCATTGTCACTCATCATGGTTTCCATTTCTGCAGCTTTTTGTAACAATGCTGTTGCGGATGTGAAGGTGGAGCCAATTGCCATGGCACAGGCATTTGATCCACAAACTGAGTTGAGATAAGGTTTCGATATTCTTAAAGTGAGAATTGGATCTAGATTACTTGATACCATGACTCCAACTGAACTCATAGATAATGGTCTCAATGAATTTTCTATGTTATCTCTACAAATTGATAGATTCATCATGATGTTTGTGTTTGAGCCGGAATCAGTGCTAGGCACTGATGAAGTAAACAACTCTTGTGCTTGGCTCTGTACCATTCCTCCTGAGGTAGCAAGGTTCTTGCTGATCGTGAATTTTTTTTTTTTTTCTGTTAATGCATCGCAGAATGCTCTATGTGTGACAAAGCTATCCTTCCTGGACATAAAAAAAATTATTAAAGCAACTGCAAAGTCTGAACATGAAGAAAAATAGATTTGTGCAGAAGTTGTTACCTGAGAAAATTATGCCACAATTACAACAATATTCTCTCGTTCCACAAATTTTGGTGTGAGCCTTCCAGTCTGATTGAACAGCATAGCATTTCGAGCATTTGTCACACTTCCATTTCTTTTCTCTGTGCTTTCTTCAAAAGTGCTTTTTACCGCTAGTTAAGTGACCAAGAGCTCGGCTTGGATGATGATGCACACAATTTTGCTAAGGGCAGGCATACACTCCCTTCTTAACTTGAGTGGTTGGCCTTTGCATTAGCTTTCAGGGTAAGTTATGCCCTCTTCTGTGAAGCTGAATTTTTTGATCTCTCTGAAATCCTTTATGACAAACCTTTCAAATGTACCTATTTGTCGCCATGAGCGTCCTCGAGGATAGCACCGCCACCATAGCATTTGGGTCTATTCAAAGGGATGTTAGTATGATCTTAAAATGAGTGAAATACGAAATTCAAAACCATAAAACAAAACAAATGGTGCAAAAATCTGAGGCTACTTGACTTGACACAAAGCTTTTACAAAATAGCAAAGTAAAATAGAATCTAAAGTGTGAAGATTTGACTAACTGTTTTGGGGGGCAAAATGGAATCAAGTGAGAGTTATGTGGGTCATTGTGCGGATTGCATTCAGTTAAGGGGTGCTTGGTGTAAATTTCTGCTGAAGTGGCTCAAGTTTGCTAAGTTCGTTATATGGTTTCTGGGAATTTCCAGAAACAAGCTGCTGACTTGCAGCATCTGATATAAGAGCTCTCTCTCTCTCATTTCTAAACCAATTCGAGTGATTCTTCTTTGTATATGATTCTTGTAATCTCTTCTTCATCTGTAATCAATTTGTACTCAGTTGTGATGAATGAAAGGCGTGAATTTTTCCTTCAAAACTGTTATCTTGTTTCTCTTAAACTCAATTATGTTTTTGTATTCTTGCCTTGATCTTTATCAATCTTGGTTTCGATTTGATCTTGATTGGTTAAAGATTATCAAAACAAGTTTGTTCTTGTTATTAGCCATTACAAAATATAACAAGTGGTATCAGAGCTAGACTCTAGTAACCGGAATGTGGTGGTGGAACAACTCAGGTGTGTCGGATAAAAGGACCGGAGTCCCGCGGTGGTTTCGTTCGAGGGGGGATTGTTAAGTTGTGTCCCACATTGGCTAGTAAAAGGGAGATACTTGGGTTTATAAGGTGGTAGGTCACTCCACTTAAAATGCTAGTCTTTTGGGTTTGATACTTAGAAATCTTATACTAAGTCCCCCCAACAAGTGGTAACAGAGCTTGCTGATTCTTGGGTATGTCTCTTCCAAAACCAGAGATTAAGAAATTCATCATTGGTGGTGATTTCTCACTCTAGAAGATGAAGATGAAGATGAAGATGAAGATGAGGGCCCTGCTCGTGCATCAGGGTCTCGAGTCTGCTCTAGAAGAAGATGATTTTAATGGGGCCGCAAGCTCCATGCCTGATGAGAAGAAGAAGCAAATCCAAAACAGAGCATATAGTACCTTGATTTTGAGTCTTAGTGACTCAATCTTGAGGGAGATCTCTGAAGAAATGACAGCTCTAGGGATATAGAATAAGGTGGAGGCACTGTGTATGGAGAAGTCTTTTGGCACACAGGCTTTTCTTGAAGAAAAAGCTTTATACTTTCTCTATGAAATAGTGTGTGTCAATCCAAGAACATATTGATACTTTCAACAAGATCATTTTTCATCTTGAAGGAGTTGAAAATGTAAAAATAGGAGATGAAGACAAAGCCTTCTTCTTGCTCAGTTCATTGCCACAATCCTATGAAGGTTTTGTGGATACAATATTGTATAGAAAGACAACATTGACCTTAAAAGATGTCAAGGCATCACTGAGCTCAAAAGAAATTCAGAGAAATAGTGGGCATGAAGTCAGTAATGGAGAAGGGCTGATTGCCAGAGCTGGAAAGAAGAAGGAAAGAAGAATAAGAATCAACAAAAAAGTAACGGAAAAGGCTAAGAATCAATAAGAAGAAAAAGAAGAGAAATTGTTTCTTTTGCAGAAAAAAAGGCCACTATATCAAAGACTGTGCTGAGAAAAAGAAATTGGAGAATCAAGGAAAGTCAGAAGATGCAGCTGTGGCTTCAGATGACTTTTCAGATGACGGCTATCACAGTGCTAATCTGTCATGCGTCGAAAGGCAACCTAGAAGGTCAGTGGGTGTTAGATTCTGGCTGTTCTTTTCATATATGCCCTAATAAGTCATTGTTTCATGAATATGAGTCTATTGATGGTGGTAAAGTTCTTATGGGAAACAACAATAAGTGTGAAATTGTTAGGGTAGGATCTGTCAAGATAAGGATGTTTGATGGAATCACTAGAACTCTATATGGTGTGTGACATGCCCCTGAATTAAAGAGAAACTTAATCTCTTTAGGCATATTAGATAGTTCTGGATATTCATTTAAGTCCAATAATTGGGGCATAAAAGTGTTAAAAGGAGACTCTGTTGTAATGAAAGGTGAAAAGAGAAATGGGCTGTATGTGTTGGTAGGTTCTTCCATCTCTGCAAATGTTGCAATGTCAGTAGAATCTGATATAGATAAAACAAAATTATGACATATTAGGCTTGGTCGTATGAGTGTGAAAGGATTACAGGAGCTTGAAAGGCAAGGGTTTTTGTGTGAAGACAAGATAGAGAGCCTTGAGTTTTATGAGAATTGTGTCTTTGAGAAGGCACACAAAGCCAAGTTTCCAAAGAGTGTGCATATATCTAAGAGTGCCTTAGAATATGTACACTCTGATTTATAGGGGCCAGCTCAAGTGCCATCAATGTCAGGGGTTAGATATTTCATGACCTTCATTGATGACTACTCAGGGAAGGTGTGGCTGTATGTTCTGAAATCCAAAAATCAGGCTTTAAAGAAGTTTAAGGTGTGGAAAACTTTGGTTGAAAATCAAAGTAGGAAGAAAGTGAAGGCTTTAAGAACTAATAATGGCATAGAATTTTGTAATAAGGAGTTTGAAGATTACTGCAAAAAACATGGAATTGTAAGGCATAAAACAGTAGATTAATTCCCCAACAAAATGGCTTAACAGAAAGAATAAATAGGACCCTTGTGGATAAAACTAGGTGTATGCCGATTAACTCAAAACTTCCAAGAAGTTTCTAGCAGAGGCTGAGTACAGCCTGTTATCTAGTCAACAAGAGTCCTTCATCAGCCATTGGTTTCAAAACACGAGAATAAATATGGTCAAAGAGGCCTGTAAAGTATGACAACCTCAGAATCTTTGGATGTCCAGCCTATGCTTATGTGAAACAAGGCAAACTTGAAGCAAGAGCCTTAAAAGGTGTCTTTGTAGGTTACCCTGATGGTGTCAAAGGATATAGGATTTGGTGTGGGCAGCCTAGAAGGTGCATTGTCAGCAGGGATGTTACTTTTAATGAAGCAGCTATGGTCAAAGTTGGAAAGGAAATAACATAAACTGATATACAAATTGAAGGGGATGTGTGTAAACTAGCTGAGTCTTCAAAGCTTAAGGTGGACTTTCTTGAAGCCAGGGATGAAGAACCAAATAGATTAGATGCTGAAGCTAGTCTATTTAATGAAAATGAAGCCACTGAAACACAAGACTCACAACAATCTGATCTGCAAAGCTATCAATTAACAACGGATAGAAGTAGAAG
This sequence comes from Atalantia buxifolia, assembly GCA_030444775.1. Lineage (NCBI taxonomy): Eukaryota > Viridiplantae > Streptophyta > Magnoliopsida > Sapindales > Rutaceae > Atalantia > Atalantia buxifolia. The sequence continues at coordinate 5,715,438 of CM059838.1, forward strand.
GTAAATCAGGGCACCTGTGAGGTATGGCTGTGCAGATTTGATTGCCTATGCACTGATGAGTGCAGAAGATATGTCAATTGAAGAACCTACTAACTATTCTGAGGCCATTGAAAGTGAGAACAGTGATAGATGGATAGAGGCGATGCAGGAGGAGATGGGCTCTTTACACAGAAATCAGAGCTGGAAACTTGTTCCTAATCCAGGTGACAAGAAGTTAGTCAGCTGTAAGTGGATCTTTAAGAAGAAGGATGGCATCCCTGGAGTTGAACCCTCCAGATTCAAGGCAAGACTGGTGGCTAGAGGTTTTACACAGAGAGAGTGTGTTAATTTTAATGAAATCTTCTCTCCTGTGGTAAAACATAGTTCTATTAAAATTATCTTAGCTATAATAGCTTTGCTTGACATGGAGCTCGAGCAAATGGATGTTAAAACAGCTTTCTTAAATGGAAAGATTGAAGAGCAAATTCTGATGACACAGCCTGAATGTTTTGTAGAGAGAGGGAAAGAAAATTATGTTTGCTTACTGCACAAATCACTATATGGACTCAAGCAATCTCATAGACAATGGTATAGGAGATTTGATGAGTTTATGGTGGTTAATGGCTACCACAGGAGCAAGTATGACAGTTGCGTTTACCATGGTGGTTCAGATCAAGGTGGAGTAATATATCTATTACTTTATGTAGATAATATATTAATTGCAAGCAAGCATAGAACTGAAATTGACAAACTTAAGAAACTGTTGAACCATGAATTCGAGATGAAAGACCTTAGCAATATAAAAAGGATTCTTGGGATGGAGATCACAAGAAATAGAGTTACTGATGTTCTTTTCTTGAGTCAGGAAAAGTATATCAACAAGGTGTGAGAAAGGTTTGACATGCAACAATCCAAGCCTGTTCTGACTCCTCTTGGTTCTCAATTCAAGCTATCTATGTCTCAAGCATCAAATGCTGACAAAGACAAGCTCAAACTAGAAGATATACCATATTCACAGGCTGTTACGAGCCTCATGTATGCAATGGTATGTACCAGACCTGATATAGCTTACTTAGTGGGTGTGGTTAGCAGGTTCTTAAGTTGTCCTAATAAGATACACGGGGATGCTAGTAAATGGATCTTAAGGTATCTCAGGGGTACCTCAGATCATCGTTTGATGTTTGGAAGAGCAAAGCAAGCTTTCAGTGAAGTGGTAGGCTATGTCGACTCTGATTTTGCAGGAGACTTAGACAAAAAGAAGTCAACCACTAGATACTTGTTCATGTTGAATAACTGTATGATTAGTTGGAAATCATCTCTACAAACTGTGGTAGCCTTATCTTCTACAGAAGCTGAATTTGTAGCAGCTACAAAAGCAACAAAGGAATCTATGTGGCTTAAAGGAATCCTTAATGAGTTTTGGTTAAAACAGAAATCAGTTCAGATTTTTTGTGATAATCAAAGTGCCATACATCTAGTTAAGAATAAAATGTATCATGAAAGAACGAAGTATATAGATGTAAAGCTACATTTTATCAGAGATGAGGTCTCAAAAGGAACTGTGGTGGTCTCTAAAATACATACAGATGTGAATCCTGCAGATATGCTTACTAAAGTTCTTTCAACAGCTAAGTTTGACTTCAATGTAAACATGGTGGGCATCTTGCCTAAATTGGAACTGAGTTCATAAGTGAGCTGCAGTGTTTGAAGGTTTTTGAAACAGCTTTCATGGTTGTGTGATCAACTGAATCAGTTTTGCAAAATGGAGAATGTGAAGATTTGACTAACTGTTTTGGGGGTCAAAATGGAATCAAGTGAGAGTTATATGGGTCATTGTACAGATTGCATTCAGTTAAGGGGTGCTTGGTGTAAGTTTCTGCTGACATGGCTCAAGTTTGTTAAGTTCGTTATATGGTTTCTGGGAATGTCCAGAAACAAGCTGCTGACTTACAGCATCTGATATAAGAGCTCTTTCTCTCTCATTTCTAAACCAATTCGAGTGATTTTTCTTTGTGTGTGATTCTTGTAATCTCTTCTTCATCTGTAATCAATTTGTACTTAGTTGTGATGAATGAAAGAGAATGAATTTTTCCTTCAAAACTGTTATCTTGTTTCTCTTAAACTCAATTCTGTTTTCGTATTCTTGCCTTGATCTTTATCAATCTTGGTTTCGATTTGATCTTGATTGGTTAAAGATTGTCAAAACAAATTTGTTCTTGTTATTAGCCATTACAAAACATAACATAAAGTTTGGCCAAAATGAAGTTCATGTTGATTGAAGACATTTGTGACAGTGAACACAATATTGTTTATGCTTTCTAATTGAAATTTCATTCAAGTTGATTAGGAAAAATGTCTACTTGCTTGCCTGGGTTTCCTGGAATATTTCTTTTTCGTTTTGAGGTTATAGTGGGAGGAGTAGAGCCATGATCACCTCTATTTTCAACATTACGAATAATAGAGCTTCAAAAATGTCATCTTCGCCGTCTTCGTGAACAAAGTTTGACATGTTAATTTGCTAACCTTTAATTCTGTATTTCCAATGCAATGTTGGTTGCAAGGAAGCTCATGATATTATTATATGGTAATAATATATATATATATATATATAAATGTTACAGTCCGAAATTTTAAAGTGCGGGAAAGCTTTAAAACTGTGTGGTTTTAAAGCTTTTCTGGACTTTCCTGTAATTTAAAATTTCGGACGAGAAAATTACTATATATATATACACACACACCAACGTCAACCAAAGACTATGCCCCATCAATTTTTATTAATATTGATTTAGAATTGTTTGAGAGCAAAATCATTAATTCTATCACAGAGTAATCAAATAAGTTGATATTTTAAGTTGCTTCTGTTTGTCCGATGCGCATGGAAACCCTCCAGGAGTCTCTGAAAATTAGAAGACATTGATGACAGTGCATGTGCATGCAATGCTAGCTAGTCTCTAAAGCTTGTTAGCGAGAATGCGTCAGCATGTGGATATTACTGCTTTCAGATTTAGATTGAGAGCTGCGTCATGGTGCTTGTCCGAAGAACTTAATTTTCCGCTTATGTTTAGATATTAAGAATGATTAGTAGTTGAGATTGTAAACTAAAATATGACCAAATTAATAGTGTTTTAACACAAAACCAAGGACTGACACAGAGTACAAGGTGCATACATTAATCCAAATGAGAGATCTGAATGAAGAGACAAACTTTAGCCTTCTTTTGGAATTATTATATTTAAGGTTTTTTGCCTACCTGCTTCCATGATCAACCACAGGTTGGGAGATATATGTGTTTGTAATTGTTATTTTATTTGCGTATTTGAATGGGTTTATCTTAGTAGTCATGCCATATATATATATATATATATATATATATATATATATATATATATATACAAAAACGTATGTATGTATGTATATATGAAATCAAATTATTCAAGGCTCTTTAGTAGTTATTCTTTTGTTTTTAGTCAGAACAGATATTGTTTGGCATTATGTAGCCATGTTTGAAAAGGGGTAGCGTTATCGATCATATGAGCTACAATTGTTTTTTTATTGGACTAGCAAAGTCACAGCATATGAATATGGTTAATTTTAGAAATTAACATTGAGCTAACTATTCATCATATCTCATAAGTCATTCCAACTCTGAGAACCCTGCTTTGGGGGATGGCCAAAAATCTCTCTCCTTGCCTGAATTTTTTTTCGAAGAAAGCTGTAGGCATAATTGACAACAATTTTCTTAAACATTGAAGAATTGGGCTTAGCCACCACCTCTGCTTCCCCCAAGAGATAAACAACACCTTTGTCCTTGGCTCTCTGCACAAACTGAATCTCCTCCTGGCTCCAAGATCGCCACTACCACCACTCCTCAATTGTTCAACAGTTGCACTCATCAAATGTTCATGCCAAATGAAATTTGTCAAGTTTTCCACCAACTGCCTCTCAAACTCATCAGATTCCTCAATCTTATCTTTGTATCCGTATCTAACAACATACCGGTACGTCCTTAAGTCCCTTGGTTCCACTCTTTTGAACAAGAAACGTTCCTCTAAAATGACTTTACTAATTGGAATGGACTTGATTGAGATAAAAACTAGAACTAAATGAATGGATGGAATGTTGGCAATGAATTGGGAGAATATTGGAGGGATACCCTAGACAAGTTCTGAGTACAAAAGTCTCATTCCTGGCACTTGATTTACATCTGGATTCGCCACTAAATAACTCACGTAATCACTAGAGATTTTGTTGTTAAGCTCATAAAACTTTCTTTGTTTGTGAACATAATGCCAAATTCCCTTAATAATAATGAGGAATAAGGAAAAAGCTAGCGGAAGATACCCACCTTGTACAAATTTGTAGGGGACTGATGTAAAATACATCAACTCTATGAAGGCAAAGACCACAAAGAATGTCTTAATCCACCAAATCTTTGTTTTCCAGACAACAAGCATTATAAGTGTAACCATTAATGTTGTAATAACCATGACAGCAACCATAGCAATTCCATATACAGTGCTGATGTGTTCGGTGTTCTTGAAGCTCACAATGACTATGACACAGAAAATCATGATAAGGTAGTTAATTTCGGGTATGTAGACCTGACCCATCATACTTAGGTGAAACTCAATAAGCTGCTTATTTTATAATTTTTGATAAAAATAATGTTTGGTAAATTTTGTAAAAGCAGCTTATTTCATAATTTTCTTTATTTTGTCAGCAACTTTTAAAAGTAGGTAGAGGATTGTTTTTCATAAACAGCTTATTCAATAAGCTATTACTCCTTTTTAAAATACCTATTATAACCTTAGCATTTTGATAATAAAAAAACAGTTATATCGTACTTATCCATAAACCCTAATATATAAATCATTAGATATTATATTACTACCACAATTTTATTGTAAAAAATTTATTGTGAATGTAATACATGTTACTTTTTATTTTATTTAGATTACGTAAAAGTATAAATTTTTATCATATTTTATGTAATAGATTATAAAGTTCTTCAGATTTTTCTTAATTGAGTTTTTTTAATTAATTTTACATATTTAAGAAAACAAAATATGTCTAAAAATTTATTAAAGATAAAATAAAAAAATTAAAATGTATGTCCATTTTGGGCATTATATAATGCAACAGCATTTTTGTAATAAGATTTACCAAACATATGTACTCTACTTTTCAAACTCACAGCAACCGCAACATCACAGTTTACCAAACACCAAACTTCTTTTTTAATCAGCAGCTTATTTCATATGCACAGCACAAGCAGCTTATTTCATCAGCTTCCGCAATCCCAAACTAGCCCTAAGTATGCCCACTAAGTAAATAAAACATCACTCATATTTAACATTATATTATACAAATAAGTTATTATGTCAGTTGAGACTCAAGTGCTGAATTACCCAACCAGCATTATTGAAGCAGCTTATTTCATCAGCTTCCGCAATCCCAAACTAGCCCTAAGTATGCCCACTAAGTAAATAAAACATCACTCATATTTAACATTATATTATACAAATAAGTTATTATGTCAGTTGAGACTCAAGTGCTGAAGTTACCCAACCAGCATTATGGAGAATGTGAAATATATTGTTTAAGAGGTAACTTACTTGGAACTGCAGAGTAAAAAGTATCACTCACGTCGCTAGGGTTTTTGTAGAGGTATGATGCTTGGGCATAATAAGCTGAGACCAATGCCGGAAACACAATTCCATTGAAACTAATCTGAATTGAACGAACACTGAAGTGACCAAGATCAGCAAACATAGCTTCAGTGCCAGTAATGCACATGAGAACTCCACCAAGGGAAATACATGCTTTCTTTCCATTTCTAATAAAGTATTTCACAATATACCATGGATTCAAAGTTCGTAAAAAGTAGCGTCATAGTGTTTGAACAAGTCGTAAAGGCCAATCACAAACAAAAATGCAACCGTACGAAGATGATGGGAGCAAACGAGCGTTGGAAAAATATGCTCTTTAAAGCATATTTATATATTTATTGTAATAAATAATTTTTCTGATTAATAAAATAAATGAGGTATTTTATTCAAGTATCTTAATTGCATTAATATTTTGAGTAAAGTCCATTTGATCATATTATATGTACTTATGTGATCACCATGTGGATTCACAGAAGACATAAATACAAGTTATCTTATGATTAAATAAATTATGTTCGTAGTTAATAAATAAAGTTGGTTTATTTAGGTATAGATTGTAATAAATTCATTGAATGGTTTGTCTTAATCACGTATGAATTTATTGATGTAGTACGACCATATTGAACAGGATCACATATGAGATTTAATTAACCTTGATATGACTGTCAGACTTATTAAATCTCATAGGCATTGATTTTACTGTAATCTTAATCGAGTTAGTTATGATTTCATAATTGTAATTGTTTTTCCATTTGAGTTACCAATGGGCACGACACACACTTGTGGTCAAGATTACCCGGTATTTTGGTGGAGGCAATTATGAGTATTGGAGTTATAAATTAACAATATAGAATTTGTACGACACATCTCTTGATGGGTTTTCGGCACTTGATCATAGAATTCTCTGGCCAGAGTGTGTCAACATATTTAGTATGTTGAAAATGATCATTAGAGAAAACCAGTAAGTATCAAGGAACAAGATGTAATTAAATCGATTGGACAGTTGAGATATCGATTTAATTAATGATGTGGTATAAAGGATTATGCAGTAAAGAAATCAATGTGGCTTGGGCGAATTATTATTCGAGCATACAATTATGGAAGTCAGTTCCAATCTTATAGTAGAGTAGAATTGGAATTAAATAATTATATTTGTTTAATTACAAATTTAATTATTGTAGCCACTATTGTATGTTCCCAAATGATCCCCGGGTTAGCTCATTTAATTGACAACACCATCACTGGACCCAAAAGCAAGAAAACTGGCGTATTAGGTGAAAATCACAATTATAATATTTGTTAAAACCTAGTATGTTATATTCAAGTGTAAAAAGAGGGCTTGTAATATTTTACAAGGTGATCCCCTAGTTAGTTATACATTCTCTCCACTTTTACGTAAGTGGAGATATAGTATTTAATTTAAATATTTAGATATTTAAATTAAAAGAAGAATCCTATTTTAAATTAAAATAGGAATCCTAATCATAACATACTAGGGTTTTTCATAAGATATTATAAAAGGGGTACTTTTCTCCCAAAAAATGGGGAGAATAGAATTCCAGGATTTTTGAGAAAAATATATAAGACATCTAAGAGACGCCAGTTACAATTGGGAGTGGTAAAACAGACGCCCACACATCCAGTGTTGATCGATCTTGAGTTATAGCCTGAAAGATTGTTTGGAGACAGATCTACAACTCTCAATCGTTCGTCTTCTCAGATCATCAGATGGACGAATTTCTAAATTACTTAATTCTTATATGTTGTATGAGATCGGTCCAAAAAGGTTTTAATTGAAAAATTGAAAAACCTGATTTTCTCCCTACAACGAGGCACCCACTTATCTGTGCCAAATCTTTGAACGTAGAAAAGCAATATCAAGATTGCCGACGAAATCCACGGCATAGCATCTGCACCGTGATGCAGCATGAAAATTAAACTTGATAATTTTCAGTTGTAATGTTTTAAACTATTACAAGATCAGCAAACATTAGCCCCATTAAATCTATTAAGATAATTTCATATTTATAAACCCATAAAATTAAACTTTAACTCATAAGAATTATAAAAAGCCTACACTTCAATTAAAAATAATAATATACTACCATCTAAAACATTTTTCTATTTCAAAAAATAGGATTAATTCTTCCAATCTAGATAGCAGTAGTAGAGAGAACATTTTGAACAATGAAATTCATGAAGAATCATCTCTAAAATCAAAAGGGATGAATGATGGTTTAGTTATTTTTGTAGAAATGATATATTTAATTGTATTGATAATGAGTCTATTGCATAACATTTTCAAAGTATGAAAATGCATCAAGAACAATCACAAATACATTAGCATATATTTTCTATATTAAAAGTTTTGGATTTTATATTCTACTATTTTTCTAATTTCGCCCTCAATAAATTATTTTTCCAAATCCACCATTGATAGCTTCAATTGAACCAAAATTTTTATTTTCGCCACCAGTATTACATGTATATAGAATAATTACGTACCTTGGCCTAGTGCCTTGATGCCGCCGACAGCGAAAAGAACTGAAATGGATAGAGTGAGAATACCATCTCCAATGGCCATTGAAGTTCCAAGGATTGTTAAAAGGAAAAGTGAGATTTTGGCAGTTTGATGGTTCTCCAAAAAATGTTTAATATTTTGAGCTCGTTTAGTCTCAGTGGTTGCCAAGCCACTAGGCTTTAGCCTAGTGATTATAACCCATACTTCACAATTGTGAAGTTATGGGTTTGAGCCCCCACAATACATTGTGTGGGTTTAATTTCGTTCATCAATTTGAGTGAACAGTTTTCTCCATTTTGAAATATGAGTGGAGTAGACGTCCCTTGAATATTGGAGAGGATAAAAATCTAGGCGAGCTTCATAAGAATTTATGTAAATTAGTCTCAATAATAGTCTGATTTGTAAATGTAAAGTAGTACTAGTAATAGTCTGATTTGTAAATGTAAACTAATTCTAGTAATACTCTGATTTATAAATATCAGTTGTAATCTCATGTAATATGAGTTGTATTCTTAAACAATAGTCTCATGTAATTAAAAAAAAAAGTCTTAGTGGTTGCCCCTGTGTCAAGTCTACAATTCGATAGCTCCTTGTCCTCTGGCTGAACATTTGGAATCAATCCCACCTTTGTGTACTGGCAAATTAATGAATAGAGAGCAAATGTCCCTCCTACATTTCACATGAAAGCACATATATGAGCATCGGATTCTTAATTTATCAAATGTAAATATGGGCAACGACAAATAAGGTAACCACGATCGCAGCTCACAAACAATTTACAAATAACTTGTAAAATCTAAGGGATTGATTAGATGTAAACACTACTAGAAAAAAAAAGCTCTTTATGACGGGTATTACCCGTCATCTTCGGCACGGCATGACGGTTGCGCGACCATCATTGATTCCGATGTCAAGAAAAAATCATGACATTTTTTATATGTCATGGAAAGAATGACGTATTATCCATCACAATTTTGTCATCGTTGGTTTGATGAAAAATTTTTGCGCATGACTAATGTCTGTCAATAACATTTCCCATTCATGACTATTCACTGTCACGTAACCATGACATATTTAATTAAAATAATTAAATTTCTTATACATTTAATTAAATATTAATTCCTAAATTTTGGCAGTAAATGAAATATATTTTAAATTTTTTGTGAGAATTTATGAAATTGGAGCCAAATTTATAATTTTTTTTTTGCGGGAAACAATGAAATTAGCGGCAATTTTTTTGTATTATATTTTGGCGGGAATTAATGAAACTGGTGGCCAATTATTTTTTGTCAGAAATTAAAATATATCCTATAAATTATTATATAAATAAAAAAACGTTACACACACACATATATATAATTCATATACAATAATTCTCAAATCCATATCAACAAATTTCATAAATTATAATCTTGTTGTGAAATAAAATAACTACAATAACTATAGTTACATAAATACTTCAGCAGTTATTAATTTGTTTCCTAAAATAACGACTACAGTTTCTTAAATGAAAATCTTGAATCAGAGTTTAAAAGCCACCAGCAGCACAACTAAAACCAACAATACTGTTTGATGAAACCATCCCAATAAACCAGCAACAATCAGCTGAATGAAGCACCAAACTGCCATCTCAATAAACCCTGCTTGAATTAACATCAGCATGTCAAGAACAATCTTGAATTAACATGAACAAACCAAACTGCCATCAAATGCCACACAGTCTCATACTTCCATCAAATGCAAGTAACATATTCAACAAAACCAAATGCAAGTGATCAGTTGCTGGAAAACATGAAATAAACTAAACATAGTTTGATACTAACATTACAATGCAAGTTACATCAAATGCAAGTTACATCAAATGCCACACAGTCTCATACTTCCATCAAATGCAAGTAACATATTCAACAAAACCAAATGCAAGTGATCAGTTGCTGGAAAACATGAAATAAACTAAACATAGTTTGATACTAACATTACAATGAAAATTCCAAATAGGCAGGTTTCCATCCGAGAAGCATCAAAACCACACCAATGTAATCCAATATAATTACAAGCTCAACCTAAAACAACTATACATTATTTTTACATATCAAAACTGGCTCTCAAACCAAGTTAATACAGCCAAGTAAATGAATATGAGAACGTAAAACAGGCTTACGCTAACCAAAGTATTTAATAAACAGCTCCTCACCTTATATGAGCACTCAAACATAGTTCATCCATTCATACCGCACCTCATCCATTTCTGCCTAAGTGTAAACTGCTTTGTTGTTAAACTGCAAATGGCCAAATGATTTAACAGCAAATATGATGGACAAAAAATATTAACCAATGATGGACATAAAACATATCACTTACATTGTTGAGCAATAAACTAGGATCGCCAATAATATCCCTCATTTATAACATGACATAATATCCACACTTATAAGAACCAGGTTGTTTTGGAACCTACAATAATAAAACTCTATCTAAGTACTTAAAAAGGTATAACAGGTAGTTAATAATTAAAATGATAGGAAAAAATAAATTGTATTACCCGTACAATTTTGAATTCAGGGTGCACTCCTTTTTAACTGCTCGCTGCTGCGAGCATGTTGATCCCACTAGGAGTTTAAAACTTACTGTTAGAACTACTAAAATGTTTATAATGGATGTAACATTCTATGATGATTTAACTTTGATATACCTACTTTATTACTAACTCTTTAATGTCTTCCGCTAGACTATTTCCTTGCGGATCCATGAAATATCCAGTCTTTGCAGCCACATTGATCACAAAAAGAATCCAATGAGCGCTATAATTAAGCGACAACTTGTAAGTAAGAAGAAATGAAAATTAACAACCTGCTTACTAATGAAAATGAATATAAATGAAAATGAATATACCCAGGATTGCAAGGAATGAATATGAATTGAGAGGGGCGAGCTTTGGCCAAACGATTAGCAATTGCTTGTGTCCTTGTTATGCGCGTTTTAAGCGCATTTTCAACTCTACTAGGGCTAATGTGACCAGGATTCATGAAGTAAAATGGCTTGCCCATTTAATTACATATGACCACTAGGAGTTTAATTTTGGCAACTGATCATGTATATCTGTAATTGCATATGATCAAATTTAATATTTTAATAGAAAAACAAAAACAAAATAGATTTTACTTTCATTAGTTTAATGAAATAGGCAATGTGATGCAAGGAAAATGGAATAAAAAATAGACATATAGTACTTAAGTAACCAAAAAGTAGCATTACACAAGGCCAGAAAAGCAGTCATATATCTATTTAGCTGCTTGATTATGCAGCTTAAATGCCTTTTTTTTTATCAAATATTTTACAGTCACTCGTCTCTAACCTGAAGAATATATAAATCGAAAGAAGTTAAACATTCACAATTTTTGCCCAGCTCAATAGTAATTATTTTTCTTTTTTAACTTTACAATACAAAACTCAAAAACATACAAGTATCAAACAATTTGGGGGACCCACGTGTGTCAAAAAAGCAGCACATAAAGGCCCTCATTGTGCCTTTGATTGTTTGAAAAAACAGCCAGGACCACAAACCAAATAAGCAAACAAGGTCCACAAACTGTAGGAAAAAAATATATGCTTGGGACCACAAACAAAACTATTGTAATAAACAATATATACCAACCAGTTGTTTTCTTTATGACACCATTAAATTACACAAAAGGACAACATTGTTTAAACCTTTTTGAAGGCTACTGCACATAAAGACAATCCCAAGCTTTACACACAATCCATGCAAAATTAGAATCACATGCAATTCAGGGCTTAATGCACAGTCCATGTGGAGTCAATATAATATTCATAATGATTACAAATGGTCTTTACAAAGTAAAAAACAAGTAGACAACAATTAAATTAATGACTTAAATCATCCCAATTAAACACGTAAATTAGAAATAATTAGAATCACAACCACAATTTCACATGCAACACTTAAAATCATTTAAAATTGAAATGCAAGAACTTGAATGCACTTGCATTACATTACAACACCAAAATGAACAAGCTATCTTCAAAGCTCATAGCAATTTAGATATTAATCAACCACAACAACCATAACTATAATTATGACATAATTGCACCATTTTCCTTAAGACCAAAGAAATATAGACAGTACCACCCATAGAGTCAAAGGATGCAAACCTCAAGGTATTTTAATTTCACTCATGCAGCAACAGAAACTAAAAGCTTCTTCTATGATAATAGTGGCCTCAACCTTACAACCACATCTTTAACTGTAACAAGTACATAAGAACTATTAGAACCTAAAAAATTTAAATAAAAAAAAAGAAAAATACATAAAGAACCAAGACCACTCCCAAACATTAAGAATAATTATTTAGGGAACCACTGGTTCCGTTAGAATGACACCCACGTCTAAAAACCATCACATGTATTACCACTTAAAATCAGCTAGAGATATAACATTGCAAATTAAAATAACTGAGTGGGGCTTTTGATGCACTTACTTTTTCTCCTTCTTCTCTTTCTTCTCTAATAACAATTGGTGTTTTCAATAAGGGGCTGTTGGGTGACGATTAATGAGTGTCAGTGCAAATTGGAGAGATTTTGTAAATACGTAATGGGTGCTTGGTGGTTGTTATGTGCTTCGTTCAATTGATTTTCTCCAGTTGGGTGATTAGGTTTTCATCAATTGAGAGGGTGGAGAGCGAAAAAGAAAAGGAGCTGCAATTGTTGCACACTTAGCAAATTTTGCTAAGTGTTGAAACAATATTTCCAAAGCAAAACGATGGTGTTTTGCTTTTCTTTTTAGTTTAAATAATTCAATTAAAAACGCTTTCACTGGTTCCAAAGCCAAGCAACATGATGGTGTTTTGTTCTTTTTTAAATTTAAATAATACAATTACAAAGGGCATTCACTTGTTCCAACACTTAGCAAAATTTGCTCAGTGTTGGAACGTTCTTTCCAAAGCAAACGATTGACCTTGAAAATAAATTAAGTTATATACGTTAATGAAATATTTTTAAATAATTAACAATGAAAAATTTGTAATATTTAAAATTTTAAAAATAAACAAATTATATGTTCAAAATAAATATTTTTTAAATAATTTAATACAATCCATCACAAGTTTGTGTTGTGTAGATAAAACAATTTAAATGCCATGCCGTTTTAAAATATTTTTAAAAATTTAAATTAATCAACCATGACATTTATCCGTCATCAGTTTACGTCTGTTGTCTATCAATTACGAATGCGTCATTAAAGCATGATATATTCTATGTATCACGAAAATATCATTACTTCATGATACAATCGTGACATATCCATATCCGTCATAAAAAATCTATCATAGATCAGCGCTTTTTTAGTAGTGAAACATCGTAAGTGCAAAATCTTCCAATTCAGTTTTGTACAAGAAGAATGTTAGAAAAGTGTTTGTACAACTGTCTGTACGCTGAATTATTATTAGTAAGTACTCACTCACCGTCACCGCGGTCGTTGCACTTGAGAACAGTCATTACGTATTTAATCAGGGGACAAACACAAGCGTGTAGATGATGAGTGACAGAACCCCGATCACATCATCTTTATGCTTAATACCATCAAGGAAAATAGTCGAGTACACAAAGTGGCGACGTCCCAACGTCACCATATACAAACCCGATGCTTCCGAATGCTAATCTCAACGTTGTTTTCCAATTAATCTGCTTCAATTTAATTAACCAAAATCATATACATATGTAATCTGTAATTAACTAACTTTTTAAGTGCAAAAATTAACAAATACGTACGTTGGCTGCATGATCCCGAAAGGATGTAACTTTTCCAGCCTCCAAATTAAGATACTCCCCACGGCGTAGCATTTTCCATGATACCTTCCTCTCTTTGAGGTTCTTTTCTTCTCCTATTTCATTTGATTGTTCTCCATCATATTAAACAAATAATAATATTTTTTGTTGAATCATTTTAATTTGTCAAATAAATCACTCAAGAATAAATTGAATTTTCTTAAACAAATTAATGAATATTCCTAGATGATGAAACAACGTTTATGTAGGTCTCAGCTAATTCAGTTTGTAAAGATGATAGCTATAAGAGTGTATGAAAATAATATTTCATAAATACCAATATTTCAATAGAAAAATATACAAAACAGAAAACATCGATAACCGGTGTTTTTACTCATTTAATCACAAATACAGTGAAACAGTACCGATTTATCATTGTTTGTGTTCTGCGTTTATCAGCTCTATGTCTCTTTAGCATTTTTCTATTCCATATTATCTTGGATCTTGATGGTAGATAATTCTCAATTTCTCCTTAAATCATCATGAAATGGGACTAGCTGAAAATGAATAAGAACTTCATGGTAATTAAAGTAAGCAGGAAACAGAAATATAAATCAAGAAATAAAATGAAGAAATTAGCTGAAAAAGAATTAAAACACACACACACACACACACACATATATATATATATGTATGTATGTATGTATAAGAGTATAAGACCATCTCTCTCGGACATGTAGCTCGCTTCCTCTGCCGTTGACGACATTGTCATCAGTCCACAGAGATGTTAAAAAGAAAACAACAGAAAAGAGTCTCGAAAAGAGAAATGGATTGAGTAGGTTTTTAAAAGGAGGCTACATTCAGAATGCCAGCATACGTCGCCGTGTTGGCTCAAGTTTTTATACAAGGAACCAACACGGTTCTTGAACCGCGGACTTCGCTGTCTTTGTTTTCTACTTTTTATTCTCTTTATTTTTAGGATTCAGCATTCGACTTCATTTTTTAATGTGACGCCAGTTCTTAATTTACAATTAGAACGTTAATGACTTCTGTTTTTGTGTAACAAACGTATATAGCGTTCAATGCATTCAATCTATAGCTAGCACATGCATATGAACCGATGTTTATGCTAAAAGAAAATAAAACATGCAAAATTCTATATTGGGGGTCTCACTTGATAAAGCATTAGGCATATGCACCAAAGTATTCCCTTTTGGACCTTACTTTAAGCCCAACTCATGAAGTTCAATATAAAAGTCAAATCCGTTAGCGAATCAACCTTATATTTCCATGTACATGATGTGCGTTAATATTCGTAATAATGGCCATAATATGACATGTATTAGAATAGAAGATTTATTTATTTACTTTTTTTGTTTTTTGAAAAATGCTATAGTCTAAAAGTTAGGGACAACAAAATTAATAAATAAATTGAATTCGAATCGAATCATAAATGAACTATGCTAAAATTAAGTTGATTTAGATTTAATTTGTTTATTAAAGGAATTGAAATCTTAGGATTTGGGTTCGATTTATTTATTAAACAAATATTCGATTCGATTCATTTACTAATCGTTGATCATATAACAAAAACATGATGAATCACATTGAATATGTATTCGTTTACAAAAATATATTTAATAAACAAAAATTAAGTAAAAAAATAAAAAACCACAAATTTAAAATCCTATAAAATACAAACTTATTATCATTTAAGGATAAATAAGTAGTTTAGTTAAACGAATAATAAACAAATTTTAAACGAATAGATTGTATTCGATTTGTTATGACTTATTTGTTAAACGAATCCTAAATAAATAAACAAATTAATGTCCAAACCTATATTTGATTCGTTTAATTAGCGATTCGAATTGAACTCACTCATTTATTAAATGAACTAATTTTTTCAAAGCCAATCCCATTTAGTTCGTATCAAATCGAATCAAGTAAATGAATCCTAACTTAAATTGCCACCCCCAAAATAGTTAGATATTGTGAGAGTGGTGCCTATCAATTTAACTAAAACTGAACAAACATTTTAATGATAATTTCTATTAAAAAATATCAAATTAATTATTGGTTAGATTATTAGATGAGTAATCTTATATGGAAGTCCAATCTAATAACGCAAACACTGAAAAAGTAGAGGCCGGCGTTGGTTGGGTTAGTTCAGGTTGAAACTTAATACACCTAACCCAACCATTCCAAAAAGATTTATATGCCAGTGTGCCCACAATATCTTTCCACCTGACAAAAACTAGTATAAAGACTTATGCATGACTACACCCATGTTACCTTCCCACATTCATTAGGACTATGCAAAAAGATCGGCACCCTTGTGACAAGGGGTTTGAGGATGTTACATTATTATTCCAATTCAGCTGAGAAAAATCACTATGTCTTAGCCACCAATTTTATAGAGAATCAATAAAAAAGACTAACCTGCTTGTGACGAGGGGTGTAAAGGATATTATCCAATATTACTTGGGAATAGTTACTAATCTTATCTCTCAATTTTCATCAAGAGCTAAATGATAAGGGGTGTACAAGATATTATTTCACATCAGTTGAGAATAGTTAGTAAATTAATTAATAAAATAATTGGATTAACAATTTTGGCTAACGCCTCATTTTAATTAATAAAATAATTTAATTTCATTATGGTTGAACTACTTTAAATGAACAAACAAGGTATGAATATCAATTTTTCATATTAACTATGGAGTACTTCTATTAGCACCCCTTTAATCTCCTGGTAAAATCTCTCTTCTAGAAACACTTCATTAAAAATATTTGAAAATCACACTACTTGAAAATACACTCATTTTAATTCTACAAATAATTAAAACACCATAATCTCTTATTGCAATTAGTAGAAATTTCATTAGCTTAATTTCGAACTTTCGCGTACTTTGTTAATGAGAACTATTTTCAAATATAACTATTAGCTTTTAAAAGTTATCAAAATAAACAATAACACGAAAATATAAAGTGCTTATTATATCAATTAACAGACTATTAAAATCACATTGAAGCTTAAAATTAAGCTACTAGCCTCTTGCTCTTTTTGAGAGTTTTCAAAATTCTGAGCACCTACAATTACTAACCCTATTTTAGTGGATAGAAGGATGATACATGTTTAATTTGATTTTTCTAATGGGAAATTTACACAAATAACCTAAAAGAATTTGTTATTTTCACAACTAACCCCTCAACTTTTTTCCTATCAACATTTGCCAATAATCATCCCTAGTACCAAAACTACCCCTCCCATAACTCTCTCTCTCTCCTTCCTCTCCTTCCTCTCCTTCCTCTCTCTCTCTCTCTCCCCGTCGAATTCACTCCCAACTTGTTCACTTGTCGCCCGCGGCTTCCCGGAGTCATTCTCGGCAGCCAACACCTACTTAAATTCGGTCAATAGTTAAAATTAAAGATTAGGTTAAAAACCCTAAATTTCTATTTTCTATTCTTGTTCTATGTTGTGTTTTTTGTGTTGTGTTTGTGATAATGAGTGAAGATTGAAGGAGTTTTGTGATGTTGAGTGCATGGGTGAAGTTGTTGGTGTGGTGCATGTGTGAAAAAATTGCCTTGGGGTGGAGGAGGAAAAATTGTGATTTCGGCATGTCGTTCGAGCGATGTCGCGGGCGAGACAGGTAATACAAGCTGCCTGTCGCGCAAAATTACGGTGGTCTTTTTCTTTTACAATGAAGTCAATTTTTTTTAAAATGCAATGTAATAATATTATTAATATTATAAATATTACAGATACATGGCGAAATTACAGGGAGCCTATAATACATGATCAAATTACAGGGTGCCTGTTGCACCAAAAGGTTTAGTACGACAGGGTGCCTGTCGCACCAAGCTTCGTGCGACAGACGCCTGTCTCACCAAGCTTCGTACGACAGCTTCGTGCGACAGGCGTCTATTGCACCAAGCTTGGTCCCACGAAATTTTCTGCGACTCACAACAAGCAACCGCATTGAAACTCTCTCGCAAGTTCAGAAAATAACTCATATCACTTAGTGATGCCAATTGGTGTCGGATTCAGATGGATTATGATCGGATTTTGGCATTTTCCGTTGCCTTTTGCCGTCGCCGGTGATGATTCAAGAGTGCAAAGCTGCGTTTGTATTGAGAAAAGGGAGAAAGAAAGTTGCTTTTGGTTTCGAAATAGGGATAATTTGGGGAGAAAAACTTGTGTTTGGCTAATGCTGATAGAAAAAAATTTAAAGGGTTAATTGTGAAAATAGCAAAAGTTTTATGGTTACTTTTATAAATTTTCCTTTTCTAATTGAGGTCAAAATTGTAAATTTATGAAAGAGGAGTTTTAAAGAATTTTAAATGGGTGTCACTAGCTCTACTCTTTATTATGTTTCGCAAGAGTTTTGAATGTGTCCTATTTAGGAGTGTGCATCGATTAGGTGTCACAATAAACCAAAATTTCGATCCAATTTGTTGCAAGATTTTAGAGAACCGAAATGAACCAAAATAAATTAAGAATCGAACGAAAACCGAATACGTCAGTCTAATTAAGTATATCGGTTCGGTTCCGCCTCGGTTTCGGTCCAAAATTTCGATTCTCTATAACTTGTACCCTTTTAAATATTTTTTTTCTTAAAAAATTATCAGTGTCAAGACTTGTGCAAACGTAAGGCCTTTGCTACTATATACATGCATGTATCTTTGAATTCACAAATTCCTCTGAATTCACAATATTCTTTGAGTCACTAGTCTTCTCGGAAGAAGAGCTAGAGAAAGACGATGCTCTACAGAGTAGAGAATCCATGTTTTAAACCTATGATCTAGTTTTAGTCCTACAAGTGTGGCTACAATCCAAGGCTAAGAATTGGCTTTACAACCCTTCAACCAAATCGGGACTTACGACCAAAAACTACTAAGGCACCCAAGGTAACACTCAGCACACCAGTAATGTTCAACCGTCATAGAAGCTTTAAACTTAGAGTCTCTATTCTATATTACACTATCCTCCCCGTGGCTCTGATACCAGAAGGAAAAGGATCTAAGAAGATAGTGCTTGTAGATAAACACTTGAATAAAAACAAATAAAGCAAATTAAAGTTGGTACGTGGCGTTGTTAAACCAGAGAGATCATGCTGCTAGAGCATGCTTTGGACCAGTAGCCCACACCCTCGGGTATTCCAGCCGATATACCAAATTTTAAGCAACTTTAACAACACAAAGGCTCATATATAGTACTAAATTTGGATCCCAAAAATAGTACTCTGATTGAAAGGAGGGAGAAGAGAAATACAACTAAGGGCGGAGATTTGGTCTCTATACCTTAGAGGAACGTAGCAGATTCTGAACAAATTTCTGATGCAGAAGATTAGCCTAGGCTGCAACTGCAGAGTATACATATAAAATTTAAACAAGCTTTAAATGAAATACAAGAATTTTAAATCATACAATACTTTGAAATAAATTACATTACAATGCTTTAAATTAAATTACAACTTCTTTAAAATAAACATCAAATGCTTACATTCGATCTTGCTTTAATCCAGAAATTTTTATGAACAGAAAGAAATGTTTTTATTACAGAAGAAGAATAGGAAAATTAGAAAGACATGATTAAAATTCTCTAAGTGTTTCTCCAGATTTCCTTGAGAGAGAGAGAGTTCGAGAGATAGATAGGTGGATCCCCCCTTTCAGCCCTCCTTCTTCTTTTATAATGACTTGCCTTTATCTTTTTGCTGTTCCTTCACATGTGATGGTGGAGAGTGGGGTCTTGCAAGAGGAAAATGATGGGGGACAACATCATCTGCTTTGAAGACTTTGATGCGACAGCATAATTTGCTTTAGCTTTATCTTTTTGAAAATGCTTTTCTGTGGACCATAGGAAGTTTGTCTTCACAGCTTTTCCCGAAAAAGGGTAGAAGACAAAATATTGATACAGTGCGGTAATATAACAAATTACAAAATACAAAGAAAATAATGCAAAGTAATAAAAAAAAGTCCATAAATGTTTGGCTGCCAACATTATAAAACTAAAAAAATAAATGCGACCAACTGGTATATGCAGCCGATTGTCCCTTAAATAAAAATAAAAATAAAAATAAAAATATTATAATATATAAAATAATTAAATTTATTCTAATAAAAATAATATAAAATAACATAATAATAGAAATTTTGTTTCATATTTAATGTAGTAATATCAGGTTTGATGGAATTGTTTTCATGTTCATTATACTTGAATATACCTAATTAAATCATTGTAGGTTTACGATCCTAAGTTTCATGTTTATTGTAATAATTTTGAGGTTAGCATTAATTTCATGCTTAATGGTTCTTACTTCAAGATGAAGTATTTCACATTTATTATAGCATGATTGGCATGATTTATATGATTGCAAGTTTATGATCATATGCTTCATGTTTATTGCATAAGCTTTTAGGCTACCATTAGTTTCATGTTTAATGGTTGATTATTCAAGTTTAATGGTTAAGTTTTTAAATAATTATCAATATCTCAAGTGTGCAAGAAGAGGTTTCATGTTTAGTGACTAATTTCTCTTGTTTGATGGTAAGTAATTTCAGGTTATCATTAATTTCATGTTTAATGTAATGCTCGTAGTTTTGGTTCATTGGTTCTAGTTTCATGTACAAATTACATAGTTGGTATCCTCTGTAATTTACATCACCCGGAATTTTTTTTTTTTTTTTTTTTTTGCCATCTCTAGGTAGCCCACTTGGAATGTCATCAATTTAAATTGAAAGATGAAAATATAAAAGAGATTATAAAATAAACTGATAATAACAGAACCAAAATCACATTGTTACAACTAACAACAGCAAACAGATCCACAAACAAAATCCAATAATACAAAGCAAAATAAGAAAAAGTATGTGATTTGCTAATTTTAATTTTCCAACACTTTTAAATAAAGTTTCATACAATAGGTTTTATATATGGTTATTTATTGTCATAATCATTGTAGCAATAAACAAAGGTCTAATACAAAGTTCAAGGAAATTTGGTTACCTTTCAAGGCTCTGCAAAGCCTCGAAATATGCCCAACAAGGCAATTGACATGAGTAATAACCAAAAAAATGAAGACAAAAGAAAGCATTTGGTTTCATATTTTTGCTTTTCTTAAAAAAAGGATCATAGTTCATGCATGAAAATATCATCAATTGCACTCAGTATATATAAAATTTGGTACAAATGAAAGATATATAAAACAATTATAAAACAAGAACAGTATACAAAAAAATGATAAAACAAAAACAAAGCAGGTACCAAAAAGAAATATTAAATTACAGTTTAATTTTAATACAAAGAATTGCAAATGATGCTTAAGTACAGAACAAATAGATGTTAAACTATAATATAAAATAACTTTCATAGTAAAGAAAAATCAGAGAAAAAAATTAGAAGATATAGATGTCTATCCACAAACCTCCCCTAATTTGGTTTATTCCAAGAAGCACACCTACTGCAGCAATAAGATTCTAGGGAAGTTAAATAAATGAAGATGGTGCTCAACCCACCGTCAAAATTTAAAAGTTCATCACCTTATTTTAAACATATGTAATTACATGATAGTAATTTTAATACCTAATTGAAAATTTTCTCTTTGTAAATTATTTAAGGTACAGATATATTTGAGTCTACTAAACTTAAAAATTAAGTTGGCTTCGACAAACCGACTTAAATAAAGAAATGCCGCTCTCTGCTTTTGATTTGTTGCAAGTCTCGACAATATAGATTATTCAAAAGCCTCCTTCTCTGAGTAAATGCCTCTTACAGTTTTTGATATGTTCATATGACATGAGATAATTTTGACATGAGTCAATCACAGCTCAATTAGAAACTCAGTTGTAGAAATGACGAACTAGGCAGTTTGAGTAGCGGCGATCATAAAAGAGATGATAAGCACACTTTAGTTCAGCTCTAGGATAGCTTAACATTTTCCAATAAACGATTATTATTACGAAGCTGCACCAAAAATTATATTAATATTTCCTAAAGAAGAAATGAAAAGAACCTAATTCCGGTTAATGAAAAGAACCTATTTTGGGAGCTACAATATTCATTCCCTTTCTACCACATTGACTGGTTTAGGTGCAGCAGTACCTCTTTCAAGACAAACATTTTACGTAAGATAATAATTAACCTTGTTCACTTTTAGCTTAAGGTCGCCAAGGACAGCTCATCATAAAGGAGCCT
This sequence comes from Atalantia buxifolia, assembly GCA_030444775.1. Taxonomy (NCBI): domain Eukaryota; kingdom Viridiplantae; phylum Streptophyta; class Magnoliopsida; order Sapindales; family Rutaceae; genus Atalantia; species Atalantia buxifolia. The sequence goes on from CM059838.1 coordinate 5,737,588, forward strand.
AGGTAACGAAGCGCTAATATTATAATCACAGGTGAAACAGGTTTCTCCCAGCTCAGATGAATTCCCTGTGGAGAAAACTAATATGTTAGCACCATATAGACATGGCATAATATCAACGTAACGGTTCTAACAGCTAACAAATACGTGTCCTAAAAGGCAAAAGGACTAGGATGCTGCCAGTGTGTTCAGTAGATAGCTTGTGGAAAGAAATTTTGGTTTTCTTCACCTTACACTTTGAGCAACCAGTCCAACTACAACTGCTGGCCATACAAAGTTTCGTAGCGTCCAAACTAATTAAGAAGCCAATGGAACAAATAAAACAAAGGCAAAGCGGCATTCAACTTGTTGTCATAGGATAAGTCAACTAAAGCACTATGGGACAACAGTCAAGAAATAATGTATCTCGGGAAACATAAATTATATGAATAAACTTTGTGTTATGCCAGATGCCACATTAACTGTTTGACATAGTACATACATAAGCATATACTTGTAAGACAGTTCCAAATCAACAACAATTAACCACCGCCAATCAAGCATCAGCGGACAAAAAATGAAGAAGCAAATCGCGGACCGAAATTATGCTCTCTCATTTAGCAACAATACTTAAGTAAAGCAACTCCAACATGAAGTTGATGATGCAATTGAATGTGACGCATATGATGGAATGCATTGGCTTTAAATATCCAAAATATATGTACTTCGATGTGCAACAAAGTTATAAGTCAAAAGTGGATGCCATTTTTAAGTGGATAACAATTTGTAGTTAACTAGCATGCAAAGCCGAGACATTTTCGTTCTTTTATGAACTCCTAATGATTCACCAGCGTCCACAAAGGCACAAAAAGGTTGTTACAATGCTATCGACAGCCACCATTGGAGTAACTTTGGTCTTAAACAAATATCTAGATTTGGTAAAATATGGGGGCTTTTTTATTTTTTTATTTTTTCATTTTTTCCATTGCCCTTAAAATTTTGCGCTCTTTTTCATTACTAGAAGCAAGTGGGTTTAACTAGCTTCAACCGAACTAATTAACCAAACTAATAATAATAATAATAATAATAAAAGGAAATCAAGAAGCCATACCTTTTCCTAAGAAGTGAAATAACTAAGTGTTAGATCACGTTGATGGTCGTAAAGAAATTATAGGTGGAAAACCTCCTTTAATCACAGTATAAATGCCCTCTTTAAAATGAGTTGTTCAATGTTCTTATTTAAGTTTGATAAAGAAGAGAAGAAGATGAAGATTATCTTGCCACACACACACCCTATGCATTATTAATTTTCGCTAGAGTTATAACCACAGTGGGAAGTTGATACTATATCAACTTACTTCTTAACTTCTAAACCGCACTTGGTAACTGCTTTATAGTTACCAAGTACGAGTCGGGTCGGGTCGGGTCGGCCCATCATGGACAACCCATCAATCCAACATCTCCCACTCGCACATGATGGGACAACGTCAAATTAGTAGATCAGTAAACAAAGAAACAATAAACAACCACATATCTTCAATCATATAAGTAGATATGCTGTGTGACCAGGGAGCCAAAAACATATCTCAATTGCTAACCTAGGCAAGAGATGGCTCAATTGTAATCATATGCAAGAGAATTTCAATATATGTTCATTGTATCCCATATTTAATTCATTTTAATAGTCAAGCATACTAAATCTTTTCAGTATGCCAAAATTGCGAAATCTCTTTATGTATTCACAATTGTAATATATCACATTTATTATACAATTGTTCGACCAGTGAATCACATAAAAGGAAATAAATAAATCTTCCTATCATACTCATGTTCATCAATCCAGAATAATCGCTTTCTTAGTCGTGTTTCATAGACCAAATCATGTCAAGGTCATAGATAACATACTAAAGTAGTAAACATCAATTTAAGATATAAAAAACATAGTTGATAGTCATAAGGATACCATGGTTGACTTATAGAAAATCATATGGAACTTACAAAATCAGGAAGAAGAGTGATTCTCTCATTTTCCATTTTGGTCACCAAGCACGCATGGTAGGATACACTCATTATAGTGAATCTTCCATTTAGAACGTATGTCTCATTAATTCAATTCATTGTACAGATCTTAGTCCAGTCACTCTTCTACAGCGTCTGACCTGAGTTCTTAAAATGAACGCTCTCATTTAGAGCCAAAAATAAGATCTCACATTTGACTTATATCAAGTCTCTATGATGGTGGGGTACATTATAGTTGGTCTACGAGAAGTATCGTTTAAGACTTAATTTTGACTCTAATCAAGGCGACAAAACTTGTAAAATAACTTTTTTTATTTTGCTCTCAAACAAACACATTGTTTCATTATTCTACTTGTCTCATCTCAATTTGCTCCCAGAGTAACTAAGGTAATCGTTTATGACATGATGACATATTCTCACATGTGTGTAATTATGACTTTCACTAAATAAATAAAAATAAGAGAACTTTGAACATAATTGCATTTCAAAATAATTTATGTAATAAAGATTTTCACAAGAAATAAATACATCTTAAAAATGTAAAATTACAATTTATGTTGCACCAATGATGAGCGACGAATACATCTCTCGTTACGGCTTTGGTAAGTGGATTAGCTATCATGCTATGTGTATATATAGAATGGCTCTTTTTTTGCCAAAATGTCTTTTATGAAATTGTATTTAGTCTCAATGTGTTTTAACTTGCTATGGTACTTGGCATCCTCAGAGAAAAAGATAGCAACTTGACTATCACAGTAGATAGTTACTGCACTAGTATTGCTTATATTAATCTCTAAGTCCTTCATAAATCTCTTAAGCCATACAGCTTCTTGCACTACTATAGAACATGCAATATACTTCATTTTCATCATTAATAAAGCTGTGCGTGTTTACTTCTTGCTACTCTATATAATTGCTCCTTTGTTTAACAAAAATGCATATCCTAAGGTCGATTTATGCTCATTCAGATTGTCACCTTAGTCAGTATCTAAATACCTAACAAGTCGCAAACCACCTCCTTGATAGCATAAAGAATAATTTGTTGTGCCTTTGAGATATAATAAAATCCTCTTGACAACACTCTAATGATTTTGACCAGGATTAGACTGGTATTTACTCACCAATCCTACAACATAACTGATATCAAGCCTTGTACATATCATGGCATATATAAGACTTCTAATGGTATTTGCGTAAGGAACTCTAGCCTTTCTTTCTTTTTCTTGAGGATTTTAGGTCATATATCGGGACTAAGTGATTGTTCTTTGGCTATTGGGGTATACTTTGGCTTACAATTAGCCATGTTGAAATTTTCAAGGATCTTCTTAATGTAAGACTTTTGTTATAAAGCTAGAAGTTTCTTTGAACGATTCTTTAAAATTTTGACTCCTAAGATAAGTTTCTTTGCCTATATCTTTCGTGTCAAAATTTGAATATAACCAACCTTTAACAGTTTTGACAAACTCTTTATTGTTCACAACCAGCAGTATATCATCTACATACAAGGATAATATCACAGAAACATCTTTAGACCTCTTAATATACAAACAATAGTTTTCCTCAACCATCCTGAAGCCATAAGAAAATATAGCTTGATGGAATTTAAGGTTCCATTGTATAGAAACTATATTTTATAAAAAAAATTGAATACAGATATAAATTTTTATACCTAATCATTGAGTGAATTGGGTATGGCTATAAAACAAGAATGCTTGTACGGACTTACTAAACCCTTTGACCATTGTCTATTTATTTATTTTTAATATTTTAAAAATTAAAAATAACAACTAAATCAAATAAATACTAAAGTAAAAAATTAAAACTCTAAAATGTAAACATTAGCAGTTAATAGCTTAGTATTTGGATTGACCATCTAATATGATATTGTCCTAAACATTTATTTAGAGATTTTAGTTGTTTAATCTATTACACATTTGCTAGATGATCTATAATCTTGACCTAATCGGAAACAAATGAGAATAGAATAATGTTCAAATCAAGGTTAGTTGAAAGAGTGGAGGCTGCACAAGGAAATGCCAAAATGAAGGCTTTTATTTTCTATCCAAATATCTAGTGATACCTTAATAAAAGTTGAACTTAACAATCATTAGCTTATAGTTAATATTTACTTAAAATTGAAAATGATTTTTAAAAATTATTTTAGAATAAAGTGCTACATGTTCATTTAGAGATAAATAGTGAAGGTATCATTTTTTCTTCCTTAAAAATATGCTGATGATAGAAAATAAAAAAGGGATATAGGGGATAGGAGAAGGGGATGGATATCTCTAATTTTTATTGAAGGATCCCTAATTCATATCCATTCAAGCGCGTAATGGATAAGGGTTGGTGACAAAAATATTCTCTACCAAATGGATAGAGGTACTTGTATTTGTTAAGGCCATTATTTGTAAAGTTGGCATTTTATGGCAAGTCTAGCTAAATTGAAATTTTATTTATTGCATATCTTGTAATAGGGATTAATTTATTAATTCCCTAATTTAGTGAGATTCCAATTTATTAGGAATATTTGTTTCCTAGTTTAATTAGATGTCTCATTTAGCAAGTCAATTAATGGTGGGATTTTATAATTGGCGCATGATATCTATTTAGAGCAAGAAGTTGGTTCAAACAGGAAGTCATTAAATGCTATAGATATTTCTTATGAGACAAGTAAGGCAAGAAGATCAGATTTATTCCTATTCAGATTCATGGGAATTATAAGAAGAAAGAAACTCTTATTTGGAAAGAATCTAAGTCTTTTAATACTTGCTATTTTGGTGAAATCCTAGTGCCTATATAAAGAGAGGTATTTCACAATTGAAGGTGCACAAAACAGAGCATAAAGTAGAGAAGAAAAACTCGACCTCCTCCCCAAAGAATCCGGATTTGGTGCATCATGTTGTGTTGATTTGATTTCTTATTTTTTGTTCATCTCTGCGGAGAGTCTATGTGGATCTTGGATCACTAGACATTGAAGAATTGCTATTGATCACTTTGCGAAGTGCCTCGAGGATCGTGGATCAAGAGGGGTAGCGATTATTCAAGAGAAGCAGATTCAGACTAAGATTGAGTAAACTGTATGGTGATAAACTGTAAGTGAGAGTCTTAAGTTTGGTAAATCCATAGGTTGTAATATCTCAACTTAGTAAATTATTTTTCATCTGGGGGTGGCCTTATGGATGTAGGATTGATTAATCCGAACCATGTAAAAATCTCCGTGTCATTTATTTTCTACATTTTATTATGTTTTTGGAAAATTAATATTTTTTATATGGTGAACAGTATTCGTGAACAGTAACGGTAAACAGTTGCGGTGAATAGTAATGGTGACCAAGAATTTATAAAATGATGTAAATAAAAGAATCAGAACAATACTTCCGAAAAAAATTAAATTAAATTGTTAATTTTTTTTAACTACACCTATTTTTAATAGATCTAAATTCCTAACAATTGGTATCAGAGCAGGACACTAGCTATTTATTTAGTGAGATTCTTGAAACCTAGATCTATTTTGTAGGTATGAGTTTGTAAAGAGAGGAAGGCTCTTTGGCTCGTCCACCTGTACTAGATGGGACGAATTATGCTTATTGGAAGCAAATGATGGAAATTTATCTGACGGCTATTGATGAAAGAGTTTGGCAATGCGTACTCACAGGATACACTCCACCTATCAAAATTGATGAAGATGGTGTAGAATCTCCCAAGCCAGTCAGAGAATGGACTATTGATGAACTTAATGCGTATGGATATAATGCAAAAGGACTTAATGCCATTGTTAATGGAGTTGATATGTTTCAGCACCAACTAATTTCTACATGCAAGACATCCAAAGCTGCTTGGGATATACTCCAGAGTACTTTTGAAGACGACAATACGGTAAAACGTTCTAAACTTCAGAAACTTATTTCTGATTTTAAAAACTTAAAAATGCATAAACATGAAACCATATCTGAATTTAATTCTAGAATCCTCGCCATGATTAATGATTTTTTTGCTCTTGGAAAACCTATTTCTGAAGAAGAAATCTGCAGAAAAATCTTAAGATCTGTCCATCCTAGATATCATCCTAAAATTTTGGCCATTGAAGAATATGCTGATATGTCTGCTATGACCAAGGGTTCACTTATAGGAAAATTGATGGTCTATGAGACTAACTACTTGAATTTGAATCCCAAGAAAAAAAAAAGGTATTGCCTTTCAGGTTGAAATGGAGGTTCCCGTCACCAAATCAAGTAAAGATGATAATCCATTTTTGTATGTGGATAATTCTCTTGCACTCATTGCAAAGAATTTCAAGAAGATGTTGAAAAAGAAAACTTCAACATCAATGGCTCCTACAGTTCAAAAAGGTTCTTCTAACTCTAATTCTAAATTGTTTGATTTTAACAAACTTGAGGGTATTCGATGCAGAGAATGTGGAGGCATAGGACACATACAAGCACAATGTGCTAACACTCTCTTGGAAAAGAAAGCAATGCAATCAACTTGGAGATAGATAGATCTTTTGAGCTTGTATACCTTGTGTTCTTGTCATTTAACAACAAAACCTATGGTTGTTATATGTAAATTTCTTCCTTCAATTCTCTATTAAGAAATATAGTTTTTACATCTAGCTGATGTAATTCAAGGTCTAGATATACAATGATAGATAAGATTAATCATATAGAAGCAACCTTTACTACAAGAGAAAAGGTCTGTTCATAGGTTATGCCTTCCTTTTGGGAATAGCCTTTAGCGATTAATCTTTCTTATATCTCTCGATTGTCCCATCTGCCTTATACTTTATTCGGAGAACCCATTTTTTTCTGATTGATTTACAGTTAGGTAGAAGATTAACCAAGTCTCAGACCTCATTGACTTTTATTGATTCAATCTCCTCCTCCGTTACTTTCATCCATAAATCTCTACCAGACGATGTAAGAGCCTCATTAAAAGTATTTGGCTCTTCACCATTGTATGAAGCAATCATAAAAGCTTATCCCTCAATCTTAAAACGACGACGATGGATTGGCTTATGATTACTCTTTCGAGCTAATTTCTCAATTGGAATCGAAGTGTGTGGTGTTTCACTCCTACTCAGAGTGGCAATCGCCGAAGGACCCGTACTAATGCCAACACCAACATTAGAAGTGATAGCCTCATTTGGATTTTCTAATTGACAAAATTGAAAATCCTTATAAACTTTCCCAACGCTAAGAAACTCATTTTCCAGAAAATTGGCATCTTGTGATTTCAATTCAGTCACAGTTCCACTTATATGTTCACCAATGAACACATATCCTTTGGAGTGTTCTCAGTATCTAATAAAGATAAACTTTTTACTCCTAGCTCCCAATTTCTCAAATTTATAGGTAGAGTTATGAACATAAGTCGCAGATCCTCAAGGCTACAGATGAGATAGGTTAGGTTTCCTACCTATCCACAACTCATATAGAGTGGAACTAACTGATTTTGAAAGAACTTGATTAAGTATATAAGGCGACAGTTAATAAAGCATTTCCCCATTAGGGTATTGGAAGATTTGATTGGGCCCTCATTAACCTAACCATTTCCAATAAGGTTCTATTCATTCTTTTCGTTACAATTCTAAGAATAGTCAGCTTGTTAGCCTATATGGTTATAAAATATTGATTTTGATGATAGCAAACCACATGTTTTGGATAAACAAAAAATTACAGATTATGTTTTTATAACAAGAAAATGATTTTATGAAATTGGTTGTTTTCAAGTTTATGGTTTAAATTGATGATTTTTAATAACTTTGAAATTAACAAGTACTGTTTTAAAAATTTTGAAAAATAGACCTATTTGTAAAGTTCTATAAAGATTTAGGCTATGATATAATTTTATAAAGTTTTAGGATAAAACTGTATTTTTGAAAATTAGTTGTTTCACTATAGCAAAGCGGCTAACTGGATTCACTAAAGCGGCAAACCAATTATCAAGCAGAAGCTCTCTAGAATTAAAGCGGCTAACTGAATTTAGCGAAGCGGCAAATCGGTTATCAAGCAGAAGCCCTTTGGCGTAAAAATGACTAACCGAAAAATGAAAAGCGGCAAATCAGATGTTTAAAAAAATTCAAATCTTTGAACATAACTGTAACATCAAGTGGCAATCTAGTTAACACAAATCAGCAAGCCGGTTATAACCAAAAGTCAATACTGGTTAGTTTTTATTTTTTAGCATTGTTAAATTTATTTTTTTTTATTTTATTGAGGCATTAGATTAAATTGTTGTGTGGTTTGCTTACCTTATGTTTTAAAAAACCTAATTCACCCTCTCTTGGGTTGCATAACTAGTATTTCATTTGGTATCAGAGCTTTGTTCTCTCATTAGGACTTAAACGTCTAGAGTAAAAGATTTATGGCAACCCAAAATGACTTTACCTTTAGGGAAGGTCAATCCATAACTAGGCCACCATTCTTTGATGATAATGACTACTCTTATTGAAAAACTCGGATGAGAATTTATTTGCAGCACTAGATTACGAAATTTGGATGCTGTATGTGATGGTCTATTTATACCTATAACTAAAAACAAAGTTGGGGACTATATTCCAAAACCTTCACAAGAATGGAATGAATTGGAAAAGAGAAAAGTTTCTTTAAATTTCAAAGCTATGAATGCCTTATTTTGTGTATTTAACAAGAAAGAGTTTCATAGAGTGTTTAGCTGTGAAAGTGTTCAAGAAATTTGGAACAAATTTGAAGTTGTTGATGAAGGCACAAATTAAGTGAAAGAGTCTAAAATTAGTAGATACACTCGACAACATGCATTGTTTCAAATAGAACAAAATGAGATTGTGTATTCTATGTATACTAGAGTTATGGACATAATAAACACTCTAGAAGTTCTAGGAAAAATCTTTTCAAATAGTGAGAAAGTTAAGAAATTATTAGGTCACTACCAAAGGAATTGAGACCTAAGATGATTTGATTGGTTTCTTATTTCTTATGAGGAAGACTTGGCAACAGAAAAAGACAATGAGGAGAAGAAGAAAAACATTGCTCTCAAAGCCTTAAAACATTAGAGTGATGAAGAAAGCAAGCTGGATGATGAGGAGATGACTATACTAACTAGGAGATTCAGAAAATTCTACAAGAAAACTAATGAGTGGAGAAAGTTTAGAAACTACAAGAATCAAAATGAGAAGAAGAAGCCAATTACTTGCTATGAATGCAAGAAGCCCGGACACATACGATCGGAGTGTCCTCTCCTTAATAAGCTCAAGAAGAAGGTAATGGTAGCAACATAGGATGACAGCGATAAAGAATCGAGTGATGATGAAGAGAAACATAAGATGACAAATGTAGCTCTCATGACAATTGAGGGAGAATCATTTGATGAACTTGATGAGGTAAATGATCTTCCAATATATGATAAGTTACATAATGCCTTTAAAGAATTGCATGATGATTGGGTAAGAATAGGTAAAAAAAATACATCCCTTAAAAACAAAATACTAGAAATTTCAAATGAAAATGATGCTTTACAAAATGCAATGATTCATTAAATGAAAAGATTAAAGGACTCGAGTTAGATAATAAAATATTGCATGATAGAATTGCATCATTTATAGGTAAACAAAGTATTTCATATGAGCATGAAATGTCATATGTTGATGAATTAATGAAGGAAAATGAAGTGCTTAAGATAAAGAGTAATGAGCTCGATAAAATTGTGTTAAAATTGACAAGTGGTCAAAAGAACTTAGAAAAATTACTAAGCACTCAAAAATGTGTGTTTGATACGGGAAGACTTAGGTATAAGCCTAACTTGAAACAAAAATATTATAAGAATTATTTTTTTAAAGCTCCCTCCACAAGTGATCATAAGATTGTTTGTCATTATTGCAATAGAAATGGTCACATGAGTTATAGATGCCATGTTAAAAGAAATGCATACTATGGAATCAAATATATTTGGGTTCCAAAACGAACCATTGCTAACACCCTAGGACCCAATAAGTTTTGGGTATTTGAAAATTGAAACCTTTTTTCTGTAAGGATCAAAGAAAAGGAATAATAAGTGATGCTTGAATAGTGGATGTTCAAGACACATGACAGGGAATTGCTTTTAGTTTTCAAATTTTACCAAGATCGAGAGCGGTGGAAATTTTTCCTTTGGAGATAATTCAAAAGGAAAGATCATTGATATTGGCAATGTTGATAATGTATCCTCTACTCGTATTGAAAATATATGTTTGGTTGAAAACTTGAAACACAATTTTCTTAGCATCGGTCAATTTTGAGATAAAGGTTATAGATTTGTCTTTGATAAATCGAAATGTGTTATTGAGAATGCATGTGATGGCAAGCTTTTGTTTGTAGGAAATAGATGTGTTAATGTTTATACCATTAATATAGATTGTGCATCTACTAATGATAAATGTTTCTCCACATTACATGACGATGGTTGGTTATAGCATAGAAGACTAGGTCATGCAAGCATGGATTTGATTTCAAAAAATTCAAAAAATGATTTGGTTAAAGGTTTTCAAAAAATTATTTTTCAAAAAGATAGAATTTATAAAGCTTTTTAATTTGGAAAACAAATCAAAACTTCTTTAAAAAATAAGAACCATGCATCTACTTCAAAACCACTTCAATTACTTCACATGGATTTGTTTGGACCTTCTAGATATGCTAGTTTAAGTGGCAAATATTATGCATTTTTAATTCTGGATGATTATTTTAGATAAACATGGGTATTGTTCTTAGCTAATAAGGATTATGCCTTTGATGCATTTAGAGTTTTCTGTAAAAAGGTTCAAAATGGAAAGGTATATGTTATTTCTTGTATTATAAGTGATCATAGTAGAAAATTTAAAAATCATGCATTTGAGAATTTTTGTAATGATTTTGGCATTGAGCATCAATTTGAGAGAAAGTATAGGTCTATCCAAGAAATGGTTAGGACCATGTTGAATGAGAATACTTTGCTTAAGTATTTTTTAGCTGAAGCCGTCAACATCGCTTGTTATGTTTTAAATCGTGTGTTGATTAGACCTTATCTCAATAAGACTCGCTATAAGCTTTGAAAAGATAGAAAAACTAAAATTGGTTATTTCAAAGTTTTTGGATGCAAATATTTTATTTTAAACACAAAAGATAATCTTCATAAATTTGATCTAAAACTTGATGCTAGTATTTTTCTTAGTTATTTAAACACAAGCAAAGCTTATAGAATATATAATAAAAAAACTTTGGTTGTAGAAGAATCTATGCATGCAATATTTGATTAGTCTAACTCTTCCTATACAGAGAAAGTTGTTGTGAATGATGATGCAGATGAAGATTCATAAGAAGAATTATCAACAAATAAATAAGAGGATGCACACAAGAAAATCAAAATGATAGATAAAAAGAACAAACAAATATGAAGCAACAAGAAAGTACTTTCCTAACACTCCCCAAGGAGTAGAGGTATGTTTACTCTCATCATAGGGATTTAATTTTAGGTGATCCTTCACGTGGTTTAATAATTTGATCACCACTTAGGAATACATGTAAGCATGCTGTATATATATCTTAAATTAAACCAAAATCCTTTGCGGATGCGGAAAATAATGAATATTGGATTATGGCAATGCAAGAAGAGTTAAATCAATTTAAGAGAAACAATGTGTGGGAATTAGTTCCTAAACTAGAACATCAATCCATTATAGGCACTAAATAGGTATATATAAATAAAATGGATGAATCCGGTGTGGTTGTAAGGAATAAAGTTAGATTAGTGGCTCAAAGATACAACTAAGAAGAAGGAATTGATTTTGATGAAACATTTGCGCATGTAGCTAGATTAAAATCCATTAGGATGTTGTTAACACTTATATGTCATAAAGATTTCATTTTATAACAAATGGATGTCAAAAGTGCTTTATTAAATGGTTCTATTATGGAATAAGTGTATGTGAAACAACCCTCTGGTTTTGAAAATGAAAAGTTTCTAAATCATGTGAATAAGTTGTCTAAAGCATTGTATAGATTAAAACAAGCACCTAAAGCATGGTATGATAGGCTTAAAAAATTCTTGTTGGATAATGCTTTTCCAATGGGAAAAGCAGATACTACTCTCTTTGTTAAGCACAAGAACTAAGATTTAGTTGTTGTTCAAATTTATATTGATGATATTATCTTTGGTTCTACCAATGAGTCTTTGTACAAGGAGTTTTCATCTTGTATGAGTAAGGAATTTGAGATGAGCATGATGGGAGAATTGAAATATTTCCTTGGACTTTAAATCAAACAAAACAATGAGGGAATATTCATCAACCAAGCTAAATATGTCATAGATCTACTCAAGAGATTTGGTAATGATGACTCAAAGACCAAGAACACTCCTATGAGCACAACAATCAAACTTGACAAAGATGAAAAAGGTAAAGAGGTTGATATCAAAATGTATTGAGGTGATCAACTCTTTACTTTCTTTAACCGCAAGTAGACTCGATATTATGTTTAGTGTATGTTTGTGTGTAAGATTTCAATCATGTCCCAAGGAATCTCATTTGCTTGCTGTCAAGAATTTTTCGTTATTTGAATGAAACTATAGATCTTGATCTTTGGTATCCTAGAGGAACCTATATAGATTTAACTTGTTATTCGGATGCTGATTTTGCTGGTTACAAGGTCGATAGGAAAAGTACTAGTGGAATTTGCCAATTCCTAGGTCATTCACTTGTTTCATGGTTTAGTAAGAAACAAAATTCGGTTGCACTCTCAACCACTGAGATAGAATATATTGTCGCAGGTGGTTGTTATGCACAAACCCTTTGTATGAATCAAACACTTAAAGATTATGGCATTAATCTTGAAAAAATTCCTATTATATGTGATAATGCTACTGCAATAAATCTTTCAAAAAATCTAATTCAGCAATCTAGAACCAAACATATAGAGATTAGACATCATTTCTTGAGAGATCATGTTCAAAAGAGAGATATTGCATTAGAATTTGTTTATACTAAAAATCAACTTGCAAATATCTTTACAAACCTCTTAGTGAAGAGCATAAAGATAAGACATGAGCTTGGAATGATGAATCTTACATCTTAAATTATGATGTTTTCTTTGTATGGTGTCATTGTTTGACATGATTAATATATTTGATATGTTTGCTCTTGTATGCATTTATGTTTCATGCCATATGGCTCATTGAAAAGTTTTGAATCACAAAATGATTTAAAATAGATCAATTTTTAAACAAAAAATAAATTGGGGTGGACAATACAAGTTAACTGGTTAACCAAAATTCAGTAAGAGGCAGAATGACTTTTGAGACAAAATCGGTGTACTGATTGTAACCAACCGGTAAGCCATTTTCTAAAAGATTACCTACTGGACATAACCGATCAGTTGATTAGATAAAACGGCCAGCCGTTTGCTTAATGTTTACTCATTGGACAAAACCGGACAGCTGGTTAGGAAAAACGATAAACCATTTTCATAATATTCATTTACTGGACAAAACAAGTCAGCCGGTTAATGAAAAACTATAAAACGGATTTGTAGTTTTTAAAACGTGTTCATCTTTTTTCTCTTCAATCAGTAATCCGCTTCTCTCTTTCTCTTATGCTTGTTTTGGACACCCCAACATTTACTGCTTTGTGTTCTTTTATTTTCTATTTTGGATTATGTGGGTGTTTATGGATGTTTGTTGTGATTATGGATTATGTATCTGTTTTGGATAATGGGGAACTAATAAACTTGTCTATAGTTTTTTATGCTTGATAGTGGGAGATAAGATTTGTAACTGTTTGTTATGAAAAATATGCATTCATGCAGGGGGAGACCTTTTTTTATAAGAAAAATCTTTTTCAAATAAGTTTTTAATGTTGCATTTATTAAGAGGGGTTTTTCATAACTAAATCTACTTTTATAATGTGTTTTGTCATCATAAAAAAGGGGGAGATTGTTAGCCTATATTGCTACAAAATGTTGATTTTGATGGTAACAAACCATATATTTTGGATAAACAAAAAAATTACACATTATGTTTTTATAAGAAGAAAATGATTTTATGCAATTGGTTGTTTTCAAGTTTATGGTTTAAATTGAAAAGTTTTGAGAACTTTGAAATCAAGAATTGTTTTTAAAATTATATGGACCTATTTGCGAAGTTCTATAAAGATTTGGAGCATAGTATAATTTTATAAAGTTTTACGGCAAAACTATAATTTTAGAAAATAATTGTTTCACTGTAGTAAGGCGACAACTCAGTTATCAACCAGAAGCTCCCTCGAGTCAAAATAGCTAACCGAAAAATGAAAAGCAGCAAACAGGATGTTGAAAAAAATTCAAATTTTTGAACATAACGGTAACATCAAGCGGCAATCCAGTTAACACAAAGCGGCAAGCCGGTTATCACCAGAAAGTCAATAACGACTAGTTTTCTACTCTAACTATAAAATGGCTTAAATTAAATTCAATTAAGAAGATATAACCATTGTTATCATTGAGCATTCCTCTGCAATATGAGCACATGATTTGTGTATTTATTTCATTCATGCACATACATTGGACTTTCATTTGTAATTAAACACAATTGTATGAGGGGACTTTATTTGTAATCATTTTTGTAAAATCAAGCTGAGAGACTATAAGTGTTAGGATATACTTGAGTGAAGAAATTAGGGATAATCTCTTGTTATAAAAATCCATTTACACCTTGAAAGTTAATTGTAAGCATTTGAAGTCTTGGGAGGCTTGGATAGTGAAATCCTCAAACTTGGTTTGCTTGCAGGCATGGATGTAGGCAAAGATTGCCGAACCACGTAAAAATATTTGTGTTTACTTTCTCCTCCCTTACTCTTTTATTTTTTAGCATTGTTAAATTTATTATTTTTGATTTCATTGAGGCATTAGATGAAATTGTTGTGTGATTTGCTTAACTTAATTTTTAAAAACCCAATTCACCTCCATTTTTGGGTTGTATAACTAGTATTTCACAGTTGTCTATCTATTCCTTTCCCATTACATAGTTCCTTAAACTGTTCTGAAAGGTATTCACGTCCTCATTCAGTCCTCAGGACTTTAACATTAATGTCTAGTTGATTCTCTATCATATTTAGATATAATCTAAAGCAATATAATGCTTCTAATCTATGAGAAATCAAGTAGACACGACCAAAATGTAAATAATCATCAATGAATATGATAAAATATAAAGCTCCATGTTTAGTTGTTATATTCATTGGTCTATAGATGTCAGAATGGATTAATGGCAACTCAGCTCTAATTCTTTGCTTTTCTAATTGTTTTCCTAGTCAGACAATTTTCACATATAAGCAATTCAATCTTGGTGAGTAGGCCTAGCGAACCCTCTCTGGCAAGACTATGCATTCTTTCTTGACTTGCATGACCTAATCTAGTATGCCAAGTAATTGCATCTATCTCATTGTTACTAGAAGAAGTAACATACGAAAAACAACTATTATCATAACTTAACCTATCAAGTATCGTATCTAACACAAAAAAAACATTAATCAAATGGCTAGTTAAAATAAGGACTGAATTTAAAAAAATCCAAAAAAATACCATGCAAGTTTAAAGGGAAATTATCTACCGTCCACTCGTTTTTTTTTAACTTTTTCAAAAATACAAAATTCTTTTTTTTTTTTGCTGGAATCCACCTGAAATTACATTTTCTTTCACTTTTTCACTTCCGTTTGGAGATTGTTAAGAAAACTAAAAGAATATTGTTGAAATGACTTTTTTACCCTCAAATGTAAAAGATAATTTATCCACGAACCACTTTTTTTTGTATTTTTTTAAAAATACACAATTCTTAATTTTTTTTTCTGAACTCCACTTGAATTTATATTGTTTTGGACCTATCCACCATTGTGTAGTTGTGAAATGACGATTTTACCCTTATGATGTTCGCAAAGTAATGATGGTCTCCAAACAGAAGTGGAAAAGTGAAAAGAAATGTAACTTCAAGTGGATTCCAGTAAAAAAAAAAAGAATTATGCATTTTTGAAAAACGGTGAAAAAACGGGTGGACGGTGGATAATTTCCCAAGTTTAAATTATATTCTAATTCAAGAAGAACAAGAACAGAAACCAAGTTTTGTCGAATCTCCGATGCATATAGGACATCGTGTAACAAAAGAATACAACTACCATGCAAAGTCAATTTGCAGGTGTCTATTCCTTTTGCTTTAACTTTAGTGTTGTTGCCCATATATATATCCATCTAGTCCCTTAACGATACTCCACAAATGCATCTTGATCACGAGCTATACTGTCTGTTGTTCTTGAGTCTATAGTCCACATAAGACAAGCATCAATTAAGACTACAGAACTTGTAATCAGAACATATTTCAATAAAGTAAAGTTGGGTCTCATCTTTTTCGGCTCAATACACTTACGAACGAAGTGACCCAACTTGCTACAATTATAGCATTTCATCTTGGATTTGTCATTTTTCTTACCAGCATGCTTACTCTTTGAGTGCTTCTTAGCATCTGGCTTCTTCTTATCAAGATTAGATCTCTTACCTTTCTGGTTATACTTATGGCCTCTCTTACACATGAATCCCAAAGCCTTACGCGAGCTTGACTCATCCATATAAACACGATCAGAAAGCTTAGTTGCCTCAAGGCGATTTGCTTCTAGTTCAAGGCGATGTTCAATATTATT
Source organism: Atalantia buxifolia (assembly GCA_030444775.1). NCBI lineage: Eukaryota > Viridiplantae > Streptophyta > Magnoliopsida > Sapindales > Rutaceae > Atalantia > Atalantia buxifolia. The sequence continues at coordinate 5,754,230 of CM059838.1, forward strand.
GAATGTTTTGATATTCTCATTATGAGACATATTCACCTTCATGTATTCCTAGAAATCAGGTAAAGATCTTATCACTGATTGGACTTTTTGTTCATCAGTCATAATATGTCTAGCGGCCTCAAATTCACGAATCATGTTTGACATCTCCCTCAGATGCTGCCTTATAGTATGATTCTGGCGCTTCCGATAAGAATCAAACTTGATCATAAGTCTTTTGAGCTAAGTGGTTAAAGTGCCACCAAACTTGTCTTTTAGAGCGAGCCATATCTCTTGAGCATCCTCATACTTCTCAAACTCACACATGCGGTCATCTTGCATGCTGCTCAACATCATTATGTGAGCATTGCTATTCTTCTTTTCTTAGACCTGGTAGGCCTCAAGATCCCTCCTGTTTTAAGCAATATTGTCATGCTCATGCTCAGCTAAGTTGTTGTTTAGAGCTTTTAGAATCTCTTACTCTTCAAGGACATACTGAATTTTACGATGTCAAATATCATAATTGTCACCATTCAGCTTTTCATCCTTGTTTTGCTCGGTCACAATGTTCTTAGATATAGATACCATCTCAACTTTCTTTTAACACATGGACAATTCAAAATACAATCAATAAAGGCATAATCAATAGTACATACAAATAATTAATTTTCCAACCAACATGAACAAAAAAAATGATAAATTAATATCAGGAATGGAATCAAAAGGTCGTCGAATCTTCTAATCATCATCCAGTTCCCTTTATTATATCATCATTAGTTTTATTTTTATGTGCAAAATTATTAATTCTAATTTTGAATTTATTAAATTCAATTTAGAACTCCCACTCAACAGAATAATTCATGAAATATAATAAAAGAGCATATTGAGTTGAGCAACAACTAACGTAGAAATTCATTAATAAAAATATAGCAACATATTGTTCAATCAATAAAATAAAACCAATATTAAAACAATAGCAGTTAACAAACAAATGAAATAATCTAATATGATCAATCTAATATATAGAATCTTCTGCATGTTCTTAAAATATTCTTTATTGCTCCAGATTCTTTCATCTAATTTATACTCATGTGCATCTCCAAATAAAGATAATTGTTCTTTCTTAATGATCCTATTTATGGTTTTCTCATACCATAATTTCTGCCCTCTACCAAGGCAACTATCTTGTCTCCCACTCTGAACACTCGTGTGAATGCTAAATATTGAGGTTCGCCTTATTTTTAAGCAAGATGGCACTCCTCCATTAGCTCAATTTCACACCTCAGCATATAAGGTATATTATTCTCAATTTGTTCTAATGTGTGAGCCTTAAAGACAAGCGTATTATCATTATTGGTTAAGGAATTTATAAGAACCCATTGATAGTAATCTCACCTATTTTAGTTTGCTAAAGACCTCGTATATATCTTCTATATTTATACACATAGAACGGTCTGGGTTCATCTTATAATTCTTCATTTTCTTCATAAGTTCTTCATAAGATAAATTATCATTAATATAAACTAAATCAATAGGTGCAACCCAAGCCTATATATCGTTAATTTGTCTTCTTTAGTCTATAATTTTCTAACAGGAGGCATCTAGGACAAATAACATAAAATTCATATTAGTGATTGTTAACAAACGACTAAAGATGAGATACAATCAAATGTCAGCCAATTTCCATGCAAAAAAATTTTCGAGCTCCTACTAGAGCGAAATATTTATAAACATATAATGCTCATCCATGAGACTTTATATATTTGATCCAAAATTTCATTTTTAAAAAGAGAGATAACTAGAAATTTTGATTTTATGTTAAAAATAAATAGAAAATTAAATTTCAGATAAAACGACGCAAATGGTGCTAAAATCGGAGTCCCGGATAGCAAGATACATGAAAATATTAATTTGGATTCACATACCTACACGCAAAGGTAGGCATGTGCTATTTACGCGCGCTACAGTGCATGCTACAATTTCGCTACAATGCACTATAGTATGGTACAAAATCGTGTGCTCCCCCACGTGGACAACGAGAGAGTGTGGGTATGCTCCGCCTTTCTCGGCTCCAATGACATCAGATCCAGCACTGTCTGACTCAATTTTTTGTCTTGAATCCATTGGTGCCCTCATATTTTCAAATGAAGGTCAAACTAAGCCAAAATCGTCAAAAGACTGCGTAACACTCCAATTAAATATTTATTTTAAAGATGTTTAAAACACTGTACTTTTATAAATATGGATTAAAAAAATTACACAACAAACAAAACTTTCTTACAAAAAGTAAGAGTAATATAGAAACTTCTTAGTAGAAAAATTTTATTATTACATAAAACTAAGACGCTTATTTTATTGAAACAAAGCTGAGCCCATCATAAAATCTCAAGGTTCGCTATGCCCATATGCACTTCGTCTTGGATAGGACTCGGCGCTAGCTTGCCCTAATCATCATTACCTGTAATGTAAGGACTTTATGAGCTAATGCTCAATAAGATAACACTTGGATGCATGTATAAATTATTATGAATATGAATGATCGTATTAAGCTTTTAAAAGAAACTTAAAACAACTTTATTAGGGCCCTAGGTATGTTGCACTATAAGGCTGGCACTTTTACTCTTTAAACAATATGCCCTTGGGCCTTATTAGTTGATCTCTTGGGTGTTACGTATCACCGTCCCCAAAAGATTTCCTTTACTTAGCTTTGAGGGCTTGCCCTCCTTAGAAACTTTGTAGTACAACTACCTATTTTTCATAAATTCTTTTTCTCAAACGTCTTCTTTATAATGTAATCCACGATATGCATGCATCTAATGCAACTTATGTCATAACATCTAAAGTTCCTAGATGCATAACAGAATCAATACATAATACTATTTAAGGACAAGATTCTTTAATACAGGCGGCATAGCCGACCATAGTATAATTAAGTACAAGTATCACAGATTAGGCAACAGGGCCGACCATAAGATAACTAATCATCATGGATTAGGCAGCATAGTCAACCATATAAGAATTCAGATTATAACTAATCACATCATAATAGCCATTACAACATAAAAGAATGGTTAAACTGAAGTTAAGTATGAAAAGAATTTTGTCCTTACATTTTAGTTGAAGTGTTACTTACCTCTTGATCTTAACTTCTCTAGACTTTTCTAAATTAAGGATTTCTTTACTCTTGTTGTTATAACTTTAGAATAGAAGAGAATAAAATTTTCTAGGTTGCATTCAAAATAAAGGTGGTAGGAGGTATTTATAGGATTTTTGAAGGCTAATGAATGGCTAGGATTTTTCTACCAATACTCTTGATCAATGGTTGAGATTAACCTTCATAAATACTTTACTAAATTCTAGAATTCTTATATTTCTCTACAACTTTCTCTTACATCATCACTTATGTCATTGCTTATGTCATCATTAATTAAATATTTTATAAGGAAATTATCAGCCATATACCCTTAAATGACACCCGTATCAAATGTGTGTGAACACTTTTCAAGTGTATCACTCGTGTGTGTGTGAACACTTTGCAAGGGTATCACTCGTATACCCTAAGTTGACAAAACACTTCTGCCATGCATCAATCCGTTAAGTTCCGTTTGGCTGACATCACAAGGGTAATCTAGTTTTTTAAGATGGACGAAACTTTGATTAAAAACGACATGTCATCCCATTTACCTAGTAAACAATGACATGTCATATGATATATATTGATAAAAATGACATGTCATCCCATTTATCAGATAATTGTTAATAATTGCTAAAAAAAACTACTTTACAATTGAATCTACTCCTCCAAAATATAACTTAAATTTTTGAAGATCTACTCCTCCAAGCTCCAACTGAAATTTTTTATGGTATAATATGTATAATTATAAATAATATGTTGTTAATAATTTTTTATGGTATAATATGAATATTTTTTTATGGATAATTGTTAATATTATGTACCATTAATAATTCATTTTTTTAATCAAAAAATGTATTGTTAATAACAAAATAAAAAAAATTGTGTATTGAAACTTTATGTTAATTTTTGGGATAATTTATCTTTTTACCTCATTTTGAGTTTCAAGGGCGAAATAGTCAATTTGCCACAATTCTGTTAACTTTCTAACAGAAGTTAATGGATTGTTGGACAGTAGAAGTGTTTTGTCAACTTAGGGTATACAAGTGATACACTTAAAAAGTGTTCATACACGTTTGATACGGGTGTCATTTAAAGGTATATGACTGATAATTTTCCTATTTTATATTATTATTATAATACTTAATAGACTTGTTAGCTTAAAATAAATTCTATTATATTTAAGTGAGAAAATTGTACCTCACAATTCCTCCCCCTTTTTAAAAATTTCGTCCTTGAAATTTTTTTACTGAATAACTTAGGATATTTATTCTTCATCTCTTCCTCACATTCCCATGTTGCCTCCTCCACTAAGCTATTTCGTCATAGTACTTTTACTAAAGAGATCTTCTTGTTTCTTAAGTTCTTTATATTCCTATCAAGAATTTAAATTGGGCATTCTTCGTAGGTTAGGTCTCCTTCTAGTTGAAGAAGTTTATAATCTAGCACATGAGAGAAGTCTGGAACATATTTCTTTAACATAGAGATATGAAAGACATTATGTATTCTTCATAATGATGGTGGAAGGGCAAGTCGGTAGGAAACATTCTCGACACGATCGAGTATTTCGAATGGCCCAATAAACCTTGGACTTAATTTTTCCTTGTTCCCAAATCTCATGGATCCTTTTACAGGAGCAACTTTTAAAAATACTTTGTCACCAACTTGAAATTCCAAAGGCCTTCGCCTTTTATCCGCATAACTTTTCTGTCGACTTTGAGCTGCCTGTAGTCTTTGACGTATTTTCTCGATCGCTTCAGATGAGGCAGTAATTAAGTCAGGTCCAAGATGCTTTCGCTCGCCCATCTCATCCTAATGAATAGGCGATCTACATTTTCTACCATATAAACATTCGTATGGTGCCATACGTATTGTTGCTTGGTAACTATTGTTGTTGGCGAATTTAACCAATAGTAAATACTTGCTCCATGATCTTTGAAAGTCGATAGCACATTCTTGCAACATATCTTCGAGCGTCTGAATCGTTCTTTCTGATTGACCGTCTGTTTGAGGGTGAAATGTTGTACTAAATTTTAATCTTGTCCCCATAACCTTATGTAACTTTTCCCAAAATGTCGAAGTAAACCTTACATCTCGGTCAAAAATAATAGAAATATGTACATCATGTAGTCTTACTATCTCCTTTACATATATTTCTGCAAGCTGGTCCATGGTGTAGGTCATTCAAATAGGCAAGAAGTGAGCAGACTTTGTGAGTCGATCAACGATCACCCAAATAGCATCATGCATTTTAGTAGTCCTTGGAAGACCAATGACGAAGTCCATTGTAATTTCTTCTCACTTCCATTGAGGAACTTGATTGGATTTCAAAAGTCCTGCTAGTCTCTGGTGCTCTGCTTTGATTTGTTGACAAGTGAAACATTTTGGTACGAACTCAACTATATCCTTCTTCATTCCAGGCCACCAATAATGCTTCTTTAAGTCTTTTTACATTTTTATTGTGTTAGGATGTAGTGAATATTGGGTTATGTGAGCTTCAAGTAGAATTTCTTTCTGTATATCTTTATTATCTGGTACACATATCCTGTCTTTGAACAAGATGATTCCCCTCTCTGACTTTTTAAACAACGTCTCTTTTAAGTTGGCCTCTACCTTCAAGTTTTTCAAGTATGAATCACTTTCTTGCGCCTCCTTAATCTTTTCTAATAAAGTTGAACGAAGTGTTATGCTGGCTAATTTTTCTGCTACTAGTTCGATCTCTGCCTTGCATATATCATTTTGTAATAGCTTAGGTAAAATCCTTAAAGCTGATAAGCTTGACTTTAGATTTAGTGCATCTGCTACCATATTTGCTTTTCCAGGATGATAGTTTATTTCGTAGTCGTAATCCTTGATAAGCTCTAGCCAACGCCACCGTCGCATATTTAACTCCTTCTGTGTAAAAAAGTAATTGAGGCTCTTATGATCAGTGTAAATCTTACAATGTGTCCCTATTAAATAGTGACACCATATTTTTAATGCGTGTACCACCACTGCCAACTCTAAATCATGCGTTGGATAATTTTTCTTGTATTCCTTTAATTGTCTAGAAGCGTATGTAATGACTTTTCCATCTTACATGAGGACGCATCTTTTGCCATTTTTGGAGGCATCACTATAGATGACAAATTCCTCAGAGCTGTTAGGAATGGCTAAGATTGAAGCAATGACCAGCCGTTATTTTAGTTCTTTAAAGCTTTTCTCACATTCTGACGTCCATGCAAACTTGGCATTTTTCTTTGTCAACTGGGTCAATGGCATCGCGATCTTTGAGAAACCTTCCACAAACCTTCGATAATATCCAGCCAAACCCAAGAAGCTTCTGACTTCTTTAGCATTAGTCGGTCTGGACCATTGGCTTACAGCTTCCACTTTCGAGGGGTCTACTGAGATCCCATCTTTAGATATGACGTGTCTTAGGAGTATAACTTTCTCAAGCCAAAATTCATATTTCTTGAGTTTTGCATAAAGTTGCTCCTCTTTCAAGGTCTGAAGAGTGATTCATAGATGCTCAGCACGCTTTTCCTTTGATTGTGAGTAGACCAAAATATCGTCGATGAACACCACTATGAATTTGTCTAGGTAGCCTATAAATACCCTGTTCATGAGGTCCATGAAGGCTGCTGGGGCATTAGTTAGATCAAATGGCATAACGACAAACTCATAGTGTCCATAATAATTTTCTCAGTAATCGATTCTAGTATTATTCATCATCTTCTTTAAAATTAAGGTTTCTGATTTTGTGCCCTAATCCAATCATATTCTTGTTTTGGCCATAACTTTCTCATTTTAAGTCTATTATTAACAAATCACATATCATTGGAAAGCTCTTGAAAATATCTTTCCAACGATATTTTATTCACAATGTTAGATTGCGTAGATTTAAAGATATGATCAAATAAAGTTTTAGGTTTCATGTTTTGTTAAGGCTCTTGCAATCTAAACCCTAATATATTTTTATGTCTTTCAATTCTAGAATTTTTACAGTGATTCTAGCACTACAGAACATAAACTTCACAGCCATCAGATCACAACATTTCATAAAAAAATAATTAACATATAAAATTTATGCATTTTCATGAAATAAGCTCAACCATTCGTATGAGTCCAACACAAAAACCTGGCTTTGATACCATTGATGAAAACTATAAAAGGAATTCAAGTAGCCATAGTTTTTTTTAAGCAACGAAATAATTAAGTGTTAGATCAACTTGATGGTCGAAAAGAAATTACAAGCAAAAATCCTCCTCTAATCACAGCATAAATACCCTCTTTAAATTGAGTTGTTTAATGTTCTTATTTAATTTTGATGAAGAATAGAAGAAGATGAAGATTATTTTGCCACACACACACTCTACATTATTAATTTTCTCTGGGAGTTATAAACAAAGTGGGAAGTTGATATTATAAACATTTGAAAAACCCCTTAAATCACTCTAACAACTGCTGAATTGGTTCCGGAATAACCCTTGATGTCTATGTCCGTCCTCCTTCCATGTTATGTAGCTCCACCAAAAACCCCTGCCTTGCGTCTTGAATCACCTTTATCATGGTTTTTAGTTACACCAAAGTTTTGTTCAAACTCGAATCACCCTGTAGCAGTACCACCTGACTATTTATCCGAAACTCCATTTTTAATAGTTTCCAATTCACTTTCGTTTCTCCTAGCCCCTGCAACCACTGCATTCCCAAAATTACGTCTGTACTTCATAAGTCTAACGAAAGAAAATCTTCCACCACTTAAACCCTTGGTAACAGTAAGATCAACCCTCTACATATTCCTTTACTACTTTCTACCTTCCCAGTACCCATTACCAACCTAAAACTACCGGTGTCTGTCAAACAAAGCCCCAACCGATCTACCACTTTATTAGAAATAAAATTGTAGGTTGCACCACTATTGATTAACACCGCTATGTCCTGCTCCCTATTCTCCCCCTTATCTTCATTGTATGGTTCGGTGTAAATCCTACTACCAAATTAAGTGAAACCTCAGCGACATCCAAATAAGGATAAAGACCTCCACCTCTTTTTTCTCGTCTTCTTCTTTGCCTTCCCCCCCCCCCCCATCACACACAGTTAAGACTTGTAGTGATTTGTCCTTACATCGATGCCTTAGGAGAAATTTCTCATCACATCGAAAACGCAACTCCTTCACCCTCTTGTCCTGAATCTCCTTCTCCATGAGGCGTTTGAAAGTCATGCCTGTTTATGCACTACTAGTCCGATCATTTTGGGAATCTCTCTATATCCATTTAGTTTGCGTTTTCTAACCTTCTAATGGTGTGCTTTGGAACTCTCGTTGCAACCCAAGGTCTGGGTTTTCTGGCCTACCGATGTTGTGTTATTTCGATATGAAAAACCAACTGAATTGCTCTTATTAATTTGTTTTATTGTGTTCTTGTCCCCAATCATCTGTGCCAACTCCATTGTCTCCCCTAACCCTCTTGGCCTCAGCATTCGTAGCGCGACTCGGATTTCCGGCTTCAGTCCCTTTACAAAATTCCCTTCTAACATTGCCTCTGAGACTTCCCTTAGATGCCCTGACAGCAACTCGAAATTTTCCCTATACTCCGTGATTGTTCTCTCATAGGTCAAGGCAAAAAACTGTTCATGTAAATCCCCTTCTTGAGCGGCCCGAAATCTCTCCAATAGTCGGTCCTTAAATTCACCCCACGACCTCAATGGTTGTCGTTGTTTTCACAATTAGAACCACGCAAGCACCTTTCCCTCTAAACATAATGCCGCTGCCATTAACTTTTCCCTCTTTAAGAGTGTATTGATGGTTGAATAGTGCTCTACCTATACACCCATCCATAACATCTTCGCCTTAACAAATGGGCATTTTCAACTTTCTTACCCTAGAATCCCCTCTAAATTGAGTTTGACCCGCCTAATTTCGTGACATCGGAGGTCTTCAACCTCCCGAATCTACTCTAGTGTCTGTAAATCCTGAAGATCCAACCCAAAATTCTCCTTACCCAGCACTACAGTCGGTTGGAATCCCTTGCCCCGCTGTATTTCGGCCATAACCGCTCCCCTTCTAACTGGAAATCCCTCCTCTTGGCTTATCGCCCCTAAATCCAGCCTGTCTAGGTCATGTATCATCTCTAAATGCCCTTGATTCGCCCATCCTAGTCACCCCGACTCCTGCGTGTCGCCCACCACAAGTTTTACGCCCCTAGATTTTTTCTTGCCAAACCGCTATAACCCATCAATGTTGCCGGTGGGGGGTTGAGGTGGAGTTCGGTTAATTTCAGCAACATGGTTTCAAGAGATGAAAATTATTGTTGAACGATGTTAAATCACTCATTAATCATAGCCTTAGGTGATCTGACCTCTGCTTCCAATTTTTCTTTAAGCGCGTCCACCTTTTTCGCTGCCATTGTCTCAGGATTCTTGCTCTGATACCACTTTGATAGAACTTAGGGCTAAATTAAGGTTGACTTTATTGATTAAATCAAAAGAAAACAAACAATCAATCTTGACCTATAATTCGAGAGGTAGGTCAATCTCTCCTAAAACTCCTAATGGTTCCTAATACCAAACAAAATTCAACATAAACTCTAAATGACTCTATAACCTCTTATTCATACCTGAACCCTAATTAATAATAAAAGTACTAAATTATCCCCGCACTTAAAATTACTAAACTGCAATTGCCTCTTTATATTTACGCCTAACATAAGTTTTCATTGGTCCAACACACTACCAAAGGAAAAAAAGGGCTCCAAGATCAACAATGTGGCAACAATTCACTAGACTTCCAAATAATGATAAAAAGTGCAAATGTAACTATTGCTGTCAAGAATATGAATGCGGGACGGTAGGGTACGGGACTAACACTTTGAGGATTTATAACTAAGAAAGGTGTAAAAAGTTCAAAGACTTTCAAAAAAATCAAATAGCTTTAACTCAAGATGTTGGTAGTGATGAAATTATAGTGAAAGGATTCAATTAGGAAGCTTGTAGATGAGCAACCATGAAAATTATTATTCTTGATGAATTGACTTTTTCTATTGTGGAAAATCTAGGTTTAGGCATTTTTGTAGTGTGGCGGCTCCGAGATATCTTCTTCCATCAGGAAGAACCATTTCTAGGGATACTATTGAGATGTATTTAGAGGAAAATGTTAAGTTGAAATGCTTATTAGTTGGGAATAAGCAACGGGTATATTTGACCACTAATAGCTGGACTTCCATTACAACAACTAGCTACATGGTCATCACAGCTTATTTTATTAACAAATATTGGAATTTACATAGAAAGATTATTAGTTTTAACACTGTTCATGATCATTCATCGGAGACAATTGGTTAGCAACTTGAAAAATACCTAATTGACTAGGTTATCGAGCGAGTGTTTACTATAATTGTTAATAATGCAAGCATAAACGAAGGTGCTCTTAGGTATCTAACTGATAGAGTAAAGAATTGTGAAATACAAGTTAGGCAACTCAAGAGGGGGGTGAATTGAGATTTTAAAACCTAAGGAGATTTTAAAACCTAAGCTAAGCAAATCACACAATAATTCAATCTAATACCTTAATGGAATTGAAAGTAATAAATTCAATAAATCATAAAAGTAAAAGAGTAAGGGAAGAGAAAACAAACACAAGAAAGGCAATCCCCGCCTACGTCCATGGCTCCAAGCACACTGAACTTGAGGATTTCACTATCCAAGCCTCTCAAGGCTTCAAACGTTTACAATTGACTTCCAAGGTGTCAATTAACCTTTGCAACAAGAGATTATCCCCAATCTTTTAACCCACATGTATTCTAACATTTACAACCTCTCAATTTGATTGTACAAAAAGGATTACAAAAATTTCTATCACACAATGTGTTTGAATACAAATGAAAGCTCAATATATGTGAATAAATAAAATGAATACAAAGTTTATGCTTTAGATTTGCAGAGAAATGCTCAAAATATCAATGGTTGCATCGCTTGAAATGAGTTTGATTTGAGTCAATTTATAGTTGAGGAAGAAAACTAGCTGTTATTGACTTTCTAGTGATAACTGGCTTGTGGTTTTGTGAGTCCGGTTAGCTGCTTTATGTTACCATTATGTTCAAAATTTTGAATTTTTGCATATTCAGTATGCCGCTTTTCTGAATCTGGTTAGCCGCTTTTATTCCAAAGAATTTCTGCCCATAACTAGTTTGCCACATTCTTCAATCCGGCTAGCCGCTTTGCTACAGTGACTTTTTCCAAAATTATAATTTTTCCCTAAATCTTTATAAAATTATACTATGGCCCAACATGTCATAAAACTTTACAAAAAGATCCAATTTTAGAATTTTTAAATAATACTTGTCATTCCTAAAATTTTTTAAAATTATGATATGGCCCAAATATGTGACAATTATAGGATGGCTCACAATGTTTTAAAATTTATAAATAGGTCCAAATTCAGAATTCAAAACAATACTTAATAAAATTAGTCTTTTTTCATTTTAGTCCATATCTTAAAAAATAACTAATTTCATAAAATCATTTTCTTATTTTAAAAGCATAATGTGTAAAACTTTGTTTATCCAAAATCTGTGGTTTGTTATCATCAAAATCAATCATTTTATACCCATATAGGGTAACAACTTGGAGGGATGGCGTCTTAATGTTGAATGGAGATTATTTGCATGTTTATTGTTGGGCACATATATTGAATTTGATTGTTACTAAAATGTTAAGGGAATTAGAGCAAAGTTTAGTTAGTGTTCGAAATGTTGTGAAGTATGTGAGGTCTTCTACCGTTAAGGATGCAAGCATTTTAAATTTGTGTGCAACAAGAGAAGATTAATTGCCGAGGAAGTGTAATTTTGGATTGCCTACTACGTAGAATTTTATGTTGCATACAACATTGAAATTTAAATTGGTATTTAATCGGATGGCACTTGAAGATAAGATTTATGATGCTTATTTCAAGGAAAAAGAGGGTGGGAAGAATAAAAGAGAGGGACCACAATTGTACATGATTGGAAGAATGCTTGTCACATAGTCAAGTTTTTGAAGATTTTTTATGATGCGACTTTGCAATTTTCTTCATATTTGAAGGTAAGATCAAATCTTTGTTAAATTTTTTTAAAATTTTGATAAATGATACAAAATTTACTTTAGCTTTATTAACATTACTTATTTTTTTAGGTGACATCAAATATTTGTTACAATTTGATATGTCAAATTCAACAATCTCTAGAATTATTGTCTACTAGTAATGATAACCTTTTAGGTTTGATGGCAATTAAAATGATGGAAAATTTTGATAAGTATTGGGAGGGCTGTTTCAAGATAAATAAGTTGTTGATTGTTGCTTCTGTACTTGATCCACATGGAAAAATGAAATTCCCAACACATTGCTTTGAGAAATTATATGGTAAAGATAGTGCCAAATGTCTTGCGATGAAAGAAATGGTCAAAGATTTATTGATTAAGCTTTATGAGTTTTATAATGCATAGTATAAACTGGGTAATAGTGGAAGTGCCGGTGGGAGTGCAAGCGGAAGTACAAGCGGAGGCCAAAATTTGGCTATTGGAAATGGAAGTGGTTTGAATTTTTGGGATTTAGGTGATGATGATGATGATGTTATGATTAAGGATCCTTTCTCCGAATTCAGTAAAGCGACTGCAATTACTGAAGGTAGCTCAAAGTTGTCAAATGAGTTGAATCTTTACTTTATAGAGAAAATTAAAAAAATTTCAAAAGTAATTTGGCCACTAAATTGGATATTTTGTTATAGTGGAGGGTGAATAGTGTCACTTATCCAATCTTGTCAAATATAGTGAGGTATGTTCTTGCTATTTTGGTGTCTACTGTTGCCTATGAGTCCGCCTTTAGTACTGAAGGTCGTCTAATAGATCAATAAAGAAACTCATTGACTCCAAACATGGTTGAAGCATTGGTATTGTTATAGAATTGGTTGCGGTCTTCTCTTTTTGTAGATGCAATAACAGATGTAAATAAATTAGTTGAAGATAATAAGTTTATGGATCAGCTTGTAGAAGGTGTATTTTGTAAAATTTTAATTTTAATTTACTTTTTAAGTGTTATGAACCTTATACAATTTGTTTAATTTTTATTTAATTTTAATTTTTAAGAAATATGAACCTTGTTCAATTTGTTAACTTTTTTCTATATAGAACTTCGCAAATCAACAATAGCCATTCAACTTGGTAGGTTAACATGAAAACTGCAGCTCAAGATAAGCTATTTTTTAGGTAATTAAATTGATATATATATATATATATATTTATTTATTTATTTGTTAATTATTAAATATCACTTTATTTTATTTACTTTAATTATTGAGTGCTTTGGGTCGCTTTGAATTTTGACGCAGGTGATATGGACGGTGGAAGTAGTTGAGACTTGTGTTATAGTGGAGTTTTATCAAATGTCGATGCAATATTACGGACTTGTTGTGCTTTGTTTTTTGTTGTTATGGATTTATAATTTGTAATAGATTTTAAATTAGACGTGCTTATGATTTGTCACTACTTTATGTTGGGACTTTTATTATTATTTTTTTGACTTGAAGACTTTGTACTTGTTCATTTATATCTAGTGTTACTGTGTGTGTAGAGCGTGGTTAGTAGTAAGTATAGATGCAAACTGTAAAATTCAATAAAATAGGTGAAAAATGTAAAATATGAGTTGAACTTTTGGCACCCCTCTATAATCCGTAGAGAACCTCTCTCCTATTGCAATTACATTAAAGGACAAAATAAATCTACTTATACCATTATATTTCTCTTTTCAACTCTTTACTCATACAACTGCATCAAAGTCTTTTATAATTTTTATTTCGTCACAAACAATTTTTTCTTGAGAAATTTACAAAACTTATTTTTAATTTAAAAAATAAATAATATCTATTTGAGTTAGGGGTAGGCAAAATCAGATTCGGATCGGGTTCGGATCAACCCGATCGGATTTCGGGTTGTTCAGGTTAGATAAAAATTGATCCGAATACAATCCGAACTTACAACCCGATCCGATTTATATTCGGATCGGGTCAGGTCGGGTTGTAAATTCGAGTTGTATACAGGTAGGATCGGTTTCGGGTTAGCTAATTTTCTTGATTTTTGTTACTAACATTTAAAAACACACAATTACAACAATTAAATACGAAATATTAATTGTTTAATTTAACCATATATACCATCAATTCAAAGCTTAAAAAAAAAAGCTTCAAAAAAGCTTCAAAACTGAAAACTCAAGTTTCAAGGGGGAGAAACTCGAGTCGGGTAACTCGGGTTGAAGGATCGGCGGCGCTTCCAGCAGATCGGCACGCGCTTCCAGCAGATCGGCGCGCGCTTCCAGCAGATCGGTGGCTCTTGCAGTAGATCGGTGGCCACGGACTCGCAGCAGCAGATCGACGGACGCATAGCAGCAGATCCACGAATACGCAGCCAATCGGGCATGGATAGGCGGGTGAGGCTGTGACTTGTGTGGCAGCCTCCGTTGGTGGCTTGGCGTTGGCCCAACGCCGTTGGGGGTGACTGTGTATGTGTTTTGTGTAGTGAGATTGGGGATTATGTAATAAGATTGAGGATTGAGGAGGGTGGTGAGTTGTGAGAGTAACTTTGTATTGTGAAAACGTGAATTGTCATTTGTGTGTGTGTGGCATGTGTGCTTTAGGTTTAGGTTTTTTTTTTCTTTTATAGCAACCCGATTGGGTTTTTGGATCGGATCGGGTTTGATCCGATCCGATCATAACCCGATCAGGTTTTCTTTATAACCCGATCCGATCCGAACCTGAAATTTTTCGGGTCAGGTCGGATCGGATCGAGTCTGGTTGGGTAATTTACCCACCCCTAATTTGAGTCCACTTTAATTTACAAAACTTTCTAATAATAAGTTTTGTAAACTTATTTTTAATTTATAAAACTTTCTAAACTTATTTTTAATTTTAAAAAATAAATAATAGTTATTTGAATCTTACTTTAATTCTACTTAATTCATACATGTATTTAATTTTTTGAGTAAAATATGTTTGATTTAATAATTTAAAAATTTATAAAATAATATTTGTAATTAGAATTATTTGGAAGAAACTAAATTGTTTTTTTTGAATAAAAAATTAAAAAAATAGAAAAAAATATTTTGAAAATTAAAGTAGGTTTTGGTGGAAAAGGAGTTTGAAAAAAAAATTACAAAGTGCTAATAGTAGTAAGATTAGATAAAAACTATAAAATTGAGAAAATATATAAACTGAACCAGAATATTTCAATTCAATTCGGTTGAGTCTAAAATTTAGTTCGTATTCAATTTGAAATCTTTTGAATGGATGAATTTTGGTTCGGTTCAGTTCCAGCCTCGAATCGAACCGAGAGAATCCCCCACACCTTTTTGTATTCTTGAATTTTATTGTCCGAAAATATTTGCAGTAATTTTTATATTTTCGAGAAAAAGAAAAAAAATGAAAATAACAGTGTCGGTCAACGGTGTATCTATAAGTGTGAGAGAGTTGAAACGCACGCATTCTGCAAGCGCCTGTCATCAAATCCGTGTTAAGCAAGGTTTTAATTTTATCAAAATTCCCCTCCTGCAATTAACCAAGCGAATTTCTTTTCAAAACCCTAACCCTTGAAAAAAAAATCAATCAAAAACATGAATCGATTAGTGGACGAAGGCAGCAGCAACAACAAGAAGCCCGTGTTCTTGGCGAAAGCGCAACGCGAGCAATTAGCCCTCGAACGCCGCCAAGAACAAATCGCCCAGCAAAAACGCCGCCAAGAACAACAACAACAACAACTCCTCTCTCAGACCCAAACCCACGGCAGAAACTCTTCCGACTCGCGCGACCGCGAGCGTGAGCGACACCGCCGCGAGCGTGAAGAAGAAGCGAAGGCGAGGGAGCGTGCGCGTTTAGAGAAATTAGCCGAGCGTGAGCGGGAGAGAGAATTGGAGCTGATCAAAGAGCAGTATTTGGGATCTAAAAAGCCGAAGAAAAGGGTCATTAAGCCGAGCGAGAAGTTTAGGTTTTCGTTTGACTGGGAAAATACCGAGGATACATCACGTGACATGAATGCTCTGTATCAAAACCCTCACGAGGCTCAGCTTTTGTTTGGGAGAGGGTTTCGTGCTGGGATGGATCGAAGGGAGCAGAAAAAGTTGGCTGCCAAGAATGAGAAAGAGATGAGAGAAGAGATTAGGAAAAAAGAAGGGGTTGAAGAGAAGCCTGAGGAGGCTGCTGCTTTGAAACTAAAAGAAGAAGCTGCTGATTTGTATGATACTTTTGATATGAGAGTTGATAGGCATTGGTCTGAGAAGAAGCTTGAAGAAATGACTGAGAGAGATTGGAGGATTTTCAGGGAAGATTTTAACATTTCTTATAAAGGGTCCAAGATTCCAAGGCCAATGAGGAACTGGGCTGAGGGTAAATTGACCCCTGAGCTGTTAAAAGCAGTTGAGAGAGTTGGTTACAAAAATCCGTCACCTATTCAAATGGCTGCCATTCCGTTGGGTTTACAGCAGAGAGATGTTATTGGGATTGCGGAGACTGGTTCTGGTAAAACTGCTGCGTTTGTATTGCCTATGTTAACTTATATTTCTAGATTACCACCTATAAGTGAAGAGAATGAGGCTGAGGGACCTTATGCTGTTGTAATGGCCCCTACTCGTGAACTTGCTCAGCAGATTGAGGAGGAGACTGTTAAGTTTGCTCACTATTTGGGTATTAAAGTCGTTTCTATTGTCGGTGGACAGTCTATTGAGGAACAAGGGTTCAGGATTAGGCAAGGATGTGAGGTTGTGATTGCTACACCGGGTCGTCTGATTGATTGTTTGGAGAGGCGGTATGCAGTTTTGAATCAATGTAATTATGTTGTTCTGGATGAGGCTGATAGGATGATTGATATGGGTTTTGAGCCGCAAGTTGTAGGGGTGCTGGATGCAATGCCTTCTAGTAATTTAAAGCCGGAGAATGAAGATGAGGAGCTTGATGAGAAGAGGATATATAGGACTACTTATATGTTTAGTGCTACTATGCCTCCTGCTGTGGAACGGCTTGCTAGGAAGTATTTGAGAAATCCTGTGGTGGTCACAATTGGCACTGCTGGCAAGGCTACTGAACTGATATCGCAACATGTGGTAATGATGAAAGAATCCGAGAAATTTTCAAGACTGCAGAGATTGCTTGACGAGCTTGGAGATAAGACAGCAATTGTCTTTGTTAACACTAAGAAGAATGCAGACATGGTTGCAAAAAATCTGGATAAGTTAGGTTATCGTGTTACAACTCTGCACGGTGGGAAGTCGCAGGAGCAAAGAGAAATTAGCCTTGAAGGGTTTAGGACCAAGAGGTACAATGTTCTTGTTGCCACTGATGTTGCCGGGCGTGGGATTGATATACCTGATGTGGCCCATGTCATCAATTATGATATGCCTGGGAATATTGAAATGTATACTCATCGTATTGGACGAACAGGCCGTGCTGGGAAGACTGGTGTGGCTACAACATTCTTGACCCTCCATGATACTGATGTATTTTATGATCTCAAGCAGATGCTTATCCAGAGTAACAGTCCTGTGCCTCCAGAATTGGCTAAACATGAGGCTTCAAAATTCAAGCCGGGATCAATCCCTGATAGACCTCCTAGGCGCAATGACACTGTTTTTGCTCATTGAGGAATATGATGATTTGAAAGAAACTGTCAAAAAGGGCTTGCTCAAACGTTTTTGGTTATATAATTCTCTTTTAGGACCTGATTACTTTTGCTTGCTGCAGTTTGTAGGAGTGATTATTTAGAGTAAGACTATCTGTATTCTGCCTTTCTGAAAGTGGATATTCTTACATGATGCGCTGCAGTAAAGTTTCTACCTTCCTGATTGTTTATTGAATAGGAAGGTTTTGATAATCATATTATTGAGGATGTATCATTGACCTCTCCTTTTATACTTACATAACTACTAGTTCATTTTAAATGCTGATATTATCTGATATTATCTCCAAGATGGATTTTTTTATTATTTTATTTTTTCGGCACATTATCGCTTGATTCTGCGTATGTGGACATGCCAACTTTGTTAGCATGGTTAGTTGGCTTCATTTTAGCCTGTGTCTGGACGTCTTGTCAGAGGCTTATGTCTTGCTTTCATGAAATTTCAATCCTCTCCCTCTTTTATGCTTCAATAAGTAGTTCACTTGAAATGCTGATATTATCTCAAAGCATGGACTTCTTACTTATTTTATGTTTTCAGTAACTTACTCCTCGATTATAATGTGATAAACATTACTCCGAGGATTCTTGATATTGCTTTTATGAATGTGCTAACTTTTTTAGCATGGTTTAGCTGGCTTCAATGTAGCCAGGTATATGGATGTATTGCCAGATGCTTGATATGATGTAGATCCTGACTAAGTCATGCTTTCATGAAATTTCGATTGGTAAGCTGTTGGATTATTTATACAGTAGTTGAACTTAAAACTTGTTTGTGAAATGACCAAATGAAATGTTATTAAAGAGCTGGTCTTATGCATGGTGACTGGTGACTGACACCTTTGTACAAATTTCTATCCTCTGGTGATATGTTATGTGGTTAGATAAGCTCAAATTAGCAGTGAAACTTTAGTTGGCTCTCTTCCTATGAATTCATATTAAAGCTGAATTTTCTAATTATATACTGTGTTGTTTTGCTGGGAAAACAGACACAGGTCATGCAGATGCAATTGTTTCATGTTCAATATTTGCATTCATCGATGTCTTCTAGTTTCTGGAACCATCATAGCAACAAGATGTTTATAAATCCTGCTTATGTGCTTCATACTTGAGTTAGAATTCTTCGTGATGGTTTCAGAATTTGCTTCTGTGGTTGGTACTATGCTGTTTGGCAGTTTTTGATGGTTATTCAATCATTAAATGTCTAAAATGGTGTCGCAGAAATGATTATAAATGAATATTGCAAAGTTTTGCTGACTTGTGAGCTCACTCATCTTCAGAGAGAATGCTTAAAAGCTTGGTTCATTTGTCCTTACATGTTAGATTGGCAATTGTTATTATTTTCTACGTTGATGCTTACTTTTGTTTTTTATTTAGATACACCTTCCAAAAGAATCAGTAGAAGCCTCGTATATTTCTGAAAGAACAAGAAGTTTGCTTTGGGGGAGAAACTACCTTGATCGGTGTATGTGGTTAATGATTATAAATGAATATTGCAAAGTTTTGCTGACTTGTGAGCTCACTCATCTTCAGAGAGAATGCTTAAAAGCTTGGTTCATTTGTCCTTACATGTTAGATTGGCAATTGTTATTATTTTCTACGTTGATGCTTACTTTTGTTTTTTATTTAGATACACCTTCCAAAAGAATCAGTAGAAGCCTCGTATATTTCTGAAAGAACAAGAAGTTTGCTTTGGGGGAGAAACTACCTTGATCGGTGTATGTGGTTAATGTTACCGCCATATAACTTATTTTTCCCTTGTTTATTACATTTACAAATTTATACCATAACTTTAGTTATATATAACACAAACGTAGCAAAGTAGTTGAAAACTGTAATGAAAAACTTGAGAACATCGTTACAAAAATTGTTGTAAACTAGACGAGTTGCAAGTATTTGGTGCTGGTATATGTATCATTGCATCAAATTCGGCTGATTATATCCTATAGGGTCATTTGGCGAATTCGTAATGGCAATTCGGTATCCTCAATCAAAAAACTCCAACTGAGGAAAGCCCCATATGAGGAGAGGTTGGTTGATAAAGGGACTTGGCGTTAGCAGTTGGTGCCTAATTGTTGACCCTTTCACGGTCATTTGTCCAGATGTAGGGTATTTAAAGAAAGTAATTTTGTTTTTGGTCGGTGCCTGGGAAGATTGAAGGAAGCTTTACAATTTTGTTAACTACGTTTAAACTTCTTGAAAAATTGGGAATAAAACAAAAAAAATTATGTTTGAACTTGTGTTTTTTATTTTTGGTATATTAAATCATTTGGTATTCAAAGACTATATTGGGCCTCCACTAATCCAAATTTGAGCCAGCTAGAACTTCTAGGACGGCAAAGCTCTCTCAATAAATATTTAATGCAGCTGCATTCTCAGGTCTTAAATCAAGGACCTTAGTTAAGATAGAACAACCCTTTACCAACTAATTTACGCGCTTGTTGGTTGTGATTTCTATTTTTATTTCGAGTTGTATGAAAAACGTATTAAATGCTAGCAATACAAGTAAAGAATGAAACAAAATCCTCCAGTATATATCACACACAATAATGAGGTGTCCATTTTATTAGTAGAATTAACCCAATAATTTAACAACGGCATAATCAAAGCATAGCCCTTTACCAACTGATCTACGCGCTTGTTGGTTGTGATTTCTATTTTTATTTCGAGTTGTTTGAAAAGCGTATTAAATGCTAGCAATACAAATAAAGAATGAAATAAAATCCTCCAGTATATATCACACACAATAATGAGGTGTCCATTTTATTAGTAGAATTAACCCAATGATTTAACATCGGCATAATCAAAGCACAGCCCCTTACCAACTGATCTACGCGCTTGTTGGTTGTGATTTCTATTTTTATTTCGAGTTGTTTGAAAAACGTATTAAATGCTAGCAATACAAATAAAGAATGAAATAAAATCCTCCGGTATATATCACACACAATAATGAGGTGTCCATTTTATTAGTAGAATTAACCCAATAATTTAACATCGGCATAATCAAAGTACAGCCCCTTACCAACTGATCTACGCGCTTGTTGGTTGTGATTTCTATTTTTATTTCGAGTTGTTTGAAAAACGTATTAAATGCTAGCAATACAAGTAAAGAATGAAACAAAATCCTCCGGTATATATCACACACAATAATGAGGTGTCCATTTTATTAGTAGAATTAACCCAATAATTTAACATCGGCATAATCAAAGCACAGCCCCTTACCAACTGATCTACGCACTTGTTGGTTGTGATTTCTATTTTTATTTTGAGTTGTTTGAAAAACGTATTAAATGCTAGCAATACAAGTAAAGAATGAAACAAAATCCTCTAGTATATATCACACACAATAATGAGATGTCTATTTTATTAGTAGAATTAACCCAATAATTTAACATCGGCATAATCAAAGCTTTTAACTAATGAAAGCCTTGGCAAAGCTTTCAACTAAGGAAAAGGAAAACAAAAATTGAAGCAATTTTATTAACAATTGACGCCATCTTGTGTTAATAAACTATAAGAAACCATGTATAGGAAACAGAAATTGGATCTGGGTTTGTTTCACAGGTGACTCGCATCAACTCCTGCAGTCTAGTTAATCTGCGGAGTGTCTGCATTTCGTGCTCTGGTAAAAGGGTCAGGGTGGGGAATATCAGGAAGCGCACGGTTATCGTCCTGGATGTGAGCCACCTTCCTCAGGAAAGATTTGTTCACAAACTTGTCAGAAGAGTTCACAGCGCTTTCCGGATCTTCCACTTCGGAAAGTGAACTCCTCTTCTTCTTGCTAAGGCTGACGCTCGGAGAATGAGCCAGCTGCTGTTTGATTGTGTGTGTCCCTATTGTCACTGCCACTGCCACCAGTCCCAACACCACATAGATAGGTGCAAACTCTCCTGTTGCCGAAAACCTGGGATTAATAGCACACTTTGTTACATTATTGTCCAGTCTAATAAAATGCAGAATTTAAAACTATTAATGAATAGAGTAGTGTTGATTGACTAACTTGGAGTAAGAGTGATTTCCATTAGCAGCTTCTGCAGTTTGTGCAAAATGTTTCATCTTGGGAGTAGTTGATGAAGCAAATGAGCGGTTACCACCCAAGCCAATCAACATTGATCTCCAATAAACCTGCAAATGAATTAACATCGTCAATCATCAACCACCATATTGGCAATTGCTGGTGATTAAACAGTATGTTTCTGAACACTTACAGTTGCCCTGCAAGCCATTTTTCCCAGATAGAATCTGGATGAAATTATTTTATTTTATTATTATTATTATTTTTTATTTTATTTTGAAATGTTGAATTGCGTTTACAAGTTATAAACCAGGGAGTTTGCTTATAAAGAGCAAGGGAAGGATACTTGTCTGGCTGACACTAGAGCATTGTAACCGGCGCAACACTTGGCATCCATAGAGCTTTTATAGGAAATCAGTTTACAAAAAGATTGGATAGAAATTAGAGAAAGCTTTGAATTCTTCATTACAAAGCAAAGATGCAGTATACCAGTCATTTTATTATTTTATTTTATTTTTTTAAGAATTTAAACTCTGGTGGCTTTAGAAATATACAAGTGTCCTGATTTCAGCTTTCAAATGAAGGCACTAGTCTGCCAATACTTTCTTATTTTTGAAATATGAAATTCTGAAAACTTTTAATAATGAATGTACTAAAAATCATTCTTTGTGAAGAGTCAATTTTAGCAGAGTTGCAATTGCAGAAAAGAGAAAACCATAATCACGGGACTTGTTTAAACTATCGATGAAAGAGAGATTTTGAATGAAAATTTTAATGGTCTGCATGCTATCAAATAATTGTTATGTAGTTTTCATACAAAATGGACCTTGAAACAAATGACTGCTATCTCGCCATACCACATCTGAGGAGTTGGCATTCTGGTTACATTCAGTGAAGCTCGAAAACAAAGCTAACTAAACCGATTATACACATGGACAATGTTTGACATTGTTAAAGCTATGAATTAACTTCAGAATGAAAGAGTTTTGGGAAATTTACATGTATACCATTATCGTGAAGCTTAACCCCAGTAGCTTGCGCATGTGCTACATTCAGTTCAATAAGTAGCCAGTTGGGAATTTTCCGATTTGGAAGCAGTAAGAAGTCAATAACTCATCATGAACTCTGCCCAATTTGTTCAGATTCTTCCGAGGCATCATCCTAATGGTCAATTTTTTTCAAAGAGTATGTTATTAAAGTTCTTATTGATTCTTTATGAGGTTCCACATAGGTAGCCCTTTCAAGCTCAAATTTATCCTATTTACATAATCAAAACCAATTTAGAAGTAGGATGACTGATGTGGGATGATGTTCATCTGCATAAGGACCAGAGCTACTTTCTTCTTGAGTGCATCATCATCGAGAAGCTGGATGAGGATCCTCTCAGACCTTTGTAATAATGTATCAGTGATCCGTGTATGCTTTTGGATCATCTGGAAGAGGTCCAGAGCTTTGGTTTTGGCAGATAAGGAACCCTTTTCCAGGACCTGTAGGATGGCCAACACACCTTGGCTGTCTACAATGACAGCTATAGCATGAGACAGTGTGCTGTGGTCTGCTAGCAATGTTTCAAGTGCCGTTAGTGCAGCCTCGGCGACACCAGATTCCATATCATTCAAATTTCGTACCAATGGCTTTACCGCATCTGCCTTGACAAGGCAAAATGTTTCTCTTGGTGAACAAGCAGTACCGTGAACAGAACACGAACTCTGGTGGTCTCCCCATGATGTGCAGCACCAAGACATACTGAGTAAGAGTTTTGTCAGGTGAAACATTGGCATCAGGGTCTTAGTTTGTTTTGCTGTGAGCATTGGATTAGAGACAGAAATGCTGGTGGATTGGGATAGTTGAGCTAGTGCACTTGCTGCTCTCTGCTTGGCTAATGAACTGCCTGTGGAGAGCACCCTAATCAGTGATGGATACACTTCAAGCTTTCCTACTTGCCTCTGAAGTTCAGGCTTGGTGGGATCTGTGAACCGTAATAGTGCCGCCAGTGCAATCTCGAGCAGAGAGGCATCTTGACAGGCAGGTGTCCTGATCCCATTATGTCCCCCATCCATGCTACAAATCACCTCATGAATGGCTTTTAATGCTTCTGATTTGCAGAGTACTTCATCAACAAATATGTCATCTTTGGGAAGCTGGCTGATGATTCCAGCAGCAAGGGACCTTTCTTTCACATCCGTAGAGCATGTGAAAATGGCTGCTACAGTGTTGATGGCAGTTTCTTTGCCAGGAGATGGTGGAAGAGGCACCCCATTGGGATTACCTTCAGAAATGCAATGTATAAGCCTCATTGCCCATCGTCTTACCACTGCCTGGTCACTCTCTAGGGAGGAGAAAAGTTGAGTAATGGCATCATTGTTGGATTCAATTAGGTTCCGAACTTTCTCAGATTTATAACAGAGCTTCACAAGTAAGTGTAAAAACTGAATCTTAGTTTCACGTTCGGTATTAGCAATGAGCTGCAAAAAGACATTGACATTGTGCTCTGATTGGAGTTCCTGCAAGCCATGATGCAACTCAAATTGGGGATGCTGACAGGCTCCTACCATCAGAGCTAGAATCTCAGCAGCTTCATGTTTTAAGTGTGGATCAGACCTGACAAATTGGATGAGGCCAAGCAGAAGAGGTATGGTAGCAGGGTCTGATAGAAGGCGCTTTACCATCTTGGAGTGCGCTATGAGCGTCTTGATGCATTTTAGGCAAGCTGATTTGCATGCAGGCGAATTTGAGGAGAGCATCTGGATTACATTGTGTATAAATTGTCTGTCTTTCAAGGTTTTAATGCTATTTTCATCGAGTCGCATGTTTCTCAAGGCTGAAGCCATCAAAGCTCGAGTTTCTTGAGATCCTGCAAGAAGAGTCTATCAAAATGACAACAAAACTACAGTGGTTGGAAGGTATCATGTAGGGTCCATTAGATTACCTCGATTGAAGCAAGCAACAAATGGTTGAAAGTATCCAGCTTCTGCCATTTTGACAGCAAAGTGTGTGTTGTGGGAAAGGTTCTGCAACACATCATGAGCTTTCTGTGACAGATTAGGATTGTTATTATGGAGCAAAGAAACCATAATGGTAATGCAGTCTTTGGTATTCCCTATTTTCTCTCCCAGGGTTTCTCTTTTGGTTAGCTCTGACAAGACCTCAATAGCCTCAGGCATTGTTTCACCTTTACAGATTTGCTTTACTATGCGGCGAACAGCTCCTGATTCAACAATGGCCTCCTGTGATTCTCAGAAACAGCTCTAACATTAGATCAAGGGGTTAGAAAAATGAAAAGTGTCTGTTCACAATCAACATCCGTTACCTTGTGAATATCACTGTATTTGGCTAGGAAGTAGAGGCATTTCAGTATGGCCTCGGTGCTTAGCCTGGTATCTTTTAGGAATTCTACTAACTTTGGAATGAGTCCTACTTTGGCTGCTTTTTCTGCATACTGAGGCAACTCCATAATATTTTTCATCTCCTCTAAGGCACTTTTCCTTCTAGATTGGTCATCGGAGTTGATTTTGATAATAGCATTTTGGAATCTCAAGTCGATTTCTCTTTGCTTCCATTCTTCTATAGAGCTTCGAAGGCTTAGATTTGGCATAAGATCCAGAGATAAAAGCTCCTGTCTACAAGTGGGGCAATTTTTTCCGCCTCGCTGGAAGTGCTCCTGAATTGCTTTCCTCTCAAAGCTGTGGCCACAGACAATTGCAACAGGATCCTCCATCAGCTCATTGCACAAAGGGCATACTAATGATTCAATAGGGTACACCTGACAATTTGTAGGAATTGCCTCATCTTGCGGCCTTCTAACAAGTTCTGTGCTGTACAATAGCTGCATCAGTTGAGTTAGTTGAAGTGCCTCTGCTTGCTTCTTCTCAGCTTCTAACTCTTCTTTTTCCTGCTTCAGAAGTTCCAGCTCAGTTTGCACAAGGGATGCATTCACACTAGCACCAACAGCTTCAGCAATCTTTCTCAATAGCTCTAGAGCATTCTCTCGGTTTTTGTCATTCTGCAACGCAGATCTCTCAATCTCTGAAGCAATTGCTTCAGCTGCAGCTGCCGACTGGAATTCCATTGACCTTAAACTGTCAACAATCTGGTCAGTCATGGCCTTTAAGTTGAGTGCTATTTCAAGATTGACAAGCTGAAATGAGGAAATAGTAATGGCAATTTCCCTAGCCAAATGTTGCATTCGAGACAGCACAGAGTTGGATTGAAGTAAGAGACGTAGGCGGCTTCGGGATTTGTAATCGTCGATGATGTTGTGGGCTTCCCTGAGCTGAGCACGTAGGGTCTCCAGAGCTGCCTTTGTAAATTCCAAACCGATCACAGATTCAATTTTTTTGACATCCAAGGATTGCATGAGGGTACTTAACTCACCAATTGTCCGCGAAAAACCCTGGAGACTGTCCTTTCCAAGTACCACATCTCTGGTCTCACTAGCAATATCCACTGCTTGAAGTGCCACCCTATTCCATAATTCTTGCAAAACTGCTATCCCCACATCCCCAATTCCAACTTCGAAGTCCATTGAAATTGATCAACCCTCCGAAATCCCCAACTGGGTATGTATTTACCACTTGTCTATCTCCAAATAAATCAAGTTCAAAGTTGTTACTTGATACAAGGACGTGTAAAATTAGTTAAGAAAACTCGAGGTTTATAAATCCCCCAGACTCGCCTTCGCTAGCGATCTGGGATGTGATTATGATACAACTTACAACATTGAAACTGTGGAATCACAGTCAATTAAGTCCTCTTAACTTCTGGTGATCCTGATTTGCTTCATTTTGAAGGAACCCATCTCAAATTAATTACCAAAGAAAAAAATTATTGTTGCCTATGAAATGCATAAAGCTTATGGACGAAATTAATACAGGAAAACAAAAATTGAAAAATAAATAAGGATAAATAAAGTAAACAAGTTGGTAAACTTACCTGAATATATATAGCCAAAAGCTTCACTAAAGATGAAATAAATAAATAAATAAATAATAAATAAAGCAGCAAGAAATTAATCTGGTCCCTGGAAAAAAGGAAAGTTGGAAGAAATAGTAAGAAAACGAGCTTCTCCTTCAAATTTTTACATGTAAACATGCAGCCCTCGGTGTCAAGCTTTTGCTTTTGTTTACACAGCATTTTTCTTCGAAGTCGTCACTAGTCAAACGTGTTTGCGTATCTTTTGGGGACTTGAAAGCCGATACACTTACACGAACAGTTCGCGGCCCGTTGACTGGGGCAAATTTTGACACGCGTGCATTGAGGTTTGTCTGTTTTAACTTTTTATTCCAAAAAAAAAAAATAGTAAAACAACAAAATAATTAGCACACTAAATAGTGAAAGGTCTGAGAAATTTATATGTAATGCTGATGTACAGTAATATTTTACGAACTAGGACAAATTTGTTGCTCAATGTGGCTTTCAAATTAGTGTTCCATCAGGCTTACCAGATTGGGATTTAAATATTATTATTTGATTCACCATCTGTGTTTAAATATTAAAAAAATACAATAAAGATTAAAAATTAATTAGGAAAGATTTTATAATTTTAGTATCACTTTTTGAAATTTTGATTATCTTTTTTAAATATGGTGTTGTTTCGGGAAGCAAGTTTTTAATTTCATCATGAACTCAAATTTTACCCTTTTTTAGATATTAAAAATTTAACTTTACCATGCGAGTATGCTTATCAACACATAAAACTGTAGTTGGAAATTAAAATAATTTCACCCTTTGAAAAAGACATATAATACATTTACAATTTTTGTTAAAATTAGATTTAAAATGGTTATCAACTGCTGGAAACAAGCTCGTGAAATGGCAAAAGGAAAACTAATGTACTTCAAATTATTTGGTTTTTTAATTAAAATTTTCATCTGATCTACTAATTTAAAGCAATTTTTTGTGATAAAAAAGTAACTTTTATATCAAAGTCTACGAGGCAAATTAAAAAACTAACTGGGGCAAATGCAAAATATGATTGAAATTTAAAATTTAATTTTTAATTATAGACAAATTTTATTAGATCTTTCATCTAGTATTATTTATTGTATCTTTAATTTTAGGTTGGGTTTATACGGTTTATATGTAGGGTTGGTAAAAAAATCTAAATCAACCTGACCCAAGCTTATAAATAAGGACTTGTAATTTATAAAACTTATATATAGTGGGCTCAGTTATGGGTTTTACTTAAGCTTAGGCTTTTTTATATATAATTTTTTTAAGAAAAAACTTTATAGTATATTATAAAATTTAAATTAAAAAAGCTATAAAAAAAAAAAACAGAAACAATTGAATAAACTCCAAAATAGGAAACCATAATCCAAAATCCCTGAAACCTTTATTTCCCTCACTCATCGTGCCCTCAGCCGCCGGCAGCCAACAGCAGCCAATAGCGTCCAACAGCCACTGCCTCACATCGAATCAACTATTACAGCCACCATTCAGCGACCCACGTTCGACACAGCAGCGACCCACACCCACTAGCACACCCGCGCGATGCAGCAACAACCACTCAAACGCGTACGAGGTGGTAGCAACGATCTCAGTTCCAAAGCAACCAAAACCAGTGCTGACGCCATTCAAACCAGCAAGGCAGCAAGCCATCACCAACTTCGGTACTCCACCTCATTTAAGCTTCAATTTTTCTTTTTTATTGTATCATCTAAGGCCTAAATATATGTAATTTAACATTATGGGATGTAGGAAACGAATGTATTTTGAGCTGGGTTTTTATGTATCAACTGATTGTGGTTAATTCGTTTGTTTGAAATGAATGTATTTTGAGCTGAATTTTTCTATTAGAAATAGTAATTGAATTTAATAAGTTTGGTTGTTGGTTAGTGGAGAAAATGTTGAAGAATATTGTGCTGTTGGTTAATGATTCTGAGCTGTGTTTATTGGTTTTGTCGTTGATTGTTGGTTTTTCCAACAATACTATCTTGTGTTGTGTTGTGTTGCTAAAAAATTTATTATGATATTATGATGTAAAAATATTCTGCATTCTTAGAAAATTTTCAGTATTACAGAACTGTTATATATGATATTAGATTAATTAATTAATTAATCTAATATCTTATCTCCTTTAATTTTGTATAGGTTGATAATGGAAAATGCTTCTAAATCTTTTAATTTGCCTTGAAATCCATTTGAGGAGTCAGAAAATATTCAAAAAGAAATACAAAGTGATAAAAAAAGAAAACAGAGGGTTGTCTCAAATTATTGAGACCATTTCACAAAGATAAATATTGGTGGTGTAGCGAAGGAAAAATGCAATCATTGTGGAACAATTCTTTCTTGTGGATCAGAAACCAGTCACTTGAATGACACAGTAGACAAATTCAAGATTTTAATCAACGAAGTTCTTGAGAATAAGCAACAATTGGTGAAAACCGAAAGTGGTGAGCTTGGTATTCAGAAATTTGATCCATTGGTTGCCTATAAAAAACTTACAACAGCTGTTGTAAAGCATGAGCTTCCTCTTAGGTTTGTGGAGTATGAGGCGTTTAGAGATTTTGTTGATTATTGCAACCCATTGGTGAAGCCTATGTCTAAAAACACTTCAAAGAGTGAGATCTTTAAGTTATATATTGTTGAAAAGGCGAAGGCAATGAATTTGTTGGAGATTAATAATAGTAGGGTGGCAATTACTATAGACATGTGGACTGCTTGTAATCAAAAGAAAGGTTATATGGTTGTTATAGGACATTTCATTGACAATTCTTGGCATTTGAAAAGTCGAATCCTAAGGTATTTTTACTTTATTAAATATTTAAATTTTGTATTTAAATTTTTATAGGTATTTTATTAAATTTTAAAATTTTTATTTAATTTTATTATAAATCCACATAATTTTTATTTTTTTTCAATGAATAAGTTTATATATGTGCAAGCCACACATACAACTGATGGCCATTCGCAAATTTTGGTGAAGTGTTTGCTAGATTAGAATCTGGATAAAAAAAAAATTCACAGTTACTTTGGATAATTGTTCAACTAATGATGCAATGGTTGAAAGATTGAAGGAATTGTTGTCAATTGAGTCAATGATATTGGGTGGTAAT
Source organism: Atalantia buxifolia (assembly GCA_030444775.1). Taxonomy (NCBI): domain Eukaryota; kingdom Viridiplantae; phylum Streptophyta; class Magnoliopsida; order Sapindales; family Rutaceae; genus Atalantia; species Atalantia buxifolia. The sequence goes on from CM059838.1 coordinate 5,784,075, forward strand.
TTTTTTCATATGAGGTGTGCAACTCATATTTTGAATTTAATTGTGAAGGATGGGTTGTCGGTGATTGAGAGAGGTGTTGCTCGTGTTAGAGACAATTTGTCTTATTGGAGTTCGTCTCCAAAACGGGTGGAAAGGTTTGAGTTGGTGTGCCTTCAAATGCAGATGGATGTGAAAAAGTTGAGATTTGATTGTCCAACTAGATGGGATTCTACTTTTGCGATGCTTGAACTTGCAATGATGTACAAAAATGTTTCTTCTTGAATGCAGACACTTGATTCGGAATACAATTGTTTGCCCAGTAGTGAGTAAAGTGAGTTGGCTAAGCAAATGCTGGATTATTCGAGGCCTTTTTCAAGGTTGAATGAGATGTTTTCGGGTGCAACATATCTCATTGTTAATCTATTTTTTCCATTCGTTTGTAAAATGAAGATTTCATTAAAGGGGTGGCAAACATCAAATGTTCCTGTAGTTAAGAACATGGCAGATGACATGATTGAAAAAGTTTGAAGTATTAGGATAAGATTAGTGGGATATTGGTCATGGATGTTATTCTTGATTCGAGATATAAGATGATGTTGATAAATTACTATTATCCAAAGATTTATGTTGTCGGTCTTGAAAATCAACTTAAGAGAGAGCTTTGTGAGGAAATGATGAATTATTATATAGCCAAATCCGTAACTATGAGATACGGTGTTGTTGGTGAGTCTTCTACCTCAATTGTTGTTCCTTCCAACAAAAAAAGAAAATGCTATAAAATTAAATGAATAAAAGTTAAAATTAAAACTTAGTCCAAACTTAACAAAAATTAAAATTAATACAAACTTTCAAAGTCCAAACTTGATAGTATATTAGTCTCCATTCAAAGCACAATTTTCAATTATTAGTCTTTAAAACACAAAGTCAAAAAATTTAAATATAATTAAATTTTTTCCAAGACACAAATCACAAAGTTCAAAACACAACCAAATTCAAGCATAAACACTAAATAAGCTTCTTGTACCGCTCCACCCAAGCACTTCGACATGTTCTAACTTCAAATTCTTGTACTCTAAGTTGAAGCATCAATCTTCTAGAGAAAAATTGAAGAAATAATGTACAATAACTACTTTATTTAAATCACATTGCAGATAAATAAACTCAACTTATATTTTCAATTGAGCAAATAAAGATATCTTTGTGGTTTGCACATCATATCATTAATTGAGCAAATAAACCAAATTCATATCTTTGTACATCAAACATAAACAAAAATAAATAAATCCAATTAATATTTCTAATTCAGCTAATGGGTTATTACAATCTTTCTAATTTCTGTTATATCATTATAATTACAAATAAATATAATATGTTTAGCTAATTCTTCAATATATATATATATATATATATATATAGAATTTATGTTAATCATGCTTATTTAATGGAATTTGTCACCAAGTCAAGTTAATAATAATACTAGGGAATACTATTTTATCAACTTCAACTTGTCTAACTAAAACAATTACAAATTTACAATGTTACAATTAGACTTAAAAGTTTAAAATTATAACAACCATAATTATAGTTTAAATTACAACCTAAAAGTATAATATCAAATTATGAATAATGATATTTATTAAAAGTTACCTTCCAAATATCCATAACACTAATGTCAGCGCTCACCGTTTCCACCTTTGAAGCTTGTGATCTTATAAATTCTTTAAAAAATAAAAACAAAATAGTAACTTAAGTACATATAAATGTTATATATAAAGTTATAATACATTTTAAATATATTATTTATTTAATGTACGATAAAAATATTACCTTCTTATAGCCCCATATGAAATATTTGCTCCTTAATATCTTCTTGAAGGTTGTAAACAGGATTGGTAAAAATTTTAGATTGTAGCCAAATTTCAGTGCATATCAATGCCTCAACCATAGAAAGGGTCAAATAACTCCTATGCTCATCAATAATATGACGCTCGGTGCTAAAGATAGACTCAGATGCCACTATAGAAATAGAAATAACAAGGACATCCTTTGGAATTTTCTCCAATATTGGATACTTCGATCCATTCGCCTTCCGCCAAAGCAAAACATTAAGTTTAATATTGCTAGGATTTTTAACTGGGTCATTTAAGATTCTTTCCACCTCAGATGCAATTTTCTTGCCTTTATTGTGAATAGAAACTTCTTAGCATGTCCAAGGAAAGAGCGAGCAACTAAAAAAGTCTCATCACCTTCACCACCAATAACATACACCAAACTAACCTCACCTGTAGTATGTTGAGAAGAACTTGTACCAAAATAGCTGTCACTACGAACACTCTCACTACCCATCGATGGTGTGAAAACTGGAGCAGAATACACTATATGCACAATAAAGCTAATTCAACAAGTCTTTCACTGCTTTGGTCATTTCTTCAACCTTCGAACTATCATTGCCAAAATGATCTCAAAAATATGTTTAGCAAAATCTATTTTAGTTCATGGATCAAGAATAGAGGCAACAATCAACATTTTGTTTATCTTCCATGGACTCCTAATATGTATCAAATTTTTTCCTCATACTACAAGTCATAGACGACACCTAGGGATTTTTACTTACTTGTAATGTAGTCAATGAACTCTCAATTAAACTAATAGTATCATAACAGAGATTAGAAATCACACTCAAAGAGGTGGAAAACAATAATATGGCAATATAAAATACCTTTAAAAACTTCACAATTCGTTCAGCACTCTCCCAATCCTCGGGTCCAAGCTGGTCCACCCTTTTAACATTATTTTCTTTCTCGGTAAAGTATGCTGCATAAGGTTTATTCACTTATGCCATTCTATCAAACGCCACTTGAAATTTCAGTGCAGCTATCAACAATAACTAAGTGGAATTCCACCTAGTAGAACAATTCAAAACGACAATTTTATTTGGACTGTTCATTTGTTCAACACATTGTTTAAATGTCCGAAGCCTTGTGTTGGAGGATCTCACGTACTTCACAGCATTCCAAATAGCACTCATCCTTGAAACAACAATCAAATTCAAAATATGTTCACAACAACGCACATGCATATACTATCCCGCCGACACAAGTGCACCATTATTCTTCCAAGCAAGCAATTGCATAATGACATAACCAATGGCAACATCATTTGTAGTGGCATCATCAATAGTTATTGCAAAAACCTCTGTATTCCCCAATCCTGTAAGCAAGCTAAAATCTTTTTGCTGATCGATTTCCGTCTATGATCTTCAATCACGCTAAAACTAATAATTCTTCTATTTAAACACCAGTCATTATCAATAAAATAAGCTATGATCATTATGTAACTCGTGTTTTGAACGAAAGTCCATATATAAGTTGTAAGAGATATCAACTGCTTGTTGTTACATATTAAACTCTTCAACATTGCCTTTTCCTCTAAAAATAATTCCATAACATTCTGATCAATAGTTCTTAAAGATGGCATAACGAACTGCGGAATAACTACACTAAAGAAACGTTTAAACCTTTTGTTATCTACAAAACTAAGCGGCAACTCATCCATAATAATCATTTAATTGACTGCCCTTCTACACGAAAGTCCATATTACTTGCATTTCCTTCACCGCCCTCAGCTGTCAAGTTCTGTTGACTTCCACCTTATTGTTCTTGAAATGTCCTGTATGCTTCTCATGTCTTTATATGATTTCATATATTTGTAATCCCATCAAGTCTTGAATGACATTGATATTGCCTACTATAATAGTTTCACTTGTGTTTATTTGGATTGTCTTCAAGTAAAGTGAAATGATTCCACGTCTCAAATCTTTTCTTCATTGACAGTCTTTTCCGCTTTGCCTTTTCCTTCCCCTTTTGAATTCCTTTCATTTGTACACTTTGTTCCTCATCATCACTTATCGAATTCAATTTTGAGTGTCCAGTCATCATAATATACAAAACAATAATTAGTAATCATTAATTCAAAAATCAAAACACAAAAATATTATTAACATAATCTAATTAGTATTAAAAATCAATTTAAATATTTTATTAATTTAATTTTATAATAATTTTTTAATTCAACATTTCCATCATAATATTTTTATATCATTAGGTGTATAATTGTATATATATAAATTCAAAATTGTTCATACTCCATATAGAAAAAGCAAGAAATTAATGATTAATAAATTAATTTATAATATCCAATTATCCATTGCCAATAATAATAGAATATTATTTCCATATCTATGTCTTAATTCTTATTATAAACCCCTGAATTTCAAGCCCAAACTATATGTACTTAATGACTTAATATGTGATTAACACACAATTAAATATTAATTGAATTAGTTAATTTTTTTAAGGTTGAAGCTACTGCACATAATCACATAAAAAATATTATAATTATATAATATATATCATATAATATTTAATTTTAATATTTAATCTACCTAATCTATACATAAAAAATCAATTATTAATAATTATTAACAATTAACAATATTTTAATTATTAACAATTAACAAAAATCTATTTGTAAAAAAATCATAAATATGCCAATTTTCTTGATTTTATTATTAGCATTTAAAAATACATAATTATAAGAATCAAATGCACATGTAATTATAATATATTACAACTAAATGCTAATTTGCTATATAGTATAGTACTATACCATCAAAGCCTTAAAGGCCAAAGCATCAAAACTCAAGGGGGGAGGGAAACTTGGGTCCGGTACTGGAATCAAGTTGCACTTGTAGCAGTTCTGGGTTGGGGCAGCAGATCGGTGGCAGCGGATCAGGTAGCAGTAGATCTCACGGACGCGCAGCAGCAGAGTCTTCAATGGTGACTGTGACCGTGATCCGTAAAGAGAGTTCTTGACTTCTTGAGATCTGTGTGCTATTTGCATGAAACCATGACTGTGAGGGGCGTGAAGAGTGCTCTTGTCTTCTTGAGATGAGAAGTTCAGGGAGGGAGAAAGTTGTGGCTATGGCTATGGCTGTCGGCAGCGTGCTGTGACTGTGAGCGACCGATGTGTTGCTGTGTGCGTTTTGTTGTGTATTGTGTAATGTAATCTAATCTGTTGTGAACTGAAAAATGTGTGTGTGTGTTTACTGTTTAGGTTTATTTTTTTTAAAGCAACCCAATTAGGTTTTTGGATTGGATTAGGTTTTCGATCACAACCTAACCAGGTTTAAGAGAATTCATTTGATCGGGTTTTATTAAAAGCCCAATCCGATCTAAACTTAAAATTTTTCAGATCAGGTCAGGTCGGATCAGACGGGTCAAATATTTTGCCCACCTCTACATAATGATAATAGTAAAAGTTATCTATATAAGTGGTTATGGTCCCCATGTCACACGTATCATTTTAATCTCTACTAACATCGCACATCAAAGAGAGTACAGAGAGTATTTTAAAAGATTCTCTAGGAGAATATGTTGATCTAGAAGAAAAACTACATGACTCTAGAAAGCGATTGCGCATTATGGATTCAGGTACACTTTCGCATATTCTATTATTGACTCTTGGTAGTATAACATGAATTTTCCTAGATTTTAGGTAACGATTTTCACCAAAAGTTAATTCACTATTCTAACAAGCAGTATTAAAGTCTCTTCATGTTGAATTATTGAGAATTGAACTTGTTTTCGATTAATGATTAAATCTTTAGCATTCTCAAATTTAATAATTCTAGTATTATTAAGTTTGAGAATAATTGGTGGCTGGTGGTTATTTGTCTTCTAGAATTACAAAAATACATTAGTAAATTTCGAACAAGTATTTGGAAATCAGATTTTAGAAAATTTGAACAAATATGCTAGTTATCGTTTGTTTGTCTTCTAGTTTGGTATTTTCGGTTTCTTAAGTTTTGGAGGCTGGGGTAACAACTTCTATCATTGATGTTAAGGTTTTAGGCAATTGGGTTGCGCTAGCCACTAGGTCATAGTAACTTGGTTAAAAGTGGCTGCAATGGCTACTGCTTGAAGAAAACATAAAAAAAGGGTAATCGGCTGGTTGCGCCAGCAGCCATATCAGTTAAAAGCCATCAAGCAAAGCTGCATGAGGAAAGTTACTACATTAAGGAAAATTTAAAAAAAGAAAAGGCTGATGGTTTTAAGACTGGACAAGGCACGACCAAAAGAAGCAGCGACCATCAAGGAAACAAGGCCAAAAAAAAGATTTGAAGAGTTTGGGTCCGGTTTAGATTCAAGTTAAGTTAATTCATCCACATTTAGCTCTAACTCAGTCAATGGTTGACCAATCAATAGTTGACTGCTGATAGTTAACTTTAACTCTAATTTTTTCGAAGTGCAATTATTGGTGCAATTTTAAATCCATGCACGTGCGCGCGCACACACACACACACACACACATACAACAAAAGAAGTGATGCATTGTTGTAGCCAAACAATAAAAGAAGTATATGTATATATGTATACATATATACTTTGAGATAAATTAATTGAAGCATGTCACCAAGGTAACCTCTCTAGTGAAAATTAATTTGTTTTGGAATATAAATGGTTATGCGTATGTAGTTTTTGTGAATATTGATTGGCCCAAAGGAATGTTCATATTCAATAAAATTACAGGTGCACATATAGATCAGGTAAAAGGCGCATGATGATTATTCGGTTTTACATGTGAATAATAATCGACTTAAATGAAGATTTATTGTTTGACGTGTTCTTATTATCAATGTTTGATTACTACACCAAGATATTACTTACAAGTTAATATTTTATCTAAAGATGAAATATTAATCAAGTATCTGGTATCTTGAGATGATGTTTATCTTTATTTGAATTTCTTTTACTTTTGAGACTTATATGAGCTCATATTGTTTGTTTGTTGTTCTCTATTCAGTTACAACTCTTTCTAATATTACTATCAACATCAATTATATTCCTATATTAAATGGCTCTAATTTTAAGTTATAGCAAGAGAACATTTTAATAGTTCTCACAGTTATGGATCTCAACATTGCACTAAGTATTGATTCTCCCCTATCTTTTATAGATAAAAGTACTTCTAATGGTAAGAATGATTTGAAAAGGTGGGAGAAATCAAATTGCATATGTATGATGATCGTAAAGAAGGCCATTCTGGAAGCATTCAGGGGCTATATGCCTGAAAAAATAATTATGGCTAAAGAGGTCCATACAGAAATTTGAAAAAGAGTTTGTCAAGAACGAAAATGTAAAAATAAGTGCACTCTTGAGAAATCTAATTTCAATAAGGTATAAAGGTAAGAAAAAGGGTAAGAAAAAGAAGAAGGATAAAGAAGCTGCAGATATAACACTTTAAAGGAAACAACAAAAGAAACCAGGTAATCCAGAACATTCTAGTTATTTCTTTTGTGGAGCTTGATTTGCTTTATTTTAAGGCTAATTTAACTTTGGTATCGAGATACACATGGTAGATGGATTCTAATGCAACAACTCACATCAGTTTATCTAGGTACGATTTCCTAAATTGCAGAAAGCCCAGTGATTGTGAAAGATACAGTTATGTAGGCAATGGCAAGACGCTTGAAATGGAAGAATTGAAAAATTTAAATTATTATCAACGACTGGATTCTCTTTCCATATTGATGAAACATTTATTATTCTATCTTTTAGATGAAATTTGATTGCCGTTTCTGCTTTAGACAAGTCTAGTTTTTATTGTTTATATAGGAATGAAAAATTCAGTTTGTTTAATGATTCAAAACTAGTCGGTTTCAGTTTTTTGTCAACCAATGATAATGTTTATTTGCTTGATACAATAGCTTTATTTAATGAATCCTTACAATTAAGTACACAAGGTATAAAGAAAATGTTAATAAATGAGAATTTGGTTATGTATGGCACAAGAGATAAGGTTATATCTTAAGATAAAGAATAGAGATACTTGAATCAGAAGAAATTCCCAACCCTTTAAATTCATGATGTTGATATTTATGTTAACTGAAGGGGAAACATGAGAATAAAAGAAGATTTGAAGCCAACAAGACTTTAAAAGTCTTAAAATTCATACATAACATATATTTGTGGGCTAATCGTTATGGCTGCTTTGAATAGTCAATAATATTTTATGATGTTTAAGATGATTTTTCATGATACAACTACATCTATTTTCTCCATGAAAAATCATAGTTGTTGGAGGTGTTAAAAAATTTAAATGCTAAAGTTGAGAATCGACTCATCAAAAGAATTAAAAGCATCAGATCTGACAGTTGTGGTGAGTATTGTGGTAAATATGATGATTTAGGTGAACAACATCTAGGACCATTTGCTAGGTTCCTAGAAGAATATGGGATCATCCCATAATACACTATACTGGGTTTGCCAACTCTGAATGTTGTTGCTGAAAGAAAAAATAAGATGCTTAAAGATATGTTAAGGAGTATAATTTATCATTTTACTTTATTAGGATAGTCCTGGGGAGAAGCATTTAAGACTGCAGCGTATATTCTTAACAGAGTTCTAACTAAAATGGCTGTCAAAACCCTCTTACGAACTTTAGACGGGCAAGAAGCCTAGTCTAAAGCACTTGTATGTTTGGTGATGTCCAGCTGAGGCACAATCTTAAAGGTCTAATGAAAGGAAATTAGACTTAAGGACGGTGAGCTGCTATTTTATTGCCTACTCTGAATGATCTAGAGGGTGCAAGCTTTATCATCCCCGAATAAGTTGATTTTCAAGTCAGAAAATGCTCGGTTTGTTAAGAATGTCGAGTTTACAAGGGAAAATAAAGTTAGGGACTTTGTCTTTGAAGAGAAATATGTGCATATTCTCATAGTTGCTATTGGCATTGATTAGGATCTCATTCCTGGTCTTGTTTAAGACACAACAGATCAAGAAAATAGAGAATCGCCATACAAGAAATCGCTTTAGAAGAGTAAACCTTACCACCTCAAGAACCTATACCATTAAAGAGATCCATTAAAGAAAGAAGAAATGCAGTGCCAAATAACTACATTATATTTCACCAAGAATCATGACTTTGATATTAGAATAATGGAAGCTGATTTGGTGTTCTTTAAGCTAAAAACTGAATGTGTAAATACCAAACCAAACTAAATGGTTTGGTTTGGTTTTAGAATCAAAAGTTAAAAAACCAAACTGAACATATATCAATGGCACTTTTGTAATTTCAAGATAGCACGCACAATATATATATATATATATATATATATATATATATATATATATATATATATATATTAACATCACTACCTGCAAAACCCGTCGATTGAACATTAAATTCCAAATTAAAAAGTGAAAACCCCACATTTGTAACCCCACATTGCTGCCTGCCATTGTCAGTGTTGTCGAATCTTCGCTGGCGACCTTTGCTTCACAACCTATGATTTTTTGCTTCTCACCTTCATCAATCGATGTTGCCTACTATATCTCATGAACGCAGTTGCTTTCTTGTAATTTGACAGCCATCTTGCCGCCTCCACTCTCCAATCCACTGCCTTTGCCGCTGCTATTACTACTTCCTTTTGATGCTTCCATCGCTTGCCAACTAGCCAAGCAGGTAATTTAACTTGCTTTGTTTTTTTCTTTTTTTTAAATGCCTTTTTATTTCTATTATGATAATTGAATTGATTAATTAATTATTGATAAGCATGAGAGCATGAGGTGATATTATGAACTTTGTTGTGCTAGTTGCTAAAGATTAGATGATTTTGTCCTAGAATATACAGAGAAAATGATAATAAATTGAATGCACATATATTGATCTAAAAATGGGTTGAAAAATATTTGAGATTTAATCTAATGACTTGCTACTAGATGAGAGCAATATTAACTAACAATTTACAGAATTTTGGGTAAATGATTATGAGGTAGCAAGTGCTGAAATGGATCAAATAATTTTATTTTTCTGCATAGAAGATTCATTTAACTAAAAGAAAATAATATACAGTTGCTAAAGATCTAGAAAATATATTGAAGAATGGGATGAGATGGGATGGGATTTGCAAATCCCAGTCTTGTCTCGTATATTTAAGTGAGATAAAAAAGTCTCATTCCCATCCCTTTATTTTTTGCAACAAAATTTTTTCTTAGTCCCGTCCTGTTAAATATCTTATCACATCCTATTGTCCTGAACAGTCCTAAATATAAATAAATAAATTTTGATTTTTTTTTCTTTTAAGGATCATCATAATTTAATATAGCAAAAATCTTGAATAAATACACTGTAGAATAATCCAATAATAGTTTTTGTTTTCACTACGTGTATGTTCGAATACAATTTTATGCTAACATTTTTTAATTACTTATTTACGTCCATTGCGCATTAATATTAAGACTTACGCATCAAAAGCTAAACGTTTAAACAGTAAATAACTTATATTTGACCATAAAAAAATAAAAAAATTAATTTAATTGTGGCTTTTGGTTGACATTCACTTTCTAATTATATTTCTTTTATCATTTAATTATAGCTTTAGTTTTCAACTTTAATCATTACATAAGTTAAAATTATTAAATAATTAAAAAATTAGATTAGTTTTAAAATTATATTATTAATGGGATAAACAAGACAGGACAATATTTTATAGTTGGTCCTCCTCCCGTCCCATAAATAAAGGCAAGATTTGTTTTTTGTAAAATAAAGGTAGGACTTGAGATGTAAAATTATGTCTCATTCCCATCCCAACGAGACCGGATCCCTTAGGATCCCGTCTCAACAATAAAAATTATCATCTTGTAACTAATTCACTATGTATGGTGGTATTTATTTGTTTATATTTATTTTTAACTACTCTACAACACATGAGTTTAATTCTCATCATATTCTTAATTGATTTATAGTGATCTTCTATAATAACATCATGGTTTCATCATCTTTAATAACTTCCTTTCTATGTGGAAATGTAACATAATTGAATTAAATATAATTTGTGTAAGGGTTATTATCATTTTACTACTTTAGAAATTATCAAATATCAAATGAGTACAAGAAGTATTGTCTCCTATTATTTTACTAAAAATATCATTTTACTACTTTTCCGTTACAACTATTAGTTGACCGTTAGTTGACTAACACAATACCAATTTTACCCTTCATTATTAAAAAAATAATAAGATAAATTTGTAATTCATATATCATAATTCTAGCAAAAAAAATTATGTTGGTATTTTATATCTATTTTAATAAATATATTACAAATTTATTTTGTAAATAAGCTTCAAATATTTTTTTTAAATCATGAAGGGTGAAATTGGTATTTTGTTAGTCAACTAACTGGTCAACTAGTGGTCAACTAACGATCAACTAACGGTTGTAATGGAAAAGTAGTAAAATTATATTTTTATAAAGATATAGGAGTACAATGATAGGGGACAATACTTCTTGTAGTCATTTGATATTTGGCAATTTTTGAAATAGTAAAATGATAATAACCTTTTTGTAATTGCAAAAGTATAGGACGTTTGCATGATAGGGGGTGCATTATTTACACAAATGGATATATTTACCATCATCAGTCCATTTACTAAACTTTTTGTTTCTTTGACTATCTAAATAATTTGCTCAGTATGATTACGTTGTTGCACTCTAAAATTTGAATACTTTTATACCTGCTTTGTAAATTATTTTATTTTTTTTATTATACATTGATTATAGTAGGCCTTGTATGTAAGATGGAAGAAAATAATAATGATGTAGATGAGATTATGAAAGTCAATTTTGAGAAGGGTATTCAGAACAAAAAAAAAGGCAAGTGTTTGAGATCAGATGTTTGGGCATCGTTTTCGAAGCTATCTGAAGGAAAAAAAAAGTAAGAAGGCACTCGTTAAGATGGTTATTAAAGATGAGTTGCCCTTTAGGTTTGAGGGGGCTGAGGAGTTTTTGGAGTTTATGGCTACTTGTTGTTCAAAGTTTGATGTACCATCACGGAAGACAATTACGAAGGATATTCTTCAGTTGTACAAGAATCAGAAGACGTTGTTGAAAAGTGTGTTCAATACAAATCATTAAACAGTATGTCTCATTATAGATACTTGGACTTTAATTCAGATGTGTAATTACATGGTGATAACCACCCATTTTATTCACAAAAAATGGCAGTTGCAGAGACTACTTACTTTTGCATCTATTTCTAATCATAAAGGGAGGGCCATTGGGAAGCTCATTGAGAAATTTATGATTGATTGGGGTATTAAAAATTTATTCACAACAATACTATAGACAATGCAAGTGTTAATAAAAAGGCAATCCATTATTTAGAGAAGAAGTTAGGAAATTAGAATAGAGATTTATTGGTTTTAAATGGTTCATATTTGCATGTGAGATGTTTATCACACACAATAAATTTGATTGTGAAAGATGGCTGAATATAATAAAGACATCAGTACGTAGTTTTTGCAATGTAGAGAAATATGTTACATCTTCCCCATCGAGATTACAAAAATACAAAGCATGTGCTGCTTATGTGGAATTTAACATTCTTGATACTGAGATCTGCGTTGAAATTTGAAAAAACATTTGATAGATTGAAAGATAAAGATGGACACTATGTTAATTGGTTCGAAGCTGGCGAAGATAATGAAAAAGAAAAAAATAGGGTAGGGCCACTGATAGAAGATGATTAGTCAAATTCTATTAATTTTTTATAATGTGACCTTGAAATTTAATAGTTTTAATTTTTCTGACTGTTAATAATTATTTCAGTGAAATGTGGAAAGTTCATATTCATTTGAATTCTCTTGATGATAGTGATGATGTTTCGTCAAGTTACATGATGAAACCTATGATAGCAAAGTTTGTCAAATATTGGGGCGATAATTTAAAAAAGGTCAACATATTTTTTATATTAGCATCATTACTTGAACCTCAATGTAAAATGGATTTTGTTACATGGTGTTTTAATAGCATGTGTGAAACTAAGAAGGTTGAGGTGTTGTGTCATGGCCTTAAAGAGTTGTTGATAAAACTTTATGGAAGCTACAATTCTGGTGATCCAAACAGTGCTACTAACACTAGTTGCATGGTTCAGAATAGTGGGATTAGTGAGTGTGCTGGTTCTAGTTCTCTTTATCTTTTTGCACAATATCAAAAAATGCAAAACAAGTACACAACACAAGATGGATATGGTGGGCAAAATGAAATTGAAAGGTACTTGTTGGATAAAACTAAGATGATGAATGACAATTTTGATATTTTGTATTGGTGGATTTGAATTGGCATAGTATCTAATTTGTCTCAAATTGCCAAAGATATTTTGGCAATTCTTGTTTCCTCCATTACTTTAGAGTTGACATTTTGCACTAGTGGTTGCATTCTTGACCTATTTAAGAGCTCTTTGACGCATAAAACAATTGATTCCTTGATTTGCACTCACAATTGGCTTTGATCAACTCTTTTTAGATCACATAACTGAGCCAACCGGGAAAGAAACTAAATTTTATTGAAGTAGATAATAACATTATTTGTTAGCTCTGGATAATTATTTGTTGTGTTTAATATTATAAATAATATTGATTTTCATACATCTATTTTTTTTCTTTGTTGAATTTACGAGGCCAATGTTAGCACAACAGGCACATGCAGGACCAGTTGCAGATTGAGTAATGTTTTAAAGTAACAAGTATCATTTATATAAACTTAATATATTATTTTTATAGTTTCATTTATGTTTACTTGTGTAGATTTAAGTTGGGAAGTGTGGATATTGGAGGTTATTAGAGTTACAGAAGTTGGTGAGAAAGGGAAGCAAAGTAGTGGTGATTCTTATGGTTGAATTTTAAATTTTATGTTGCCTTTTATGGTTACGGATGTTGCCTAGATATTGATTGGTAATTGTGTATTTGACTATTTCTTATTTTGTTTCATGTCAATTTTGGAATTTTCTTTATTTTTTTAATGTTGTTATGGACTTATGTTATGGATGATATTAAGTTAATTTAATGATAATGATGAATGATGTGGTAGTAGTAGTAGTTGATGATATATTTTGATGAATGTAGTAGTAATTGATAAAATTGTGGATTGTAAAAGTCCTGAATATATTGGACAGGTATTGAAAATGAGGAGTATAGACTTTGAAATAGAAAATGAACTAGAAAACCGAACCGGACTTGAATCCAAATCCAAATCCCAATTGTGAAGTTGAACTGAAAAACCAATTTATTAATCCGAAACATTAACCGAATTGATATTGAAAAACCAAAACCAAATCGAGAAATCAAAACTAAACCGAAATCAAATCAAACCAAACTATCAGTTCCGGTTCGACTTTCATTTTTTGAAAAGACTAATTGGTTCTTTTTAATTTAGACCCGAATCGAATTGAAAATTTCAGTTTATCTCAAAACTGAACTGATTCGAATTAATGTCCACCCCTACATAGAAAGTTCTAAGTCTAAAAAATGGATTGGTGCCATGAATAAGGAGATTACGGCCATGAAGGAGAATGACATATGGGATTTATCCTATTGTTAGAAAGAGCAAAACCTATTGGTTACAAATAGATATTTAAGACCAAAAGGAATTTGAAAGGTAATGCGGAAAGCTATAAGGCAAGCGTTTTGTCGCAAAGGGCTTTATACAGAATGAAGAATCAACTATAAGAGACTTCCTTTGCAGTTTCTTTGAAAGACTCTTTTAAGATCATAACAGCATTGGTGTGCATTTCAATCTTGAGTTATATTAGTTGGATGTGAAAAAAATGTTTCTTAATAGTAACATTGATGAGACGATCTGTATGGTGCAACCAGAGAACTTTGTGTTAGAAGATCAAAAAAATATGGCTTGCAAACTTAAGAAATCTATTTATAGGCTCAAGCAAGTATCTTGATAATAATATTTTTAAGTTTCATCAAGTGATCATCTCATTTGGTTTTGAGATGAATCTAGTTAATGATTACATACACTCAAGGTTTTATTAGAGCAAGTATATTTTTCTTGTTTTATTAGAGCAAATATATTTTTCTGGTTTTATATGCTAATGACATTTTGCTTACTAGTAACAATATAAGTTCATTGCACAAAATCCAGAGATTTATATTTGAGAATTTTGATACAAAAGATCTTTGCAATACCTCTTTCGTATTAGTCATACAGATATACTAGGCCTGCTTGCAAGATATTCTTAAATTATCATAAAAGAACTATATTGAAAAGGTTCTCAAGAGATGTGACATATAAGATTGCAAACCTGGCAATATTTTTTATGTGGTCAAAGGAGATAAGTTTAGTCTCAATTAGTATCCTAAGAATGATTTTGAGGAAAATGATATGCAAAAAAGATTTTTTATGCGTCAATAGTATGAAGTCTAATGTATGCTTAGTTTTGTGCGTAACCGGGCATTGCGTACGTTACTAGGATGTTGAGTAGATATTTATGAAATCTAGGAATAGTTCATTAGAAGCAGCCAAATAGGTCTTCCAGTACTTATAGAGAACAAAGACTACATGCTCATGTATTAGAGGTCAAATCAGCTTAAGATCACTAGGTATACTAGCTCTAATTTTACTAGATGTCAGGATAATATGAAATCCACTTCGAGTTACATCTATTTGCTAGCTCGGCTTGCTGTCTCTCTTGGAAGAGTGTTAAATAGTCTTTTATAGCTTCTGCTGCGATGGCAGTAGAGTTTATAGCATATTATGAGGATTCCAATCATGAAACATGCCTGCAAAATTTTGTCACGGAGCTGTGTATAGCTAGAAATAGGCATGTTAAGATCACATTACATGAAATTTTCATGCTACACATCCACATCATGATCCATATCATTACAAGAAAACAAACAATAGATGACGGGAAATAACCGTCATAAAAGGGGGTGTATGATAGACACTTCATCTATCATCTATGTCACCGTCATTAATTTATGACAGATTATTTACCATCATGAATTAACGATGGTATTTTATAGTCATTTATCCATCACGTAATATTTTAATATGAAAAAATAATTAAATTAAATTTTGAATTTATTTAAAATTTCGAGCCAAATTTTTCAATTTTGGCGGGAAACTTTATTGTCATTGGTAAATTTTGTATTCAGTTTTGGCGGGAAATTATGTTATCATTTTTAAATTTATTATTCATTTTTTCGCTGGAAATTATTTATGACAGACTATATGATGGGAATTTCTCGTAATAAAGTTATTTTTTAAAAAAAATAACGATTATAATTAATTTTTGTATTCATGTTTACAAATTTAATTAATTAATAAGAATGAGTATCATGGAAAAAATAAAAATAATTAACATTAATTAACATCCATTCATTCCAACAAGTTAATTTCAAAATAAATATATCTAGTATGTAATATTGTCATTACTACCAATACATATATAATCAACATTCCAAATTAAAAAAAAAATCATCTAGTTAAACTACAAGAAAATCAACTCAAATTCCAGCCACCAAGCCAATACATGCATCTTTCCACACCATTGGCATAACAGCAGCAAGCCAATACATCTTTCCAAACCAACAAAAACCTCCAGCAACAATACATCTTCTAACTACACTCCACTGGTATTCTAATCACTTACCCAACAACACTCCCAACACACATTCAGCAGCAACCCAACATCTGTCCACACCACTGGTATTCCAGCCACATACTTAGCAACCCTCCAACCCAAACCCAGCAAACCAATCTATTCGGAAACAATCAAAATACCCAATGTTATCGAATGCAAAACCTGTACACTATAATTATTAACAGTAACCATTATAATTCGACATTATAACTTTAATTTCAATAAATTTTTACAACTAATATTTATAGTTTCATACTAATACTAACCATTTTGCTGATGTAATAAGGATGTCGGAAAAATGGTTAGCCCACTCCAAACGAACTTCATCTAATTCATCCTGAGTGTATACTTTTTTTCCATTAAACTATTAATCACAAGATTATTAAGAGGTCAAACTTAAAAAATAATGTCACGTATATGGAATAAAAGAAAGTTAATGAAATGTCATCATCAACTTACATTGTTCATTAACAAACTAACATCTGCTATTATTTAATTCATGTAACTTAACACATAATAGCCACACTCTAATTTTGTGATATTTTGTTTCAGAGTCTGTTCATGCCACAAAAAAAAGTTTTAAAATCTCATCCATTTTAGTTATGTAATCGATAGGCACATAAAGTTTCTGTAGAGTTACTTTTTTTTACCTTCACAATTCTCATTTTAGAATTATAATTCCATTTTTCCTTACTATCCTCTGCTGTGAAGAGTGTCATGGTGCTATAAAAAAAAAGTAAACTGTTATCTCTTAATTATATTGAAAAAAATTAAAATATCAATTGCATGAAATGGATTGGCATACATACATTTTAAGGAGCTGTTCTAAATCAGTATCAGGACTGGACTGCATAGGATCTACATAAAACACTTCCTTTTTCACCACGTCAAACACAACTAAAACCCAATTGTAGCTATAATATGAGAAGACAGTTGGAAAAAAAGCAGAAACCAAAACCATGAATTAATAAATAGTGTAAAAGTAATATAAATTCAGAAACAACTGTAAAAGTTTTAAATGAAAATTAAAACTTAGGAAGGATTGTATGGCACAAGAATGAGTTGTCCGTTTTTGGCTTTTTTCAAGTGGTCCTGGATATGCTCAACTTTCTTTGAGCGAAATTTTTCTGCAGCCTTTGGATTTGCTGGGCAAACCAAACTTGGACACATGAGTCCAAATAGTTTTATTCTTTTTCTGGTTGGTAGAATGGTGGAATCCAATATCCTGAATAGAAAATCAGTGAATCAATAAAAAAGTATACTAAGTTCATATAAAATAGTGTAAAGAAAATTCATTAAACCACTTACGCCATACATACTTGAATAACATTTACTCCTAGTGCTTACATTGACAACAATTAATTGCAATCTTTCTTCCCAATATAGGAACAAGCATGTCTTTAGAATACATTATCATCAATCATATATGTCAGAACACAATCATTTTCATCAGGCAGGTATTTCTCACACAATTTCCCAAATAATGGCAGCATAGGATAACTGTTTTAGTGCTTGAATACTGCACTCTTTGTGTTCCTCATAGGTTGCACTACAACTTTTTCAGCTCTATTCTTTTTCAAAAGTGGCTTTTTTATTGGGCTGTCAGGATGCCTCTCATGTACACCATAAGCTGTACCATCAACACAGTCAAAATCCAATTACTTTTTACTGCTTCCAAATATTTTCCTCTCATCATTTGCATAATCCTTTGGGATTGAAGGATTGAGTCTTGGACTTTTCCTTAAAATGGCAGCAATAGTGTTTTTTAGTGGCTTGCCCAAATCATCTGGCTCTTGTTTATGTTAATGATATCAAATTGTAAGTAAACAATTAGCCAACAAAAAAAGAAATCACACATACAAAGACAAAAACAGCTTAAACACAGCTAAGTTTATTAAATAACCTTATGCACATCTCCTTCACTGCCTTCATTTTTTGTTGACTTCACTGGAATGGCAGCAGCGGCATTTGCTGGTGGCTTGCCCAAATTATCTACCTACTATGAAGATTAATTATATGAAATAGTAAGTATATTAAGCTAGATTGAATAGTAAATATACAAGGCAATAAATCATAATCTAGGAAAAATACAACCATTTATTATGAATAAACTAACCTTATATGCATCTCTTTCACTATCATTTTCACTGTCATCATTTTTGGCTGACTTCATCAAAATGGCAGCAGTTCTGTTTTTTGGTGGCTCTTCTTTCTTTTGAACTTCTTCCTTTTGAACTTCTTCCTTCTTTCTTAGTGTTGATACTTTAGGATGTTCGTCCCTTTGACCAAACATCTATTTCCTCTTCTTCATAGCTGACTTCCCTAAATTATCCAGCTCTTGTCAGCATTATCGAAAAATAGTAAATAATTTAAACTCTAATGAGTGGAAGATATACAAGGAAAAATAATTAAACCAGGAAAAATTTGGGTAACACAGATAACTAAAGTACCTTATGTACATCTCTCTCAGTGTCATCGTCGACCATATTATCTGGGAAAGTGGAACTTCCAACATTTGAATAGCGAGGTGTCCTCTTTAATTCTTTGTAAATTTCTCGCAACTGTTAATCTATTGATTTTTTCCAAGCATCCAGCTCCCTCTCTCTCTCATTTCGGATGGGTCCACGCAGGCAGTGAAAGTACATAGAAGCATATATAAATTTGTCCAAGCCTTGCATATGACCAGTTCGAGGAAGCTTTCCCAATGCTTGTGCAAGTATGTCATTTCTTGCATTTGCTAATAGCCCACCATAAAGAAACTAATATTATTAAATGAGCATAGATCAAACTTCAAAAATAATGTTTGTTCTAGTTAAACTTGATTACCATTTTCTTAATGATCTGTTCAATTTTAAAGTCGTATCCTCCATTCTTTAGCATCCGAGCACTTTTCCATAGTTCACTCTTGTCAATTAACTCTTCAGAAAGCCCTGATTCTGCACACTACTTTGATAAAGAAATTAGATTAGTTAACTGTTAAAAAATTTAATAGTTAACTAAACCTTTAATAAATGTTTAACAAAGTAAAAAATTTACATACTTAACTGATATATAAATTATTTCATTAACGATTTAAATATTTAACACACTTACAATTTCTTTAATTAATCCAACATATCCTTTTCAACTAAGGCGGTGATTGCACTTGTTCAAAGCTCTCTTGTTCTTATTTACATGACTAATTTTCTGCATAATTAGATTAGTTATAACACAAGGTAAATATAATGTAACTACTAACATATTGCTTGTCCTAACTTGAAAATACTTACTTCAAAAGATTTCAAAAAATGTTGGTTGACAAACTTTATCCAAACAGGACGTTTTATTTGAGGGTACTCAATTGGGGGTGCATACAATTTCTTTTTATCATTTCTGAACTTCCAGATATAGTTTTTGGCCAACATATACTTGAAGTTCCGAAATGCTATTCCAATTGATTGTATCACCTACTTCATACTTCTAGGATGAACAATGAAACAACCCTAGATAAGAGGAAGACTGTTCAAGTGACAGTTAATAAAAATTCTGTTATATAAAAGTACATAATTGAAAAATGACAGCAAAAGGATTAAGTAGAATGCAGTAGATTTTTAAGAATTACCAGAACAGATTTGCACAAACGCTCCTTTGTCTCCAGCGAAACCTTACGCCAGTCGGAATAGAGAATTAAAACTGATGTACGAGCTAATACCCTAATAAACGAAACTAACTCAGTGGCTTCATCGCCTGCTGGAGCGCCCATTTCATTGTATTGTACCACAATCTTTCCCTTCTTCGTTTTAATTCTTTTATTTTGCCTAGCTCCTATATTTGCACCTTTCCTAGAGTTACTGTTTTTAGGAATATCAACATTAGGAGGAATGAAATTAACACCATCCATCTCAGCACCATCATTATCACCTCCATCAAACCCAACACCATCCATCTCAGCACCATCAAAATGAGCTTCGTTTTCTACATCTGTTAAATTAGCATTATCGATAAATAAGTCGTCGTATTCATCTTCGAAATAAGCTTCCTAATCAGAAGCAACATCAACCACTGCATGTTTTCCCTTAGTTATATTACTGCACCTGAAATAAGTAAATTAAATTGTATTAGTTAACTGATAATATGAAAATATATAACAATAATATATAACAATCAATCAGCTGCAAGAATAAAAAGCCAACATCTAATTCATTATCATATTAGTTAATAACATAGATAGTGAATAGTTCAATAAACACTTACTGCAAAAAAGTTTATCAATTGGTTCCCTTTTTGCTATTTCATGCATAGATTACTCGGTCGCCATTTGTGGAACGTAATAAATCATTAATTGCAAATTCTCTAGTGAAGGGAGAATATTCTGTTGCATTATTGACCTCATCTTCATTTATTTGATTAGGATTACTTCTACTAGGCATATGATAGACAATAGACCACTTTGTTTGAATCTAATTGCTTACATAAAATACTTGTTTGGCTTGAAAAGCCAATATAAATGGATCAGATTATATCCTAATCGGTTTAAGTCTACTAAGATGAATCCAAGCTTATCCTTCTTTGATGCAACTACTTTGAACCGAATCACACTTCAACATAGGGACTTTCAACAACTGATAGTCAAGTACCCAAATTTCATCTATAACTCAATAATATGTCATATCAAATATTTCAGAATTACCAACACTAATTCCACTATTTTGAGTTACTCGGCTTGAGTCTCGATCTTATGTAACCAAATGGAAACCATTAATGTCATAACCAATATGTTTAGCTACAAAAGGAAAAGGCCCATGCGATAACCATCGAAAAGTATCCGATACGTGATCAACCTTTCAATCGAGTGATATATCTAACAAGACAAGAAAGAAAAATAAACATCTTTACTAAGTGAAAAAAAGTTGAGATTTCTTTCTGAAAATTAATTATATATATGCCTGAACCTTATCAGTTAGCCAATCGACAAAGGTACGGTTGTGTTCCTCTTGCAACCATTTGTCATTTTGATCTGAATAACATGTTTTAAGCCACTACATACGGTCACTAGACATCTAGAACATGAAAAAATTAGACTAAAAATTTTAGAAATAAATTATATAGATTTAACTAGAAGAAATTAACCAAATTACCTAATGTATAGTACCACCACCTCTTGCGTGTTATGCAAGATGTACATGTGCAATTGATCTAGTGAATGTGGAGGAATTTGTACCACTTTCCCACCAGATAATGGCTTATCTTTTGATAGGTTTTGCACATGTCCAAGTGGAACCCCAACTGTGTTCATGTTTGACATGTATTCTGCATAAAATTATAATGCTTTTTCCGCAATATTATTCTCTGCTATACAACTCTCAGGACAGTTGCGGTTCTAGACATAACCCTTGAGAGTTTTCATATATCTCTCGAAAAGATACATCCATCGAAGGTAAACTAGGCCACATTGTCTAACTTAATTAACTGAACGCACAGTCAAGTGTACTATTATGTCAAAGAAAAAGGGAGGAAAGCATTTTTCTAACAAGCAAAAAGTTACCACATGCTCTGCTTGTAATTTTTTCGATGTTGACACATCAACCACATTAGAACACAACAAGTTAAAGAAGAAACATAGTCTAATTACAACTTCTTTAACACACTTTGGCAAGACACACAAAATGGCAATAGGCAAAAGTTGTTGCATAAGAACATGGCAGTGATGTGACTTAAGGCCCTGAAGTTTAAGGTCCTTCATTGACACAAGATTTTTTATATTTGAGAAATATCCAGCTGGAACCTTAATACTTTTTAAAGCTTTGCATAACCTAATTTTTTCATCTCTAGTTAATGTGTAACAAGCTGCCGGAAGGAATGTGCGCTTGTTATTTTTTAAAGTTGGTGCTAATTCATCCTTAATTCACATTTCCACAAGATCATTCCTTGATTTAAGACCATCTTTGGTCTTTCTCGGAATATACAGCAGCATTTCGCAGATGCTCTCACACACATTCTTTTCAATGTGCATAACATCTAATTGATGACGGACAAGTAAATGCTTCCAATACTCTAAATTATAGAATATGGATTGTTTTTTCCACCAAATGTGGTCCTCATTGTCAGAACTTTTGAGTTTTCTAGAGTTGTTCTTTCCCCATTTATAATCAATTGACTCAACCAGCCGCAAAACACCCTCCCCATCCAACAGTTTTGGGGCAAACTCTCTCTCTCTTATGTTGTTAAAGGCTTTCTCTTGGTCTCGAAATTCATGGCCAATAATAGTGACCGATATATGCATTTTTGCCACTGTGTTTAAGTCTACACTTAGTAGTGTCTACTCCACAATATGGATAGGTATTATATCCTTTGACAGTGCAACCAGCTAGATTTTCTTATGCTGGAAAGGCATTTGTAGTCCATAATAACACAGCCTGCAAATTAAAGAATTCCTTCTTATAGGCATCATAAGCTTCTACCCTAACTGCCCACAAAGTTTGTAAATCTTCTATCAAAGGTGCCAAGTACACATCGATGTCGTTGCCCGGTTGTTGAGGACCAGAAATCAGTAGGGACAACATCATAAATTTTCATTTTATACACAACCATGGAAGAAAATTATACATTATAAGAATAATTAGCCAACAACTATATATACTATTAAGAGAGCTATGTAGATTTATTCCATCAGCTGCTAACGCAAAACGAAGATTTCTAGGATCTAATGCAAATGTAAGCCATTTGTTATCTACTAATTTTCATGATGGCGAGTCTGCCGGATGTCGGAGCTTACCATCATCGACTCTCTCATTTGCATGCCAAGTCAAGTCCTTGGCTATTTCTAAGGACTGAAACATGCGTTTAAATCTAGGTATAGGCGGAAAATACCATAAACCTTCGCAGGAACTCCTTTCTTATATTGGTTAACACTACCATCCTTTTTTTTTCCATCTAGATAAACCATAACTAGGACAGTCGGATAGCCCTTTATACTCTTTTCTATAAAGTATGCAATCATTTGGGCAAGCATGTATTTTCATATATTCTAAGCCTAAAGCGGACATTGTCTTTTTGGCCTCGTACATAGACACAGGAATTTCATTACTTTCAGGCAGCAGCATAGCTAAAAGACCTAATAACTCGGTAAAACTTGTGTCGAACCACCCAAATTTACGCTTTATATTGAACAAGTTAACCAAAGTGCCTAACTTAGTAAAATTTATGCATCTCTAATACAAAGGCTTCTCAGCTTGTTCTAGAAGTTCTTTAAATGCTTTAGGATATGTAGCACAATACCTATAAGCATCGTTAACCATATCTACTGTGCTACTGTCGTCATAGTCTGTAAACTCAAATAGAACATCTACATCTACAGTAGAAAGTGGTGTGTCATTGACATCTTCCCTATGCCAACTCCAGGTTGTGTAAGAAACATCAAAACCATGAAAACACAAATTTTCACGACAACCTTATGTGTACGAAAGGATAAATTCATACATTTAGTACATGGACATTTAATGACGTTATTGCCTTCAGAATTACCAACAGCAAACTTTATAAAATCTTCAACCCCATCTTCATACGCACTTGACATTTTACTACAATGAACCCAAGACTTATTCATTTTCAATTTTAATTAGTTCTGATCCTGACACATTAAGCAGGTTACAAATAAATAAAATATCATAATATGTTAGCAATTCATGTAAGCAAAGTACAAATTAACACCACTTTAAATACCCTTACTATAACATAAACAAAACAACACATTTTGACCCCACAAATTATAATAGTCACAACACAAAATACAAGTACTTAAACAAATTGCAGTAGTCAAAATCATTACAGTAGTAAATAAACACAACACTAAAATCAAGCCCAATACAACTTCAAGTCATGCTATCATATAAAGAACCATAATATTAAACATATTTCATGCATCTATAAATTAACTAACGAACTCAAAACTCTAAAATAAAGAAGTGTAATTTATTTACCAGGTCTAATTAATTCCTCTACAGCAAACTGTTCCAGCAAGAGAGATGCAACGAACTGTGCAACAAGAGAGGTGACAGCAAGCTGTTCCAACAAAAATAAAGGATCAACTATTACATAAGGAAAGATATTATTTTTCAACAAATTAAAATACAATTTTGCATCAGAAACTAAATTAGGATCCAATTAGGTTCTAAGTATAACTTTGTTGGAAAACCAGTACTAAAACTTCATCATTTCCTAATAACCCTATACTTCAATAAAAAATTAACCCTAGATATGCAAAAATACAAATTAACACCACTTTAAGTACCCTTATTGCAAGATAAACATAACAAAAATTTTCAACCCTACACATTACAATAGTCACAACACAGAATGCAAGTAGATAGACACATTACAATAGCCACAACATAACATACAAATCAAGCCCCATACAACTTCAAATCATGCTATCATATAAAGGACCATAATATTAAAGTAATTGCTATCGTACAACTATTAATTAACTAATGAACTCAAAACTCTAAAAATAAAGAAGTGCAATTTATTTGCTAAATAAAATTAATTCCTCTACAGTAAATTGTTCCAGCAAAAGAGATGCAGGAAACTCTACAACAAAAGAGGTGGCAACAAGCTACTTCAACAAAAACACAGAGTCAACAAAAACACAGATACCCTTCTCAATAAAATAAAATAAAGTTTTGCATTAGAAGCTAAATTAGGTTCTAATTAGGTTTTAAGTATAAATTTGTTGCATAAAAAAAAGTACTACTACGTCACTTATTTCCTAATAACCCCAAACTTCAATGAAAAATTAACCCCAGACATGCAAATTTACCACAATAGGCAAATTATTTGGCTCTTGGTCCTGCTACTAATAGTACCACTGCTGCAAAATAATTATCCATTTTCTCTAATCCTTCATCTCCAAAATCTACTTCACTCCAACTACGCTACTGTTGCTTCTGCTACTGCTAACCTTAACAACTTACATTCTTTGCTCTTTTTCAACAAATTAACTAATCAATTTTTTTAATTAGGTTTTCTCGTTAGATTATTTATAGAATTAATTGATTTAACTTAGATCTGTGCAAAATAAACAAAATGCAAAATGAAGACATAATAGAAATCATACCAAGGGCTTTCAAAAAACGACGATGAACAAGATAGCAAGATGAGGATAGAAAACGACGGCGAGGAACACGATAGAGAAAAAACATGATGGCGATGCCACGAAATGCTCAATTTCTCAACGCAATCGGTAACCAATAAGTTAGGAAGACAATGGCAAGATAACGACAGCCGAGATTTTGGTAAAATGACGGCAAAAAGGAAGTCAATCTAAGAGGTTAAGAGAAGTTAGAATCGAGGGTTTTATCCTTACCCTATACTCTTTGTGTGTTTGTGAGTTGTATCTGTTGATACTTAGAAAAAATTAGGGATTGAAAAAGTGAAACTCAGCACCAAAATGATGCGTTTCACGTTTTTTAATTTTATTTTATAATAAAAAGTTTTTAAAA
The DNA here is from genome assembly GCA_030444775.1 of Atalantia buxifolia. Taxonomy (NCBI): domain Eukaryota; kingdom Viridiplantae; phylum Streptophyta; class Magnoliopsida; order Sapindales; family Rutaceae; genus Atalantia; species Atalantia buxifolia. The sequence goes on from CM059838.1 coordinate 5,810,031, forward strand.
TATAATATTTTATATTTATGTACAAAACTTCGTCATTCTAACTTCTCTAAAAAGACAACGAGTCTTCCTTCGTGTAATATTTTATTTTAAATAATACCAAAAGTTTCGATCAAAAACATGCTAAAATTAAGTCAACGTGAAATTTCTATCATGAATTATTGACGTTTAAATTTATATCACAAAGACATTATATATTCTTGACATAATCTTTTTCTATCATGAGTCTATCACAAATCAGCCATGAATATATGATAGCCAAAAATATATCACAACTATATCATGCTTTTATGACCCACTCAGAATCATTCAACAAATGTCTGTCATCTATTACCAGTTTTCTTATAGTGTATCATTCAACTGTTTTGGGATAGTGACCATTGATGGGTCGAGCTAAAACAACTGTAACAAAGGCTGTTTTGATCCTAAGTTGACATGATTGATGGATTAGATTGATTATAGATACGTTTCGATGATGAAAGTAAAGTTGACCTCATAGGATTTTTTTTTGTAAAACATGATTATAATGTTACACATATAGCCTAAGTGGAGGATTGTTCGATTCTTAATCCAACATTGAGTTTAAATGTGAATAATTATGTTTTGCGATCTATCATATAAGGCTAAGCTTGATGCGAATCCCACAATAAAACTTTGAAACCCACTCTTAATTTGAGGTATCAACTTCCTAAGAAAGTTCTAAAACAGATTTAAGACAAACAAAACATTGACCCAATGCTTAAGAAAACATGAACCAAAGGTATAGAGAATGATATTGACACCACACTCAAGAAATAGATGAGAAGGTGAATGATAAGTCTAAATTTGCAACACCGCAAGAATGCAAATTCTTGATAAGTTCACTAGTTCTCAAAAGTACCAAAGAAAAAATAATCTTCCAAATTCAAATAAAATTAATCTATAATTCTTACATAGTAACGTTGTTGAGTTTAAATAGGCTAATAAAAAACCCAACATCCTAAAAATACAAATAGAAACATTGGAACAACCCTCCAAGTATAGGTTTGTCAAAGGATGCTTCAAAAGTTTCCACTAACCCACCATAATTAATGTTAGTCATTGACAAATTTAATGTTAGCCCACTATCATTGATGGTAGACTTATCTAACACATTGAAAAACGTAAAACAAAACAAACAAATGAAGTTGAATAAACAAAAAAGTCGTTGGAATTTCTAAGTCTGAACAAGCAATAATGAATTGGTCATAACTTCTTCTAGAGAACTCCAAATCTAGCTCTGTAAAATGCATTGGAAAGCTAACTTAATTATATTTCCAACGGTATATAGCCTGCACATTAATTCTAGCTCAATACCAAGTTTATTCCGAAGTTGTCCTTTCTGCATTTGATTCATGTTGTGTATTTGGCTGCCCAATAGCTTGAATAATGGCCACAATGCCTTGTCTTCTCTCTAAGCCCAATTCATAATATCTTGCATCTTGAATTATATTTTCAATCCATATTTTCTCAATTAATCCATTTAAAGCAGCTTGCATCTTTTTGGCTTTAACTCTTATCATTAGACCTCTATGAATGTGCAAAGGATTACTTGAATCTTTAATGGTATTCTCTTGATGGTTCTCATCATTCCCCCTTTCTTCAAAAGGATTCTTCCTCGAATCTTCACTTCTATTGAAAATAGAAAGATCAAAAACATTGAAAGTAGTACTCACAATATATTCACCAGGAAGATCTAATTTGTAAGCATTGTCATTGATCCGTGCAACCATTTGAAATGGACCATCTCCCCTTGGGAGCAACTTGGAATGTCTTTGTGTTGGGAACCTCTTCTTTCTCATATGCACCCAAATCCAATCTCTAGGTTGAAAAACCACTTGCTTACGTCCTTTGTTGGCTTGAGTAGCATATTGTTCAGTCTTCTTTTCTATGTGTTGCCTCACTTTCTCATGCAATTGCTTAACAAATTCAGCTTTCTTTTTAACATCCAAACTAGCACGCTCACCAATAGGTAACGGTAATAAGTCCAAAGGAGTTAATGGATTAAAACCATATACAATCTCAAATGGTGAAAATGTAGTAGCTGAATGGACAGTTCTATTGTAAGCAAATTCAACATGTAGCAAAAATTCTTCCTAAGTTTTCAAGTTCTTTTGAATAATGGCACGCAACAAAGTAGACAAAGTTCTATTTACAACCTCAGTTTATCCATCAGTTTGTGGATGACAAGTAGTTGAAAACAAAAGTTTTGTACCCAACTTACCCCACAAAGTTTTCCAAAAGTGGCTTAAGAACTTAGCATCTCGATTTGAAACTATGCTCATTGGTACTCCATGCAATCTAATTATTTCCTTGAAAAACAAATTAGCTATGTTTGTTGCATCATCAGTCTTAAGACATGGAATGAAATGTGTCATCTTTGAAAACCTATCAACAAAAATTTAGGAATCCTTTCCCCTTTTTAACCTAGGTAAACCTAAAATAAAGTCCATAGAAATATCAACCCAAGGTTCACTAGGTATGGGCACATGGTTATTCTTTCAACACCACATTTCATATGTGGCCAAAAAAAATATCAACCCAAGGGTTATTCTTTCAACACCACATTTCATATCAACCCAAGGTTCACTAGGTATGGGCAAAGGGTTATTCTTTCATAGGGTAAAACTCTAGACTTAGCATGTTTACAAGTGATACACTTCTCACATATTCTTTCAACACCACATTTCATATGTGGCCAAAAGAAGTGTTCTTTTAAAAAATCTAAAGTCTTTGCAATGCCAAAATATCTCATTAAACCTCCCCCATGGGCTTCACGCACAAGTATTTCACGCAAAGAACTATGAGGCACACAGAATTTATTCTCTCTAAATAAGAACCCATCATGCCTATAGAACTTTCCAAATGCAACTTTCTCACAAGTATTAAACACATTGGCAAAATCAGGATCATTAACATATAATTCTTTAATATGCTCAAATCCTAACAACTTTGCATTTAATGTAGAGATAAATGCATACCTTCTAGATAATGCATCAGCCACCATATGCTCTTTACCTTGTTTGTATTTGATCACATAAGGAAATGACTCAATAAATTCAACCCATTTGGCATGTCTCTTATGCAACTTACCTTGCCCTTTCAAAGCTTCAAGGACTCATGATCAGTATGTATAACAAACTCTTTAGGTATAAGATAATGTTGCCAAGTTTTCAATGCTCTCACCAATGCATACATCTCTTTGTCATAAGTAAGATAATCTAGGGTTGTTCCATTCAATTTCTTACTAAAATAAGCAATTGGACGCCCTTCTTGCATCAAAATAGCCCTAATACCTATACTTAAAGCATCACACTCAATTTCAAAAGTTTTAGCAAAATCAGGTAAAGTAAGTAATGGCGCAGAACCAATTTCTCCTTGATTAGATTAAATGCCCTTTCTTGTTCCCTACCCCACTTAAATCCCACATGTTTCTTCACAATTTCAGTTAATGGTTCAGCAAGGGTGCTAAAATCTTTCACAAATCTTCTATGAAAACTTCTTACCTCACTTACACTTTTAGGTGTAGACCACTCCTTAATAGCCTTTACCTTTTCTTTATCAATCTCAATTCCTTTAGCACTTACAACATAACCAAGAAAAACAATCTGATTTGTACAAAAGGAACACTTCTTCAAATTAGCATACAACTTTTCTTTCCTTAAAACAATCAATACACTTTGCAAAATGTTCAATGTGTTCTTCTAAGCTTTTACTATAGATCAAAATATCATCAAAATAGACAACTACAAACTTACTAATAAAAGCACACAAAACATGGTTTATTAATCTCATAAAAGTTCTTGGTGCATTAGATAACTCAAATGGCATCACTAGCTACTCATATAAATCATATTTTGTTTTAAAGATAGTTTTCCACGCAGGTATGCTTCTGCATATTCTGTTGTTGATTCTTAATGATATAAAATGAATGTTCTTGAATTTTAGGTGAAAGTTTTCACCAAAAGTTCATTTATTTTCTAATAGACTGTTCTCCTGCTAGTTTTTACATGACTCTTCTATAGTGTTTGTCAAGGAGTCTTATTAAGTTAAATCATATGTAACTTTCAGTAAACCTAAAAGTAGTTACTTATGACATTCTGTTTATTTCAATTACTTTTATTTTTTTAGTATTAAGTAGCTATTTTAGGCTGCCGTAAGTTATATTATATATAGCTTAATAACTACCATTTGTCAAATATCATCAACTTTTATCTTAAATTTAGTACCAACTATAACTAAAAGGCACAACTAGACAATATTAAACCGAGTCAAATTTCATTCTACTGTCATTTTTGGGATCTTAATTATTTGCGAATTAATGATCATTATGTACTTGTGATAGCTAAAGGTAGTCATGTTTGTTGCACCCCGCGTATTTTTAACACTTTATTTGCTTGGAATTTTCATAGCAAGGGCCAATTCTGTTATAACTAATCGTATTAAAAAAAAAAATGATCTGATGTCCTTGTCATGAATATAGTCTGCCTCTTCTTCCTCATTTGAGTGTCCCGAGTTTGAGAGCGATCGCAAAGACATTCAAACCACACCAACGTGTGAGAGTTTAATTTCATTTCTCCATCTATAGTCGTTGGCCTTTCCCTCCTTTTTTTAATGTATAATTTGGCCAATGTGGTCTTTATTTAATGATGTTATTCTTAAAAAAAAAAAAACAATTATTTTTTTGTTAATAAGTTGGTGAAAGCCTGATCGTCCTATTCTTATGATTGAATGCGTGTTCAAATCTCTTCATGTGCTGTGTGAATATTTGCATTCCTTAAATTTTCTAAAGTGGGCATGCCATATGGATTTATGGGCTACGGCGCTACCTATAGAAATTAAAAAAGGAGTTGAAGTTAAGTAGTTAATTGGATTATAATTTTATCTCAACAGGTAGTATTTCAGTAAGGGACCACACAATTTATTTGAAGGGAGTTATTCTTAACAATAATATCAATATCTAGCAATGAAATAATAAACTAACTTAATAAAAATAATGATAATCGTTATAATAATAGCCTAAATTTCAAGATTTCAACAATGTTAATAGAAAAAAAAATAAAAGACTTGAAATCAATTTAATATATTATTACACACTTGTCTTAAAAACTTTGTAAGATAATTTCATTGTCAATACTATTAAAAGTGTCTTTCTCTATGTATACAACTAAATTATTTGACAAAATAAATTGATGATAATGAATAATGATATTTTTTAGTTTTTACGGTATAAACAAATAAAATAATTATTTATTAATTTATTGCTTGATATAACTTAGTAGAAATAATCATCTATAATGATAATTATAAAAGATTAAAAGTTAAAGAATACATGTTGGAACTTAATTAGAAGAGAATTTGTATTTTGTACTCTTCAGCCTCGAGATTTGCAAAAAGTGAAACACCACTAGGTTCTAGGTGTATGATGTTGAATTTAAAAAGAAATTCATGAGTCAAATTGTTTTTTAGATTAAAATAAGGATTTTGAAAAACAAAAAAAAATAATTTGATTATATTGCCAAGCCGCTAACTCTTTTAATTATTTAAAGAATGTAGGTTTTTTAAATTTTAATAAGATAAAGTTAAGGGTGGGGCTATTTAAACCCATCTGATTTCTCTCTACACCCATTTTAAAAAATAAATTCATTATTAAAAATTTTAAATTAAAAACCTCAAAATTATTCTTCATTAACCTCTTTCTCTCTCTACCTTACAATTACACATTCTCTCTCTACTTTCATATTCTGTGAACTAAATACTCAATTTCAATCTCTTTTGAAGATCATAACCTCTATTTTATACTTTCTGTGTACAAGATTTTTTCCTTAATATTCATTGGCTTTTATGTTTGGTAAAAATTAATTTATGATATTCATTAACTCTCATGGTTAATAAAAAACTTTTTTGTGTTCGTTTTTAAATGGCATGTTTTGTTTCTCTTAATCAGTGATACCCATTATTTATAGGTAAAAGAACATATTTGAATGAATTTATGAGAATTTGTGGAATTAAAAAAAGAAATAGAAGGAGGATTAATGAAATAATTTTATCAAAAATTATTTAGATAATAAAATTCGTAACTAAAAAGAGGGTGTAAAGATAAAATTAATAGGTTCAAATAGCTCTACCTTAAAGTTTTGTTGTAAGCCTTTATGAAATAAATTATCAGGGACTTAAATGAATACAATTAACACTAAAATTTTTTACATACTCTAAATAAGTAATTAAATTTTAAGAGAAAATTTTTGTTCAGGGGGCTGTAGCCCTGCGGTCGTTCGTTAGGTCCGTCATTGTTAGTATTCAATGACTATTGCTTGGCCTACTTAAATAGTTTGGATTTGTTATTCGAATTTCGTCCTAATGAATTGACCGTCATCAGTAAGCAATTAAATTCTAGACTACAATTTATATCAACGAATCATTAGTCGTCTCCGTTAAAAACAAAGAATCAATCAGGGCGCAGCGGATGCCGTAAAGCCCAAATTGGAATGCAGAGACAGGAATAAATTAAATCAGCACAAATTTATATAAACTCCATAAAGTGACAAAATCAAAAAGGAGATAAATTAAGGCTTGGAAGTAATACTACTGCATCTCCAAGTCCTTGAACAAACAAACAAATTAACATTACTCTTATCTCGCCAGATAATAGAACACTCGCATCAAGACGTGCCCCAAACTAGTATTACATATGTAAACAAAATTAACTGATGACCCAACTATTAATTAACTTAATAATTATAGCTTTAATTATGTAGCAATTAAATTATTGTAATTAGTTAATTAATTAAAAGAAATAAGTTGATGATGATGAGGAAGATGAACTGAAATCAAACCAATCCGTTACAGCATCAGATGAAACCGATGGCATCCTCCCAAATATTTGGCCGCTATGATGCTGCTGCTGCTCCTGCATAAAGTACTGCACTCCAGTAGTAGTCGTACGGAAAGATGATGATGATGAATAATCAAAACCCGTTGTTTGATCATTCCAAGCTCCAAAATCCAAATCAGAATTTCCCATCAATCCAGCAACTGCAGCAGCAGGGTCATGATAATTGTAATAATAACAAGAACTGGATGAAGCATCAGGAGGCAAAGGTGGCAGCTCACAAAAGTCCCCATTCGTATACGTTTGATGATCATCAGCTTGATCAGCAGCATCCATAACGCACGTTATTGGCTTGTAAGCAGTAGAGCCGCTTATTGTTTCTACTGAAAAATGATCAGAAAAGTTGAAGAGCTGGTTAATATTATTGTTGTTATTGTTGGTATCATTGTCAGCAGCAGCAGTGACAGCAAAGAGTGATGAAACGACGTCGTCGTGTTGTGGTGGTTGATAATGGTCAGGTGAGATAATAGAGGTGACGGAGGAGCCAGTCGGCATGTCGGAGTAGACAAAGTTGGTGCGGGCTTTGGAACCGCGCATGGAGCGGGCGGCGCGGTCGTAAGCCGAAGCAGCATCCTCGGCAGTGTCGAAGGTGCCAAGCCAGTGCCTCTCTTTGGTCGCAGGGTCTCTTATTTCAGCTGCATACCTACCCCATGGCCTTCTTCTTACTCCCAAGAATCTTTTTTCATCTTGTCGCATGTGGTTTTGTTGTTGTTGCTGCTGCTTCTGCTGCTTTCTTTTGGTCTTTGTTGGTGAAGGTACTGATGATGAGTTGGTTCTCAAATTGCTAAAATCCATGACCGAAGAAAAAGAAGCTGAAAGACAAGATTTGTAGAATAAAATGAAATTTGGGCTTCTTGTTGATTTTGAGGCGTTGCATGTTTGGTGTTTATATAAGGGGCGTTTGAAGGCATATCATTTATATGAGCCTTAAAATTATATATAGGTTATCGTACATTACTATAAATACATACATACATAATAGAAGATTATATAAAAATTTTAGTACAATACAGCTCAAAATTAGACATATAAATTCTAATTACTTTATTAATTATAATTTTCTTGGAGTTGCGTATGGTAATTAATTCTCGAATTAATCTCATTCAAATCAAATGATGGAAGACCTCATAACCTAGCTATGGCGACCTAACACATGCCAATAATCTAAGTATGTGGGCCATTGATTTTGAGTCTATTAATCATGTATAAGAGCTCATACGCTCATGCCCTTCATTACGGATCACTTAATTATTTTTTAAAGTTACAATCTCATATGATTAACTTTATACATGTAATAATTCATGGGCGCCTTCATTTTTTTTAATGTATATACGTTTTTAAGCCGTGCGACTTAAAAGAATTAATTTGTAATATATTATAAAACCGTGTGGTTTAATATCATTAAAAATTAATTTTATTAAACCACACGGCTTAATAATGTGTCTGTATAAACAAAAAATAATGACACCCACTCTCTCTCTCTCTCTCTCTCTCTCTCTCTCTCTCTCTCTCTCTCTCTCTCTCTCTCTCTCTCTATATATATATATATATATATATATATATATATATATCATTGCAAACTGTTTGGCAACATTATATATATATATATATATATCATTGCAAACTGTTTGGCAACATTATAAAAATATGTTAACACCAATACCAACTGATCCCAAATTTTAATCCTTGGTTAGAAGTTTGAACTGAAAATTTTCTTATAATTATGTATTAAAAACATAGAATTGAATTCAACACCTCTCTTATCTCAATATGTATGCCAAGGATTAAAAATCATATTATTAAGAAAGATAGACTAAGTAGCATATTTAAAAACGTACTTTTCTTAGTAATTATGAAAGGATACAGAGATATACATGCATTCCATAAACAATTAACGACTATCATGCATGTATACTCAAGTAATTATTAATGTTCATGTTTCTCTTAGTTTATATATATATATATATATATATATAGGCCTTACGATGACAAATTAATCTTTTAAATATATATTTAATTTCATTTTTGTCCTTGCATCCTGTTAATTTTCAGTCAATAAACAAAATTCTTGAAAGATGTTCTTAATTAATAATTTTTTGGGTAGCTGAGTGTTGATTATAATGATAGCACTTTTAATACATATATAGCTACACAGTGCATGCATTACGTAATAATAATTGGCATGATCATGAGGAACTTGATAGCCATAATTGGCAAGTTCTTCTTCAATAACTTTCTCACAGTCTTTGTTTTTCAATAGATCTACTTTATTTGATTTATATCTAAATACTCCTTCTAATCATTATCAGAATTATAGTTATCATATATAGTACAAAGATTTTCACATGCAATCTGGAAAGTGCAATTACTTATATTATTCCTAAGGAGGATAGTGCAGTCGGTGGCAATGGATCAATTCTCAAACAGAAGTTCTTTAAATTGTGTTTGTTAATTGGACCAGAGTTAGATAGCTTGTGTAAAAAGGGATAAAAAAACCATAAGTTGTGTAACATAATGATAATTTAGGATTTCAATTTCTAATTTAAATTGATTTTTTCAGTCATCCACTTCTCCAGCAATTAATTCTAATACAGATAGCCAGCAGAGAGGAAAAAAAAAAAAAAAGGAACTCATCTGCGAACTTTTGAGTCCAAAATGAATTTGTTACACAGATGAGTCAAGTATTAACGAAATCAATCTCTAGAATCATGAGAATGCATGCTTCTCAATAACTTTATCCAAACTTCAAAAAGGCTTTTAATAGAATAATAACTTGCACCGTATGATTGCTTGAAACATAAATGATCACACATATCATTCGCATGATCTTTCCATTGTCAGTACCCATCATCCCAATACAATTATTTTAGCCAACATTAATTTCCGACGCTTATCTTTACAAGTATATAATATGTTTACAATATTTTCATCTATTAGAATTATAACGTACACAATATATATGTGTGTACATTTGATCACCACTTTAATTCTCTCATTCTTTTTCACACACATAAAAAGGTCATGTTACCCTATAAATGCACAAATACTATGGGATATCATTATCTAAGCCATGTGCATATGCATACATTTTACGCCAAAATAATGATATGTTCCACAATCCTACTTCAGCTTTACAAACTCAAAGGTTTCCTTTTTAATATATTCAATTGTAGGAAGTAACTTTTCTTAATTATTTTACTAATATTTTGTGAAGTTTGAAACATCCAACTTGCACGTTAGAATCAGAGACCTTCAAATGAGAGAAAGGAAAGGCAAGTAGTTAGTTGGGTTGCATGTGAAAAGGTCACATACTTGAGCATGCTTCATTGATCAAAACAATCACTTTATAAAGACCTACTTACTCAGAGCAAGAATCAGCTAGCATGCATGCAGCTTGACCGACACTTTGGACCCCATTTAGTTTGTGCAAATGACATTAATCCCTCACTAAGTCTGGACAATACCTAAAATTAACATAATAATGTAGCCTACCTCTATTAATGAACCACTCTGTGATGTCTCTCTCGTAGCTTAAGTAAAGTCCATGTTGACTATCATAATTGCTCTTAAAAAAGAGTATAATTTTAACGACCATAATTAGCCAATAGTAGATATTTAACCTTAAAGGGAAAATAGAAAACATACATGGAATAACTGGGCCGGGTTTCCACCATGCATAATTGTTTCTGAAGACAAAAAATATTTAAAAAATTAATTTTTAGTTATCATTCATTATTTATGATAACAACTTATGTAAAATATTCTTGAAACCCAACTAATTAAATTCATATCGAAAGAATATGCAACCGTATTGAACGAAGGAAAAAAAATTTTGGTTTGATGTTTCTTATTGAAAAATTTATAGTACAAAAAAGGCATGATTTATAATCTTAAGATTGAAGTTTTTGAACTTAAAATTAAAAAAGAAAATGGAGATATTTACGCATGTACATTAACGAAGAGTACTTTAGCGGATAATCACCAACATGCAAGCATGGAGCAACATTTTGTTTGGAGGCAAAATAATCATAATCAAGATGCATGCTCAGAAGCATATTTGTAAGTTGAATAAACCCTCTATATGCAGTAATTTAGAATAAAAACGGACGTTGAGGCTTTTACCATCTCGGTTAATACATAGGCAGATTCGGTTACAAATCCCAACCAAAAGTAGTAAAGAAAATTGCCAAGACTTTTGACTATATATATATAACGGTGCGCTCCACCTCCACGTCAATTTTGTGCTTCATGCCAATATATGTGTGTGTGTGTGTGTGTGTGTGTGTGTGTGTGTGTGTGTGTGTGTGTGGCATGAAGCACAAAATTGACGTGGAGGTGGAGCGCACCGTTATCGGGATTTGGATTAGTTGATGCATGACATACCTTACCCAACGTAAGTTGTAATTCCATGGCCTAGAACTAGAAAGACAATGTCTTTACATTGGTCAACCATACAGTAACTTATCAAGTTTGTATTTTGGGTCTTCTTTCGTTACCAATTTTTCTTTTATACTGACATTTCAATTGTACAGCTATTAATATTTACAGGTAGATTATAATTGAAATTAGTTTATATTAAATTTTATGAAGTATTGTATAGACTTTCTTCTCTCACTAATAATTGAGGGATGTTTACACAATTACATTTCATACATTTTATAAAGAAAAAACAGTGCTTCCACTCAATTATTTTTTAATTGAGGGAGAAGTTGCGTACGGAAACTCGAACTACTGTACTCACATTGGCCAAAGGAGCTCTTTATGTTACACTTAAAATATGAAATTGGCTCTACTTGACCCACCTACTCTATTAATTATTTTCCTATTATTTTTTATGATTGTATTTTACTAAATGTAATTTAGAGATTGTCTAATATTGTTATTTAACTAACTATTTTTAATATGCTACTTTTTATCGTCTTATCATATAGTGCAGTTTTTTATCACCCGCTAAGTCTTAAGAAAATTACATGATTATGTGTGTGTGTGCGCGTGTATAACTTAAAACCCTAAAAGTTTACTTTTTATAAAATTTTGTCTCCCCAAAATTTTGATCTTAGCTCCACCTCTTCACGCCCCCAACACCAAATCATGTATAAGTTGATCTTTTTTCTAGTATCTATCATGTAAAAGGGTAGTAGGAGCTCCATTTGTGCTTTACTTTGGCTTTGATATGTACTTATGAGTTTAGCTCATACTCACAAGCTACCATAAAATTGAGGGACAAGTCAATGGTTGTAAAATATTTTTCTTGCAAATTGCTTGGTTGTATAACATAATTTGTATAAATTCTTTATTAGATTTCTTAGTTTTCTTTCATTATATTTCTCAAATTTTACATTGCACATGGAAATTAACATACAATAATTGAAAAAAAATGATGAATTACTTGTAATTGCATATATAAAAAGAGTAATAATATAGTTACAAATTTTTTTTTTATAAATTATTTTGTACAAACTGGTGTAACATTACATAAATAGTTAAATGAAGACATCACTTAACTCACATGATTTATTTTTATTATTTTATATTTTCTTTCAATCAATTATACAATGTCTCGTCAATAAGGCAAGGCATCGGATCAGATTCAGATTTGATTCGGATCGGATAGAATCTGGGTTAATCCGAATAATCCAATCGAATTTGCAATGCCTTAGAAAAAAAAAAAGCACAAAAGAAACTAAGTAAAACAAATGAAACCCTAGTTCCTAAATCACATGAACAATCCCAGCCATGACCAAACCAATCGAACCCAATAATAACCACAAGCCACAACCTGACGGTACGCACTCTGCAACCCACGATGCCGATGGCACAATTGAGCAACGACCAAACCCATCGAACCCAATTGCGAACCATAAACCACGACCAAACCAATCAAATCCAATCACACCCATGAGCCACTTCCTGATGACTCACACTGGGCGACCCATGACGCTGGTGACACAATCGAGCCACGACCAAACCCATCGAACCCAATCTTAGCCGCAACCCGCGAGCCACAACCCATTATGTCATATTGCAAAGTTGCTTGTTACATGCGATTTTTGATTAAATGCTTATTTTGTGTTTGCTTTTAATTTTTTACTATCAAATCTTGTTTCTTCATACGTCTGGCTAGAAATGCATAATTTTTCTAGCTATCAATTCAATTCTATGCTATTATTTAACAGATGCTCGGTGGCTATCTTTGTTAAATCACATCTGGAGAAAATTAGGACATTATTTATATTTTCACTAATTACAGAATTCATGAAATTTTTGCAAAAATTGCCAAAAAGGTCCTTAATTTGAATTCAATCCGAACCGATCCTAATCCGAACTTATCTGAAATATTCATCTTATCCGAATTGTTTCAGATCGGATTGGATCAGATTTGATGTTCGAATGAGAATCGGATGGATTTTTTTTTTCCAATCCGAACCCAAAGTTGCCCACCCTTACTTGTCAGTTTGTACAAAAATAATTTGCATCTGATTGTGAGTCCTCAATATTATTTGAGAACACAAATTTAAGTTTTCACAAATATTTTTCTTTATTACAAATGTGAGTGCGATAGATATCTTCTTAAATGTTAATAGGAGAAAATTTTCAAACTATTTTTGATAGACTTCTAATTTACTATAAATATGTATTTAAATTCTCATTCAAATTCTTAGCACTCATATGGCAGAAATTGTGACCAATTGTAAAAACAAAGACAAAAAGTGAAAGGAAGATAGAACATGTGTCGAACTGCGGTCTTATGAACTAACATTTAATCTCTCTTTCTGTCAAAGTTTTTAACCTAACTACGACACGGAGAAATATAAAATTTGGTAAAAGAGACCTTTAACTCCCAAATGACTATTATTAAAAAATGTTGCAACGTAGTTAATTAACTATATTTCAAGTAATATATTTCTCAGATTCATTTGTTTCAGATAACTATGTTTCTACATGCTATTGACTCAAAGACTAACCCAGAATTAACAAGTCTCTAAAGCTTGGAGCATTCAATCATCACTCTTAAACATCAGCTCTATAATAGTACAAGGATTCAATACTAACTTGATTTTTTTTTTCTACTAGTGTTTTAAAAACTGATGATTGATGATTTGTTGATAATTAAGAATATAATAGCAACTATTCGATCTTAATTATTCATGGCAGAAAATTAAATATTAGGAGATAAAAATTAAAATAAATTAGTGCCGATCTAAATTAATGATAAAACGCTTATGCATTTTAATATTTATCCCTTTGAAAGAGCTAATCTTATATCTCAACTTATATGCTAAATATAAAATTTTGATTTGTATAGAATAATTGTTCAATTTATTATTGACATGTGATTTTCTTGAAGAGTAATGATTATAATACATCTTGTTATAAAACAATAGATAACCAAAAAAGTTGAACTAAATGAAATACTCTTAGCGAAATACTTATGCCTTTGTTAAACAATAGATAACAAAAAAAAAAAAATAGATAACAAAAATAGCTTATAATTAATATGCCTTTGTTAATTGATTTTTCTACATGCAAGTCTTAAGACATAATGTACATATTTATAGGTTAATCAAGGGGGGAGGAGTTACTAACTTTTCCATGTGGGATTTTTTGTCACTAAAACATGAAGCCAAATATTAACAACAATCCCCCTTCGACTGTATATCTGTATGGCTGGCCTGAATAAAATAACCCCAAGTTGGACGTTTCACGAATATATCGAAAGATATGTTTGATGCCATTCCAATGTCAGCATGTCAGAGCTAAGCTAACTCTTGCTAATGAATTCACAAAGAAAGCAATGTATAGTCTAGTACAATAAGCTAGATACAATAAAGCATCAATTGCATTAAGATATGGTACTTTTGAACCAAGTATCTCTTCTTCATACTCTTTGGGGCGGAATGGATCCTTTTTTATGATCGAGAGACTGAACAACCAAAGGAGTACTTAGCAAATAAGCATTAGCATATTGGAATGTGTTAAGATTTTTTCAATATAAGCTGATCAATGGATAAGCACTTCGTTTGTTTTATGCTCGATCTATAGGCTTTAATATTATTTTGTTTTCCTTGAATCCTTCATCTCAAATTCTCTTTTTAAACATTTAGCAGTTTTCTAAAGCTCTTCAAGAGTTCTAATTAAGTCATATCGTTAACATAAACTACTACAATTGCATATCTAGACTCGGATTTTCGAATAAATGCGCATAGGTAAGTATGATCATCTCTGTAATCAAGATGTTGGTTAGTTGTTTGCTACAGTGACTGCTACAATGAACTCTTTTTTAAAATTATAGTTTTACCCCGAAAACTTTCTATAACTACACTATGGCCCAAAACGCTTAGAAACTTTTCAAATAAGTCATTCTCTAGAATTCCAAGCAATACTTGTTGATTTCAAAATTTTCAAAACTCTTTCAATTAGATCATAAACTTGAAAATCAACCAATTTGATAGAATTATTTTTTCATTAAATATAAAACCTTTATAATGTGAAAATAATAATCTATTTAAAATGTATAAAAAATAATTTGAGTTTTTAAAAACTTAATCATTCTTAATTTTATTTGTTATCATCAAAATCAACATTATGGATATATAAATGTTAACAATCTTCCCATTTTTGGTGATGAAAAACTTTTCATGTATTTAAAGAATGATTGCACAAATTGTTCCCCCTAAATGTAAGCTTCCCCTAAAATTTGAGCTTCAAAGATTAATCATTCTTAATTTGAGCTTCAAAATAATTCAATGAAGATATTACCCATTTTGTGTGAGCAAAAATTTCGGCAGAGTCTCCCCTTAAAAATGAATAAATCCTCAAATACACAACATGGCTAAACCAACAACTCCATCAATTCATCAAGCAACACACATATAATCATCAATCATCAAAATCATCAAGAAATCAAGATTAATAATATTAATAACATGGTTAGAGATATTAATAAATTTCATCATCCCAAGTTCATGTCGGATTTTTGATACTTGTTTTTCGCAAAGAGGTTTTGATTTGTTTACCAAATTGACATGCAAAAGTTATAAGAACATATTATCAACTATCCAAGCTCCATTATTACTAATCACATTTTAGAAATTAAGACAACTAATGTGACATTTCAATATAACTTAAAAAATCTTATATGCTTAAAATTCTCGAAGTATATGTATTTTTCCCCCTTTAGATATGATTTAAAACAAGTAATGCATATTCAACAATACATCGATAAAGTACAAAAAATGCATCCATTCACCAATCATAGATTGCATAAGATCAAATTTCATCAAATTTCATCAAATACATTGTAATCATCAAAGCACATTCTTTATCATCAAAACTTAAGTAAAGCATAAGTACATAATGGTAATATATAGATCATCAAAATCAATATATGGCAATATATAGATCATCGAAATCAACATAGCTATTAAGAAAAGCTATCATTATGAGCTAAAGAATAATTGATCAAATCCATTATTACAATTTACAAATGCTCACATTAAGCCAATTTAATGAATGATGATATAATACAATAAATGACATATGAATTCAAAAATGCATAAGTGATGAACAAATAAGGAAGATGAATAAATGACATAAAACATGATGATAGACAATTAAAACGATGAAATCAAAGATCATACAATTATCAAAATCAAACAAAAGCATCATGATAAGTTGACATGCTACCATCATATATATCTATCCATGCATCCTGATTATACACAATAATAATTCAATTATGTAAACATACTAGCATACTCTCACAAATTCAAGATATTATCCATCCATCATGATCTATTCAACAAAATTAATATGGCAAGAATTGTTACCAAAGCAATTAAATCATCTTACCTTATCTTTTTCTCCTAGATCATGATCAAGTGATTATCCTCACAAGCTTTCATCAAGGAACTCTCCACCATTTCTTAATTACAGTACCTACAAAAAATATTCAAGTTGTGTCTTTTGGTACCCAAAAACTCTTGGGCCCTTGAGTGTTAGCAATGACTCCTTTTGGAACCTAAATACTTTTTATTTCATAATATGCATTTATTTTAACATGGCATCTATAACTCATGAGACCATCTTGATTGCAATAGTGGCATTCAACTTGATTGTTAATGGAGGTACACTTTACAAAATAATTCTTATAATACTTTTGTTTCAAATTTGGCTTATACCCAATACCTGCTTTGTCAAATTCACATTTTGTGAATTAAGCAAGTTATCCCACATCTTTTGCCCATTTTTAAATTTTAAGACAACATCACTTAACTTATTTCTTCTTCTTAAGCACTTCATTTTCTTTCATTAATTCATCAACATGTGATTTCTCATGCTTATATGAAGTACTTTGTTTACATGTAAATGATGTAATCCTATTATGTAACATTTCATTATCTAGTTCCAATTATTTGATCTTTTTATTTAATGAAACATTGCATTTTTACAGGGTATCTTTTTCATTTTTCAAGTTATCTAAATGTGATTTTATATGTTCATGTAAAGTGCTAAGTTTCTCATTTGATAATGCAACTCTATTATGCAACGTTTTATTTTTTAATTCTAGGTATGTAATCTTTGCACTTAGAGATTCATTTTTATTTGTGAGCTCTACCATTTTCTTTTAAGACATTCATTTTTTTACCAATTTTTATCAAATTATCATGCAATTCCTTAAAAGTATTATATAATTCATCATAAGTAGGATCACTTACCTTATCAAGTTCGTCAACCGATTCATCTCCAATTGCTACAAGTGCCAAATTTGACACTTCATGAGATTCCTCCTCATTTATAATCTCCTCATACACAACTTCAAGTTTTCTCCAAATTTCATAAGCATTAGAACAATTTGAAACTCTATGAAATTCCTTTTTATCTAAGGCACAAAATAAAGCATTCATAGCCTTGGAATTTAAAGATATTTTTTTCCTATCCGACTCAATTAAAGTATTCTTCCTAGTAACGAATGAACCATCACAAACTATTTTCCATATTTTATAGTCTAAGGCCTGTAAAAAGACTCTCATCCTAGTCTTCCAATAAGGATAGTCATTGCCATAAAAAAATGGAGGTCTAGTGGTAGATTGGCCTTCCATGAAGGCTGAGCTAATTTGGGTTGCTGTGGATCTTTAACTCTAGACAATTAAGTCTACACAAGAGCATCTCGCTCTAATACCAAATGAAATACTAACTAAGCAACTCAAGAAGGGGGGATTTGAGATTTTAAAACATAAGCTAAACAAAACAGACAACAATTCAATCTATTCCCTTAATGAAATCAAAAACAATAAATTTAATAAAGAATAATAATAAAATAATAAGGGAAGCGAGAACAAACACAATGATTTTTACGTGGTTCGGCAATCCCCACCTACGTCCATGCCTCCAAGCTCACATGGCTTGAGGATTTCATTATCCAAGCCTCCTAAGGCTTCAAGAGCACTTACAATTGAGTTCACAGGTGTCAATCAACATTTACACCAAGAGATTATCCCCAATCTCTTAACCCAAGTCTATTCCAACACTTATAATCACTCAAAACAAAGATTACAAATGTGTTTTTCTCTCACACAAAATACATGATTACAAATCCATGCTCAATGTGTGAATAAATGAACCAATAACGAATTTAAAGCTGAATGAATGTTGCATTTTTTACTACAAGCTTAATGATAATGTTATGATCCATCTTTGTTTGAATTTGAATGAGCTTATTTATAGTTGAAGATGAAAACTAGTCGTTATAAACTTTCTGTGTGAAATCGAATCTCCGTTAACGGCTTATTGGTTAATCGTTTTGATTGATCAATATGACCGTTGGGCTGAATTTCAAATTGTCAGATCACCGTTTTCAAAATTTTGAATCACCGTTAGTGTCCAGAGGCTAATCTTCAATTCTATTTGATGTTGGCTAGCTGTTATGAAGATGTCGGTTAGCCATTTGCTACAGTGACTGCTACAGTGAACTCTCTTCCAAAATTATAGTTTTACCCAAAAAACTTTCTGTAACTACACTATGGCCCAAAATGCTATAAAACTTTTCAAATAAATCCTTCTTTAGAATTCCAAGCAATAATTGTTGATTTCAAAGTTTTCAAAACTCTTTCAATTAGACCATAAACTTGAAAAACAACAAATTTCATAAAATTATTTTTCCATTAAATATAAAACCGTTATAATGTGAAAATAATGATTTATTTAAAATGTATAAAAAATAATTTGAGCTTTAAAAAACTTAATCATTCTTAATTTTGTTTGTTATCATCAAAATCAACATTATAGATATATAAATGTTAACAATCTCTCCCTTTTTTGTGATGACAAACTTTTCGTATATTTAAAGAATGATTGCACAAATTGCTCCCCCTAAATGTAAGCTCCCCTTACAATTTGAGCTTAAAAGATTAATCATTCTTAATCTTGTTTGTTATCATCAAAATCAACATTATGGAAACATATATGCTAACACTTTCACAACTAAACACTCTATGAAACTCTTTCTTGTCAAGTGCACAAAACAGGACATTCATAACTTTGGAATTTAAGGAAGCTTTTTTCTTTTCCAATTCATTCCATTCCCGTGGAGGTTTTGGAAATCTTCCCCTACTTCATTTTTAGTCATAGGCATGAATGGACCATCACAAACAATTTCCTAAATTTCTTAATCTAAAGCTTGCAAGTAAATTCTCATCTTAGTTTTCCAATATGGGTAATCATTACCATCAAAGAATGGTGGTGGTTGAATCATTTTGGGTTGCCGTGGATCTTTTACTCTAGACAAATAAGTCCTAATAAGAAAACCAAGTTCTGATACCAAATGAAATAATAACTAGGCAACCCAAAAGGGGGGTGAATTGAGTTTCTAAAAATTTAAACAACTAAAACTTGATGCAATCTAAACAATGTAATCAAATTCGAAATAAACAAATTTAATTGCAATAAAAAATAAAGAGATACAGTAAGAGAGAGAAAACATGTAATTTTTACGTGGTTCGGCCAACTGTGCCTATGTCCACGCCTCTAAACTCACCGAGCTTCAGGATTTCACTAAGCAAGCCTCCAAGGCTTCAACAACTCTTACAATTAACTTCCAAGGTGTCAATAAACCTTTATAAAAAGAGATTATCCTCAATCTCTTAACCCAAGTGTATCCTAACACTTACAATCACTCAAAAATAAATATTACAAATAAATTTTCTCTCACACAATGTATATGGTTACTAATGAAAGCTCAAAGTGTGAATAAATGAAACAAGAACAAGTTTAAGGCTCTATGATGGTTGTATTCTCAGTAGTAGGCTTAATGATAACTTTTAAATTTCTCAATGTTTGAATTTGATTGAGTCATTTTATAGTTGGAGCTGAAAACTAGCCGTTGTTGACTTTCTGAGAAAAATTCGATCGCCGTTAACTTCTATCGGATTACCATTTTAACTAGTCCAAATAACCATTGTGATGAGCTTTCAAATAGTCGATTCACAGTTTGAAGTTATCGGTTAGCTGTTTATTTCCAAAGACCTGTAAAATAAACTTTAGGTATCCGTTCTTGTTAAATGATTCACCGTTAGAATCTAATTCTTTTTTAGAAATTATTTGTTCATTGTTTTCCATAAACGGTTCACCATTATTTTCCAAAATCATCATTTTAACAACCTTTTGCAGAACATGCTTTCTGGAAATTATCAGTTAGCTGTTTTCAACAAACGGTTAGCCGTTTGCTATAGTGATTGCTACAGTGAAACTATTTTCTAAAATTATAGTTTTGTCCTAAAACTTTCTACAATTATACTATGGATCCAATCTTCATAAAACTTTACAAATACGTCCATTTCCAGAGTTTCAAAACTTTTTCAATTAGACCATGAACTTAGAAAAATCAATTTTATTTATTTAAAAGTATAAAAAATAATTTGAGCTTTAAATGTTTGAAAAATAATTTGAGCTATTAAAAAATTAATCATTCTTAATCTTAATCTTATTTGTTATCATCAAAATCATCATTATAGACACATACATGTTAACAACTTCTTACATTGGGGATTCTCCAACATTGTCTTGATCTGTTTGTCTTGAACAAAGTCAGGAATGAGACCCTTATCAATGCCGTTAATACCTAAGAGAATATAAACATATTCCTTTTCAAAGACAAAATCCCTAACTGTATCTCCCCCCACAAGCTCTACATTCTCAAAGAACCGAGCATTTCCCGACTCAAAAATCGACTTAGTCATAGGATCATAAAACTTGTACCCCTTGGATCGTTCTAAGTATCCAATGAAATAGTAACTCACCGTCCTTAAGTCTAGTTTCTTCTCATTAGACCTATAAGGCCTTGCCTCAGCTAGACATCCCTAAACATGCAAGTGCTTTAAACTAGTCTTCTTACCCATCCAAAGCTCGTAAGAAGTTTTGGTAGTCGCTTTAGTTGGAAATCTATTAAGGATTTATGCTGCAGTTTTAAGCACTTCTCCCCAAAATGATTCTAGCATTGTAGAATGACAAATCATACACCTCACCATGTCCTTAAGCGTCCTATTTCATCTTCCAGCAACTACATTCATAGTAAGCGAACTCAACATAGTGTACTGTGGGACGATACCTCATTCCTCTAGAAATTTAGCAAATGATCCTAAACGTTGTTCACCTAAACTATCATATCTGCCATAGTATTCGCCAACACTGTCAGGTCTGACGCCTTTGATTCTTTTGCCGAGTTGGTTCTCAACTTAAACCTTAAAAATTTTGAACATATTCAAGGACTGTGACTTTTTATAGAAGAGATATATATAGCTATATCTAGAAAAATAGTTTATGAACATCATAAAATATTGTTGACCATTTAAAGCTATTGTAGGAAATGGCCCACAAATGTCTATATAAATGAGTTCTAAGATGTCCGAAATCATGTTGGCTTTAAATCTCCTTTTATTGGTTTTTTTTCCCTTGATACAGTTAACACATATATTGAAATCTATGAAATCTAAAGGGTTGAAAATTTCATTTGACACAAGTCTCTCTATTCCGTCTAGAGATATGACCCAATCTCTTGTACCATAATACAGCTAAATTCTCATTGGTTAATTTTCTCTTTAAACCTCGTCTGCTTAATTGCAGGGATTCATTAAATGAAGCAATTTAATCAAGCATATAAAGACTATCATTGCCTGACAAAGAACCAGAACCAACCAATTTTAAATCATGAAACAAACTAAATTTTTCATTCCCAAATGAACAAGAAAAATCAAATTTGTCCAAAGCAAAAATAGAAATCAAATTTTGTTTAAAAGACGGAAAAAAAATATTCCATCGAGATCCAAATAAAATCCGGTCTTTAACAATAATCTAAATTTTCCAATTCCTTATACTTCAATTGTCTTGCCATCGCCCACATAGATGTATCTGTCACCATTACTGGGTTTTCCGCAACTCAGGCAACCCTGCCTAGACATATTGATGTGAGTGGTTACACCAGAATCTATTCACCACGTGTGTCTAAGTACCAAAGTTAAATTAACCTCAGAACAAACCAAACTAAGAAGCATACTTTTCTTAGCATGCCATGCGTGATAATTAGTGCAATGCTTTTTCTTATGCCCTTCAACCCTACAAAAGAAACAACCAGTAACTTCATTTCTTGCCCTTAAAGGTAGAGGATAGGTGAGTACTTTCTGCCTTATCTTTCTTTGGCATATCCTCTTCCTGAACATAGTGTGATTTGGGCTCATTTAGAGACGAAGTCTCTTTTTAACAATTATAGCTCACTTTAAACTGGTTAAACTGTGTTGGTAAGGATATTAAAACAAAATGCACTAGCCAGTCCTCAGAGAGTTCAAGTTTAAGTGCTCTTAACTGAAAAGCAAGATGAGACATCTCCAAGATGTACTCTTTGATATTGCCTTTACCAGTATACCTCATTTAAATTAGGCTTGTCAATAGTGTACCAATTTCAGCCTTTTTATTCTTGACAAACCTTTGCTCAATATATACAAGAAACTCCTTAGCCGTAGTTGCTTTTTCAATCATTAAGCCCCTGAATGCTTCTGGAATGGCCTTCTTTATGATCATGATACACATGTGATTTGATCTCTCTCACCTTTCCATTTCCCTTGTATCATCAGGGGTACTTTTATTCGTAAGAGGTAGGGGAGAATCAACCCTTAACGCAAGATCAAGATCATGATTGTGAGAACTATTGAGAGATTCTCGTGCCATGATTTGAAGTTAGAGCCATTTAGCATAGGAATAGAATTAATGTTGGCAATAATATTAGTAGCAGACATAACTGAATAGAGAACAATAAACAAACAAAACAAGCTCATATTAGTCTTAAAATATAAAAAATTCAAATAGAGGTAAGCCGCATCTCAAGATACCAGACACTCCATAATATTTCATCTTTGGACAAAATATTAACTTGTAAGTGATATCTTGGTGTAATAATCAAAAACTGATAATAAGAACATGTCAAACAATGAATCTTCCTTTGGGCCAATTAATTTTTTCTTTTTTGAGCGGCGTCCTTCCACCTTAACCTGCAACATCTCCTTCATGTCGTAGCCTGAAGCTACAACCCCAATGGCTGCAATTGCCTCTGGCCAAAACCTTGAAACGTTATTTTTTTCTTCGGTTTCCTTTCCCTTTTATGACACGGCTGTGGCTGTTTCTTTTCTTCTCTTCATGCCATAGTTTTCTTCCTTTCAGCGCAGTCGGCACACTGCAACAGCAGAAATCAGGCGCCCACAGCATGAGTCACGCTGCCAATCGTGCAAATCATGCACAGTGCACCATAGCCTAGCCCCACATGGTGTTGTGCATTGCTGCCGTGCAGTCCAACAACCGCATAATTGCCATGAAATCTCAACCGTGTGTAATACCTTAGCGATGAACCTTAACGACAATGGCAACCGCCAACCATAAAACTTTAAGCCTTAAAGAAACCGAGATATGAAATTGAATTTTGGAATTTTTATTTTTCTTAATTCTGAATTTCATTAATTTTGTTCTCAAACTTAATAATATTAATAATTTCGGTATTATTAAATTGGAGAACACTAAAGTTTTAATCATTAATCAAAATAAATTTGATTCTCAATGATTCAACATGAAAAAGCTCTGATACCATTTGTTGGGATAAGAAATTTTTTTGGTGAAAACCATCACCTATAATCCAGAAACATTCATGTTGTTTTACCAAGAATCAGTAACAAAATTATGTGAAAGCGTACTTGAATCTATAACACTGAATTGCTCTCTAGGGTTGTATGGTTAGCCTTCTAGATCTATAGGTTCTCTTAGAGAATCCTTTAAGTTTTCTCAAAGCTCTCTGTCTGACAATGGGATTTCAGAAAGAATAGAAAGATACATGCGACCTGACGACCATAACTACTTATGTAAAGAACTTTTTCTTGTTGTCTTTAGGTATTCCTAATTCTGTTAATCATAGAATTAGAACACAATTGGGTCTCTACATATTAAAGCCTCACACCCTATTAGATACATTAAAGCCCATAATACCAAAAACCTTAATAGATCACTTTTAATTGGGCTTAACCTTATATAACAGTCTGTAATATATAATTATTCACATATAAGCCCAACGTTAGATTAAAGATCCAACAATATTGGTTTAACAAATCAAACATTGGATTGATTCATTCGTACGAGACTTCACCTTTTCACAGAGTGAATAGCAAGATCAAGAAAAAGATGAAGCATGAAGAATTTCGAGTTTTGGCCATGATTGATGAGCAGGGCTACAAGTTCAAGCTCTAAGATGCATTGATACTCCATTTTAAGTCCTATCCTCTGGATAAACTTGAGGATGACTTTTCTTTAAGAGAGGAAGACTGATATAGGACATTATTTTAAGGTTTAGAATGTTATTATTTTAGGATTTTCTTTTTTAAGTAGAGTCAATTATGGTATGTATCTTAGTCTTTTATTTCTATTATAATTGTGATTCAATTTTTCATTTTAAGTTAACTGAGGAAAGTTAGTTTATGCTATTATAAACAAGGAGGTCTTGTTATTGTTTTCGGTCCTGCTATTATTTTCATAACTTCAACTTCAATTATTAAATAAAACCCCATTTCATAATTTCCATTGAGATTATCTATTGAAAATCTCTTTTGTAAAGTCATTTGGATTATAGTGTCATCTAACTCGCTTAACATGTATTTGAAAAATCTCATTGAGTCATTTTGGTTAGGGGGAGATCTAATCACACTTAGATTAGAGCGTAACTTAATCAAGTTGGCTTGCTCTGGTACTAAAACGATATCTAGCATTTCTCTACCTTATTAATTCAGCTTTTTATATATCGCTTCGTCACCTTATAGTAGCACTGTTTTTTGGGTGGAGCCTGAACAATTGATGGTAGACAATAGTGCAGCAAAAGCAACGTTGCCCTGTTGAAACAATTAGCGCAAACACACAACAGTAGCTCTACCTCTCTTTTGCTCTCATGAGCAAACAAAATACATCATTACTCTCTTGTAATAAACCGATTAAGTCAACCCAAGTTTGATTCATAATAAGAGAAGGAATAAGGGTGATTGCTATGAGAAGAAAACCCAAGTTTTAAGGACTAAAATATAAGGATTTCTTTAAAAAAATATTATAAAAATAGTTTGAAAGTGATTTTCAATGATAAAAAAATTAAGGATTCGAGCAATTTAAGAGAGAATAGTGGGATAATAACTAACTGCAATGGTTGCCTTTTTCTGTTATTTATTATTAATGATATATCTAAACTATTGGATTTATTCAAAATGAGTCTAACTATTAATTTCAAAATCTGGCATAGTATAAAAGACTTATGTCCGAGGATGGTAGCAATAGCCAAAATTAAAACATATAAATAGAAGATTGATGTTGGACGATATTTTAGAATTTAGAATTTTATTATTTTAGGATTTTCTATTTTAATTAGAGTCAATTATGGTATGCATCTTAGTCTTTTATTTCTATTACACACTATAAGAAAAATGGCAATAAATGACTGACACTTTATGATAGAAATCGCTATATTATAAAAATATGATAGGTTGTGATAAAATTATTGTCTATCAAATGATTAATGATGTACTTGCGATGTAATTTGTGTCTGTTGAGAATTTATGGTAGGATAGTGATAAAAACATACTCTATCAAAAACTTTGTGATAGAATTTTAACATTGACAGTGTTTGTGCAAATTTTAAATTAATATTTTATTAAAAGAAAAATAAAATCAAAACGGGCGTTTGGTTTGAACTAAGACATAAAATTTCCTCCTGTCACCGAACTCACTAAGTCACTTATTGCTCACCACATGACGCATACCACTCATCAACTAACACTGTGAAACAACAAGCTTGCCAAACCCTAGACATTTAACTTCAACTTTTAATTATTCAATAACTTTAACTTTTAATTATTCAATAAAAGCCCTCTTTTATAATTCTCTTTGGGATTATCTATCAAAATCTCTATTGTAGAGTCATTTTGATTAGAGCGTTATATAATTACGCTTTATGCATTATTAAAAACTTATTGAGTCATTTGGATTAGAACGAGATCTAATCATACTTCGATTAGAGCATCATCTAATCTCATTTATTATGTTATTAAATGAATCTTATTGAGTCTTTTTTATTAGAACGAGATCTAATCATATTTTAATTCAAGCGTAATCTAATCGCGCTGGCTAAGCCCAGTCTAGAATGATATCTAGTGTTTTCTGGATATCATTTCGTTACCACTATGCTACTCCATTAGTTGGTATTAAAGTGATTTTGTGTGAATTGCGCAGTTTTCCTGGCTACCCGCATCCATCGCTACCAAATTCATCACTTTGAAAAAAAATCAAAATCCTAAAATTTATAAAACCCTGGCTGACACCATCTAAACATTGTTGCCACAATTTACGGCCACTAACACTGCTATTCAACCTACCACCAAAATCAACTTCAGCCACCAACCAAAATTAGACTACCTTCTACCCTCGATCAGCCACGCAGCCACCACATGAATAACCTAAAAACCTGTGTGCCCTCCACCAGTCGCTGCTGTGAAATCAGGCACCTTTATTATTGATCAACAGTACTACCGCGCTCTCCTCTAACCACACATTCAAAACCAATCAACAATCAACACCAAATGCCAACTATAAACTGTGACCAACCACTATAAGCCGCCATCACTTCAAGTCACTCTTTTGACGAAGCCACCACGAATCCAACCAGTCCATGGCTACCATTGTGCTCATTACCACTTTATCTACCATATCTAACATCAACACACGAAATTACAACCACCAGCTGCCTAACACACCAAAACCGAAATTTCACCATTATTTACAATTTTGCCATGAGAAAAAATAATATAGATAGAGTATTGAGGTTCGTATTATCTTGAGTTTGAAGATATCCCAGATTTTTATAGTAATCCTGATGATATTTTTTATGGAATTTACATTATGGATGATTTTCTTTAAACTATCTCATCGAAACCTATCAATTCTCATATATCATTTAAGTTGACAAGTGACGCTTTAGATTGGTGGGAACAACTAAAGAATCATGGATTCCACAAGGACAAGAATGAATTAAAGATTGGTTTAATATGAGAGTATTGTTAGAAGACCAT
This sequence comes from Atalantia buxifolia, assembly GCA_030444775.1. Lineage (NCBI taxonomy): Eukaryota > Viridiplantae > Streptophyta > Magnoliopsida > Sapindales > Rutaceae > Atalantia > Atalantia buxifolia. The sequence continues at coordinate 5,837,571 of CM059838.1, forward strand.
TTTGTTCATTGTGATATTGTCGAACCATCCCTTTCTACACCGTTGAAATTAGAAGATTATAAGATTATCAATCTATCTGAGATTTTAGAAAAGAGGTACTACCAACTCTTGACTTGCATTTTGAGCGTAATAGTACAAGCGAATATTTGCAGCAAAATCAAGTTAAAGAGACTTCGACAATGATTGATATGATTATGCCTATCCATGCTGAAGACAAGAATGTAATTCTTGAAGAAGATTTGGCTGTAAAGATAAAGTTCATTGGCAAAAGTATTGAGTGAGATTTGGCAAAAGATTGGAGAGACTTGGGATTGATTTGTTTAAACAAGATTTTACCTTTCCACAAAGTGACTAGCAAGATCAAGAAAAAGATGAAGCATGGGGAATTTCGAGTTTCAAACAAGACTGATGGCAAGGCTACTAGTTCAAGCCCTAAGATATATTGATGCTCCACTTCAAGTCCTATCCTTTGTGCAAACTCAAGGGCGAATTTTTTAACAGAGGTACACTGGTGTAGGACATTATTTTGTGGTTTAGAATTTTATTATTTTAAGATTTTCTATTTTAAGTATAGTCAATTATGGTATATCTTTTAGTCTTTTATTTCTATTACAATTATGATTTAGTTTTTTTTTTAAGTAAACTTAGAGAAGTAGATTTACGTTGTTATAAATAGAGAAGTCTTGTTATTGTTTTTATAACTTTAAGTTTTGATTATTAAACAAACCCCTCTTTTATAATTCCTTTTAGAATTATCTGTCAAAATCTCTCTTGTAGAGTCTTTTGGATTAGAGCATCACCTAATCTCACTTTATGTATTATTAAAAACCTCATTGAGCGTAACATAATTTCTTTGGCTTGGTCCAGTACTAGAATGATATCTATTTTCTACCATATCAATTCGCTTCCACTACGCCTCTGCATTAAAGATGAAGACTAATTGTTAACCGCAACAATATTGGTACACTAAAAAGCATGTCCCTTAAAATGTTACCTTAAATTATTATCATTATTGAGTATAAAAGGAAGCAAGGGTCATTCTTCTCTACTATTAAATATTAGATTTAGCCAATTAATAGAATTAACATTCACTTTCTTTTGCAAACGACAGTCATAAGATAATAATGAGCTTAATTATCTTGATCTTTTTTTACTTAACTCCTTACATAATCCTTTTTTCTAAAATAATCTAGGACGACCTCTCCAGCTTCAAATTAATGAAAGCCTTAAAAATTAAGAAAGATATGCTAAGTCAGGAAATAAATATACATGCTGGGTTTGTTTATGTTAAATGATGTTCTATAGACAATCAAACGAAAATATCTCATAATCATTGATTATAATCTACCACTATTGTTAGAATTATTGGCAATTACGAATCAAAACCCTAAACTAGCAATCAAATCACCATCAACTTTATCTTGTTGCGCATTTAAATATATAAGATAGTGATTCGTGATGTAAAACTGGTGAAATATTAAATCTTCTAGAGAAGATTCAAATTCATTAAAGAAAACTAGCAAAAGACAAAAGAAACAAGAACTTATGGATTCAAATCTCTCAAAATGTCTACTCTTCTTTTGGCTGCATTATTCTCTCTTCTAGAATTGATTCCATATGTTTTTACTTATACTAGGGCATCTGAATTCTTGCCTTTATATAGAGTTTATGTGCTAATATTTGTGGACTAATTAATTCATTCTTGACTTTCTTTCCTATATTAAAATAGGATTTTAAACCTTAAAATATTGCTATGGGGCATAATAGTTCCAAAATCTATTTTTATTATAGACCCAAATAGGATATTCGATTAGCACTTCAAGAATCAATCTTTATGGACCAAATCTAGGGGTGGGCAAAAAAACCGTGGTCTTAAAAAAACCAAACTGAACCGATGGTTTTTTCTAATTTGGATTGGTTTTAATTTTTTAAAAAAATCGAAATATATAATTGATAAAAAAATTGAAATTTCGGTTCAGTATTTGGTTCACTCAATTGAACCGAAAAACTGAACCGACAAACCGAATTATTATTAGATTTTATTTAAATTGACATGTGTTAAATTTTAATTGATTGTGTAAGATAACTAAAATAGGCTTGCACACACACAATCACGGTATATATATGTTACAATTTCTTCAATCTTTCATTTCCCCCAAAACAAACCCTACCTAAAGCTAAAATAAAAATCGAAACCCAATCACCCACCCAAATCCACCGCAATCACGGCTGACGCTGCTCCCCGGCGACAATGTCACAGTTGAACTGCTTGTGCTCATTGTGCAACACCTTTTTTTCACCACGCGACAGTTTACGCCGCCGCTGCCACCACGCGCGACAGCCTTCGCCTTTCGCCAACCACAGCGCGACAACTTCTGCTCTGCTTGCCAGCCACCGCGCAACACTTTCTGCTCTAGCCACTGTGCTCCAGCAGGTATGTCAAGCCTTGTTTCTTCAATTTTCTACAATTAGTTAGTGTGTGAGTGAGAACTGAGAACATAAGATATATATGCATGCTATTTTCTTCAATTTTCTAAGTTTTGGCTTAATGGCTACCAATTGATTTTATTTTGACATGGCTGCCAAATGTCTGTTGACAATTTTACTTTTGAAAAGTTGACAATGTAAATGAATCTTTGGCAGCCCTCCTGGTATAGCTGCTCTTGTGTTGTATCAAGCAAAGGCAGCAGCCAAATAAAAATAAATGTCCAACAAATTTTTTTTAAATTTCATTTTCCTCCCGTTGTTTTAATGTCTATTACTGTGTAGATATAAATTCCATGATTTACAAATATTACTGCTGATTATGTTTATAATATGGCTACTGATTGTATGTTGGACAATGCCTATATTTACTTATTTAGATTTTATTTTGACATTATAATTATTCTAATTTTGGAGGATGGTTGACAATGTTGGTGAAGTACAAATTAGTGATGAAGTGCAACAAGTTAGTAGTGAAGAAGAGGTTAGCAAGAGTAAAAAAAGAAAAATTGAGTTGAGATCATTTGTGTGGAAGCATTTTTCGAAGCTACCTGGAGGACACAGAGCTAAGTGTCATTATTGCGGCAAAAGTTATGCAGCCCATAGTAATTCTGGAACAAGCGGTTTGTCGAGTCATTTGGATAGATGTAAAGTGCGTAAAAAATTAAAGGCTGCAAATGATGCAAAACAACAGACATTAGTTTGTAAAAACGGTAAAGGTAAAGACGATGGTACTGCTAAGGTTATACACGTAGGATTTAATAGAGAGGCTTGTAGAATGGCACTTGTGAAAATGATAATTAAAGATAAGTTCCCTTTTAGATTTGTAGAGGCTGAAGGGTTTTTAGAGTTCATGGAAACTTGTTGTCCCAAGTTTGAGGTGCCATCTCGAAGAACAATTACAAGGGATGTTCTTGAATTGTATCAAAATGAAAAGGGGCTGCTGAAAAGTGTTTTGAGTGCAAATAAACAAAGAGTGTGTATTACTACCGAAACATGGACTTCAATTCAAATGTCAAACTTTATGGTAGTTACGGCTCATTTTGTTGATGAAGAGTGGGTTTTACATAAGAGGATTCTCACTTTTACACCTATATCTAATCATAAAGGAGATGGCATTGGGAAGTTAATTGAAAATTATTTGATTGATTGGGGGATTGAGAAGTTGTTCACAATTACAATGGATAATGCAAGTGCTAATACACTTGCAATAGCTTATGTGAAGAAGAAGTTGGCAAATTGGAGTGGAAATTCGATGGTTTTAAATGGTTTATATATGCATGTGAGGTGTTCGGCTCATATAATCAACTTAATTGTGCAAGATGGGTTGTCACAAGTGAGTCAATCAATAGCTAGTATCCGAAATGCGGTTAAATATGTTAGATCCTCTCCGGCAAGATTACAAAAGTTCAAAACATGTGTTGATAGGGAGAAAATCTCACGTGGAGGGCTTATGGTGTTAGATGTGCCGACTCGGTGGAATTCAACATATTTGATGTTAGAAAAAGCGGTAGCATTTGAGAAAGCATTTGATAGGCTAAAGGAAGATGATGGCCATTATGCAAACTGGTTTGATGAGGATGAGAGTGAAAAAAGGAGGGTGGGACTACTGACTGATAAGGATTGGGAAAATGCAAAGAGGTTAGTCAAGTGTCTTTCGGTTTTTTATCATGTGACTTTAAAATTCAGCAGCTCTTTAATAGTCACTTCCAATAATTTCTTGAATGAAATGTGGAAAGTTTATATTCATTTGAAGTCACTTGTTGATTCTAATGATTTTTTGTTAAATCAAATGGGTTATAAGATGGAGGAAAAATTTGTCAAGTATTGGGGTCATTTTTTTGAAAAGGTTAACATGTTGCTGATTGTGGCAAATGTGCTTGATCCTCGCTGCAAACTTGACTTTGTTATATGGTGTTTTAGTAGCTTGTATGATACTAGAAAGGTTAATGAATTGAGAGCTAACATTAAAGAGTTGTTGTTGAAGCTTTTTAAAAGCTATGGTGGTGAGAGTAATCCAAATAGAGGTGAGAGATGTAGGGCTGTGCATGATGGTGCTAGTAGTAGTTTTGGGTCATTTGATCCTTTTACACAATTTAGAAAGATGAAAGAAAGCTCAAATGATGACATTAGTGGAAAAAATGATGTTGAAAAGTACTTGTCAGAGACTTGTAAGAGTGCTAGTAATCCCCATTTTGATATTTTGACTTGGTGGAAATTGAATGGGCCTCGATATCCGATTTTGTCTCAAATTGCGAAAGATGTTTTGGCAATTCCGGTTTCTACTGTGGCTTCTGAATCAGCATTTAGCACAAGAGGGCGCATTCTTGATCCTTTTAGGAGTTCTTTAACTTATAAAACAGTCGAGTCATTAATATGCACTCAAAATTGGCTTTGCTCAACTTTATTAGGAGAGCGTACAATACAACCAAGTCAGGAGGAAGCTGAATTCTATGAATTAGTTGAAACAGGTAATATTGTAATTTATTATGTTATATTTTGCTATTTCACTTATAACATTTTGTATATTAGAATTAATGATTTTAATATAATTGTTTCAATTTCTTGAAGAATTTTTGAGGCCATTGCAATCTCAAGAACAACAAGTAGCTGAAGAGCAAATGACAATTGATTGATGTTGCTTACCAGTAAGCTTTCTTTATTTTTTTTTAAAACTAGTATCTTATTTATATAGATTGTTTATTTAATTATTTATTGTTTTCATTTTTTTTTATATATCCAAATATTGAGTTGGAAAATGCCTAAAGTTGATGTTGATATTGATGAAGATGGGAGAATGTTGTTGGCGTTTGTTTGTAATTTTGTTTTTTTGGGTGAAGATGGGAAAATGTTGTTGGCGTTTGTTTTTAAATTTTCTTTTTATTTTGTGTTGTAAGTTATAATTGTTGTTATTTTTATTTGTCTTTATAACATTATGATTATATTTATGTAGATGGAATATTGGAGTTTGGTTATGTATTTTGAAATTTTAATATTTCATATTTTGTGAGTACTTTATTAGTAGTTAGTAAGATATTAGTGATAAAATGTGTTTTGAATATTTTGTATTTATTGTTAATATTTGTAATGAAATTAGGATGAATTAATTGTTGAAAAAAATTATTACATTCATGAGACCCAATGGGCTAAAAATTTATAAATTCAAAATAAGCCCAATAGGCACAGAACCGAAAAAACCGAACCGATCCAAAAAGATCCGTTTGAATTCGGTTCTTATTCAGTTCGGTTCTTATTCAGTTCTTTTTATAAAATAACCGATTTAAATCGGTTCTACTTAATTTTGATCTGAACCGAACCGAACCGAACCGTGCCCACCCCTAGCCAAATCTAGTCCTCTACCTTATCATAAGTTTATTATAGCCTAATAAAGTGAATACAGCCCAAAAGTTCGTCTAAGAAGCAATTTGAATCCATAAAATTGCACTTCGAGTATTTTTTACAATAATTTGTAGCTTTTCTACTTCTTTTTATTTTGTTGTCTCAAAAACTCCTGCAAAACATAAAAGACTAATAAAGTTTAAAAAGTCCAAGAAAATATCAAATAATCACAAAGAAAGTGATAAAAGCTTATGTGAAATTAAGCACTTATCAAACATTCAAAATCAACTCGAACAATTGACTTTGATTTGGTTTAAATATTTATATAGAGTGGCTTTTTCGATTTCTTAAATTTTCTTGAAAGGAGTTTAGTTATCAAGGGCACCCATGTGATTGTGAATTTTTTGACTTTTTTAAATGCACAATGAAAATATAAATTAATAATTAGTCAAATACAAAAATATACTAATAATAAATAACATTCAAAATCCATAATATTAAAGAGTTTGGTTCTTGACAACTTCAATTTTCTCAATTCAACTATTTTTTTGAAATATGCATCTAATAATTCAACACCAAAATAAAACTATATCTAATGTATTCATAAAGTTTCTATTCTATGTACTTCAAGCTTCTGAAATATTTTATCTTCTACGGTATTATATTTGAAAATTACATGCATCAATTTTATGTTTAAGTACAACTTACTTATGTTAATTTTTTGGCTTCTATGCACATGTTTATAACATTTATAATTTTTTTTTTGTATATGCATGATAATTTTTAAACTTCATATATGAATATTCATTAAAGTTTTAAACTTCATATATGAATATTTATTAAAGTGATAGTACATGTACTAAGATGACACAAATAATTAAAATATAAAACTCTTCTTAAATTAATAAATTACCTAAATAGGCAAACCCGATTTATTATAGAGTAATAAAATACTACTGTCTAAGAAAAACAAAACAAAAGAGAAAAGACACTTAAATTTCATGTCTAGAGCAATAGATAAAAATCCATAAAGAAAATAAGAAAATAGAAAAATGACTTCTGCTTGCAAATTAAGGCCTAAAGAAAATATCGTTTCCAAATAGTCCACTTACCATTTATGACGTGTACTTCAAAATAGTATATTATAGGTAAAAAATAAATACTTGTCACTTAATTTATAACTCTAAAAAAAATACCTTATTATATTAGATCACTACTAGAAAAATGGGCTATTATGACAGAGAATATCTGTCATCGGACCCTTTTTATGACAGAGTTTCTATCTATCATTGTAGCCCCTGTGATAAATCCGTGACAGTAATTTATCTATCACAAGCATATGTGACAACTTATAGCTATCACAAATGTGTCACAACAAATGCGACGTCGTTTTAATATTTTGGTGGTAAATTTGTTTTATTGTGAAAAAACTTTTGGCGGGTGTTATGAATTCAATTTTAAATTATGGCAGGTAATTATATGTCACAGCTTTATGATGCTAATATGGTGTCACGATGAGAATTTTTTTAAAATAATAATACTATTAAAATATTTTTTAATATTTTTAAATCAAAAATTTGTAATATTTTAAATATTTTTAATCATTTTTAATATTTTAAATAATAATATTATTAAATAAAATTTTTAATATTATTATTTTAGAATTTTATAAATTCCATTGAAATTTAAAAATCAAAATATGTATAAAATCAATACATCCAAATTATCTCAACAATATCATCAAAACATCACTAAATCATCACTTGAAATAACCATAACATTGTGAAAACATCATCTATTCAGTTATCACAAATCTACATCCCAACACTACCATCTGGATCATTAATTACCAGTATACAAAAACATCACAACACTATATATCATCTAAAACACTACCAGGTTGATCAAGATTCATTACTACTTAGACTTTATCAAACAATATCAGCATACAAAACTCACTAGCACTTAGATATTATCAAGATTCACTATCATCTGAAACACTGCCAGCATACAAAATTCACTACCACTTAGACTTTATCAAACAATATCATCATCAACTCCACTGCTCATATTATCAGCTCAGACACAAAGGAAGCATACTTGAGACACACTTCATCAAGCTCACTTTGAGTGTATTCACATATTCCTTTAAACTGTCAAATGATGATCATATGTCAGACTAAAGTAAACTATATATAGTTAAAGGTATTAAGTGAAGTAATCCTACAATGCGTCTGAAAGAATGTTTACTTACATCATGAAGAAGTAAACTCGGGTCTGCAATTATGTTTTTCATAAACCTCGGCACATAGTATCCACACTCAGTACTCCCTGGTTGATTTGGGGACTATATCATCAACAGAATAATCATTAACACATATGCATATGAATTCTTTCAAGTGATTAAATATTAACAAGTCATGCGCTGCCAAAAAAAAAAGAAAAAAGAAAGTCATGATTGCTTACCAAAACTTTTGTGATATGTGGTTTCACCCTTTTTTTACAAGTCATCGCAACATGCATTGAAATCCCACTCATTATAATACATGCAGTTAGTAAATAAACATGATATATAAAATTATATTAGAAATACAATATCACTATACTTGGTAACTAAGTCCTTCAGGTCACTGTCGTCACCCAAATCGTTGTTCGTAGAATCAAGATAAAATGCTTGCTTTGTCATCATATCAATTACAACCAACACCCAGTGGAAACTATTACACAAAGAAATTAAAATTATGAATCAATTTTAGTAAATGATCATCAATATAAAGTAAATAGAATTGTACCCAGGGTTATATGGCATGAAAATCATTTGCCCTTTGTTTGCTTTGTTCAACCGTTCGGCAATAAATTGTGCCTTTTTTACCCTTGTAACAAACGCATCCTTATCATGGGCTGATGATACGAGTCCTGTGTGTATAAACCCAAATGATCTGCCTACTATATCACTCGCCATGTGTGTATACAACATCCTGATGCAAATTAAAATGATGAAATAGTGACAATGTTGCGAATAAAAATATCACTAAAAAAAAAGAAAACAGAGAAAGGAAGCAATAATTACTAAAAAATGAAAATAAACTAGTAATTATAATTTTGTAGACTTACGCAATATATAGATGCATATGATTTGCTCCTAGCTCTTTCATCGAAATCAATGATTGACTTTCATCGAGACTAATATGTGCTTTAGTTGGATACTTGTATACCTCTTCGTCCAACTGATAAGGTATGTAATAACCCATTTGAGCCAATTTCTTTTCACAAAGATTTATATAGATGCATATGATTTGCTCCTAGCTCTTTCATCGAAATCAATGATTGACTTTCATCGAGACTAATATGTGCTTTAGTTGGATGTTTGTATATCTCTTCGTCCAACTGATAAGGTATGTAATAACCCATTTGAGCCAATTTCTTTTCACAAAGATTTCCAAATATTACAAGCCCAGGCACCCGGTTCATATGCACAATATGATAATTCCTTGTTCTTCTTCTTGACAGAGGCTTCTCTTGAGGGTTTTTTGGTGATGTCTTCTTTTTTGAACTGTATGGTTTGTCTCCTGGACAATCAAGAGTCATTCTTGGTTTCTTGTGAGGCTTCATTGGTGATTCTTTCTTCTTTCTTGGTGATTGCCTTTTCTTAAGACTTTCTGGTTTGTCTCTAGGACAATCAACAATCACCTACTGCTTTGGTGTCTTCCTTAGTGATTGCCTTTTCTTTGGATTTTCTGGTTTGTCTCCAGGACAATCAGCAGTCACTTGCTTCTTTGGTGACTCATTCCTCTTCCTTGGTGATTGCCTTTTCTTTATCAATGTTCATGTTTCTTCTTTGCAGGTGATGCATTCCTTGTCATGCCAATTAACTGACAAGCCTAAAAAACAAACAAAAAAAGATTGTTATTATAGTTTTGACTACGGCTAAAATTGTCTAAAACCCAATGTTTAAGTCATTTTTTTAACTTGACTATGCACAACAATCTGTATCATACCTTGTCCTCATTACCAGCACTCATTTCTTCAACTTCATCTTCAATTGTTTGCTCATCTAATGGAAAGTTTGAGCTTCCAACATCTGAATGTCGAGGTTGCTTTTTAATCTTCTTCTTCAAATCACTCAATTCTGCTTCTTTCTTATCTAACCTCTCTAGTATGTTTAGTCGCTCTTGTCGCATCTCAAATGAATTGTTTGGGGTGTCAAAGTACATTTTAGGCGATATAAATTTCCCAACACCCTGCATATGTCCAGAAGTGGCAGGCCTTCCAATTGAACGTGCAAGAATATCATTTCTTGCATCAGCTTTAAATTCTTCTTTTTTAGCTTTCTCCTCCAGTGCATCCTAATTGTATAATAATATTCATATTGATAAATATCAAATTTTTTTCCAATAGAACCTAATTCAAAAAAAAAACTTGCTATTACTTACAATCTTCTTCACAACTGAATCAACATCAGGGTCATATTCACCGTTTTTCATTTCCCTAGCACGCTTCCATGCTACACTCCTGTCAACTTCAATTTCGACAAGTCCAGTTTCCGAGCACTGTACTTTAAAAAAATAATAATATCACAGCTGGTATGCATCCTTAACTAACCACGAATTGTAAACAGTAAATAATATCATAGTACTTACAATTTCATCAAGCAATCCAGCATATCCTTTTCTACTTAAACGATGGTTCCACTTGTTCTTAGCCCTCTTATTTTACTGTTGACACCTAATTCTCTGCATAAAAAAATCATTAATTAGATTTGAAGATGGTTTTATGAAATGCCTAAATGTTTAACATTTAAAAGTATTCACCTCAAACTCACTGGACAATCTAGAATTCACAAATTTATCCCAAACATTTTGAGGAATATGACTGTACTGAAAAGGTGGTCGCTTCAACCTTTTACAATTGTGCTTGTGTGGCAAGATATACTTTCTGGTGAGCAAGTACTTAAAGTTTCTGAATGCACTACCAAGTGCTTGAAAAACTTGCTTCTTACTATTAGGATGAACAATAAAACGTTCCTAAGAAAAATACATAGCACAATGATCAAATAGTTTAACATATACACTATTTAATTCTAAGATATAAATATAAATAATCATTTTACCTTAATAAACTCCCACAAACGGCTCTTTAAATCTGGAGTAACCTTTCTCCATTCTTGGTTTATATCCGGAATAGAAGTACAGCCCAAAAGCCCAATAAAGCTTGCTAATTCAGTAGCTTCAGGGCCAACAGGTACACCGAGCCCATTGTACCTGACAACAAGCTTCCCACCACTCATCCTCATCCTGCCAGAGTGTTTAGTTGGTCCTCTCATAGTGGAACTACTCTTTGGAACATCATTTTCATCCTCTGAATTAGGAGACTCATCAAGAACCTCCTCATCCCTTGAATTATCTTCATCATGAACCTCCTCATTACCTGAATTATCAATACTTTCCTCGTTAGAGTGTTCATCAGCAAGTCATTTTCCTTTATCCATAAGGTTGCTCCTGTAATAAACCCACATTTAGTATTAGAAAATTATATAATGTATAAATAATGAAAAACAATAATCTAAAGTCAATACAAAACTATTGTAAGACATACAAGCAGTGAATGCCATCAAGTTTTTCAAGCATCAATCCAGATGCCATGCTTGCCATCTCTTGCATATCTGTCCGAATCATTTAAATTTTCAATATTTGGTAACCCATTGGTCAGAAGATTGTGTTCCATCATGATATCTATATCCTCAACACTTGTAGTTTTTGGAACACCTCTACGATGCATGTGACATACAACTGACCATCTTTTATCAAGTTGATCAGTGACATAAAAGACTTGTGTTGCTTGTGAAGCCAATATAAATTGATCTGATTTATAACCCAAGCGATTTAAGTCCACTAAAGTAAAGCCAAATTCATCGATTTTAACACCCCCATTATTTTGAACCCAATCACACTTGAATAAAGGGATTCTAAACATATGGTAGTCAAGGTCCCATATTTCGTTAATAACTCCATAGTAAGACATGTCACCAAGAATAGGATTTTTGTCATTGGCACTTGCTACTTATAAAGTTGCTGCAATAAGACTAACTCCACTATTTTGATGAACTCGTTGTTCGTCTCATTTCCGAGTATAGAAACGATATCCATTGATGTCATATCCTGGTTGCTTAACTACAAAAGGGCGGGGTCCTTGAGATAACCACCTCAAGGCGTCCAAGACATGTTCATCATCATCTATCATCTCATATACCTACATAATAATAATCGTAATGAATGAATAATTGTATAAACATGACAATGGCTTTACCTAAAAGAATATATAATGGAACATATATTATTAACCTTCCTATTAAGCCAAGTTGAAAAGGTGCGATTGTGCTCATTGCTCAACCATCTCTCATCCTTAGCTTTTTGTGAATGATGACCCTTTAGCCATTCAATGTGCGCACTACATATTTGACATATACATATTAAGCTATTGTTCAAATTCTTTAAAAATAATTCAGTAAATGAACAAATTAAAGGTTAAACATTAACAAACCTAATAAATGGTCGAACTTCTTTTTTGTTTTGCAACACATATAGGTGTGCTTGATGAATTAAGGAATGATCAACTTGCTCAAATTTTCCACCAGGCAAAGGCTTATCAATTGAAGAGGTTTCAACATGTCCAGGAGGAAGCCCAATTGTACGCATGTTTGAAACATATGCTGCACAAAATTCCAGAGCCTCTTCGGCAATGTAACTCTCAGTTATGCATCCCTCAGGGTTATTACAGTTTCGAACATAAGCCTTTAGGCTTTTCATGTTCCTCTCAAATGGGTACATCCATCTTAAGTATACCGGGGGACATAGTCTAACTTCATTAACTAAATGGATCATTAAATTGATCATTATGTCAAAAAAAGATGGTGGAAAGCATTTTTCCAGCAAGCATAAGGTCAGCGCAATGTCTTCTTCCATTTGGTCAAGTTTGGTCACATCAACAATCGTTGTGCATAAGGAATTAAAGAAGAAGCACAATCTAATAATGGCATATTTAACATGATCTGGTAAGATAGACCTTAAAGCAATAGGTAAAAGCTGTTGCATGAGAACATAACAGTCATGAGACTTTAAACCTTGCAGTTTTAAGTCTTTCATTGACACTAGGTTTTTAATGTTTGAAGAATAACCTACAGGAACCTTTATGCTTTTTAATGCTTCACAAAACCTTTTCTTTTCTTCTTTGGTCAAGGTGTAACAAGTTGGAGGCAAAAAAGTACGATTATTTTCTTTAACATCAGGTGCCAATTTCTTCCTAATCTTTAAAACTTTTAGATCCCACCTCGACTTAATGCCATCTTTGGTCTTTCCTAGTATATTTAGTAATGTTCCGTAGATGCTTTCACAAACATTTTTTTCTGTGTGCATAACATCTAACTGGTGGTGACGAATAAGCAAGTAATTCCAATACTCTAACTTAAAGACGATTGATTTTTTCTTTCACCAAACACGATCATCATCATCATCCTTTTTCTCACCTCTTTTTTTGCGTTTTTTATCTTTCACTTTACCCCATTTGTTTTCAATACTCTCCACCTTTCCAAAAATGGCCTCGCCGTTCAATGGTTTCGGAGGAGGCTCTCTTTCATGTTTATTATTAAAAGGTTGCTTTTGAGTTCGAAAGGGATGATCATGAGGAAGCCAACGGCGATGGCCAATATAAGCATTTTTTTACTGTGTTTAAGTCTACATTTTGGCATATCTTCACTGCAATAAGGACAAGCATAATAACCCTTGACCGTACAACCCGCCAAATTTCCATAAGCAGAAAAATCATTTATAGTCCATAATAGTACAGCCCGTAAATTGAAGAACTCTTTTTTGCAAGCATTATAAGCTTCCACACCAACATCCCATAGAGTTTGCAAGTCCTCTATTAGTGGTGTCAAGTACACATCAATATCATTGCTAGGTTGTTGTGGACCATAAATTAATAAGGATAACATCATAAATTTTCGTTTCATACACAACCAGGGTAGAAGATTGTATGTTACAAGAAGAATCGGCCAGCAACTATACCTACTACTAAGAGAGTTATGAGGATTAATGCCATCAGCTGATAGGGCAAGACGTAGATTTCTAGGCTTTAATGCAAAGGTAGGCCATTTTTCATCAACTAACTTCCATGCCGGTGAGTCAGCTGGATGTCGAAGCTTACCATCTATTTCCTTCTCATTTATATGCCAAGTCAAGTCTTTGGCAGTTTGAGAGGATTGAAACAAACGTCTAAATCTAGGTATAGGAGGGAAATACCATAACATTTTTGCAAGAACCCCATTCCTGTAAGCAACAACACTACCATCCTTTTTCTTCCACCTAGATTCACCGCATGTAGGACAATTAGAAAGGCTTTCATACTCCTTTCTATAGAGTATATAATCATTTGGACAAGCATGAATTTTGATATACTCTAAGCCTAAAGCACTCATTGTCTTTTTGGCTTCATACATTGATACAGGCAATTCATTTCCTTCTGGTAACATGTCAAAAAAAGCATTCAACAAATCTAAAAAGCTACTATCAGACCACCCATATCTGCCCTTTATATTGTACAATTTAACAAAAGCTAATAACTTGGTAAATTTGCTTGATCCAGGGTACAAAAGCTTCTTAGAATCTTCTAATAGTTTTTTGAATGCTTTAAGATCACTATCACAATCCTTAAAAGCATCTTCAACCATTTCAACAGTATTACCACCATCATAATCCATACATCCACTGTCATTTTGGCAACCTATATTGTCAGAAGATTTGTTGCAGATATCTTCCCCATGCCAAACCCATGTTTTCTATGACATATCAAAACCCCATATAAGTAAATGATCTTTCACTTCTTTAGGCCTATGAAATGCTAAATTCCGACATTTTTCACATGGACACCTAACAACACTAATTTCTTGATTACTTTCAACTGCAGTCTTAATAAAATTTTCCACACCAGCCTCATACTCATCGGACAATCTATCATATTTAAGCCAAGATTTATCCATTTTTTATCTAGTACCTGACATATAATTGAGATAAATTTCAACATAATGTACTAATGGGCAGCAATGATAAACGGTTTCCATTATCAATAAATTAAGCGACAAAACATTATTAATATTCAGTTTATAAATTCAATGAAATAAACTTGCTTTAAAACAAAACTTGTCATCATGTGCAACAAATATAACTTTTCCAACATGCAATCATCATTTACCAAAACCACCAACTAACCATACCCAACTAATAATATCCTAAATAACTTGGCCCACATAAATTTAACATTTATTTTAAAAAAAATTCTAACAATTCAACATTTTCATGGACCACAAGACTATATATATATAAGCAACTAAACATTACTTGGTCCACATGACCAAACTTTCCCCCACATGGTACCGTTTCCTTCAAACATAAAAAAGACAATTGAATAGGCGGCCTCACTTTTTAACTCAATAAATTACACAAAATCTAGCTCACAATCATTAAAAAAATGACAACACCATTGGACCACTGTTTCGGATTCATCCCAAGAAAAGACACTAGTCAACGAAAAGTGCTATATCATCAACCAAAATCACTTCACACACATGCAAGCTTTGACTGAAAAATTACAGAATATAAGAATATTCAGACAAACGATTGGCAGCAAACATTTTTTAAAATTGAACAGAAAGGCAAATAATAAATTGAACAAACCTGATGTTAGAAATCGAGTTTGAAAGGGAACAGGGTAGTGAAATCCTAAGATTCAGAAAAAAAAAATTTTAAAAAAAAAAAAAAGACGACATGCTGAATTAAATGATTGAGCAATTTCTTGATTTAATAAAAGAACAAAGTATAAGCTTCTTGAATTAAAAAAAATAAAAAAAATATAACAACAGAAACAAACAAGAATTAAAAAATAATAATAAAGATAAACCTAGGGCATAAATTATTAACAAATAAGGGAGATAACAACAAAACTAACAATTAATTTTATAATGGCCAATTGATTTATTCAGAATAAAAATTAAAAAAGTTAATTGACGACAAACCTAGGGATTCAGCAATTACAGGATGGCTTCTCCAACGCCGATTGAACAATACAAAGAAGTAGTGACACCAATGGCTTCAATAATAGACGCAAAGGCGCAAAACAATGTGGTGATTTTGTGCCTAAAAACAATGGGTTCAAAACAATGAGGGTTCAAAATAAGGACACGAAGGCTCCTTCAATAGCATATACTATGACTTTGGTTTACATGCAACGGATTTCAAAACCAATTTGTAGGTTAAAATAGGTTAATAAATGAATTTTGAGAGGTTTCACTGCTTCAGTTTCTCAGCCCCTGCCGATGGAGTGATGAGTCAAAGGTGCCAACACTTAGAATTTCTTTTGTGGTTTAGTCAATATAGTTAAACGACAGCGTTTAAATGTAAAATAAATATTTTATTTTTAAAATTTTTTAAATATGTTAAACGTGTCGTTCCATGTCCAAATTAATTCCATCTGAAACTCACGTTTTGATTAAATATTAATATACTATCATGTTTATCTGATATATAAAAAATCTATCATAAATCTATCATGGATTTATGATGTCCGAAAATTCTGTCATTTGTCTATCATATGTTTGTGATAAATGACTAATTTTCTAATATCTATCACAAAAATTCTGTCATGGTAGCCCAATTTTCTAGTAGTGGATGTTTTGAACTGCCATGATAGGAAACATTTAAAATGTTAGATTGAGTTAAGGATGATCTTTAAACTAAAATTCTATAAGATCAAACGCATCAAAAGTTTCAGACTAAAATGAAAAAATAAAATTATATAATGGAGAAAGAGGGGGAATTCACGAACATCCTTTACAATAGTTAGGCAAACTAGTAATAATGATGGATTGGCCTCCTCGAATACCAATCGATGATTAGAGGGTAATTTAATGTTCTCTTTAAACTCTTCCCTACAAGCTAAGTAAGAGATTTCATACAGAGCATTCCAGAAATCTTTCTCCAGTTTTAGCCCCTTCCTACACTAAACTTTATAAAGTCACAAAGTTCTTCTATCAAAAGCAAAATTGGTTATGTAAAACCTTAGAAAAACCCTAGTATATTAGGGAAACTTCACGGAAAATGCCAGATTTGGAGAGAATCTCAAAATTAGAGGGGACAAGGAAATTCTAACACTTCTATCCATTGACGATACAACAAAATTGTGCCATAAGAAACCATTGCCTCACAAATGCCCTTGGCTAGCTAGTTCATCAAGGTAAATGTATGAAGGAAGGCCTAACTCTTAAGAAACCTGATCAATAGGATTCTCTCGGGCACCTCTCATTCTTTCTTTGTTTTTTTTCCCCTACTAAAATTGAAGAAAAATAAGAGTTGATTCCTTAAAATAAATAGAAAAATGAAAACGAAAACGAAAGGTCTTGAAAAATATCTTCAAGACCATGGGAATAGCAATGAATTAAGTTTTCTAAGCAATAACAGAAAAAGAAAGGCAAGAGTAAATTTATTGACCAAGAGAGGCAAACTTAGACTACAGATATCATAACAGTAGTTGAAGTTTAGAGGCTGTTGCTATAGCTAGTCATTGATTACCAAAATTTCGAAAGGCGCTACCTTCGCAACCACCTAAACCATCACCTTGAGTGATAAATAAAAAAAGTAATGATATAGCCACAAATTCATGTATAAATTTATTTTGTACAAACTGATATGTCATGATAAAATTGATTGAATTAAATATCTCTTGGCCCACATGATTTATTTATATTATTTTATATTTTCATTTAACCAATGAATTAATGCTACATTAGTTTGTACAAAATAAGTTTATACAAGAGTTTGTGGCTGTATCATCACTCAAATAAAAATTGTGCCATCTCGAGCCACGTGACATAAAAAAAGGTAAAAATAATAAATAATTAAAAGTATTTTTTAAGAAAATAAACTTACAAGGAGTGGTATTAACAAGCACCCTTGTCTTTTAAGATATAATGGTTAGTTCCGTACAAGGAATAACCGAAATAAACCCCTTAGGAGTCCTACCAGTCTATTTGAGGAAAAAAAATTACAAGATGACATTTTTACCCCCACAATTAATTAGAAAATGATATTTATAACTCTATAATAACTACAAAATTATATTTATATCCTTACAATTAGTCATAAAATATGTTTTTAACCCTACTTAATTTTTTTTTAAAATAGAAAAAATTATCAAAAAATTCATCTAAGTGTGATTAATAGATTTTTTGGGTTAAATCAAACAAATCTTTTTTTAAAAATTTCTTATAAAATCAAACTTTGCCGTTAAATTTAATAAGAAATTTTTTTTTATTCAACAATAAATTTTTTTTAAAACAAATGTATGATTTAACCCAAAAAACGGTATGTTAATTACACTTAAATGTTATTTTTTGTAATTTTTATATTTAAAAAATATAAAAATAATTGAGTAGGAGAAAAAAGTATTTTATAACTAATTGTAGAGATAGAAATGTCATTTCGTAACTATTATAGAGGCATAAATATCATTTTATAATTAATTCTGGAGGTAAAAATATTATTTTGTAATTAATTTACTGTTTACATTAAAGTTAACGATAAAGTTAATAGTTTACTACCCGCTCAAATATTTTTAAAACATGTGTCATCCCACTTTTTTTAAATTTATCAAAACATATGTCAAATTAACCCTGAAACAATAAAGAGCAACTAACGTTATGAGGCTAAATCTTAAAAGAGAGACAGGTAAGATGCCTGAAACAACGTGCTAGCTTTATGAAGGCATATGACTCGTGACAGTGCAAAAAATGGTGACAAAGGCCCCTGGAATCAAGGACCAAGAAAATCGTAATTCTACATCAGCAAAGGAGCGCTTCTAGTAAAGGATAATTTTTAAAAACATCTTCTTACTTTGAGAGAACATATCTGTACACACGCAGATACCTACCCCAATGTTAGTCTAACATTTCAGATAAGTTATGAAGATGAGGACAATTATTGTTAATAATATATTAATATATTAATTAATTATAAATGAGGATAAAGTGGTCATTTTTTATTTTGAAAGAGGACAAAATGGTCAATCCAGAGAATGGGAGACTCATTCCCACCCCCTCTCTAGGGAATGAGTCTCCGATTACTCATTTGCAAATTGTGGTGAGCCCCATGATTTCGATGATTCTCGTCTCTATTTTTTAAAATAAGCGCGGTCAATAGGTATGATTCTGAATTCCAATTCCCTAATCCGGGAAGTGAAGGCACCATAAGTGTGGAGAACAAATTTCGAAATTGTTTAGCATAGTGAAGTTTATAGCTATGCAAGATGGAGTTTGTTTTAATGGTCTACAAAGTAGAAACTATATTAAGTTAAATTTGGCAAATAAAAAGTGTCATTTAGATTTAAAAAAAAAAAGCACACAAACTTAATCTAAAGGATGGACTAATGATTATGTCAAAATTAAAGCTTTGTCTTCAATTTTTTTCCTCTGATTTAGATAAGTCATTTTGGGAAATGACAAGGGTGATTTGGCATTTTTCACCGTGTTAATATTCATTGTTGCCAAAAGAAATATGATGCCATTAACCAACATTACACTATTCTGAATTTTTAAAAAAAAAACCATTTTTTTTTAGTTAAGGGTATTTTGATCATTTCATCAGTTGACGAATGGTCTAAAGATGAAAATATTAACATTAAGGGAGGTCTTTGAGAATTTGCAGACACATTCTTTCAAAATGAGAATACTTTGAAAGTTCAGGGGTGTTTCTAAAAGTTACCCCTAAATAAAGGCCCACGATCTTAAATCGACTTTGGCAAGATTTAAAAATTCACATAAAAGAGATCCCCTTGGCTCTTCCCTTCTCGCTTCATTATCTTAGCTTAGAACAACCTACTTTGGCGTTACCTTTCGCTAGCCCACCCTTAGTCATCAAACACCGTCTTTTAGTGAAGGTAAAAAGTTAATCTTTTTTTTCGAGGAGGTAAAAAGTTAATCTGTTCATACAGCAACACAATAACTTAGAAGTTAAGACATCTAGGCGTTTGAAAATGCATTGTCCTTTACTAATAGATTCTGCTCCTCCTAGATGATTTTTTAGCGTCACAAAGATTAAAACCCCAATATAATCTTCCTAAGATACAACGATGATCCTTTGTATTAAGGATGCAATCCCAACTACAATAGGAAATAACAACTTAAAGCATAAATGAATTCTAAATTCTAGAATACATTGACCATTGAATTTTCTGATGATATAAACAAAAAAGAGATTAAGATTAATGGTACGTTTACTTGTGAGTTATGGGAATGTGAATGAAGGAATGAGAATGAAACCTATGTTTACTTCGCAAAATGTAATTTGGGAATGAGAATAAAATGTGTAGGTCCTACATAATTTGGGAATAAGGAATGAGAATCTCATTCTCATGAGGGGTTGGGAATGAAAATATGAGAATGGAAATAAAACATATATTTATTTTTTCATCCTTCTAATTTTTTCATATTTCCTAAATTACCCTTGGTCAAATCACAAATAATTTTATTATTATTAAATTTGATTATTTTAGTTATTATTAATTATTATTTTTATTTTTATTAATATTATCATTATTAACATTTATCATTATTATTATTAAAAATAATAACTAAATTAATAAAATTTATAAAATTTAATTTTAATAATAATAATAATGTTAATAATGATAATATTAATAAAATAGTAATAAAAATAATTAATAATAAAGTTAATAATAATATTATTATTAATAAAAATAATAATAACAATAATTAATAGTAACTAAAATAATAAAGTTAGTAAAATTTAATAATAATAATAATATTAAAACGATAATAATGATAATATTAATAAAAATAGTAATAACAATAATTAATAGTAACTAAAATAATAAAGTTAGTAAAATTTAATAATAATAATAATATTAAAACGATAATAATGATAATATTAATAAAAATAGTAATAACAATAATTAATAGTAACTAAAATAATAAAGTTAATAAAATAATAATTATTATTATTAACTTTATTATTTTAGTTATTATTAATTATTTTATTATTATTATTATTATTATTATTATTATTATTGTTATTATCATTATTTACATTTATCATCATTATTATATAATAATAAAAATAATAATAACAATAATTAATAATAACTAAAATAATAAAGTTAATAAAATTTAATTTTAATAATAATAATAAAAAAATGTTAATAATGATAATAGTAATAAAAATAGTAATAACAGTAAATAATAAATAAAATAATAAAGTTAATAATAATTATAAATGTTAATAATGATAATATTAATAAAAATAATATTAACAATAATTAATAGTAACTAAATAATAAAGTTAATAAAATAATAATTATTATTATTAATTTTATTTTTTAATTAATATCATTTTTATAATAATATTTATACATGCATCTAGTCAATAAAAATTACATTATTTAATACTATAGGTATTTTGGTAAATTAATTCTCATTCTCATTCCTCTTCGTTCCCATTTATTTTGCCAAGTAAACACATTAATGGCATTCCAACACATTCTCATTCTCGTTTATTTTTGCCAAGTAAATATTAAAATCTCATTCCGATTCCTTATTCTCATTCCAGCTCATTCTCATTCTCATTTTCATTACAGCTCATTCTCATTCCAGAAATAAATGCACCATAAATATAAATTGAGCCACCTAACCTCTGCATGTGAGTTATTGGATGTGTAATTTACTAGTTCTTTGCACCTATGTAAGAGATTTTTGGATTGGGCCTTTAGGAAAACCTATTCGTGGCGTGTGAATCGCTCAATTGAGCTTATGAATACTGCCAAGAAGTACATCTTTTTAATCTACTTTGTTGTTTTTAACTCATATCTTATCTTAATTATCTTTAGAAAATCACCCAACCTACTTTTAAGCCTATTGGTAGTATGATTGTATAGTTATAGTTTAAAAAGTTAAATCACTAAAGTATTTAGTAAAGACTACTAATATAATTTAGAAGTTTTGTTGATTTAATTTTATATTTGTATAATGAAAGACATATAATATTTTTATTATTGTTGTCAAAAATATTATTCAAAATTCATAGTTACAACATACTAATAGTTTTTATTGCAAAGCCACAACTTTTTCTTCTCAACAATTGTACTTCTAAGCCACAACAGTTTAACAAAAGACAAGTGTCCCTGCATTTGGAATCAGATTAATTAATTAATATTAAGGATATTCCAATGCTGTGATTTATTTTCACAACTCTACCACATTCCGGGCAGAAAGAAATTAATATGAACAATTGAATATTGACCAAGACACATTCATCTATTACTTTTTGATTTTTTCATAGAAATTTACACTGTTGAATCTATTAGATTCCTTGTTAAATTAAACCTGTACAACACAGTCATTGGTGCAAGATTTTTCAAGCTGATGATGTACGCCAGATGGCTTCTTCACAGAACAGCCTGGACTTGGAGAATACATTTGATGTTCTTTTGCGGTACTGTCCTCTGAATCTGTAGATGTACACAATTGTGTTCTTTCTGTGTTCATACCCATGAGAAACTTTTTAAGAGCATCTGTCATCCAATCATACCGGCAAGATTTGAATGCTTCCTCCACAGAAAGCTGCAAAATTAAATAGTCAGTGCAACAACAGTAAATTCATAATCATTGAATTAATGTATTAATTCAACTAATTCAATAATCACACGTACTGATTATTACTGACCCATATCCTCTTATAGTTAGCTTGCTCTGGCCATGACTCAAGCTCTTCAGTGACTTCCAATGCAAACATATAACCTCTGCAGCCTCCTTCCTTGCTGTTGCAACTATTCATTCTGCTCTTGCTTCTAAATTCCCATACTCCCAATGGATTTTCCTATAATAATGAAGCTCAATAAAATTAAAAGCGGTGCTTCATTCAAACATATTAAGTAAATTTTATTGATAGGGGAATAGTCATAAGACCCCCAATGTTTGATTAAATGCATACATAGATAGTGTTGGAAAAAAAGCCAAGCTGGCCCAATATAGGTCCACAGGCTTAAGCCCAACCCTCAACATGAGGGCCTAAACAAGAGTTTGAGGATAAAAAAAAAAAAAAACTCGGGTGAAGCCCAATTCTTTTTTGTTCAAGAAAATGAATTCATCAATTGAAATAATAAATTAAAATCTAAAAAGTAATAGACAAATAAAATTTAATAACTCATAAATCAATGATGATTCAAAAAACCTAAATTTGTAATAATAAATTCTCTTTTAAATCTTAATTAATTAAAAAATACTTAAATTATAGAATTGTGTAAAAACAAATTTAAATCTATAATCTGTAATTTATTTCATTTTCTTTATTTACTATTTATTTTAAAATAGTCACCTTCTTAAATTCATTATTGATTATAAGAATTTGTTCATTATTAACTTATTACAAGTTTGTAACTATTTAAAAATAATAAAAATATATATATAAAAGCTCAAACTTATCCTAACCCAGCTTAGGCCAACAATAGACCCTGCTCGTATGCTTCCTCTAACATTGGCTTCCAAGCATAGGCCCAAGCCAGCAATTTATCATCCCCATGCGTAGACCACCTTAATTTTAAAAATAATCACACGTACCCCTTTTTGAGTTTAGAAATACTTGCACAAATCTAAAGTTTGTCCTAAAAAGAATCTTGTAAAAAAAAAAAAAAGCCTCTATGACCATTTCTAGAAGCAATACACTGGATCTGTATCCCTAGGTAAACTTTGGAAGTCTTGGTGACTGTTCATAATTAATCATCATTAATGCACCAAATAATTTATGCAAATAGATTAAGAGACTTACATCAAGTAATCCTCTGACTCCTGCCTCCTCCAAGGCTTCTCGACATGCAGCTTCACTTACAGTCTCATCGTCCTCCCATCCACCCTGAGAAAATAATTACCATTTACCTTTAACTTAAATTTTCATTCCACGTGGCACGTTCTAGGCCTAGATATCCAACAAATTTCTAACAAAATAAGTAGATAGATAGGTACCTTTGGAAACACAAGATCATCGCGATTAGGTGTGGAAATCATGAGTACAAGAACCTTTTTTTCCATCTTGCAATTTTTATTTTCATCATTCTTCTCAAACTTGTAAGGAATACACCTATATTGTTCATTTGTTTGCATGGAAATTGAAAACCAACTGAATTAATAACAACTGAGAAAACTAAGTCCCAGATTTAATGATTAATGTAAAAATTAGTTTTGACATAAATAAAGTCAACGTCGGGTCTGCATTCTGTATTCTTAGATATACACACCGCAAAATACAACATAGAGAATGAGGAAATAAAACACCATTTAACTAAAAGTTGAAGGAATGAAGAGCCAATGCATCAAAAATTAAGGAGAGTAAGTTATATAAAAATACACAAAACTTGATTGAGCAAGCAAAAGAAAAAATAAGCTAGGCTTGAAAATAAAATGAAACGAAGTAATAATAAAAATAACAACAACAACAACAGTAATTATAATACCCAGCCACAAGCCTTAGCTGATCCTCATATCTTTGTCTGAGTCTCCCTTTTCTTGCTTGCAAACTCGCCATGATCATCAAAATTTAATTATCTTCGTATGGCCTACGCAGAAACTTGATGCAATAATATTGCACAAAAAGAATATGAAACTGATGAGACCATTACCCTTATTGACCAATTCATTTATTGCAAAATGAAACAAAGACCTGTGAAGATGGAAGGACGCGGTTTTTATGCTCTTAAATTATATAGCAAAGAGAAAGAGCAGTCAATAATGGCAGCTAAAGCTAATTAAAACATTAATGAATCAAACTGGCTATAGCTAATGTTGGAATGATGAGCTCTTTCAGAGAAACAGCAGCTAACAGTTCTTTATGTGTATAATGGAAACACAAGTTAAAACAGAAGTAATATTTATATATAATAGTTAAGGAGACCAAATCAACGGAGGGGTCCTGTTGCTTTCCATATTCACGAAACTTCAAAAATCCTGTCTTAATGTTTATTCTATATTTATTGAGCTTATTAATTCGAATGACAATGAGTTCAATTTTGTCACGGCCGTCTTTTGGCCGTGTCTTTTAAGTTTAGATTTGTCGTTTCAATGAGTCTTTTTATTTGACTAGTGAAATTGTTGGGAACGCCGAACACCCACATCTTCTTTATATTTTCCTTTCATTTTTTTTTTTTTTGTTAAACAAATAATACAATTACATCAGCTGAAACTGATTTTCCAAGTTAAATTAACATGTCAGTTATTGGATCAAACAAAGATACCTAAGGTGGGGAAAAAAAAACTCACTTCATAACTTTGAGTTGCAAAATTTTCGTTATGGAATAATATTATATTATTCAAAGAAAGAATAATTTGGTAATTTGCATATAAATTGAATTGAGCTTACAATGAGGAGCTGATCTAACGTCACTGGGAGGGGAAAATTGTTTCTCCTTAGAAAACAGATTTAATTAATTTCATATTTTTGTTCTTTTTAAATTTAATAACGAATTAAACATCAATTTCATCCTATAAAACAAAAGCGTATACTTGGGTCAACTCTTCAATTATATAAGAGTACTTGACACGTCAATAAGATAACAAGAAGCGCAAGACACCAAATGAGAATAGCATGTTGGTCCCATGGGATCATGTAAATGTCTTTGTCATTTGTTTTGTTCAATTGATACCCTCTTGAATGGCGTATCTCAACATATCATGAATCAAATCAATTTACTTTATTTCAAAATTCTCTATAAAATTTCTGTGGCTCAATGATGTTCGTTAGTAAATTTCTTTTCTAGTTTATATCCTCTTTGGTGTCTTAGAAGTTGGATGCATTGTAAACTTAAGCTTTTTGTTGTGAATTTGTGCTGTACGTACCTGTGGCTGGAATAATATTATCGTTGAATATCTTGTTAATTTAAGTTTCTATTATAATGACTTTTTCTAGAGACAGGATTCGTTCTCATATGTTGATAAATTCTTATTTAAAAATGCTAATAACTTTCTTGAGTATTATTTTGGTCAAGTTGACCTTCAATTTATGGTATTTTTTTTTTTTTTCTCTATGAAAAGGTGGAGAGAGCAAGCCTGAACTAGCCCTTGAACATTTTCTTTTAGGCCCAAAAGATATTTTGCACCAAACCTTAAAAAAACTGTAATCATTCGGTTTAGTAATTAATTTACCTCTCGATAGATGAAGAGTTGAATACTTTCTTGTATGAACTTCAACTTTTATAGTGCGATTATTTCATAAAATAAGAATAGAGTGAAATGAGAATATGTTGGGAATGGGTTGAAATGAGAATGAGAAATGGAAATGAGATTCTAATATTTATTTAGTAAAAATAAATTAGAATAAGAATATGCTGGAATATTATTGATGCATTTATTTGGCAAAATAAATGAGAATGAGAATTAATTTATCAAAATACCCATAGTATTAAATAATATAATTTTCATTAACTAGATACATATATAAATATTATTATAAAAATGATATTATTTTAAAAAATAAAATTAATAATAATAATGTTAATAATGATAATAATAATAATAATAATAATAATAATGACATTTAAAATAATAAAATTAATTATGATTTAAACGAGAATAATTCGAGAAATGTAAAAAAATTAAAGGAATACAAAAGTCAGTTCAGGGAATGGGGACTTCATAGGAATGAGATTCTTATTTCTTATTCCCAAATTGTGTGAGACCCACATATTGTATTCCCATTTCCAAATTACATTTTACTAAATAAACATGGATTTCATTCTCATTCCCTAAACCCTTAAGTAAACACACCATTAAATAGAAATATTGAGTATTGGTGTTGCGTCTGAAAAGCACTCTGATGATGAAGTCATTTATTGAATTGTGAGCTCAATGAAAGTATAAGGTGGTGTTTAGTTTTAAGAAATGTAAGGAGAGGAGAGGAGAAAAAAAAGGAAAAGAGTGGAGGTGATGAGTGGAGAGGCGTGTAAAAATTAATTGTTATTATTTGGTTTCACACTAAGAGCCACTTTGGAATTACGATTACTAATTAAATAAGCAACTTCGACTGTGCGGATGCAATAAGCAATTCATTAAAAAAGTAGCTTAGTGTTTGGTAAACGCGGTTGCTGTGAGTTTGAAAAGTAATGTACATATATTTAATAAATTTTATTCCAAATGTGTTATTTCATCATATAATAATCGAAATAAATATAAGTTTAAATTACCTTTTATTTTTTTGAAGTATATTTAATAATGTGTAGATGTGCCATTTTCTTTTTAAAACACATAAAATTATATTAAGTGAAAATAACTTAATAATTTGTTATATAAAATATGATAAAAATTCATAAAAATATATAATCAAGATAAAATAAAAAAGTAATATGCATTACTTTCACATTCGATTTGTTGCAATAAACACTGTGACTATAAAAAAAATATAAAGAGATTGAATGTTAAAAGGCATGGTTGTGAAATTGATTTTAAAAGTTATGGTTAATTTTTCATGTGAAATTATTCATAATTTAAAAAAATTTACATAATTATATACATATCTTTTTTAATCTTATAATAGAAAATATAAGTTTAATATAAAAAATTTGAACTTACTAGATCAACACTTTGAATTGAAGAGAATATAATTGGAAACACTATTTTTGTTACAGATTATGAAATAAGCATCTTATTGAGTTTCAACTTTAATTCTAAAATGGGGCCTAAATTTGAAAGGAAAAGAAATTACATTTTTTTATTTGAGCAAATATACCCATTATGTTATGTGTTAAAATGTCAATATTATTAATAAATAAAAAATAATTAAGCTATGAATTAATTCAACCTCAATTACTGATAGCTATTATTATAAGCAAACTCCATCAAAGGCAAGTATGTATCTCATTACCTCGAAACTGCATGACATATGCTCGGAGCATATCTTCCAAAATCTGGATAATCCTCTCTGATTGCCTGTTTGTCTGCGGATGAAAAGTTGTAATAAAATTTAATTTAATACCCATAGCTTATTGTAGAGATGACCAAAACCTAGAAGTAAATCGTAAGTCTCTATCTAAAACAATAGACACAGGAGCTCCATGCAAACATATTATTCTTTTACGTACAAACTCGCCATCATATAACAAGAGTACGTGCTCTTACAAGATAGAAAGTGAGTAGACTTTGGGAGGCGATCAACAATAACCCATACACTATTATAGCCACTACTAGTATGAGGAAATCCTATTACAAAATCCATGGTGATGTGCTCCCATTTCCTATAATAACCACTATTATAGTACAAGAAAATCCTATTACAAAATTCTTGGTGATGTGCTCCCATTTCCACTCAAGAATGGATAGTGGTTGGTGTTGTGCAAATTTTGTTAAACTCACAAGCGCACGAATCTATTGTAGAATAGATCAATGGTGTCAAGTGTCGATCCCACGAGAGGGTGGATTTTAATTAGATGTAGAATTAATTTTGTAAGTGGTGGTTGGATTTGTAGGGAAATTGATTTAAACTATGCTAGAATTTAAATTGCAATTGCGGGAATAAATTATAGTGAATCTATTGAAGACAAGCACTTGGGTATCTGGATCCGTATCAACATGCACCATGGGTTAAATATTCCTTATTAATGCCAATTAATTCATGGGGGGAGGGCGGAATCCACACCTCATGAACCATACTCTAATCAATATGGTGCTAAGGGCTTATCGTGCCAAATAATAATAACCTTATACTAGGGTGCCGGTAAAACCAGGGCGGTATCTAGACAAGATTATTATTATTTGTCGACGAAAAGTCAAAACATCAACAAAAATTAGAGGGGAAGAGAAAATTTATAAAATAAAGCCCATGACACATGTTGAGACTTCACCTTCAACCCAAGCTTGAAAGAAAATTAGTTACTCATAATTGAAATAAGGGTAAAATGAAAATTTATTAAAATAGATAGAAAATACAAGATGGAGAAAGAATTACAGAAAATTAAGCTAAAAAATGGATTCAGGGGTGTCGAAATAGGGGGGAGAGCCCCCTTTTTATAGATACACTGAATAAATCATGGCCATCGGATTAAAAACAATTCGGACGCTTAGGATTGCGCCACATCATCAGTCAACAGTACGTGGTTTGACCACGTGGTTTGAACAGTAACACTGTTTGCACACGGTTTAAACAGTATCGTGAACAGTACCATAAACAGTGCCGTATGTGTGAACAATGCCATTTTTTCTTTTATGCTTCTACTAAGGTTTTCGACTGTCCTGAGTTCAAAAGTGATGTCCGTTTTGCCGTCTAATCTCTCGTTCATTGTGATATAACCACGATGCCCCTAAAATACATAAAATACTTAATTAAAATAAAACACACATAATTAAATCAAAAAAAGTTTAAATACATAAAAGTAGAAATGTTAGTAAAACTTGAAGTACAAAATGACGATTTTTTCCTTTGTAAATATACACTTTCTAACACGCAACAGTTGGGATTCTCCCGCAGGTCTTTGGTGTTTTGCCTTAACTTGCTGATAAGTTAAACAATGTGCTACAAACTTTGTTATTTCTCTCTTTATTCGCTACCACCAATAATGCTTCCTCAAAGTATAATACATCTTTGTGCTACCTAGGTGTATAGGATATGCCAAATTATATGCTTATTCTAAAATTTGGTTTTTTAAATCTAAATTATTCAGCACACAGAGTCGACAGCCCATAACTAAAGTACCATCATCTCTCAGTGAGAAGACAGTTCGCAATCCCTTCTTTACATCTTCTTTTATTTTAATCAATTTCGGATCTTGATCCTGCTTCTCTCGAATCTGATTAATCAAAATAGGACTAATCTAAAAATGTGCCAAAAGTGCTCCATTATGACCTAACGCCAATTCTGTACTCAAAGGCCTCAAATTGATTAATAAAGGAAGGTACAACACTTTTAAGTTGGAGATCAAACTCGAAGACTTCCTACTAAGAGCATTAGCTACCATATTTGCCTTGCTTGGATGGTAATCAATAATACAGTCATAATTTACAATCAACTCAACCTATCTACATTGTCTCAGATTTAATTCCTTCTGTGTGTATAAGTACTTCAGGCTTTTGTGGTCTGCATAAATCTCACAATAGCTCTATATAAATAATGTCTCCAAGTCTTTAAAGCAAACAACACTGCTGCGAGCTCTAAATCATGTGTCGGATAATTCAGTTCATATTATTTAAGGTGTTAAGAAGCGTAAGCAATTACCTGTCCATGCTGCATCATGCATAACCTAATCCATGTTTAGATGCATCACTATATACTATAAATCCTTTTTTATCTGATAGAAGTGTAAGAATTGAAGCTGAAGTCAACCTTTTCTTGAGTTCTTGGAAACTCTGTTCACAATCATTTGTCCACTCAAATTTCGCTTCCTTCCTTGTCAGTTTCATTAGAGGTAATGCTATCTTGAAAAAGCCCTCAACGAATCTACGGTAATAACTTGCTGAGCCCAGAATGCTCCTGACCTCGGATACACTGGACGGATGCACCCAATTCATTACAACTTCTATTTTTTGGGGATCCACATAAATACCGGCAATAGAAATCACATGGCCTAAGAATGCAACTCTATCTAAACAAAATTGACATTTACTGAATTTAGCATAAAGTTGCTAATGTCTCAAGGTTTGTAAAGTAATCTTTAAGTGTTCTACATGTTCCTCATTGCTAAGTGAATATATCAAGATATCATTAATAAATAAATAATAAACTGATCTAACAAAAGATGAAACACCCAGTTCATGAGGTCCATAAATGCAACGGGGGCATTAGTTAACCCAAATGGTATCATTAGAAACTCATAATGTCTATAACGAATCATGAATGTGGTTTTGGGTACATCAGCATCTTTAATCTTCAATTGATGATAACCCAAACGTGAATCTATCTTCGAGAAGACTATCGCACCTTGTAGCTGATCAAATAGATCATCAATTCGGGGAAGCAGGTATTTGTTACAAATGGTGACTTTATTTAACTGCCAATAATCTATACACAATCTCATAGTTCTGTCCTTCTTCTTGACAAATTATACCGATGCTCGCCATGGAGATACACTTAGTCTGATGAAACCCTTATCAACTAATTCTTGTAACTACACCTTCAACTTTAATAGCTCTAATACAGCCATCCTATATGGGACCATAAAAATAAAAGTGTGCCTAGAATTAAATAAATAGTAAATTCTACATCTCTATCAGGTGACAAACCAAGAAGGTCGTCAGGAAACACGTCCATAAACTTTTTCAGCACAGGAATATCTTCTAGTTTAACATCACTGACTTGGCGATCAATAACATGAGCTAAATAAGCAAAACAACCCTTTTTAAGAAATCGTCTAGTAGAAATAGCATATATCACAGAAGAAAGCAGGTCATTCTCTACAGAAAATAATATTAGATTCTTCAGATTTTCTTAAGATTACCTCTTTTAAAAAATAGTCCACTATAGCATGATGGTTTGCTAGCGAATCCATCCCCAACATAGCATTGAAATCAGAGTGTCAAACGGAATCAAGTTTACTACCATATCTTTACCAACCACTCTTACTGAACAATCTTGAAATACTCTCTTAGCCCACAAAGAATTATCAATCGGTGTAGCCATTACTAAACTACAATCTGATGGCCTCATTTTTTTTATTCGCTTGCATGGCAAATTGCGAGAAATAAAAGAATGGGTAGACCCGGGATCAATTAAAATATATACCTCACGACCAAAAATAGCAAAATACTTGTCACAACATCTGGAGTGGCGTAGGCTTCCTACTAAGTCAGAGCAAATACCCGTGCCTAGGTATATGGTTTACTTGGCTAGCTGCTTGTTGACTACCACTAGTCTCTCCTGCATTGGACTACGACCTATGGGAAAATGCAACTCCTCCTTTATGGGGACCTCTCCACCCTCGAAACTGACTACTGCCACCCTAAAGGTAATGAGGATCCCGACTTGCACAAAAGTGGTGCTCGATGACTAGTTTGGACAATTCTTCTTCAAATGTCCAGGCTGTCCATATTGAAAGCAACATGAGGAACCACTTAAACACTGCCCCCTATGAAGTTTCCCACAAAAATTACTCTGAGGACAATTACCTCTACCGATATTGTGACTTTACTGAATGCTATCATGACTACCAGAAGGTCTCTTCCCTCCGAGAAACTTTGGTCGTCGATCGTACTGTTGGCTAATTGAGAAATCTCGATACTCCATCTCTCTCCTTTGAGTTCTATTACTAGGTTCACTAATTGATCAAATATGGCCTCACTTGTGTTGTTGCGACTCAGCCCTTTGTGTTTCTTTTACGACTCCTTTCGAGTCTCATAGCAACTATAGCCAGTGTGCCAAAATTTGTACATTTTGTTCTGATTACTATAGTCTTTATGTCCTTTCAAGGTCCCCGTTCAAACCATCCACATTTCTCTCTCTCATTCGATGCGTAAAATGGGGCAAATCTCAATAGTTAAAAAAATTTACACTTGTTCTCTTCCACTATCATAGATCCCTGTATAAGCTTTATAAACTCATTTATCTTGTCCTCCTGATAAATAATAGGAAATAATTTATTAGTGAATTCTATCTGAAAATCTATCTGGATAACAGCTCTATGTCCCTCGTATCGGCGTAACATAGACATCCACCAATAATATGCATTGCCTTCTAGCAGAAACTCAGTGAAGGACAATCTTTCCTCATCAACACATCTCATCATATCAAAAATCCTTTGTAGTCTAATTAACCATGATTTTGAACTCACCAGGTCAGTTGTGCCCTCAAAAGTCGCAGCCCTTGAGTCATGAGCACGCTTAATGGTGTTTTGTGTACCTGTACGAACTTTAATCTCCCTCCGAGCAAAATTAATAATAAACCCTATCCATAGTAAGTCTCGCTATTGACTCCTGATGAATATTTGAGTTTTACAAGGATTAAAGTTGTGACTCATGTGCATGTAGTACTGACTCACCTACAGCCTCTCTTAAAGGTTCCTCTTTATTCTCCTGTTGTGGAGGTGAACCCAGATCTGTTATAGATTCGTGTGGGGTCAGCCATGTCTACACATGCTGATATCTATAAAATGTCATGATATCATTATTTGAGGTATGAATATTTATGCATCATGAAATAGTCTGCAAAATCTATAACCTAGGCTTTGATACCAAAAATGACACGACCTGCCCTGACCTATATGTTGGATCTGACGCGAATCATGCAGTCTAGTAACTAAAACTCGTGGCACAAACTTAATTCAAGAATATAATATGGCCTTTACTAAAAAACACAAAACAACCTTTGTGCCTCCTTCAAAAATATATATGTATTGGAAACTTGCACGATTTATGTCTCATTATAAATACTTACATTACAAGTATATATACATAAAAAATATAGATGTAACATAAACGTACTCAAAATGCAAGGCATCCAGCAATGCGTCTCGTGGTCCAACCTCAATTGACTAGAATTGATCTTTACGAAATCTTGTGGAATCTTAGGAAAAAAAGGGATAAATAAGAAAACAGTGAGCTTTTGGCTTAGTGAGTGGAAATAATTTATATGTGGAAAAATATAGTAGTGTACAAGGGTATATATATAATCATGTGGCATAACTCCACACTAAATGTAATGCATCAGCGAACATGAAAATTATACATACATGACAAAACTGCACCAAATAGTACCCAGGAGAAATAACTTTCAATACTCGCCGGGATCATCATCGCATGAGTAGAAGGGGGAACCTCTCAATACCCGGTGGAATTTAACTGTATCATACAGGTAGAGTAACCTAACTCTCAATATGCATGCGTTGAGTCTACGGGGGAGGGTACATATATGGTGACTAGCAATCATATCTCATGACTCATTCAAACATATAATATGCGTACATGTAATCATAACACGATATTGAAACATAATATCAAACATAAATATTTCACGGAATACATAATAGTATTAGTAGTATCCATTCATAAATCTTGTTTCACTCTAGGGTTCCTTGAGGCTCCTGTGGGTTCCTAGATTCTCGAGTTCCTCTAATTCATTGGATATTAACCTAACTATTCAATGTTATTTCATGTAACATTCCCTCTCAATTCATCTTTTAAACTTCTTTTCCCACTCTCGGCTTTTTCTTTTTATTTGTTTTCTTCTTTTTCTTTTCTTTCCTCTTCTCTTTTTCTCTCAGTTTTTCTTCTTTTTCTTCTCTGTCTCACTTCAAAAAATGATACAAAATGAGAGCTGGTTTCAATTCCTTCAAATTATATATGGCCACCAACTCAAACACACAAGTGAAGCATGTAGGTGAAGCAAGCCTGTACCTTGCATGAAGCTGGTAGCTTGCTGTTGCTTGGATAATTAGCCATTTTGGGCTTATAAAGAAGCAGGTGAAGCATGCATGTGCATTACACATTGCATACTAGTTATACATTTAATTTTGTTTCTAAACATTTATGATTGTTGGAAACAATAATATATTAGCATATTGAAATTATCTAATTAAATAAAGATTTTTTTTTAAATTATAGCATCAAGTCATGGACAACAGTTGACCGCCACCACCGCCATCTCTGACCATCGTCGACCGTTGTTCTTGACCTCCATTGACCACCATTTTTTATTGCGTTAAATAAAAAAATGATCAAAATTGACGATTTACTCATTGAAGGTGTTAATTTTGCCAAAAATACACTATATGGTCGGAAATATAAGAGTTAGAATTTTCACAAACATTTAAACAAGATTTGAGGTAAATAACAACGCATATTAGCATTTCTAACTTCATAGAGTTATAGTTTGACTCGTGAGGATTCCATTGATACCAGTATTGATGGTGAAACAAGTCTCTAGCGAAATTATGACGAAACCCCAACGAGTCTCTGATGACTGTCCGGCAATCCACTTTGTTGCTTTTCTTCTTTTTTAAATAAGTTTATCCTATTAATTTAATAAAATAAATATAAATTATTTACACTTTAATTTATTTAAAATTAATTTTATTTAGAGGACAATAATGAAAGTTTTGTATTCCAATAGATGAGGAATTCGAAATTCTTACCCATTAATAAAGAATACAAATTTTTCAACTTGATGGAAATTGAATTTTAATGGAAATTGAATTTCATTAAATTTGGTCCAACCAAACAGTGAAAAATGGAAATGAAATCAAATTCTTTTCTTCTCTCCACTCCTCTATCCCCAACCAAACATGTCCTAAGTGAAATTGATTGAGGAGAATTATTTTGGGAATTTACACTAGTTGGCATAACCTAGAGCAATTTCTAGATCTTTTCTTTTCCAAAAGACATTTATCAAAGTTTACAGCCCTGTGACTGAAGTTTGTCACGAGATTGGTTTCTTTCTAGTCTAATCTCGTTTACTCATTTTCAGGGATTAATCTAGCCCCTTTATTCTTTTATTATGCGCAGAATGCATGTGGATTCTATTAGGAGTTCAAGATTAGCCATGCATTTCTTTTAATGAAACACGTGATCCTGGACATCTATTCAGTATTTTCAGTCCCTCTCTTTTTATTTATTTGTCATGTGATTTATTTTAAGTGATTCGTGGAGTTAGTACTCTAATTTTCCAACTCTGGAGCCCCCATTCAACTTACGATTTTACTGTCTCGTGGTATAAAGTAGGTGATTATTTTTTCGACACCTACATTAATATTTAGAAAATTTCTTATAACCTTTAATAAAAAAATTCAAATTAGGTGACTATATGAAATATAAAATCTTTAAAAATTGAATAAAACTCATATAAATATAATAATTCAAATCTTATCGACCAATATTATTGGTAGAGCGCCAAGACCGAGCCAGAATATGAGATATAGGGGTCAATAAACATAAGGCTATGCAACATAAAAGTTTGTTTTAAGAATAAAATTCACGAATCTAACCTATTTGAAGCAAACAAATATTGTGAATAAAACTTGGCACAAACTATTTTATCCTATGCTTTGGGGATAAAATAATAATTACGGTGAGTTATTTAGTTAATTTGATTATTCCATTATTTAATTGTAGAATAATAAGAAAATATTAAATTGTTATCATTGATGACAGAAGTACTTCATAAAAAGTAAAATATATTTTAAAAATAAAAACAATTCATTTTATTATAATTAAATACAATATAATAAGATATAAGAAATTATATTTCATTCATAAAAATTAGGTATACTAATATTAATTTATAAATTATATATTAAAATCATACAATTTTTTTACTACTGATATGTATTGTAAAATATATATATATATATATATTTTGAAAATAACAACATCTACTCTAGAATAATACGGTCCAAACGAAATATTTGTTACCCACAAATTAATGAAAGATTTCCATCCAAATTTTATTTTTAAAGAAGACTCATGAATCATCTAAAGGATTCAAATTACGAAAGTTGCAGCCATAACTCGGCTAAAGGCCGCGTGGCAATCATGTAACTAAGCGCAAGCCAAAAGATTTTTTTTTTTTTTGACAAAAAAAAAAAAAAAAGCGCAAGGATTTGAAAATAAATCAAATCATTAAGAAACCATTTCAACGCACCTGAAACTTGGAGGGCCCAAACTTATCCAACTGGGCGCCAGGCAATGAGTACATACAATCAGACGCTTGCATATGGTTGTCTGTTGGCTTTACAACTTGAACGAAAGGTGGCTGCAAAATTACGTCACTTGTAGCTTCTTAATCACATCAATCTCTAGCCACTACTAGTCCACCCGAACTAGTACTGCATCATTGCAATTTGCAAGTGCACCTCGTAAAATATGAGGTGATTATTGAATGCACCCTAAAATAGCAAGGCTTTCTTTCCTTTTCTTTTCTTTTTTTGACATATAGCTTTGGATCTAAATGAGAAGAGTACAAATGTTCTCTACAAGTATTTTGAAAAGAACCAAACGAGGGATTTCAGCTAAGAGAACGACAAGCAAAGAGTTGAGAAAGAAAATCGAGTGGGAGAAAGAAAGGGGTATGATTCTAGAGGAAAAATCTCTTTTATTCTCCTTTTGTTTTCAATTTTTTATATTGTATTTTCAAATTTATTAAATCAAATGAGTGTTTTGATTTTCAATATAAGTGGCTAATTACAGTAATTTCTTAAGTTAAGGTGAAAGGTGAAGTTTAAGGATTTTAATTATATAATTAATTACTATCTTAAGTAAGTTAATGTTTTCTATTTTTAATTACATATTTATAAGTTATACTTTCCACCAATTATTTTCATTGCATATTAATCTATAGATCTAAATCAACTTTAGACCTATATAGGTATTTAGACATAATGTCAATATACAATTATGGATGTGATTACTCTCCAATGTAATTGTGACATATTATGTATTTAATTCCTATATTTATCTATAAGTTGTTAGTCGTATAATAATTCAAATAGTAAAAATAATATATAATATAAATATGCGAGAGTACTATGACCATAATTTGAATATTAAGAGTAGATCTTGTAACATTAACACTTTATTTTAATTTATTCCTTGTTAATTTCTTTTTTGTAATTACTTTTATTTAATAATTGACTACTAAATTTTTGAACTCCCTGTGGTTTGAACTCAAACTCACTAGATTATATTATAACTAGACACTTTTATACTTGAGAATAATTAATGACTTTTGAGTCGCACCAAACTTGCTAATGATTTGAAGGTTGCCTAAACCTTTTTATACATAACAATAAAAATTAGCTTGTGGGATAATTTTCCTAACACGCTTGCAAGCCAATTTTTTTACTTAGATATTGTCACGTGATAAGGTAGTGTGAAATTACTCGTGCATGATTTTGATAATCATTTAGAAGTGCATACACCTAACTTATACTAAAATGAATTCAAGAATTAAGGATTTTTCAAGTCTTACATACTTAACCAAACAATATATCCCAACAGATTATGGATAATTTCCTAACAAAGTTGTGGTGAATGTGAAAACTAGCCTCTCTAATCAATTCAACATCATGGTCATTATATACAAGTAGAACCTTGATAAATTAATGACCTCAATTAAATAATAGTTTTTGTTACTTCCAACTTAGAGCCAATGTGGTAAATTAATAATTTGATAAATTTATAAGACAATAAAGTTTTAAAAAATTTAATTTTTTCCATAGGATGTGGTAAATTAATAATTTGATAAATTTATAAGACAATAAATTTTTAAAAAATTCATATTTTTCCATAGGACCCATGTACTATATAAATTAATAATTACCTAATTTAAAATTAAATCCATATAAAATGCTTATGTGACTTTTGTAACATATATTCTCACTATTGCTTGCCTCTTCTTGAAATTAATTTTGACTTAGACATCATCTCTAACTTTTTAAAATTTGAAAAGAAAATTAATTTGGTATTGTCGTTTAGAAAAAAAGAAACTATTGAATACTAGTATTACTTTAAGTGCTTCTTTGTGCGAGAGGAATCTATAGTAAATTATCATCTTTAACATAGAAAAATAAAGACTCTACAATAATCTTATTATTACTAATATAAGATGACAAACTATTTAAATAAAACATAATAAATACAAAATAAGGATAAATTTACACTATAAATGTGATCGTATTTCTAAAACAAGAAATATTTACATAAATTAATAATTATTAATTTATTGATTCGTTGATATTTTTTAAATTGATAGATTTTTATGGTCACAAATCTATTAATTTGTTGAGATTTTACTATAATTTGAAGAGCCCCGTTGAAGTCTTTTGGAGCTTAAAAGGAGCTTTATGGGGTTTATAAGATGTTCAACTTAATCTAAGAAGCTCGTGGAGCTCTTTGGGATCCATAAGGGTAACATTGAAGTACTCTCACATCGATCTTTTATGAGCAAGCTTAGAGGATGCTTGTAAGGACATAAATATGAATAATACAAAAAAAAAAATTACATCTCTTTAATCCTCATGGTGGACAAAAAAAAATCATTGCTTACAAAAATTGAACAAAACAAATGAATAAAAAACTATTGCTTAAGAAAAACTGAATTAAATGAATGGTTAAATTCAGTTTTGATTCAATTCATTTTTTTTTATTTTTTAAAGTAATAGAAAATCTGAATTATAAAAGTTCAAAAACCGGTTCGGGACAATTTGTAATTTCATTAAAAATTTACATGCGTCATAATTTAAATTGTTATGTCAAATAGTTACCATAGACTTGCACCCGCATAAATACTGATTTCCAAACCGTAAAAAATTAAAAATCAAAATCACCTCACCTCACCCTAACAACCCAAAGATGAAACAGCCAAACACCCAAATCCATCGAACCAAAATCTACCATCTCGCGGCTGCCTTGTCGTACGACTGCCGTCCAGTTGGTCGAACGAACTTGCTGCAGCTGACGACTGCTTGTGCGCCACCAATTGCTGCTATTACTTCT
Organism: Atalantia buxifolia; assembly: GCA_030444775.1. Taxonomy (NCBI): domain Eukaryota; kingdom Viridiplantae; phylum Streptophyta; class Magnoliopsida; order Sapindales; family Rutaceae; genus Atalantia; species Atalantia buxifolia. Next base: position 5,876,902 of record CM059838.1, read on the forward strand.
TTTCAGCTCGGTCGCTCATGGGCCGCCAATGGTGCTTCACCACTATCTGCTTGTGTGTGGCTACTATTGGGATTATGTACTCTTTTAAAGCATATTAATTTATTTTCTGATTAATAAAATATTTGAGATATTTTTAATTGCATAAATATATTGAATAAGTTCCGTTTAATCATATTATATGTATTTATATAATCATTATATGGATTCACAGAAGTCATAAATACAAGTTATCTTATGATTAAATAAATTAAATTTGCAGTTGATAAATAGAGTTGAGCGCTCTATTTATGTTTAGACTGTAATAAATTTATTGAATGATTTGTCTTAATCATGTATGAATTTATTGATGTACTTTGACTACATTGAGCTGGATCACATATGAGATTTAATTAACCTTAAAATAATTGTTAGACTTATAAACTTTCATAGGCATTGATTTTACTATAATCTTAATCTTGAGTTAGTTATAATTTCATGATTGTAATTATTATTTCATTTGAGTTGCTGATGAACACAACAAACACTTGCAGTCAAGATTACTCGGTATCTTGGTGGGAGCAATTATGAGTATTGGAGTTATAGATTAACAATATAGAATTTGTACAACATATCTTTTGATGGGTTTTCGGTACTTGATCATAGAATTCTCTAGCCATAGTCTGTCAACATATTTAGTATGTTGAAAATGATTATTAGAGAAAACCAGTAAGTATCAAGGAACAAGATGTCATTAAATTGATTGGACAGTTAAGCCATCAATTTAATTAATGATGTGGTACAAAGCATTGTGCAGTAAAGAAATCAATGTGGAATGAGTCGAATTATTATTCGAAAACACTATCCTGGATAGTATACAACTATGGAGGTCAATTCTAATATTTTATTGGAGTAGATTTGGAATTAAATAATTGGGCTAGTTTAATTACAGGCCTAATTATTGTAGCTACTATTGTATGTATCCAAGTGATCCTCGGGTTAGCTCATTTAATTGACTGCGCCGCTACTAGATTGATAAGTAAGATAACCAGTTATTTGGGTTAAAAGCCTAAATATATTATTTAGTGGGAGGCTCCATATAATGTGTTTGTGTCTAAGTGGCCTTGTGTTATTTTACAAGGTGGGCCATATGACAAAAAGAAGTAACGTTACTTGTGATTTTGTTATTTTTTAAATAAATAAATTTTTTTTAATAGAATTAAAATATAAAAATATGGAGCTTTGGGTTTCCACTAGCTAGAGATATAAAAGAGCTTATTTTCTCCCAAAAAAAAAAGGAAGCCACATTATACAGATCGAAGTAAAAGATTTTTTCTCTCTAGTTTTAAGAAAAAAAATTTTCTCCTGCTAGTTGCTTTCAGCGGTGATAAAGGTGCCCATACGTCAAGTGCAAATCAAACTTGAGTCATAACTCGGAAGATTATTTGGTGACGGATCGAGATCTAACCAGCGCAGTGGTGTCGGGTTGTGATCTAATAGGCGTGGTGGTGACGGATCGTGATCTGAGAAGTCTGGATTAATTTCAATTGATTATCTTCTTGGATTGTTAAGGTATAATTTTTTAGATTACGTATTCCTATATATTGTATGAGATCAGTCCTAAAAGATTTTATAAAAAATCTAAAAAACTAATTTTTCTCCAACAGCTACTTCTGTTAACTCCTTGTTTGATTTTTGGAAACTTAAAAGTTACTAAATGGACTTGTGAATGCTTTAAGCCATGCATTGCTTGTTTACTTTAAAGTTTGAACAGTGAGTTCTTAGTTTATTGCTGGATATATATAAACAGATGTGAAGCTTCTAATGTTTATATATAATCATGCAATATGGAAAGAATTTATGATCGATTTCTTTGTTATGTGCTTGCTTATAAATCGTCTATAGCCGAAGTGTAATTTGTTTTCAAAATTAAATAAAAATCCATTTAGCATTTGCATTCCTAGATAAATTTGGCTTTAAATTTTATGTAAATTGTTCCTGTTCACCAAAGATTGTTGTGCTTGCATATTATATAGTTCGCTTATTTATAGTTTTACTTATAGTTAAACCTCTCCATGGTGATAATGTTATAATTGACTGATTTTATTATTATGAGGAGGTTATAACTTAATAAAGGCGTTGTTATAAAAATTATTGTTCTCACTTATCTATTCCTAATACAAGTGATGTAAAGGTAAAATATACACTATATTAATAATTAATTAATAGAGCATGACAAATTCAATACATTAAAAAAAACTAGTACATGTATCTATGTATTGTAAGTAATATGCAAAATTATTTTAAAAGTTTATAAATATTTGAGATCTCTTTAATATTACCAATATTAAAAAAATTACGAAAATAACCACAAAACTCTATCAAATTACAAAACTAACCACCCATACTTTTTTCTATCAAATATAGCCAAACCCAATTCATTTGATGAAAACACCCCGGCAATTTCAAATCAATGAAAAAGATATTGCTCCAAAATCACAGTATCGGGTACGGCTTAGTGACATCAACGACAACCAAGGTAACTATTTCAATCATTAGCTATAAGAAGATACTAGAAGCACTGCAAACCAGTTTGTGGTTTGTCTTCTCTTTTTCTATTTCTGTTGTAGTGCCTACTCCTTCTATTGTGTTGTGTTGATTTAAAAATGGTGATGGCAGTGATGGCATGAGAATATGATGGTGGTGGTTTGAGAATTGCTGGGTTTCCCTTTATTGGTGTTCTGGTGCGATGGGCATTATCCTATTGCACCAATTTTGGTGTAATGGGTTGTCGAACAAAAATAGGTGACACAATTTAAAAGTAATTTTAAACTCCCAAGTATAAGAGTGTCTTATTGTATTATAGCTCGGTGATTCCGAGGTCGATCCACAGAGAAAAGATTTAATTTGTTTATTTTATTTTATCTAAAAATTGAAATTAAAACTTAAATATAAACAACTTAATTTAAAAGAAACTATAAAGTTGAACTAGTAAGGGTTATGGATCCACTCTTAGTAGTAAATAAAACTTAATAATTTTTTTACTATTTTTTAGATTTATTGCCCAAAAGATTAATTATATAAATTATTATTATTTTCCCTTTAATTTTATGATGGATTAAGTATTTATTGTGCCAAAATTTAATTTGTCTAAAATAAGTCAAAATACCATTTTACCATATATTATATTAAGATATTAAGAATTTATTGTGCCAAATTCATTTGTTTGTCTACAATAAATCAAAATTTCAAAATATAAAATATGTATAAAATTAAATAGAAAATAATTTAATTTATAAAATTAAAAATAGAATTTGATTAAATCATATTTATTTACTAAGAATTTCACCTTCCCCTAATTAATATTATTTAGTTAAGCATAATTGAAATAAAAAAATATTAAACTTAAATTACTTATAATTAAAAGTAATAAAAACAACTAAAATTGAAAATAAAACTAATTTTATTTAAAAAATAATTATGCAAAATATTAAAAACACACCTTAGAATCATGATTACAGAGAGACGGAGAGAATTTGAGAAGAAGAGAGTTGTAAAGAGATATCAAAAATATAAAAATGAGGCTCTATTTATAGAAAAATAAATTCATAATACAGTGCTTTACGGTCCATCATAAACTTTATGCATTTGCTCCTCACAACCTTTAGATCAAGATCCAATGGTTGGTCAAACTTCAAAAGTCAACATCACACATGGCATCATTTGACTCGTTCGATTTGGCGGATTAATGGGTGGATCGGGTCGACCCGAATACAAAGATTCAGATCCTGTAACTTGCTTCACCAACCATTGCCACGTGGCACAATCATGGCCATTGAATCATGAACGGTTGAGATTCAGTCAAAATTACCAGCTATCCCATGCATTCAAGTCTATTGTAAACTCATTTCAGCATCCAATCAGAGCTTAGTCAACAGGAAAGTCAACTCTTTTTACACAAGCCCGATTTTTAGCCGATCTTGACTGATCTTAAAGTTTTCGGACCTCCGGAATCCAAATGTGACCTCGGTTTAACTGTTTGGAGCCTCGATTTTTGTGAAATTAATATTTTTTCTAATAAACACATAAAAATACACAAAATTAGATATATTTAAAACATAATTAATAATTTCTAATATATTACATAAATAAAAATATAAATTATAAATTAAACAAAAAATAACATTATTATCACTTGATAATTAAACAATTTTTAACATTAATCAAAAGGCAATCGCTGTGTTTTTGAATGACAGCCAACCATCCGCACCACTAATTTTGGTGTAACAAGCAGTGGGCAGCCCATCACACCAAGATATAAATTCTGCTTTCTATCGAACAATTTCCCCATTGCCCCAAAACACAGTGATATAGACCGGTTGCACACTACATAAGTTGTGTACGGTAATTTCCGCAGATTGTAACTTAGACTACAACATCTGTTTTAGGCGTACGGTATGTGATTTCAAAGCTTTTGATGAGATAAATCAATTAATCATGTAAAATAATTGAATCCGAACATATGATCGATTTTTTTTATAAAAGTAATTCTTTTTCAATTGTAGAATAATTCATTTGAGAATTATCAAAAATCTTACTCGCATGATAAATCACAAAGGGCTTACCATCCTTTCATTGTCCTAAAACAACACTAACAGCAAAATCACTTACATCACACATTAATTCAAAAGGCAAAGACCAATCAGGAGATTGCATAATAGGTGCAGATATTAAAAGACAAATTATTTTCTCAAAAGATTTTTGGCAATCATTAGTCCAGTCAAATTGTACATCTTTTAACAAGAGGTTACAAAGTGGTCTAGATATGACATTAAAATTTTTTATAAACCTCTTATAAAATCCTAAATGTGCTAAAAATGATCGCATATCTCTAGCTGTTTTTTGTTGTGGCAATTTAGATATGACTTCTATTTTTGTTTTGTCAACTTCAATTCTTTTAATTGATACAACATGACCTAAAAACAATTTTGGAAGTAACCATGTACTGACATTCTTCCCAATTCAACACGAGTTCTTTTTCAACACATCTTTTTAAAACTTTCTCCAAATTATCAAGGCAATCATCAAAAGAATTTCCAACATTAGTCAAATCATCCATAAAGACCTTTAAACAATGTTCAACCATGTCATTGAAAATACTTAGCAGGCATCTTTGAAATGTTGCAGGAGCATTACAAAGTCCAAATAGAATTCTTTTAAATGCAAATGTTCCAAAGAAACATGTAAATGTGGTATTTTCTTAGTCTTCAAGTGCTATATGAATTTGATAATAACCTGAATATCCATATAAAAAATAGGACTAGGGATATCTAGCTAATCTTTCTAAGATTTGGCTAAGAAATGGTAATGGAAAATGATTTTTTCTAGTGGCTTAATTTAACTTTCTATAATCAATGCACATGCGCCAACTAAAGGTAACTCGTGTTGGAATTAATCCATCTTTTCATTTTTAACAACGGTGATTCCAGATTTTTTATGCACTACTTGTGTAGGACTTACCCACTTACTATCAGAGATAGGGTAAATAATTCCTGCATCAAGTAATTTAAGAACTTCTGTTTTTACTACTTCTTTTATGTGCTGACATGTTTTAACATATTCTTCCAAATTGATTCTATGTGTGCAAATTAAGGGATTAATACCGTTAATATTATTTAAAGTTCATCCAATTGCCTTTTTATGCTTTTTAAAAACAGATAGTAACTTACCTTCTTGATCGCTTGTTAGAGTAGAAGAAATAACAATAGGATAAGTTTATTCTTCTCAAAGAAAAGCATACTTCAATCTATTAGGCAAAGGTTTCAATTCTAGTTTAGGTGCTTCTTATTGTTATATCTTTTCAATAATTCCAAGCTCCTTAAATTTTGGCTCTCCATCATAATTTTGTAAAGCCTGTATAGAATCAAGCAATGAATTTATATTAGAAATATCAAGTTCAAAGTTACTTATTTGACTTAATTGAATTAACTAAACAAATATTAGAGAGTTTAGAAAAATCTCCTTTTTCAATTTTTTCCTCTATACAAGATTCAAGCAATTCCTTTTGTTCATCAATATTATTTTCATTCTTATTTTCTTCATTAGGTTGCCTGCACATGTTGAAAACATTTAATTCCAGAATCATATTTCCAAAGGATAAATTCATTAAACCCTTCCTACAATTAATCAAAGTATTGGCAATTGCTAAAAATGGTCAACCTAAAATTACAGAAATTGATTTATAATTATAAACAATAGGTTCACTTTCTGAGACAATAAAATCCACATGGTATATGAATTTATCAACTTGTACTAAAACATCTTTCACTATTCTTTTTGGTACTTTAAATGATCTATTAGCAAACAAAAGTGTAGTTGAAGTTGATTTTAACTCACCAAGATCAAGTTGAAGATAAACTGAATATGAAAATAAATTAACACTAGCACCAAGATCTAGTAAAGCATGCTCAATTCTTTGATTACCAATAATACAAGAAATACTAGGACAATCAAGATCTTTATATTTCAACTTATTATTAGTAGACAGAATCTTACTTACATGTTTAGCAATAAAAACACTCTTTTTTACCTTCAATTTCCTCTTAATATTGCACAAGTCCTTTAAAAATTTGGCATATGAAAGTACCTGCTTTATTGTATCTAATAGAGGAATGTTAACTTTAACTTGCTTAAAGATTTCATAAGTTTCAAAAGAGTGGTTTGATATATTTGGTTTATTCAATGCATGCGGAAATGGTGGTTCAGGTGGAACACTAGTTATTTCTTCATTAGGTATAAGTTTATTTAGTCCTTCCTTACCCTTTGAATTTTCATCATCTTTACAAGGTTCAGAAATAGGTCTATCAACAATCTTACTACTACGAAGAGTTATAACAGACTTAACTTGGTCCATGTTTGGATTTTGTTGGATCTTAGGATTTGGTTGTGGTTGAGTTGGAAATTTTCTTTTTTCTTGAATTGTGAGTGCAGAAGCAACTTTAGCAAGAGTATCTTTCAAATTAGAAAAAGTTTGTGCATTTTGATTATTAATAACATCTTACTTTTTGATGAATGAATGCATTTGTCTTCTAAAATTTTCCATGGTGGTGGAACATATGGTGCACAAGGCTGAGCATTTTGAAAATTTTGTGGAGGTGGTGCTTGTGAAGATTGTGCATTATTATTATTCTTCCAACTGAAATTTAAATTATTTCTCCAACTAGGATTATAAGTCTATGAATATGGGTTTGGCTTTTTGAAAGTGTTTATGACATTAGCTTGATCATGTAGATATTTTTTAAGTGCAGGCAGAGTAGGACAATGTTGAATGAAATGATCATTAGAAGTACAAATATTACATGTAATTTCTTGAACAGATTTTACTTGATCACCCTTTTTATGCTCCAAAGCTTTAACCTTCCTATCTAAGGATGCAAATTTTGCTTGTAAATCATGATCTTCCTTAAGGTTATGGATTTCTTCACTGGATGGAGATGGTTGTGGTTTATTTGTCAGTTCAAAAGTTTCAACAATATCCCAATGTTGTGTACTTTCAGCTAATTGCCTAAGGTAATCTAGTGTATCTTTAGGGTTTTTATCTCTAAATTCACCATTATACATCATTTTAACAACTTCTCTACTTTGGGGTGTCAAGCCCTCGTAGAAATAAGTGACCAATCGCTAAGTTTCAAAATCATGGTGTGGACATATGTTAAGTAATTCTTTAAAGCTATCCCGACATTGGTATAATGTTTGTCCTTTTTTTTTGTGAAAGAAGTGATTTATCTTTTAAAAAGAATTGGTTCTATGAGATAGAAAGAATTTTTTTCGTTAACTGTTATTGCATATTATTCCAAGTTCTTATTAATCTATATCTAAGATTTTATAGCCAAGTTTTAACTTTATCTTTTAATAAAAAAAGAAAAAGTTTAATATAATTATGCTCATATTAAAATTTTAGTCTATTTATGTATTACAAACTTCCTCAAAATCTCTTAAATGTAAGTATGGATTCTCATATTCTAAACCATGAAATGTTTGTAAAAGTTAGATAATATCTGGTTTGAAGTTAAATGGACATGCTTTTAGAGGAAATACTATACATGACGGTGCTCCAGTTCTAGTTGGATTAATGTGAAATACTAATTAGGCAACCCAAGAGGGGGGTGAATTGGGATTTTAAAAAATAAGCAATTAAAACTTAATGCAAATTAATCAAAGTAACTAAATTCGAAATAAACAAATTAAAGTGCAATGAAAAATAAAGAGATAGGGAAGAGAAAATAAACACAAGGATTTTTACGTGATTCGGCAATCCCGGCCTACGTCCACGCCTCCAAGCTTACCAGGCTTGAGGATTTCACTAAGTAAGCCTCCAAGGCTTCAAATGCTTACAATTGATTTCCTACGTGTCAATGGACCTTCACAACAAGAGATTATCCCCAATTTCTTAATTCAAGTGTATCCCAATACTTACAATCTCTCAAAGATAAATATTACAAATGATTTTTCTCTCACACAATGTGTTTGATTATAAATGAATGATCAATGTGTGAATCAAAGAAATAAAAACAAGTTTGAAGCTCAATAATAGATGTATGCTCAGTAGCAAGCTCAATGATAACTCTTGGATCTACTCTTATTTGAATTTGAATGAGCTTATTTATAGTTGGAGCTGAAAACTAGCCGTTATTGACTTTCTGCTCACTATCGGATCGCCGTTAACTAAATGTCGGATCACCGTTTGACTGGTGAATATGACCGTTGGGCTGAATTTTCAAATTATCGGATCACCGTCATCAAGATATCGGATCGCCGTTAGTGTCCAGAGGCTAATCTTTCAATTCTATTCAATGTCGGATCGTCGTTAGTGTCTAGAGGCCAATCTTCAATTCTGCTGACTGTTGGATCGCCGTTTGCTACAGTGACTTCTACAGTGAACTATTTGGCAAAATTATAAATTTACCCCAAAACTTTATAAAATAATACTATGACCCAAAACGTTATGAAACTTTGTAAATAGATCCAATTTCAGAATTTCTAAGTAATACTTTGTTTATCCCAAAACTTTATGAAATTATGATATGGCCTAAATTATGTGAAATTATAGAATGACCCAAAATATGTAAATATTTTTAAATAGGTCCAAATCCGAAATTCAAAACAATATTTATTAAAAACAAAGATGACAAAACTCTTTCATTTTAGTCCACATCTTGAAAAACAATCTAATTTCATGAAATCATTTTTTCATTAAATATAAAACCTTTATAATGTGAAAACAATGATTTATTTAAAATGTATAAAAAATAATTTGAGCTTTTGAAAACTTAATCATTCTTAATTTTGTTTGTTATCATCAAAGTCAACATTATGTTAACATTTTATGTTAACAATCTCCCACTTTTTGATGATGACAAACTTTTAATGTATTTAAAGAATGATTCCATAAATTGCTCCCTTAAGTGTAAGCTTCTCTTACAATTTACCAATTAGCTAAATTGACAATTTTAAATACATGCATTTTTCTCCCCCTCATCATAAAAAAGAAAAACTTAATTGGCAAAGAAAAAGAGTAGAAATTTTTTTATAAATTTAAAAAATATGTATTCTTCTCCCCCTCATCATAAAAAAGAAAAACTTAATTGGCAAAGAAAAAGAGTAGAAATTTTTTTATAAATTTAAAAAACATGTATTCTTCTCCCCCTTCATCATTAAAAGAAAACTTAAAGGAAAAGAATAAGAGTAGCAAATTTGTTATCCATGTTGTCCGAGTAGAAATTTTGATAGAATCTTCCCCTAACAACAAGCATCACCTCAAATATAATTTTAGCAATATTACTCCCAAATTATCATAAATCATGAACAAGTCAACTCTATACACAAATCATCATACCAAAATATCATGAACCATTATTCCATCAATTACCAAGTCAACAACTCATAACATAAAATTATCATATAAAACACCCATGTAATCAAATAATCATCATATCTCAAAATCATCAAAATCAACATAGCTGTTAAGAAAAGTCATCATTATCTATTTATCCATGCATCATGATTAAGCACTTAATGTTATTCACAATGATAATTCAATCATGTAAACATACAATCATACTTTCACAAATTCAAGCTACTATCCATTTATCATGATCCACTCGGCAAGATAATCTTATCCACATCATGCTAATGCACTTAATGTTATGATGAAATATGAAATACTTATTAAGATTAAAATACTATCACTCATAATCAATAAGGCAATAATTGTTACCAAAACAAGTTGTTGAGTGTCAGAAAGTGTATATTTATAAAGGAGAAAATCGTCATTTTACACTTCAAGTCTCAGTAACATCTGTAATTTTATTTATTTAAGTCTCTTGTTATTTAATTCTGTGTGTTTTGTTTTAATTAAGTATTTTATATATTTTAGGGGCATTATGGTCATTTCACAATGAATAAGAGATCGGATAGCAAAACGGGCTTCACTTTTGAACTCAGGACAGTCGAAAACATTAAGAAGAGCATAAAAGAAAAAAAGGCACTGTTCACACGTACGACACTATTCACATGTACGATACTGTTCACGACAATGTTCAGACCGCGTTACTGTTCAAACCTTGTGCAAACCATGTTACTGTTCAAACCATATGGTCAAACCCGTGGTCAAACCGTGTTACTGTTCACTAATGACGTGGCGCAATCCTGTGCGTCCAAACTATTTTTAATCCGATGGCTATGATTCACTTAATGTATCTATAAAAAGGGGGCCTCCCCCCCTAATTTGATACCCCCTAAATCTATTTTTGAGCTTAGTTTTCTGTAATTCTTTCTCCATCTTGTATTTTCTATGTATTTTAATAAATTTCCATTTTACCCTTAGTTCAATTATGACTAGCTAATTTTCTTTCAAGCTTGGGTTGAAGGTGAAGTCTCAACATGTGTCATGGGCTTTATTTGGTAAATTTATTTTCTCTTCCCCTCTAATTTCTGTGGAGGTTTTGACTTTTCGTCGACAAAAAATAATAATCTTGTCTAGTTACCGCTTTGGTTTTACCGACACCCTAGTATAAGGTTATTATTATTTGGCACGATAATCCTTTAGTACCATATTGATTAGAGTGTGGTTCATGAGGTGTGGATTCCCCCCTCATGATTTAATTGGTATTAATAAGGATGATTTAATTCATGATGCATGTTGATACGGATCCAGATACCCAAGTACTTTATCTCAATAGTTTCTAATTTAATTATTTCTGTCAATCCAATTTAAATTCCAGCATCATCTAAATCGCTTCCATACAAATCCAACCACCCATTTACATAATTAGTTCTACATATAATTAAAATCCACCTCCTCGTGGGATCGACACTCAACACCATTAATCTATTCTATAATAGATTCGTGCGCTTGCGAGTTCAACAAAATTTGCACAACAAGTTTTTGGCGCGCCGTTCTTAGGGAGGTAAGTATTTTAATTTGTAGAATTAATTTTTTGTAAATAATTTATTATTATTATTATTTTAGTTGTTTCCTTGTAATTTTTTTAATTAAAAAAAAAGAAGTGAATTTATATTTTTAGGTAAGAATTTCTTTTTCTCTTCTTTAAATTTCTGCAATTTAATTTTCAAGTTATTCTTCTTTATAATTTTTCATTTATCTTGTTAATTTATTTTAATTTTAGTTAATTTCACGTATTTATTTTAGTGTGTTTTTTTAATAGAAAGGTTGTACCAGCACAATAAAATTAGTATCGTAATTTCTCCTTTTTCTTTATTTTTATTTATTGTGCTCTCATTTTTATTTTCTTTGCATGCATGGTCGTAGGTCATTATTACCTAATCTTGAAACTGTAGACCTTGAATTAGAAAGAACACTTCGCACACACAAACACATTGCACGTAAAGATAAAATTGAAATGGATTTGCAACAACCACAACCACAGGAGAGGCCATTTAAGGACTACTTCAGTCCCTTAGTTAATTTGAGCACATCTTGCATAAGATACCTAAATATAGCTGCTAGGAGTTTTGAACTAAAACCTAGTGTGCTAAATTGTCTCTCAACATTCTATGGCCTAGAAAATGAGGACCCATATAATCATCTGAATGATTTTCATACAATTTGTCAAACTTTTAAATATGAGAATTTTTCAGACGATGATGTTAAACTTAAACTATTCCCATTTTCTTTAAAGGATAGTGCTCGTTCATGGTTCAATACATTGCCTGCTAATAGCATTACAACATGGGAACAAATGGTGACAAAATTTTTGAATAAATATTTCCCAGTGCATAAAACCAATGCTATTCGCAGGGAAATCTCAGAGTTCACTCAGAGAGAAGACGAGCAATTTTTCGAAGTATGGGAGCGATTCAATGGGCTACTTTTGAAGTGTCCACATCATGGGTAAGAGAAATGACACCAATGCCAATACTTCTTGGAGGGATTATTGCCAAATATGCAAGAATGGCTAATGGCAACAAGTAGAGGAGAGCTAATGTCAAAAAGTGCATCAGAAATTTGGGATTTCTTCCAGCGATAAGCGGATAATTCCCAACAACGGAGTCGATCTCTCAGGAATACTAGAAGAATTAAAGGAGTGAATGAGGTTCACATTGGCGAGTAAAGTTCAGGAATCAAAGAAGTTAAAGAGATAATTGAAGGTCTCTCTCAACAAATAGCATCGTTAACGACTGCTAAATCATCAGAGCAACAAGACCATGACTCATACTCAGATCAAGCCAATGCCATTGGTGTCATGAGAAAGCCATCAAATTACAACCCATAGTCCAACACATATAACCCTGGATGGAGAGACCACCCCAATTTTTCATGATCTCAAGAATTTCAACAGAATGGACCAACAGCTCCAGCTCTACCGATGCAACCAATTCCTCAAGTTCCTCAAGCCTTTCAGCCACCATTTAGACCATACAATCAGAACCAGAATTACTCTCAACCCAGACAATGGGAGGATGCTCTCCAGAATCTCAAGAATGTTACTCACTCTACGATTGAGCAACAAAACCGAACCATTGATGGACTACGAAATGAGATGAGAGCAGGCTTCAAGTCACAAGCCCAATCAGTTTCAAGCCTCGAGAAGATGGTGGGACAACTTGCTTCTTCAGTTCAGACTTTGGCAATGACTATTTAGAAAGGCAAATTTCTAAGTCAACTAGTGCCTAATCCTAAAGGAGTACATGAAGCAAGTACCAGTTCACCACAACAACATGGAGAGGTCAAAGCCGTTATGACCTTGCGAAAAGGAAAAGAAGTCGACAACAAAGTGGAGATGCCAACGACCAAAGAAAATCAAATTGTACCCGTGAATGTTGAAGACTCACCACCGAAGGAGAAAGAAGAAACAAATCCACGAGAATACGTTCCTAAAGCTCCATTTGCTCAGAGGTTAGCTAAAGGAAAGAAGGAAAAATCCACAGGTGAGATTTTTGAGATTTTCAAACAGGTAAGTGTTAACATCCCTTTGCTTGATGCTATAAAACAAGTTCCATCTTATGCCAAGTTTCTTAAAGACCTTTGTACTAAAAAGAGAAACATTCATGTTCACAAAAAGGCATTTTTAACAGAAAACGTTAGTTCTATACTCCAACATAAAATTCCTCTAAAATGTAAAGACCCAGGCTCCCCCACTATTTCATGTAGTATGGGGAACCACACAATTGAGAATGCTTTGTTGGATTTAGGAGCTAGTGTTAATCTCTTGCCTTATTCAGTATTTGTGAAACTTGGATTGGGAGAATTACACCCAACTCCAGTGGTGTTACAGCTTGCAGATCGATCCACGAAAATACCTCGTGGTATTGTGGAGGACGTACTTATACAGGTAGACAAGTTTTATTTTCCTGTTGATTTCATTGTAATTGATACTCAACCAATACAGGATTCAAGGAAGCACATCCCTATTATCCTAGGCCGACCATTCTTGGCAACTGCCGATGCTCACATTCAATGCAGGACTGGAAACATGCAGTTGTCTTTTGGCAATATGACCATGGAGCTCAACATCTTCAACATTGCCAAACAACCTCACAATGCAGATGATGGAATTGTTGATGTGGATTTAATTGAAGCATTAGTTGATGATAATTTTGTTTCAAACCTTAGTGATGACCCTTTACAAACATGTTTAACTCACTTTGGTTTGGATTTTGATGTTGACAGATCAGTCGATGAGGTCAACGCCCTACTTGACTCAGCACCATCCATGGACACTAATAAATGGAAGTCAAGAATTGAACAACTAGCACCATCAGAGAAGAAAATCATTCCGTCATCAGAATCACCACCGAAACTCGAGCTCAAACCATTACCCAACAATTTGGAATATGCATTCTTGGGAGAAGAAAGGTAAGTTGTTGGATGTTTTAAAAGAGCACAAAGGAGCATTAGGATGGACCATAGCCGACATAAAAGGTATAAACCCAGCAGATTGCATGCATTACATTCACCTTGATGAAAATGCTAAATCTACTAGGGAAATGCAACGTCGGTTAAATCCTAACATGAAAGAAGTTGTTAGAACTGAAGTCCTTAAGCTATTAGATGCAGGTATCATTTACCCCATTTCTGATAGTTCATGGGTCATTCCTGTGCAAGTTGTCCCTAAAAAGTCAGGAGTCACAGTAGTTACCAATGCTGATAATGAATTAATACCCACTAGAGTAACTACAGGATGGTGTGTATGCATTGATTATAGAAAGTTAAATTCTGTCACACGTAAAGATCATTTTCCTTTACCATTTATTGATCAAATGCTTGATAGATTAGCAGGCCATGAATTTTATTACTTTCTAGATGGCTACTCAGGATACAATCAGATTCCCATAGCACCAAAAGATCAAGAGAAAACCACTTTCACTTGCCCTTTCGACACTTTTGCATATAGCAGAATGCTATTTGGATTATGTAATGCACCTGCTACATTTCAACGTTGTATGTTAAGTATTTTTTCTGATATGGTTGAACGGTTTCTTGAGGTCTTTATGGATGATTTTTCTATTTTTGGAGATTCATTTGATCAATATTTACATCATTTGACGAAATTTTTACTGAGATGTATCGAGAAAAATTTGGTCTTAAATTGGGAGAAGTGTCATTTTATGGTAAAACAATGTATAGTTCTCGGTCACATCATTTCATGCAAAGGTATTGAGGTTGACAAAGCCAAGGTGGATCTCATTTCTAATCTTCCTCCACCTAAAACAGTCAGAAAAGTAAGATCTTTCCTTGGGCACGCTGGTTTTTATAGACATTTCATTAAGGATTTTAGCAAAGTTTCTAGACCCTTATGCAATTTACTTGCTAAGGATGCACATTTTATCTTTGATGATTCATGTCTTGTAGCGTTTGAAAAGCTAAAGCAATTGTTGACGTCATCACCCATAATTCAGCCACCAAACTAGAGCTTACCATTTGAGCTTATGTGTGATGCATCTGATTATGCAGTAGAAGCAGTATTAGGACAAAGAGTAGATCGAATTCCCCATGTTATTTACTATGCTAGTATGACATTGAACGATGCACAGTTGAACTATTCAACTACTGAAAAAGAAATGCTAGCAGTAGTGTTTGCATTAAAAAAATTTCGGTCTTATCTCATTGGTTGTAAAATTATTATGTTCACAGATCATGCTGCTCTGAAATATCTTTTCACAAAGAAAGATACAAAAGCTAGACTAATTCGTTGGGTGTTGCTTTTCTAGGAATTTGACTTGGAATTCAAAGATAAGAAAGGGACAGAAAATGTTATGGCTGACCATCTCTCTCGTCTCCACTTTGACATCAACACAGAACCCTTAACATTAAATGAGTCATTTCAAGATGAACAATTAATGAGTGTGGAAGTATTACCTTAGTATGCTGATATAGTTAATTATCTTGTTACAGGTAAACTTCTAGAGCATTGGACCAAGCAAGACAGGGCCAAATTCTTTTGTGGAAATAAAGAATTTTTTTTGGGATGACCCCTATCTGTTCAAGTATTGTGCAGATTAAATTATTAGACGATGTGTCCCAGAAAATGAATTTCAGATCATCCTTTCGTTCTGCCATGAACAAGCTTGCGGAGGCCATTTCAGCGCTAAGAAAATAGCGACAAAAGTTCTACAATGTGGTTTTTATTGGCCAACTATATTTCGAGATGCTTACAGCTTTTGCTCTTCATGTGATAAGTGTCAACGAATGGGGAGCATTACACGAAGGAACATGATGCCACTAAATCCAATTTTAGTGGTTGAGATTTTTGATGTGTGGGGCATCGACTTCATAGGACCCTTTCCCGCTTCTTTTGGCCATCAATATATATTGGTTGATGTTGACTATGTATCAAAATGGGTAGAGGCAATTTCATGCAGAACCAATGATCATAAAGTGGTAATAGGGTTTTTGAAAAGTAACATTGTTTCACGCTTTGGATTCCCTCGGGCAATAATTAGTGATGGTGGTACCCACTTTTGTAACAAATCATTCAAAGCACTTTTGACAAAGTACTCCATCACTCATAAAGTGGCGACCCCGTATCATCCGCAAACCAGTGGCCAAGTTGAGATCTCCAATCGAGAAATAAAGCACATCTTAGAAAAGACGGTGAGGCCAGACAGAAAAGATTGGTCATTAAGACTCGATGATGCGTTATGGGCATATAGAACGGCTTTCAAGACCCCAATTGGGATGTCACCCTACAGGCTAGTATATGGAAAAGCTTGCCACCTACCTGTGGAACTCGAGCATCGTGCGTACTGGGCCATCAAGAAATTCAATTTTGACATGCAGCAAGTTGGCTCAGAAAGACGATTACAATTGGCAGAACTTGAAGAAATTCGCAACGATGCATACGAAAATGCCAAGGTTTACAAGCAGCGAATGAAAGTCTTTTATGATAAGCAGATTATGAGAAAAACTTTCACTCCAGGTTAGAAAGTACTTTTATTCAATTCTCGTTTGCACCTATTCCCAGGTAAGCTACGTTCTCGATGGTCTGGCCCTTTATTGTTCATACTGTTTTTCCACATGGGGCAATTGAAATTAAGGACCCAAAGAATGGTGTCACGTTTAAAGTTAATGGTCAAAGATTAAAGCCATATCTAGAGTACCAACCACATGGAGAGGACACCGAAATAAATTTGAGTGGCCCACCATATTTGAATTAAGATTTTTCTGTCTTTTCGATGATTTGATTTTTTTTTTCTTTTTATTATTCTTCTGCTAATTGAAATTGTTTGTGCATAAGTGTGTTTGTTTAACCATTAAGTTTTCTTTTATCACTCTTAATCATGAGACAGATCCTCTTGAACATCTTTAGAAGACTTCAACGTGTCCAATCTCATCATAGAGGCCAGATACGATTTTGTAAAACACATCGTATTTGGAAGCTACAACTACCGGAGTTAATATCCCACGTTGAGGATTTAGAAAGCCAACTCAGAGACATTCAGAGAAGTGTCTACAACATCCAGTTGGAGCTTGAGGTAAATTCCATAAGAGGACGATTGTGATTTTCTTTTTGTGATTTTGTTTGTTACTCTGTTTGTGTGTTTTAGTTTGTCACCTCGGTCAAGTGGCGGATAACGGTACTCCGTGACAATCAAGTCGGTTACTTCAGTTTCCTATAATTACTGATCTTCTGAGGCGAAGGTATGGACAGAAATGAGATCTTGGCAAAACTTCACAATCGATTCCCTTCACTTCCTCAGAATGCCCTCCTTACAATCTATAAAGCTCGGTCCGAACGCATGCGATTGCTCATGAGAAATAACATACCTGCTGGTATTCGCTGGTTAATCGAGGCCAAAGTACGCTTGGCAGGTGAGTTGCCTCCTAAATTTATTGCATACATGCCTGGTTGTGGTAAAGGAAATTACGCACGAAAGCGAAGAGCTCGAAAAATTTCAGTTGCTTGTCATAAGTGTGCCATAATGATATGCGATAAAAAAATGATGTTCTTTAGGAATGGTGTCTGATAACATAAAAGATAAGATTCAATTCATTAGGGATGGCTTGAATAAGGAGTCATTGGATGATATCCTTTTGTCTCTTGAAACACATCCCAGTGGATATGTGCAAGGAGCGATTCTCCAGTTATGGCCATCATTCTAGAAAGAGCATGCACGATACAGTCTTGGGAATTTGACTATAAACGACCTTGTATGCCAGTTTATAAGAAAACTGGATGGGATGCCTATCCTCGACCCATAGAGGGCGTTGAAGCCGTTTCTGGACGTAAAACCAGAGGAAGATGTGAGCCACAGTCGCAACTACTTGTAAATATCCTTTTACTTTACTGTTGTTTTATTTCACTGTTGTTTTACCATTTGCATTATTGTCTTTAATAATTTTATATTTGTCATTACTTGCTTTTCTTTTTACTATTTCCTTTTTGATTATCTAGCCATGTGCATTACACGATTAATTGACATAGACATGATACCTCATTCACAGCTATGACCCACTGCCGCCAAGATCCTTAAATATGATTCTTTTCATTTGCACTCACAAATTATTTTTTTAGAAGTATCCCAATGGCAGCTACTCCCAATAAACAATTCAAGAACATTTGTGTGCTTTCTGGATTTAACTATGGCAAATACAAAGAGTTCGTTGAGGCAGCCATTGATCTTGGTCGAAGCATAGCAGTAAGGAAATTACACTTGGTATATGGCGGAGGTGACCGAGGGTTATAAAAAATGGTCTCAGAAACTACTTATGTCAGAGGGAGCCAAGTGTTAGGCATCATCCCAACAACCTTAAAACCTTTGGGTTGTTTGTCTGACTCACCGACTAGAGAAGAGTTAGTTGTCTCAGGTATGCAAGAAAGAATAACTGAAATGCTTAATCATGCTGATGCTTTTATTTTCTTACCAGGAGATCTTGCAACTCTAGAGGCACTTATCACTTTAGCATCTTGGGCCCATCTGCACATTCATCAGAAACCCATCGCGAAAAAGCTTTTTATTTGTGCTCACACTACTAATGAGCTACTTGATCTGTTACAAGCTTATCGACCAGATCCAGATCCTAGGACCTTGGTGTTGGAGTGTACAAATAACGATGGTAACAGTAGCCGCAGTAAGAAGTACAAATTAGATTTAACTCTCTGCCTGTAAATATTTTATTCTGTGTTGCACCACCTAGGTGATGTCTTCTGAACTCTACTTCTTTCCTTTAAAACATTGAGGACAATGTTTCGTTCTGGTTGGGGGGAGGGGATAGTTGATAATTGTGGAATGTTGGTTAAGTTTTTACTAATTTTTTGTTGTAGAAACTAACTGTTGCTAACTTTTTGTGTTGAAGATGGCTGAATATGGAGTGTAGTTACTCTACAAACACATCTTCTTAGTTAAAAAAAAAAGAAAAAAAAAGGGAAAAAAATAATAATGAAAAAAAATTTCTTATTTTTCGTGTGATCTTTTTAACTTTTTCTTTTTGACTTCTCATTTATAAGTATGCATTTTCAAATTTTTGAGTCAAAGATGGCTGAATATAGAGTGTAGTGCCTCTAGAAACGCATCTTTTTAGTTAAAAAAGAGAAAAAAAATCATTTTCTTTTTCTATCATTTTAAGTGTAACTTTTCCAATTAGTTTTTCTGCATCATTTTCACATTTCTGCATGCATATTTTCCTTTCATGTTTAGAATAGGTTGGGGGTAGAATGTTGTTTAAAAAAAAAAGTGTGATTTTCTTTTTATTTTTGGATGACATGATGACTTTCGAATTTTAGTATTTGTATTATCTTTAGTCTTGAGTGATGTTACACTATGTTTGCTACTCTACGTGTTGATGTCGAAGATAAATATAAGTTGCTTGAAAGAATTGACATGTCATAATGAATACCAAGTGAGCTTTTGAGCCTATTATTTTTCTTGGAGAGTAACCCTTTTTGCCCATCTTTCATACAACTTAGCAGTTTACTATTTTATATACGATCTCTATATTCTTTTGAATCAACCCTCTAAAAAAAATTACTTTAAAAAAAATAGTGTGTTGCTACATCTGAATGTCCATTTAACTAGTAGATATGGAGGATTATCTAGAGCCCTAAAAGATGATGGAAAGGCCATCTTTGACCCGTTTGAGCCTTTCTAGCCATCCCTTATGTGAAATATCCATAGTTAGCCCTTTTGAGCCTTTTATTAAAAAAAAAACTTTTCTTTGTCAACTTATCATCTTGACCCATTCTAATTTGGAGTATTACCCGATATCTTACAAGTTCCATCACCTATTCATGTTTGAGAAAAATATAAATAATTATTTTGTTTAGTAAAGTTGTGCAATACCCAAAAAAAAGAGAAAGAAAAAAAAGAAAAAAATTCTCTAAAAAAAGAAAAAAAGAAAGAGAGATATAATACAATAATAAATAAGTGAAATGCACTTTTTAGTTTCTAAAAAAAATATTATTTTTCTCAAACATATATTTTGTTTTCTCTATTTTCCTTTCTTTGTTAACCATGTCCGTAGCCTACCTTACATCCTAATAAAAGTCCTTCTTGATTTTAGGGAACTATAGTCTGAAGTAGGAGCTAGTTATATGGGCTAAAAGGATGTAGTGGTGCATAAAAAAAAAAGTAAATAAATTGGGTTGACTAGTATTTTGTTTGACTTGAGATCGTGTTATTTCTAAGTTGTGGGCATATTCCTTTCATCTTGGTGAGAGTGTGTGATATTATTTCTTTATTATCTTCACTCCATTTATCATTCATTGAAGTAACAATTTTTATTGGGTTTAATTTCCTTGTGAGAGTGTCACTATTACCGGTGAGATTTTGGGGTTTGACATATCATTTTTGAAAGTAGTTGTGACAAAATCTACTTGGTTGATTCATGTGGATGGTTGATGTGGGTGTGATGTTTCTTTAGACTGGAGATAATACTTATATTTTTATTTGATTGCTATCATTAGTCTGATTGAATAAATACGATTGTAAAAAAAAAAATCATTTTGGATTTGAATTTTGTTTTCGCTTTATTTGCTAGGGACTAGCAATAAGCTGATTGGGGGGTGTGTTGAGTGTTAGAAAGTATATATTTATAAAGGAGAAAATCGTCATTTTACACTTCAAGTCTCAATAACATCTGTAATTTTATTTATTTAAGTCTCTTATTATTTAATTATGTGTGTTTTGTTTTAATTAAGTATTTTATGTATTTTAGGGGCATCATGGTTATTTCACAATGAATGAGAGATCGGATAGCAAAACGGATGTCACTTTTGAACTCAGAACAGTCGAAAACCTTAAGAAGAGCATAAAAGAAAAAAAGGCACTGTTCACACGTACGACACTATTCACATGTACTGTCATCGTTTCATGGGTATCGTTTCACGACACTTCGAGACACGCGTTCTTCGTTCAAACCTTGTGCAAACTATGTTACTATTCAAACCGTATGGTCAAACCCGTGGTCAAACCGTGTTACTGTTCACTAATGACGTGGCACAATCCTGTGCGTCCAAACTATTTTTAATCCGATGGCCATGATTCACTCAATATATCTATAAAAAGGGGGCCTCCCCCCCTAATTTGATACCCCCTGAATCCATTTTTGAGCTTATTTTTCTGTAATTCTTTCTCCATCTTGTATTTTCTACGTATTTTAATAAATTCCCATTTTACCCTTAGTTCAATTATGAGTAGCTAATTTTCTTTCAAGCTTGGGTTGAAGGTGAAGTCTCAACATGTGTCATGGGCTTTATTTGGTAAATTTATTTTCTCTTCCCCTCTAATTTCTGTGGAGGTTTTGACTTTTCATCGACAAAAAATAATAATCTTGTCTAGTTACCGCCTTAGTTTTACTGGCACCCTAGTATAAGGTTATTATTATTTGGCACGATAAGTCCTTAGCACCATATTGATTAGAGCGTGGTTCATGAGGTGTGGATTCCCCCCTCATGATTTAATTGGTATTAATAAGAATTATTTAGCTCATGATGCATGTTGATACGGATCCAGATACTCAAGTGCTTTATCTCAATAGTTTCCAGTTTAATTATTTCTGCCAATCCAATTTAAATTCCAGCATCATCTAAATCACTTCCACACAAATCCAACCACCCATTTACATAATTAGTTCTACATATAATTAAAATCCACCTCCTCATGGGATCGACACTCAACACCATTAATCTATTCTACAATAGATTCGTGCGCTTGCGAGTTCAACAAAATTTGCACAATACAAGTAAATCATCTTGCCTTATTATTTTTGCTTAGACCATGATCAAGTGATTATCCTCACAAGCTTCATTAAGGAACTCTCCACCCTTCCTTGTTTGTGGTACCTATAAAAAATTATTCAAGTTGTGTACTTTGGTTCCCAAATATTCTTGGGTCCTTGAGTGTTAGCAATGGTTCCTTTTGGAACTCAAATACATTTTGCTCCATAATAAGCATTTCTTTTAACTGGACGTCTATTCCTCATGTGATCATTTTGATTACAATAATGACATACAATTTGATCATTAATGGAGGTAGTTTTAACAAAATAACTTTTATAATATTTTTGTTTCAAATTTAGCTTATAACCAATACCTCCTTTGTCAAACACACATTTTTGTGAATTTATCAAGTTATCCAACATCTCTTGCCCGTTTGTGAATTTTAGCACAATCTCATTTAGATCATTGCTCTTCTTTCTAAGCATTTCATTTTCATTTTTCAACTCATTCACATGTGATTCTAAATGCTCATGTGAAGTGCTAGAATTCTCAAATAATGCAACTTTATCTTGCAATATTTTATTCTCTAATTCTAGGCATGTAATCTTTGCACTAAATGATTCATTTTCATTTTTAAGCTCTACCATTTTCTTTTTAAGGCAAACATTCTTTTTACCCATTTTCATCAATTCATCATGCAATTCTTTAAAGGTATCATGTAATTCATCATATGTAGGAAGATCAGTTACCTCATTAAATTCATCATATGATTCTTCCCCAAAGGCCATAAGAGCTAAATTTGTCATTTCTTGTTGCTTTTCCTCATCACTTGTTTCCTCATCGCTATCATCCCATATGTCTACGATTGCTTTCTTCTTGAGCTTGTTGAGAAGAGGGCATTCCGTTCTTATATGGCCAGGCTTCTTGTACTCATAACATTTGATTACTTCCTTCTTCCCTTTTTGGTTCTTGAGGTCTCTAAATTTTCTTCGCTCACTGGATTTCTTAAAAAATTTTCTAAACTTCCTAGCCAACATATCTATTTCCTCCTTATCCAGCTCGCTTTCTTTATCATTCTCATGTTTCGAGGCTTTGAGAGCAATGCTTTTCTTCTTCTTCACATTGCCTCTTTCGGCTGCCAAGTCTTCCTCATAAGAAATAAGAGAACCAATTAAATCATCAATAAGTAAGATATTTAAATCTTTGGCTTCCTCAATGGCAGTCCTTTTTTATCTCCATTCTTTAGGTAGCGACCTAATGATTTTCTTAACTTCCTCGCTATTTGAAAAAGTCTTTCCTAGGGCTCCTAGAGTGTTCACTATGTCCGTAAATCTAATATACATAGAATACACACTCTCATTTTGTTCCATTTGGAACAATTCATATTGTCAAGTGTACCTACTAATTTTAGACTCTTGCACTTGATTCGTGCCTTCGTAAACAACTTCAAATTTGTGTCAAATTTCATTAGCACTCTCACAACTAGATACTCTATGAAACTTTTTCTTATCTAGTGCACAAAACAAGGCATTCATATCTTTGGAATTTAGAGTAGTTTTTCTCTTTTCCAATTCATTCCATTCCCGTGAAGGTTTTGGAATATCTTCCCCGACTTCATTTTTAGTCAAAGGCATAAATGGACCATCACAAACAACTTCCCAAATTTCATAATCTAGTGCTTGTAAATAAATTATCATCCTAGTTTTCCAATACGGGTAGTCATTTCCATCAAAGAACGGTGGTCTAATTGTGGACTGTCCTTCCCTAAAGGTTGAGTCATATTAGGTTGCCATTAATCTTTAGCTCTAGACGGTTAAAGTCTAAACAAGAGCACCTCACTCTGATACGAAATGAAATACTAACTAAGCAACTCAAGAGGGGGTGAATTGAGATTTTAAAAAATAAGCAATTAAAACTTAATGCAAATTTATCAAAGTAACTAAATTCGAAATAAACAAATTAAAGTGCAATGAAAAATAAAGAGATAGGGAAGAGAAAACAAACACAAGGATTTTTACGTGGTTCGGTAATGTCTGCCTACGTCTACGCCTCCAAGCTCACCAGGCTAGAGGATTTCACTAAGCAAGCCTCCAAGGCTTCAAATGCTTACAATTGACTTCCTAGGTGTCAATTGACCTTCACAACAAGAGATTATCTCCAATCTCTTAACCCAAGTGTATCCCAACACTTACAACCTCTCAAGAATAAAGATTACAAATGTTTTTTCTCTCACACAATGTGTTTGATTACAAATGAATGATCAATGTGTGAATCAAAGAAATAAAAACAAATTTGAAGCTCAATAATGGATGTATGCTCAGTAGCAAACTCGATGATAACTCTTGGATCTACTCTTATTTGAATTTGAATGAGCTTATTTATAGTTGGAGCTGAAAACTAGCCGTTATTGACTTTCTGCTCACTGTTGGATCGCCGTTGACTAGATGTCAGATCACCGTTTGACTGGTGAATATGACCGTTGGGCTGAATTTTCAAATTTTTGGATCGCCGTTATCAAGATATCGGACTGTCATTATCAAGATATCGGATCGCCGTTATCAAGATATCGGACCACCGTTATCAAGATATCGGATTGCCTTTAGTGTCCAGAGGCTAACCTTTCAATTCTGTTCAATGTTGGATCGCCGTTATCTAGATGTCGGATCGCAGTTAGTATCCAAAGGCTAATCTTCAATTCTGCTCACCGTTGGATCACCGTTATATAGATGTCGGATCGCCGTTTGCTACAATGAAACTTTATAAAATAATATTATGACTCAAAACGTTATGAAACTTTATAAATAGATCCAATTTCAGAATTTCTAAGTAATACGTTGTTTATCCCAAAACTTTATGAAATTATGATATGGCCTAAATTATGTGAAATTATAGAATGACCCAAAATATGTAAATATTTTCAAATAGGTCCAAATCTGAAATTCAAAACAATATTTATTAAAAACAAAGATGATAAAACTCTTTCATTTTAGTCCACATCTTGAAAAACAATCTAATTTCATAAAATTATTTTTCCATTAAATATAAAACCTTTATAATATGAAAATAATGATTTATTTAAAATGTATAAAAAATAATTTGAGCTTTTGAAAACTTAATCATTCTTAATTTTGTTTGTTATCATCAAAATCAACATTATGTTAACATAAATGTTAACATCATGTAGTCTTTCAAGGTTCTTGGTTGATTTTGATCACGTGCATTATGTTGAGGATGATTGTCTTCCTGATCAATTTGAGGATTAGGATCGCCCAAAAAGTTATCATCTTTGATATCGTCTGACATGACTTAAAAGTATTTAATTTACTCTCAAGTATAAAACTGCCTAATTATACTATATCTTGGTGAGTCTGAAGTCGATCCACATAGAAAATATTTAATTAATTTATTTAAGTTTATAAAAAAATAAAAAAAATAAAAAAACGAAATTTAATTTGAGAAAAACTATGAAATTGAATTAGTCAGGGTTATGGATCCACTCTTAGTAATAAATATAATTTAATAAATTCTTTTCATTTTTATTTTATTGAACAAAAGATTAATTATATAAATTACAATTATTTTTCCATTAATTTTATTACGGATTAAGTACTTAATGTACCAAAACTTAATTTGTCTATAATAAATTAAAATATCATTTTAGCATACTTTACTAAGATATTAAGAATTCATTGTACCAAACTTCCATGTTTGTCTATAATAAATCAAAATTTCAAAATATAAAATATGGATAAAATTAAATAGAAAATAATTTAATTTCTATAATTAAAAATATAATTTGATTAAATCATATTTTTCTACTAAGAGTTACTATTAGTATTTAGGTAAACATGTTTAAAATAAAAGGAATTATTAAAATTAAAAAATCATAATTAAAAAATTTGAAAATTGAAAATAAAATTGATTTATTTATTGAAAAATAAAGATGTGGAGAGGTGTGGTCCCTCTCACTCTATTTATGCTAATACATGATTAATCCACACCACATAATTAAATAAAACTAATTACATCTTAGCCATACATTTGTCCTATTAACGAAACATAAACCTAATTTTATCCACTCAAGCACATCCAACACATTCTACGAACAATTACCATACCTAACATGATAAAAACTTATAATTTCACAATTATCACATTTACTGTAGTAAAAACTTATAATTTTATAACAAAAATCTCGGATCCTCCTTGGCAATGACCTAATTTCTCGAACCTCCGGAATCTAAATTTAAAATCCATACATTTGTTTGGATCCTCAAATTGCGTGAAATTATTATTTTTACTTAATAAACACAGAAAAATACACCAAATCAAATATTTAAAAATTATTAGAAATTCACAATATATTACATAATTACAAATATAAATTATAATATAAGCACAAAATAATATTTTTACCCCTTAATAAACATAAAATTTTTAACACTAATCACACCCCCAACCAGGTTATTGCTAGCCCCTAGTATTTAAAGTGTTATATTAAATTAAGATTTACAAAATTCACATGCAAGTTAACGGTTGTTCATTTATCCTCTAAACTACCAAATAAATAAACTCTCCCAAATTTTTCTAACTCTTTGTTGTTCACTCATTATGTAAAATATCATAAACCTTTTTTTGTGCTCAAGTAATTAACACAATACTTATAGAGCTTCATTAAAAGAAAACAACATTTTTGTTCTAAAACTCATTAGAAATTCTATCTTCAGGCGGTAGATTATTCAAATATTTTTAAATAAAAATTAAATTTTTAACCCATGTAGCAAGTTTTAGTCCAGTGACTCCCAGACCAGTTGGCCTTGGGGCACTGCGTGTTGAAACACCCATGCAGACTTAATTATTTGGTTCTTTAATAAATAAACAAACAATATATTTATAACCTATGTAGCGAGCTTTAGGCCATTAACTCCCATACTAGTTGGCCTTAGGGCACTAGGTGTTGAAACACCCCTATGAACTTAATTACTTGGGTTCTAAATATAACAGAATTAAACAAATTCATTTATTTTTTGCAATATACACTTTCTACACCTTTCCTTCTCTTCTTTCCCCTCAATTTCTTCTTTTCATCTCTCATTGTAATATATTTTCAATAAATGAAATTAGTTCTATTTTCAATTTTCAAATATTTTTTATTATGATTTTTTTAATTTTAATAATTCCTTTCATTTTAAACATGTTTAGATAAATACTAATAGTTAAGGTGAGGTAAAACTTTAAGTAGAAAAATATGATTTAATCAAATTCTATTTTTAATTATACAAATTAAATTATTTTCTATTTAATTTTATCCATATTTTATATTTTGAAATTTTGATTTATTAAAAATATATTTAGTAGAACAACAAAATAAAAGGATATTTACTAGTAGTTGTGATTGTGGCTCACATCTTCCTCTAGTTTTACGTCCAGTAACGCCTTTAACGCCCTCTATAGGTCGAGGATATATTTCCCATCTAGGTTTCTTATAAACTGGCAAACAAAATCTTTTTTAGTCAGATTCCCAAGACTAAACTATGCACTTTCTTTTTAGAATAGTCTCTATAACCTATGTATCTTATATTGCGCATGTTCGCTTCGATGCGTCTCAACAGATTGTAAGATATCATCCAACGATTCTTTACTCAAGTTATCTTTAACGAATTTAATTTTATCTTCTTAATTATTAAAAACCATTCTTAAATATTTACAAATTTCTCATTTGTAACTAATTCTTACACATTTATGACATTCTGAGCCAAGTCTTTAGCTCTCCATTTTTTAACAAATCTGCTTTTACCAAAACCAGACATGTAAGAAATAAATGGTTCAGGAAACTCACCTGCTAATTGGACATTTGCTTCAATTAACCAACAAATATCTAGAGGAATTACGTTGATCATTAACAAACAAATTCTTTCATAACGAGCTTTGTAAAATT
Source organism: Atalantia buxifolia (assembly GCA_030444775.1). Classification (NCBI taxonomy): domain Eukaryota; kingdom Viridiplantae; phylum Streptophyta; class Magnoliopsida; order Sapindales; family Rutaceae; genus Atalantia; species Atalantia buxifolia. The sequence continues at coordinate 5,904,994 of CM059838.1, forward strand.
TTTTTAGTGCATTTTGAGGGAGAGAATGATAATGCTTATGCAATTTATGTTGTATTTCTTCCATGCTTGATTTTGGGATCTCAGTTATTGTGGGAAACTGAGGATTCAGACTTAAGAAGTCACGGAGTATCATTATCCGCCATTTATATGGGAAAATAAATCAAAACACACCAAAATGAAGAAAATCAAATCAAACGTGAAAGCGAACAACAAAAAGAAACACACAATGTAAAAAGGAAAATGAACTCACATTCGTCCTCTTATTGAATTAACTTCAAACTCTAATTGAAATTCATATATACCACCCTCTATTTCTTTGAATTGTCTTTTTAGATCCTCAATGTAGGACATTAATGTTGGTGGTTGTAGTTCCCAATTAGATGTGATTTACAGCTTTGTATTAGGCCTCTTAAGTGAAATTTCACTCACAAAAGGTTTTTAATATGTCTAAATAGAATCTTCCTTATTGAGGTGCTCATGATGTATAATGACAAAAAAAAAAACACAATTATCAAACACCTTAAGCAAGAAACATCATAACGCGTATCATTCAAACGGTAAAGCAACAGTGAAAAGTTAAAACATTCATTAAAAACTTAATCAAAATTTGGTGGGTCATTTAAATTTATTTCGGTGATTTCCTCACGTGATTGGTATTTCAGATGATTTTAATCTTTATCTATTAACTTTAAATGTGACGTTGTTCCTTGCATTCTCAATTTCTATGACTCCATATAGATATACATTTTTTACAACAAATGGGCCACTCTACTTTGACTTTAACTTTCCTGAAAAGAAATAAAGACGAGAATTATAATGCAACATTTTTTACCAATCTCAAATGTTTTCCGAAAAATTCTTTTATCATAAAAAGCTTTTGTTCTTCCCTCAATAATTCTTGAATTTTCATATACATCATTCCTTAATTCCTCAAGTTTATTCAATTGTAATTTTCGCATATTTCCAGTATCATTCAAATTTGAATTAAAAGTTTTAATACCCAAAATGATTTATGCTCAAGTTCAACAGATAAGTGACAAGGTTTACCATAAACTAGCCGATAGGGTGACATTCCTAAAGATGTCTTAAATACAGTACGGTAGGCTTAGAGTGCATCAGTCAGTCGGAGAGACCAATATTTACGGTTTGGGTTAATTGTTTTTTCCAAAATTTGTTTTATCTCCCGATTTACTAATTCAACTTGATCATTTGTTTGAGGATGATAAGGGGTAGCAACTTTATATGTAATTCCTTGGTTTTTCATTAAATATTCAAATAACTTATTACAAAATACTTACCTCCATCACTGATAATGGCTTAAGGGGATTCCAAATCGACTTAAAATGTTTTCTCTTAAAAATTTAACCACGGTTTTGCTATCATTATTTCGACAAGAAATTGCTTCAATCCATTTTGATACATAATCAACTGCAACTAATATGTACATCCAAACACCACAACAAGTTATTCTTTTTCAATTGTTGAATAATTCATTTGAGTAGTATCCAAAGTCTTACTCGCATAATAAACCACAAACAGCTTACCATCCCTCATTTGTCTTAAAACAGTACCAACAGCAAAGTCACTTGCATTATACATTAATTCAAAAAATAAAGACCAATCAAGAGATTGCATAATAGGTGTAGATGTCAAAAGACTAATTATTTTTTGAAAAGATTTTTGACAATCATCAGTTCATTCCAATGGTACATCTTTTAAAAAGAGGTTACAAAGTAGTTTAGATATGACATTAAAGTTTTTTACAAAGCTCCAATAAAATCTTCTCTGTCCTAAAAGTGATCGCACATTTCTAACTTTTTTTGTTGTGATAATTTATATATGACTTCAATTTTTACTTTGAAAACTTCAATTCCTTTTATAGATATAACATGACATAAAACAATTCCAGAAGTAACCATTGAAATACAAGTTGTGCAACTCAAGAGTGGGAGTGAATTGGTATTTTAAAACTGATCCTAACAAATCCATACAACAATCCAATCTGATGCCTTAATCAATTCGAATGCAATAAGTTCAATAAAAACAAGATAATAAATGAGTAAGGGAAAAGAAAGACAAACACACAAATTTTTATGAGGTTCGGCAATCCCCGCCTACGTCCACGCCTCCAAGCGATCCAACCTTGAGGATTTCACTATCCAAGGCTTCCAAGGTTTCAAATGATTACAATTGACTTCCAAGGTGTCAATGAACCTTTACAACAAAGAAATTATCTCTCAATCTCTTCACTCACACACACACTCAAACACTCACAAATTTATGAGGAAATGAAAATTACAACAAAACTCTCTCAAAGAGTAGATATACAAATTGAAGAACAAAAGATGATTCAATGTTTCATGATTTGTGAAATGAGAGCCCAATGAATGTTGTGTGCTTTTTGATTTTGCTTGCTTAGAACCTTGAAAATGAATTGGATTTGAGTTTTTATATTTTGAGCTCAAAAACTAGCCATTGTGCACATTTTGGTGATAATCGGCTTACCGTTTATCTTGACCGATTAGCTGCTTAATGTTACCATTACAGCCAAAATTTTGAATTTTTGAACATCCGGTATGCCGTTTATGATATCCGAATAGCCGTTTATGTTCCAGAAGCTTACTGCCTAATATCCGATCTTCCACTTGTCAGGATCTGGATAGCCACTTGCTATAGTAACCGGTACAGTGAATTTTTTAAAAATTATAATTTGACCCTAAAACTTTATATAACTGTAATATGGCCCAAAACGTTATAAAGATTTACAAATAGGTCCAATTTCAGAATTTCTAAGTAATGCTCTATTAATCCCAAAACTTTTTGAAATTATGATAAAGCCCAAACTATGTTAAATTATAGATTGGCCTAAAATATTTAAATGTTTTCAAATAGGTCTAAATTCGAAATTTAAAACAATATCAAGGATTATAGAATTCTTTCATTTTAGTCCACAACAACTTAATTCCTTAAAATCATTTTCTTATTATAAAAGCACAATTCATAAATCTTTGTTTAACCAACACATGTGGTTTGTTATCATCAAAATCAATATTTATAACCCTATAGGCTAACAATCTCCCCCTTTTTGATGATGACAAAACACATTATGAAAATTTTAATTTAGTTATGAAAAGCTCCCCCTTAATCAATGCAAGGTAAAAAACTAATTTCAAAAAGATTTAAAAGACTCTCCCTGCATAAGTGCATATGAATAGTTTTCATAATCAATTGAATTTCTCATATTTTCCCCTTTACATATTATATCTCCCCCTTCATCATCAAAAAGAATAAAAGCTCCCCCTATCAATCATCAAAATCTCAATACAAGCACATTAGTTCAAAAATATTCAAATCATAAGGAAATAACATAACAGATAATCAAAGCAAATCCATATCAGCGAAAACAAATGCATAATCGAAAAGTATAACATATAAGCATAATCATCCACATGATCCAAATAGTAAATGAAAGAGCATAAAGTAGTAAATGTTGGTGTGTTCAAATACAAGCATAAAATACTACTGAGGTGGTGAGGATGGTGGTGATAGAGGTGGATACGGATATGGAATGTCGAAATGCTCGAAGAGGAGGCACTGTCCATGAATGAGCTGCTGCTGCTGCTGCTGAAACTTAGTGTTCCGCATAGAGAGTGTCCTCACCTAATCCGTAAACTGCTGAAGAGTGGCCTCTTTAGAGGCGGAAGTTGTTGGAGGTGGTAAAATAGGTGTAGAGGTAGACACTAAACGGCCTCAACATCTACGCTAACCCTGGAATGAAAGCGAAAAATTAGGTAGTTGATCGGCTAGAACCACAGCATTAAGTGGCCGATCATTACTTGGAGCAAGAAAGGTGAACTTATTTTCAGTGACATTCACCCAAGATCCATTTTGCCACTCAAAACCTAAAGCACTAACAGCTTCATCCCCGATGCTCTTAGATGGCCTACATGATGGTTCATGGATAGGTACATTAAAGTATTTTAGGATTCAGGTGATAAAATGACCGTATGGAAGGGAACGGGTAATCAACTTAGGTATACACAGCATGGTTCGGATAATGTAGTATCCTAAGTACACCGGACGACGTCTAAGAATACAATCAATCAAGGCAACATCCATATAAGAAGCTTCATCTAAATGGCCTGATCTGGGAAGCACAATAGACTGTATAAAACAAAGTAATATCCAAGTTTGAAGACAAAGACATTGAGTACGGAAATGGATATTACAATCATCCTCAGATAGATCAATATGCGACATATGTTCTTAACAGCCTCAATGTGATCATAATCATTAATATCAGGAGATTTCCTAGGCAAAAAAATATCAAGGCCATGGTCAAGGGTTCCTAGGAAAGAATTCAACATCAAATCATCAAATTCAATCAAAACTTCTCCAACTTTGGTGATTACTCGATTTTCTTTCTCCGCGGAAGTATCCATATTCGAGTAAAACATTTTCAACAGGTTGGGTAAAACATTTTCACCAGGTCAAGATACACATTCTCTTCAATTACAAGTGCATTAAGCCAACCAATATCTTCCAATAATTGAAATAAAGTTCTATTACTAATGCTAAGACTATGCAACCAATACGGTAAAATGAAAAATGTTTGGAGTACCTCACGAGTCCGAAATTAGTGGTGAAATCGATCGACTAAATTCTTGTTCTGAAAATGTATGGTCTCAAAGGTGGATTGAGTAGAAGAACTTCTTACTTGCGTGGCCGTTTGGTAGATTGAACCGGTTCTTTGCCTTTTCTATGAACCGACCGCGAGCTTGACATGATGATTTTGAGTAATTTGAAGTGAAATGAGGTAATGAGAAGGGAGATGATAAGGATTAAAAGGGATTTTGAGAAGTAATTCGGTTTAAAAACGACCTAAGATGATGAAATCTTCAGAGAGAAAATGCGTTGGAAACCTTAGGTTGAAGTTTATAGATTGATTTGCATAAAAAACGAGTGGAAATGATGGATTTTGGAGAGAAATAGAGGGAGAAGTAAACAATTTTTAGAGAGAGAGTATAATCGATTTGCTGAGAGAGAGAAAGAAAATGAAGAGCAGCTTAAAAACGCAAATCCGGCTAACCGAATTTTACTAACCGGTTAGCCGGTTAGAAAGCAGTGAGCAGAAAACTACATCTGACTTACCGGTTTTGCTAACTGGTTGGCCGAATTGTTTCCAGAAAGGTTCCAAACTGTATCCGGCTAACCGATTTCCTTATCCGGTTGGCCAGATATTTCCCAGAATTTTCTAAATGAATTCGGCTTTACCAATTTAAAAAATCAACTTTCCGGTTATGAGGCAGAGAGCGGGCTTTACAAATTCGGTTTACCGGATGTTATAACTAGATGACCGGTTTGCATCCAGTAAGCTCTAAAACACATCCAGCTTTTCAGTTTTTATAACCGCTTGATTGGTTTTGGTCTAAAAATTTTACAAGGCAAATCCGGCTTACCGGTTTGATAAATCCGGTTATCCGAAAGTTTACCCGATAGCAACCAAAGCTAATCCAGCTTATTGGTTTGTTAAATCCGGTTATCCGGAATTTGTCCCAAGAGCAATCAATAAGAAAGCGGTTTTCTGGTTGAGAGGAAGTGGTATACCGGTTTAAACTTGGAAATCTTTTTACCTCTAAATGAATTTTGGCAAGCTATTATACTTGTATTATACATACCAATTTATTTTTTACTTAAAAATTGATCAATTTTAAATCATTTTGTGATTTAAAACTTTTCAATAAGCCACAAAAAAATTGAATGAAACATAAATGCATACAAGAATAAACACATCAACTTGATCAAAAAAATCATAATTCAAGATGCAATATTCATCATTCTAAGCTCATGTCGTATCTTTATGAATTGCTCTTCACTAAGAGGGTTTGTAAAGATATCCGCAAGTTGATTTTCAGTTGAAACAAATTTAATTACAACATTCTCTTTTTAAATATGATCTCTAAGGAAGTGATGCCTAATTTCTATATGCTTAGTCCTAGAATGTTGAATGGGATTCTTGGATAGATTAATAGCACTAGTATTGTCACACAAGATTGGTATTTGATCAAGATTGCTACCATAGTCTCTAAAGGTTTGTTTCATCCAAAGAATTTGTGCACAACAACTACCTGCGGTAATATATTCTGCCTCAGTGGTTGAAAGAGCAACAGAGTTTTGTTTCTTACTAAACCAAGAGACAAGTGAATGACCTAGGAAGTGACATGTTCCACTAATACTTTTTCTATCAACCTTATAACCAGAAAAATCGGTATCCCAATAAGAAGTTCAGTCAATATGTGTTCACCTAGGATACCAAAGGTCAAAATTAATAGTGCCTATCAAATATCAAAAAATTCGTTTAACAGCAAGCAAGTGTGACTCTTTAGGACAAGATTGAAATCTAGCACACAAGCATACACTAAACATAATATCCGCCCTACTAGTAGTCAAGTAGAGTAAAAATATGATCATACCTCGATATGTCTTGATGTCAACTTCTTTACCATTTTCGTCTTTGTCCAGCTTTATAGTAGTACTCATTGGAGTGCTTTTTGTCGTTCCATTATCATATCCAAATCTTTTGAGTAGATATCTCACATATTTCGCTTGATTTATGAAAATTCATTCTTCGTTTTATTTAATTTGGAGTCGAAGGAAGTACTTCAGCTCTCCCATCATACTCATTGCAAATTCTTGGCTCATGCAAGATGAAAATTCTTTACACAACAATTCATTAGTAGAACTAAAGACAATGTCATCAACATAGATTTGAACTACAAGAATATCTTGGTTCTTATGCTTAACAAATAGAGTTGTGTCCGCTTTTCCCATCAAAAAATTGTTATCTAATAAGAATTTTTTAAGCCTATCATACCATGCTCTAGGTGATTGTTTTAATCCATATAATGCCTTAGATAACTTATACACATGGTCTGAAAATTTTTCATTTTCAAAACCAAGAGGTTGTTTCACATACACTTCCTCCATAATATAATCATTTAACAAAGCACTCTTGACATCCATTTGATATAAAATAAAATCCTTATGAAATGCATATGCTAACAACATCCTAATGGATTCTAACCTATGTTAGCCTAAAAGGCTACACATAATGTAATTTTGATTATAACAAACATGTGTCTTAAATGTTTTTCACAAGTTCACTAGTTTTTTAAGGGTAATATTTATGGAAGTGAATCAAGTGAAATCAAGTTCAAGACACTCCATGGACAACGGCGAAATCAAGAATAAAGTTTGGAGCTCAAAGGAAAAATTATTGCGATAAATTCTTGTAAAGCCGGTATAATTTAATTTATGCATGATTTAGCATTTGAGAAGCTCAAAAGATTAATTTAATAATTACTTTTCATAAACTAAAATATTTTATATTTATAAGATAAGGTATCTTGTGGATTTGACTAATTTGGACTTAAAAGAAAAAATTTTATAATCTTTGATTTCAATAAGTATTATTTTGAATTTTGAAGTCGGACCTTTTTGCAAACATTTTAAATGATTTGGGCCATACTATACTTTATGAACATTTGGGACTAAAGCGAAAGATTTTGAAAGCTTTGATAAATATGGGTATTATGTTAAAAAGGACCTCTTTGAGTAATAATAATATTTTTGGGGCCATATCATAATTTCAGAAAGTTTTAGAATACAATTGCTATTTGGAAATTCTGGAATTGGACCTATTTGTAAAGTTTTATGACGTTTTGGGCCATAGTATAATTATAAAAAGTTTTGAGCTAAAGTGTAATTTTTCTGAACAGTGGTACTGTAGCAAAATTTAAAATTAACGGTAATATCACTGTTACAAGCGGCTAGCCGGATAAATCAAGCAGCTAACCGCTTGGTCGTGGGATTTCGTCTATAACGGCTAGTTTTTTGAGTCTAACTATAAAAACTCAATCCCAACTTCATTTTAAGGACTAATGCAAGTATAAACAAGGTCATACAACATATATTGAGCTTCCAAATCACAAATCATCATAGATTGAATCATTTTTTGTGCTATTATTTGCATATTCACTTTTAAAGAGAGTTTTGTTGTAATCTTCTTTTTGTTATCAAATTGGTGATTGAATAAGTGTGAGAAACACTTGTAAAAAGAGAGTGTGAGATAATCTCTTGATTGTAAAAGGTTTATTGACACCTTGGAAGTCAATTGTAAGAACTTGAAGCCTTGGGAGGCTTGGATAGTGAATCCTCGAGCTTGGTTGGCTTGGAGGCGTGGACGTAGGCGGGGATTGCCGAACCACGTAAAAATCCGTGTGTGTGATTTTCTCTTCCCTTACTCTTTTATTATTATGCTTGCTTGAATTTATTGTTTTCTACTCCATTAAGGCATTAGATTGATTTATTGTGCGAATTGTTTAGCATATCCTTTAAAAACCCAATTCACCCCCCCTCTTGGGTTGTACAACTTGTATTTCATTTGGTATCAGAGCTTGGTTCTCTTGTTAGGACTTAACCGTCTAGAGTAAAAGATCCATGGCAACCCAAAATGATTCAACCTTTAGGGAAGGACAATCTACAACTAGGCCACCGTTCTTTGACGGGAATGACTACCCATATTGGAAAACTAGGATGAGAATTTATTTACAAGCACTAGATTATGAAATTTGGGAAGTTGTTTGTGATGGTCCATTTATGCCTTTGACTAAAAATGAAGTAGGGGAAGACATTCCAAAACCTTCACGGGAATGGAATGAATTGGAAAAGAGAAAAGCTTCTCTAAATTCCAAAGCCATGAATGCATTGTTTTGTGCACTTGATAAGAAAGAATTTCATAGAGTGTCTAGTTGTGAAAGTGCTAATGAAATTTGGCACAAACTTGAAGTTGTTTATGAAGGTACGAATCAAGTGAAAGAGTCCAAAATTAGTAGGTACACTCGACAATATGAATTGTTCCAAATGGAACAAAATGAGAGTGTGTATTCCATGTATACTAGATTTACGGACATAGTGAACACTTTAAGAGCCTTAGGAAAGACTTTTTCAAATAGCGAGAAAGTTAAGAAAATCATTAGGTCGCTACCTAAGGAATGGAGACCAAAAAGGACTGCCATTGAGGAAGCCAAAGATTTAAATACCTTGCTTATTGATGATTTAATTGGTTCTCTTATTTCTTATGAGGAAGACTTAGCAGCTGAAAGAGGTAATGAGGAGAAGAAGAAAAGTATTGCTCTCAAAGCAACAAAATATGAGAGTGATGGGGAAAGTGAGCCGGATGATGAGGAGTTGGCTATGCTAGCAAGAAGATTCAGAAAATTTTTCAAGAAAACTGGTGAGCGAAGAAAATTTAGAAACTTCAAAAACCAAAAGGAGAAGAAAGAGGTGATCATATGCTATGAATGCAAAAAGCCTGGACATATAAGATCGGAATGCCCACTTCTCAACAAACTCAAGAAGAAAGCTATGGTTGCTACTTGGGATGATAGTGATGAAGATTCAAGTGATGAAGAAGAATCGCAAGAAGTATCAAACCTAGCACTTATGGCAATAGGAGGTGATGATGATCTCAATGAGGTAAGTGATCCTACCTATGATGAATTGTATGATGCCTTTAAAGAAATGCATGATGAGTTGATGAAAATTGGTAAAAAGAATGCATGCCTTAAAAAGAAATTACTAGAACTTACTAATGAAAAAGATGCCATGCAAAAATGCAATGATTCATTGAATGAGAAGATTAAAGGATTAGAATTAGAGAATAAAACCTTGCATAATAAAATTGCATTATCAAATGAGAAACCAAGTACTTCACATGAGCATCTAGAGCCACATGTCAATGATTTGAAAAAGGAAAATGAAGTGCTTAAGAAAAAGAATATTGAGCTTAGTGATGTTGTATTAAAATTTACAAATAGGCAAAGGATGTTGGATAGCATGCTTAACTCTCAAAAATGTGTATTTGATAAAGGAGGACTTGGGTATAAGCCTAATTTAAAGCAAAAATATTATAAGAATTATTTTGTTAAAGCTACCTCCACAAGCGATCATAAAGTCGTTTGTCATTATTGTAATCAAAATGGTCACATGAAATATAGATGTCCTGTGAAAAGAAATGCATATTATGGTGTCAAATGCATTTGGGTTCCAAAAGGAACCGTTACTAACGCTCAAGGACCCAAAAAGGTTTGGGTACCTAAGACATAAGATTTTCCTTGCAGGGCTTAAAGAAGAAGAAAAATAAATGGTACTTGGATAGCGGTTGTTCTAGGCATATGACGGGAAACTATGCATGGTTCTCAAGTTTCACCAAAATCGAAAATGGTGGGGATGTATCTTTTGGAGACAACTCAAAAGGAAAAATTCTCGGAATTGGTAATGTTGGTAAAATCTCCTCAACTCTAATTGAAAATGTGTGTTTAGTTGAAAATCTGAAACACAATTTGATGAGCATCAGTCAATTGTGTGACAAGGGTTATAAAGTTGTTTTTGACAAGTCAAGATGTGCTATTGAGAATGCATGTGATGGGAAAATTCTGTTTCTTGGAAATAGATATGGTAATGTTTATACAATTGACATAGAATGTGCATCCAATCATGATAAATGTTTTTCCGCATTGAATGATGATAGTTGGTTGTGGCATAGAAGACTAGGTCATGCAAGCATGGATTTGATTTCAAAAATTTCGAAAAATGATTTGGTTAAAGGTCTTCCAAAAATCAATTTTCAAAAAGATAGAATTTGTGACGCTTGCCAATTTGGAAAACAAATCAAAACCTCTTTCAAAAGCAAGAAAAATATCTCTACTTCAAAACCTCTTCAATTACTTCACATAGATTTATTTGGTCCTTCTAGATATGCTAGTTTAAGTGGCAAATATTATGCTTTTGTAATTGTGGATGATTACTCTAGATTCACATGGGTATTGTTCTTAACTAATAAGGATGATGCCTTTGATGCATTTAGAATTTTCTATAAAAAGGTTCAAAATGAAAAAGGTTATTCAATTACTTGTATTAGAAGTGACCATGGTGGAGAATTTGAAAATCATGCATTTGAGAAGTTTTGTAATGAGTTTGGCATTGAGCATCAATTTTCATCACCTAGGACTCCTCAACAAAATGGAGTTGTAGAGAGAAAGAATAGGTCTATTCAAGAAATGGCTAGGACTATGCTAAATGAAAACTCTTTACCAAAATATTTTTGGGCCGAAGCCGTCAACACCGCATGTTATGTTTTGAATCGTGTGTTGATTAGACCTACTTTTAATAAAACTCCATATGAACTTTGGAAAGATAGAAAACCCAATATTGGCTATTTCAAAGTTTTCGGATGCAAATGTTTTGTTTTGAACACAAAAGATAATCTAGGTAAATTTGATTCAAAATCCGATGTTGGTATTTTTCTTGGTTATTCAAACTCAAGCAAAGCTTATAGAGTGTATAATAAAAGAACTTTGGTTGTGGAAGAATCTATGCAAGTCACATTTGATGAGTCTAATCCCTCCTCTGCGGAGAAAGGAGTTGTTGATGATAATGCAGAAGAAGAACATCAAGAAGAATCATCAAATGACAACCAAAAGGATGCACCTCATGAAATTCAAGAAGAGCATCATGAAGAAACAAATGCAGAGCAAAATGAAGGTACTTCTCAAACACTCCCCAAGGAGTGGAGGTATGTTTCTTCTCACCCTAAGGATGTAATTTTAGGAGATCCCTCACGAGGTGTTACAACTAGATCATCACTTAGGAACATATGTGAACATGCTGCATTTATTTCTCAAATTGAACCAAAATCCTTTGCGGATGCGGAAAATGATGAGTCTTGGATTATGGCAATGCAAGAGGAGTTGAATCAATTTGAGAGAAACAATGTGTGGGAATTAGTCCCTAATCCGGAACATCAATCCATTATAGGTACTAAATGGGTATTTAGAAACAAATGGATGAATCCGGTGTGGTTGTAAGAAATAAAGCTAGATTAGTAGCTCAAGGTTACAACCAAGAAGAAGGAATCGATTTTGATGAAACATTTGCACCTGTAGCTAGATTAGAATCCATTAGGATGTTGTTAGCATTTGCATGTTATAAAGATTTCGTTTTATTTCAAATGGATGTCAAAAGTGCTTTCTTAAATGGTTATATTATGGAGGAAGTGTATGTCAAACAACCCCCTGGTTTTGAAAATGAAAAATTTCCAAATCATGTTTACAAATTATCAAAAGCATTGTATGGTTTAAAACAAGCACCTAGAGCATGGTATGATAGGCTTAAAAATTTCTTGTTAGATAACGGTTTTTCGATGGGAAAAGCAGATACTACTCTTTTTATTAAGAATAAGAATCAAGATATACTTGTTGTTCAAATTTATGTTGATGATATTATTTTTGGTTCTACTAATGAATCTTTGTGCAAAGAGTTTTCATCTTGTATGAGTAAGGAATTTGAGATGAGCATGATGGGAGAACTGAAATATTTCCTTGGACTTCAAATCAAGCAAAACAATGAGGGAATTTTCATAAACCAAGCGAAATATGTCAAAGATCTGCTAAAGAGATTTGGCAGTGATGACTCAAACACCAAGAGCACTCCAATGAGCACAACGATTAAGCTTGACAAATATGAAAATGGTAAAGAAGTTGATATTAAAAAATATCAAGGTATGATCGGCTCTTTACTTTACTTAACCGCAAGTAGACCTGATATCATGTTTAGTGTATGTTTGTGTGCAAGATTTCAATCATGTCCCAAGGAATCTCATTTGCTTGCTGTTAAAAGAATTTTTCGTTATTTGAGTGGAACCATAGATCTTGGTCTTTGGTATCCTAGAGGAACTCATATAGATTTAACTTGTTATTCGGATGCCGATTTTGCTGGTTACAAAGTTGATAGGAAAAGTACTAGTGGAACTTGCCATTTTCTAGGTTATTCACTTGTTTCATGGTTTAGCAAGAAACAAAATTCGGTTGCACTCTCAACCACTGAGGCGGAATATATTGCCGCAGGTAGTTGTTGTGCACAAGCCCTTTGGATGAAACAAACTCTTAGAGACTATGGCATTAATCTTGAACAAATTCCTATCAAGTGTGACAATACTAGTGCCATAAATCTTTCAAAGAATCCCATTCAGCACTCTAGAACCAAGCATATAGAGATTAGACATCATTTCTTGAGAGATCATGTTCAAAAAGGTGATATTGCATTAGAATTTATCTCTACGGAAAAAAAACTTGCCGATATTTTTACAAAACCCCCTTGCATAAGAACAATTTTCAAAAATTCGGCATGAACTTGGGATGATGAATTTTTCACATTAACATCTATATTTATGTTATTAAGTCAATTAAAATTGTTTGCTTGGTGATTGTTGATGTTTATGAAATGGTTGAGCATGATAGATATGTGAGGTGTTTTATTCTTAATGCTTATGTGCTTCATGATATATGCTTGTTGGATGAATTATTTGCTTGAATTAATCATGTTTTAAATGTTTAAAATCATGATTCATGCATTAAATTGGCTCTTGATATGTTTCGGGATCACGAAATGATCTCGGGATTGGTCAAAAATAGCCGGAAAGTAAGTATAGTGCAGATAGGACAGCAACCAGGCGGCTAGCCGCCTGTTCCAAGCGGCTAGCCGCTTGGAATCTGTCATGAACCCGAGAGCAAGCGGCTAGCCGCTTGGTCACGGGTTCGGTCATTTTTTTTCTTCTTCCTTCTTCTTCTTCACTTGTTCTTCTTTGTTCCCCTCACTCTCCAAAACCATAAACACTCTCCTCCATTTCCATTCAATCTTTCCTCATTTCTCATCCATTTTTCTGCACAAATCAATCATTCAAACCAATACCCATGCACTTCATCTTCTTTAAACACCTCTCAATCATGATTTCTCCACTCATTCATCATTTTCTCTCTCCTGTGTGAATAGTACTTCTTCATTTTCATTTTCAAATCTCTTCATCTTTCCACCATTTTCTTGTTAAAATCAATCACTCAAACCATTAATCATCCATCACTCATCTAATTTTCACTCTCAAAACAACATTTCATCAACTCCTCTTACAAAACCCAAAATCAAAAATTCCATTATAACCGTTTCTCTCTCTTCATTTTCAAGTTTCTTCTAGTCAATTTTTGATTCAATCTTCATCATATATTCGCTCCATTCATCTCTAGGTTTGATTTGCTTGCCTTAAACACACCTATTTCACTCAAATTTTTGAAACCCGAAATTGCATCTTTTAAGCTCGTTTTCTTGCTAAATGGCGGGTGGTGACAAATCCAAGGGGAAACAAGTGGCCAAGAAGCGCAAGGAATATTATGGAAACCATTCGGAGTTTGTATTGACTCATTGTCCGCGTCCCCTGCATCAAAAACTATTTCTCGACAATTTCATGCCAAGGTCCGTCATTCCTCCTTTCTTTGTCAATCTCAGTAATTTGGCAAATTTAAAAATTTGTGACAAATCTCTTAAAGATTTCCTTATTGCTATGGGATGGAAAAATGTTTTGGTGGTTAAAGAGCAATATTATGAAAATTTAGTCAAGGTTTTTTATACGAATATGGATACGGAAATCTCGGATAAAATTGTTACTAGTATTGGGGGAGTCCGTATTGAATTTGATGTTGCTCTATTAAATCGTATTCTTGGTACTCCAAATGAGGGTTTGGAACTATATAGTGTTAGAGCCCAAATCAATTATCCTTGGTTTTCTCTTGAAAATGCCATTAAAAAAATTTGTCGACGACATGATTTGTCCTCTGCGTTTTGTCGATCACCTTTGAAATCTCAAGCCTTACCTCTTCAAATTAGAATCCTTCATTATGTTCTTCATCATGTTATAACTCCTAGGTTTGGACATGCGGATGAAGTTAACCGACTAGATGTAGCCATTTTGGACTGCATTCTTGAGGAAAGGATACTCAATGTTGGTTATATTATCCTTCATCACATGCTTAACACTCCATGTGTACCCAAACGATCCCTTCCCTATGCTAGTATTATCACCCGCATCCTCCAGTATTTCCATGTACCTATAACCGAGCCAACCTTCTTGAATTCGAGGGAACTAGGAGATGAAGCAATAGCAAATTTGGGGTTTTATTGGAGGGACAATGGATGGCATAAAGATCGGAGAAACAAAAAGGTTACTGAAATGGCTCCTACAGATCATCGTTTCTTTAACGATGTCCTTCCACCACATCGGCTTCCTGATCTCAGTGCTCCACATCGCTCACATCCTCCACCTTCCGAGGGCCCTTCCCACTCCACTTCAGCTGATTCTGAGGATCCGATGCAAAGAATCGCTGACTAAAGTGGATTCTCTTTCCGAGCAAAGCAAGGCAAACTTCAATCCCGTTTGCGGCTTTTCAACTTCAGTCCATTTCGAGCAAGAGCGTCTCTTTGAGCAAAGAAGAGCGCTTATTTGATCAACAACATCGCCTCTTTGCTCAACAACAGCAGCTTCTTGATGGCCAGCAGCAACTTTTTGCTGCTCTTGGGTTTCCACCACCATCCTCTTCATCACATCCACCATCTCCTTAGAACTCTATTTTATTTTCAGTCATGTGTCCCTCTGCACTACATCTCTACATGCATTATTGTTTTGAATTTGAGGATAATTGTTATTTGATATTTGGATATGTTGTGTTTGGTAGTTTATGTCATCTCGGATTGTTCTAATATCTTAGTTAATTACACGCTTAATTTACATATGTTTCGTGCTTAATTTTTGAGATGTTCCTTTGGGTATAAGCATGGATTTATAGTGATTTTTTATGCTTGATGATTATATGGGTGTTACTTGATGAATTGATGGAGTTGTTGGTTTAAAATATTTGTCTAAGCTTATCTGGAAGTGTTTTTAATTATATTATGTATTTAAGGATTTGTTCATTTTTAAGGGGAGACTCTGCCGAAATTTTTGTTCGCACAAAACGGGTAATATTTTCATCGAATTATTTTTGATGTCTTGATTCAAATTGCATCTATCATTTTTTATATGATGAAGGGGGAGACAAATATGACTGGCCTGAGCATAAATTTCTAGTAATTTTGATGATGAAGGGGGAGAGATCATGTATTTTGAATATGGCGACATATAAAATGTATTTTGATCTCGAAATATTTGTGCATGGTTTAAAAATATTAACGGAGAGCTTACAATTTGTTATAAGCCATATATTAAGGGGGAGTTCTTGTTTTGCATTTAATTTATATGTTGAATTATATATGCCATGTATTAAGGGGGAGTATATATGTCAAAATACATGAGATGTTTGTCATCATCAAAAAGGGGGAGATTGTTAGCCTAAAAGGCTACACATAATGTAATTTTGATGATAACAAACATGTGTCTTAAATGTTTTTCAGAAGTTCACTAGTTTTTGAAGGGTAATATTTATGGAAGTGAATCAAGTGAAATCAAGTTCAAGACACTCCATGGACAACGGCGAAATCAAGAATAAAGTTTGGAGCTCAAAGGAAAAATTATTGCGATAAATTCTTGTAAAGCCGGTATAATTTAATTTATGCATGATTTAGCATTTGAGAAGCTCAAAAGATTAATTTAATAATTACTTTTCATAAACTAAAATATTTTATATTTATAAGATAAGGTATCTTGTGGATTTGACTAATTTGGATTTAAAAGAAAAAGTTTTATAATCTTTGATTTCAATAAGTATTATTTTGAATTTTGAATTCGGACCTTTTTGCAAACATTTTAAATGATTTGGGCCATACTATACTTTATGAACATTTGGGACTAAAGCGAAAGATTTTGAAAGCTTTGATAAATATGGGTATTATGTTAAAAAGGACCTCTTTGAGTAATAATAATATTTTTGGGGCCATATCATAATTTCAGAAAGTTTTAGAATACAATTGCTATTTGGAAATTCTGGAATTGGACCTATTTGTAAAGTTTTATGACGTTTTGGGCCATAGTATAATTATAAAAAGTTTTGAGCTAAAGTGTAATTTTTCTGAACAGTGGTACTGTAGCAAAATTCAAAATTAACGGTAATATCATCATTAAGCGGCTAGCCGGATAAATCAAGCGGCTAACCGCTTGGTCGCGGGATTTCGTCTATAACGGCTAGTTTTTTGAGTCTAACTATAAAAACTCAATCCCAACTTCATTTTAAGGACTAATGCAAGCATAAATAAGGTCATACAACATATATTGAGCTTTCAAATCACAAATCATCATAGATTGAATCATTTTTTGTGCTGTTATTTGCATATTCACTTTTAAAGAGAGTTTTGTTGTAATCTTCTTTTTGTTATCAAATTGGTGAGTGAATAAGTGTGAGAAACACTTGTAAAACGAGAGTGTGAGATAATCTCTTGATTGTAAAAGGTTTATTGACACCTTGGAAGTCAATTGTAAGAACTTGAAGCCTTGGGAGGCTTGGATAGTGAATCCTCGAGCTTGGTTGGCTTGGAGGCGTGGACGTAGGCGGGGATTGCCGAACCACGTAAAAATCCGTGTGTGTGATTTTCTCTTCCCTTACTCTTTTATTATTATGCTTGCTTGAATTTATTATTTTCTACTCCATTAAGGCATTAGATTGATTTATTGTGCGAATTGTTTAGCATATCCTTTAAAAACCCAATTCACCCCCCCTCTTGGGTTGTACAACTTGTATTTCAACCTAACTACAGGTGCAAATGTTTCATTAAAATCAATTCATTCTTCTTGGTTGTAAATTTGAGCCACTGATCTAGCTTTATTTCTTACAACCACACCGGATTTATCCATTTTATTTCTAAATACCCATTTAGTGCCTATAATGGATTGATGTTCCAAATTAGGAACTAATTCCCACACAATATTTCTCTTAAATTGATTCAACTCCTCTTGCATTGCCATAATCCAAGACTCATCATTTTCCGCATCCGCAAAGGATTTTGGTTCAATTTGAGAAATATATGCAGCATGCTCACATTTGTTCCTAAGTGACAATCTAGTTGTAACACCTCGTGATGGATCTCCTAAAATTATATGCTTAGGGTGAGAAGAAACATACCTCCACTCCTTAGAGAGTGTTTGAGAAGTACCTTCATTTTGCTCTGCATTTGTTTCTTTATGATGCTCTTCTTGAATTCCATGAGATGCATCTTTTTTGTTGTCATTTGATGATTCTTCTTGATGTTCTTCTTCTGCATTATCATCAACAATTCCTTTCTCCGTAGAGGTGGGGTTAGACTCATCAAATGTAACATGTATGGATTCTTCTACAACTAAATTTCTTTTATTATACACTCTATAAGCTTTACTTGTGTTTGAATACCAACATCAGATTTTGGATCAAATTTACCTAGATTATCTTTTGTGTTCAAAACAAAACATTTGCATCCAAAAACTTTGAAATAGCCCATGTTGGGTTTTCTATCTTTCCAAAGCTCATATCGAGTTTTATTAAGATTAGGTGCAATCAACACACGATTCAAAACATAACAAGCGGTGTTGACGGCTTCGGCCCAAAAATATTTTGGCAAAGTATTTTCATTTAACATGGTCCTAGCCATTTCTTGAATAGACCTATCCTTTCTTTCAAAAACTTCATTTTGTTGTGGAGTCCTAGGTAATGAATATTGATGCTTAATACCAAAATCATTACAAAATTCTCAAATGCATGATTTTCAAATTCTCCACCATGGTCATTTCTAATACAAGTAATTAAATAATCTTCTTCATTTTGAACCTTTTTACAGAAAATTCTAAATGCATCAAAGGCATCATCTTTATTAGCTAAGAACAATACCCATGTGTATCTATAGTAATCATCCACAATCACAAATATATAATATTTGCCACTTAAACTAGCATATCTAGAAGATCCAAATAAATGTATGTGAAGAAGTTGAAGCGGTTTTGATGTAGAGATATGATTTTTGTTTTTAAAAGAAGTTCTGATTTGTTTTCTAAATTGGCAAGCTTCACAAGTTTTATCTTTTTGAAAACTAATTTTTGGAAGACCTTTAACCAAATCATTTTTCGAGATTTTTTAGATCAAATCCATGCTTGCATGACCTAGTCTTCTATGCCATAACCAACCATCATCATTCAATGCGGAGAAACATTTAACATTTGTAGATGCCCAATCTATATTGATAGTATAGACATTAACACATCTATTTCTTACAAATAAAACCTTGCCATCACATGCATTTTCAATAACATATTTTGATTCATCAAAGATAATTCTATATCCTTTATCACATAATTGACTAATGTTAAGCAAGTTGTGTTTTAAGTTTTCAACCAAACATACATTTTCAATGAGAGTAAAGGATACATTACCGACATTGCCAATGCAAATGATTTTTCCTTTTGAATTATCTCCAAAAGATACATCTCCATCATTTTCGATCTTGGTAAAACTTGAAAACCAAGAATAATTCCCTTTCATATGTCTTAAACAACCACTGTCTAAGTACCTCTTATTCTTCTTTTTCTTCAAGTCCTGTAGAGAAAATCTCAAGTTTTAGGTACCCAAACCTTTTTGGGTCCTTGAGAGTTAGCAATAGTTCCTTTCGGAACCCAAACACATTTCATACCATAATATGCATTTTTTTATTGGACATCTATTTTTCATATGACCATCTTGATTACAATAATGACATACAACTTGATTGTTAATAGATGTATTCTTCACAAAGTAATTTTATAATACTTTTACTTCAAATTAGGCTTATAGCTAAGACCTTCTTTGTCAAACACACATTTTTGTGAATTTAGCAAGTTATCCAACATCTTTTGCCCATTTGTGAATTTTAGCATAATTTCATTTAGTTCGTTACTTTTCTTTCTAAGCATTTCATTTTCATTTTTCAAGTCATTCACATTTGATTCTAAGTGCTCATGTGAAGTGCTAGAATTCTCAAATAATGCAACTCTATCAAGCAATGTCTTATTCTCAAATTATAGGCATGTAATCTTTACACTAAAAGATTCATTTTCATTTATAAGCTCTATTATTTTCTTTTTAAGATATATATTCTTTTTACCAATCTTCATCTACTCATCATGCAATTCTTTAAAGGCATCATGTAATTCATCATCTATAGGAAGATCATTTACCTCATCAAGTTCATCACATGATTCTTCTCCAAAACCATGAGAGCTAAATTTGTCATCTCTTGTTGCTCTTCATCATCACTTGTTTCCTCATCACTATCATCCCAAGTGGCCACCATAGCTTTCTTCTTGAATTTGTTGAGGAGAGGACATTCCGGTCGTATGTGTTTGAGCTTCTTGCATTCATAGCAAGTGATTGGCTTTTTCTTCTCCTTTTTATTTTTGTGACTTCTGAACTTTCTCTGCTCATTAGTCTTCTTGTAAAATTTTCTGAATCTTCTCTCCAACATAGCCAACTCCTCATCATTCATCTCGTTTCCCTCATCACTACCACGTTTTGAGGCTTTAAGAGCAATGATTTTCTTCTTTTCCTCATGCCCTTTTTCTGCTGCCAAATCTTCTTCATATGAAATGAGATAACCAATTAAATCATCAATTGGTAATGTATTTAAATCTTGCTCAATAACAGTCTTTTTTTGTCTCTATTCCTTAGGTAGTAACCTAATGATTTTCTTAACTTTTTCGCTATTTGAAAAGGTCTTTCCTAGGCCTCCTAGAATGTTCACTATATCCGTAAATCTAGTATAGATAGAATACACACTCTCATTTTATTCCATTTGGAATAATTCATATTGCCGAGTGTACCTACTTATTTTAGATTCTTTCACTTGATTCGTGCCCTCATAAACGACTTCAAGTTTGTGCCAAATTTCATTAGCACTTTCACAACTAGACACTCTATGAAACTCTTTCTTATCTAGTGCACAAAACAAGGTATTTATAGCTTTGGAATTTAGAAAAGCTTTTCTCTTTTCCAATTCATTCCATTCTCGTGAAGGTTTTGGAATGTTTTCCGCAACTTCATTTTTAGTCAAAGGCATGAAAGGACCATCATTAACGATTTCCCAAATTTCATAATCTAAAGCTTACAAGTAAATTCTCATCCTAGTTTTCCAATACGGGTAATCGTTTTCATCAAAATATGGTGGTCTAGTGGTGGATTGTCCTTCCCTAAATGCGGAATCATTTTGAGTTGCCATTGATCTTTAACTCTAAACGGTTAAGTTTAAATAAGAGCACCTTGCTCTTATACCAATTAAAATACAAGTTGTGCAACCTAAAGGGGGTGAATTGGTATTTTAAAACTTATCCTAACAAATCCACACAACAGTCCAATCTAATGTCTTAAAAAATTCGAATGCAATAAGTTTAATAAAAAAAGATAATAAATGAGTAAGGGAAAAGAAAGACAAACACACGAATTTTTATGTGGTTCTGTAATCCCCATCTACGTCCACGCCTCTAAGCGATCCAAGCTTGAAGATTTCACTATCTAAGCCTTCCAAGGCTTCAAATGATTACAATTGACTTCCAAGGTGTCAATGAACCTTTACAATAAAGAGATTATCTCTCAATCTCTTCACTCACTCACACACTCAAACACTCACAAATATAAGAGGAAATGAAAATTACAACAAAACTCCCTCAAAGAGTAGATATACAAATTGAAGAACAAAAGATGATTCAATGTTTAATGATTTGTGAAATCAGAGCTCAATGAATGTTGTGTGCTTTTTTATTTTGCTTGCTTGGAACCTCGAAAATGAATTGAATTTGAATTTTTATATTTTGAGCTAAAAAACTAGCTGTTATCCACATTTTGGTGATAACCGTCTTACCGTTTATCGTAACCGGTTAGCCGCTTAATGTTACCGTTACAGCCAAAATTTTGAATTTCTGAACATCCAGTATGTCGTTTATGATATCCGGATAGTCATTTATGTTCCAGAAGCTTACTGCCTAAAATCCGGTCTTCCACTTGTCAGGATCCGGATAGCTGCTTGCTACAATAACCGGTACAGTAAATTTTTTAAAAATTATAGTTTGACCCTAAAACTTTATATAACTACAATATGGTCCAAAATGTTAAAAAGCTTTGAAAATAGGTCCAATTTCAGAATTTCTAAGTAATGATCTGTTAATCCTAAAACTTTTTGAAATTATGATAAAGCCCAAACTATGTTAAATTATAGATTGACCTAAAATATTTAAATGTTTTTAAGTTGTTCTAAATCCGAAATGTTAAACAATATCAAAGATTATAGAATTCTTTCATTTTAGTCCACAACAACTTAATTCCTTAAAATCATTTTCTTATTATAAAAGCACAATTCATAAATCTTTGTTCAATCAACACATGTGGTTTGTTAATCATCAAAATCAATATTTATAACCCTATTGGCTAACAACCATGTATTGACATTTTTCCCAACTCAAACGAGTTCTTTTTTAACACATCTTTTTAAATTTTTGTCTAAATTATCAAGGCAATCATTAAAAAAATTCCCAAACACAGTCAAATAATCCATAAAGATCTCTAAACAATGTTCAACCATATCACTGAAAAATATTTAGCATGCATCTTCGAAATATTGCAGAAGCATTACAAAGTTCAAATGGCATTCTTTTAAATGCAAATGTCCCAAAGGGATAAATGTGGTCTTTTCTTATCTTCAAGTGCTATAAAAATTTAATAATAACCTGAATATCAATCTAAAAAGCAGTAATAAGGATGTCTAGCTAATCTTTCTAAGATTTGGTTAAGAAATGGTAATAAAATATGATTTTTTCTAGTGGCTTCATTTAACTTTCTATAATCAATGCACATGCGCCAACTAAACGTAACTCGTGTTGGAATTAATTCACCTTTTTCATTTTTAACAACAATGATACCAAATTTTTTAGGCACTACTTGTATAGAACTTACTAACTTACTATCAGAGATAGGAAAAATGATTTCTGCATCAAGTAATTTAAAAACTTTTATTTTTACTACTTATTTTATGTGTGGGTTTAATCTTCTTTGAGGTTATTGACAAGTTTTAGCATTTTCTTCCAAATTGATTCTATGTGTGCAAATTAAGGGATTAATACCGCTAATATCATTTAAAGTCCATCAAATTGCATTTTTATGCTCTTTAAGAATATATATAACTTGTTAGTCGCTTGATAGGGTAGAAGAAATCACAACAGGATAAGTTTGTTCTTCTCCAAGATAAGCATACTTTAATCCCTCTAGCAAATGTTTCAATTCCAATTTTGGTGCTTCTTGTTGTTTGGTCTTTCTAATGATTTCAAGCTTGTCAAAATTTGGTTTCTCATTATCATTTTGTAAAGTCTGAGTAAAATCAATCACAAATTTATATTAGAAGTATCATGTTCAAGTTGCTTATTTGATTCAATTGAATTAACCAAACAAATATCACTAAGTTTAGAAAAATTCCCTTTTTGAATATTCTCCTCTATACAAGATTCAAGCAATTCTTTTGTTCATCAATTTCATCTTCATTCTCATTTCTTCATTAGGTTGCCTACACATATTAAAAATAATAAATTCCGAGGTCATATTTCTAAATGACATATTCATTAAATCATTCCTACAATTAATCAAAGTATTAGCCGTTACTAAAAATGGTCGACCTAATATTACAGGAATTTGTTTATAATTATTCACAACAGGTCTAGTTTCTAAGACAATAAAATCCACAGGGTATATGAATTTATCAACTTTTACTAAAACATCTTTCATTATTCCTTTTGGTACTGTAATTGATCTATCGACAAGTAAAAATGTAGTTGAAGTTGATTTTAACTCACCAAGATTAAATTGAAGATAAACTGAATATCGAAGTTAATTTACACTAGCACCAAGGTCTAACATAGCATGCTTCATTTTGTGATCTCCAATAATAAGAGAAATAGTAGGACAACTAGGATCTTTATATTTCAACTTATTATTATTAGACAGAATGGTACTTACCTGTTCAACCATAAAAGCACTCTTTCTTACTTCAATTTCCTCTTGACAGTGCATAAATCCTTTAAAAATTTGGCATATGAAGGTATCTGCTTGATTACATCTAATAGAGAAATGTTAACTTTCACTTGCTTAAAGATTTCATAAATTTCAAAACAGTAGTTTGATTCATTTGGTTTATTCAATGCATGCGAAAATGGTGGTTCGGGCGAAACACTAGTTATTTCTTTATTACGTATAAGTTCATTTAGTCCTTCATTAACCTTTGAATTTTCATCATCTTCATAAAGTTCAGAAATAGGTCTATTAACAATCTTACCACTACGAAGAGTTATAACTGACTTGACTTGGTCAATGGGTGAATTTTGTTAAATCTTAGGACTTGGTTGTGGTTGAGCTGGAAATTTTCCTTTTTTTTTTAATCGTGAATGCGGAAGTAATTTTAGCAAGAGTATCTTTCAAATCAGAAAAGGTTTGTGCATTTCAATTGTTAATAGCACCTTACTTCATAATCCAAATGAAATACAAGTTATGCAACCCAAGAGGGGGGGTGAATTAGGATTTTAAAGGATATGCTAAAACAATTCACACAACAAATCAATCTAACGCCTTAATGGAGTAGGAAATAATAAATTCAAACAAGCATAATAATCAAAGAGTAAGGGAAGAGAAAAACAAACACACGGATTTTTACGTGGTTCGACAATCCCGCCTACGTCCACGCCTCCAAGCCAACCAAGCTCGAGGATTTCACTATCCAAGCCTCCCAAGGCTTCAAGTTCTTACAATTGACTTCCAATGTGTCAATGAACCTTTACAATCAAGAGATTATCTCACAATCTCTTCATACAAGTGTTTCTCACACTTATACACTCACAAATTTGATAAGAAAAAGAAAATTACAATCAAAACTCTCTTTAAGAGTGGGTATACAAATAATAGCACAAAAATGATTCAATCTATGATGATTTATGCTTTAGAAGCTCAATATATGCCAAGCACTTTCCACGCCTCTCGGCTACCGAGTCCTCTTGAGCCTTGTCCGTAGGACAACATTCCCTCGCAAACTCTTCAACTTGCATTAGTCTTTAAAATGAAGTTGGGATTGAGTTTTTATAGTGAGAGCCCGAAAACTAGCCGTTATAGACGAAATCCCGCAACCAAGCGGTTAGCCGCTTGATTTATCCGACTAGCCGCTTGTAACAGTGATATTACCGTTATTTTTGAATTTTGCTACAGTACCACTGTTTAGAAAAATTACACTTTAACCCAAAACTTTATATAATTATACTATAGCCCAAAACTTTATTATAATATGGCCCAGAACGTCATAAAAATTTGTAAATAGGTCCAATTTCAGAATTACCAAATACCAATAGTATTCCAAAACTTTCTGAAATTATGATATGACCCCAAATATATTATTATTTCTCAAAGAGGTCTTTTTTAACATAATACCCATATTTTTCAAAGTTTTCAAAATCTTTCACTTTAGTCCCAAATGTTCATAAAGTATAGTATGGCCCAAACCATTTCAAATGTTTGCAAAACGGTCCAACTTCGAAATTCAAAATAATACTTATTGAAATCAAAGATTATAAAACTTTTTTTTCTTTTAAGTCCAAATTACACAAAATACCTTATCTTATAAATATAAAACATTTTAATTTATGAAAAGTAATTATTAAATTAATCCCTTGAGCTTTTCAAATGTTAAATCATGCATTAATTAAATCATACCGGCTTTACAAGAATTTTTCGCAATAATTTATCCTTTGAGCTCCAAATTTTATTCTTAATTTCGCCGTTATCCGCTGAGTGTCTTGAACTTGATTTGACTTGATTCACTTGCATAAATATTATCCTTCAAAAACTAGTGAAAATGTGAAATACAATATTTATTTATTTTTTACTTAAGACACATGTTTGTTATCATCAAAATTACATTATGTGTAGCCCTTTGGGCTAACAATCTTCCCCTTTTTGATGATGACAAACATCTCATGTATTTTGACATTTATACTCCCCTTAATATTTGGCATACATGACTTCAACATATAAATCAAATTTGAGAACAAACTCCCCCTAAATATATGATCTATAACAATTTGTAAGCTCCCCCTTAATATTTCATAATCATGCACAAATACTTCAAGATCAAAATACATATTATATGTCTCCATCAAAATACATATTGTATGTCTCTGTATTCAAAATACATGATCTCTCCCCCTTCATCATCAAAATTACTAGAAATTCATGCTAAGACCAATAATATGTCAATGGTTCATCAAGAAATATGTAATAACCAAACATCCAATTAACAATAAAATGATCATAAACCATTATTCCATCAATTACCAAATTAACAACTCATAATATGAAATCATCATATAAAAAGAAATGTAATCAAATCATCATTATATCTCAAAATCATTACCATGATCATATATCAACTATAAAAATGCTCAAAATACATGTTACTTCCCTCAATTTACATCATCAAAATACTTTGTCTCCCCCTTTGGATACAAAAGTGTTCAAAATGCATATTATCCAAAAAAATATTGTATGCTCCCCCCTAAATATATGGCCAATTTAAAATTTTAACCAAATTGATTTTATCCAAAAACAATATCATATTTGTCTCCCCCTTCATCATATAAAAAATAGATAGATGCGATTTGAAACAAGACATCAAAAATAATTCGATGAAAATATTACCCATTTTGTGCGAGCAAAAATTTCGGCAGAGTTTTCCCTTAAAAAAAATATGATTAAAAACACTTCCATATAAGCTTAAACAATTATTTCAAACCAACAACTCCATCAATTCGTCAAGCAACACCCATATAATCATCAAGCATCAAAATCACTATAAATCCATGCTTATACTCAAAAGAACATCTCAAAAATTAATCAAGAAACATAGGTAAATTAAGCATGCAATTAACTAAGATATTAGAACAATCCAAGATGAGATAAACTACCAAACACAACATATCCAAATATCAAATAACAATTATCCTCAAATGCAAACAATAATACATGTAGAGATGTAGTGCAGAATGACACATGACTGAAAATAAAATTGAGTTCTAAGGAGATGGTGAATGTGATGAAGAGGATGGTGGTGGAAACCCAAGAGCAGCAAAAAGTTGTTGCTGGCCATCAAGAAGCTGCTGTTATTGAGCAAAGAGGCGATGTTGTTGATCAAATAAGCGCTGCTACTGCTCAAAGAGACGCTCTTACTCAGAAATAGACTGAAGTTGAAAAGCTGCAAACTGGGATTGAAGTTTGCCTTGCTGCTCGGAAAGAGAATCCACTTTAGTCAATAGTTGCTGCATCGGATCCTCAGAATCAGCTGAGATAGAGTGGGAAGGGCCCTCGGAAGGTGGAGGATATGAGCGATGTGGAGCACTGAGATCAGGGAGCCGATGTGGTGGAAGGACATCGTTAAAGAAACGATAATCGGTATGAGCCATTTCAGTAACCTTTTTGTTTCTCCGATCTTTATGCCATCCATTTTCCCTCCAATAAAACCCCAAATTTGCTATTGCTTCATCTCCTAGTTCCCTTGAATTCAAGAAGGTTGGCTCGGTTATAGGTTCTCGGAAATACTGAAAAATGCGAGTGATAATACTACCATAGGGAAGGGATCGTTTGGCTATACATGGAGTGTTAAGCATGTGATGAAGGATAATATAACCAACATTGAGTACCCTTTCCTCAAGAATGCAGTCTAAAATGGCTACATGTAGGCGGTTAACTTCATCCGCATGTCCAAACCTAGGAGTTATAACATGATGAAGAACATAATGAAGGATTCTAATTTGAAGAGGTAAGGTTTGAGATTTCAAAGGTGATCGACAAAACGCAGAGGACAAATCACGTTGACGATAAAGTTTTTGAACAGCGTTTTCAATAGAAAACTAAGGATAATTTATTTGGCCTCTAACACTATATAGTTCCAAACCCTCATTTGGAGTACCAAGAATACGATTTAACAGAGCAACATCAAATTCAATACGGACTCCCCCAACACTAGTAACAATTTTATCTGAGATATCCGTATCCATATTCGTATAAAAAACCTTGACTAAATTTTCATAATATTGCTCCTTAACAACCAAAACATTTTTCCATCCTATAGTAATAAGGAAATATTTAAGAGATTTATCACAAATTTCTAAATTCGCCAAAATTACTAAGATTGACAAAGAAATGAGGAATGACCGACCTTGGCATAAAATTGTCTAGATATCGTTTTTGATGCAGGGGACGCAGACAATGAGTCAATATAAACTCCGAATAGTTTCCATAATTTTCCTTGCGCTTCTTGGCCACTTGTTTCCCCTTGGATTTGTCACCACCCGCCATTATTGTAAGAAAAACAAGCTTAAAAATGCAATTTCGGGTTTGAAAATTTTGAGTGAAGTGGGTGTGTTTGAGGCAAGCAAATCAAACCTAGAGATGAATAAAGCTAATATATGATGAAGATTGAATCAAAAATTGGCTAAAAGAAACTTGAAAATGAAGAGAGAGAAACGGGCAGAATGGGATTTTTGATTTTGGGTTTTGCAAAGAGAGTTGATGAAATGTTGTTTTGAGAGTGAAAATTAGATGAGTAATGGATGAATAATGATTTGAGTGATTGATTTTAACAAGAAAATGGTTGAAAGATGAAGAGATTTGAAAAGGAAAATGAAGAAGCACTATTCACGTGAGAGAGAGAAAGATGAACGGGTGAAGAATAAGTGAAAAAATAATGAATGGGAAGTGTTTAATGAAAGTGAAATGCATGGGTGTTGATTTGAATCATTGATTTTGGCAGAAAAATAGTTGTAAAATGAAGAGAAATTGAATGGAAATGGAGGGACATGTTCGGCTTTGAGAGAGTGTGGAGAGAGGTTGAAGAACACATGAAAAGCGGGGAGAGATTCTCTTGAACCCGTGACCAAGCGGCTAGCCGCTTGCTCTCGGGTCCAAGACAGTTTCCAAGCGGCTAGCCACTTGGAACAGGCGGCTAGCCACCTGGTTGCTGTCCATCTGCACTGTACTTGCTTTCCTGCTAATTTTGACCAATCCCGTGATCATTTTGTGATCCCGAAACATATCAAGAACCAATTTAATGCATGAATCATGATTTTAAACATTTAAAACATGATTAATTCAAGCAAATAATTCATCCAACAAGTATATATCATGAAGCACATAAGCATAAAGAATAAAACACCTCACATATCTATCATGCTCAACCATTTCATAAACATCAACAATTACCAAGCAAACAATTTTAATAGACTTAATAACATAAATAGAGATGTTAATGTGAAAAATTCATCATCCCAAGTTCATGCCGAATTTTTGAAAATTGTTTTTCGCAAAGGGGTTTTGTAAAAATATCGGCAAGTTGTTTTTCCGTAGAGATAATTTCTAATGCAATATCACCTTTTTGAACATGATCTCTCAAGAAATGATGTCTAATCTCTATATGCTTGGTTCTAGAGTGCTGAATGGGATTCTTTGAAAGATTTATGGCGCTAGTATTATCACACTTGATAGGAATTTGTTCAAGATTAATGCCATAGTCTCTAAGAGTTTGTTTCATCCAAAGGGCTTGTGCACAACAACTACTTGAGGCAATATATTCCGCCTCAGTGGTTGAGAGTGCAACCGAATTTTGTTTCTTGCTAAACCATGAAACAAGTGAATGACCTAGAAAATGACAAGTTCCATTGGTACTTTTCCTATCAACTTTGTAACCAGCAAAATCGGCATCCGAATAACAACTTAAATCTATATGTGTTCCTCTAGGATACCAAAGACCAAGATCTATGGTTCCATTCAAATAACGAAAAATTCTCTTAACAGCAAGCAAATGAGATTCCTTGGGACATGATTGAAATCTTGCACACAAACATACACTAAACATGATATCGGGTCTACTTGCGGTTAAGTAAAGTAAAGAGCCGATCATACCTCGATATTTTTTAATATCAACTTCTTTACCTTTTTCATCTTTGTCAAGCTTAATCGTTGTGCTCATTGGAGTGCTCTTGGTGTTTGAGTCATCAATGCCAAATCTCTTTCGCAAATCTTTGACATATTTCGCTTGGTTTATAAAAATTCTCTCATTGTTTTGCTTGATTTGAAGTTCAAGGAAATATTTCAGTTCTCCCATCATACTCATCTCAAATTCCTTACTCATACAAGATGAAAATTCTTTGCACAAAGATTCATTAGTAGAACCAAAAATAATATCATCAACATAAATTTGAACAATAAGTATATCTTGATTTTTATTCTTAATAAAAAGAGTAGTATCTGTTTTTCCCATCGAAAAACCGTTATCCAACAAGAAATTTTTAAGCCTATCATACCATGCTCTAGGTGCTTGTTTTAAACCATACATAACTTTTGATAATTTGTAAACATGATTTGGAAATTTTTCATTTTCAAAACTAGGGGGTTGTTTGACATATACTTCCTCCATAATATAACCATTTAACAAAGCACTTTTGACATCCATTTGAAATAAAACGAAATCTTTATAACATGCAAATGCTAAGAACATCTTAATAGATTCTAATCTAGCTACAGGTGCAAATGTTTCATCAAAATCGATTCCTTCTTCTTGGTTGTATCCTTGAGCCACTAATCTAGCTTTATTTCTTATAACCACACCGGATTCATCCATTTTATTTTTAAATACCCATTTAGTGCCTATAATGGATTGTTGTTCCGGTTTAGGAACCAATTCCCAGACTTTATTTCTCTCAAATTGATTTAACTCTTCTTGCATTGCCATAATCCAAGACTCTTCATTTTTCGCATCCGCAAAAGATTTTGGTTCAATTTAAGAAATAAATACAGCATGCTCACATGTGTTTCTAAGTGATGATCTAATTGTAATACCTCTTGAAGGATCACCTAAAATTAAATCCTTAGGATGAGAGGAAACATACCTCTACTCCTTGGGGAGTGTTTGAGAAATACCTTCTTGTTGCTCCATATTTATTTGTTCGTCTTGCCTATCCTCTTGATTTTCTTGTAGTTCGTTCTCTTGTTTATCTTTTGATGATTCTTCTTGTAACTCTCCATCTGCATCATCATTAACAACTCCTTTCTCCGTAGAGGCTGGGTTAGACTCATCAAACGTAACATGCATAGACTCTTCCACAACTAAGGTTCTTTTGTTATAAACTCTATAAGCTTTACTAGAATTTGAATACCCAAGAAAAATACCAACATCAGATTTTGAATCAAATTTACCAAGATTATCTTTTGTGTTCAAAATAAAACATTTGCATCCAAAAATTTTGAAATAGCCAATATTATGTATTCTATCTTTCCAAAGCTCATAGGGAGTTTTATTGAGATGTAGTCTAATTAACACCCGATTTAAAACATAACAAGCGGTGTTGACGGCTTCAACCCAAAATATTTTGGTAATACATTTTCATTCAACATGGTCCTAGCCATTTCTTGAATAGACCTATTCTTTCTCTCTACAACTCCATTTTGTTGAGGAGTTCTAGGTGATGAAAATTGATGCTCAATGCCAAACTCATTACAAAACTTCTCAAATGCATGATTTTCAAACTCTCCACCATGATCACTTCCAATACAAGTAATAGAATAACCTTTTTCATTTTGAACCTTTTTACAGAAAATTCTAAATGCATCAATGGCATCATCCTTATTAGTTAAGAACAATACCCATGTGTATCTAGAATAATCATCCACAATCACAAATGCATAATATTTTCCATTTAAACTAACATATCTAGAAGGTCCAAACAAATCTATATGAAGTAATTGAAGTGGTTTTGAAGAAGAGACATGATTTTTGTTTTTCAAAGAAGTTTTGATTTGTTTTCCGAATTGACAAGCTTCACAAATTATATCCTTTTGAAAACCGATTTTTGGAAGACCTTTAACTAAATCATTTTTCGAGATTTTTGAAATCAAATCCATGCTTGCATGACCTAGTCTTCTATGCCACAACCAACTATCATCATTCAATGCGGAAAAACATTTATTATGATTGGATGCACATTCTATGTCAATTGTATAAACATTATCATGTCTATTTCCAACAAACAAAATTTTCCCATCACATGCATTCTCAATAACACATCTTGATTTATCAAAAACAACTTTATAACCCTTGTCACACAATTGACTAATGCTAATCAAATTGTGTTTCAAATTTTCAACTAAACACACATTTTCAATTAGAGTTGAGGAAATTTTACCAACATTACCAATTCCGAGAATTTTTCCTTTTGAGTTGTCTCCAAAAGATACATCCCCACCATTTTCGATTTTGGTGAAACTTGAGAACCATGCATAGTTTCCAGTCATATGCCTAGAACAACCGTTATCCAAGTACCATTTATTTTTCTTCTTCTTTAAGCCCTGCAAGGAAAATCTTATGTCTTAGGTACCCAAACCTTTTTGGGTCCTTGAGCGTTAGTAACGGTTCCTTTTGGAACCCAAATGTATTTGACACCATAATATGCATTTCTTTTCACAGGACATCTATATTTCATGTGACCATTTTGATTACAATAATGACAAACGATTTTATGATCACTTGTGGAGGTAGCTTTAACAAAATAATTCTTATAATACTTTTGCTTTAAATTAGGCTTATACCCAAGTCCTCCTTTATCAAAAACACATTTTTGAGAGTTAAGCATGTTATCCAACATCTTTTGCCCATTTGTAAATTTTAATACAACATCACTAAGCTCAATATTCTTTTTCTTAAGCACTTCATTTTCCTTTTTCAAATAATCTACATGTGACTCTAGATGCTCATGTGAAGTACTTGGTTTCTCATTTGATAATACAACTCTATTATGCAAGGTTTTATTCTCTAATTCTAATCCTTTAATCTTTTCATTTAATGAATCATTGCATTTTTGTATGGCATCTTTTTCATTAGTAAGTTCTAGCAATTTCTTTTTAAAGCATGCATTCTTTTTACTAATTTTCATCAACTCATCATGCATTTCTTTAAAGGCATCATACAATTCATCATAGGTAGGATCACTTACCTCATTGAGATCATCATCATCTCTTATTGCCATAAGTGCTAGGTTTGATACTTCTTGCGACTCTTCTTCATCACTTGAATCTTCATCACTATCATCCCAAGTAGCAACCATAGCTTTCTTCTTGAGTTTGTTGAGAAGTGGGCATTCCGATCTTATATGTCCAGGTTTTTTGCATTCATAGCATATGATCACCTCTTTCTTCTCCTTTTAGTTTTTGAAGTTTCTAAATTTTCTTCGCTCACCAGTTTTCTTGAAAAATTTTTTGAATCTCCTTGCTAGCATAGCCAACTCCTCATCATCCGGCTCACTTTCCCCATCACTCTCATATTTTGTTTCTTTGAGAGCAATGCTTTTCTTCTTTTCCTCATTTCCTCTTTCGGCTACTAAATCTTCCTCATAAGAAATAAGAGATCCAATTAAATCATCAATAGGAAAGATATTTAAATCTTTTGCTTCCTCAATGGCAGTCCTTTTTGGTCTCCATTCTTTAGGTAGCGACCTAATGATTTTCTTAACTTTCTCGCTATTTGAAAAGGTCTTTCCTAGGGCTCCTAGAGTGTTCACTATGTCTGTAAATCTAGTATACATGGAATACACACTCTCATTTTGTTCTATTTGGAACAATTCATATTGTCGAGTGTACCTACTAATTTTAAACTCTTTCACTTGATTCATGCCTTCATAAACAACTTCAAGTTTATGCCAAATTTTATTAGCACTTTCACAACTAGACACTCTATGAAACTCTTTCTTATCTAGTGTACAAAATAATGCATTCATGGCTTTGGAATTTAGAGAAGCTTTTCTCTTTTCCAATTTATTCCATTCCCGTGAAGGTTTTGAAATGTCTTCCCCGACTTCATTTTTAGTCAAAGGCATAAATGGACCATCACATACAACTTCCCAAATTTCATAGTCTAGAGCTTGTAAATAAATTCTCATCCTAGTTTTCCAATATGGGCAGTCATTCTCATCAAAGAACGGTGGCCTAGTTGTGGATTGTCCTTCCCTAAAGGTTGAATCATTTTGGGTTGCCATGGATCTTTTACTCTAGACAGTTAAGTCCTAACAAGAGAACCTGGCTCTGATACCAAATGAAATACAAGTTATGCAACCCAAGAGGGGAGTGAATTGCGATTTTGAAGGATATACTAAAACAATTCGCACAACAAATCAATCTAACGCCTTAATGGAGTAGAAAACAATAAATTCAAACAAGCATAATAATAAAAGAGTAAGGGAAGAGAAAAACAAACACACGGATTTTTACGTGGTTCGACAATCCATGCCTACGTCCACGCCTCCAAGCCAACCAAGCTCGAGGATTTCACTATCCAAGCCTCCCAAGGTTTTAAGTTCTTACAATTGACTTCCAAGGTGTCAATGAACCTTTACAATCAAGAGATTATCTCACAATCTCTTTATACAAGTGTTTTTCACACTTATACACTCACAAATTTGATAAGAAAAAGAAAATTACAATCAAAACTCTCTTTAAGAGTGGGTATACAAATAATAGCACAAAAATGATTCAATCTATGATGATTTGTGATTTGGAAGCTCAATATATGTTATATGATCTTATTTATGCTTGCATTAGTCCTTAAAATGAAGTTGGGATTGAATTATTATAGTTAGAGCCCGAAAACTAGCCGCTATAGACGAAATCCCGCAACCAAGCGGTTAGCCGCTTGATTTATCCGACTAGCCGCTTGTAACAGTGATATTACCGTTATTTTTGAATTTTGCTACAGTACCACTGTTTAGAAAAATTACACTTTAACCCAAAACTTTATATAATTATACTATAGCCCAAAATTTTATTATAATATGGCCCAAAACGTCATAAAAATTTGTAAATAGGTCCAATTTCAGAATTATCAAATACCAATAGTATTCCAAAACTTTCTGAAATTATGATATGACCCCAAATATATTATTATTTCTCAAAGAGGTCTTTTTTAACATAATACCCATATTTTTCAAAGTTTTCAAAATCTTTCACTTTAGTCCCAAATGTTCATAAAGTATAGTATGGCCCAAACCATTTCAAATGTTTGCAAAACGGTCCAACTTCGAAATTCAAAATAATACTTATTAAAATCAAAGATTATAAAACTTTTTTTTCTTTTAAGTCCAAATTACACAAAATACCTTATCTTATAAATATAAAACATTTTAATTTATGAAAAGTAATTATTAAATTAATCTCTTGAGTTTCTCAAATGCTAAATCATGCATTAATTAAATCATACCAGCTTTACAAGAATTTTTCGCAATAATTTATCCTTTGAGCTCCAAATTTTATTCTTGATTTCGTCGTTGTCCGCTGAGTGTCTTGAACTTGACTTCACTTGATTCACTTGCATAAATATTATCCTTCAAAAACTAGTGAAAATGTGAAATACAATATTTATTATTTTTTTTACTTAAGACACATGTTTGTTATCATCAAAATTACATTATGTGTAGCCCTTTATGCTAACACCAAAGTTTTCAAATGGTGATGGAACATAAGGTGCATTAGACTTAGTATTTTGGAAATTTTGTGGAAATAGTGCTTGTGAAGATTGTACATTATTATTATTCCTCCAACTAAAATTTGGATGATTTCTCTAACCAAGATTATAAGTCTATGAATATGGATTTGGCTTATTAAAAGTGTTAATGACATTAGCTTGATCATGTAGACATTCTTTAAGTATAGGCAGAGTGAGACAATCTTGAGTGAAATGATCATTAGAATTACAAACATCATATGTAATTTTTTGAACATATTTTATTTGATTACTCTTTTCATTCTCCAAAGCTTCAACATTCCTAACTGGGGATGCAAATTTTGCTTGTAAATTTATACTAATACATGATTAATCTATACCACACAAATAGATAAAACTAATTACATTTTAACCATACATTTATCCCACTCACAAAACATAAATCTAACTTAATCTAC
Organism: Atalantia buxifolia; assembly: GCA_030444775.1. Lineage (NCBI taxonomy): Eukaryota > Viridiplantae > Streptophyta > Magnoliopsida > Sapindales > Rutaceae > Atalantia > Atalantia buxifolia. The sequence continues at coordinate 5,940,885 of CM059838.1, forward strand.
TCAAGCACATCCAACACATTCCACTAACAATTATCATATCTAATATGATAAAACTTATAATTTTACAATTATCACATTTATTTTGGTAAAAACTTATAATTTTACAACAAAAGTCTCAGATCCCCCTTGACAATGACTTACTTTTTCGGACCTCCGGAATCCAAATTTGACATTCCTACATTTATTTGGAGCCTCAAATTGCGTGAAATTATTATTTTTACCTAATAAACACACAAAAATACACAAAATCAAATATTTAGAAAAATAATTAGAAATTAGAAATTCACAATATGTTACATAATTACAAATATAACTTATAATATAAGCACAAAATAATATCTTTACCCTTTAATAAACATATAATTTTTAACACTAATCATCGTCTATGATTGGTGGTGGTGATTGAGATCTACAAATTCATCTGCTACTTAAAGTTCGAGACCAACATCTCATGCAATGATTATGTTACAAATGTAATAATTAAATAACAATTTAGGTGGTTGAATTGACCATATAAATTAACAATATAAAATGAAGCGTAAAATAAATGGGAAAAAAACTGAAAATTAAATTAAAATTTAGATGGTCAAACCAGCCGTAACATAAAATAAAATAAATACAAAAATTAAATAACTAAAATTAAAAAATTACAAGTCAATATTCAGTTTGCTTGATCCAAATTGAGTCCAAATAACTCCAAGATGTAAGTTCAAGTCTGATTATTATGAGAAGTTTCGTCTAGGGATCTTTTTGCAAATTCTTTATAATTTTATGGCTACACAACAATTTTTAAATGTCTAGAACAGAGGTCCATGTTGGATTAAAGTGAAGATTTTGAAAGATTTCATGGTCAGAACAAAACTTAGGAAAAGAAGAAGGGGTATAAATGAAAATTTGCAAAAAAAAGAAAAACAAAATAATAAAGCAAAATAAAAACTTTTCTCCGTCAATGGCACAAAAAACTTGACGCAACTTAAAAGTTATTTCTAACTCTCAAGTATAAGAGTGTCTTGTTATATTATAAATCAGTGAATCCGAGGTCGATCCACAGAAAAAAAATTTAATTAGCTTATTTTGTTTTATCTAAAAATAAAAATAACACTTTAATATAAACAACTTAATTTAAATGAAATTATGAAATTGAATTAGTTAGGGTTATGGGTCCACTCTTAGTAATAAATAAAATTTAATAAACTCTTTTTGCCCTTTTTTAGATTTATTGCCCAAAAGATTAATTAAATTATGAAATTATGAAATTTCATTATTATTTTTTTATTAATTTTATTATGGATTAAGTATTTATTGTGCTAAAATTTAATTTTTCTATAATAAGTGAAAATATCATTTTACCATACCTTATATGAAGATATTAAGAATTTATTGTGCCAAACTCCCTTATTTGTCTATAATAAATCAAAATTTCAAAATATAAAATATGTATAAAATTAACTAGAAAATAATTTAATTTATATAATTAAAAATATAATTTGAATAGATCATATTTATTTCCTAAGAGTTTCACCTTACCCTAATTATTATTATTTAGCTAAGCATAATTGAAATAAAAACAATTATTAAAATTAAATTACTCATAATTAAAAGGAATAAAAACAACTAAAATTGAAAATAAAATTAAATTTATTTATAAAAATAAGTATGCAAAATATTAAAACATACTTGAAAAACAATATTAAAGGGAGAATTGAGAGAAAGTGAAAAGAAGAGAGATTATCAAAAACATAAAAATGAGGCTCTATCAATAGAAAAATAAATTTATAATTCAGTGTTTTGTGGTCCCCCATAAGTTTTACGCATACGCTCCCCACAACCACTAAATCAAGATCTAACGACTAGTCAAATTTGAAAAGTCAACATTACATGCAGCATATTGTGAAACATCCGATTTGATCAAAGAACGGTTGAGATTTGGTAGGTTAGTGATTGAATCGAGTTAATCCAAATACAAATGTTCAGATCCTACAACTTGCTTCACGAACCATTGCCACGTGGCGCAATCATGACCATTGAATCATTAACGATTGAGATTTAATCAAAATTGTCAGCTATCTAATGCACTCATATCTATTGTAAGCTCATTTTATCATCTAATCAATGCTCGGTCAACAGAAAAAGTTGATTTTTTTTACACAAGCTCAATTTAAGCCGACCTTAACTCATCCTATGGTTTTCAAACCTTCAAAATCGAAATTTGACATCCTTTTATCTGTTTGGAGCCTTAAACTACATGAAATTAATATTTTACCTAATATATACATAAAAATACACAAAAGTAAATATAGTTAAGACATAATTAATAATCCCGAATATATTGCATAAACATAAATATAAATTATAATATAAGCACAAAATGTTATTTTTTATCGCTTGATAATCAAACAATTTTTAATACTAATCAGTCATCAGTCTAGGATGTCGAGTAGTCAAGTCTGTTCATGAACTCTATGTCCAGCCATGAGTAAAAAGTGCCCAAAGATAAAGACCACTGTAACAGTATCTTGGATGCTATTGTTGTAGCAACTCTAATTTGTACATTGATGAAATAATTGGATGTCATCAGTACTCCTAATAGATATTCACATGAAAAGTTGATGTCACACTAAAAGGTACCTTGTGAAAAAGAAAAAAAATTGATTACTATAGCACAGTTTGTAGCTTTTATAACTTGTGTTTCTCTAATGAATAAAAATGCCTTTATAGTTTTTATCTTTGAGATTTATTGAGTGATTGAGTATTGCTGTAGCAACTTGGAATTTGATCAGAATACACACACGCACATAGGACAAAATGAAACCTAAGTCTAGAACCGAATTTGCTATTGGTAACCTTATATGTTGAGAAATAAATGTGAGGGTTGTTGATAAATCAAAACAATTTGGATGGCAGAGCTTATTTATTTATTTATTCATTGCATGATTGTGTGTTTCAAGTGTTAGGTTTGTTGATATTACTTAAGGACAAGTAATGGGTTAAGTTTGGGGGTGTGATAACTCCATGAAATGAGAGTTATTATGGTGTTTTTGTTCTTAAATCAACTACATTTTAGCTACATTTTGCATGATAGTCATTTAAGTTTAAATTTTATAAAATTCATGTGTTTTTGATTATTGTGTGCTCTGATTACGTGCATAATTGTAGGTGACCAAGAAGCTCAAATTTCATGGATGGAATGTGGCAACAGCAGGCTTGCAGAGTTACAAAAGAACTTGGTCACAATGGAATTAAAGCGAGTCTGGAATAATGAAGATGTTGGAGCAATATGCTATAGCACAATTGTTGCAGCAACGATAAACGAGATTTCTCGCGTTAAATAAAAGATTGCAATCTAAAGTTTCCAAAAATAAGAGATTCACTATCATAGGTTTCTGGTAATCTTAATTTCGACTTATAAAAAGAGCACATTAGAAAGAAAAAGAGAGGGCCGCCATTAGAGAAAAATAATTGAGAAACAACACAAGAGAAAACAAATATGAAGATAAAGAATTGAGGGCTACAACAAAGGATTTAAGAAGAACATCAAGGCAATTTAATAGGACAAGTGGATTTCAACTCTTATTCTTGGTCTCTTGTTTTTATATTGTTATGAAGACTTATTTGATGGCTGAAACTATTTCGATTTTTGTTTTATCACAAGTTATGAACTAAAGTTACTTGTGATCGAGTGATAAACAATTTTGATGGTTAATTAACTGATTATATGTGTTGTTGTATGTTTGCTATAACACGTTGTTTTAATAATACTTATTTCAATTCTCTATTTCAGCTGACCACTCATTTAGTGATACTAGCTAAGAAAGAGCCTAAAAATGTTTGACTTAATGGAACATATCAGAACGATACTTGATTTTAGATTGGGTTTCCTGAGTTGAGTTTAACTTGATTCGAAAAGGGTCATACTTAATTTAAAATTAGTGATGAACTAGACATAAGGATTCACCTTGTAAGGTAATTAGAATCTAAAACGTATAATGTTATATCTTATGTTATCATAACAATTGATCATTGTTAAGTTGCATCAAAATATAAGACATCTAACAAGCAACAACTGAAGATATATAAGGATTCTACCCAATGTTGTAGTAGATGCTCTAGTAACCAAACCAAAAATTAGAAAAATAGTCAAAAACCATTAAGTGAGTTTAATCACTCAACTAAAGATACATCCAAATCAAGATATAAGACATCCAACAAGCGACAGTTGGAGATTCATAAGGATTCTTCCTAGTGCTATAGTAGATGCTCTAGTAACCAAACCAAAAATTAGAAAAATATTCAAAACTATTAAGTGAGTCAAATCACTCAACTACTCTATTATCATTGGTTACATTATTGTGTTTGACGTGACAATTTACTTTATTGCATCTTAGTTATTGTATTTTTATTTTAATTAGTTTATTAGTTTCATAAATTATTTTATTTTTAATTTAGAACAAAAATGCACTGATAAAGTTGTTGTAGCAATTCATAAAACGTCAATCCCTATGGAGATGATCTTGAATACTTACACTATATTACTTGTTGCGTACACTTACACATTAACACCAATAGCATTAGATTGCCCACACCAATTGTGCGAGAGAGATGGTGGATTTGATTTTGAGTGATGAGAATCAGATGAGAGAATGGATTTGAAAAAGGGAAGAAATTTTAGGAATTTCCCTCTTGAGAGAGCGAAGAAATCATATTAGTGAGTGGGAGGGGAAAAAAGGAATAAGAGAACTTTAGGAATTTTATTTTGAGAACCAGCATCTCAATTGCTTTTCTTTTCTATTTTTATTGAATATAAAATATCAACTTTTTTTCTCATTCTATTTTAATCCAACGGTTTGATTTAAATTTTTGGTATGCTGTCGGGACTTAGTGCTCAACATTATGATAATAGCCTAAATAAAATATTTTCTTTTCTAATTAGGCTAGAGTTTTAATTATCTAGATCAGACTTAGCTTTCTTAAAATTTGATAGTCCCTTTGGGTTCAACCTCGTTATTTCTAATCTATACTTTATAGACTTGTATGCTTGCGAGTACATTAAAATTTGTAGAGTACAATATCCTACAATCTTTTCTCTTATTATCTCTTCTCTCTCTTATTACCTATTTGTTATTATGCCACTCTCCATATATAACTTAAATATTGGAGGATCTACATGCCTAATACCCCCCGTTGACCTCTCATGTACTATTGTTTTACAAGATTCCGACTAAACTGAGCTCTTCACTCTTTATTAATAATGACAATCCCGAAGACATTAAGCTCTCTGACAGCATGTTTTCCAAGCAAAACAACTCTTTATTAATTTTTCTTATATGATCAAATTTTTTGTATCAGTAAAACAAAACAACTATAATATTTTAATAATAAGCTTTACCAAATAAATTTTATCAAACCAATATAGCCTATTTTTGAAACTCAGTAATCACAACAATATAATTTATTAAATATCAAATTACTTTTTTATGTAATGATTTATTTCACAGGCACAATAAAAGAAGATTGTTTCATGAACAAATACCTCAAACTGGTTCCTCGAAAATACTTGAAACCTATTTAATATTTATCATTTGCAGTAATTTTATAAATAGATAAATTAAGAACTAATATAAAGAAGATTACCGGGGCTGAGTCGATAAATTATTGGGCATAAACACTGTTGTAAAAATTTGCGCGTATTCTAAAAAAGAAACTCGTTCGTATCAAAAGTACATAATTGTAAGCGTAACATTGACCTTTGTCAAAATTGTGCAATGCGATGTTGCCATGTATTCAGCCACGTACGTTCTTGGCTCTGATCTCCCGTAAACACGTCACCGTTTTTACAGCAAATACCCCAAATCACACCAGGTGAGTCTCACTCTTACTCGGAATTTCTATCCGCATCAAATCACAGTCAACCAAAAAGCCACCATATACCGCCCTCTCTCTCCGTTCAAAATTTCCGGCAAAAATGTTGCCGCCGGAGCTGAATCCGCGCTCATTCCGACCTTACATCTCCGCCTCCATAAGCGCCCCTTCTTTTAACACCTCATATAACAACCTCTCCTCCCCTTACTCAAACCCTAGCCCCAACAGCAACGAAAACTTTAACGGTGCTGTTAACAGCAGCAGACCTTTGAAAAATTCGCGATTCTCGCCGTCGTCCTTCGCACACAACGCGCGCATCGCAATCGCTCTTGTGCCATGCGCCGCTTTCTTGCTCGATTTAGGTGGGTCCCCCGTGGTCACCACTATAACCCTAGGTCTAATGCTCGCTTACATTATCGATTCTCTCAATTTCAAATCCGGTTCGTTCTTCGGCGTCTGGTTCTCGCTAATCGCCTCACAGATCGCTTTCTTTTTCAGCTCGAGTCTTTTTGTGACCTTCAACTCAATCCCGCTCGGTCTCCTCGCGACATTCTTATGCGCCTACACGAATTTTTTAATAGGCACTTGGGCTTCGCTTCAGTTTAAATGGATTCAAATCGAAAACCCTTCAATAGTGCTCGCTCTCGAGCGGCTGTTATTCGCGTGTTTGCCGTTCACTGCGTCGGTCATTTTCACGTGGGCAACTGTTTCTGCTGTTGGTATGAACAATGCTGCTTACTATCTAATGGCATTTAATTGTATTTTCTATTGGCTTTATTCGATTCCGCGTGCTTCGTCTTTCAAATCAAAGCAAGAAGTGAAGTATCATGGCGGAGAGATCCCTGATGATAATTTAATTCTAAGTACCCTTGAGAGCTGTATGCATACTTTGAATTTATTGTTCTCCCCTTTGCTTTTTCACATTGCATCACATTACTCGGTTGTATTTTCATCAGCTGCTTCTATTTGTGATCTGTTTCTGCTTTTCTTTATCCCCTTTTTGTTCCAACTCTATGCATCCACTAGGGGTGCGCTTTGGTGGGTTACCAGGAGTGAGAACCAACTGCATAGCATTCGTGCTGTTAACGGTGCTCTTGCTTTGATTGTGGTGGTCATTTGTTTGGAGATTAGGGTGGTGTTTCACTCTTTTGGGAAGTACATTCAGGTCCCACCACCGGTGAATTATCTTCTTGTGACTACTACTATGCTTGGAGGGGCTACTGGTGCTGGTGCTTATGCACTTGGTATGATCTCTGATGCTTCCAGCTCAGTGGCGTTTACAGCTTTGGCTGTAGTTGTTAGTGCTGCCGCTGCTATTGTTGTGGGACTCCCACTAGTGGTACGCTTCTTGTTGTAGAGTACTTATTCCTTTTTATATTTTAATTTCTTGACTCATATCTGTACAATATGCTTGTGATGCTGTAACTCGCCGATGATGGTTTTTGCTCTTCTGCTTTATATTTTCTAAATATAAACACAAATTCCCACCATCTGTTTTTACTTCTTATTTATACATTTTCCAGTTTCTTATCCAAAAAAAAAAAGCATAAATTCAGTGAAGGCAGCATTCATGAACATTTTAGTAGCATTCTGTTTTTAGCGCCTTTTATATGGTGCATTATTAAATTAGGATTTTGAGGATCTGTGTTCTGTTTATACCAAGTGTAAGCTTCTGTTTAGATCCCTAATTGTATGACATAGATTCTCAAGTTTTTCGGAGGAATACTCGTATTCATTTAGTTTGACCAGTGTATCATAATGTAAAAGACAACATGGTAGAACTTTTCCCATTTGATATGACGAATGGCAAAAGCTGTTTTTTCATGAATGAGCATCAGTAAAGTATAAGCAATCTAAGATGTTAGTTCTTTTTTTTTTTTTTTTTCAGTTACTTGGGAATTGGAAATGTAATTGGATCAAATGCAATAGTTGTTGATTATGACTTAAAGTAGAGGATTTGCTCTGGCATTTTTAAGGAAGAAATGCTCATCTAAGTTTTTCGGGCATTATGGTTGACTTGAAATTTGATAATGAATTTGTGTAATTGCTGTGTAACATAGAATTCTAGGAGATGTGAAGAATAAAAGTTTGGAGAGCGAAATTTCAATTAACTTGGATAAGATATTTGTCAACAGAAGGTGGTGAATGCTAATTAAATCTATTCCTTACATGGAGGATAGAGGTCAAGACGTATGGACCTTATGGTTTTCATTTTCAAGTGCTTAGATGCTAATTTTACTTTGTAAGAGTAATTTTACAATAAGGGAATCCCATACTTTAATAAAGTAAGGGACAAGCTAAAAGACCAAAAAACGTAGATTTCAGTACACTGCAGTGGAGTGTGTGTTTTTCTGTCTTTTAGCTTGCTCCTTACTTTAAAGTAAGGGATTTCCTTATTGTAAAATTACTCTCTCTCTCTCTCTCTCTCTCTCTCTCTCTCTCTCTCTCTCTCTCTCTCTCTCTCTCTCTCTCTATATATATATATATATATATATATATAGTCATTATCTAATAAGGGATACTTGTCTTTATAAAGTAATGGATAAACTAAAAGACGAGCAAAACACACACTCCAATGAAGAATTAATACAATGACGTGGATCAGCTGTCCACTAAGGATGCAAAAAATAGAGGCCAATTGTACATTTCTACATAGGAATGATTGAATGTCCACCGAAAGGATACATTAAGATAGTAGTGCATGGTTTTTCGGCTGGAAACAGAATTAACATTTTGTGCAGCCATATCAGCACCAATTGTCATTTAGAGCCATGATATTGGTCTCAGATGATAAGAATTAAATAGCTAAAAAGGAAGTTGCAGATGCTTGTTATTGGAACCTGTATATAATTTATTGGTCATCTATTCACGAGTACGCTCAACCAAATGATCTTGTTGTGATACTTTTATAATGTGTATATTGGTCAATAAAGTGTGGTTCCTTTGTGATTCATCCTCAAAATGTAGGAAATGTAGGTCAAAGTAAGTCTGCTTAAATAAATTTGGTAGAGTTTTCCATGGTTGTTACATTGCAGAAGTTTCATCAGTTGCAGGTTCAGTTTTCACTCGTGAAGATTATCTTCTTCATAGGCTTAACTCATTAGAATAGTATTTGTTAGGTTTCCAACAAATGCAGTTGAAGATAATCATCCAATAAACCTTAGTATGTCCTCAGTAGGATATATAAGCTCTGGTAATTTTACATTTCTGTGCATTATAGGATTTATGCATTGCTTTTGATCTGATTTGTGGGCTTCATGCTCTGTTACTGTTCCTGTTGGTGCTGATGCCTACCCATCCATCTAAATGCCGGCAACGTTGTTAATTGCCTTTTCGGCATGTGGTTTCTGCGGCGCAATGCAATTTAACGTGTCTCTTGTATCTACTTTGATCTTTTCGAATAACTTTTACAGTTTTCATCTATTTGTTCCTTCCAGTTTAGGAATTTCTTATCTTTCAAGGGAAAAGAGAGAAGAAATTGTTCTGAAAACTATTATTATTTTTCTTTATCTTGCAGTTTATTGCGGTGCCTTCAATTGCTGGCTTTTATTTGGCTCGTTTTTTTACAAAGAAAAGCTTGCCATCATACTTTGCCTTTGTTTCACTTAGCAGCATGATGGTCATCTGGTTTGTGATGCATAACTTCTGGGATCTAAATATCTGGTTGGCAGGCATGTCTTTGAAAACCTTTTGTAAACTCATTGTTGCTGATGTTGTCCTGGCCATGGCTGTTCCTGGCTTAGCTCTTCTACCATCAAAGCTACATTTTATGACAGAGGTTGCCTTGATCAGCCATGCATTGTTACTGTGCTACATTGAGAATCGATTTTTTAATTACTCAAGCATTTACTACTATGGGTTGGAGGATGACATAATGTATCCAAGCTATATGGTCATCTTAACAACATTTGTTGGTTTAGCCTTGGTTAGAAGACTGTCAGTGGATAATCGAATTGGACCAAAAGCGGTTTGGATTTTGACTTGCCTCTATTCTTCAAAACTGGCGGTGCTTTTTATTACATCAAAGTCTGTTGTCTGGGTTTCAGCAATTCTTTTGTTGGCTGTTTCTCCTCCATTGCTTCTTTACAAGTAGGTGCTTGATAGTTCTGTTTCTAGAAGATCTAGTTCTTCTCAAAAAGTTTTTCTTTTCTCCTTTATAATTCAGATTTTGGTTATTGCTCCATGAATCAAACTTTGCAGGGACAAGTCAAGAACAGCCTCAAAGATGAAAGCTTGGCAAGGTTACGCACATGCTAGTGTGGTGGCTTTAGCTGTCTGGTTTTGCCGTGAAACTATTTTTGAAGCTCTGCAGTGGTGGAACGGGAGACCTCCTTCTGATGGTTTACTTTTGGGTGTCTGCATCATTTTGACGGGATTGGCTTGTGTGCCCATTGTTGCTCTACACTTTTCTCATGCCCTGGTATGAATATAATAAGAAAATGATCACCCTAAGAAATTTTATGCTGTGGTTTTGATGAGGCAAATCATCAAATTTGTATACAGTTCATAATGTCGATCTTCTAATAATGTCTGGATAAATATTCAATCTTTGGGAGTGATACATGTTGATGAAGTTTTTGAGTACTGCGAGGAGGAATATTATGATATTGTGAATGGTAAATATGTGTGAATAGAGCTGTATATAACATGTCATTATCATAAATCTTATCTTGAACTGAAGGCTGTTCCCTTTACCATGACCTTTTTTTTTTTCAAATGAAAGAAAGAAAAACATAGTTAATAACAGATGTTTATGCTCATTGAAGTCTCAGTATCTTGGTAAGAATGTATTTTATGTTTTTATGTATTGCTCATACTAACTGGCTGATGAAGCATGAGATTCATATACAAGACTAATGACCTTTTCTTCTCTTCCTTGTGCAGTCTGCCAAGAGATGTCTAGTGCTGGTGGTGGCTACAGGTGTACTGTTTGTTCTAATGCAGCCTCCAATCCCATTATCATGGACATATAGATCTGATCTGATCAAAGCTGCTCGTCAATCTGCTGATGATATCTCTATCTACGGTTTCATGGCATCAAAACCTACATGGCCATCTTGGCTGATAATTCTTGCAATTTTGCTCACGCTGGCAGCTGTGACGTCTATCATACCTATTAAATACATTGTAGAGTTGAGAGCATTTTACTCCATTGTCATGGGGATTGCTCTTGGAATCTACATATCTGCTGAGTTCTTTCTTCAGGCCACAGTTTTGCATGCCCTCATTGTTGTGACCATGGTTGGTACCTGTGTCTTCGTGGTCTTTACCCATTTTCCATCTGCTTCGAGCACAAAGCTTCTACCATGGATATTTGCACTACTTGTGGCCCTCTTTCCTGTGACATATCTGTTGGAGGGTCAGGTGAGGATCAAAAGCATCCTTGGGGATAATGGATTTGGTGATTTCGAAGAGGAAGACAGGAAACTCACAACTCTACTGGCTGTTGAGGGTGCAAGGACATCTCTCCTTGGTTTATATGCAGCAATATTTATGCTTATAGCTTTAGAGATAAAGTTTGAACTTGCCTCACTTATGCGGGAAAAGGCTGTGGAGAGGGGTGGAATTAGACATAGCCATTCTAGTAGTCAAGGCAGTTCTACTAGTTTTCCTCCACGAATGAGATTCATGCAGCAGCGTCGAGCATCTACAGTTCCAACTTTCTCAATCAAGAGGATGGCTGCGGAGGGTGCTTGGATGCCAGCAGTTGGAAATGTTGCTACCATAATGTGTTTTGCAATATGCTTAATATTGAATGTCAATCTTACAGGGGGCTCAAACCAGGCAATATTCTTCCTTGCTCCTATTTTATTACTGCTCAACCAGGATTCTGATTTTGTTGCTGGTTTCGGGGACAAGCAGAGGTACTTCCCAGTGACTGTAGCCATATCAGGCTACTTGATCTTGAGCTCCCTATATAGCATATGGCAAGATGTCTGGCATGGGAATGCAGGCTGGGGTCTTGAAGTTGGGGGTCCTGACTGGTTCTTTGCGGTAAAGAATTTGGCCCTTCTCATTCTTACATTTCCCAGCCATATCATCTTCAACCGGTTTGTGTGGAGTTACACTAAGCAGACAGATTCGACACCGCTGTTGACATTGCCTCTAAATCTTCCATCCATCATAATAACAGATGTGATCCAGGTTAAGGTATTGGGGCTATTAGGAATTATTTATTCTCTGGCCCAGTATATAATCTCTAGACAGCAATATATCTCTGGATTGAAGTACATTTAGGCAAACACATAAACTGTACAATATGTTATGGCAATTTTCAAGTGAGGTAAGTTCAGGTTGTTGATCACTTTCATTTGGTTGTCTTACTTTGATTTGGGCTTTTGCATGTCCCAAGATGCCTAGTTTTATTTCTCCGAATTTTGGTTGCAAACAGTTGCACTGAAATCTCAGGATATGATATATAGCAGGAATTAACTTCCAGCAAAAATGATGATTTTGGTTACTTTCTGTTTTCCTGATGAAATGTACTTTTGAGCTGCGAAATGCATGTAGTTCTGGTTGAAGTTGAGCGCCATGTTGAGGATCAAACCGGTTTTTGGCACCAGTCTGAATTTGACTCTGCTGATCCTGAGGTTATATGGGTAAAGATGTTCTGTGTGTTTTCTGTCACTAACACCATTTCATTCCAGATTATTCATAGCATTTGAGTTGATGTGTGTGTCACATGATTTCTTTCTTCCAATGTGATTGTTGGCTTAGGCCATTACAAAGATACAATGGGTTCCATATTGTACATATGCAGTCCAGAATTGTATGTTACAATTTTTAGGACGAGGGTCTGCTCTATTTTGAATTTTATCCTGATGTGTTTTCTACTCGATAACCAAAACAAGAAATGATAAATTTTGCCATTAAACTACTGTCTTAGGAAAAATAAAATAACATTATAGGTATCACCGTATGTACCAAATAAAGTTGCCTATAATAGTATGGATAATAGTGTTCAATTGTTGTTTGGAGCGAATTGCATATTTTAATTGATTATATTAAATTAATAATATGACTAAAGATAAAAGCTCAGGGGTACAAGCCACCATTATCGGCTATCATTTTCTGCTACGGTCATTAAGATATTCACCATTGGTTGTCGATTCTTAGGACCAATTTGGTAATACAGGGTACTTTTTGAAAAATAATTATTATAAAAATAATTAATTTTAAACATAATTAATTAAATATTTGGTAAAATATATTTTTTAAAAATGTTATAATTTTTAATGTGGTTGCCTGTGATTAATAAATTTTATTATTAAACTGTTGAAAGAATACAAATGATTAATATGTATAATGTTAAAATTTATTTGTACTTTTATAAATATGTATGTATAATATCTTTACTATAAATATATGGTAATTGATGACTGTTTTGTAAATTTTAATGTACTTACAAGTGGAGTGTAGGCTATGAATAAAGGGTTTGAACCACATTGGCTGTTAATTTTAAGAAAGCTAAATTTAATATAAGCTAATTATAATTCTACCTTAGTTAAAAAGAAAATATTTTGTTTGAAGAGATTTAAAATAAAGATGCAAATAAAATTAAAATGAGTAAATTAATACAAGAACTCAATAGATTGAAGTTACTAAAGTTTTAGAATCCAATATTATTTAACTCAACGGACAAATTATCAATGAATTTTCAATTTTAGAGTGAACTTAAAATTAATCTGTGTTTACCAATGGATGAAATAATTATGTTTAGGTAAAATTAATCGTGTGTAAATTTTTTTTCTATTTAATAGTATGATATTTAAGCATCGCATGTAAATATATTGAACAATAAACAGTCAAAGATTTTTAAGTATTCAGTGTAAACAATATAATGAAAGATACAAAATTAGATATAATTACATACAGACTTTAGAAACCTATGCATCGATTTAGTCGAACATTAATTCTAATAATCAAATAACAAATGATAGAATTGATGAAAAATATTTAATAACATCTACCTAATCACGTGAAAGTGAGACACGAACCATAAACATTAAACCACGCATGTAGGAATTAATTGAATAAAAGAAAGTAATTTATTTCATTGAACAACATATCATCCTTAATAGGATCGATGGAAGCCATTGTCAAGCCACGATCTCTCCTATTTGTAAGCAAAAAGCTGAAGGTTTGGCTTATATAATTTTAAGCCACCAACTTACTCTTAAAATCCCACAGTCAAAAGGCTTCATGGTACATTTATTAATTGATAATTAAAATAAATTAAAATTAGAATATATTGAAATGAGAATCAGAATAAGTTCTTATATTTGAACTATAAAAATTGAAATTGAAATGAGTTGTATTATTTTTTATGTGTTTACTTTATTTTAAAATTGGAATGAGTGGCTAAAAGTTACAAAATATTCTTAGTTAATTATTATCATTATCATTGTTGTTATTTGTTATAATAATTCTAATTATTGTTATTCAAAAATTTTCAAGATAATAATAACAACAATAAAAATCATCATAGGTGGCAATTAGCGATGACAGCGACAAGCTGCTTCTATTGGTTCAATGCCGTGGTTGCTGTTAGTTCAGCAAGCAGCTGCTGCTGGTTTGATGTGATAACTGCTGTTGGTTTGACAAGCAACTGATGAACATCACACATGACCAGCGACGCGATGCCAATTGAGTGCTCATGCTCGACGAGATCGAATTACGGTACTGCTGGTTTGAATTTGATTAATCTAGAGTTTGGGATTTAGGTTTATTTTTCATCCATTTGTTTTTTTTTTTTTTGATTATTTAAATAAGAAATTTAATTGGGATATAAAAGTTACTTCAGAGAATAAAAACTTGACTCTCAACCCACCCCTAGTAATTAAATTACCATTTATTAATCCCAAAAGTGTATGAGACTCACATACTTAATTTTCATAATCCCATTTCCCCTTTTAATTTAGTTTGTAAATACTCTCAATTATTTCAATTACGAATTTTGATTTATCACTTTTACAAAGTAAACAAGCTATTAATTTATTTTCCATTATTAGCTCAAGTGTGTAGTTATTTAGAAACGAATTTGAAAATTCTCTTGTTTGGCCTTATGTTTATTCACATCAAAATGATAATAATGAAATAATTCATGTATTAAATTAAAAAATAATAATTCATACAAAATTATAATAAGTATATATTAATCCATGTATAAAGTTAAAGAAAAATCAATCAAAATTATAATAAATATAAGTATATTTTTAGATTTAAAATTTTTCAATTAAAATTAAATTAAAAATAATTAAAAAAAACCACGGGTTGACCGATATCTATGTGGGTAGTCACCAAGTATTTAAAGTAATATCAAAATTACCCGTAATTTAGTGCGACTTTTAATTTATAACACCAAACTTACATGCAATCCATAAAATTACCTCCAAGGGAGAGGCTTTGGTTGGTGGATTTGAGTAAATTTACCATTGCCATCCCATTATCGTGTAAAAGGGTAGGGTGTTTGATTTGGTTTTTGCCAAACTGAACCGAAAAGGTACTCAGTTTAGTTCGGTTTGATTTAACTAGCAAAACTCTCACGGTTGGAATTTAATGCACCGAACGGTTTATGTTAGGTTCGACTCCAAAACTGAACTAGATGTGCAAACCGCTTGGTTCATGCAATTGTGTTTGGTCTTGGTAATTTAATCCAATTCTATTTTTAATCTGACTGATCCGACCTTAATTTTTTATGTTTAGTCTTGAGTCGGGTTCGAGCCAAAATTTTTAAGCTCGAACAAATTTCGGAGCTTAAGCCGACCCGACCCAATTTCAAAAAAAAAAAAACTAACACAATTTTTACACGCTCACACAACACAGATCGGTGTACTGCAATTCTGCATCATAAACGCACGCTTCACTCTTCAGTAAATCACATACACAACGTACACTTGCACCGATTCACAATACACAAAAGCAATCAGTGACAAAACCCTAAGTCAGCCACTCAGCCGCCGTCCCATCAGCCAGCATCTTGACCGTCCGCCGCACGCCAGCCAACGACCATCCAATCAGCCGCGAACTGTCTCCACTCTCCATTTGTCTCGCTCTCGCCTGCTGCCTGCAACGTGCTTCATTTCCAATCGCAATAAGCTGCGCGACGCCGCGACGTGAACCAGTCTCCCTTTGTCGCCGTCCTGCCGCGTCCGCCTGCCAGCCAACGCACACGTTCAGCTACGCACATGTTCTGCCGCCGGCATTAGCTATTTAGCTTTGGTAATTTTAATTTCATAAATATTAATTAATGTTTTTCATTTAAGCTTATAATTGAATTTATAATTTTAGCTAAATATATTCATGTTAATTAATTAATTATGTAGTTACTGTAAATATTATAGTGTGGCTAAATATAAGGTTTATTTAATTATTATGTTGTAATTGTAAATTAAGATTAATCATGTCTTAAGTTTATAATTACATAAATATTAATTAATTTTTTTCATTTTAGCTTATAAATTAATTTATAATTAACTATTGAATTAAGGTGCATGCATAGAAGAAAACATTAAAATAACATGAATACAAAACAAAACATTAAAAATGGCTTAATATTAAAATAATATGGTCCTAATTGCTGGTTCTATGAAAACTATTTTGATAGGATTGGGCCGTTTTGGGGTGGTGGGGTGGGTAGTAGCCCTGCTCTAAATCCCCAAATGACGGAACATAAATCCCCAACTCTTTAACTCCACCACTAACTACTAAGCAGCTTTGCAGTGGCAGCCTCTATCCCTCTGCCTCAGCAGCCCCTCTCTCTCAGGAGCACGCATACCGGCAGCAGCAGCTCACGAAGCAGCAGCCCAGCACGGCAGCACCAGGCCACCAGCAGCCTCTCTCTCACGCTCTCACTCTCTCTCTCTCTGTGTTCTGTCACTTTCTCACCCTCCAGTCTCAACTGTTGCCGTCGCAGCATCTTCAGTTGTTGACATCGCGCCAGCCACCGGAGACAGTGAGTTTAGCCTTCGTTTTTTTACTTATTATGTTTTAATTTTTTATTAATTTTTTGCCTGAGTTAAATTAGTCAAATTAATTACTCTTTTGAGTTGTGATTAATAATTAAATTAGTTAAATTAATGCGAACCAAGATTGTGTCACCGCCTTGGCTTTTTATTTGCTTTAAATTTGCCTCCAGCGTCTTACAGACAACCCAATGGGATTGAAAATTAGTTTAATATTTCTGTTGGTCCCCAGTGTGGAAATTGCAATTGAATGAGGGCCATGTTGATTGATTTCTAGTACTGTACTGTTTTCCATTATTGCTTACTTTCTGTGTCCTTATGCTGCTGTCAATGTGAAGCAAATTTTTTGGATTACTGAGATGATAGTTTGTGACAATTTTATCTTTTTTACATGTAGTTTAGGGCAATATTTTGACTGGTTAGATTAGATAATCTACTTTTCCCTGATTGAAGTCTAATTTATCAACTTGATGACATTTGGATCCCTTCTTTTGGAGCATATGCATATATCTCCATAGCTACCATGTCCTGTATTTGGGGAAAGTGCAAAAAGGGTTAGTTTGTGTTATTGCAATTTGCATAATGATTTTTAGTGTAGAAAATTAGAAATATGTGAATTTTCTTTTTGTAATTTGTTACTGTCTAAATGGTTACTTCTAGAGAAAATAGAGAGCCAAACCGAACTGAACCAGAAATATTTTGGTTCTGTTCTACTGTTCGGTTCGGCTCCAGCTGTCATTATTTAAAATGCATGAGTTTCGGTTAGGTTCGGAACTGCCTAATTACATAAAATACTCATACTGCCGATACTAAGGTTGAAACCTGATAGCATCCTAAACCGAAATTGACAACAGGACTTTCAATCTGAAATGATCTGAAATTTAAATCTGAAACGAATTTTGGGTTTGAGCTACGAACCTGATTGCATTGAATTCTCCAACATGAATGGGTTGGAACCCAAACCGAAACCTGAACAACCAGGACTGAAACCCGATTTGCCCACCCTACCAAAAGGATTGGAGGAAATTAAATTCAACGATTAGTAGGAAAAAGAAAACTAGTAAAAATAATTGATTTCACTCAAATAATCAGATCTAATCCGAACCGAAGTGAGCAGTTCAGATCGGAAGCTAAATAAAATGATAAAAGAAAATAAAGAAAAGTGGGTCGAACTGTTCACTTCGGTTCGGATCAGATCCGATTATTTGATTGAAATCAATTATTTTTACTACTTTTTTTCCTACTAATTGTTGAATTTAATTTCCTCCAATCCTTTTGGCAGGGTGGGCGAATCGGGCTTCAGTCCGGGTTGTTCAAGTTTTGATTTGGGTTCCAACCCATTCATGTTGGAGAATTCAATGCAATTGGGTTCGTAGCTCAAAGCCACAATTTGGTTCAGATTTAAATTTCAAATCATTTCAGATGGAGCTGCCTGTGCTTGGTGTTGGCACAGTGGCTTGGTTGTGGTGCTGGTGATAATTGAGATTGGTTAGTGTTGTGTGTGTTTGGGTTTTGAGTGAGCCGAGATAGCAATTGGCAATTAGGTGATTTGCTTTTAATTTTTAAGATTTTGTTTCTTTATTTTCCTTTATCATTTTATTTAGCTTCCGATCCGAACTGTTCACTTCTGAAAACTAAAGTGAAACTGAACTGTGAGTGGTCCATTGAAGCGGAGAAATGGAAATGTCGTATCCATCAACTCCTCGCTGGAACATTGAGCGTCCTTTCCTTACTGGCCGCTTCCACCAGGTCAGGAATCAATTTTCACTAATAATGAGCTGTCACATTATGATTGGTTGCTACACTTTCATTTTTCATTAATGCAGGAAACTAAAGCTGCCTCTCGTTTTGCCGATTCCTTTAGGTAATTTTATTATAAGGCGCACTTTCTTTTTCCCATAAAATTTTGGTTTAAATTTTTAGGTTTAAATTAATAAAATATTTTATTTATTATTTATCTTGTATTCTTTTGAGCAGTAACAATGGAGCTGAAATGGCCATAGGCTGTTATGATGCTGGAGTGCAGGTAATTTTTGGTAATGAAATGATTTTTTTATAATTTATTTTATTATAGATTAATCGCCAGCTCATGTTAAAAAAAGGAAACAAAACTGCAGGAACTTCTTGTGATAGATGATTTGCTCTCAGCTTTGGTTGGAATTGAGGGACGATACATTTCGATTAAACGAAGAGTGAATCGTGTTCATGGAAATGATACTTATGATTCTACTGTTACTTTTCAAGTCGATGCGTCCATGGATTTAGCTCTCCAAGTAAATACAAGAGTTATTTGTAATTTAATGAATATAGCTGATGTGGCAGATGATGTTGGGATGTGCCATGAAGTGCAATGGTGGGTGATGACAAGACAGAGAACAAACTAATACATTGCACTTCGTGATAGAGCCACGTCATCTGCATCATCAGGTGGGATAGTGCTATTGTTTAACATTTTATTTGAGGAAGAGACGAGAAATTTTTGTGTTGCTTGGCGATGTAGGAAATGGCGAAACGGATGTTTCCACTGTGTGAGAGCTTTGTTTTGACTGAGCAGTTTGTTGAGTCGAGATCTCAGTTTAAGAATGGCTTAGTTAATCATGCCTTTGCTGCCAGTCTCAGGGCTTTACTTCTCGTAACTTCCTTTTTTTTCCCCCTTTCAATTAATGGGATTTTTTTAATACACGAATTTTAATCACTTTTATGAAATATGTTATGTTGTTTATCAGGATTATGAGGCTATGGTAGCACAGCTTGAACACCAGTTTAGGCTTGGGAGACTTTCCATACAAGGATTGTGGTTTTACTGTCAGGTGTGTTTAGCTTATTTTCAATGGATAGACCCTTTTTAGTGTTTGGATTTCTGCTCAAATTTTCCTACCATGTTATGCAGCCCATGCTGGGGTCCATGCAAGCATTATCGGCTGTGATACACAAGGCTTCAGCTAA
The DNA here is from genome assembly GCA_030444775.1 of Atalantia buxifolia. Lineage (NCBI taxonomy): Eukaryota > Viridiplantae > Streptophyta > Magnoliopsida > Sapindales > Rutaceae > Atalantia > Atalantia buxifolia. Next base: position 5,960,654 of record CM059838.1, read on the forward strand.
TAATTTTACAGGTTCTGCAGTTCTAAACCTTTTGCAAAGTCAGGTGAAAAACCTATTGACTAGCTTTCATTGCTGTTCTGCACTTGCTAGTTTGTTGTTTTCTTATTTTTTGGGTACTATTTGTTTCCTCTGTAACTAATGTGGCTTTTATTGTATCCAGGCTAAAGCTATGGCCGGAGATAATACAGTTCGGTCATTGCTAGAAAAGATGACACATTGTGCGAGCAATGCATATCTGGGCATATTAGAAAGGTATGTTTTGCTAGCCCATTACTATCATAATAGTTTCCTTGTAGACATTCTAAAGGTTTTGCCTCATTCTGCTTTCAGACGCTTCTACTTTATGGATAGCTAACTTTACATTTTGCTTTAAGCCTGTTTCCTGTTAAATCAGCATCTCTATTTCTAATTTAAGTTGCAGGTCTTACCTTCTCAGAATGAACAGCATTTTACAACTAGTTTTATCTCTTACCAGGAGTATCTATGCCTTTGAGCATTCAATTCTGTCTTTTTGCTATGTATTTTTGTGATTCACTCTTGTTCATCCTCACTGAAGTTTAAATCACTTAAAAATTGCAGGTGGGTCTATGAAGGAGTGATTGATGATCCTTATGGTGAGTTTTTCATTGCTGAGGACAAATCTCTCCTGAAGGTATGTTGACTTTGTGGTAATTGTGAATGAATTATACTTTTTGCTTTAAATAATCACAGTTAGTTTCTTTATTAGGAAAGTCTCACTCAGGATTATGATGCTAAGTACTGGAGGCAACGTTACAGCCTCAAGGATGGGATTCCAAGCTTCCTTGCAAATATAGCTGGTAAAATTTTGACCACGGGAAAATATCTAAATGTCATGAGAGAATGTGGTCACAGTGCTCAGGTTTTGTTTCTACCCACTATTCAATATTACCTTGTTGTTTTCACAAAGGATTGTTTTTGTTCTCCTTTTCTCCTTGTGATTGCATTAGTACTTGTTGATGGGAGCATTATTGATAGGTCCCTACTTCAGAGAATTCAAAGTTATTGAGTTTTGGCTCTAACCATCATTATCTGGAGTGTGTAAAAGTTGCATATGAATTTGCCAGTGGTGAGCTCTTAAATCTTATCAAAGAAAGGGTAAGGATCAACAAATCATTACCGAATGGCAAATGTGTTTATTTCAGTGTGTTTAGTTCTCCTTATGTAACTGTCACTCTTGGCCTTAGTATCAAACCCATCGAAATGATTTTTCCTATTCTTATTGTAGTATGATCTAATGGGAAAGCTACGGTCTATAAAGCGTTATCTGCTCCTCGATCAGGTAAATTTATCTTTTAATCAGTAAACTCATGGAAATATTAATTATGTTCTGCCTGTTGTTGGATATAGGCCCCTAAGTTGAATTTTTGAATGAAATTGGACAGCTTTTTACTCATTACTTGATTTTAATATGATATTAAGACTATTATGTGCCAAAGATCAGACATATGACTTAGCAATTAGCATGGTGCTGGAAGCCCTAATGAAGGGGCTGTTGATCATTAGAGCAGTTGCCTAGTTTCCTGGAAGCATCAATGCAGGTTGAACTTTTATGTTTTGTTCGTCGAATATTGGATGTTATATGCTACAGAATTTGATTACTTGATGGGGCATTTTCCCACTATTTTTTAATAAGAAACTATAGAGCTTAATAACTGTCAAAGAACAAAGAGTAACATCAAAAAAAACCCCAAGAGGGTAGTTAGATTGCACTTTGGTTCTGGTGTTATGTCCGTTTATAGGTAGGCTCTGTAGTCAGGCTTTTGTCAGTTTCACCCAGGGTTTAAGTAGTGATTTATGCGTCCAAAATGCTTTGTTAGATACATCAGTTTATCATTTCATTATTCGTATCTAAGATTTTAATATTGCCTGGTAGTTTCAATCCATAAACTAGAGCACTGTAGCCTGTCCACCTTTTAGTGATTCGGTAAATATAAAGACTTATCAGGACACCAGAGGGTGGAAAGCCAATATCATCATTTGTTTCCCTTTTTCATAAAGGGTGGAAGCATTGAGGTTCTCTGCAATGGCCGTCTCAGTCACACCTTTCTTGTTATGCCTGGAGGAGATTGTCTTTTTGGTTGCTACCATTTTTGTCTTAGTTTTTGTCAATCAATTGTAATAATCTTTTATTTTTTTCAGGGTGATTTTTTGGTTCATTTTATGGATATAGCTCGTGAGGAACTCATGAAACAGCTTGATGAGATTAATGTGGAAAAACTGCAGGTTTCCTCCACTCTCCTCCTATCATATCAAGAGCATAACTTCTCTATGTTTTTAATAAATTAAAATATTGCCTAAAAAAGAAATTTGTAGACCTGGGTATAAATGACAGGTGTTAATGTATACTTTTTTTTTGGGGGATATGTAGTCTCTGCTAGACATTGCTCTGCGTTCCACTGCTGCAGCAGCAGATCCTTGTCATGAGGACCTAACATGTTCTGTCGTAAGTGCCTAGCTCTAGCTGAAACTTTAAAATAAAATTTGCATTATATCATATGCAAGTATGCAACCTTTTTGCTGCCAGGAGAGATCATCTTTGCTTAAAAGAATGGCCACACTCAAAGGTGTTGAAATTAAGACTTCCTCTGATAGTGCGGATTTAGAGGAACCAGTGAGCATTACAGGTCTTGAGACGTTTTCTTTAAGCTACAAGGTCTGTTCTTTTAGGTTTTTCTTTCCCCTTTGAATATTTTCTCTTGGTTAAAGTAATGAAGTAGATAGATTGTTAGAACATAATGCATATAATTTTGGTTAAGTATCCTCAAGCGAAACTACTTTCTGCCTTTAATTACTTGCAAATTTGTTGGTGATGCTACTTTATATCAATTTGATTGTACAAAATTTGTTTTATTGTTAAATATTAGGCTATTGTCAATAATTTTTGTGTTTGGCTTGTTTATCAGGTCCAGTGGCCATTATCTATTGTTATATCAAGAAAAGCCCTAACAAAGTATCAGATGGTTTTTCGCTTGCTTTTTCACTGTAAACATGTAGAGCGCCAGCTGTGTGGGGCTTGGCAAGTGCACCAAGTATGTGCTGAAATTTTTCTTATCTGGCCTGGATATTTTTTCTTGCCTTTTTGGGGCTTCTAATCGAGTTTCATTTTATCTGTGCAGGGAGCTCGTGCCTTTAACGCAAGTGGAACTGCTATCTCTAGATCATCTCTGCTCTGCCGCAGCATGCTTAAGTTTATTAATAGCCTTCTTCATTATTTGACATTTGAGGCATGTTTTATCTTTATCATCAATAGGAGTTTTCTTTAGAATACTGTCTGTTTTGGCCTTCCTAGCGTTCCAGTGCTAGTTCCCCCTATAAGCTCATTTTGGCCTTACCTCCCTTTATGCTCAAAATTTTGTTTCTCCTTTAATGATTAGATACTGTGTTCTACTTCAAACCCATTGGTTTCAGGTTCTTGAACCCAATTGGCATGTGATGCATAATAGACTTCAAACTGCAAAGAGTGTAGACGAGGTATGGCTTTATCAATTTGTTTAACTTTAATGACCTACGGATTTTCTGTCTTACATGTCTCCTCGTGAAACAGGTCATACAACATCATGATTTTTTCCTTGACAAGTGTCTCAGAGAATGCTTGCTTTATTTGCCTGATCTTCTCAAGGTTTTTTTTTTTATCATATGCTTTTTAATTCTTTAATATCAACCTAGATTCCTTATTGAGTAAATGAAAGGAACAGATGGTCGTGGATGCTGGATTAGAATTTGTGAGGCAGGACAGAAGAATGCCGAAGATGTTGAGCTAGTAGATCTCAATTGAAAAGGAGAACGAACAACTAGAAGAAATAGGAAATTGAAGTGACTACTTAACAGATATGTTTTTGGGAAAAGTAGTTGCATTCTGATAATACCCACTCCATTACATTCTTGGATGTAGGAGTCTTCGAGAATAATTTGCATCTTTCTTCTAATCCTTAATGTATGCTATTCACATATGCTTGTGGATGTTTTAAAGCTAATATTAAAGTTGAGGATCATCGGGGCCTCTGAAATGTGTACATTCAGTCAAGTCCAAACTGTTTGCAGATATAAAATCAAATATGTTATTCGTTGTTCAAATTTAAACTACTTTTGACCTGCAAGCCAGTTTTGTGTTTGACAAACATAAGTGAATTAATTTTAAAATATTCCTATGAAATGGAAAATTTTTAGGACTTTACAAAACCACATTGGAGAAGAATCATGATTGAAGAGGCTTAGAATCTGTTTCCAGTTAGTGTGGTTTGTCGAGTTGAACACTTATGATGTTTTCCAAATGCAGAAGGTGGAGAGGCTGAAATCATTGTGCCTGCAGTATGCGGCAGCAACTCAGTGGTTGATATCATCGTCTATTGACCTTCCCAAGCTCGAGGAACCATCTGATGGTTTTTCTGGTTCAGAAAAGTTCAAGCAATTGAAGCTAAGAAGCCTGTCTCAGGTGCAAAAAGTTATGATCAGAGATGCAACAGTCACTGAATCAATCCTGTAAGTGGCTGCAGAACACTCAAACACTGACTCACAAGCTACTCTTTTAAATTGCTGTCTTATTTGCGTTAACATATTGCAGCAAATTTGAGAGGGAATTCAATAATGAGCTTCAGAGTCTGGGACCAATTTTGAGTAGTAGTTCCCAAGCAGAACCATATTTGACCCACCTTGCACAGTTGGTTCTTGGCGTTGGTTTTGACAAATGAATCAGATTTTTATTACTCCACTCTGATTTTATGATGCTGCTGCCGATAAATGAATTGTAAATGCACCTGCCACATGGTTGGTTACATGAGGGTTGCCTTGTGTATGTTTTATCTGTCTCTCTGTCGCTCCCTTTTTTATTTTTACTTTTTTTGAGTGCCTGCTTCCTTTCATCTGTTCTGGTTGTGATCGTTGAAAAGAAACACAAAGTTTGAGTCACTTAAGCTCGTATTGAGATTTTGGCAGTTTGGTGAAACGGCTTCAGTTGCACTTGGTCAAATAGTCATCATATGGCATGTGTATGAATGTAATGTGCTTGTAGGTTGTAGCCAATTGATATGTTAGTGAAATTAATTGTACTTTTGTTTTTCAGTTTTGAAGCTTCTTTGCCTGTGGCATTTATGAATGATGAGTTGATTCCTAGTGAGATTTCAAGTCTGATTCATAGCAATTTGACGCCTCAACGCATGCTAAACTTTTTGGACACTGCCGCTTATTATGATCGAAGGTAATTCAGATCATTACACACTTATCATATTCAGAAGAAAGATGTCAATGACAAAAGGGCAAAAAAGGAGTAAAAGTGAGACAATTCATTTTACTAAAACGTAAGAATAAGCTTGCAAGGGGTCCAGCTACCATGCATCTGGTGCATGGTACCCCAAGGTCTTAGAGCCATTGGATCTAACGCAGAAATTGTTTCTACGTTAGATCCAATGGCTCTAAGGGCCATTGGTACCATGCACCTGGTGCATGGTAGTCATGACAGCTTGCAAGAACCTAAAATTATACAATTTTACACTACTTTGAGTAGTACTTTTCATCATTTAGATTAGTGGTCCATCTTTAATTAAAATTAAATGTGATAGATGACATGAACTTTTTAACTTTTTATAAAATGTAACTAATAAATTTTCTCTCTCATAGTTTTGCTTCCACCATTACGCTGTCCAAAAATTTCCCTTTTCTTTTCCTATATTTTGTCCTCTTTCTTATTCAATGTTTCATTATTTTATCTCTCCACAACATTCTCTTCCTTTGGACGAGAAACAAAAGATCAATTGATTAACAGTTATTGAGGATAATAGATCATTATTAGATGGTAAGACTTCATCATTAACAGCATTAGGGTTTTTTTTTTAAATAACAACATTATAACTAATCATTTGAACAGAACTATTAATCAAAATAATAACGTTACATGTCTCAAATCTTAATCCCAAAACACATCGCAAATGACATGGCTACTAATGTAGCATCCCATTTAAAAACTTCTTAAAAGTTAAAATAGACACTTCAACTATAATTTATTTCAATCTTTTCCCTTCACAATTATATGTCCTTTTAATCGAGGGTTTTTGGTGCTGCCAACTAAGCAAGCAAAAAAGGAAGTTTAGAAACAATACAATTTCTTCTCAATCAGGGCATCGGGTTTTCAATTTCTACCAAACTATTTTAGTATCGCTCAATAATCAACAATATGGACTTTAAAACAAATCGTTTTCTATTGTTTTCGGATATCGTTTTCAACACTATGGACTTTTGGTCAAATATCGTTTTCTAATTTCAGATCTTTTAATAGTGGTGCGCTATCTATTTTTGTGTAAATACTTCATATCAAAACTACAAAATCTTAAATTTCAATGATGGGGCTGGGCCTAGCACAGAGCTTTTTGATTGAGCCCGGCCCTGACCCTGCTATGGATAACTCACTTAAAGCCCGAGCCCATTCGGGCAAAACCTATGTTGAAAAAGCTTGGGAAAAAAAAAAATATCATGTATGGTATAACTAATACTCCACGCGTCTGTCTCTCACAACAACAATGGCCTCTTCGACGAAACCCCTTGTCATCTGCTTCATCTTCTTCTTATCCACTTTATCTTCCTATGTTTGTACACGACCATCGTCAGCAATTCCAAAGCCAAAGGCATGGCCTCTCCAATTCCACTCAATATTGTGGATGAATTACAACGGGTCTCTGGAAATGATCGATCTCTGGTACGACTGGCCCAACGGCAGAAACTTCAACATCATTCAAAGCCAGCTGGGCAAGCTGCTCTACGACCTGGAATGGAACAACGGCACTTCCTTCTTCTACACGTTGGATTCTAACAAAGAGTGTAGAACTGCACAGCTTGAGGTTGGAATTCTGCGGCCTAATTGGCTGGATGGTGCTAAGTATCTGGGTCAAAGACACGTGGATGGCTTTCTTTGCAATGTCTGGGAAAAGGCAGACTTTATAGTCTATTATGAAGATGTCCTTACCAAAAGGCCTGTGCATTGGGTTTTTTACACTGGTATCACTCGCCCTACGGAACATTATTTCTTACTTGTTTCAACCTTTTTCTTTTTCTTTCTTTCTTTTTTTTAATTCTACATTCATATATAATCATATTATACAAGATTGAATCATTGATTATCAGCGTAATTCTCAAACTTCCTCTTCAGTTTAGACTTTTCAGATTTTGACGAGTAATTTTCTAAGCGAGGTGTTATAGTGGTGCCTTGAACAACGATTTGATTCGAAGCCCAATAGGGGCTCCGATTTCTTTATAAGGAAATTATTTCTGTATCACTTTTTTTAATATATCTAATCATCTTAAAATTTTTACATATTCTTTACACTATTTTATTTCTAAACTTTTATCAATCAATCACTTTATTATTAAAAATAATTATTTTATTCATAAATAAATTAAAAAATTATTATATTCTATAAAATTTTAAAAATTAAAAAAATTATAATTACAGCAACATCTTTAAATTGAAAAAACAAATAAAATTTTAAATAATAAATTTTAAATAAAATTATAATGATAAAAATTAACATTTTATAATTATAATTTCGTTTATTTTTTATAATTAAATTAAATATAAGAAAGTTTACAAAAATTAACATAAAGAGAGAAAAAGTCGTTATAGTTATTGTAAACTTTTCTATAATTAATAGTAAAAAACTTCCTTATATGAATTAAATAAAAATTAAATCAAAATTATTATTATAAAAAATTAACATATTAAATTTGAGACTCATTTATTTTAATAAATTCAAGAATATTCTTGTAATTATAATTTTTAAAAAATTTTGTAGAATAAAATAGTTTTTTAATTTATTTGGGAATAAAATAATTATTTTTTAGTATCAAAGTGTTTTATTGATATAAATTTAAAAATAAAGATGATGCAAATAATATGTTAAAATTTTAAAATAATTAGATGTACGTCTAACAAAATAAAGATGATGTAGAGATAATTTCTCTCTTTCCAATGTTGTTAATGATGGGAGTAGATTTTTATGAGCTAGACACAGGTAGACTTTTTGGTTGTACTAATGTATGCTTTTAGATTCCCAGTGCATGTAGATTGGTAGTATACTGAATGTAACCATTTAAAATAAAAAATGATTTGTTATGTTGATCAACCTCTTAGTATTAAACAAAACATAGTAAACACTCGAGTAGTGACATCTCCTGGACATAGTTTTGAGTCACTGTTCGAGTACTACTCCCAGACAGTTTTGAGCCACTTTTCCAGTCTTTCTGTGTGTGTGAGAGCATATTTTCTCCTTTGGGAGCAGATTTTTTTATTAGACTTTAAGCAGATTTTTCGATTAGACTTCAAGTTGGGGGCAAGTTTCTAATACATTTATTAGTAAATTTGTGGAGTCCTATGTAATGTATTAATATAAAAAAGGAGAAATAGATTTTGCAAAATGAAACTATGAACTTGAACAAACTGCAACCTAGCTTGCGAAAGTTCAACTGGTGTATCATTACAGTTACTACAATATTATAGCCATAGCTTTAACCGTACTCAATTTAATGCGAAACTTGTAACATGTAGCTATGCGGGAAGATATGTTTAACATTGTTGCATATTGAAGTGTGACTTCAATTGATCAATGATATAATTTCAAACGAAACCATGAATTGCAAATTCAATTTCTTTTGTATGTTGCTAGTGAAATAATTCTTTGTTGGTTGTTTTGACTATTTTACAGGGCGGCAGGCTCATGTCATAACATTTGATGTTGGAGCAGTGCTTGAAGATGCAAAGTGGCAAGCCCCTGTTTACTGCTTCGATAAAACCAATGAACTAGAAGCCACCGTCACTGCTTCTCAGGGATGAATGCTCGATGGTTTTTTTGAAGGTCCCAGGCAGCTCTGACTCTGCATCAATGTAAGTGGTGTTTCTAATATCATATGGCTTAGCTTCTGTTAAATGTTGCAAGACTGCTTCTTTATCACTTGCCTTCTGCTTTTTTTCATTCTTGCCATTAGATTATTTATCTGGAGTTAGAGAAGCAATGTAAACAGGTATCTTTCAACCTCGATGGCCTAAATCATCCATCTTTTAACAGATAACTGAAGGATAGTGTCATTTTTTAATGGTAAATAGTAGGGTTTATGAGAGCCAGAACATTGTAATTCAAAGTTGGTGTACACATACACTCAGCGGTTGACACTTCGAACCCCGGTATTCTTATCGATACTCTGGTTTTCAAGACACTCTGGTTTTCAAGGCCGATTCTTTCAACTCCTCAGACGTCCATCCCCTTCACCCTTTGCCCGGCCTATCTATCCATGCGCCGGTGCGGAGGGGTTTATCTATGTGGTTCACTATGCTTGCCTGCGTCTATTGGCGGGCTCTATTGCTTGCCGGTTAGACCTCAAACTTCTGCATAACAAAGCTGCAACATATTGCTTATTTAACAGTCGCAGAGGAAATAGAGATAAATATCCTCGTAGTTGATAAAGATCAAAGTTCTTGTCGTTCATGTAAATTAAAAAGAAAGCCAGTGAATAAGCTTGACTCTGAAAACCGTAAACAGTAGCCATAAGTAATGTTCAAACCGTAAATTGTAGCCGCAAGCAACAGAAAACAAGGCCATTTTTTCAGTCAAATCACTGCACGATCATCAGTGGTTACACCATGTTTGCGAGCTGATCATCACTTAAAACAAAAATTCAATCAAATTGGGAGGTATGCAAGCCAGACGCTAATATGCCCATCTTCACAGGAGTATCAAGAACGTTCCTCTATCACGGCAACAAAAGTTTGCAAAAATGAAAGAACAAACCATAATTTGGATTTAAGCAGACAAAAAGTCATATAGAGAAGTGAAAATAGGAAAAAAAAAAAAATTCAGCAACATCAACACCTTGTTTAAGCCGTTCAAGATAACCGACAATGAAGAAGAATCGCTTCTGTAAAAATAAATAAATAAATGAAAAATGTAGGAGAAGAGGACAGGACTAACCACAGAGAGGAAACAAAATTAAGCCGAAGAAGCAGACTAGCATTATGTTTCAATATTTTATGACTTGAAATTAAATGGTACTACTAAAAGCATGCGAAAAAATAATAATTTCTGAATTTCATAAAATTTATTTGTTCATTATGTTTTTAGCATGAATTATTAACTATATGATATATGTCAATACTAGAAGATATAAATCATAGGTTTTTTTTTTTTTTATAAATAATAGATTATTCACAACCATTAATGAAATGAGCATTTTATTATGTAAGACTGTAACTTTTCTACTTCTATTGTGAAGTGATTTTTTCTTGATCACTTAAGTGGAGACTTTGAGTAGAATGGTTAATATGTATATATGATTTAAATATTGAACTAGACCATAGTGAATTATAACCTAATTTAATAAATGCCGTTGATCATCATTCACATAAGCATTAATAAGCTTAATCGACTTTAATCTTGAGTGAATAATGAACTTACATTCATGTATTATGTCTTTTGAGTTATGATGGAGTGAGATCTATATAAATAGTTAGAACCTCAATAGCTTGGAAATGTAATTTCATATATTGTCGGAAAATATACTTATAAGATGGAATCTATACTAATGATGCTTACCTAAGTTGTTTATGGTACTTGATTATTTTTATCTATGCCTATAGTTCATTCAGTAAATTGTTTATTGACTAATAATATTTATTTGTAATTTATTTACAAATATAGATATATTGAAAGTGATCATAAAAGCAAACAGTGACTTAAGGGTTTATGTAAGTACAAAAGCACATTTATTATAGGTCTAGCTTTAATTATGAGCATTAGTGATAATTATTGGTCTAAGATAAAGGCTAAATTTACTAAAAAGAGTTTTAATTAATTGGGCTTTTATTTAATTACATGAGTTAGTAGGATATAACTTTAGGCTTTTAATGGAATAGTCTGAAGCTAACTCAGTAGTTTTGATGTGTTATAACATGACTGGACCTTAACTATGGAGTTAAGAGTTAGAAAGCCTATGGATCTATAGTCCCTCTGTTAATTCAATTCTTAATCAAACTCTGACTATAATAAGTACTTATATAAAGAAAAGGAAATTAGAAAAAAAAAAAAACTAATAACATTATGTATAGATTTTCTTGAAAAAGAAATATACAATCTATTGTTTCCATTACCTACGCAATAACTAGGATTCTTTATACCTCCACACGTGTAAGGGAGACGATTGAGGATAGCAAAGAAGACTACAAACATATTTTGCAGATCCCAACAATGGTGGTGGAAAAGATTACACCTTTTTCGGATCTTCAACAAGAAATCAAGATTTTTCTCTAACCCTATGCATGCATACAAAATCGAGAAAAGTTCTTACCTTCGGTTTATTTAATAAAAAGAAAATTTGTTTTTCTAGATCTGATTTTCTAACAACAACAATTGTTAATTGCATATATTGGAATGTATCCTTCACTACACAATTCGAGCAAAGCCCTAAAGCTAAGAACACCCATTTGTTGTGGGAATCAATTCTGTCCAAGAGAAAATGGATGCCTTAGAAAATCATTGGCTGTCAATAGGAATCCAGCCGACTAAGTATTTAGGCCTTTCTTTAGGAAGCAATCTTAGATTTTCAAGTCTTTGGGCCCCGATGGTGGACAAAATCAAAAGTAGAATTAGATGATGGAAAAATGCCCTTCTTTCTTAAGGTCGCAGGCTCACTTTAATCCACTATTATGTATTGTCAGCTCTTCCTATCTTCTTCCTTTCATCGTTTAAAATTCGTAGTGAGTGAGGCAGGTAATGGAATGCAAAGGTTGATAAGGGATTTTATTGGAAGGTTTTGAGTACCTCATTAAATGGGATGTAGTTTTCAAGATCCGAGTTTAAAGAAGGGTTAGGAATTGGATATGTGGAGAAGAAATATACAGCTCTTTTAGCTACGTGACTCTAGAGATTTCCTCTTGAAAAAGATACTCTATGGCATTCGGTGATTAGAAGTAAATATGGCCTTCACTCAAATGGGACTCTGATGTGGTTGAAAACAGAAGTCTTAAGGTCCTTGGAAAGCAATCTCAAAAGAATATCCCTTTTTTCTTCCTCACATTAAGGAAAGTGTAGGGAATGTTAAGAATATTTGATTTTAGGAGAATAACTGGTCAGGGGATTGTTCTTTCTATGAGTATTTCCCCGCCTGCATAGGCTTTGTCCTAAAGAAATGTTTCTATCAATTTATATACATCTTGCTCCTCTTTGTTGAATTAGCAAATTTTCAACTTCAAAAAACACTTTAGCGATAGAGAGATTCATGGTTATGCTTCTCTGTTGGAGTTATTAGACAATGTCGAGAACAATGAAATGAAGAAAGACAAAAGATTGTGGAGTTTAGGGACATTAGAACATTATTCTTGCAAGAAAGTAGGAAAACTTAAAAGGTTAATTAGAAACATCCTAAGTAATGAACAATCCCAATTATTCTTCAAAATTTTGCAAATATATTTGATTCTAAAAAAACCTAAACTCTGTTTATGATGATAACAAAAATCATAGCAGCTAAGGACCAGAGAAACTTAATAATAATCAAACAGCAAAGGAAAAGCTCACAATATTATCATCCTCGACGTTGATGTTCCGCAAACTCTCAGCAGACTGAAGGAAATTATCGAACATTAGAAAAGGCTCACCAAGTGAGATATAGTAAATGAAAAGTTACAAAATAAGTATGGTTGTAAAGTCATATTCAAACCCCACTTGTTGATTATTCCATAGCCGGCAGTAGTCTCTGCAAAACTAAGGAAATGACCTGAAATTCATGTTTCTACAAACTTAAAAAACAATACCTCAACAAGATATAATAATACAGGCAAAATCTAGCCAATTGACTGGTCATATCATTTCAAAGCAAAACTCGAAAGTAGTAAGGGGCAAATCAAATCCAGAAAATCGACAGCAAACTATACACATTCTTAATTTTGCAGAGTCCTAAAAAAAGAAAAAATTCTCCAACGTGAAACTGCAACTATCCAATGAAGGACCGTAGTATACTTTGAATAGGCATCAATTAAAGTAAGATACATAGAAGATAAATATCTTATCAGGCACCCCCAAGTAGGGTGACACTTAGCCCCTACACTACTCAAGATTCAAGAATTAAGAGAGTAAAAACAATCACAAAAGAAAAAATAAAGAAAGTCCAGCAAGATAAAAGCCAATAGAAAAAGGAGGAGCAATTTATAAATTGATCAGAGAGGAAAAAAAGAAAGAAAGCCAATAGTGATACGAACCCCGTCAGTAACTGATGTGACCCTAATTAATTTAGTCCCTAAGATTGAATTTAAACCAGGAATTGAATGGAATCTCGACCCAATGCTTAATAAAAGCACGAACCTTGGTATGTGAAGATGCCACAATCAGTATGGATGGTCTGATTGATAAGTCAAGAGTTTGAACGCCACAGAAATCCAATAAGTTCAAAGAGTTTGTAAAGAACCAAAGAGAATTAACTCTCTCACCAATTGCATCGAAAAAACTTTTCCCCGGTTTATTGGATACGAGTACATTATATAGGGTTGGTTAAAAGAATTTTTAGAAATAAATCCTAAACTAAAAATAAAATCTAAATCTAAATCTAAATCTTCCCTAATTGGAAAGAATTTAAATCAAATTAGAATCATAATCTAACTAAATAGGAAAGAATCTAAATCAAATTAGGATCCTAATTGGCTTAAATGCCTTACATCAATTAAATGGAAACTAGGCGATTAAAATAGAAATAACTGATTTATTTCGCTAATAACCTCTTCAAGAAATGAGAAAGTATCTGAAAAAGGAAAATAATATATTTTCCCCTCATAATGTGCAAATCAACTCCCTATTTCATGGAAGTGATTATTTGGAAACTTCAAGAGCCTGAATCATGCATTTATCATGTGTGATTCCTTCAATGGGCCTTAATGAATTTGATTGAGCCCAAATTGCTTGAATCAATTCATTAAGCACTTCTTTGAATTTCTTTGCTCGAGCTCTTGTAACGGGTCCGACGCAAACTTAAATAGGATCTAAATATGCCTCATCCCACGTGCTTGTGATAGTTTTATCCTTAATCTCATTATTCCCCTTCTCTTGAAGAGGATTTGTCCTCAAATTATCACTTATATCAAAAGGACTCAAATCAGAAACATTAAAAGTAGCACTTACATTATACTCACTAGGCAAATCCGGTTTATATGTTTTGTCATTGATCTGTTCCAAAACTTGGAATGGGCTATCCCCTAGAGGTAATAACTTAGATTTTCTTTGTTCGAGAAATCGTTCCTTACACATGTGTAACCACACCCAATCGCCGGGTTCAAAGACTAGCTTATATCACCTTTATTAGCTTGTTTAGCATATTGCTTAGTTCTTCGCTCAATGTTGAACTTCGCCTTCTCGTGTATCTATTTAACAATTTCAGCCATTTTCTTGTCATCTAAGTTAACACGCTTAGAAACAGGTAATGGAGTTAAATCCAATGGGGTTAAAGGATTAAAAATACAAACAATTTCAAACGGTGAATACTTAGTAGCAGAATGAACGGAGCGATTATAAGCAAACTCAACATGTGGTAAACAATCTTCCCAATTTTTAATTTTTTTTTAATGATAGCTCGCAACATGGTAGATAAAGTTCTATTAACAACTTCTATTTAACCATCAATTTGAGGGTGACAAGTAGTTGCAAACAACAACTCAGTTCCTAACTTAGCCCATAAGGTTTTCCAAAAGTAACTTAAAAACTTAGCATCTCTATTAGAATAGGTCAGCAACATTAGAAGCAATATTCATTTTGTGGCATGGAATAAAATGTTTCACCTTTGAAAATCTATCTACAACTACAAAAATTGAGTATTTCTCTTGTCTAGACCTAGGTAAACCTAGTACAAATTTTTTCGAAACGTCAGTCCAAGGTACACTAGGTATTAGCAAAGGGGTGTATAAGCCATAAAGTTGCACTTTTAATTTGACTTGCCCACAAGTGACACACTTACCATAAAATCTTTCAACATCTCGTTTCATATGTGGCCAATAGAAGTGTTCCTGTAAAACTACTAGTGACACACTTACCACAAAGTCTTTCAACATCTCGTTTCATATGTGGCTAATAAAAGTGTTTCTGTAAAACTATTAGAGTCTTTACAACTCTAAAATGTCCCATTAACCCTCCTCTATGGGATTTTCTCACTAACAAATCTCTCAAAGAACAGTTAGACACACATAGTTTAGTCTCCCGAAATAAATAGCCATCATGCCTAAAATATTTACTAACTACGGTTTTTTCACAAGCTTGGTATTCAACACTAAAATCATGGTCATCAGCATACAATTCCTTAATATGTTCAAAACTAAGTAGTTTAGTATTAAGAGTTGAGATTAAGAGATTCTCTCTAATTTTCGCTCAATGGCTGTATTTTTCTTTGGCTTTTCTCTCGTATTTTTCTCGGCCTCTTTTTGAATTTCACTTTCTTTTTCTCTCTTTCTCTTTTGCTCACTCTCTCTCTGTAGGCTCACTCGGTCTCTATAAACCTGCTTCGGTGTCAGTGGAACAAGGGTGATGTTGCATTGATTAAATACAAATGAATATTTATTGGTGAAGCCATCATGCTTCACACGTCTATTGAATTGCCAAGACCGCCCAAGTAACAAGTGTCCAGCCTGCATTGGTACTACATCACAAGTACCTTATCTTTATACTTGCCAATTCGAAAAGTCACTAGTACCTACTTGTCCACTTTCACTTCACCACTGTCATTTAACCATTGTAGTTTATATGGCCGTGGGTGTTAAAGTGTCGGAAGCCCTAACTTTTCTACCATGTTAGTATTAGTAATATTAGTACAATTTCCTCTATCAATAATGATACTACATACTTTGTCTTGAACATAATACCTAGTATGTTGCATTGATTAAATACAAATGAATATTTGTTGGCGAAGCCATCATGCTTCACACGTCTATTGAATTGCCAAGACCGCCCAAGTAACAAGTGTCCAGCCTGCATTGGTACTACATCACAAAGTACTTTATCTTTATACTTGCCAATTCGAAAAGTCACTAGTACCTGCTTGTCCACTTTCACCTTACCACTGTCATTTAACCATTGTAGTTTATATGGCCGTGGGTGTTAAAGTGTCGGAAGCCCTAACTTTTCTACCATGTTAGTATTAGTAATATTAGTACAATTTCCTCTATCAATAATGATACTACATACTTTGTCTTGAACATAATACCTAGTATGGAAAATGTTTTCCCGTTGCACTGCTTCATCATCTTTTACTTTCACACTCAAAGCTCTTCTCGCTACTAAAGTCAATTCCCTAGGGCTATATACTCTTCATCTTCGACATCCTTTAATGGTGGTATCTTATTTTCTTCCGTTTCATCTTCAGTTACAGTCTCACCATTGTCCTGCAATACTATAACTCTTTTATTCACACATTCACTTACAATATGCTCCCTGCCTTGACATTTAAAACACTTAATGTCACGATTCCTAATAATAGGAGTCAAGGTGTTACCTTATGAATTGTGTTTGGAGGGCTTGGATCTTAGCTTAGGTGTAGCAAATGCTTGTGGCCTCTCATCTTGTTTCACATAGTTTGGCTTCCAAGGAGTGGAGCTTGAGCTTGGGGTTGCACGAGTGTTACCCTTCCTCTTGATTTGCTATTCAATCTTGATGGCTTTGTGGTCCATCTCCTTAATCTCCACATAATGTTGCAATTTAACCTTATCTGCAATCTTCCGATTAAGGCCATTTAAGAATCGTGCCATATTAGCTTCTTTATACTCCTCCATATTTGCTCTAATCATGGCAATCTCCATTTCTTTATAATAATCCTCCACGCTTCGGTTACCCTATGTAAGACGTTGTAATTTTTTGTACAAGTCTCGATAATAGTGGTTAGGTACAAAACGCCTTCTTATCAATGATTTCATTTCATCTCATATTTCAATTGGATGTTCCCTATTTCACTTCCTGCTTATAATAAGCTGATCCCACCAAGTAATATCATAGTTAAAACCTCAATTACAGCTAATTTTACTTTTTTTGCCTCTGAATAATTGTGGCAGTCAAATAAGAACTCCATTTTCTTCTCCCGTTCAAGGTATGCTTTTGGGTCGAATTTTCCTTGACAAAATAGAATCTTCATCTTTATGCCACTAAATCCATTATCTCTATTTCTAACTCTCCTATCCCGTCTATATCTTCTATAGTCACCCACTGAGTCCTCACCTTTATCATACTTATCCCAATAATAGTCATCAACCTCTCCTCTAGCTGGAGCTCTTTCTCTTCTACGTGTTTGGGGAATAAGTTGTAGCTGGCCTGCACGTGTATTCTCCACTTGATCTAAACGCTCGTGTATGAGCTCTAATTCAGCCCTAATCATCCTCTTCATCTCTCCCATCAATGCTTGTGTAACACCCCAAATCTAACACGTGCAGAGCACGTGAAGAATGAGAATACTTACAAATCGTAATCCTTACTCATAAATTCAAACTGGAATACCTCAAATTTATTAATCAAATAAATCCTCAAGTTCACACGTCTAACACTATATAATCTCCCAGAAACATAAAAATAACAAAAGTTTCAAAACCCAAATTACAAGTTCCCAACAGAAATAAACTAAAAGGAACATGAGTTTATTCCTCCTCTTATTCAATGGCAGACAGGAACAAAATTTTTTAACTCCAACGCTAATCGCACCTCTCAAAAGAAATTTAATCTGCAAAAAGTAATGACAAGGGGTGAGTCGTCAACTCAGTAAATAAAACTATTCCTAACACACTAGGCCTATCGATACCCAAAATATTGCAAGTCTCATTTTATTTAAAAACATATATATCATAATCCGTAATTTCATAAAACATCATATAACGATAAAGTAACGTAAATTCATAGTAATTCTGAATATCAAAAGCTTAGTTACTTAGGAAAGCAAATCATATATCGCATTCACATAAAATAAAAGGTTAGCTCATGTCACATAGTGTCACCTATAGTCCATTGACCCTACCCTTGATGAATCAGAATATTGTGTGCACATTCATAACAGAAACCCAGTACTGGTCCAGACAGATATATCGTATATTACGATCAGAATCAGAATCAGAATAACTATAGACAATGAGCCAAAACATTAAGAATCTCATACAATCATCAATAATTAAAATCACACATTGGTACAAAATATTCATATCAGATTCATGAAATCCATAAAAATAATTTATGGTTGCAACCTATTTTACAGATAAAATCATAAAACGTAGTTATGTCATTAAAATAATTTACATATTGAAAATCATTTATAAAATATTTTGTCAAAAGAATTTAGATTTGAAAACATTTCCATAAACTGATTTTGTTACGAAAATCATTTAATTTTCTAAATAGTGTAAAAACATTTATACTTATAATAATATCTGAGTACTTATACATATCCAGTATACTAGGAATGAAGTTACTTACCTGCAAAAGAATTCGAACTACACACTTCTAAGCCTCTAAGATCCTTAAACACCTCCAATACCTTAAACAAATACAAAATATAACTATCAATAACTCACTTTAAGAATCTGCTTTTCTAATTCATTCCCGAGCAAGTCTGATTCTCAGAATTTTAACTCTTAATCTAAAACTTAGAATGATATAAAATTCTATGGGACAATTCTGGACATCCATGAGTACTCTCTAAAAAATTTACGAGTTGATCCGATGTCAAAAACATTTGCAAAACTATTTATTTCTCAAACAATTCGAAACTGTTTTCTCGTAACCTTAACCGAATAGAATAGTTTCTGAGATTTTTATAAACTAAAATACTAAGTAGAAAATTATGAAATTAAAACTGGAATTACTAGACACGTGTACTAACTTCTATAAAAAATTTCATAATTTTCAAAGTTCATTTTCTGGTACTAATAATTTTGTAAATCCAATCGGAATGCTGGAATCGCTGTTTTCCAGCACAGTGGTTCTTATCTCGAAAATACATATTAATTTGAAAACGAAATCGAATTTGATGAAATAAAATTTATTAAGGAAGTTATACATGTCTAGTTTCCAGAATGTAAATTTCCTAAGAAAATTCGTTCACAAAATATAAGTTTAAAAATTCAGATATCATGCTGTCCAGAATCATCCTACATGCTTATTCTGCCAAGAGTTGATTAACCAAACTCCTAATTAATCAAAACCCTAAACAAAACCTAATCACAATATAAATCATGCATTATAAGCCCTAGATAATGTGATTAGAAGTATTGTGGCGGAAAATAAAATAAAATAAAAACAATAACATAGCAATCCCTCGAATTCTCTTCTAAACAATCGTTTAAACCCTTAGGGTTTGGTGAGAGCAGCAGAGAAGAAAAAGAGCATTGTTGAATTATGGTTATAGAATTGGAAAGAAAATATGAATTTATAGGGAGTTAAGACACTCAATTGAATTTGGGAAAATAACCCTCTTTAAAAAAAAATTACCCCAAAAATAATCCTTATTTATAAGGGCAATAATGTCATTTAAAAATTTCATTAAAATAAAAATAAAAAAAGGAAATTTGGGTGTTACAGCTTGAATTTGTAAATTCTGAGTAGTTGCGGATTGATCTTCTTCATTTGTGTTTCTTTCTAGGTTGTGAGACATATCTAACATCTGCAAAAGAAAGTTAGAAATAATATGGAAATGACCTCTCCTCACTCCCTTACGTGTTTCATTCAAGAAAATGGCTTACTCAATTCCACTCGTATTTCACTCAAATTAATTGACTTTTACCATCTAATATAGTCACACTCTCTTTCCTTTTTCCACTCTTAGTAATTCTCACTCGGTTCTTATCAAACTAATCAAACTAATCAAACTAATATTAGGATTTCAGCAGTAATTCACAAAGATTACACTAAGGAGACTTAAATTTCAAGAGTAAGAAGGCAATGTGTACGTAAAGTCGAGTTTTGATTTTGGGCAAAATTTTCACCTATGAGGTAAAACCTGTTTTAGACTTCTAAGACAGAAATAATAGAAAAAAATTAAAGATTTTAAGAGGGGGTTGGAGATTATCTCTATTTCTTTTTTTAGGAAAAAGAATAGGTAAAAATTGTAGATTTAAGGAGAATTAAACCATAGGATCCAAAATTGATTTAAAAAGGAAACCTTAAAATACTGTCATGTGGTACTGTTCACGCAGCACTGTTTACGAAAAAATTATTCAGTAACTAGGCTATGATACCAAATTATACAAACCCCGTCATGAACTGACGCGACCCTAATCAATTTAGTCCCCAGGATCGAATCTAAACCAGAATTGAATGGAACCTTGACCCAATGCTTAATGAAAACACGAACCTTGGTATGTGAAGATACCACAATCAACTATGGATGGTTTGATTGATAAGTCAAAAGTTTGAATGCCACGGAAATCCAATAAGTTCAAAGAGTTTGTAAAGAACCAAAAAGAATTAACTCCCTCACTAATTGCATCAAAAAATTTTCCCCCCGGTTTATTGGATACAAGTACATTATATAGGGTTGGTTATAAGAAATTTTAGAAATAAATCCTAAACAAAAAATTAAATCAGAATCATAATCTTCTCTAATAGGAAAGAATCTAAATTAAATTAGGATCCTAATTGGCTTAAATGTCTTACATCAATTAAATGGAAACTAGGCGGTTAAAATAGAAATAGCTGATTTGTTTCTCTAATAGCCTCCTCAAGAAGCAGGAAAGTATCTGAAAAGGGAAAATAATATATTTTCCTACCGTAATGTACAAGCCAACTCCCTATTTCATGGAAGTAATTATTTGGAAACTTCAAGAGCATGAATCATGCATTTATCATGTAATTTCTTCAACGAGCCTCAACGAATTTGATTAAGCCCAAATTGCTTGAATCAATCCATTAAGCACTTTTTTAAATTTATTTACTAGAGCTCGTGTAACAGGTCCGACAGGAACTTGAATAGGATTTGAATATGTCTCATCCCACATGCTTGTGATAGTTTTATCCTTAATCTCATCAAATGGAAAAGGAATAAACAATTCGTAAAGAAACGCACGCAGGACTAAGAAACTCACGCAGGACTAACCACGGTAGTAATATTAGTTCTAGGAAATTACAATAGATATGACGCAATAGTAAGTAAATGCCAAAAGTATGGCTCAATATTTCACATGCCAAGACTACGATATGATAGTGAGTGATAACCTTTTCAATAACTAACTTAAAAAATAAAACAAAATTTCAGTTAGGAAGTTTATAAGAGAGATGTCATGAGGTTTAGAAGTGAGGAAGAAGGACAATCAAGTTCTTCACTATCAACTACCGTTTTCATTGGCCTTTTATGGATGTCTATTTAGAATGGACAAATCAAGAATCAAAACATAAAATTAAAGGTTAGTTAACTGCAAAACTTTGAATTTATCAATTTTGACAATATAAGGTTATTACTTTTTAATTTACTGTAGATATAAGGCTTTTAGAATTTATAGTTGAGGATGTTATTTTAGGATGATAAAGATGATCGTCTTCTTTTGGATAACCTCTATTAGGTTGCTAGTTGTAATTTGAATTATTTGAATCCTATAACATAGATTGTTCAACTTCTAGGCTTTTTTGGTTCAGAAGTCAAGGATTTACACAATTAGTTGGGCTTTTTCAAAGTACTATATTACACTAATAACAAAATGTGTATTTCTCAGATAACACCTATATTAGAAACAAAATTAAATTAAGTCGATTGTTTCAAAGGTTAAGGTGTCAACACTCTCCCAAATAAAAGTAATTAAGAATATCCAAGAGTGTCTTAGTAAGAATCAGAACAAATGGAGATGTTCAAGGAATCTTGCTTTGGACGTCTTATCCATATCCAACATTTACAATTCTCTAGTATCATTACAAAGAGCCTTGTTCTTAGAGAGGTGAATTCGACACATTTGTACATGGTTTAAGGTAGAGAAAAAGGTTTGTATATTCTCTATGGAAGAGTTTGGACTAGTTAGTGGTTTGAATTATAAACCTATCTATGAATCCAACATAGACAATGTAGGTAGCAACGATAGTGCTATATTGTATAAGGAGTTAACTAATGGTCTTGATAGATGCACCACCTTTAAATTAGAGAACTTGTTCATGAATTTTACATCAACTGATGATAGAAAATTGTAAAGCTTGTTATATTGTACTTTGTAGAGATTGTTCTCCTTAGAAGGATCCGAAAACCAAGTGCAAGCTGAACATGTGTGACACATGGACAATTCTAAGGATTTTAATGGTTATCCTTGGGGTCGTATTTGTTTCATGAAGACTTTAGACATTTTGAAAAAAAAGCTTTAGTAGATTGTGTGAGAATACACAAGAACAAAATTACAGAAGACCCCATTCATAAGAACGAGGTGTATTCCTTGTTAGAATTCTAATGACATTTCAGGTAATCAATTTTTTTTTTAAATTTTATAATTTAACTAAATACCAAATCAGTATTTTCCTAACAATTTCTTATTATGTTAGCCATTTAAATATGGACTTTCAAGGCAATGCTTGATTTTTGCGAGTAGTTTGCCATGCATAATAAGAATACAATTCCTTATATTCTTAATGGAACTGCATTGCATAATGTTCAGTATGATGACCTCTTGAAGTACATTTTCAATAACAAAAATGTGTGTATTTTAAGAGTTAAATATTAATGCATATACCATTCTTCGAAATTATTTTATTCTACTAATTTTATCATATCCTTTATGTAGGTTACATATTTGAAGAATTGCATGCTAGTCTGCTTTGTGCAAAGGAACAAGATTACATGAGTTGGTTTTGCAGTAAAGATTGGTTTAAGTAGGTTGGTGAACTTAAAATTAAAAATGGTAATGAGTCAAATAGTGACTCTGATGACATCTAATCAAAGTTTAACATCAATGGAGCCATGAATAATTTTAGATCAAACTCGACCTCCATTAGTAGTGTGGATAAACAAAGGATGGGAACCAAAATAGTTAATGAAAATAGCTGAAATGTAAGATTGTTGCCCATTAATATCAATACAGATTTAATTTGCCCATTAATATCAATACAGATTTAATAAAATTTTCTCTTGAATATTCAAGTTCCTTAAAAGATGGTAAGTTTTTTTCAAGTTTAGGCAACCATAGTTTTGACATATATTATAACAGTCATGTAGATAAGATAGAAGTAGATGTGCAGAATATGCAAGTTGAGGTTTCCCATATTGAAGGCAAGAGTGATCGTTTGGAATGCAAGTTTGATAAAATGATTAAAGAATTGAAATCTACACAAGCTAAACAATTTTATTATATGATATTAAGCTAACTATAGAATTTCAGTACATTTGCATTTAGCAAAGGAAAATAAACCAACAGATCTTTATGTGTTTTCATTGCACTCAACTTATTTAATTACCATTGTAGGGGTGATTATGGTGCATTCATTTTATGGTTCATAGAGATCTTGGTGCATGGACTAGATGTTCAAGCTTGTTGCAATCAAGATGAGATCAATTACTAGAGGAAGCAAATCATAGTTGTCAATGTACTATTTAGGCTTTTGAAAATGCTAGATGTCTTGGATTTAGTAGTGTTATAGTAATGTGGTGCACTACTAGAAAAATGGTCTTTACTGACACTTTGTTTGTGACACTTAATTGAAAAGTATCAGTATTTTCATGTTTATGGGCCATTTTCCGCGTTTAACACATAAGTATCACAAAGTAATGATACTATAGTGTCTGAAATTTAGACATCAGAAATCTCTGACACTAAAGTATTAGTAATAAAAATAAAATAATTCAAATCATGTAATGGATGGAATTCGAACCGGGGACCTCAAACATCGAAGCATTTAAGTTTAAGAAAAAGACCATTGGGCTTTTTCATGGTGACAGTAAGGTATTTTAGCGATAATATACTTTTAGTTAATATACTTTTAGGTATTAAATAATATACTTTTAGTTAGAAACGATATCGTTTCACTTAGAAAAAATAAAGATAACTAAAACGCTTCGTTTCATCCTAACCCTAAGACCAAAATCGAATCTAATATTTCTCTAAGTCATTCACTCTTCGTTTCAGTCTTTACCACCGAGTCTCCTTCTCTGTCAAAGCTAAGTAAACAAAACCCTAAAATCCTATCCCACTGTCGATACTGCACATTGTAATCAAACTTCACGTCAATCCCAACCAAGCCTGAAGCAAAGGATTCCTTTCTATCACGATTTGGTTCTTTCTCTGTCCACTGCGAGAAATTCATTTCTAAAGGTGCCATTTAATTATTTTTATTGGTTTTTAATTATTATGTTTCCAATTTACAGTGCCTGTTTTCCTCATGCATGTTGTTTTGTTTCGGTTTAACTATAGAATGGGTTTTAAAATTCTTAGTTTTTTCTGTAATCTTGTTTGTTTATAATTTGCGATTTGGGATCTGCGAAAACATAACAGAGAGGTAAAGGCTGCGTGAAGTTGAGTTATTGTACCAGAGCTTTTAACTAAGAGTGGTTTTATAAGTGCCTGATTCAAATCAGTTTTCTTTCCTCTCTTTCATGTACACTTTAACTGGAATTTCCTGGATACAATGTCAATGCAGATTTGGGTTTTTTCCTTTTTCCCCATTTCTCGAAATTGCATTAAAATTTTGCATGATGCTTTCAATTTTGGGCCTAACCTGTTCCATTTAATTAGCACCTGATAAAGATACATATTCAATTCGGGTCAATTCATCAATCCTTTCCCTATAATGCACTTGCTAGACTTAGTATAAATGCAATATCTCACATGCAAACTGTTCAACAACAACGAGTATTGTCCTGAAATTTTTTTTATTTATGTGATTTCCCTTGTACAGCTCTCTGACATAGTAATTAATAATATAATTAAATCTTCATTCATATGTTGATGGGTAGAATAGCCTTGGCCATTTTAGTGTAACAACCACATGCAACTTGTTTGTTTTTTATTTGTTTATTTTTTTTCATGATCTTTAAATTAATAAACTTTTGAAAGGGTCTTTTTGTTTGTTTGTATAGGAAACTTTTGTCTGCATTTTAATATTGAATTATTGTCTTTCGACTAGAATGTTTAGTTTATTATTACTTTGTCTTATATCTTGCATGTTTATTTCAATTGAGTAGCTCTAATCACTTGAATTAATATGTTCAGTTCAATCTCTCGCTTTTGAAGAATCACAAAAGTTTACGGTGTAACAGCTGTCTTCATTTGGTAATTCTTTTAAATCACTCACTTTCTTTCAGTTTCTATTATCGTTGTGCTCTGAGTTTTATTTGTACTGACATGTTTTAAATATTGACATGCATGGTCTTACTGTCGTTTTTGTTGCATAGACTCTTATGGAATGAAATTGTTTGTTTTAATATGAAAATGAAATTTTAAAAAGTGTGGGTGTGGCATGTTTTGTTGGCTTGCTGAATGTGTACATGTAAGTTAGATTTGTTGGCTTAGTGAATGTGTATATGTATGCTCTGTTGGGTTGCTGAATGCTTACATATATGCTCTGTTGGGTTCTTTGAATGTGTATATGTATTTAAATGACTCTAAACAAATAGAACTTAGATTTATTTTGCAATTTGTATTTTTTTATTTAAACCTAAAAGTTTGAATTTATTTGTGCAATTTAAGTAAACTTATTAAACTAACAACATCTAACAAATGAACAGGTAACAATATATATTATGGACAAAACTTGGATATTCTGTGATAGATTGTCTGATGAGTATAGTGATGGGGTTGATGATTTCTTGGAGTTTGCCATTCTTAATTCTGAAAACAGAATGTCAATTAGATGTCCTTGTACCTCTTATTGTAATATGGAGTTTTGACTCCTGAAAAAGTCAGGCTACATCTATTTAAAAAAGGTTTTCTAGAAAAATATTTAGTTTGGAATTGGCACGGTGAGGTGGATCGGAAACCTACCTCTGTAAAATGCCAAGACCAGCCACAAAATCAGCGTTTTAGATGTCCGGATTATAGTTATATAGATGACATGGTTCATAATGCTTTTGAGCATTGTGATAAAGATCCTACTTCTTTTAAGGATATGCTTGAAGATGCTGAAAAGCCCCTATATCCGGGTTCAAAACATTCAAAGTTATCGGGTCTAATGAAACTGTACAATGTAAAAGGACTTTATGGCTGGTCTGATATTGGGTTTTCAGTTTTATTAGAAGTCTTTGAATGAGATATTGCCAAATGATAATATTTTGCCTAAGTCCATGTATGAGGCCAAAAAAACAATGAAGCTATTAGGCTTGGATTATGAGAAAATACATGCATGTCGAAATGATTGCATTCTTATAGGAATGAGTTCAAGAATCTTAGTGAATGCCCAAGGTGTGGAGCATCTAGGTGGCAAATAAGAAAAGATGGATAAAAAAAAATTAGAAAGGGGGTCCCTAAAAAGGTGTTATGGTATTTTCCTATAATTCTTAGGTTGAAAAGAATGTTTCAATCACCACAAACTGCTGAGAATTTAACATGGCATGAAAATAAAAGAATTAAAGATGGCAAGCTTCGCCACCCGGCAGATTCACCAGCTTGGCAGTTAATTGACAAGAAATGGCCTGATTTTGCCCAAGAGTCGAGAAATCTTCGGTTGGCTTTATCATCTGATGGGATTAACCCACATAGCACACTTAGCACTACTTATAGTTGTTGGCCTGTTACATTGATAACATATAACCTTCCTCCATGGTTGTGTATGAAGAGGAAGTTTATGATATTGGCTCTACTGATATCTGGTCCTAAACAGCCTGGAAATGACATAGATGTATACCTAGCACCATTGATTGAGGACTTAAAAACCCTATGGGATGTAGGCGTCAATGTGTTTGATGCTTATAGGAAACAAACTTTTAATTTACGAGCTGTGTTGATGTGGACGATTAGTGACTTTCCAGCTTATGGAAACTCATGCTGGTGTACTATTAAGGGGTACTATGGTTGTCCAGTTTGTGGGGTAAACACATGTGCATATTGGCTACCGCATAGTCGTAAAGTGTCATATATGGGCCATAGGCTGTTTATTGAAAATCCTCCTAGGCGTTTGTCTGGTACAGAGATCCTAAACTTGGTGGCTGACATTGACACCAAGTTTGGGAAAAAGGTAAAAAAAAAACGAAAACGGTGTGAGGGTGAGAGTCACAGTAAGGGTAAAGGTGAGGGTAACATTAAGGGTCAGAGTGAGGGTAACAGCAAGGGCGAGGGTGAGGGTGAGGGTGAGGGTGAGGGTGAGGGTGATGGTGAGGGTGAGGGTGAGGGTGATAGTGATGTTCAAGGTGAGGGTGAGGGTAATGGGGATGTAGTTCAATTGCTGTACAAAAAGAGATCAATCTTCTTTGATTTAGAATATTGGGAACATTTGTTAGTTCGCCATCAACTAGATGTGATGCATATTGAGAAAAATGTATGTGAGAGCATCTATGGCACATTACTCCATCAACCGGGGAAAACAAAAGATGGAATTAATGCTAGAAAAGATCTTACACATCCAGAGCTTAGAGAGCAAATTAACAAAGCATTTATTGCATTAGCTCCTGACGAACAAAATAAAGTCCTGCCCCCTGCCCCGTATACTCTAAGTAAGAAAGAAAAAAAAATGTTCTGTGAAACCTTACAAGGTGTAAAAGTTCCTGATGGCTATTGTTCTAATTTTAGAAATCTTGTTTCAATGGATGATTGTCGTCTTCACGGGCTTAAGTCTCATGATTGTCATACCTTGATGCAACAACTACTACCATTAGCAATTCGGAATTGTTTACCTCAAAATGTCAGATCTGTCATAAATAGGTTGTGCCTCTTCTTTAATTCTTTGTGTTCTAAGGTAGTAGAGCCCGATTCTCTTGACCAATTGCAAAAGGAACATACAATCACCTTATACAATTTAGAACAAACTTTCGTACCTGCATTCTTCGATATAATGGTCCATTTAACAGTCCATCTAGTTGAAGAAGTTAGATTATGTGGCCCAGTTTACCTTCGATGGATGTATCCATTTGAGAGAGAAATGAAACCTATAAAGGGTTATGTACGCAACCGATACCGTCCTGAAGGTTGTATTGCAGAGTGCTATATTGCTGAGGAAGCACTTGAATTTTGTGCTGAATACCTTCCAAATTGTAAATCAATTGGACTACCTACTGGCTGTCTAATTGATTTTACATTGAAAGGCCACTCGGAGGTACAAATATTAAGGTGGTTGATGCCCTTACATTGGCGCAAGCGCACCGATGTGTTTTAGTGAACACCCCCGAGATTCAACCATACATAGAGTATGTGCCTAAAAATTTTCATCTCTTTTCGTTAAGTTTTTTTTTTCAATTTTATTAATTCTGTTGGTATAATTTTAGGGAGCATTTGGCCTTATTGCAATCAAAACACCCTCGTCAATTAAAAAAACCTTTATGGTTGCCAACAGAGCACTCCCGTACGTTTGCTGATTGGCTGAAACAAAAGGTTAGATTAGCTTCAAGGTCTAATTAATAAAAGTACCCAAGTAAACTTATTAAACTTTTCTCTTTCAACTAATTATTATGGTTTCATTAATTGAACAATAGGTAAGAATTGATAAAGCAAATGATGTAGCGGTTGACGAAAAAGTATGGTGGCTGGCAAACAAACCTCGCTCAAGCGTGGTTTCATATGAAGGCTACTGTATTAATGGAGTTAATTTTGCTACGAGAGATCGGGACAGCAACCGTATAACACAAAACAGTGGCGTTTATGTGGTTGCTAACACTTTACAGATTTCAAGTTCAAAAGACAAAAAACTGTTAACATATATGTTTCCATAATGATTTTGATGATAACAAACAAGATTAAGAATGATTAATCTTTTAAGCTCAAATTATAAGGAGAGCTTGCATTTAGGGGGAGAAATTTATTTAATCATTCTTTAAATACATGAAAGGTTTGTCATCATAAAAAAGGGGGAGATTGTTAACATTTATGTTAACATAATATTGATTTTGATGATAACAAACAAAATTAAGAATGATTAAATTTTTGAAAGCTTAAATTGTTTTTCATATATATTAAATAAATTATTATTTTCACATTATAAAGGTTTTATATTTAATGGAAAAATGTTTTTATGAAATTGGTTGTTTTTCAAGTTTATGGTTTAATTGAAAGAATTTTGAAAACTTTGAAATCAACAAGTATTGCTTGAAATTTTGGATAAGGATTTATTTGAAAAGTTTCATAGCATTTTGGGTCATATTATAATTTCAGAAAGTTTTGGGATTTAGAAAATATTATTTAGAAATTCTGAAATTGGACTTATTTGCAAAAATATAACTTTTTGGGCCATAGTGCGATTATGGACAGTTTGGGGTCAAACTATAATTTTGAAAACAGCTCACTTTAGCATTACTGCATGAAGATTCTTCGTAGCATCCGGCTATCCGGATGTCATTAAGCGGAAGACCGAATTTTGGGCGAATTCATCCGAATTGAAAAGCGGCAATCCTAAGTTATCTTGCGGCAATCCTAAGTTATGAGGCAGAAACTCTCCAGATGGAAAGCGGCAATCCGGATTCCGTAAACGGTAATCCGGTTATTGGGCAGAAAGCTTCTGGAGCATAAACGGCAATCCGGATATCACAAGCGGCATTCCGGATGTTCTAAAATTCAAATTTTTGCCTTAACGGTAACATGCAAGCGGTATTCTAAAACCATAAACGGTAATCCTAAGTTATGGGCAAAAAGTGCATAACGGCTAGTTTTTGAGCTCCAACTATAAAAACTCAAATCCAATTCATTTTCAAGAACTCTAGCACGCACAAACAAAAGGCATACATCATATATTGAGCTTCAATTGTGTAAATCATCATTTTATTGAATTATTCTTGTTCTTCAATTTGTATATCTACTCTTTGAGAGAGTTTTTCTTGTAACTTTCAATTCCTCATCAAATTTGTGAGTGTTTAAGTGTGTGAGACACTTGAGTGAAGAGATTGGGAGATAATCTCTTGATTGTGAAGGTCCATTGACACCTTGAAGTCAATTGTAAACATTTGAAGCCTTGGGAGGCTTGGATAGTGAAATCCTCAAGCTTGGGTTGCTTGGAGCGTGGACGTGGCGGGGATAGCCGAACCACGTAAAAATCCTTGTGTTTGTTTTCTCTTCCCTTACTCTTTTAATATTGTGCTTGATTGAATTTATTGTTTTCGATTTCACTAAGGCATTAGATTAAATTGTTGTGTGATTTGCTTAGCTTAATTTTTTAAAACCCCAATTCACCCCCCCTCTTGGGTTGCCTAGTTAGTATTTCATTTGGTATCAGAGCAAGGTGCTCTTGTGTAGACTTAACCGTCTAGAGTTAAAGATCCATGGCTACCCATAATGACTCAACCTTTAGAGAAGGACAGTCCACAATTAGACCGCCGTTCTTTGACGGTAATGATTACTCATATTGGAAAACTAGGATGAGAATTTATTTACAAGCATTAGATTATGAAATTTGGGAAGTTGTTTGTGATGGTCCATTTATGCCTTTAAAAAAATGAAGTCGGGGAAGACATTCCAAAACCTTCACGAGAATGGAATGAATTGGAAAAGAGAAAAGCTACTCTAAATTCCAAAGCCATGAATGCCTTATTTTGTGCACTAGATAAGAAAGAGTTTCATAGAGTATCTAGTTGTGAAAGTGCTAATGAAATTTGGCACAAACTTGAAGTTGTTTATGAAGGCACGAATCAAGTGAAAGAGTCTAAAATTAGTAGGTACACTCGACAATATGAATTGTTCGAATGGAACAAAATGAGAGTGTGTATTGTATGTATACTAGATTTACGGACATAGTGAACACTCTCGGAGCCCTAGGAAAGAACTTTTCAAATAGCGAAAGTTAAGAAAATCATTAGGTCGCTACCTACCTAGGAATGGAGACCAAAAAGGACTGCCATTGAGGAAGCCAAAGATTTAAATACTTTGTCTATTGATGATTTAATTGGCTCTCTTATTTCTTATGAGGAAGACTTGGCAGCAGAAAAAGGGGATGATGAGAAGAAGAAAAACATTGCTCTCAAAGCTTCGAAACATGAGAGTGATGAGGAAAGCGAGCTGGATGAGGAGGAGATGGATATCTTTGGCTAGAAAGTTCATAAAATTTTTAAGAAATCCGGTGAGCGAAGAAAATTTAGAGATCTCAAGAACCGAAAGGAGAAGAAGGAAGTAATCAAATGTTATGAGTGCAAGAAGCCTGGCCATATAAGATCGGAATGTCCTCTTCTCAACAAGCTTAAGAAGAAAGCAATGGTAGCCACATGGGATGATAGCGATGAGGAAACAAGTGATGATGAAGAGCATCAAGAAATGACAAATCTAGCTCTCATGGCAATTGGAGATGAATCGGATGATGAACTTGATGAGGTAAATGATCTTTCTACTTATGATGAATTACATGATGCTTTTAAAGAGTTGTATGATGAGTGGATGAAAATTGGTAAAAAGAATGCATGTCTTAAAAAGAAAATAGTAGAGCTCACAAATGAAAATGAATCTCTAAATGAAAAGATTAAAGGACTAGAATTAGAAAATAAAACTTTGCATAATAGAGTTGTATTATCAAATGAGAAACCAAGCACTTCACATGAGCATTTAGAGCCACATGTAGATGATTTGAAAAAGGAAAATGAAATGCTTAAGAAGAAGAGCAATGAGTTAAATGAGATTGTTTTAAAATTTGCAAATGGGCAAAAGATGTTGGATAACTTGATTAATTCACAAAAATCCGGTTATTGGGCAGAAAGCTTCTGGAGCATAAACGGCAATCCGGATATCACAAGCGGCATTCCGGATGTTCTAAAATTTAAATTTTTGCCTTAACGGTAACATGCAAGCGGTATTCCGGAAACCATAAACGGTAATCCGGTTATGGGCAAAAAGTGCATAACGGCTAGTTTTTGAGCTCCAACTATAAAAACTCAAATCCAATTCATTTTCAAGAACTCTAGCACGCACAAACAAAAGGCATACATCATATATTGAGCTTCAATTGTGTAAATCATCATTTTATTGAATTATTCTTGTTCTTCAATTTGTATATCTACTCTTTGAGAGAGTTTTTCTTGTAACTTTCAATTCCTCATCAAATTTGTGAGTGTTTAAGTGTGTGAGACACTTGAGTGAAGAGATTGGGGAGATAATCTCTTGATTGTGAAGGTCCATTGACACCTTGGAAGTCAATTGTAAACATTTGAAGCCTTGGGAGGCTTGGATAGTGAAATCCTCAAGCTTGGGTTGCTTGGAGGCGTGGACGTAGGCGGGGATAGCCGAACCACGTAAAAATCCTTGTGTTTGTTTTCTCTTCCCTTACTCTTTTAATATTGTGCTTGATTGAATTTATTGTTTTCGATTTCACTAAGGCATTAGATTAAATTGTTGTGTGATTTGCTTAGCTTAATTTTTTAAAACCCCAATTCACCCCCCCTCTTGGGTTGCCTAGTTAGTATTTCAAAAACCCCATTCTGGGGATATGCCTTTTTACGGGGTTGTCAATGAAATTTGGCAGCTTGATTATCTAGGGGTTAAGAAGGTACTTTTCAAGTGCGATTGGGTAGATGATAGAGGAGTTAACGTTGATGAGTTGGGGTTCACTATAGTCAATTTAGATCGGATAGGCTACAAATCTGACTGTTTCATTCTAGCTGGTCATGCAAAGCAAGTGTTTTATGTGAAAGATCAGTTAGATAATAGTAAATCAGTTGTTTGTTCAGTGAGAGAAAAATGTAATTATTCAAATGAGGCCTTGTGTGATGGCATCGATGAGTATGCACCCTTATCCAACAATTTTTCAAAATGTAAGTTAGATTTGAGTGATGAAGAATTTATGTAAGATTAGTTGTTGGTGTTTTTAATGTAAATATTGGTGCAGAAAATGAATAATCCAACTACTATGCCTTATTAGCACTACTGAACGTAAGTCCGCAACTAATTTTTTGTAATTGTTTTATTATTATATTGGGATATTATATTGGTATCTGGTGCACTTATCCACATTTATGTATTTGCACGTTTGTTAGAGACATGGCAGCAAAAGAGGAGCCAACATATGATCCAGATCTGGAAGGAAGACCTAGACGAAACCTTACAAAGAAGAAAGACTTGCAGAGAGGAGCTAGTGACCAGACTGAGGTTATGTACAATTCCTATGGAGTTCCAGTTGGAAAAAAGAGAAACGATCTGAGGAACTACATTGGGGTGATTGTACGGGAAAGAGTTCCAATTATATATGATGATTGGAGGAAAGTGCCATTAGACATCAAGGAGACGTTATGGACTCATTTTCAGGAAAAGTTCAAGTTGAGTCTTAAGGCAAAAACCCAAGTGTTGAAGTGGATGGGAATTGCATTAAGGGGCTTTAGATGTAAGTTGGCCAATGAATATATTCTGCCCAATGCAAACAACTTGAGTTCACTGAAAAAGCCTCCTCTGGAGTATGAAGGCATTAGAAAAGAGGACTGGAAGAGCTTTGTTGATAAGATTTTATCCGAAGACTTTCAAGTATGTTTAAAATTCTATTAGTTAGATAATATTACTCAGTTCCTGTAACCATTTTAATCAATATCCACTTTGTGCAGGAAAAAAGTAAGGTAGCAAAGGAAAAAAGAGCAAAGAATATGTACAATCATCACTTGGGCAGCACAGGATATGCTGGGCTGTTGCATAAAAGAGTAAGTACAATAACCACCCTATACAAACTTATGACCATTTTAATACAAATAATCGGATGATTCATAGTAGTTTTGAATTCATTTTTTGTTGAATTATTGCAGCAGTTGGACCTCGGAGTGTCTGAGCGCGAGATTGACCGCAGTGAAGCCTGGTTATTGGCTCACAGGAAAAAAGATGGAACTTATGCACCTGAAGTGCAGCAAGTGGCTGAAAGAATTGTAAGCTCCCACCACCACTAAAAATTACCAATGCAAATAGTTTGAAACTTATAGCTGCTTGAATTATTTTATAATCCAAGATCATGTTAATTAATACAACTACTACCATTGTTTATTTCAAAAAATGCTAGTAATGCGATGTATGTATACACTGTCATTATTTAACATATTTGTTTTCTTATTCCTAATTTTGATCAAATATTTTTATATTTATTTTGTAGAGTGAGCTAAGAAGCCAAGTTGAGCAGGGAACGTTTCAATCCCAAGGACCGAATGATATCCTAGGTGAAGCCCTTCAAAAAAAACCTAATGGAAGTCGGGTGCAAGGATTGGGTCAATTCATCACCCCATCCATGTATTTCAATGTTCCTGACCCCACGGAGTTGGCGCGAGAACGGAGAATGTATCAGGAGAGTTTTCAGTTTATGCAGGCTCAATTAGATCAAATGAATGCAAGGATAAACGCCTGCAACAACACTGAAGTTGGCAGTTCCAACTTTCCTAACTCCAAAGGTGGTTGCAGTGTTAAGATGGAGATAGATCGTCGATCACCCAGCAAAGTTACTCCAAAGTCAGTGACTAACAACCCCAACCCCAAAGCAACTCCAAAGTCAGTGACCAACATCCCCAAAGTTAATCCAAAGTCAGTGACCAATGCCCCCATCAAGCTTTTTCTCAAAACTTGACAAAAACACCAACACACCTCCCCGCCATCCCCTCATGACGTAATCCACCCCATGGGAGATTGTGAAGCCATTTCAAAAATCACCCCAAGAAGATCTCCAAGATTAACTCCTGCAAAGAGAAAAGTGGCTGGCCAAAAGTCTCCTACAAATGCCGTGGAATACCTGTATGAACAGAAACGAACAACAAAGGAACCCCTTGTTGTAAAACCAGTGACAGCAAGGAAACTTGTTCTGAGAAAGAATACTCGTGGAGCTGTAAAAGCAAGAAAAGAGAATAAAAGTTCACAGATGAACATCTTTTCTTTAATGATTGAGAGCTCCCTGCCACGGTCGATTATGATTGCACATGATCTGAAGACTTTTGGTGTCCACTGGGAGAGTAGATTGGACATGCAGATTTGCAATGAAGTCATTGAGTTTACAGAGCTCTCAAATTCTGTTTTGGAGATATGGATCAAGTAAGGCATAAAAAACTTGATTTATTTTTTTATTATGTTTTCTGATTTTGCAACCTGTCATTATATTTTTTCTTATATTCATGTCATAAAATTTTTTTTTAATAGACACTTGTATGAGGAGATGGATAATGGCAGTGGTGTTATTCCAATTCAATTTGGATGTATAGCTAAGTTACAGTCAAGTCAAGTAAGCTACCCAAATAGGTGTTCTTATATTTCAGACCTTTTGGACAAGATTCAAATAGCCCAGATAATTGTGTTTCCATATAACCCAGGGTATAGTTTATTTATTTTTTGTCTATTTTCTTTTTTTTTTTTACATAAATGATTTAAATTTTTCTTGTAATCTGTTTTTTTTTAAAATTGTTTGTTTAGTGGCCATTGGGTGCTAGTAGCAATTGATATGGTGAGGCGAAAAATATATTATCTTGATCCATTAGGTGATAATCCGGATGATGAGTTGAAGCAGATGGTGAATGAGTAAGTTTAATTAGTTTACTTAATTCTTTTTTAATTTTTATGTTGTGGATTAATTTGCTGCATCTGTTATTTATTACTTATAGTGGGATAACAATGCATCAAGTGAAGAGTAATAAAAAGAAGGCTGTGCAGTGGGTCTCTGCGAAGGTATTAATAAAACAAAGTTATGATTTCCATTGTTACTTCATCAATTTATTTCAAACTAATTTTTTTCTTTTTTAGTGTCCGAAACAACTTGGAACCTTTGAATGTGGTTATTATGTGATGAAGTACATCCAGGATATTGTTCGCGATTTGTGCATTCTTGAAAACAATGTGAGTTTCTCCATAACTTTTTTAATATTTTGTCGAAGAATGCATTATTTAATGAATTTTCTTAAGAACAGTGTTTAATTGATCAATTGCCACTCTGTCTGGAATAATACTTGTCAATTATGTGAATTGTGAAGATGTTTAATGGGTGAACAGTTTGCTGCTTTATGCTTCAAACTAGCAATATAATCATATCTTGTGCTAAGGATGAGAGGAAGTGTTGTGTATGTTTAGGATAATCACATACACTTTTTTTGCCATATTTATTATAGGTAAAAGCTATAACGCCATATATATTTTACTGCATGCATTCAACATGTTTGGAAAAATTGATGCTAATTTTTAGTGTGTTCTACTATGTATTTAAGGCACTTTAGAGTAAACCAAAATGACTGGAGTTGTTGCATGTACAAATAGAATGCATATAAATCTTAGTGTTCAGTGTTAAAGTATTATTCAGTATTGACTAGACCTGTTGCATGAATGCTCTGTTGAAGGCATATAAATCCTAGTCTTTGGGTCTGTTAGAAGTAATATTGAGTAAAGCTTTGGTAACCGTTGTTTGCTGTGGTGATATACAATTTATTTGCATGCTGTTCAGTTTGATGTTAATCATAACAAACTTAAAAATATATGTATTCATTTTGTTGTTTTATTTTAGGACAGATTTTAAAATATATGAATACATTTTGTTGCTTTATTTTTGAAGTTCAAGGGCTGTGATGAGTACACTATGGACGATCTTTCGCAACTTCGCGATCAATGGGCCATGTATGTTGCAAAGTTAATTGTAGCATACAATAATCAGGTAAATTTTATTTTTGCTTGTAAATATCAAAGAATTGATTTTTGTAAAAGTCCTTATTTGCTCTTTAAGCGCTTTTATTCATTTTAATTAAATACTGGACAATAAGTGAGAAAGCAGATTTGGTTATATGTAAGTGCTTTTGACTGAATGCAACCTGAGTCTGTTTTCCAAGTCATTGTCTCAATCATTGAGTTGTTCTTTTCTTCTAAAACTAACTACGCTACAATGTTAATTCAGGTCCAAGTTATTATACACCACATTGGTGATTTAGTTGACGACAATGAACTTACAGACTGAACCATGTCTATCATCTATGCTTCTCCTCTCTTATTTTTTAGGGATTCTCTAATATTTTTGTCCCTGTTTAGTTTATTATCATGCCACTTAGTTTCTGTAGTAGCTAATTGATTCTATATACTACACTTATAGGTGGCAAAGGTAAAGGGCAAGGCGAAGGTGAAAGAGTAGATGCATGTATCCCATAAGTCGTTGTTGTGTTCATGTAAATATTTGACATGTTTTCAAACAATATTTTAAGTTTGTAAATATTTGCATTAGTATTTTATTTCATAAGCACCAAAAACTACGCTTGATTCCATGAGCTTGATTCCATGAGCTTGGCCTTTCCGGTCTAGCACCAAAAACTACCATGTGATCGTGAGGGAGTCAGGGAAGCATTATATATGTAAGGGAAAAATCAATGATGATTTTGTTGCATTATTTATTTTTATTTAATTACTGAATTACTTTTAATTTTATATTTTGTATCTTGAAAAAACCGAACGATCAACAAAAGCTGCATGGCTTTGCTTGCCATGTTGCCGTTCCATTTCTCTTTTTCCATTGGGGTCTTATTTAAATGTTATTAGAAATGTTATATACTTCTATTTAATTATTCAAATTCGTACTTTAGTTTAATTTAAACAGATTTTCTTTGAATACCATTATTTGATTGGCAAAACTAAAAGAACAATGAAAATTATAGAGTAACAACAATAATGTTAGCATCTTTTATTTGAAGCCATTGGCGCCAAAAAATTATTAGCGCCATTATATTAGAGATACTATAGTATTACAAATTTCTGACACTAAAGTATTAGTATCCGTTCATTCTATCATGTCATCTACCCAGTGTAAAACAAAATATTGACGTGTAATAATTGTTAGTAAACACTAACACTATAGTGTCATAATATTTATGATACTATAGTGAGAGTAACTTTTAATAAGTGATCATTATCAGTAGCTACTAATATTATAGTGTCATAAATCTGGTAATACTATAGTAATAGTAATCACTGACTCCAATTACAAGTGTCACTATTTTTCTGACTCCCAGATTACTGACACAATTAAAAAGTGTCAGTGAAAGTAATTGCTGACACTATTCTAAAGTCAATAAAGACCATTTTTCTAGTAGTGGTGTAAACTATAGCACAATTTGATTGCTTGATTGTTTGGAGTTCTGTCAATTAATTATTTATAACTTGTCAAATTTTCAGACTGACAGACTAGTCTAGATTTTAAGTTTTTGATCGATAGACCAGAATTGTGGTCTATAATTTAATAGAATTAAGAATATGTAATAACTACAATACAATAAAAAAATGTGTTTAAAATATACAAATCTCTAGACACATATTGGATATGCCCAACTGTCCTCCCACGAACTATTAAAATGTTGGTTATCTTCTCCACTCAAATCTATTTGTGGTATGAGAATAGTTAACCTATGTTGATATGTGATGTAAAGAGGTGTTCTTTATGCAACACCTCTAAGATTTTCATGTGAAAAGAAATACACATCATCATTTAAGATAATTACCATAGGTGGTATTGGATCCATTGAATTGCATTGGAACTTCTTAGTAATTTCGTACTATGAAATGCCAATTCAATAGTCTAAACTTTTGTTTCAAGCAATTGCCACTACTAGAAAAAAAATAACTTCATGATAGTTATTAATTGTCATCCACCCTATGGCATGACAGTTGAGTGACCGTCATAGATTATGGCATCAAGAAATCAAGATGACTGTTTTTTTATGTCGATGTTATGCATGACATTGAAATACTATCTAAGCAACCCAAGAGGGGGGTGAATTGGGATTTTAAAAATTAAGCTAAACAAAGCACACAACAATTCAATCTATTCCCTTAATGAAATAAAAATAAATAAATTTAATAAAGCATAATAATAAAAGAGTAAGGGAAGATAAAGCAAACACAATGATATATACGTGGTTCGGCAATCCCCGTCTACGTCCATGCACTGAAGCTCACCCGGCTTAAGGATTTCACTATCCAAGCCTCCCAAGGCTTCAAGAACACTTACAATTGACTTCACAGGTGTCAATAAACCTTTACACCAAAGAT
Source organism: Atalantia buxifolia (assembly GCA_030444775.1). NCBI lineage: Eukaryota > Viridiplantae > Streptophyta > Magnoliopsida > Sapindales > Rutaceae > Atalantia > Atalantia buxifolia. Next base: position 5,999,691 of record CM059838.1, read on the forward strand.
TATCCCCAATCTCTTAACCTAAGTATATCCCAACACTTACAATCACTCAAAACAAAGATTACAAATGTATTTTTCTCTCACACAAAATATATGATTACAAATTTATGCTCAATGTGTGAATAAATGAATCAAGAATGAATTTAAAGCTCAATGAATGTTGTATTCTCGATTACAAGCTCAATGATAATGTTGTGAGCCACACTTATTTAAATTTGATTGAGCTTATTTATAGTTGGAGCTGAAAACTAGCCATTATTGACTTTCTACTAGAAGTCGAATTGCCATTAACTCGAAGTCGGATTGTTATTTTGACTAGTCCAAGTTACCGTTGGATATAATTTCAAATTGTCGAATCGTCGTTTTCAAGATGTCAGATCGCCGTTAGTGTCCAGAGGCTAATCTTCAATTCTGTTCGATATCGGTTAGTCGTTATCAAGATATCGGTTAGCCGTTTGCTACAATGACTGCTACAGTGAATTCCTTTCTAAAATTATAGTTTTACCCCAAACTTTTTGTAATTATAATATGGCCCAAAACACTATGAAACTTTTCAAATAAGACCTTCTCCAGAATTTCAAGCAATACTTGTTGATTTTAAAGTTTTCAAAACTCTTTCAATTAGACCATAAACTTGAAAAACAACAACCAATTTCATAAAATCATTTTTCCATTAAATATAAAACCTTTATAATGTGAAAATAATAATTTATTTAAAATGTATAAAAAATAATTTGAGCTTTTAAAATTTTAATCATTCTTAATTTTATTTGTTGTCATCAAAATCAACATTATGGATACATAAATGTTAAAAATCTCCCATTTTTTTATGATGAAAAACTTTTCATGTATTTAAAGAATGATTGCACAAATTGCTCCTCCAAAATGTATGCTCCTCTTACAATTTGAGCTTAAAAGATTAATCATTCTTAATCTTGTTTTTTAATCATCAAAATTAAAATTATAGAAACATATTTGTTAATAGACATATTATCCATCACGATTCTATTATTATTGCTTTGATGAAAATTTTCACGCATGACTAATACTCGTAATAAACTCTTCCCATTCATGATTGATAGCTATCATATAAACATGACATATTTAATTGGAATTGTAAAATTATTTAATTATTTTAGTTAAATATGAATTCCTTAAGATTATTTTTATTAAATCTGGAGAGAATAACTGAAATTTCTTTATCATATATCTTGGTTGTAAATAAAATATATTTTAACTACTTAGCGAGATTTATTTGAATTGCCGCTAATTTTATTTAAATTATTTTTTTAGGAATTGAAATATATTATTTGAAATGTATTCTTTAAATTATTATATAAATAGAAAAATCTTTTTATATGTATATCTATCTATCTACACACACAAAAACATATAATTCATATATAATAATTTTGAAAACCATCCACAAGTTTCATAGATTATAATTTAGTTATGAAATAAAATAACTAGAACAATTATAGTGAAATGAGTACTTCATCAGTTCTTAATTTGCTTCCCAACAATATAATTAAAATAATTAAATGAACAATCTTGAGTCAGCCATCTCAATCAACCAGTAATACCGCTTGAATCTACTGTCTTAATAAACCAATAACACCAACTGAATTAAGCACTTAGAGTTAACATCAACACAATAAGAGCAATCTTCAATCAACACAAAGAACAAACCAAATTGGCATGAATTGCCACAAAACTGAAAGCAGTCTCATACTATCAATAAACACAAGTAAACATGTGCAACAAAACCGAGTACAGGTGAAATTCTGGAGAACATGAAATAATCCAAACCAAATGCCACTAGATTCACACTTCTAGTATTAAATGTGATGCAGTGTGCAAATAAAAAAAAAGTAGTCTCATACTGCCATTACATTAAGAATTTCAAAAAAGGCAATGTTCCATTAGTGAGCACCAAATCCAAATCAATTTAATCGAGTATAATTACAAGCTCAATGCAAAAAAAATTTACATTATATCAAAATTGGCTTTCAAACCAACCTAACATAGGGTGCATTTGGGAGTGGGGTTCTATATCTTTTAAGTTGCAGCTGCTGTAGAGTAAAAGATATAGTTGTGTAGTAGAAGCTGATGGTGTTTGGTAAAGGTGCAATAACTTTTAAGCTGTAGAAGCTTGTGATGTTTGGTAAATTTTAATAGTTGTGGAGTGGATAAATATTTATAATGATTAATTCTAAACAACATTATTTTTAATTCTTGACTAATCAAATTAATTTTCATGCTTTGAATTATTATACTAACATACAATTACGATTTATTACTTTGATAAATTAAATGAATATTTAATAAATCAAATTTATTTTTCTGCACAAGTTGTGTTAAATAATTTTTAAAACAAAATAATTTAAAATGAAAATAAATAAATTTTAAAATATTGATTGAAGAAATAAATTATACCAAATATGTGTAATAAAGATCATACAACATAACATAATAAAATTAAAATGGAATTAATTACAAAATTCATATAAATACTTTTATTGTCGTGCTTCTATTAAACTCACAGCAATGCCATCTCTCAAGATTATTATATCTTGAGTTGTATTATCAATTGTATCATAATTTTCTTCATGAGATGCAATATTGCTTATATGTTCACTAATACTATAACTTGGCTTATCAATTATTTCAACAAAATGGTCATGATTTTGTGAATATCTTCTGATGTAATTATATAAGGCAATGGTACCAATAACTATTTTCGTCTGCTTTTTGAATGGATAGCTTAGCATATTTCATAAAATCTCCTATGTATTCTTCCAAATCCCAAATTTATACTTGATAACACTTCTCAAGGATGAGTGCTTGTAGTTGAGCAATTCTTTATGACCTATTAGTTGGCTACCTCGGTGAAATTTATAAAGTGATATCTTACACCTTTATATGGTTCCAAGTATCCACTTAACTCTTGATATCTTGCATCTACTAATTAGTATTTTCTTAAAAAATAAAAGGAAAAATATAAAAAGTATATATAAAACAATCAAATCAATTGAATAAGTATATAAAAAAATTAGAAATACAAACCTGAAGGAGAGTTTGGAAATTTGAATGCATAATTCATAATAGTTGTTTGAAATACATTGGCATCATGGGCACTATCTTCTTAACCAGGCACTGCAAATATGGATTGCGTATCAAAGCTATATACAACCATTATATTATGAGTTGTTGTCCCTTTTCTACCAACAAATGGAATTTGATCCTTCGAAGATATTGAGGAAGGTATATGAATAACATCTATAACACCAATACAATCTTGAAAATATTACAAGCATATATGTATTAATCATTTTATGAAATGGTTAGGTTTATAAGAGAAAAATAATAAATTAAATTAGTTTTTTCAATTATCTTAAAGTGAGGTATAAATCTTGAATCTTCATATATCTTTTTGGGAGTGGTAGTAAAGATAGGATCTGATGGTTTTATCAAATCTACAGACATACAACACACATTATCTAATACTTTGTCAAAATATCTGCTCACAGTGTCACCAGAATGTTGGAATCACTCTATTGTTGACCAATTTCCTATGCTTTGTGACACGACTTAAAAATGTTTAATTTACTCTCAAGTATAAGAGTGCCTAATTATACTATATCTCGATGAGTCCGAAGTCGATCTACCGACAAAGGGTTTATGCAAGTTAGTTTAAGCAAAATTATGAAACTAAATTGGTTAGGGTTATGGATCCACTGTTAGTAATAAATATAATTTAATAAATTATTTTTATTTTTATTCTATTGTCCAAATGATTAATTGTATAAATTATAATTAATTTTCTAATAATTTTATTATGGATTAAGTACTTAGTTTGTCAAAATTTAACTTGTCTACAATAAGTCAAAATATATTTTACCATACCTTATACTAAGATATTAAGGATTCCTTGTGCCAAACCCCATGTTTGTCTACAATAAATCAAAATTTCAAAATATAAAATATGGATAAAATTAGATAGAAAATAATTTAATTTATATAATTAAAAATAAAATTTGATTAAATAATATTTTTTTTACTAAGAGTTTCACCTTCCCGTAACTATTTGTATTTAGCTAAACATCTTTGAAATAAAGAGAATTATTAAAATAAAAAAATAATAAAAAAAGTATTTGAAAATTGAAAACTAATTTTTTTTGTTGAAAATATATTACAAAGAGAGATGAAAAGAAGAATTCGAGGGGAAAGAAGAGAACGAAAGGTGTAGAGAGGTGTGTTCCCCCTTCCCCCCTTCTCTATACATTATTAATTCACACCACACAAATAAATAAAGCTAATTACATCTTAGCCATATATTTGTCCTACTAACAAAACATAAACTTAACTTAATCCACTCAAGCACATCCAATACATTCCACTAACAATTACCACAGCTAACATAGTAAAAACTTATAATTTCACAATTACCACGTTTACCGTGGTAAAAACTTATAAATTTACAACAAAAGTTGTGCTCGACAATGACCTAATTTATCAGACTTCCCTAATCCAAATTTGACATCGGTACATTTGTTTAGAGCTTCAAATTGCGTGAAATTATTATTTTTACCTAATAAACACACAAAAATACACAAAATCAAATATTTAGAAAAATAATTAGAAATTCATAATATGTTACATAATTATAAATGTAAAATATATTATAAGCACAAAATAACATTTTTACCCTTAATAAGCATACAATTTTTAACACTAATTACAGCCTCCTAACTAGCTTATTTCTAGCCCTAGCGATTAAAGCGTTATATTAAATTAAGATTTACAAAATCTACATGCAAGTGAATAGTTGTTCATATATCCTTTAAACTACCAAATAAATAAACTCTCCTAAATTTTTCGAACTCTTTATCATTTGCTCATTGTCCAGAATATCATAAACCTTCTTTTGTACTCAAGTAATTAACACAATACTTATGGGGCTTCATTAAAAGAAAATAACATTTTTGTTCTAAAACTTATTAGAAATTATATCTTCACGCATTAGATTATTCAAACATTTATAAAAAAAAATTATATTTTTAACCCATGTAGCGAGCTTTAGGCCAGTGACTCCCAGACCAATTGGCCTTAGGGCACTAAGTGTTGAGACAAACCTACAAACTTAATTACTCGAGTCTTCAGTAAATAAGCAAACAATATATCTATAACCAATGTAGCGAGCTTTGGGCCAATGACTCCTAGACCAGTTGACCTTAAGGCACAAGGTGTTGAGACACTCCTACAGACTTAATTACTTGGGTTCTAAATATAACAAAATTAAACACATTCAATTTTTTTTTACAATATACACTTTCTACTACCTTAGATATTATCCCTCATAAATCAAAAGAACAAAATGCTGCAAAAATTTTAACTTACAACCCACTAGTATGTGTTATAGTGTGTGTGTGAAGAATGATTTAATAATATCTATTAAATGAGTAAACAACAAAATAACTTAATAACTAAATGGAGAGTCACAAATTTGAGTAATTCAAAGATAACGAAACAAAAATAACTTACTATGAATTTTAAAATCAAAATATAATAAAACCGGACTATTAGGATGCGTCTCAAAAGTCATGACTCTTCACACAACCATTGTAGACAAGAAAAAAATTTGTTGTTTTTAGTTTTTATGGGTTTTTTAAAGAATAAATAAATAAATAAACACACCTATTTACAATTTACGTCAACTATCCCCTACCCCAAACCTAATCTAAACATTATTCATAATTTAAAGATATACATGCAAAAAGGCGAAAAAGATATAGAAAACATAAATAATAAAAGAAGAAATAGGAAAGATCACACCTAAACAGGCCATAGAAGATGCGTTTCTAGAGTTGCTGCAATCTATATTCAGCCATCTTCGACATAAATATTACTAGGATTTGAGATATTCCACAACTGTCAAATATTTAGTTCCCCTAACCAGAACAAGACATTGTCCTTAATAGCTTAAAGGAGAAAAGTAAAGTCTAGAAGACATTACATGATCACTCCAAGAAGATAATTACAACCGAAGAGTTAAGTCCAACTTGCATTTCTTACGAGGGCTAGGGTTACCATCACTAGTCAACATTCCAATGCCAAGGTTCTAGGATCTAGCTCTAATTTGTAAGCTTGTAAAAGATCAAGTAACTTATTAGCAGTAGAAGCAAAAATAAAGGGTTATTTTGCTGAGATTGGAATAAAATGATTCTTAATTTCATGGTTTATGAATGTGAGCAAGCCATCATAAAAATTATTAACATTTAGCAAACATATGAGTTTTTTTTATGGATATTCAAATAGGCCCAAGATGCAAATGTAATCAGTGCCTCTAAAGTTGCAAGATCTCTAGGCAAAAAAATGAAAGCGTCAGCATGATTTAACATCTAAGATATTCACTCTTGCATACTTGAGACAACTAACTCTTCTCCAATTGGTGGGTCGGACATGCATCCCAAATGTTTTAAGGCTTGTAGAATGATACCTACTGTCATTACCCAATCCAGATCTGGCAAGATATTACTTGTTTTGGGCCTTAACAAGGCCCGCATTATTTTGTTCTTGGGCCGGCCATACACCCCAAAACGCATCTTACCAATTAAGGTGTGAATGGCAAAGCACGGGAGAGATGCTAGGTTTATGAGGGGTGATCTACAACTTAATTGGCAAGACGCGTTTTGGGGTGCATGGGCGCCTCAGAAACAAACCCATGTGGGCCTTGCTAAGGACCAAAACGGACAATACCTTGCCAGGTTTGGTTGGGTCATGACATTATGGTATCAGAACGGCTCCGGGTGTCCTCTTGACCGATGATGAGGCAAATCTCAACAAGGACGCTGACTCCTAAATGGGGGGGGGGTTGTATGTAAAACCCTAGGCAAATCCCAAATCGGCAGAGCACAGGAGAGATGCTGAATTTATAAGGGGTGATCCACATCTTAATTAGCAAAACGCATTTTAGAGGGTATGGGTGCTGTAGGAACGGAACCGTGAGGGCCTTGTTAAGAGTCAAAGCGGACAATATCTTGCCAGGTTTGGGTTGGGTCATGACAAGTTCATCATGAATTCTAGATTAAGCATGGCCTTTTTGGAATTAAGTTACACTCAACCTAAGAAATCCAATCTAAAACCAAGTATTGCTTTGATATGAGTCACTAAGACATTCTCTTTTGTGGCTCTTTTCTAGCTTGTATCAGTAAATGGATGGTCAGCCCAAATAATGAATGTAATTAAGTACTATCATTACAAAATACTATAGCAAATATGCAACAACATGAAAATTCAGTTAAAGAGCCATTTAAATTATTTTATGACTCAACCACAAATAATATTAGTTCATAGGTTGCGAGTGGAAAGTAACAACAAAGTTCCAGCCGGAAAATACATTCTCAATAAAAGAATAAACAAGAATAAAAAAAAAATAAGAAAGACTGAACTTGATTCTTGCTCTTGAATCCGTTTTTCTTTTGTTTTTTTTTTTGGGTTATGATCTTGGTTGAGGGCTCTACTTTTTCTTTCACATGTGTGCCTCTTTTATAATCCAAAATTAAGGTAAACAGAAGTCCAGGTCGTGCGTCTTCCGGATTTGGAAACTGTATATCACAATCTGTTAATTACTTTGGGCGAGATTTTTGTCCTTGTTCCAGGATTGCTATAGCAAAGTTGTTACAACAATGACTACAACATCTGTACTGTTCCAGCTTTGCTCCAATTCTTCTATAGCCATGTTCTTTTATCCTTTTTGTGAACCTATTGCTACAACATTCTTATCATGAAAATTTAACTTCCGAATACGTACAATTATGCATATGCTTTAAACACACAATTATTCAAAATCAAACAAACTTTATTAAACTTAAACTAAAATGAATGTTAATGCAAACTATCATTAAAATGCACTAAAACACATCAATTACTCTCTCAATAATCTTGATTTAAGTTTAAAAGTACTATGATAACTCTCATTTCATAGAGTTATCAGTTTCATCTTTCAATGAAACAGAAAAGTGAGTGTTTGAGTGAGTGAGGGTATGATCTTGATATACCGTGAACTTGCTCGGCTTCGTCAATAGTGGATCTGAGGATCAGGGTTAGAGTTCTATGTAGTGTTAGAGAGGATTTGGGTGTGAGAGTGGAGAATTTGTTGATTTGTGCAACAGTGAGTAAATTTTGGTTCTGACGATGTCTTTAGGTTTTATAAAACGGATGTTGTTTAGCATAAACAACATTTTGGTTTTAGTTATTTTTTAAAAAAGAATTTAAAAATTTAATAAAAAAATATTACAACTAATTTAAAAGGCACAATTTTAGAACTGTACAATCCACATAATGCAACCATGATTTATACCTATCATTTGTTTAAGTCTTTAAGTTATAAGTCACGAATATACGATGAATTCATGACATATGTATATATGTCATGTATATATCATATTTTCATGATAGATTCGTGATATAGCGAGATAAGTCATAAACTTTCTGTCATTATTTAGCATTTTTTTAGTAGTGATATTATTTTAGTCCACTCAATAATTATTATTTTAAACAAATTAAATTTGCTTAAACTGATAGCTGTGTACTTACCATATCTTGCATCAATCCAATGCATCATCTTCGACTAAGCTGATGATTCAACATGTTAAAGGTTCTTTTCTCTTTATTAGTACAATTCACTTTCTAAACAATTTCAAAATATTAGGTTTTTATTGGTATATGTACAACAAATATTAACAAGTGATAAAACCTAAGTTAAAGATGCTCACTTGAAAGGCATCAAATAAATGGTGATAGGCTAGCTTTATCCAAACACGTTTCTTGATTTGGGAATAATCAATTGGGGCTTTCTATAGTCTTTTCTGATCTTATGTAAATGACACGATGAACTTTCTTGTCAACATGTAGTTGAAGTTACGAAATGCATGCCTAATTCACTATAACAACTGCTTCTCACTTTTAGCATGAATAATAAAGCGCTAACTAATACCAATATAATGAAGTGACAGTAATTACATAAAAGACCAAAACAATCACCAACAACTTTAAGATAAGACAGCATACAATATCATATTTGATTTATAAAATAACAAAATATATCATATTTTTCATTTTTCCCTCAAATTTTCATTTTTTTAATATGAACTTTAAGATAAATACAATATAATATAGACATGTACCTGAATAGATTCACATAAATACTCCTTTGTCTCAATTAGAACTTTATGCCAATCAGGAAATAAAATTGAAATTGAAGTACAAGCTAAGACTCCAAGATATATAGTCAGCTCACTGGCTTTATCACCAAAAGGAACTCCCTATATATTATGTTGTACCACTATCTTACCTTTCCTCATTTTTAGCTTTCTATTCTACTTAATACCCATATTCATGCTAATAGTCACATTACTACTCTCTGGAGCATTCATATCAGTACCTTCAAAAGCATCAACAACACCTTCCATACCTGCCATTGCATTAGCAACATCTTGCATGCCTTCCTCGTCTTTTTCAAAGTCAGAGCCCATAGCATACAGGGGAACTTCATGATTAGCGCCATCATCGAACAAATCATCATAATCATCATCCTTATAATTAATGCCATCATCATATAGATTATCCACAACAATAACCTGTCCTTTATCGACTTAAGTACACCTAAAATACATAAATAACATTAGACTTAATAAAGATAAAATAATAGTTCAGAAATCCAATAAATAAAATAAAAAGAAAGAAGCCACACCACACGAAAGATGTTAAAGAAATTAACACATTCTATAGCGACAATATAACAATCATAATTTCCAAAGATTAATTGCAGTTAAATAATTAACAAGAAGAAAATACTTACTATCAACTCTGTAAAAGGGCACATTAGCTATTAGTCCAAATTCCCTTACCAAACTTTCTTGCATATATTGTTTTTTCATCACTAGAAGATTCTAATAACTCATTAGTTGGTGTTGTGCAAATTTTATTATACTCACGAGCACACGAATCTATTGTAGAATAGATTTTGTGATGATGAATGTCGATCCATAAAGAGGTATATTTAATTATCTGTGGGGTTAATTTTCTAAGTGTAAATGTGAGTTGATTGGAAGTGAATTTTTTTTATCTTAAGATTTAAAATAAAATGGCAGGAATAAATTAAAGATGAAATCAATGCAAATGAAATACTTGAGTCCCTAAATTCACACTCAACATTCACCATGAGCTCAATATTTCCTTTTTAGTTTCAATTAATTCATGAGGGGATATTTCCACTCCTCATAATCCTCACTCTAATAAATATAATATCAAGCGCTTAGTGTGTCTGAGGTAATGATCTTCCGCTATGTGTGATGTCAAGAACACACTGTGCCAGACGATAATAAATCTTCTGTCGACAACGTGGCAAAACTATCCACTTAATTGCTTAGATACACTCTTTGTTGACACTGAGTCAAGACAACCCAAATAAATACTTTTAATGGGAATTTTCTCTCTAATTAATATGGTGATAAATGCTCATAATGCCAGACAGTAATGATCTTTCACTAAGGAGTAGGTATACCATCCAAAATCTAGACAAGATTCATGTTCATTTGTAGGGTTGAGATACAGACCACTTTCTTTCAACCTAATGGGGAACAGAAAAAATTTGTTTGGCTTTAGAAACCAATATAAATGGATCATGTTTGTACCTTAAAAGATTTAAGTCCACTAAGATGAATCCATTTTCATCCTTTTTCACACCATGCTATTTCGAACCCAATCACACTTAAATGCAAAAATTTTTAACAAATGGCAGTCAACAACCTATATCTCATCTATAACTTCGTAAAATATCATGTCACATGTAATAAGATTTTTGTCTTTTGCACTAGCAACATGCATAGCTTCGACAACTATAGTTAAAAGTAGAGTCTCAATCTCTCATTACCAAGTGGAAACCTTTCATGTCATAAACTGTATGTTTAACCACAAAAAGAAGAGGCCCTTATGATATCTAATATAAAAACACCATTTTCTATTTCAGTATACATTACTAAGCAAGAAATATATGTAAGCATTGTTGTTTATTTAATAAGAACAAATAACAGGCTATTTTTAGTGAAATTGAATGATCAATGAGCATGAGCATTATCCGTAAGCCAATTCGTAAAGGTTTATAATTATGTTCATTTTACAACCATTTATCATTTTAATGTGGATGACTTGTTCTTAGCCATTGCATGTGCTCACTAAAAGATTTTAAAATTTAGATTATTAGATTAGATAAAAAAATCAATTTAAATTTACTAAATATTAAAATGTGTTAATATAGAGCATGAATATAATACCCAATATATGGTTCAATTTCTCGTGTGTTGTGTGAGACATACAAATGTGCTTGATCTTGTGAATTTGGATTAACGTGAAAGATGCAACAACTGAGCTCAAACATGAAACAAGTGGGAAAATTTTTAATTTTTGGCTTTATTCAGCACATGCAATAGTAGAACATGTGATAGGCAAGGTCAACTACAAAATGAAATTTACATGTAAAAAGGACATGTAAAACATGGAACATTTGAGGCCAAACATGTAACAACTCAGGTTAAACATGAGAATCATATGGACATGCAACAATTCACATCAAACACGACGTTAGATATGTAACAATGACATCAAATATGAAACACGCAAAAAAAAAATTTTTTGGCTTTATTCAAGACCTGCAACAATCCATGTGAAATAACAATAGGTGAGGTTAAACATGCAACATGAAATTTACATGTAAATTTGTCACATAAAACATGCAACATTTGAGGTCAAACATGTAATAGTCAAATTAAACATAAGAACCACGTGAACATGCAACTGTTCACGTTAAACATGCAATTACTGACGTCAAATATGCAACAATAGCGTCAAAGATGAAACGGACGGGAAAATTTTCATTTTTTTCTAACTTTATTCAAGGCCTGCAACAATCCACATAAAACATGCAACATGTGAAATCAAACATGCAACATAAAATTTACATGTAAAAAGGCTACATAAAACATGCAACATTTGAACATGTAATAATTCATGGTGAACATGTAGTAGTTCATTTCAAACATGCAACAACCAGCATCAAACCAGAAATAAGTGGGAAAATTTTTAGTTTTTTTATGTTTTTTTTTGCTTTATTTAAGACTTGCAACAATCCACGTGAGACACGCAACAAGTGAGGTCAAACATGCAACATGAAATTTACATGTAAAAAGATCACGTAAAATATGCAACATCTGAGGTTAAATAGCAACCGCTAAGGTTAAACATGAGAACTACGTGAACATACATTAGTTCATGTTAAACATGCAACAACCAGCATAAAAAATGCAACAATAACGTCAAACATGAAATAGGTTGGGATACTTTCTTTCTTTTTTTTTTTTTGCTTTATTCAAGACCTACAACAATCCACGTGAAACATGCAACAGATGAGGTTAAACATGAGAAGCACATAAACATGCAAAAGTTTGCGTCAAACATGCAACAATTGACATCAAACATCCAACTAGACTTCAAACATCAAACGAGCGGGAAACTTTTTTTTTTTGACATTATTTAAGATCTGCAACAATCAATGTGAAATATGCAACAAATGAGGTTAAACATACGACATGAAATTTATATGTAAAAAGGTTGCATTAAACATACAACACTTATGGTTAGACATGCAACAAATAAGGCTAAATGTATGAACTATATAAACATGCAAGAGTTTATATCAAATGTGCAAAACTGAAGTCAAACACGCAACTTGAACATCAAACATGAAACGGGCATGAAAAAAAATTGGGGGTATTTAGAATAATTGAGTTGAGACAAATAACGAAGTACATGAAAATTTTGATGTTAAATATGAGATATTATATATAATATATGAAACAAATATTTCTCCTTTATTATATAATTTTTTTCTCTTGATTATGATAATGTGATATCTTTCTTTCAATTTCTATTTATTACTTTTTTTAACTATTAATATTATTTTTCCATAATTTCTAAATTAATATATTATTTTGATTTAATTTTTTTTGGTGCACAAGGAGCACTTAGTGAAGGCTAAGGAAGAACAAAACGGGTGTAAGAGACCCCATACATGTCATGAAGCAACCAGTAATTTAAACCAACGGGGGATGAATCCTGCATATGAAGGCCCAATAGGAGAGGAATAGCCAAATTTGTAAGGAAGTCAACAAATTAATTCACCTCTCTATACACATGGTAGAGGCTAACATTCCAATCACGAGTCAGGATTTCTTTGATGGTATGCAGAATTGGACCAGAATCATTATGAGCGACCCTTTTATTTAAGACAAGTTGGGTTACACATAAGCTATCAACTTCCACTTCTAGATTTCTTATCCCATTTCTCCAAGTGATAAGTAAGCCTTGATATCAGCCCCAAAGTTCAGCAAGAGTGATAGAACACATCCCTATATTCATACAGAAACCACCACACCATCGACCTTGAGCGTCTCTGATCAAACCCCTAGCTCCCGCCATTTTAGAGCTCTTGCAAGATCCATCCGTATTGAATTTAAACTATGGATGACAAAATAAACCGGACCCCGTCCGGACCCGTACAACCCCGGATTATCCAGACCGGGTTCAATTCGTACTGATACAAATAATATCCAGAATCTGGCAACAATATAATAAACTCGGACGTATCTGGATCCGGATCCGAGATCTAGTAAACCCATATATCCAAAACTGGGACCTGAATTTCTTTATTATCAATATTATATTTTTAATTTTTCTAAATATAAATAGAAAAGCAAAAAGTTAAAAGAATAAAAAAGAAATGAGGAAACCTAGTTTACACTTTACAACTCTCTCAACACAGCTGCCAACCATTTTCCTCTTCTCTTCATCAATTCAACACAGCCGCCAACTATTGCCTTTCTTGTCATCGTTGTCTTGCCGTTTTGCTGCCATCGTGGCTATGTTTATCATTATCGTCGTTAGCTGCCATTCAATTCGTTGATTGGTGTCAAACTGGATTCAAGTGTGGTACCAATTACCAGCCTCCAACTATTGTTCCAGATGGTGATGTCGCAAATATGCAGAGGCTATATGTGATATTGAACTCAACTAGTGAGGCCAAGGTGTTTTCTTGCATTGACCACAAATTTGATTTGATGTAATGTTTAGAGGGCATAGAGAAAGGTGAGTTCTTTGAAGCCCACAAGGATCTTGTGACAGGTGGGTGCTGAATTTGGTGAGGGTGAACATGGTGATCGAGGAGATGATCTGTGTTTATAATTATTTTAGCTTGTGTTCTTTTGATTGCTTATTTGTTGTAGTAGTTGGATTCTAAAGTGGATTGGTTCACATTCTGCTACATTTACTTTTTTGGGTGAAATTGCTATACAATTGTATGATTTTTCCCATTGTATCCATGGCCCGTCAGAGAAGTGTAAAAGAAAAATTCATATAGTTATCCGAGTTTGAAACCTGTAATCCGGAAACCTAGATTTTTCTGGGTTAAACTTGGTTCGAACCCGGAGTGAAATTATTCGGGTTTATATTAGGATCTAGGATAGTAAATTCGCATCAAGGTCTGGAACCAGAACAACCAAACCCAGACCCGGACCCAGAATTTGCCATCCCTAGTTTAAATGCAGGTGATGTAGGGGGACTCTAGCTAATCCTCTTGTCAATTCGAGCAACACCAGTTGGTTTAGTTGCCAAGCAAACACGCTGAATTTTCACAACACAAATAGAGACATCACGGATAATACTTTGACAACAACTTGCAGAATTAGAGAAAATCACATTATTTCTCCAATTCTATAATTTCCAAATCATCACACCAAAAGTTCATGGCCAGTCATTATTAACATTAAAATTCCAAGTATTTTTAAGGTTGTAGAGAATCCAATCATGAAGATTAAGAGGAAAGAAACTGACCGTGTTCTTACTGGGTAATAAGGATCTCCAAATTCTAGTTGTCATCGAACAATCCCTTAACACATGAAGGGTATCTTCCATATGCTAGCCACATATACCACAATTTAAATTTATTGGAATGTGGCGTCTAGCAAGTTCTGCTTTAGTTTTTAGCTTATTTTGGACAACAAGCCACAAAAACATTTTAATTCTTTGTGGACCTTGCCACATCCAAATAATCTTCCAACCAGGATCATAAAGAGCAGATTGTTGTTGAATTAAGGAAAGATAAGCTGATTTGACTGTGAAAAGCCCTGTTTTAAAATGTGGCCGTCTAATCTCATCCTTGCCACCACTATTTAAAAAGGGTTTGATAGCTGCAATTTGAAGAATCACATTATTTGGGGGCAAATTAGCAAAAAGGCCACAGTTGCATCGCCATTAACACAATCTGAAACTGTGCTATTGATGAATTCCACTAGAAAGGGTTGCTGGGCATAAAAAATCAAGGCTTGTCTTCAAGAGCCCGGTAGTCCCACCAAAATTTAACTTTTCTGCCGTTCCCAAGGTTCCATCTAATCCCTTACAAAATTTTATCACAAATAATTCCAATAGCTTTCCATATATAGGATCCAGACTTGGTGTTCAAGGATTGTGGCACTACCTAATCTTCAATGACATATTTCGTCCGTAAAACCTTGACCCACGGGTTGTCTGATGAGGTGATTAGACTCCAACCGATTTTAATGAGCAAAGCCTTATTCATAGCATCAATTCATTTAAGGCCCAAGCCTCCCTAAGTCTTAGGCTTGCACACATTGGCCCATTTAACCATACTCATCTTCTTCATCTTAGCATTTCCGCTTTAAATAAAAGGATGACAACATTGATCGATTTGGTTATGAAGTGTAGAGGGAAGTCTTGTGGTCTGCATTGTGTAAATCAGAATGGATTGAATAATTGACTGCGCAAGCGTGACTCTTTCAGCCAAAGAAAGATGAAGGGCATTCCACCCAATAAGGCGCTGTTGGACTTTATCAAGGACACCCTTATAAATGTGTTTGTTAACTCTATTATGTAAAAACTTAAATTCCTTAAGAATTGCTTTTCTTGAGCAAGCAGAGCAAAAAAAACTAGAGGCTATTGTAATTGAATTAACTTGAATTGAAAAATGTTTACAAGCAATTGTCTATATATACATAAAGGAACAAAATGATAGGTAGCTAAGGGTAGCAATTTCAGATAAAAACAAAATAATTTGTGAATCATCAACCAATGATATAATGTTTTTAGTACCTCCATCCATTCATTTCCATGTGCTGATATTCCTCTGTGTAACTATTTTGCCACCTCATTGAACTTATCCCATTTCTTTCATCAGCTGACTGTAAATGGGTGTACCTCAGGTGGCATGCCAATGTGTCACTGAGGTCAGCTGTTGACTGGTCATGGCTGCTATTTTCAACAAGGGGAACGCCAAGATAATTGCCTAGGTTACCAGTAGCAGAAAAACCAAGCTCAGAAACAATCTCACGCCTATCATCAACTCCAACATTTTTAGAGAAATAAATATTGGTTTTTTCTTTGCTGACCTTTTCACCAATCGCAAGACAGAAAAAATCAAGCACCTCAGAAATAACTTGGTATTGGCTTAGAGATGCCGCAAGTAGAAAGAGTCATCCGCAAAAGAACAAATGAATGATGGGAACTCCACTGCGATTGAAACGAACAGGCCTCCAACGTCCTTTTTTGACTTCACCATTAATCCCATGACTAAGGCGTTCGACACATAACACAAAAATATAGGGAGATAAGGGGTCCCCTTGACAAATCCTTCTCGAAGGAGTGAAACAGTCAGTTAACTCTGTTGGGGAAAATCAGTTTTTAAATTTTATAAAACTTTTTAGGATTGATCTCATATAATATATAAGAATTCGTATTCTTGAAATCGTACCTTGAAAATCTGAGAAGATAAACAATTTTCGCTTTTTCTGCTGAAGTGAATTAGACTCCCAGATCACGATCCGTCACCACCACGCTTGTTAGATCACGATCCATCACCAATAATCTTCCAGGTTATGACTTAGGTTTGATCTAACTTGACGTGTGGGCGCCTTTATCACTACCAATAGTAACTAGCAGGAGAAAATTTTTCTCTGAAGATTAGAGAGAAAAAATCTTTTTCTCAGATCTGTATAAAGTGGCTCTCTCTTTTCTATAGAGAAAATAAGTCTTTTTATATCTCCCTTTAGCGAAACCCTAGGCTCCAAAAATAAAAGACACGTTACTTGCTTTTTCCTATAGGGGGCCACCTTGTAAAATAACATAAGGCCCCTTACACATAAGCATATTGATAGAACCTTCCACTAAATAATATATTTAGGCTTTTGACCCAAATTGCTAGTTATCTTACTTATTAATCCGGTAGTGGTGCAGTCAATTAAATGAGCTAACCCGGGGATCAATGGGGTATATACAATAGTGGCTACAATAATTAGGCATGTAATTAAACTAGCCCAATTATTTAATTCCAAATCTACTCCACTAAAAGATTGAAACTGACCTCCATAATTGTATGCTATCTAGGATAGTGTTCTCGAATAATAATTCGACCCATGCCACATTAATTTTTTTACTGCATAATCCTTTGTACCACATCATTAATTAAATCGATATCTCAACTATTCAATCGATTTAATTACATCTTGTTCCTTGATACTTACTAGTTTTCTCTAATGATCATTTTCAACATACTAAATATGTTGACACACTCTGTGAGAAATTCTATGATCAAGTGCCGAAAACCCATCAAGAGATGTGTCGTACAAATTCTACATTGTTAATTTATAACTCCAATACTCATAATTGCCTCCACCAAAATACATGGTAATCTTGATTACAAGTGTGTGTCGTGCCCATTGATAACTCAAATGGAATAACAATTACAATCATGAAATCATAACTAACTCAAGATTAAGATTACAGTAAAATCAATGCCTATGAGATTTAATAAGTCGACGATATCATTTCAAGGTTAATTAAATCTCATATGTGATCTCTGTTGAATGTAATAAATACTACATCAATAAATTCATACATGATTAAGACAAACTATTCAATGAATTTATTACAGTCTATACCTAAATAAAGTGCCCAACTTTATTTATTAACTGCGAACATAATTTATTTAATCATAAGATAACTTGTATTTATGTCTTCCGTGAATCCACACGGTGATCACGTAAATACATATAATATGATCAAATGGACATGGACTTTACTCAAAATATTAATGCAATTAAGATACTTGAATAAAATATCTCATTTATTTTATTAATCAGAAAAATTATTTATTATAATTAAATTTTTATTAATCAAAAAAATTATTTATTACAATTAAATAAACACATATACTTTTAAAAAGTACATTTTCCCAACAAACTCTCCATTCCATAATAATTGCATTGTGGGGTAGGTGATGCAGTCCATTATAAGATGATCAAATTGTACAGGTAAGCCCACCTCCGAAAGAGTTTCATGGATGAAGTCCCAGCGGAGCCTGTCGTAAGCTTTTTCCAAATCAACCTTAATAGCCATATGCCCTATCTTGCCTGTCTTCTTCCTCATCGAATGGATAATTTCCTGAGCTATAATCACATTCTCAACAATATGTCGACCTGGAACAAAGCTCGTTTCAGTGGGACTAACAAGATTGTGGAGAATTTCCTTGAGGCGGTTTGCCACCAATTTAGTGATTGTCTTGTAGACCACCGGACAAAAACTAATGGGGCGAAAAACTTTCATGCAGGGTAGGATTTTCTGTTTTAGGAATTAGGATCAACAAAGTACGGTTCAGCTCCTTGGGAACTTCACCTCCGTTGGACACACTCTTGATAAGATGGCAAACTGAAGGGCCGACTAAATTCCCCCGAGTCTGATAAAAAATGGCTGTTAGCCATCCACCCTAGGGGCCTTCGTGGGACCCATGTTAAAAATAACATCTTTCACCTCATCATCCTCAACGGGCTTGCAAAGCTCAGCCAGCTTAGATTCCTCAACAGTAGAAACAAACCCTTGAGATGATAATTTGCATGAATGTCACTTTCCTCAGTGTAGAGATTTGAGAAAAGGTAATTGCATGAGACTTGATATCTTCTTTATTATAAAGCCACAGCCCAGAATCATTTTTAATGGCCTCGATACGATTTCTTCGCCGACGGCTAATGGTTTTGCGATGAAAGTAAGCTGTGTTACAGTCCCCACATTATATCCATTCCTTCTGTGACTTTTGGTACCAGAGGACTTCCTCTTGAGTCAACATTGCTTCAAGTTCTTTCTTGAGATTTAATTCTAGCTAAATAAGGGATTTAGAATTTCTGTTTTCAAGGGCTTTTTGAACGCCTCCAATCCTTGCCAGCAATCTATTTTTCCATTTAAAAATATTTCCAAAAACTTCAACATTCCACTTTTGCACCTTTTACACAAACTCAACTGATTCTTTAAGATAATCCCCATTAGAATTCCAATTATCAGCAACAAAAGCATTAAACTTGTTATCCGTGAGCCAAGACGCAAGGAAGCAGAAAGGTCGATTCCGTCGATTCACATTATCCTCCCCACCAACCCGGACTAAGATAGGCCTGTAGTCCGAACCAACCTTTGGAAGATGCAAAACCCTCGCCTTCTTGAATTTACAAAGCCATTCATCATTACAAATCACCCTGTCCAAACGTTTGAGATGAGTCCCTCGAGCGTGAAAATGGAGGTCATAGAGATTATTACAATTGATTTTATTTTTTTAATTGTTTTCAAAAAAGATGGTATCGGCAACAAACCGGTTGCACGAAGTCTTAGGCTGCCATTTTGCTCTCACCACACCGGCTACAATGCCACCCCTTTATTGAAATGGGCCAATGCTATTGCTAACTCAGTGAAATCAGTCCACTTTCAAGTGCTGGAAGTCAAAGTACATAAATTTAAACCGAACTCACTCATAAATCACAATTCTGCTTTGAAAGAGTCAAAGAGAGTCGAAACCAAATCGCTTCAACAATTCGAAAAGATTTTAGCAATTGAACCAACTAATATTATTCAAAAAGATGTTAGCAGATGAACCAATTAAATATTATTTGAAAAGATTTTACCTATTGAACAAACTAATACTAAAACTTCGGTGCATGGCTAGTTTCCAGGTACCTAACGAAAATTAGTAACCCTGCAACTACTTGTCAGAGCCACCTAGAGAAAACAATACCTCATATGCATCAATAGAAGCTGATCATCCACTTAATTCATTCAAAACTAATTACATATACCCTGTCAAGAAGTCTCATAATTCTAGGTGTTGAACCAAAATCTGATGTCAACCTATTGAACAGAAAATTAAGGAGCAAGCATCATTACATATAGATGGAATTAGTTGATATAAGTTGACGTTGATGGGTAAGTTCGTACACTAAAAATACAAATCTAACCATTACATATAGAAGGAAACTATGAATGAAATGAAACTTGTGACACATAGAGAACAGTATTTTTTTCAAGCATAAGTAAGTTTCAAACATGAACAGATTTTCTATTTACAGATTTCCCCTGGCCGCTGTATCTCTGTAATCATTCCATTGCTTTAAAATCTTATGAACATAAACTTAAGGGCTTTCACAGAACTCCATCTCCTGACATTTCAGATAAAAGCAAGCCATGCATAATAAACATCAATAAGCCTAATATTACAATGAAACAAAAGGATTTCTGCATAACCAACTCAATTAGCACAAATATGCATAAATTTATGAAGGGCATGTTTTCATTTTTCTTTTATTTCAAGCCAATGGGTGGAAAGCATGAAAAAGTTTTGGTAGAATCTGTTCATGCGTATATACATGCATGTATGCGCATGTGGGTGTGGGTATCCAGATGTATATCACGAATCAATTGGTCCAAAAAAAAAAAAACAAATTTACCATGCACGCCTTATAAATGAGCTAAAAAGACACCTCATATCCTGAGGCGAGTGTTTTTCCAAAACCTATGAAGTAGACTTTGTTCCAAAAGAGCAGAATGTTCTTACCTTCCCACAAATTGGACAACTTTCACTCCTTTCCAGCCACTCGTAAATACAACCAAGGTGAAAATGATGGGAACAACATGTGGTGATTTTAGGATTTTCTGGAGTATATTCTGCAAGAAACAATTATCCAGATGAATATAACTAAAGAATCAAAGAAGCAAATTCCTTTCCTTTCTACCTCTTTTGCCACTGCCTAAAGAGAACTTGTTACTCCTAAATCCTAATGGTTATTTGAAAAGTAATTGAGTAGAGCAACATAAAAACAGAAAATAAAAGGACCCTGTAAGCTACAGCGAAAATGTCTTCTAACATAAGCATGTCAAATTACCATCAAGACAAGTAGGGCAGACATCTTCATCTTCGGTAGATGTTTGCGTATAAGGTCCATATGCAGCTTTAGTTGCCAAAACCTTATCCGAGGACTGAGAATCGACAAGTTTACAATCTTCTTCAGAATCAACTACATTCTGTTTCTTCCCAAAACCCAACGATTCTCTACCCGAACTACTCATATTTCTTCTTATTGGCTGTGCATCCTCTTGAAAATAAATCATCGACTTATCACGCCTAGAGACCAAACCATCACGCTGTAAACGAGAGTATCTCTGATCAGTATCATAAGCGGCCGGTCTGGACACTGAGAATTGATTATCATTTAGAGAATTATCAGGTAGAGCAGTTGCAGGTACTGATGATGCCGAAGAAGCAGTTCCTAGATTTGATATCGGCACAGATCGACCTTCAAGTCTATGGAACATTGCACCATACTGCACAAGCATAGGGAGACAGCAAACAAAGAATGGATAACATTGTATCAGACAGTACCGGGGTCCCTATCAATGAAAAATCTAATAATTTACACTAATCTCCCATACATCCTGTCTTGATCACAATGCAGAAGTAAAAATACAACACAAGCTAAAAGGCTGAGTTTAATCTATGGCATTACAAGTAAAACAAAGGAACATTCCTTTCTACAGGTAACAGGACATCTAAGGAGCTTTTCTTGCCATAATTAAATTCTCCTTCAGAGTTTTCCTTTAACCGAGAAACTGATTTTAAAATTCAAAGGTATCAAAGGATACTACAATCAGAACAGAACATATGTCGATTCTATTGCATAGCTGACAAAGAAAAAAAATTGCAAATTTTGATAAAGTTTCAAACTGATCAATGGTATAATATTAGCTAGGCCAAACATCAGCAATGAAGACTCAGATGCCTAACTGTCGCTCATATCATATGAGCCCTAAGTTTTTAACCCAGTCATCAAGTGATGATAGTCATCCGCATCAATACAAAATGTAAGGAGATCAAACCAATGAAAAATTTCAACATGGAAAATAAAGATAAAAAACTGGCCTAGGGTTCCAGTGCCTGAAAAACTAAAGCATACCCCATTTAGTAGCTGGTGGAAAAAGAATCTTAGGCATATGCAGTTGCGATATATTGAGTTGCTCGGGTTTGTGTAATCTTCAAATTCCTCAATACATGGACAGCAGCAGAAAGAACCCATCTTTGTAATTTCGCAATATATCCAGGAGCGCACCGACCTTCAAACAACTAGAAAGCAATCAACCAGGACGTGCAAAATACCTAATCACGGAACAACACATAAAAACAGAAAAATGAGGAAAGTTAACAGCAAAAGCAACACAAAATAATAACCTAAGTGATTGAATGTGTTGAATGATCCCTAACGTTGAATACTTTTTATATTTATTTTTCGAGCAAAATGCATCTAAAATGTGGTAAGCAAAAGAACTCACAAAGACAAACAAAGAAAACAGCAAAATTGACAGACGAACTTAAAAGTAAAGCATATAAAAATAAAAAATCAATAAATAAATAAAACAAAAGCGAGGGACTCACTTACCATCTCAAAGCTTTAAAGATTAATCAATCCAACTTAGATTCTAAATAACTTGTATATATGAAAAGAAGAAATTTTGCACCTGGGTTTGTGTACGTTGAGCTTTATTTTGTAGCAGATCCACTTAGAATCAAAAGACATGCCATCGCCGGCGACAGAAGCTCGATTTTAATTTACAGTAGGAACTAAACTAAAATGATATTTCATATTATGGATCTGGTAAAGTCTCTGGCGTGGACCAGCAGATGGCAATACAATAATGATTATTATATTATATTAATATATGCATTTTTACTCTAGAAAATTAATAGCTCCCTCTTTATTATTTGATAAGTTGTTGGATTCTTGCTTCGTAGGGGTCATGATTGGGTTATGGATTAGATTAATTGCCAAACATTAATGATTATCATTTATAAAATGTGGGTTTATAAATATTAATTAATATGTAATTATGTCATGGATCCACCTACGGTACTACAGTAGTACGATACCATATCTTTTATCTTTTGTGGCTGCAGTGCTATAAATTTTCATATAACTTCTTTTATTTATTTTCATTTAAACTTTACTTCACGTATATTAAGTTAATATCTACTACATCCAACATTCTAATTAGCACATTATATTATTTACTATTTATAAATTTTTATTCTATATTACACTCATATCACAATATCCCTTCTCTTTATAATTTTGAGATTAAATAATTAACTGAAAAAAACTAGGTTGACCTGAACCCGCGAACTAGACTCGGATGTTGTTTTCATTTCCGACCACTCCACTGGTCAAGGTTGGTACCGATCGAAAAATTGTACGACGCCTGTTATCTCCATGCCATCCTTGTCGTCGGAAAGCGTTTGGAAAGCTACCGATTGAAGCCGTGAAAAGTTACGGAATTGCTGCTTCAATTCGCCGCGATTTCTCCGGTTTTCGATACCTCTACCACTTGGGTTTTATTTCCCACAATTCCCTCTATCTTTTCTGACTAACCACAGCCACCAGGGGAGCTGATTTGCCATTGATCGGCCGTTGAAGGATTCACGGCTTTGGGAGCTTGATCCAGCGCCATCACCACGTGTGGGAGGTCACCACCGCCACTGTTGGACTCAGCTCGGTTAGAAGTGTCTAACTCAAGTTTTCCGTCGCCGTCAGTTGAATTTCGGTCACTGTTGGTCAGCATGGGTATTTCGGTAATGTTCATATGGATACAGTAGAAATTAACTTAATATTTGTGAAGTAAACTTTAAATAAATATGAGTAAAAGGGGTTATATGAAAATTTACCACAAAATACGAAAGAAGTGTTAGGGTACAATTGTAGTACCGCAGGTGGATCCGTATGTTATTCGATAAGATTAAAAAAAATTAAAAAATGAAGATAAATATTAACATTTAATTTATGTTAAAGATCTTTAGAATACCGAAAATCTGTCTTTTATTTTCTTAACTTTGCCATTTAATTTTAAAGAAATTAATTTTATTTTTTAAAAATCTTTTAACCTTTCAACCTGTTTAAAATTGTTTTGACTTAAAAAATAAACTGTTTCTATTGTCCTGAATAAGCTATCGGTTTTCAGTTGTATAGAATACTAGGGGCTGTTTATGAAGAAATAAGAAGATACAATTTTATTTTTTGTGAAATTAATAAAATTATAATAGAAACTCTAAAACAAGCAGTTTGGAGAACATTGTTTGAAGTTAGAAATTTCTGTTTTGTTGTAATAAAATCGATATTATTAGGAAAAAGTTCGCTAATTTCTGAAAATTAATGTACATTAATTTGTAAACAAAAAGTTATCACAAATATCTTACTTCCCTGACTTTGTAATGTAATTTCCGTACAAAAATTTACTTACGGCAATATTGGTCAAAATCTAATTCCTCCTATAGTAAGTCTCTAAGAGACGTTAATTTGGAAACAATAACTTTTAATTATTCACCCCAGTATACTAGTCTGTCCAATAGTCCGTCCAATTCTTCTTCCTAAAAATTAACATTCTAAACGAACGGAAATATAATTCCCATAGAACAATCAGATTTTTGTCCGTTAAACTCTAATCATGAAAATCTTAAAAACTTTTGTATTCTTTAGATTTTTCTTTTCGTCACTCCAGGTAAACCCTCATCTACTTCTACTAGTTTTTTGTTTTTTTTTTTTTTTGTGTTTTTTAATGTACTTCTACTTCTTTCTTTCCTTCTTTTCTTAAAAAAAAAAATTTATTTTCTATCAATAAATAACTTATCATGTGTTTTTTAAATGCAGCAGATTAGGTGATGATCGCAAATTAATAGTAGTTAACAAATAAATGGGAAATATCCACCGATTACCCAGATCTTTCAAACTTTATCAAACATCAACACTTTTTTTGGCGGCAATCTATCAGAAGTTTATAAAGTGTATTATTGCTCCACTACTGTCTTAATTCTACAAAAAGATTTAAAAAATACTCTCCAAGCCTGCTGCATGATGGCGTACTGTTGCTGTGACTACGTCACACAAAGGAGACCGGAGTGTGCTACACTCAGGTCTGGAGCCGTCAAGAACATATGGATCAGAGTCTTTGGGGATCAAATAGAGTGCAATAGACCCAGGTGTACTACAGTCTTACTTTTTTTTTTTTCAACTAATGGGGCAGATGAAAAGTTTGACCAAGGAAGAATTTGGCTCATTAGTTTGACCAAGGAAGAACTTGCACATTCTCCGCTGCTAGACCACTAGTTTCTGAAAGAGAAGCTCAAAATATAGAGGCAACTCTACAAATATGAGACTGTTAGGATGTGCGTTTGGAGCAATTCCTTATCAAAAAGTGGCAAACCTCGTCATGGAATTTTTAGATATTTATATTATACTTGAATATATATCTAGGATATTTGATATCATACTTGAATATAAATATAGAAAGTTTAAGGGCTTGTTAGCGTTAATTGAAAATTTGCTGAAATTCTTAATAGGTGTTGGCCTAAATGGCTACATGATCTTCAATTTTGATGATAACAAACCACATGTAAAAAAGACAAGTTGGTCAATTTATGTTTCATTATCGCACAAGTTTTTGAAAGGCAAATATTATTCAAGTTAAATTAAGCTCTAGACAATCATGGACAACAGCATAATCAAAGACGAACTATCATGGACTACGATATAATCAAAGATGAACTAGAAAGGATACTGGCTCGTGTCATTTATTTTAAAGCTAGTATAATTCAATATATGCATGATCTAGTATCTCAAAAGCTCAAGATTTTCTTAACCTCTAAACAAATCATTATTTTTTGCATATTAAGGCATTATATTTATAAGAAAAGATAATTCTATCAATTTGGGTGTTTTTCATAGTTAAGGACTAAAATGAAAAGGTTTGAGTTTTGAAATCAATAAGTAATGTTTTTAACTTTGAAATGGACCTATTTGAAAGTATTTTAAATTGATATCAACCATAGTATGCTTTCAAAAAGACTTTTGGGGTCAAATTTTGAATTCAGAAACAGTAACTCAAAACCAGAAAGATTACGGCTAACCGCTTCTTAGAAAACGGTTAACTTTATGCATAGAGAGTTAGCGTCTAGCCAACTGCTTGTAGTGGCTAACATCTTGTACTAAAATTTTGAAATTCTCTCTAGCGGTAACTTAAGCAGCTAACCACCTCATTTTAGCAGCAATCAAGCAAGTTCCCAGAAAGTCAATAATGGTTAGTTTGATTGCTTAAACTATAAAAACCTAAATCAAACTTAAATCTAACAACTTTTTTCAATGACAATTAAGCTAAAATTTGTTCATACAATCGATCTTGAGCTTTCATCTTGCTTATCTACATACAATGAATCATTATTGAGCTTTTATTTACTTATAGAGAGTAATCTTTGTAATTTTCATTTATATATCAAAATCGAGTGAGTATAAGTGTGGGAAACACTTGGGGGAGAGTGTTTGTATACAGTACTACTTATAAAGGTTTAATGACACCTTGGAAGTCAATTGTAAAATCTTGAAGCCTTGGAAGGTTTGGATAGTAAAATTCTCAAGCTTGGTTTGCTTGGAGGCATGGACGCAGGCGGGTTTTGTAGGACCATGTAAAAATTAGCGTGCTTGTTTTCTTCTCTCTTATCTTTTTAAATTTATACATTGTTGAATTTTCTGTTATTAAGTTTCTTGAGGCATTTATTTAAATTATTTTGTGTTTCTATTTGTATAATTTTAGACTCAATCACCCTTCTCTTGGGTTACTTAGCTAGAATTTCAATAGGTTTGTCTTCTCCCCCCCCCCCTCTGGCCGCCTCATTCTTTTATGGAAAAGAAAATCTAAGATATGCCTATTTTAAAGAAGAAACAATTTGCAATGGTGTTTCCATCATAGAGATTATGATGTTTGACTGCAGGAATGCTGAATTTACATATGGATTGAGAATGGTTATAAAAGTGGCTATCATATGAGTTATGAACCAAGTACTTCGCTCTTTCATTAGAAAGTTTGTAGTTGTTTACTTCGATAATATACTTATATATAGGTTCAACCACAAATTGCATTTATAACATCTCAAGAAAGTACTTTCAAATTTAAGGCTAGCAAGTTTACACACTTAGTAAACAAGTGCATTGTCTTGATAACGAAGGTATTATTTTTTGGCTATGTAGTGTTAAATAATGACATATTTGTTGATCCATAAAAAATGAATGCTCGTAAAAAGTTTCTGTGGGTTGGCATTATTTACAGGCGATTCATTCTGGATCTCAACACTATTATGGTACCAGTCATAGATTGTATAAAAGCAGGATAGTTCTCTTAGATAGATTTAACTATTAAGGCATTTGATTTCACATCATCAGCCTATTATTTAATAGATATTTTGCATGTCCCTCACGTTATAAAAATTCTTCCTGGCATCTCTATATTGTTATATGACAACAACTTATATGTTGTTTAAAATGAAAAAACAAAAAACACTTTCCTTACACAGGACAAGATGAGGAAGAGACTTTGGCTTTAAGGAAAGGCTGATAAACGATTTTATCTGCTAAGTACATCCTACAATGCACCTGATTCCAGAACTAAAAGGATCTTTACAATTTCCATTTTTGTTATTTTCAATAAACTTTTGTCATCACATAGTGAGCCCTCTAAAAGTCAATGTCTAGTGTCAGTTTGTAATGGACTCAATAAAATAAGTATATTACATTGTAAATTTGGACACCTTAGTATTCAAATATTAAAGGATACATTAGTGTCGTCTAATGTATCCAATAGCATTAATAAACTTTAATTTCTCAAATTTATGTAGTATTTTAATATGGAAAAAGTCACAAACTAAGCTATACAAGTTCAAAAAAAAAAAAAAAAACACTGCAAATGCAACTTAAGTATTGCATCTTGACCTTTGGGAACCAACACCCATAGCCTTTAGAAACAACTACAAATATGACTTAAGTATTGTAGATGACTATTTTAGATTTATATGGATTTATCCATTAGTAGCTAAATCAGAAAATTTTTTTTCCACTTTACAAGTTCTAAATGTATAAGAAGATTGAAACACGCATAAAAAAGAAAATTAGAACCTTACAAATAGATTGGGAAGGTGAATTTAGATCATTTGTGCCATTTATCAAAGAAAATAGAATTTTATTTAGGCCCTTATTAATAAAATAGAAGGGTGGAAAGAAAGAATAGGCATATAATAGAAATAGACCAAACTTTACTAGCACAAGCCTTAATACCTACAAAGTACTTGAAGGTAAGTGTTTAAATTAACCTCATTCTTGATCAATAGAATGCCAGTATTAGTTCTTAATAGTAAATCCCTATATGAGATGATCTATCACCAAAAGCTTAATTATAACCTTATATAATATTGGCTGTGCGTGCTTTCTCTACCTAAGGCCATATAACTCACATAAGTTAGACTTTTGTACTATTAAACGTGTTTTCATAGGATATAGCTCTCAACACAAAGGATACATGTGCTTATAAAATAATAAGAAAATCTGTAACAATAGAAGTGGTATTTAACAAGTCTGAATTTTTTTTTTTCAAAATGGCAAAGCCTTTCAGCCTATCATAACTGTCAAAAATGCAGCTCCATAATATACACAAATCCTAATATTGTCATGAGTTGTTAATTTAGGATGCACCTTAGATACATTTACATCAGCAGTTGTTCAAGCAGTAAGCTCAAATCCTCATGGTCTAGCAGACACAGACCCTTATATCTCCTTATCAAACCAAGAAACAAACACTGCAAAGCTTGAAAAACTGAAATAAAACATGCTAGACTCATAAACAGAGACAAACAATTAGCCATAAAAAATTCCACAAACACTTCTCTCTTATTACCCTAAGCTCACAAGAGCCAAGTCTGGGATTTAAAAATAAAAAAATTTACTTCACAAATAGACTAGCAAAAGAAGTAATTGACACTCAAGCAAGTGTAGAAAAGACTTTAAAAAATAAAAAAAAAATGGGAGATAGCAAAAAAGGAATAGTTTGAAGCACTTTTGTCAAACAAAACGTGAGAATTGGCTCTAGCTTCTCAAAATCAAAGAAATAATGGGAAGTAAATAGGTCTAAAAGGTGAAGCAGAATCCAGCCAAGATTGTGGTAAGCTATAAAGAAAGATGTGGCCAAGGGATTTCATCAAACAATATGCATCGATTTTATCAATACCTTTAGTATAGTGGCCAAATTATCAACCATCAGAATTGTGTTGAACTTAGCTATCATGAACAACTAGGATATCAAGCAAGCAGATGCGAATTACGCATTTTTACATGGTGAACTATGTGAAGAAGTCTTGAGTCAATCAAAAAGGTTTAATGATGAAAGAAAGCCATAGTATGTTCGCTAGGTAAAAAAAAGAACTCTATAGCCTCAAAAAGGCCGAACGGCCTTGTATAATAAGCTCAATTCAACCTCAAAGATTGGGGATTCAAAAACTTGATGTAAGATACCTTATTGTTCTTTATGAAGAAAAAAAAAGACATAGTGTTGCTACTCGTGTATGTTGATGACATACTATTTATAGAAAGCAATAAGAAGATAATTAAAAATGTGGTTCAAGATAGATTAAAAGAAAAGAAAATATTATTCATTTTTATCTTATGTGGGTCCCTCATAGCTTAAAGTAAGTAGCTGCACTAAAATCTATTTTAGTTTTTAAAATTTTTGAATGGCCCCGCACGTAATTCAGTGTCAATTGCTGTCGGGTTTGCAAATTACTCTCCAACTGCGGATGCATCTTATGGCAACAAATGCTCTCGGATTTTAACTATAGTCTTGGATCCTAGGTTGGAAATCTACTAAAAAAATCTTTCTTCAAGGGTCTCTTTCTCCCTAGAAAGAGAATCTTAGAATGAAAGTGTAATAGGGTCCTAGTGGTTCAATCCTGTCACCCCTAATAAATGAGTGGGTATTTTTTTGGTTTTTTAGAAAGTCTAAAGTAGAGGGAGCTCTTAAAAGTTTCTTGTTGATTAGTTAAAGCTAAGCAGAGAGTATAAAAAAGGTAAGGAAACATTAAAGGGGTTGGTAAATAATTTACTTCTTGAGGAACCGCTATGGAAACAGAGGAACTCATAAAGAAGTGTAGTGCCATTTCTTTAGAAAGGGAAGAAGAAGGCAAAGTGTCTTTTGTCGGCAATATGACGATAAAAGGTGCAAAAATTATTAAAGGATGTTTAGTTGGAAAAATCCTAACCACAAGGGGAGTGAATATTGAAGGGCTCATATCAGTGATTCACCAAGTGTGGAGAACAGTACGAGGGGTGAGAATTCTGAATTTGGGAGAAAATGTATTCATGTTCAAATTTGCCTTAGGAGCTGATAAAAGGAGGGTGCTAGCCAGCGGGCCCTGGCATTTTAATAAAGCATTGATAGTCCTTATAGAGCCAGTTGGAATAAGAAATATTACAAAGCAAGCATTCACCCACGTTTCTTTTTAGGTTCAGTTTCTCAATATACCAATTATGGCTATGAATACAGACGCAATCTCAAGACTGGGAGCCATCATTGGTAGTGTAAAGGAAGTAAAGACAAACGAAGATGGAAAATGTATTGGGGAGATTGCTTGAGTCCAAATTAGAGTGGATGTTACAAAACCGTTAAAGAAGATTATTTTTCTGGAATCAGAGGGGAAGAAAAAGTTCCAAAACTAGTTACATATGAGAGATTACTAGACTTTGCTTTTGTTGTGGAATCATCGGCTATCAGTTCAAAGAATGCGTCAAATACAAAACCCAGAATCAGGAAAATTTTACTTTTGGTCCATGGATGAGAGCGGTTATAGTGTCTGAACGTCTCAACTAGAACAAGCTCAAGGATAGGTGGAACAGAAGCAATACTACAAAGATGGAGGAGACTGGGCAACAAGAAGACCAGGGAAACCAGAACCAGAGCCAAGGACAACCTAACTCAACTCCAAAAACCGGGTAAAAAACAATCCAGATTGAAGTAGATGGATCTACAACTCCAATAAGCCAAAGCCACGTGGCAGTGGGGCTAGATAAACAATTAACATTACAAGGGGAAACATTGATGCAGCAGCCACTTGGGTGCAAAGATCAAATCACAACAGCTGGCAGGAAAGAGATGTTGGGAAATGTGGACAAAAATGCGGGAGGAAAATGGTGGGAATTTGGAAATGAAGAAGATATCCCAAAGTTGGAACTAGCGGGCTTAGTAAACAAAGTTCAAGCAACCTCAAAGAAGGAAGGGATAGAAGAGGAAATGAGAACAAATATGGAGAGGCCCAAAACAAGGAGATGGAAGCATTTGGCAAGGGATAATTTTACTGAAGATGAAAGTAAATTGGGTCAAATTGCCAACAAAAGGCCAAAAAACCAAAAATAGACAGCCAGATGAGGATGATAGCAGTGTAGAGGAAAAATTGCTCCCCAACAGAGCTCAGTTCCAGCATAGAAACATAAGCCATGGAAGAAAATGGAGGTGCCAGAGACAACTATCAATGAATTAACGGCGAAGGTTGGTAGCTAGCCCCGCCGACAGCCATGAAAATCCTCAGTTGGAACGTCTGGGGTTTGGGGAATACCCAGACGTCACTCAAATATATTCTCCAAACACATAGGCCATAGATTGTCTTCTTATGTGAGACCAAGATGTGGCCTATACAGATGAATGTTGTTCGTACTGAGTTAAAATTTGAGAATTGCTTTACAGCTGGTAGAAACAGATTACGAAGGGGTTTAGCAATGTTATGGAATTCTGATATTGCGGAAAACATAGCCTCATACAGTCAACATCATATAGATGCCGAAATCTATAATGAAGGAGGGCAAAAATGGAGATGCACAGGGGTGTACGGGCATCCAGAAACAACTCAAAAAAGGTTGGAAATCTACTACTAATGTATATTATCATTCTCAGGTATGGGAGTCTGTATTTTTTAAAATGTATCTTTGAGGTTTTACAATGTTGTAAAAGATTTTTACAATATTGTACGCTATTAAAAAACTATTTTACAATGTTGTAAAAGATTTTTATAACATTGCCACATTTAGAAAAATGCAGAAATTTGTACTAAAGAAGGGCATTATACACACACAAACATAATTAATCATTCTCAAATGAGGACTCCCTCATTTTATTGTTAATATAGATATGCTGTTATACCATGCAGTTTAATTGAGTCAATTTTTGATGTAGTATAAAACTATGTGGTTTAATAGCGTATATGCATTAATTCTATTAAATCATATGGTTTAACAATGTAATGTGTCCATGATAAAAAATGAGGGTGCCCTCGCTTGAGAATGATTATATATATTCTCAAGCACGGGTGCTTGTATTTCTTAAAATACGGACTCGGGATTTTACACTATATAGGACAAAATACACTACATCAAAATGTATTTTTTTTTATCTTAATTATATCTTTTTCAAGAATTTCCTTATTGTAAAATTTTATATGTATAGAGTTAGCTTAAGATCTAGAATTAAAATCTAAGGTGGATTACAGTGTCATAAATGACTTTATAAAGTTGTAAAAGTCCATTTACATCATGGTAAATTCTTCTTGGAATTTGATTTTGAGTTAAAAATTTTTGGCATATATATAGGGATTGATCTGGTGCTTACAGTCATGCACTTAGGCCTCACAACCCCTTAGGGTTGGCTAAACACCGAGTCTGGGCTAAGTTTGGACATGCTCGATATTGGCCTGGATTGATAATACAATTGCTCGGTCTCAATTCATCCCTAGTTTTTCCACATTCGAACTTGATTTTTAATCTGGGCTTTCTCTGATAAAAACTGAATTTAAAAATAGACAAAAAAAAATATTACTGTAGAAATTTTTTTACATAAATAACAAATAAAAATTATTTCAATCTACTACTTATATTCATTCCTCTCTAATCTCAACTCATTCAATCTCTATCAAAATTTAAATTCAACATCATAATAATTTCTCCAATCTACTACCTGAATTTTTACATAAATAACAAATAAAAATTGTTCCAATCTACCTAAATTCTTTGTCCAATTTTGCCTAATTAGCTTTTCTTTGTCCCCTTCCATAATATCTTTAACAAGAGCCGCAATGTCCTCCCAGCATACAACTTGATTCACTTCCATGCCAATGCCCTAAGTTGCATATCTACAATTTGTTTGTTGCTAAGTGAAAAAAAACCAACAAATTACAAGAACACCTCCACATACAGTCTCTAAGGTTAGAAAAACACTAACTGATGGGCATGAACGCACTTTGTCTTGCGTACACCAATTTGCTATCATTCTTCTATCCTTTATATCTTCAAAAAATTCTTGGCATAAGATCGCAGAATCACTTGTCATCATATTTGGCCTAATAATCCATAAAAATGGGTGCTCAAGTTTTGCAAGACCCCATGCAAGTCCTTTCAATTATTCATCCATCATTACAGTTATACTATTGCAATTCACATAAGCAATGGAATTCGTTCCTTTTCATTGAGTCATTTGAGACGTTCTGAATCTTTCTTCCACTAATTAGACTGAGAAGGTGACGATAGAGACTTTGGTTGTGACGGCAACAAAGTCGACTACGCAAATATGGGCTGTAGCCTGTGCTTTGTGAGTTGCGACAGTGACGATAGAGAACGGAGCGAAACCAGGCGCCAAGGCTAACAACTAAGAAGTGAGAAAAGATGACGAAGATGCCTCAAGGTCCATGGAGGCTCAGTATAGTGGTGGATCATGGCTGTTGGCTTATGCTTTGGAGAATTGGAGGTGCAGCTTGTTTAACATGAGGTAAATAGTATTAGGAATTTAGGATTCATTTTGGTAAATGCTTCATTATTTATATTTCTTTTTTTTAATTGACTTATTAAAAAATCAAGCAAGGATCTGAGTTTTGAATTTTTGGTGTCATGCTCAGACCTATGCTCGGAACTATCCGAGTATTGAAAATCAAAACCCAAAACCGCTTTATTTGTGCACTCGAACTGGGTAAAAACCAAACCGCATTGGTCATGTCTGGTCTGAATTTGGGCTGGACGGGTTTTATTGCCAAGCCTACAACCCTCTAATGGGAGCATGACACATGCACAGTGACGCACTTGATCAAGGTCCCCCCCCCCCAACACACACACACACACACACATATATATATATAACTACCTTAATAAATGAATGATAAATTAATAATCTTGATTAAATTGGGTAATTTCTAGTTTCCACCTCTAAGGATTGTCGTACATCCACTTTGATAGAATGTATCACATATTTTCAGTTTACTCCCCTATTGTTAGCTTGCTGTTAATTGGATCATTAGTTGACTGCATAAATGACCAAAATACCCTCATACAAATAAAATCAAAGGTATGAATAATCTGTTGTATATAGCTTCTCGTAAAAATGAAGGGCAAACTGAATATCTTTATTGATTCATCAATCAAACTTTAACCAAGAAAAAAAAGCTTAAAAAATATTGAAGCGAATATTACCGTTGACGGCAACAGTAATATTAGTAGTGAATTTGTCGATTTATATAGCCTCAAACAAGCTCAATATTCACAATTGTTTCGCAGCTCATCTTCATTGCAATCTGAAGCTGAAATACATCTCATCCATCTGAAGCTCCAACCACAATCATCAATCATTTATTTCATAAACAGAAAGCTCAAACACTTGAAGATCCTTCAGAACAACACAATCAAATCAATGAACCAAATCCTATATAACCAGCTTTTAATAGCACTTTTTCAACTGCGACTAACTTACATATTTGCTTTTTTCTCTCAGAGGCAAGTTATTAAATTCCTATCCTATTTCTCCTCGAACCTATATGAATTCAATGAACATATTGCCTATCATTTCTAACATATTCTCTTTCAACTAAATCAGTTAAAACATCATTTCCATTTTGCTAGCATCTCTCAGACTGCATGCCTTTTCATCCTTTGCCTTCATTTGACGTACAGCTTCCCTGCTGAATATTTAAAATTTCAATGAAAAGCTCTTATTTAGCAAAAATCAAGTTCATACTGTGAGTACTTAAACATAATTGGTCGATACATGTAACACCCAAGGCCAAAATCTGAGGGCAAATCTGACCACAATCACATACAAATTTAAATAACCCTTTATAACCGACAATAATCCAAGCCTCAATTACAAAAGCCAGCCGAATAATTTAAGAATTTAGCCAAACCATCTACCATCCTCAATTTAAGTCCATCTTCTCACTCATCACGAATCAATCCTAACTCCTGGAAACTGAATCACAATAAACTATAATGAGTACAAAACTCAGTAAGCAAACTAATTTTTTCTTATACCAAAATACATACATACTTCTATATAATGCAAATGGATGATATGCCATGATCTTCTAAAAATACTTGAAATAAATTAATAAAAATTTCTTTCTGTCGCTTTTAAACTTTCACATTTTCTTTCAATAAAAAAACACATTCTGCAATGTGACACTTTACGCTGTACGTGGCACTTTGCGGCGCTCCGGTCCGCAAGAGGTGGTCCCCAATGTAAAATCTCATAAAGTAGAAATTTCATTTGTTAAAAATCCACTTTCTTATTTATAGAAAACGTAATGCATTTTTGTACTTATGCTAATGAAATTTCACACATACATATGCCATGTACAAAATCACACTCAACACATAAGAACACATCACATAAACACATGGGCAGAGACATATAAATCTATATTCTTACATATCAAAAATAGGCTTTTCACACGAGTCAAACATATATATTGTTTATTGTGATTCATTTAAAAGTCTAGTTTACATACCACTTGGCATCATCACGTAACAAATGCGCATTGATATCATCAACCTAAAATCATCAATAAAATTCTCATGAGATATAATCAAGTCTCAATCATAAACTCTAATGATCTCAAATATCTCATTTTAAGCAGCTCCTAAACTCAACCTCAAATGTCCTCAATATTCAGCCCTCAAAATAGAACTGTCCATGTTCTCCGATTTTTAATAAATTATTCCCTTATTAGAAAAATCTCAAATTTCACAGACCATATATTGACATATTGAAAATTCATTGACAATAATTTCATAACTTCATTCCTTCAAAACCTATTGAAAATAATTTACGTTTCAGGCATTATCAAAATTGTCAAACAGTTTTTTGTTTTACACATGCTTTCCTTGAAAATACAAAACAATTTATTGTTTTATCATAAAATCATGAAAATTTACAGAATCACACTAGACATATATAAAAATCACTGATCCAATTTTCATAATTTTTGAAGACGTGTAGCTGTGGTAAAAATAAATCGTAGTTCATGTTCTTCACTGAAATCAGAAATTCTCAGGTTTTCAGCCTTGAATTTGAAAATTTGTAATTATTTGAAATCTTTTCCGATTAACTTGAAACATATTTTAAAACATTCTAGACAATGTCTAGTTTAACAAATCCAAAAATTAAAATCAAAATCAATTTATACAAATCATTGTGATTTTCGTAATAATACACTATCAGCATATTTCCTATAAAAACTTAAGTTTCTACTTCTATTTCATATTTCCTGTAAAATCTTAACTTTCTACTTCTATTGCAAATATCTAATCATGCTTCTCCATAACGAATTAATAGAGAAAACCAAGAATTAAAACTTAAATCCAAAACTTCTCTCAACAATATCCAATTCAAACAACACAACTTGATCACATGTGTTGCCTATGGCAGAACGAAGAAGAAGAAGACTTTCTTCTTCTCTTTTTCTTTTCTCTTTTATCTTTTCTCTCCATCTCTCTCTCTCTCCTTTTTCTTTTTTTTTCTGTTGTTTTTTTGCCTCAACCAATCTCTCTTTCCCTCTCTCTTATAATGAGAAAGACATATTATTCTATTTATACTATGGTAAAAAAGATCACTAAAAATTAAAAAGACTTAAATACCCTTAAGAGAATTGGGGTATTACACTCTTCCCCCTTAAAAGAATTTCGTCCTCGAAATTCGCTTTTAGTTATGCCCAAAAGAATCCATATCTCAAAATCATTTATGACTAATAAATCCTTATAAATACTCAAGCAATCACATCACGCTTTCGCTGCGTTACTCTGATACTCCGATCATATGCTTCTTAGAAACAAAATCACAAAGCCTGAAGGCTTGGCACCAACCTAATTCTATTCATCCTTACAAAATCATTCCCAAGCAATGTAGGATATCACAAACATCCTATACATTTCCGGTTGCGAATCGCTCTGATACCATTTGTCAAGACTCAACCCAAACCTGACAAGATATTGTACGCTTTGAGCCTTAAAAAGGCCAGCATGGTTTTGTTTCTAGAGCGCTCATACACTCCAAAACGCGTTTTGCCAATTAAGGTGTGGATCACCCCTTATAAACCCAACATCTTTTCCGTACTTTATCAATGTGAAATTCGCCTAATGCGTGATAAGTGCATTTTTTCCATATATTTTAATACTAATTTCTCCATCTTTTTCTTGTTTTAGTCTTAAATATTCTAGTTATTTTAGTTAATTTTTAATTTAATAAATTATATTTTTATCGTATTAATTTTTATCTTAGTTTATTTTATTTTGTTATTTTAGATCTATTTCGGAATTAAAGAAAAATTAAATCTAAGTATTCAAGAAATAAATTTAATTGAAAGAATCAAAATAAGAAAAGAATTGAAGATTTAGGATAATCTGTGTTTAAAGGGACCAAAGATAGAGATAGTTGAAGATTGTTCATGCTCATCGCCGTGGTGATAAAGTCGAAAGAAAAGAAAAAAAAAAGCAACTAAATTGATTGGCCGAATTAATAGCTAAAGGACATGAGAAATATTAGCCAAATTAAAAAGGAATGAAATTTCCAAGTGGAGTGCACGCGAATGAAGCCAAAGCAAATAAAAAGTCATGGCCTTTGGCTTAACAGTTGGAAAAGTCGGTGGGGCCCAGTTTAAAGATTATATAAGAAAGCTGAACTTTGGCTTTTGAAGGAGAGCCACCAGGGTAAGGAAGAGTATTCGGCGGAGAGAGAATCGGCAGCATACAAACTGAAAAATTTGCAGCCGCAAAGGAGAAGAAAAAAATCAGCGGCCGAAAGGAATTGAAGCAAAGTTAGCTGCTTGAATTAATTTTTATGATTGATTTTATTAATTTTTTTATTACTAATTAAATTATATTAAGTTAGATTTTTTATTTGGTTGATGGTGAATTTAAAATCTTAAATATGTTATATGATTAATTTTTAATTTTTATCATTTAATTTATTTAATTAAGATTGTTTATGTTCTTCTATAATTAATGTTTATGATTTTATTCTCATTTTATTTAAGTGGCCAATTAAATAGGACTTGAATAAATTCTATTGCTAGATTAAAATTCTTGATCCATAATTGTCATGATATTTTAATCATTAGTAGCGGGTTAGAATCTGTGATTTTCAATTGGAGAACATAACCTAGGTTAAATAATTCGAGCTTGTATGTTTATTGCCTAGATCAACCTAATATCTTTCTCTACTTAATACTTCTATTATCTTAAATTTAAAAAGCTTGTTTTAAATTATTTAATGATTAAAGATTACGTGAAGAGCTTGTTTTACCTAACGACACACTAAAGAAAGATTGAGACTAACAGAGCTTATTATTATCTATTGTTGATAGTTTCAATATAAATTGATGATAGAATTGATATATTATGTGCATGTTTGGCGGTGGCGAATGATCCTTTAACCAAAATTTTTTTCATTATTATTTCTTTATCCTTTAATTAGAGCTTTTATTAAATTTTTATTTTCATAATTTAATTTCTTTATTTCTTGCAATCTAGTTAAAAATTCAAAACCCCCCTTTTATTTATAATTGGTATTTCTTTAGTTAGATTAATTTATATTAATTAATTCTATTATTATTTTATTTTAAGCCTTGTTTTAGAGTTGATAATAAATACAACTAGCATAGTCTCTGTGGGATCGATCCTTACTCACTCTGTACTAATTATTTATAATAGTGGTAAGATTTTAAATTTGGTGTACCCTAACGACACTACTAATATTTTACAATACAGTTCTTAGGTCATGCACAAACTTACAAGAAGTTTGCAAATCCATAGCTGCTCTGTGTGGCGTCATTTTCAATGTTTCAATACAACTATTAGAATTTGGATGCCTTCCGCTTACAAATTGCCCCCAATTCGATTCCTGCATTCAAATAATCTAAAATGAATCATAAATATCGCTTAAAACTTTTTGACCTTTTTTCCATGGCTCTAAAGTAGTGAGTTCAAACTTAATTAGTCAAATATTAGATAATCATTACAATTCCATTTAATTACTGATAATTGCTATTCATCTACATTCTACAAACTATTTCGACATTAGCAGGCTAGCTTCAAGGGTAAAGGCAACAAGACATATTTCAACGATTACCTCGACACACATTCACATGTATATTGAAATTGATCCAACCAAATTACATTTACTAAAAATTAATCATTCTAAGCCAATCAAATCTAGTACTCACAACCAATTTCACGTGTGTATCTAATTGTATAATTTGAAGAAGACAATAGTATTTTGTGATTCCAATAAACACAATCTTAATTTAATTCTTGCCCCAACCATATACACAAACTTTTTATTCACATTCACGATAATGAACACCCCCAAATTTGCAATTCTTTGGAAAAGCATACCTCAATTTCCAATTAGACGCTCATTCATCTGTATTTAATTCTCCACATCTACGATGAAATCTTTAAAACATCCATTTCTAGACTACTTGTCTTCTAGTAGTCTTTTCGCTTGAATGATGCAGCACTTGATTGGCACTTCTCTTGTATAATCTCAACTGGCTACCATAATGTAAAAAGCGCCAGTTTATGTTTGCCTTGATTCTTAGTTTAACGACCGCAATCGCCTTAACCTTAACAGCATCGATATTCCCAAATAAAACCTTAATTTGTTTGAGAACTGTTTTAAAAAATCATGTAAGATAGGAAAGTAAATATTGTATAGCTATTTAATTATCATTTCTATAAAAGCCATAGCTAGTTTATATGCATGAGAATACAATCTATTGCATAAGGCATCTATATAAAGTGGCATCCATTCCACTGAATGTAAGAGACAAAAATTCAATTTTCATCAAATATTCTTTTATCATGGTATCAGCGAGGCTCTTGTTAACCTAAAGAAAATTTCAAGTTCTTGGCCATCACCATGGTAGAATCTAGTGAGTCAAAAAAGCCAACTCAATCGAGCATGGCATCTAAATTTGATAACCTCAATCACCCATTGTATCTTCATCATTCAGATCAGCCTGGGTTGGTTCTTGTGTCACAGTTACCCACAGAAGGGAACTATAGCACATGGAGTCACTCCATGACTATGGCTCTAACAGTTAAAAAAAAAAAAGGTTTTATTGATGTATCTACGAAAGGACCAAGTGATGCAGATGAAGAACTGCAGCAGTGGATTCGTTGCAACAATGTGGTCAAGACTAGGTTGTTGAGTTCAATTTCCAAAGAGATTGCCACCAGCGTGTTCTATTGTAAAGGAGCACAGACAGTTTGGGATGAGTTGCGCAAGCATTTTTCTTAGGTAAATAGCGTCCAACGCTTTCATATTGAAAATGAAATACATGATTGTGTTCAAGGGACCATGTCCGTTAGCTCTTACCTCACCAAATTGAAAGGTCTATAGGATGAGAGGGATGTTTTATATCCTATATCAACCTGTACTTGTGAAAATATGAAGGAAGAATTATCCTCTCAAGAAACAAAAAAGAGCATTTAGTTTCTCATGGGATTAAGTCAATCCTTTTCTGGTGTACGTAGGTAAATTTTGACAATAGATCCTCTTCCTAAGGTCAGCAAGGCCAATTCCCTCACGCTCAGACATGAAAGACAACAACATATATCTACTGGAAAAGGAAATATTCAACCTGAAGCTGCAGCTTTTGCAGTCGGGGATTCAAGCAAGAAAGTGGTAATTATAAATGTGAAAAATATGGCAAAGGGCACAAAACTAAAAATTGTCGAAAACATTTAAAATGTACTCACTGTGGATGGAAAGGCCATACTATCGACTTTCGCCAAAAGCTCAAGAAAGCAGAATCAGATCAATGATCTAAATCCTATTGTGTTCCCCAACAAATTAAGAAAAGGGACATCACCACATTCTTCCCTTTTACTCATGAACAATGTTAACAAATCCTACGCATGCTTAGCAATAATAATTCGTCCATGGCAAATCATGTGGTAATGATACTCATGATGAACTCTTAGGTAAAGCCTTCAACTTTTCCTTTCAAGGCAAGAAAACCACATGGATCTTGGATAGTGGAGCAACGGACCATATTGTTTGTAGCCGGGGATGGTGTGCCTGCAAGCCCACAAACCTACCCAAATCTGCCCGCCAAAACCTAGTCGCTGTGGATAATTTTGCAGGTTGCGGGCGGGTTTGGTATTACAAATTGAAACCCCCACTTAGATGCAAGTAGGTTTGGTATTAACCTAATATCCAGACTCGTAATGTTTATTTAAATATTTTTAATTATGCAAAGTGCCAAATAACATTGTAGTAAGCTTCATCCAAAGACGTTGGAGGCTTTAATGTATGCTCAAAATTGGTTGTGTGCTGAATATAATAGTATGACATTGCATTTTTACTTCAACAGAATATAATATCTATTATACATTACAAACTTATAATCGTCTATCTTTTTTCTTGATATACTTGTCACTTGTAGATGTAGAATCTTCTAATAAAGTAGGAAATTTCAAGTTCTCTGAAGATAAATATATTATTGATAAGGTAAGGAACTAAGTTTATTTAAATCAATTCATGAATTATTATAATTTTTATGGACTATTTTTCTTTAATTTAATGCATGAATTATTTCATTATTATAATTTTTTCTTCAAATTAATATTTGAAAAGTATTATTCTTTAGAAAATATTAATCTTAATCATTATTATAGGTATCATGTTGGATGGGTGCTAATGGTGGTGAATAAAATAAAGATCTTTTCTTGGAGTTTGTGTTGAATAATAATATAAGATGTAATTGTTATTTTTAGATACTAGTTTGTGATTTTTTTTAATGGATTTGTGCATTTTACACTTAAATTTGAGAATTTGTGTTGGATTGATGTTGAAATTTTAATTTTTCATTTACATTGGCTAAATTTAAAATTGAGTATATTATATGGAATTTGAGGTTATTATTATAAATTTATATATTGAACATTTGTTATTTTAAATGTACAAACCCGTAAAAAATCTGCTGGATACTATTGCAGGTTTAGTAATTGTCAAAATCCAAAGCGGGTAAGTTTCTTAAAAAAATTAAAATCCACTGAGAGTTGCGGGTGGGCTTGATAATTTAAATTTTGTGCGGGCTTAGGTTTGGTAATGGCAAACCCACTACTGGTGGTGTCCATTGTCATCCCTATTTGTAGCCCTAAATTACTTATAACTTGGAAACTTGTTAAAAATAAGACAGTAGAATTACAAGATGGATCGATTACTAGTGTTACTCATGTTGGTCAAGCGGTATTCTCCCCTAATTTGGCTCTTGGTAATGTTCTATGTGTCCCAATCTTTCAATTAAATCTTATTTCCATAAGTAAACTTACCCACCAGTCCCTTTGTATCACCCTATTTCTTACTCGTTTTTGCCTTATACAAGACCTACGCTCAGGTAAGATGACTGGGATGGGAATTGAGCAAGAGGGTCTCTACTACCTTAATCAACCTCAAACGACGTCATACAACTCAGTCTTATCATCCTCCTCTAGCCCTTTGCATCAACGTCTTGGCCATCCTTCGGATAAAGTATCAGCTTTATTTCCGTTTTTAGATAAAAATAAATTCTGTGATACAAACAATTGTTTGGTGTGCCCTTTGGCTAAGCAGACTAGATTGCCTTTTTCTTTGAGTAAAATTGCTGGTAAATCATCTTTTGAAATATTGCATGTTGATATTTTGGGTGGTTATCACGTTGCATCAATTTCTAGGGCACAGTACATTCTCACAATAGTTGATGACTTTGCTAGATGCACATGGGTTTACTTAATGAGCCCAGCACCGATATTCAGCCCACAATAAGCACCACAATAAGCACCGAACGGTGTGTTTTTTGTGCAATATAAAAGGCTACTGTTTGAACACAAACACAATACACGCGCATTAGATCTCACACACGCATTCTCCATCACTCTCACTCTCATTCACACCAAATCCACTCCTCACTCAAGCTAGAAATCTCAGCAGTTAATTCTCCCAAGCCATTTTGCTTGTTCATATTCACAACATGTTCTACTCAAATAAGTTTCCTTTTAAGATTATCATCAGAATAAGCCCTTAAATTATAGAACACACTGGAAATATGTTTCATTCTTAGGTTATAAAACCAGTTGTTAGGTTTTTAATGTCATCAGGGGCAATCCCATAAATTTCTCAAATAACGGAAGCTCATAGCAGTAGCTGCTATATCATTTAGGATTTGGATAATGACAAAATACAGCAACAATATCATCTAGATTGGTATTTTACCAAAACTATAATGGCATAAAACAAGCTCCAGTTATAGTGATCATGGTGCCATCTCCAGCACAAGGCCATCTCCTAAGACTATCGAAAATGCAATTACAAATCAAACCTATCTAAACTAATTTGCCCATCAATCCAAGTGCAATTAAAATTGTCTCATTTGCTCACAATATCAGCTGGATTTTCAAAAATTCATAATCAACTCACAGAAATCGACTACAGCAGCTAACGACCACTAAAGCTGAGAGAGTAAAGTTGAAGCAAGCCGAGAGATGCAATCGACGGTGAGAACGGAGGGGGAATCGATGGCGAGAGGACAGAGAGGGCAAAGAAAAGAGAGAGAGCAGATGGAGAAACCCACGGCGAGAGACCAACGACGAGAGACTCACTGTGAGAGAAAGCGAGAGGACGGAGAACAAAGAGAGACACACGGCAAGAGAAAGCTAGAGGATGGGCAGATGGAGAAATGGTGAGATTTTTGTGAGACTAGAGAGAGCAGATGGAGAAACACTGTGTGTTGCGTGAGATTTGTTGCGCGTGTGTTGTAGTGGGTATGTGTGTGTCACGTGAGATAGGTCATTTTATACCACGCCTTAAACGCACCGTTCGGTGCTTATTGTGGTGCTTATTGTGGGAAGAGTCTCATTTTCCTAATGAACCACAGATCTGAAACACAAATTCACTTAACTAATTTCATCAATATGGTTGAAACTCAATTTTCTTCCAAGGTTAAGCTTCTGCGTAGTGGCAATGGTCCTAAATTTCTTCTTGAAACCTATTATTTGTCCAAGCGAATTATTCACCAAACTAGTTGTGTTCACACTCCACAACAAAAATGGAGTGGCCGAACGAAAACATAGACACTTATTAAACATGGAACGTGCTTTACTTTTCAAGCCCACCTTTCTAAAAAGTTTTAGGGGGATGCAATTTTAACCATTACTTATCTCATAAATTGCACACCTACACTAGTTTTGCATGGAAAAACACCTTATGAGCTTTTGTTTGATACCATACCTAATTACTTACATT
Source organism: Atalantia buxifolia (assembly GCA_030444775.1). Lineage (NCBI taxonomy): Eukaryota > Viridiplantae > Streptophyta > Magnoliopsida > Sapindales > Rutaceae > Atalantia > Atalantia buxifolia. The sequence continues at coordinate 6,044,571 of CM059838.1, forward strand.
TACGAGTATTTGGTTGTTAATGTTTTGCTTCCACTCATGCCCAAAAGCCGTCCAAATTTGATGCACGTGCAACTCGTTGCATTTTGCTTGGTTACCCTTATAGGAAAAAGGGATATCAAGTATATGATCTTGAACTTCACAAGGTGTTTGTGTCCCGAGATGTTATTTTTTCGAAAATGAATTTCCTTTTAGGCATATCTCTGTTTCTCGCGAAAGTCCTATACTTCCTACAGCCATCACCTATACTTTTGATGATAGTCCTCCCACTTCTACACCACAAAGACTCACTCAGCCACCTACTGCTATTTCACTACAAAATCAAGACCCTTTCAATATTGGTACAGCTTCTTCACCTGACCACATGCTTCTGTCTGGGCTTACACAAAGTCTTGTGCCTCGTCGTTCCACCAACCCACAAAACAACCTTCTTTCCTCCAAAACTTTCATGTGGAAACAACCATCCCATCACAATTTGAACAATTATCTACCTCCAATGTGGTCACAGCATCAGGTAAACCATATAATCTCTCTAATGTTCTTTCTTATCATCAATTACCCACTTCACATAAAGCTTTTGTCAACTCATTAACCATCATCAAAGAACCAACTAGTTTCTTACAGGCCATGAAAGATCCTAATTGGCGTCAAGCCATGCTTTCTGAAATTCAAGCACTTCAAGGAAACTATATGTGGAAACTTGTGCACCTTCCAACTGGCAAGAAACCCATAGGCTGTAAATGGGTATACAAAGTGAAGCAGAAACCTGATGGAACCATTGAGCACCACAAGGCTCGTTTGGTTGCTAAAGGACATAACCAGGTTGAATGACTTGATTATCGAGAGAAATTTGCCCCAGTTGCCAAATTGGTTACTGCACGTGTCTTACTCAATGTTTTCGTAATTCAAGGATGGCTTCTTCACCAACTCGATGTCAACAACGCATTTTTGCATGGTGATCTTAATGATGTGTATATGTCAATACCTCCTAGAGTCGGACAGAGGGGAGAGACTCGAGTATGCAAGCTCAATAAATCCTTATATGGCTTGAAACAAGCTTCCAGGCAAAGGTTTATAAAGCTATCTGCAGCCCTCAAAGCTGCTAATTTTCGCCAATCGAAAGCTGATTACTCATTGTTTGTCCAATCTTATAATGGTAGTTTCACGGCAGTTCTTGTATATGTCGATGATGTGATATTGGCAGGCAACAATCTGCGGCATATTAAGGATGTAAAACTTTTTTTATCCAAGCAATTCAAGCTTAAAAATCTTGGTCAACTCAAATATTTCTTAGGCATAGAATTGGCGAGGTCTTCGAAAGGGATTTGTCTTTCTCAAAGAAAATATACATTGGAGATACTAGAAGATGCTAGATTTTTAGGAGCTAAACTAGCCAAGTTTCCAATGGAACAAAACTTGGTTCTTACACAATCTGATGGAGACTTTTTGAATGATCCTTCGTTATATAGACGTCTTGTGGGAAGATTGATATATCTGACCATTAGTAGGCCAGATTTGGTGTATGTCGTCCATGTTTTAAGTCAATTTATGGACAAACCCCGTATACCACACCTTGAGGTAGCACATAGAGTTCTCAAATACTTAAAGCACATGCCAAGACAAGATATCCTCTTATCCTCCACAAGCATACTCCAATTGAAGGTATTTTGTGATGCTGTTGGGCTCGGTGCAAAGACACAAGAAGATCAACAAGAAGTTATTTTATATTTCTAGGACAATCACCAATTTCGTGGAAAACAAAGAAGCAAACAACAATGGCTCGATCAACTGCCGAGGCAGAGTATCACTCTATGGCTACTACATGTTGCGAAGTTACTTGGTTGAAGAATATCTTCACAGACTTGGAAATCAAACACACTCAACCAGTCATATTGTTTTATGACAACCAAGCTGCTCTACACATTGTCTTGAACCCGGTCTTTCACGAACGGACAAAGCATATTGAAATTGACTGTCACTTAGTTTGTGAAAACATTCAGGAGGGCTTGATCCAGATAGCACGCACACGAACCAATAACCAAATTGCAGACTTATTCACGAAAGCAGTGAGTTCATCTCAATTTGAAGTACTACTTGACAAGTTGGGTGTTATTAACAAACACTCCAACTTGAGGGGGAGTGTTAAAGAATATCATGTAAGATGGGAAAGTAAATATTGTATATCTATTTAATTATCATTTCTATAAAAGTCATAGCTAGCTTATAAGCATAATAATAGGATCTATGTCGTAACTCGTAAGGCATCTATACAAAGTGGCATCCATTCCACTAAATGTATGAGACAAAAATTCAATTTTCTCAAATGTTCTTTTATCAAAAACTGAACTCGAGTCTTCCAATGTTATTTGTCTAAATTAATTCAAAGCCATTTGATTGTTATGCTGCAAATCTAACGGCCAAATCAGTAAAAGACAAAAAAATAGGGCTACCAAATTACTGTTGCAAGCTAGCTAAATTATTATTATTATTATTAGGGTATGGCCATGTTTGAGTTCATCTATGGTGGAACATGAATTTCAGTCACACACACAAAATGATAAATAGTAAAAAATTTATTATAACTCGATATTTATTATTTATCACTTTGCGTGTGTGATTAAAATTCGTATTCTACTATAAGTGAATTCCAACATAACTGAAGCCTTATTATTATTATTTAAAGACAGCAGGTATATCGAATTCATAGCATAGTAATCCCCAAATCTTATTCTTGTTTTACTAGATTTCAGTCGTCCATGTGTCACCTCCAAATTGGCCGGAGGCGATCTTTCTTCAGCTGAAATTAGGCTTTGGACCTAATCTGTGACCTGTGCTTGATGTGCTATGTGAACCGACCGTTTTGTTCAATAGTTCGAGGGTAAGGTCCAAGGGTGCATCTAGACGTTGATAAGATCCAAATAAATTCGTGTGGGTGCTTTTATCACGTCTGACTTGTCAAATAGATTTGGGGCGTAAATAGTAACGACATCTGCTTTAAGTAGTGGCGTAGGAGGAGCAGAACAAAAATTGAATAGTTTAGATCAAGATTTAAGGTGGTGCTGTCCCAGTACTAATGCCGCATTAAGTTTGGGGAAAAAAAAAAGCCTGACGTGTGCTAAGGCTTAAGGTTGGAATTCTGGAATGGTGACATAATAAAAAATACGATTAAGGGATGTTTTAGGGTTTCTAAGCATTTGGCCAAAATGAAGGTCTGTTCGATGCCAAGGACGGTGTTTTGATGGTGATGGGATAGCGAAGAAGGCTGATTTCGGATTTCTAGAGGTTGAAGAAATTGAAACTGTAGTTCTTTGCTCGAGAAGATGAATGTTTCTCGAACAAAGAAATGAACAGTTCCATAAGGTTATTCAGAGGTTGTTTATGATGCCAGATGACTGTTGCTGGTGGGGATGGGTTATGGTGAGGGAATTGTGCTGCCATTAGGCTAATAATAATAAAAATTTTCAAAATAGTCACAATAAATTTTTAGTTAGTACTATAAATATGTTTTTTTTTTTTTTGATAAGATAAATATGTATATTTAGATTCACAACAGATGTCAAATTACCTTTCTAAAAAAATTCTCAAAATTATAATTCCGCAAGTTATAACGAACCTGTAAGCTACGACCTCTGAATCTAATAATATAATCCTATTTCAAATGATGCACTGGGATATAAATAACATAAAATAGAGTACATCTTAGATTTTTTTTTGTTTTTAATTAATTATGTAAATGATCAAAATTAAAAAATAAAATAAAAACTTCCTCAAATAGCTCTATAAACTAGAGTGAACAAGAAAAATTTAAGATGATCAAGCATGAATAATAGGACTACTATTGCTTCAACCCTTCAACGACCAAGCCAAAATGACTGAGCTCGGTTTTCAATGCGAAAGGAATTCAAAATGAAACGAGAATCTTGAGTACAATTACTACTTAATTCACTTTGAAAATAACGGCATATCCGCAAGAAGCTGCACGTGAATAAAAGAGGGAGAGCAACCGAGCGGGTAGCAACCTTACTCAGACTTTCCTTTCCTCTTTAATTTCTCTTGATGAGAACGCTCGGAGGACCCTAAAGAGGTAACTTCACTGTGACGCCCCAGTGAATGGTCTGTCGAATGATTGGGTTCATGGCCACGTCGACGCTTTGAATGTTTTGATGGCTCCCCACCTTCAGGTGAAAAACTTTTGTATCTGCTACTTTGGGTGTAGGATGAATGTTCCAATGTTGACTGCGAATTTCTTCGCCAACTACTTTGTCCAGAACTCGCAAATCGATGATTTGGCATTGAAGCTCCACTAGATGTCACATGCAATTGTCTGATTTTGTCAGGATTAAGTTCTTCAACTTCTTTAGGCTCAGGGTAATGGACTAGGGAAACCCGCCGTGAAATCTTACCAACTAACATCAAAGTATTTACATCAGAACAAATAGATACCCTTTGGCCTCATATCAAGTTCACAAAGTTTGGATTTATTTACACAATGACTAGCAGAACAAAGGTAATGAGCAATGATTAACCAAGTGAATATATAAATAACCAATTTTTTAAATACAGATGCAAGATCAAAGCATCAAACACACAAAATCAGAGATTTGAATCTCCCTATTTTCAGAAAAAGAAAAATGCTTCAATTAATGCCAAAAAGAAATGAGGTTGAAACGTGGACTAAATATCTACAAAGAAAACAAAAAATAAGCGAGGGGGGAACCAATTTCATAAAAGATCACACCCAGAAAATGATATCAATCTATACAATACTATCTCAAAAGCCTTCCCAACCATCTAGATGTATAAAGAAAATCCTTGAAATCAGTATGAAGCAAACGATGAACTTCTCTCCCACAAGCCTGCATATAAATTTTCATATATTCTCATTAAAGATACAATTGGTCCTTTTGGAATCCATAAGAGTGATAAAACACTGCATCCAATGCACTCACTAAGGATTTGGCTTTCCACCCTTCCCCCAAAACAACTATTTTCCAAGAGTATGGATCCACAGGAATCCAGAATGGCATATAGAATCTTAGCCTCTTTTAAAACTCCAGTCACAAATTCAAAATGTTAAAGGGATGGCTAGATGTCTTTTTACTCTTTCTACAAGTCACATGTCATGATGGTGAAAGGCACATCATCAGATGCTTTCTTTGAATGACTTCCCTGGCACTGATATACACAAGGCCAAAGACCCTAAACGACTTGAACTTTGGGTGTGATTTCAGCCTTCCGAATAATCTTGACATTCGTAATCACACTGGAAAGATCCTCCAATAAACCACTGAAAAATATGATTTACAAGATGAATCTTTACCCAAAACCTCCAAATCACAGACTTTAATCTTAGACCTCTAAGTTATAAACACGATTTGAACATAGAATAAAGAGGAGACAGATAACTTATTTTTAAGCATGGTGGAAAAAATAAATTGTAACAACGTTGCTGAAACTATCAGTCAATAGTTTGCCATATATCAGTTATCACATGAAAACCACCATTCCAATTTGGCCCATTTTCGCCAAAACAAAAACAATTCCAATTCCTGATTCGGTATCATGTTAGGTTGGATTACGAAGCATTGTAAAAAATTATAATTTTCCTTTCTTTGGTTAAATTTATTAAATATTTGATGATCTGTAGCATAGAATAAAAGCATGCTCAAAGTCTCGAAAACATATAAAATTGTAATGAAACCTCCACTCAACTGGACCATGACAAGGTAACAAATGTATGCAGACATATTTTCCTGAACCCTACAGAGCACTTTTGAAACCAACTTCTCTCAAGAACTTAATCTGCCACAAAGATGGCTATAAATGAGCATCGACACACCTTAAAAAAAGAAAGGGTTTTCTGATGCAGGTGGAATAAAAATTATATAATTGTGTAAACAGAGTAGATAGTAATCGTCCGTGAAGCAGAACAGCAACAAACCACCACCGTGACAAATATATTAGAAAGAGAGAACATATATAAGAATAAAAGGAAAGAAAGAATAATCCTTCAAATACATACCAATTTTTGGCTCTGATGGATAGTTAAGAAAAACCATTTCATCTGGTTCTTGAAAGTCATTGCTGACAATATCATACACTTTTCCTACCACAAAATATAACAGTTATTCATCATAACAGTGTCACAAAACCAATCCACTACAGCTTAGCCATACAAAAATCATACTGATACCAAGCTGCAAACAACAAGAATTACATGTATATGTATGCATGGAGAGTTATTCACTAGTTCTGTTCTTTGTATATACCAGATGAATCCTCAAAACTGCCCAACCGTCCGTTGCCATAGAGCTCAAGTGACAATTCTTTTCCATCGAAATCAGGCATCTGAAAAAAATATTTATATAATAAAAAGAACCAATAAACTCATATCCCAATCATCATTAATGCTTAAGCTGATACTAATAAAATTTTCTAGCAATAAGAATGAGTTGCATCCACAAAAGACTCCAATGACTTCTCAATAAATGAAACAATATGTCCATAGGTCAAAAAATGGCATTCAGTGTTTGATATATAGCTATTACAGAAGTTAAATCATTGATAAAAAGAAAACAAGAAAGAAATAACATACTTGCTTAAAAGGCCATTGAATAAGCCAAAGCTCGGTGGAATCAATTAAAGAAAGATCAACAAGAGGGTCTCTCAATTCTTCTTCATATTCTTCTGTAGGTTTGTAGCCTTCTACAATGGCATCATCCATTGCCTCAATCAAACTCTTGATCCCCGTAACCCACTATATTCAATACAAACAATTAATAATTTCATAGCAGCAGATAATAAATAATGCAACAAGCACTTAAATGAGGGAGAATTCAAAATTTCACAATAATTTATTATTGGACTATAATGAATGCCCAATCTAATTGACATGATTTTGTTGGGATAATTATTTGGGTCAAGACTCAAGCAGATACATAACAAGTGATTAACTCAACTGGGGTGTTACATTGAGCTACATCAACAATAATACCAAACCACACCACACAAATTAAACATATATAGAAAATAAAACACAAAATAAGATAAAGAAATGCATACCTTCAGAGTGAGCCTCACAGCCTCTCTCGCGTGCGGATTATTGATGCCACCGATGCGATATCAAAGGGTATCCTCGCTCCAAAGTCCAATCTATGAAGATCAAACCCGGCTGGGATTTTACGGTGTGAGCGCGCGAGGAGAATAGAAGAGCAGAGATTTTAGGGTTCTTTTAATTCAAATGATTTTCAAATATATTTTTTAAATAATCTAAGGGCCAGATAAGACCGGGTTGGCCCCGGACCAAGCCCACTGGACCACACCTTTTAACAATCCCTAGATGGGTATTTTATAAAGAAGGCCTTCGGCCAACGGAGAGTGAGACTAACCCCACCAACTTTTTCTCAGAACCTCCTTTTTAATTAAAAAATTTTATTTATCTAAATAATTTTTGAAAAATTAGTTAATTAACATTTTCTTTTCTTTCTATTCTCAATTTCAAAAATCCTCATAAATTCATCCAAATATATTTTTTTAACTACAAATAATTGGTATCACTAATTTTGAAGAACAAAATCCACCACTTAAAAATAAACACAATAAATTTATATCATTAGTGAAAGTTAATAAATAGCAAGAAATTAATTTTTCTGAGCACAAAAGCTAACGAATAACGAGAAAAAATTTTCTTATATATAAAATGTATGTAATAGAGATTTTGTTATATTAAGAAAAACCAAAAAGTAAATCCAAAATAAAGTAAAATTGAGTGTGTTTAATTTATAAAATGTGAGAGTAGAGAGAGGATATGCAATTTTAAAGTAGAGATCGAGATTAGTGAAGGGTAATTTTGGGATTTCAATTTTTAAATTTTTTATAATTTTTTTTCCAAATTGATGTAGAGAGGAATTTGGAGGGGTCAAATAGCTCAAACCATATTAAAAATCCTTATGAAATTATTTTCCAATTGAAATTACATAAATAACCAAGGATAAATTAATTCAATTATTATTTTGAATGGAAATTCAATCAAACACTTAAATAGGTTATTCTTTTAACAAAATTTTTACATCCATCCTATTTCATAATTTCAATTTATATTTTAAATTGTAATTAAAAAATAATTTTTTAAAGAAAATTATAAGGGCATAGAAACATGAAGATAGAAGTTATATTATAAGAAGAAAATAATTTAAAATTTTAGGATTTTTATGTATTCTATAAATAAAACTTAAAGAAATTTCTTTTTTAAGGTGAATTTTATAGAACGATGGTTAATTTTAACATAACATTGGGACACTTTAGGAAATAAAATTCAAACGGGATGTTATAAGGATTTTAGGGGGGTGTATAAAAGCTCCACTCTATTTCACAAACCTTAATTTTGATGATAACAAATAATATAGTAAGAGTTATATGGAAAAATGCTTTTGCATCTCATTAGTTCTTTATGATCAATTATTACCCATGTAAGATCAAGCTGAAAAGAATTATTGACAAAGCTCATCAAGTCAAAAACAAGCATAAAAGATAATAGCTTAGATGATCTTTCTTATCACATTTCTTGTAAAGCTAATATGATTAAATGTGTGCATGATTAAGCAATTAAAAGGTCAAATTATTATAATGATCAAGGCATTTAAATCTATCATTGTTTTCATATTATACAATTTCTATAGTTGAAGATAACAATTCAATTTAATGTTTTCATCAAAAGGTTTATTCTCAAGTATATGAACTAATTTGAAGAGTTTTGGAAATGTTGAAATCACCCAAATATTTTTTTTAAAATTCTAGAAGAGTACTTATTTGAAAGTTTTTATAACATTTTGGGTTAATATATTATCTATAGAGTTTTAGTTTCAAAGTGAAAAATATGAAAATTTAATAAATTAGAATTAGCTATCATTTGTCTTGTAGTTAGCGGTTATCTATTAACAATGTGATACATTTTGTCTTTGAAACAATTATCTACTTATTTTTAGCGATGAATTGTTTAGGGTTAAAATTTTCAAATTGTTTCAACAATATAAAATGACTTAGTTTAAGAGAGTAACGGCTAGTTTCTTGATCCATCTATGAAAAACCAACTCTAACTTAATTTCACAACTTTCACCAAGCTAAAGCTTGATCATTCCAAGCATACTTGAGCTTTCATTTGTTTACTTAAAGATATGTGGGATCATCTCAGGATTGTAAAGTTTATTGTTATCTTTGAAGTCAATTGTATCTATTTTGGAACCTCGAAATATAAGGCTTGGTGTTAATGGAATCCTCAAACATAGATTGCTTCGAGGAATGAATATCGGCAGATTTGTCGAACCACGTAAAAATTATTGTGCTTGTTTTATCTACCCCTATTTTTTTAATTTACTTGTTGTTATGGCTAATGTTGTGATTGGATTGTAGTAGTTGTTAGTGTTAGATAGTGGTATTGTTCTTGAAGTGCTTTTTAAAAACTCAATTCACCCCCCTCCTTAGGTTGTTTGATTAGAATTACATTTGGTATCAAAGAGAGGTTCTCTTGTTAGGATTAGGGGTGGGCAAAACCGGGTTCGGGTCAACCCGATTGGGTTTCAGGTGGTTCGGGTTAGCTAAAAATCAATTCGAATGAAACCCGAATTGTTGACCCGACTCGATCCGATCCGAATGTAATTCGGATCTGATTGGGTCGGGTCAACAATTCGGGTTTCATTCAGGTCGGATCGGGTTCGCATTTAATTCATAACAAAATTATAAATACACTAATTTTCTTGATTTTATTACTAATATTTAAAAAAACATAATTACAACAATCAAATAATAACCAATTAAGCATATATAATTATATAGTATATATATACCATGAAAGTTATGAATCTTGAAACGATTGAAAGTTGAAAGTTAAAAGTTGAAAGCTTAAATCAAGTTCGGGTCACAAAGTCATAGAGGGAGGAAGCCAAAACTCGGGTTGGGTTAGGTTGGATGCTTCGGCCTTAGAGCAGCAGATCGGTGGCCACAGCAGCATATCACAGACGGGTTTTCGACATCAGATCGGTTTCACTTGGCGGCAGCAGATGGGCGGCAATTGGCCGGAGAGGACAGTAGCAAGATTGTGGGATCGTGGCTATTGGGTGTCACCGTGTCAATGGCTTGTGTCGTGTGTGTGAGTCTTAGGGTGGTTGGCTTGTTTGTGTTGAGTGTTGACAGTGTTGTGATTATTGTTTGTGGTGGTGTGTGCGTCTGTGAATTTGTGAGTTTGTGACTTTGTGTGTGTGTGATTTTGTGTGTGTGTGGCCGTGTGGTGTCTGGTGGTGTGTGCGTGTGTTTAGGTTTTTTTTTTGGGCGACCCAATCGGGTATTCGATTACCCAACCCGATCATAACCTGATCGAGTTTGTAATTTTTCATCTGATTGGGTTTCAATCCCAACCCGATCCGACCCAAACCCGAAATTTTCCAGGTCGGGTAATTTGCTCACCCCTAGTTAGGACCTAATCATCTACAGTAAAAGATCTATGGCAAACCAAAATGGCCCAACCTTTATAGAAGATTAATCCACCACTAGCCCTCACTTTTTTATGCTAATAACTATCTTTATTAGGAGACTACAATGAGAATCTATCTACAAGTCTTAGACTATGAAATACTGGAAATAATTTGTGATAAACCATTCATTTTAGGAAGAAAGATGAAAATAGAGAAGAAATTATAAAACCTTCAAATGAATAGAGTGAATCAAATAAAAGAAGAGGTCTTTAAATTCTAGTTATGAATGCTTTACTTCGTGCCTTAGACAAGAAAGAATTTTATAGAGTCTTAGGTTGTGCTAATGCATTTGAAATAAGAATTTTATAGAGTCTTAGGTTGTGCTAATGCATTTGAAATTTAGAGGAAATTTGAGGTTGTTTACGAGGGAATCAAGTCTAAAATTAGTAGTTTCACTAGGCAGTATGAGAGTAAAATTCTAAAAATCAGAATTATACGGGTATAAATTAGAAAATCAAGTTCTTAGAATAAGTTATTAATAGTTATATCTTGTATTTGCTTAAGGTGTTGAAGGTGGTTGAGGCTTTTAGAGGCTTATATGTGTGTTAGATCAATTCTTTTATAGAGGTAAGTAACTTCTTTCTTAATGTACTGGGTATGTATGATTATTTTGGTCTATTATAAATACATGTGTTTTTACAGTTATTTGAAAATTAATTGATTTCACTACTAGAAAAAAAGCTCTTTATGACGGGTATTACCCGTCATCTTTGGCACGGCATGACGGTTGAGCGACCGTCATTGATTCCGGTGTCAAGAAAAACTAATGATATTTTATATATGTCATGGAAAGAATGACGTATTATCCATCACGATTCTGTCATCGTTGGTTTGATGAAAACTTTTCGCGCATAACTAATGTCTGTCAATAGCATTTCCTATTCATGACTATTCTCTGTCACGTAACCATGACATTTAATTAAAATAATTAAATTTATTATACATTTAATTAAATATTAATTCCTAAATTTTGGCGATAAATGAAATATATTTTAAATTTTTTGTTAGAATTTATGAAATTGGAGCGAAGTTTATAATTTTTTTTTTAGTACGAAACAATGAAATTAGCGGCAATTTTTTTGTATTATATTTTGGCAGGAATTAATGAAATTGGCACCAATTGTTTTTTGGCAAAAATTAAAATATATTCTTTAAATTATTATATAAATAAAAAAAATGTTACACACACACACATATATAATTCATATACAATAATTCTCAAATCCATATCAACAAATTTCATAAATTATAATCTTGTTATGAAATAAAATAACTACAATAACTATAGTTACATAAATACTTCAGCAGTTATTAATTTGTTTCCTAAAATAACGACTACAATTTTTTAAATGAACAACTAAAACCAACAACACTGTTTGATAAAACCATCCCAATAAACCAGCAACAATCAGCTGAATGAAGCACCAAACTGCCATTTCAATAAACCCTGCTTGAATTAACATCAGCACGTTAAGAACAATCTTGAATTAACATGAAGAACAAACCAAACTGCCATCAAATGCCACACAATCTCATACTTCCATCAAATGCAAGTTACATCAAATGCCACACAGTCTCATGCTTCCATCAAATGCAAGTAACATATTCAACAAAACCAAATGCAAGTGATCAGTTACTGGAAAACATGAAATAAACTAAACGTAGTTTGATACTAACATTACAATGAAAATTCCAAATAGGCAGGTTTCCATCCGAGAAGCATCAAAACCACACCAATGTAATCCAGCATAATTACAAGCTCAACCCAAAACAACTATACATTATATTTACATATCAAAACTGGCTCTCAAACCGTGTTAATACAGCCAAGTAAATGAACATGAGAATGCAAAACAGGCCAATGCTAACCAAAGTAATTAATAAACAGCTCATCACCTTATATGAGCACTCAGACATAGTTCATCCATTCATATCGTACCTCATCCATTTCTGCCTGAGTGTAAACTAATTTGTTGTTAAACTGCAAATGGCCAAATGATTTAACAGCAAATATGATAGACAAAAAATATTAACCAATGATGGACATAAAACATATCACTTATATTGTTGAGCAATAAACTAGGATCAACAATAATATCCCTCATATACAGCATGACATAATATCCACACTCATAAGAACTAGGTTGTTTTGGAACCTATAATAATAAAACTCAATCTAAGTACTTAAAAAGCTATAACAGGTAGTTAATTAAAACGATAGGAAAAAGTAAATTGTATTACCTGCACAATTTTGAATTCAGGGTGCACTCTTTTTTTACCGCTCGTTGCTGCGAACATGTTGATCCCACTAGGAGTTTAAAACTTACTATTAGAACTACTAAAATACTTATAATGGATGTAACATTCTATAATGATTTATACCTACTTTATTACCAACTCTTTAATGTCTTCCACTGGACTATTTCCTTGCGGATCTATGAAATATCCAGTCTTTGCAGCCACATCGATCACAACAAGAATCCAATGAGCCCTATAATTAAGCGACAACTTGCAAGTAAGAAGAAATGAAAATTAACAACCTGCTTACTAATGAAAATGAATATAAATGAAAATGAATATACTCAAGATTGTAAGGAATGAATATGAATTGAGAGGGGCGAGCTTTGGCCAAACGATTAGCAATTTCTATTATACGCGTTTTAAGCGCATTTTCAACTCTGCTGGGGCTAACGTGACAAGGATTCATGAAGCCAAATGGCTTGCCCATTTTATCAGTTGGAATCTTGTCATATAAGCAACTGATATTCACACAAAAAGAAAGAATTAAATATTTATATAATCTTTTAATAGATTTTGATAATTAAAAAAGGAAAAAAAAATAACTTACACGATATAGATATGCATGTGATTAATGCCTAACCATTCCATGGTAGCGAATGCATAACAATCATCCCTCCCGATATAAGCCAGACATTCACTTTCAAATACCTCATTATCAAGTGGATGAGAAAGGTAATTTCCACCGGCAGACAACTTCATGTTACATTAGCCTAAAAAGAATTTAAATCTTGGATTCACTGTAGCGCTTTGTTGGTGCTGAGCAGTTGCTTGCCTTGTCTATCTTCTTCGAACTACAGGGCTAGCATCACCACAATCTTCAAGTTTGGTCTTCCGAACCAGTACTTTATCAGGTTTGTCCGTTGCTTTTTTTCCATTGTTGTCTGTGGACTTTTCTTTTTGGGGCTGGCTTGTCTCTTGTTTGGAGTTTCAAGGAGATTGTCTAAATCTCCCAGCTCATTTGCTGTTTTGGGTGTTTTTTTGTTAGGGCTGCCTTTTCTTTTCTTTGGAGTCTTAGGGAATTTGCCAAAGTCTTCCAGTATCTTCATTGCTATTTTCTGCTTTTTATTGTTGGGGCTGTCGTTTTTCCTTTTTGGATCCCCACCATTCTTTCTTGGAGATGTTGTTGTTGATTTGAAGTTATGTTTTGAAACCTATATGGCCATTTTCATGATTAAAAAACAAGAAATTTAGGGTAATTATCCTTTATCATATTAAAGAACAGAACAGTTTGTGCAGTACCTCCTGCTCAGCAACTGTATTGATTTTAGCATTCATCTCGAGATCTCCATCATGCCTGTAATCACTCTTCATTGGTGTATTAGAGCTGCCGATGTTAGAGTACTTATGTTTCCTTCTAATTTCCTTCCACAACTCCTCAATATCTGCATCGTGCTTTGCCAATCAGTCTTCCAACTTCGATCTATCCTTTTCCATCGGATCATAATTACGTGGAGTGTCAAAATATTGAGATGGGGTTACAAACTTACCGATCCCTTGCATATGGCCATTTTTTGGGGCCTTCCTCAAAGCTTTTGCAAGCAAATCATTTCTTCCATCTGAACTTGAAGATACTTTTTTTGCATTCCATCCAGCCCTCATCTAGGTATTATTCAATGAATCCTTTATCATTATCAAATTTTGATATTAAAACAGAATTGTTGCTATAACACATATACAAACCAACACTTACAAGGCTATCAACGATAACTTGAACATCAGGATGACATCCCCCATTTTTTTTCTCCTACCTCTGATCCAAGCTACACTCCTAGCTATCTGATCCTCACTAAGACCAGTTTCAGCACTCTGAAAAATTGAAGTTGGGTAGCAAATTTAAGAATGCAACCAAACGTATATATTTAAGAACCTACTATAACTTTCAAATGCAAGCATCCAGAATATAAACATACTTACAATTTCTTCTAACAGTCCAGCATATCCTATTTGAATCAAGCAATGGTTATACTTGTTACTAGCACGCATTTTTTGTTTCTCCTTCTTTATTTTCTACCACAAACCACAAACCAATATCAATGCAATGTTATACTCAAATGTTAGTATCATATAGCATTGAACTAAAATGTTAGTAACATATATACAAACCAACACTTACAAGACTATCAACGATAACTTGAACATCAGGATGACATCCCCCATTTTTTTTCTCCTACCTCTGATCCAAGCTACACTCCTAGCTATCTGATCCTCACTAAGACCAGTTTCAGCACTCTGAAAAATTGAAGTTGGGTAGCAAATTTAAGAATGCAACCAAACATATATATTTAAGAACCTACTATAACTTTCAAATGCAAGCAGCCAGAATATAAACATACTTACAATTTCTTCTAACAGTCCAACATATCCTCTTTGACTCAAGCAATGGTTATACTTGTTACTAGCACGCATTTTTTTGTTTCTTCTTCTTTATTTTCCACCACAAACCACAAACCAATATCAATGCAATGTTATACTCAAATGTTAGTATCATATAGCATTGAACTAAAATGTTAGTAACATATATACAAACCAACACTTACAAGACTATCAACGATAACTTGAACATCAGGATGACATCCCCCATTTTTTTTCTCCTACCTCTGATCCAAGCTACACTCCTAGCTATCTGATCATCCCTAAGACCAGTTTCAGCACTCTGAAAAATTGAAGTTGGGTAGTAAATTTAAGAATGCAACCAAACATATATATTTAAGAACCTACTATAACTTTCAAATGCAAGCAACCAGAATATAAACATACTTACAATTTCTTCTAACAGTCCAGCATATCCTCTTTGACTCAAGCAATGGTTATACTTGTTACTAGCACGCATTTTTTGTTTCTCCTTCTTTATTTTCTACCAAAAACCACAAACCAATATCAATGCAATGTTATACTCAAATGTTAGTATCATATAGCATTGAACTAAAATTTCACATGAGAAAATATTGAATAAGATATAATTTACGTACCACAAACTTATCATCAATACGATCTTTAACGAATGAGTTCCAATAGTCTTGTCTTATGTAATAGTATTGCAAAGGAGGTTTCTGCAACTTTTTACGGTCATTCTTATTTGGAAAAATGTACCCATTAGTCAAAGTGTACTTAAAATTGCTAAACGACTTTCCAATAGATTGAAGCATATGCTTTTTACTTCGTTCATGAATGATAAATCGCCTCTGCATAATAACATTTTTCTCGTGTTTATTGTATGAAAAACAGTAGATAAACCAGGTTATAGTATCGAAAGGGAAACAAAAAATAGAGTTTATGCCTGAACAAATGACCACAATCCTTCTTTATATTTATCCGGCACTAATCTCCAATCCTTGAAGATGATTGAAACAGAATCACTAGCCAACACTCCAAGAAACGTGGACAATGCAGTGGCCTCTGGACCAACAGGAACACCA
Source organism: Atalantia buxifolia (assembly GCA_030444775.1). NCBI lineage: Eukaryota > Viridiplantae > Streptophyta > Magnoliopsida > Sapindales > Rutaceae > Atalantia > Atalantia buxifolia. The sequence goes on from CM059838.1 coordinate 6,060,811, forward strand.
TATCTATTGTATCTCACAACAATTTTCCCATTTTCAGTCCTCAAATTCTTATTATCAGGATTAAGTGTCAAGCCTTTTTGTGATGATAAATCTTTTGAAAATTGATCCTCTTCATTTCCAGGTTCTGTATCTTCATCATCCTCCAAATGAGTAGGAGAACGAAGCAAATCATCAAAACCACCAAAATCATGAAAGCCATCATCTCCTTTTGGCACTTGATCATCTTCGTTGGAGTAACCCTGCTTTTCTTCATCGCTGATAGGTTCATCATCAAAATCCATTGTTTAGTACTTGAAAAGTGCCAAGAAAAATTTCCAAAATCAGCTTGGTTAGTAAAAGAACATAGAAAAAAAAATCAAAGTGTTAGCTTACCATAAAAAAAAATGTAAAATGCAAATTAATTACAGGTAAAATAATAATTACAATCCAATATTTAATACCTTTTAACTCTAACCACATGCAATGGGAAATAAAAAACACTCTAAAATGTTGATCTTGTCACCGTTCAATCTCAATGGCCTCATCATCCTCTCTTACATAGTCTACTTGATTGTTGTCATTACATACATCAATTCTAGTTATACTTGGTAATTCTTTAGTGAAAGGAACATGCTCTTTCCTACTATGCACATCCATATCGTTTCCAAAATTGGGAATACCTCTAAAAGGCATGAAACAAATAACTAACCATTTTTTATCAACTAGATCAGTAGCATAAAATACTTGTTTGGCTTGTGAAGCCAAAATAAAAAGATCAGACTTATGACCTATTCATTGGAGGTCCACCAACGTGAAGCCAAGCTCATCAACTTTTACACCACCCCTATTTTTTACCCAATCACACTTGAATAAAGTAATCTTAAACATATGGTAGCCTAGTTGCCAAATCTTATTACTTACTCCATAATTAGCCATATCACCAATTTTAGGATTTTTGTCCTTTGAAGTGGCTATTTGCATTGTTTCTGCAACAACAATGACGCCACAATTTTGGGTCACTCGGTTCTCATCACGTATCTGTATTAGAAATTGAAAATCATTGATGCGATAACCACTATACTTTTGCACACGTGGACGAGGTCCTCGGGCTAACCACCTTAATGTATCTGATACATTTTCATTATCATCCATCATATTAGAGACCTAACAGGATATAATAAGTGTTATCAGTTTAATAAATGAATTATTTCCCGAAAGAAATTTTGATGAGTGTAGGGATTAGCCAAAATATTGACCTTTTGTGATAACCAATCCGTAAAAGAGCGATTATGTTGCTCTTTCAACCATTTTTGGTCTTTTGTTTTGCACGGAAACTGACCTTGTAAGTGCTCCATATGCTCACTAACAAGAAGCAAAACAATGAAATTTTGGAACTGAAAATAAATGAATATTCAGTAAAATCATGAATTTTAGTTGCAAATACCTAATGAGGGGTTGAACTTCTTAAGTATTTTGCAACAAGTACAAATGAGCTTGGGATAACAACTTATATTCAACAAGAGCAGATTTCTCACCACCTATAGGCATTTGAATTGATGAGTTTTCCATGTGCCTAGGTGGATTCCCAATGGTTTGCAGGTTGGATAAGTACTCAGCACAAAATTTAAGAGCTTCTTCTGTAATATAACATTCCGCAATACACCCTTCAAGCCGATAATGGTTATGAGTATATCCTTTGAGTGTTTTCATGTTCCTCTCGAATGGGTACATCTATCTTAGATAAACAGGACCACAAAGTCTGACCTCAGGACAAGATAAACTGTTAAGTGAACCATTATGTCAAAAAAGAAAGGTGGAAAGTATTTTTCTAGCAAACATAATGTCACCACTATGGCCTTTTCTATTTTATCCAGTTCACTGACATCAATCACCGTCGCACATATAGAATTAAAGAAAAAGCAGAATCTAATTATTACAACTTGTACATGGTTAGGTAATATTGTCCGTAATACAACAGAAAGAAGTTGTTGCATAAGCACATGACAATCATGTGATTTAAGACCCTGCAGCTTACATTCCTTTAAAGAACCAGATTTTTCATATTAGAATAATAGCAATCAGGCACCTTAATGCTTCTCAAACATTCACAAAACCTTTTCTTCTTCTCTCTAGTTAAGGTAAAAGAAGCCGGAGGAAGCTTAATATGGTTCTTGTTTGAGAAATCAGGTGCCAATTTATCTCTAATTTTCAATGGTTCAAGATCCATTCTTGATTTAAGGTCATCTTTTGTTTTTCCTAGAATATTCAACAATGTGTCATAGATGCTTTCGCACACATTTTTTTCAATATGCATAACATCTAATTGATGTCGAACAAGCAAGTATATCCAGTACTCTAAATCAAAGAATATTGACTTTTTCTTCCAACAATTGCTCGTATCACTATCATCAACACTTTTTCGCTTCTTGCTTGTTCCTTTTCCCCATTTGTTAGTGATATCTTTAACTTGTTCCCACACATCGTGGCCTACAATAGTTTTGGTGGGTCTTGTTCTTCCACTTCATTGTTGAAGGCCTTTCTTTGAAATCGAAATTCATGGTTCTTAGGAAGAAAACGCCTATGGCCCATATAAGCATTTTTCTTACTATGTGACAATCTACAGAGAGTTATGTCTTCCCCACAAGCTGGACAAATATAATACCCTTTTGTCATACACCCAGAAAAATTTCATAAGCTGGAAAGTCATTGATCGTCCATAGTAAGATAGCTCGTAAGTTAAAGAATTCTTTTCTATAGGCATCATATGCCTCAACACCAACAGCCCATAAAGACTGTAAGTCCTCAATTAATGGTGTTAGGAACACATCAATGTTATTCCTTGGTTGTTGTGGTCCGGAAATCAATAATGACAACGTCATGAATTTTCTTTTTATACACAACCACAGAGGATTCTTTTCTATAGGCATCATATGCCTCAACACCAACAGCCCATAAAGACTGCAAGTCCTCAATTAATGGGGTTAGGAACACATCAATGTTATTCCTTGGTTGCTGTGGTCCGGAAATCAATAATGACAACATCATGAATTTCCTTTTTATACACAACCACAGACGAAGATTATAAGTTATAAGGACAACTGGCCAGCAACTGTATATACTGCTTAGGGAGCTACGTGGATTGATTCCGTTAGCTGAAAGGGCAAGATGGAGATTTCTAGATTCAAATGCAAAGGAATGCCATTTATCATCCACTAACTTCCAAGCTAGTGAGTCAGCTAGATGACGAAGCTTGCCATCAACTTCTCTTTCATTTGTATGCCAAGTTAAGTCCTTAACAGTTTGTGGTGATTGGAACAGCCGCTTAAATTTAGGGATGAGTAGGAAATACCATAAAACTTTTGCAGGAATCCCTTTCCTATATTTTTCCTTAGAACCATCTTTTTTCTGCCACCGTGATATTCTACAAGTAGGACATTCAGAAAGGTTCTCATATTCCTTTCTATATAGTACACAATCACTTGGGAAAGCATGTATTTTTTCATACTACAAGCCCAAGGCAGACATAGCTTTTTTTGCCTCATATGTACACCTAGGTAATGTATTATTCTCTGGTAACATGTCAACAAGGAGACTCAATAAATCTGAAAAGCTAGTATCGGACCAACTATATTTTCCCTTCAAGTTGTATAGCTTAACCAATGCACCTAACCTAGTATATTTTTGCGAACTGGGGTACAAAAGTTTCTCGGCGTCTTCTAATAAGGATTTAAAGGCCTTAGGATCATCATCAAAATGCTCGTAAGCATCACTAATCATGTTTACAGCCTCACCCTGATTAAGATACATGTTTTGTGGGTCAACTTGATCAACTGGGTCAATTTTTGGCATACCAGGTTCGGTTTCCCCATGCCAAGTCCAAATAGTATAACTCTCATCAAAACCCTTAAAAAATAAATGGTCTTCAACTGTCCTAGAAGGATGAAATGCTAGGTTTTTACATTTGATGCAAGGACGCCTTATAAAATCACCATTATTAGAATTTTCAATTGCAAAATCCATGAACATATCCACACCAACAATATATTCTGCAGACAATCTATGACATGCTATCCAAGACTTTTCCATTTTATAAACCAAAAACAGCTCCTGATACAAAAGTAAAAATGTAATAAAATATTAGAAAAAAAAACAAAATGACAGAATACATGCAAAGTCTTATACTTTTTCAAAGTTCCATGACAAATACTATAAAAGCAGCAGCCAATAATTTATGAATAACTTGAATTAAAATAAAGAAAATGCCTATCAACACCCATTATTATCATAGAATAAAATGCCAGTATAAAATTTTTATTTATATCAGTATAACAAAACCAAATATGCTACTAATCATGTTGTGTATTTAATTACATATAGCCACTAGGAGTTTAATTTTGGCAACTGATCATGTATATCTTTAATTGCATATGATCAAATTTAATATTTTAATAGAAAAACAAAAAAAATAGAAAATCTATTTACCTGCTTAATTATGCAGCTTAAATGCCTTTTTTTTATCAAGTATTTTACAGTCACTTGTCTCTAACCTGAAGAATACATAAACCGAAAGAAATTAAACATTCACAATTTTTGCCTAGCTCAATATTGAAGATCCATCTTTTTAACTTTACAATACAAAAATCGAAAACATACAAGTATCAAACAATTTGGGGGAACCATGTGTGGAAAAAATGCAGCACATAAAGGCCCTCATTGTGCCTTTGACTGTTTGAAAAAACAGCTAGGACCACAAACCAAATAAGCAAACAAGGTCCACAAACTGTAGGAAAAAAAAAATGCTCGGGACCACAAACAAAACTATTGTAATACACAATATATATCAACCAATTGTTTTCTTTATGACACCATCAAATTACGCAAAAGGACAACATTGTTTAAACCTTTGCGAAGCCTACTGCTCATAAAGACAATCCGAAGCTTTACACACAATCCATGCAAAATTAGAATCACATACAATTCAGGGCTTAACGCACAATCCATGCAGAGTCAATAAATTAGAATCACTCTCAAACATTAAGAATAATTGTTTAGGGAACCACTGGTTCCGTTAGAGTGACACCCACATCGAAAAACCATCACATGCATTACCACTTAAAATCAGCTAAGGATATAATATTGCAAATTAAAAAATTGAGTGAGGCTTTTGATGCACTTACTTTTTCTCCTTCTTCTTTTTCTTCTCTTTCTTCTCTAATAACAATTTGAATAAGGGTCTGTTGGATGACGGCTAATGAGTGTCAGTGCAAAGGGCTTGGCAGTTGGAGAGATTTTGTAAATTCATAATGGGTGCTTGGTTCAATTGATTTTCCCCAGTTGGGTGATAAGGTTTTCATCAAATGAGAGGGTGGAGAACGAAAAAGAAAAGGGATTGCAATCGTTGCACACTTAGCAAATTTTGCTAAGTGTTGAAACAACATTTCCAAACCAAAACGATGGCGTTTTGCTTTTCTTTTTAGTTTAAATAATTCAATTAAAAATGCTTTTATTGGTTCCAAAGCCAAGCAACACGATGGCGTTTTGCTTTTTTTTTGTTTTAATAATTCAACTAAAAACGCTTTCACTGGTTCCAAAGCCAAGCAACACGATGGCGTTTTGCTTTTCTTTTTAGTTTTAATAATTCAATTAAAAACGCTTTCACTGGTTCCAAAGCCAAGCAACACATACGATGGTGTTTTGTTCTTTTTTAAATTTAAATAATACAATTACAAAGGGCATCCACTTGTTCCAACACTCAGCAAAATTTGCTAAATGTTGGAACATTCTTTCCAAAGCAAACGATTGACCTTGAAAATAAATTAAGTTATATACATTAATGAAACATTTTTAAATAATTAACAATGAAAAATTTGTAATATTTAAAATTTTTAAAATAAACAAATTATATGTTCAAAATAAATATTTTTTAAATAATTCGCTACAGTCCATCACAAGTTTGTGTTATGTAGATAAAACAATTTGAATGCCATGCAGTTTTAAAATATTTTTAAAAATTTAAATTAATCAACCATGACATTTATCTCTCATCAGTTTACGTCTGTTGTCTATCAATCATAAATGTGTCATTAAGGCATGATATATTCTACGTATCACGAAAATGTCATTACTTCATGATACAATCATGACATATCTGTATCTGTCATAAAAAATCTGTCATAGATCAGTGCTTTTTTAGTAGTGTTTTCATAAAAAAATTAGTTTATGTAAATGTTTTTAAATCTGAAAGTTATGTTATTTTTTATGGTTTTAACATTATATTATAAAAGCCTTTAAATATGTCATTTATTTTGTTAAATGATTATCTTTTACGAAATTATCTCTAAACTACCATAATGGAATTTGTTTTGCAAGCCTAATTTATTGTTATGATCTTTTACGAATCTGACAAAAATGTTTTGATCTCATATACGATTGAGATTATTTATGACTATTCGGGGGCCACTCTTGAGGCTATGTGGGGGCCACCTCTCAAGGGCCAGAGCGCCGCAAAGTGCACATATAGTGCAAAATACACGTACAAGTCATTACATATAAAAAAATAATTTGAATGTTTTGACTTATTGTCCGTACAAGTCATTACATATGCATGGGTTTCTGTTTTGAGTGTGCACACAAGATTATAATTCTTACTCTGTTTCTGGCCGGGTCACCGAGAGTGTAGGTGACATTATATGACAGAGCTAACCTTTTGTTTTATGTGTATGCGTTATACGATTTGCTTACATAATTAACTATGTTTTTTATACTCTGAATTACTATGAAATTATGTCATCTTATCGTGATGTCATTTTATGAAATTTATGAATTATGATATATGTTTTAATAAATAAAAAAAAGGCTTACAATGTTTTTGGTATCGATAAGTCTAGTGTATTGAGAATGATTTTACTTAGTTGACGGCTCACCCCTCTTCATTACTTTTTACAAATTAAGTACCTTGTTGATAGGTGTGCTTATCATTCGAGTTATAGATTTGTTTCCTTTTGCTAGTTGAATAAGAGAAGGAATAAACTCATATTTTTTTTAAGTTTATTTATTTTATGAACTTGTAATTGGAGAGTTTCAAGATTTTTGTTATATTTCTATCTTTAGGAGAGATTAGTTCGTGTTAAACACATGAATTTGTGGTTTTAATTGATTAAAAATTTGAGGTATATTAGTTTGAGATTTTTGTCTAAAGATTTTGATTTATAAGTAACCTCTTTCGTCGCGCATGTTGGATTTGGGGTGTTACAAAATTGCTCACTTTCTAGATTCGTTGGATCTATTATCATTAGAGTATACAAGAATAATTATTGAAAAAAGCTAAGATGGGGAAATAAATGACAACTTCTGGATCTTCCCGTAAAGCAATGAACCAGCACACCACCACCTACCTTTTGACTTTATCAATAAATTTGACACACCCATCAAAATATGATGATAAATTTGCATCTTCTTCGGCTACAGCTATTTCGTAGAGGACAAAAGAGAATTTACAAGGATTTTAGCTACTGAAAACAACTTCATAGGAAGATAAGCATCAATTTGGCTGGAGCTGCGATGTCATCACTCCGGTGCTGTATGGTGCATGCATTGCGTGTAGGGATGGTAAATTGGTCTATCCAAATTGGATATCCATATATTTAATCCAATTGGATTGGATAATATCCATCCAAAATCTTCTTGGATATGGATATGGATATGGATATGGATATTTTTAAAAATATCCAATTAGATATTAGATAGATATAGATATTTAATGAATATCCAAAATCCAATTAATTTATCAATTTAAAGTTAAAAAAATTATATTGTTAGTGAGGAATTTAAATTTCTCTTATATTAAAAACTAAAGTTTCCAAAATTACTCTTTATTTTTTTAACTTGTTTAATGCTATTAATAATTATTATTTTATTTTTATTAATTTAATATTATAAATAGACCTCCACCGGAAAGTCGTCGGACCACCGCGCCGATCTCGCCAGACCTCGTCGGAATGTGCCGGACCTCTGCCAAACTTCGCTAGACCTCTACCACCGGCCACCGGACCGCCATTTTATTTTATATATATTTTTTATTACTAATATAAATAGTTTAATAGCCAAATTTGATATTGTAATTTTAACTATTTTATATTATTATTTTTATATAATAAAAATAAAATATCCATGGATCTCCATATCTATATGGATAAAATCCATATCCATGTCCAATATTAAATACTGGATATGGATATGGATATATCTATTATGGATAATTATGAATTTATATTTGAATAGATATTATCCATCCATAATTAGATATTTGTCATCCCTAATTGTGTGGGATGCATGTTGGAGGTGCAATGCTGCAGTGTTGAGGTGTTGGAAATGTGGTGCAGTGAACGATAGTCAATAGGTCTGCTTGGAGTTAAAGTTAGAGCTAGTGGCCTCAGGCTTATGTTTTGCGTGCGTGTGCGTTATAAGTTAGATTTAGGGTCTATGAATGGGTAAAGGGTTGAAGCTTATTTGTATATTTTTATTCTCAATTTTCTTAAATTAAAAAAAATTAACTAGACACAGATCAAGGTTTTAGTTTTTTTGGATCTTTCCTTGAACCATGCATGGAAATAGCTGTGTATTGAAAATCAATACCCAGAACTGTTTTCTTTATTAACCAAGGCTAGGTTTTACCCATACTACATAGGCTGGGTCCAGCTCGGATCTAGGCTGGGTGGGTTCTTTTGCCACCTCTACACTTCAGCAAGTAACTATCTGCGCCATAGTTATCAATAATCTAATAGCACAATTCAACAACTAGTTTCTTCATCCATCTATCAAAAAAGACCAACTCCAACTCAATTTCACAACTTTTGTTAAACTACAACTTGATCATTCCAAGCGTAGTTGAGTTTTCATTTGTTTACTTACATACATTCGATTCATTGTTGAGTTATAACTTCTTATAAGGTACTTGATCTTATTATAATTGTTTTTAAGATTGAGAAGTTGTAAGTGAATGAAACACTTAGGTAAAGAGGTGTTAGATCGTCTCAAGATTGTAAAAATTTATTGACACCTTTGAAGTCAATTATATCTATTTTAGAGCCCTGAGATTTAAGGCTTGGTGTTAGTTGAATCCTCAAGTTTAGTTTACTTGGAGGCATTGATGTAGGAGGGTTTTTCAAACCACGTAAAAATTGTAGTGTTTGTAATTATTGTTGTTGTTGAATTATGGTAGTTGTTGGTGTTGGATAGTAGTGTTGTGATTGATGAACTTTTTTAAAAACCTAATTCGCCTCCCTCTCTTAGGTTGTTTGGTTAGAATTACAATTATTTTAATAAAATTAATATCATTGCAATGCCTTGGAGGAAGTTATAGTTAAAGACAAAATAAAATAATCAATAATAAAATCATATTTCTTCATTGCATAAAATCATACTTCTCCGTGCACCAACCTAATTTACACTCATCTAACATTAAACTTTAATTGGATTTCTTATAAGTATCCAAGCTCTTGACAAAACTTTTTTTTTTGAGAAATAAGATTTTTACACTACGATGATGATGATGATGGTAATGATAATAATAATAAGATAAAATACATTAAAATGATATCAAGTGTTAATTTAGATAACAAAAATTAATGTTTTTGATATTATATATGTTTTCTCATCTATAAACCTAAATCATAACATATGAGAGTTTGCCTTCCAAACCAATTTCAAGTAGAACTATAGCCATACGGACAAGTCAAAAAATATCTTTTGGGATTATGGAGGGCGTGCAGTACAAAAGTTAGAATTTTAAAATTTAAAGGTGCTTATATTTAAAAGGTTTTTAAGAGAAAAATTGTAGGTTCAAATAGTCTCAACCAAATTAAGTAACTCTCATAATTGGCCATTTATGAAAATTTCCCAAATATTGTTCCTTTAAAAAAATAAATTATTTAACAATATTTTTTATTATTATAAGAAGAAAATATTTTTCTATAATTCTATTAAAATATTTTTAAATAATTCTTAAAAAATATGAAAACATTTCTTAACAAAAAAATAAAAAAATTCTTAAATAGCTTCATTAAAATATTATTATTTTATTAATGTGGCTATTTTATTTTATTTTAATGGTACTATTTAAACCCATAAATTTCTAGATTTTTTAATGGAAAAGTATTTGATAACATAAAAAAGATTAGAGGAATTTGAAAAACTATTTTTTATAGAAAAAGTACGGGTTTAAGAGGAATGGTAAATAAAAAATAATTTTTCTTTTTCAATAATAATAATAATAATTATTATTATAAAAAGAAAAAGGGTTATTATCATTTTACTACTTCAAGATTTATCAAAAATCAAATGAGTATAACAAGTATTGTCTTTTATCATTTTACTACTATATTTTTATAAAAATATCATTTTATTACTTTTCTACTACAATTGTTAGTTGACCGTTAGTTGACCAGTTAGTTGACTAACAAAATACCAATTTCACCCTTCATGATTAAAAAAAATTATATTTGAAGATTATTTACAAAATAAATTTGTAATATATTTATTAAAATGGATATAAAATACCAACATAATTTTTTTTGCTAGAATTATAATATATGAATTATAAATTTATCTTATTATTTTTTTAATCATGAAGGGTAAATTTGATATTTTGTTAGTCAACTAACGGTCAATTAATAATTGTAACGGAAAATTAGTAAAATAATATTTTTATAGAGATATAGTAGTAAAATGATATGAGACAATATTTGTTGTAGTCATTTGATATTTGGTAATTTCTGAAATAGTAAAATGATAATTACCCAAAGAAAAATAATAATAATAATAATAAAAGTTCTTGGAACTCATGAATGGTTTCTTTAATGAAATTAATTTGGCCGCCAAAAGCAGTAAGGTAGTAAAACTTGCAATTAAGACAATAAGTTGGTATAAAACAGAAAGAGGGAAGGCTTCTCTAAGCAACAAGTACATAACATTAAAGCCTAGCAAAGGCGAAAAATTGATGTTTAACAAATTTTCACGCCTTTGAAAGCAATGACCTACCAATATTTTGGTTTCATTTTCTTGGCCGTTTTTCTTCAGAGTGTCACAGTAAGTAAATGATGACTGGCTATGATGATCTATCAAATATCAACTAAAAAGGAAGCTGGATGTATAATATGGGAGGGCTTTAGCTTTAGGCTTTGCATTCAAGGACAGCAATGACAGTTAAACGTAAAACATCAAAAGGGTAGCTGTTTCTTTCATTGTAACCCCATTTAATGCAATTTTGATCTTTGTTCAAATATGGGGGGTCCTAATGTGTGGTTGGATCCACATTATTATTCTTGACTCTTTTACTTACCAACTGTACCCAAAACATGATTATCTGAATTATATTATCACAAAAATTGGTATTTTTTTCAACAGTTGTTTTTTCTTCAGTATCATTGTTCTGCCGCACAAGTAAGTAGAAATGGTTTTGCTTACAATTGAAGTCTATCATTTTTCCATGCATAATTTTGCAGTGTCTGTTTTGAATCATTTTGCAGGAAGTTAAGAAATGGGTAGCAGAGAAATCAAGTCACCTGAAAGTTTACAAGAGACACCAGCTACTAGTTCAAGCCATCAGAGAAAGAAGCTGAGTGTGTATTTTATTGAGTCTGATAATCGAAGAATGGCTCTTGGCCGTGGCTATACTGGAGGAAATACCCCTGTTAATGTCCATGGGAAGCCTATAGCTGATCTTTCAAAGACTGGAGGCTGGACTGCTGCTTTATTCATTTTCGGTAAAATTTATTTCAAATGCATTGTTTGCTTGAACCTGCACAAGTGATACATGTACTACGCAGCGAATTTGATATTTTCTTAATTATGCAGGGAATGAAATGGCAGAGAGAATGGCTTATTTTGGTCTTTCTGTGAATATGGTGACCTTTATGTTCTATGTTATGCATAAATCTTTTGCTGATTCATCCAATGCTGTTAACAATTTTCTTGGAATATCACAAGCATCTTCCGTTCTCGGTGGTTTTCTAGCTGATGCTTATCTTGGTCGATATTGGACAATTGCCATTTTCACCACTATCTATCTTGCAGTATGGATTTTTTTTTTTTAATTTCAAAAAGAATTTCATTGACTATAGCTAATATTGAATGATGATGATCACGTAGTGCTTGTTTTTCTTTTCTTTTTTTCTGTTGCCTTAATTTCCCGGAGGGCTTGACAGGAATAACTTTATGTGCAACAATGAAAGTTTTCATGCCAAACCAAGATAATTGTGATCAGATATCCCAGCTTCTAGGAAGCTGCGAGCCAGCTAAATCATGGCAGATGCTTTACCTATATACAGTTCTTTATATAACTGGATTTGGAGCTGCAGGTATAAGGCCTTGTGTCTCTTCGTTTGGGGCTGATCAGTTTGATGAAAGGAGTAAAGATTACAAGACTCATCTGGATAGATTTTTCAACTTTTTCTATCTCTGTGTCACTGTTGGAGCCATTGTGGCGTTTACTTTGGTGGTCTACATTCAAATGGAACATGGATGGGGATCTGCTTTTGGTGCTTTGGCAATAGCCATGGGGATATCAAACATGTTGTTTTTCATTGGCACTCCTTTGTATAGGCATAGGTTGCCAGGAGGCAGCCCCTTAACAAGGGTTGCCCAAGTTCTAGTTGCTGCCTTTCGGAAGAGACATGCTGCTTTCTCTAGCAGTGAGTTAATCGGCCTATATGAGGTACCCGGTAAACATTCTGCTATAAAGGGTAGTGGAAAGATTGCTCACACTGATGATTTCAGGTATCACGAGCTCTCACTCTTTCATTTTATTGAAATTAGTTTAATTTCAATATAACATTATAGCCTTTTTGAGACTGCAGATGTTTGGACAAGGCAGCTCTGGAATTGAAGGAAGATCGTATTAATCCAAGTCCCTGGAAACTTTGCACTGTAACTCAAGTTGAGGAAGTTAAAACCCTTATCAGGCTAGTTCCAATACCAGCTTGCACAATCATGCTCAATGTAATCTTAACAGAGTTCCTAACTCTCTCAGTGCAGCAGGCATACACAATGAACACCCACATGGGCAAACTGAAACTTCCAGTAACATGCATGCCTGTATTTCCAGGTCTCAGCATATTTCTTTTACTGTCTCTTTATTACTCCACATTTGTTCCTCTATGTCGCCGCATTACAGGTCATCCTCGTGGGGCTTCTCAGCTTCAGAGAGTCGGCATTGGCTTGGCAGTTTCAATCTTATCAGTAATATGGGCAGGTATTTTTGAGAGATATCGCAGAAATTATGCGATAAGTCATGGATATGAATTTAGTTTTTTAACCGCAATGCCAGACCTAAGTGCATACTGGCTCTTGATTCAATATTGTCTGATTGGCATTGCTGAAGTATTTTGCATAGTAGGCTTACTTGAATTTCTCTATGAGGAAGCCCCGGATGCGATGAAGAGTATAGGGTCTGCTTATTCAGCTTTAGCGGGGGGTTTAGGTTGCTTTGCAGCTTCTATATTGAACAGCATCATCAAGTCTGTAACAGGAAATCCTAAGAAAGGGAAACCAACTTGGCTAGCTCAAAATATAAATACTGGTAGGTTTGATTATTTGTACGGGCTGCTTGCCGTTTTGAGTGTCATCAATTTCTGTGCTTTCTTGTATTCTGCATATAGATACAAGTACAGGTCTGAGCAGAAGCATGGCAATGAGTCTGAGGTGATGGAGAACAAGCTCTACGACACCCCATCTAAGGAATTGGAAGCTAGCTAATAATGCCATAATCTCAACTTCCATTTTTTCCAATTATGTGAATCTACTTTGAGCCTTGAAATTTTAAGCAAAAGCAAAGCTGAAAAACTCAGAACTACACAGTTGGAATATCAGTTGTTATCTTTTTAGTTTTGATTATGGGCCAATTTTATGTTCTTTTTTCTGTACAACTATGTAAAACATCGCCCACGGGCATTTAATCAAGTAATTTTCAAACAATTTTTTAACTAGTCACCAAAATTTGACTTATGAGAAATATGAGCTAAAAAGTCAATTCAGACTTCACTCGCTTCCCATACCTCTGAACAAATACCATCTAAAACTAAAACCTCAATCATGGGTATGGCTATCCTTAGATCTGTACACTACTTATTATCTTCTTCAACTACCATGGCCTCATGCTCTGCGCGTGCTGCAAGTACACTTGGTGCTCCTGTCTCTCTCTTGTTTATATTTTCAACTGCATAATCTTTGAAAATTTAGTCCTAGTAGAATAATTATCCTCAGAGCAATTAGTAGCCACCATTTTTCTTTTAAATATGGTGCATTTCCTACTGCAAAATTGGCTACATCGATGCATTTCCGACATTTTAACTGGTTGCTGAATAAATTATGAATCAGATAAGATGATTGGTGAAAAAATAAATAATTGATAAGATCTTAATAAATGTTAGCTGACGTGAACAGATAATAATGGTCCAGACTCCAGAGAATACGATTTGTCGAACATTCAATCAATCTGATAATTTATTGAAATGGGCCAACGCTATTGCCAACTCAGTGATATAAGTAATTGTTGAAGGCAAAAGCTACAATGCTGGGCCTCATTAATTGTGCCGTTATCGATTACAGATTGACAGGAAAAGAAAATGGTCAACTTGTTAAATCCGTTGTTCCTTTTTTTCCTTCTCTGGAATCTTTTCCCTCTCTCACTTTGCCCTTTTTTTCCCTCCATCAAATCCTTTTCCCCTCTCACGTCTCTCACCATCTCGCTCTCAAATCACTGATTTCTGTGCAAGATTTTTGTACTAAGCACATAAACTCGGAAGTTACCATCCCGAACACTGCAAACAATGAGCCGAATCCATCACAAGGTTGCTGTCATCCAGAGCAGTTGAACACATCTGCCTTCGTTGTCCTTCATTTTCGAGTTAAAGATATGGTAAAGATGTAATCTTCACTCTTGTGCTACTTGTGTGACTACTGAAAATGCTATAACAATTCGGGGTTTATGTCTTGGGTTAAAATGTTTGGGCTATGTGAAATAATTAGGGATCTATAAATTTTGAGTGGAAAAATGTTGTTTAGATGATGAAAATTTGTTGTTGAAGAGATGATTATGGTTTGGAAGCATGAAATTGGGAAGTAAAGCTTGAGAAAATGGAATCCCAAACAGGCCGTAATGATACTTTCTATTTGTTTCTCCATTTTATCTACACCTACTATGATGCTAGAGTCCAGATTATAATTAAGTGTTTACCAACAAGCGCGTAATTCAGTTGATATGAGACTGTAACTAAGGTCTTCAGTTCATATTTGAGAATACAACTACATTAAATATTTATTATTGTTATGAGAGATTTGCGGCCCTGATAATCTTACTCGGCTTGAATTTAGATTAGTCAAGATCAATATAATTTTCAAATTTAGTCTCTCATTTCACAAATTTTTGTGATGTAATTTCAAATAAGTGAACACAGGTTTCTAATAAGATTTTTTTTTTCTCCCGGCTTATTACTCTTGTGTCTAGCTGTCTAAATGCTTAGAATTTAATTTGTAATTTTGGGTTTGTTTCTAGCAAATTTATGTTTTAATGATATTGAAATAATCTAAGTTTGTTAATAATATTGGAGCTTTCAAATACTCAGTTTTTTTTTTTAACTGAATTTTACTTTTTTTATCTATTTTTTAACTTTTATTTATATTAGGGAACATAATTTATGCTATTTATCTTGTTAATATTGTGGCAAATTTAAGTAAATATAAATACGATTCGATTACTTTATTAACCTATTTAACATATTTAATAAAAAATTTAAAATTATTAAAACTATAACAAGTCATATCAATTCATTTATTAATCATGCAATTTACACCTACATGAATTCAAAAAAGTAGTCATATCCACGTCGTGTGTAGTCATGGCACCATCTACATTGCCACCTCTAATCTACGGATCTTGTTATGTTACAACTTATGTTACCTACACACCCAATGGGAAAATCACACGTGTCCTGAGGATAGAGAAAAAATACAAGTGCAAGTAATATTCACTGTTGAAGCTGGATCTTTAAGTTACAGAATTCGTAACTTGGCCAACTCCCTAATCTACACCTATTTTAATGTTGTTGGCATCTCTATATTATTTATAATTAAGTAATGGTATAGTCATAAATTTTTATATAAATTTATTTTATATAAATTAATGTATCATGATAAAATTTATTTTAATTAAATATCTCTTGACTCACATGATTTATTTATATTATTTTATATTTCATTCAACTAATGAATTAATGTCACATCAATTTGTACAAGATAAATTTATACAAGTATTTGTAGCCGTATCATCACTCTTTATAATAATTTGTTGCAGTGATATGGATTTAATTAGTGATTTTAAGGAATTTTGGTATTTTACCACTTGGTTGGTGTCCAATGAGGTTCTAAATTTTTCCTTAACAACTGCAGCACCTGAAGTGCGTTTACTAGAGCGAGTCTCTCTAGTGCAATTATGTAATTACTCATTACCTTTTTGTTCTTGATTTTCTAGTTCATTTTTTCTTAGCTAACTGGCTTATGTTATTCAAATATTTACTTAGTGATTTGGTAAAAGGATTGAAAGGTACATCATCCTTGCCTACAACTTCTTTGATGCAGTCAAGGGGAGGAGGAATTTCAGAACCATCACTGATCATGGCAAATGTATTAGAAACGTAGTTTATTAAGAATAATGGAGCTTTCCAATACTCAGGAGGTTTTCTACTCGACTTTACTTTTTATTTATTTTCTAGCTTTTATCTACACTAGGAATTGTACTTGGTGCTATCTTTCTTATTAATGTCATGTTAAATTTAAGTAAATATAGATGCGATTCGTTTATTAATCCTACTAACCCACTTAACACATTTAATAAAAAATAAAAAATTAATTTAAAATAACAAGTCATATCAAACCATTTATTAATCATGCAATTTACACCCAAACGAATTTAAAAAATTGTGCCCTATCCATGCCGTATTATCGTGTTATGATCTCTATTGCTACCTCTAATCGAGGTCTATTGGAATACTGCTGCAACGATGTTGGATTTAATTCGTGATTTTAAGGAATTTTGGTACTTTACCACTTGATTGGTGTCCAATGAGGTTCTAAATTTTTCCTTAACAATTAACAACTGCTGCACCTGAAGTGCGTTAACTAGAGTCTCTCTAGTGCAATTATGTAATTATTCATTACTTTTTTATTCTTGATTTTCTGTTCATTTCTTCTTGGCCGGTGGCTTATTTTATTCTAATACCGACTATGATTTAGCAAAAGGAATCATCCTTGCCTAAAACTTCTTTGATAGAGTAAGGGGGAGGAGGAATTTCATAACCATCAGTGTCATTGGCAAATGTGTTGGAAAAGTACTCTCTTAAGAATATCGGAGCCTTCCAATACTCGGGTTTTTTTTTTTACTAGACTTTACATTTTTATCTATTGTCTAGTTTTTATCAACACTAGGATTTGTAATTCATAGTATCTTTCTTGTTAATGTCATGTTAAATTTAAGCAAATATGGATATGATTCATTTATTAATCGTATTAATCCATTTAACATATTTAATAAAAAAATTAAAATTAATCTAAAATATAACAAGTCATATCATTCCAATCATGTAATTTATATCAACAAACATTTAAAAAGATTGTGTCATATCTATGTCGTGTAATCGTGTCATGATCTATCGTTACCACCTCTAATCTATTTGAATACTGTTGGGGTCTCTGTTTGTAATATTTTTTTGCGGTGATGTGGATTTAATTTTGATTTTAAGGAACTTTCGTACTTTACTTAACTGCTGCTGCACCTGAAATTGGAGTCCTCTAGTGCAATTACGTACGTAATTATTCATTACTGTTTTGTTCTTGATTTTCTAGTTCATTTTTTTCTTGCTAGTTTGTTTATTTTATTGTAATGTTTACTTATGATTTAGTAAAAGGAATTAACAGTTATATTATCCTTGCCTACAAGATTCTTTGATGGAGTACTTAAATTCCTTAGGAATTGCTTAAATTTTAGCAAGCAGAGCAAGAACCAGAGGCTATTGTGAAATGATTTTTTCTTACTTGAAAAGTTTACAAGCAAATGTTTATATACACATAAAGAGACAGAGGATGACAGCTAGCTAATAACAATATCAGATAAAACAAAATGATCTGTTATTCATTGGCCAATGATATAATGCTTCTAGAACCTCCATCATTCATTCCCATGTGCTGACATTCCTCTGCGTAATTATTTTGCCACCTCATTGCATTCATCTCATTTCTCTCATCATTCAGAAATGGGTGTGGCATATGTGGCATGCCAAAGTGTCACTGAGGTATGCTGCTGACTGGTCGTGGCTGCTGTTTTCAACATCCTCTCTCAAACTCAAGGTCTTGTCAAATACCTTGAGTTTGCTTCTGAAACAGCTGAATTTGTAATAAGGCAACGGTTTGGTTAAAACATCTGCTATCTGATCTCTCCCTGCAATAAAATTGATTTCCAGTTCACCTCTGGCTACCTTATCCCTGATAAAGTGTAAGTCTATCTCAAAATGTTTAGTTTTTGAGTGAAAAACAGGATTATTAGCTATTGCAGCTGCACTTGTGCTGTCACTCAGAATTGTTGGGGTTCTTTCCATCTCTATCTTCAGCTCACTTAGTAAGGAGCAAATCCATGTAAGTTCTGTAGTGCATAGAGCCATTGCTCTGTATTCTGATTCAGCAGTAGATCTTGCAACTAAACCTTGTTTTCTTGAACTCCAAGCAATAAGATTTCCACCCAGAAAAACACAATAGCCACTGATTGACCTCCTGTCATCTAAGTCATTTGCCCAGTCTGCATCTGCATAAGCTACTAGATCAAGGTACTCTGATTTCTTGAATTTCAAACACATGTTCATGGTGCTTTTGAGATATCTTAATACTCTTTTGCATGCTATCCAGTGAGGTTGTCTGGGGTCAGACATGAACTGACTTAGCTTGTTGACTGAATAGGCAAGCTCAGGCCTTGTGAGTGTTGCATACTGTAGACTGCCTATGATGCTTCGGTACAGTGTGGGGTCATGAAACTTTTCTCCTTCATCCTTTTTCAACTTTTCTGTTGTACTGAAGGGTGACTCAATTCCTTTGCAGTTACTCATTTCTGTCTTGGTAAGCAAATCTTGTACATACTTGGTTTGAGACAGCAGAATGGTGTTCTGATTTCTGTTTACCTGAATTCCCAAAAAGAAGTTTAGTTCTCCTAGATCCTTCAAGGCAAAAGCCTTGTTTAAATTGCTGACTATCTCTTCAATACAACTTCTGCTATTACCAGTGATGATGATGTCGTCAACATAAATCAGCAGTATCACTATTTCAGTTTTAGTTCTTCTGAAAAACAGAGAGGTATCACACTTGGAGTTTTCAAATCCCCATGAGTTAAAAGCACCTTTCAACTTGTCAAACCATGCCCTGGGGGCTTGTCTCAATCCATACAATGCTTTCTTTAATCTGCATATGTGATTAGGCTTGCTTTTGTCCACAAAGCCTTCAGGCTGTGGCATGTAAACCATTTCTGTCAACTCACCATTCAAGAAAGCATTGTTTATATCTACCTGCCTTAGTGTCCAGTCATTGTTCACTGCCAAAGTAAGGATGATTCTAATTGTGGCAGCCTTAACAACTGGGCTGAAAGTCTTTGTGAAGTCAATGCCTGGAGTCTGCAGAAACCCCTTTACCACTAATCTTGCCTTGTACTTGTTTATGGTTCCATCTGGATTCTCCTTCACTCTATACACCCACTTGCTTCCAATTAACTTGTAGCTTGAGTCATTTGGTATCAAGGTCCATGTTTTATTTTTTATCAAGGCATTGTACTCATCCTCCATTGCCTTTTTCCAGTTTGGTTCTTTTAAGGCTTCTGAGGTGTTTGAAGGTAATGTTATCTGTGGTTGAGTGGAGATTTGGTACAATTTTGGTTTAAAAATCCCTGCCTTAGATCTTGTTACCATAGGATGTGATGGTACAGCTTCCTTTGTGATAGGGGATGAAGATTGGTCATTTGATTGAAACTGGTGGTTTGAACTGGGTGAAGATATCTGATTATTTGATATTATGTCAGTGCTCAAATTCTGTTGTGCCTTACCTTGGTCAAGGTTCTGGGATTGTTCTGGAGTTTCAGAAGTTTCAGAAGAGTGGCTTTCATCAGCTGTTGCATGAGTGTTTTGAGCAGTATCAAGAGAGAATGACACAACCTAAAACTTTTCTAAGAGAGTAGTGAAATCACTCTGATTTGTTGAATCTTGTCTACTAAATTTGAAATCATTAGAGAAGGGAAATGAAGTTTCATTGAACCTGACACTAGCAGAGATATATATTCTACCTGAGTGATGCATGCAGACATATCCTTTGTGAGTTATACTTATTCCTAGTAGTGTACACTTGTCAGTATGGAAATCAAACTTATGCTTGTTGTATGGTCTCAAAAATGGGTAACATTCACACCCAAAAACTTTGATCTGTGAATAATTTGGTTTGTAATGGTAAAGGAGTTCAAATGGGGTTTTATTTCCTATAGTAGGTGAGGCCAATCTGTTGATGATGTAGGTAGCATAAGTAAAAGCTTCTTGCCAGAATCTTAATGGCATTTTAGCTTGTGCTAGTAATGTGAGACCAGTTTCCACCACATGTCTGTGTTTTCTCTCAACCTTGCCGTTTTGTTCATGTAGATAAGCACATGATTGTCTTAATGTTATTCCCTCTTTGTCAAGAAATTGCTTAAATGGTTTGAACTCTCCTCCCATGTCAGTCTGTAATGCTTTAATTTTCAGATTCAATTGGTTTTCAATTTGACTTTTGAAGGTGATGAATGTATTGAGAGCTTGGGATTTTGATGTCAAAGGAAACAGCCAGGTGTATCTTGTCATATCATCTACAAAAGATATGTAATATCTGTGTCCATGACTTGAGGGAATTGGTGCCGGACCCCATAGGTCAGCATGAATCAATTCTAAAGCTTTGTTGGTTTTAGTTTCTGTGCTTCTGAAGCTTTGTTTAGATTGTTTTCCATACTGACATGCACAGCAGAATGAAGGGACAGAATTCTTATTCAAATTGAACTGATTACAAGACAATAGAGTGCTTTTCAAGGCAGACTCATTTGGATGTCCTAATCTGAGATGCCAGAGATCAATGTCTCTTAAAACATCATTGCTTGGTTTATCAGTTTCAGTAGACTTAACACTGATATTATCTAACTTGACACTATTGAAATTGAACGACAACATAGACACTGGATTGCTGATGCAATTTGTTGATTTAGGTTTAAAAGATGAAGACAAAACAGCAACATAAGGATTTTTGTTCCCACTCAGGTGAGTAGGTAAGCACCACAGCTCATAAAGCCCTTCTTTAGCCACTCCTTTCACCAGAATTTTCCCTTGTCTCTTGTCCTTGATAAAGCACACAGATTTTTGAAATTCAACATTAATATCATTATCATGCAATAATCTGGAGATGCTGATAAGATTTTTAGTGATGCTTGGCACATATAATATGTCATTCAAAGCAATGTGTTTGTGTGGAGTTGAAGTGGATAGCATAGAGCTGCCAATATGAGAGATTAAGAGTTTTTCACCATTTCCTACAGCTAATTTTTCATTACCTTGATACTCAGAGTTGATGTTTATGTTACCAAGAGCATTTGTAACATGGTTGGTGGCACCACTGTCCAAGTACCAGGCTCCACTGCTTTGACCATCAGTTGCAGCCACATATGCACCTCTTGACTCTCTCCTTCGGCTTGGTTGTGGCACATAATTCTTTTTGAATCTGTGCCAGCACTCAGTAGCTGTGTGTCCCATTTTCCAGCAAATTTGACATGGCCCCTTTGAGTCAGAGCCATCATCATTAGCCACAGCTTTGCCTTTCCCTTTGTCCTGAGGATTCTGATTTCCTTGACCATTACTTGATCCATTTCCAGGAGTTCTGAAAACTATGCCAGGTTGGTGTTGATTTCCAGCCCTGTCATGATTGTTCCAATTTCTTCTTCCATTTCTCATTTGTGCATAGTTTGCCTCCACAGTTCCTGAGCTCAGGTTGTGTTCTGTTCTGTTTTCTTGGTTGAGAAGCATGCCATAAACTTCAGAGTGTGAAGGACTTTCCTGCATTGAATTTATGCTAGCTACAACTGAGTCATATTCTGATCCTAAACCAGCAAACACACACATGATGAAGTCATCATCACTCATGTTACTCCCTGCAGCCCTAAGTGCATTTAATATAGATTTCATTCTTGAGTAATACTCATGAATGGTTAATGAACCCTTTTTGGTAGTCTGGATTTGTGTTCTGAGATGTAATATTCTAGCTCTAGTTCTTGCACCGAATTGATTGGATAGAGTTGTCCAAACCTCAAAGGAGGTAGAACAATCCACCACAGTGCCTAAAACTTCCTCACTGAGAGAGGACAGCAACCAACTCAGGAGAATGTGGTCCTGTTTCTTCCAGACTTGGTATTCTGGGTTAGGTGTGGTGATAACTGTTTGATCTTGTCCTAGGTTTATAAAGACTCTAGGAGGGCAAATATGACTGCCATCTATAAAACCCTCAAGCTCATTTGCTCTAATGCTGGAAATCACTTGTGATCTCCAAAGCATGAAATTATTTTGGTTAAGCTTGATGGGAGTAGTGAAAACATAGGTGCTGCTAGTGATGTGTTGAGTGGGTGAGTGAGTGTTGTGACCCAAGTTTTGTTCAATATTCTGAGATGTGTTTTGGTTCACGTTGCCCATCTGATCATTTTGGTTCATGTTTGCTTGTGTGCTGCTGCTGCTTGCCATAGCTTAAAGATGGCTCTGATACCAACTTAAATTCCTTAGGAATTGCTTAAATTTTAGCAAGCAGAGCAAGAACCAGAGGCTATTGTGAAATGATTTTTTCTTACTTGAAAAGTTTACAAGCAAATGTTTATATACACATAAAGAGACAGAGGATGACAGCTAGCTAATAACAATATCAGATAAAACAAAATGATCTGTTATTCATTGGCCAATGATATAATGCTTCTAGAACCTCCATCATTCATTCCCATGTGCTGACATTCCTCTGCGTAATTATTTTGCCACCTCATTGCATTCATCTCATTTCTCTCATCAGCCAACTGTAAATGGGTGTGGCATATGTGGCATGCCAAAGTGTCACTGAGGTATGCTGCTGACTGGTCGTGGCTGCTGTTTTCAACAGGAGTAAAGGGGAGAAGGAATTTCAGAACCATCACTGTCCATGGCAAATGTATTGGGAAAAGTATCAAATTGTTGCATAAAAGGTAATCAATGCCTTTGTTAGTTTCTCAATCTCCTTCTCTTAGTTTAGAACCATCATTGTCCATGGCTGATGTACTGGAAAAATATCAAATTTTTGCATAGGAAGTATTGACTGCCTTGGCTAGTTTCTTCCTCTCTCTCTTAGTTTAGTTCTTTTATTGCTTTGTCCAATAAGTTTGCCATTTTATGAGCAAATTAGATGTTATACCATTACACTGGGTTAGTCTTATATTCTTCTTTGTTTTTTATTTTTTCGCTCCTAAATGTGACTTTAAACTTGGTATTTTTTTCTTCTCTTACAAAATAGAAGGAAAAAAATGTGGGGATTGGCTAGGCTGATGCAGCGATGATCTTTTGGAGCTTTATTGTTATAATATTCCATATCGCTGGTGAATAAGTTTTCAAACTAGTTCTTAAACCTTAGGTTATCCTAACTAACACGTTTTGCTTGCAAAGCCCAATAACAAGTCTCAATGAGCTATGTTCCCTAAACAAAATATCTATTTCGTCGTTGGTCCCAAACTATTACATTAAGTATAAGAGCCAACTAGTGACCCAATGTGTGGATGGATATATTATGTTATTGATCGCTATACACTTAGCTGAGCTTTATTGATTGCTTCTTCAGTAGAACCGGCAGAGGTGAAAAAAATTAATGAAATAAGATTTAAGCACCATCTCAATCTCATCAAGGTCTTCTACCCAATTGTTGTTATCATTTAAAATGCCATTTATAAAAATTTTTCCTTGTTGTGGCTTAGGCATGGAAAAATTTGTGCTTTTATCCGTAATTCTTAGCTGACTTTAGACCTTTAATGCCAATATTTTTTTTAAAAAATATTTGTCTAACTGCTGCTTCACCTACTTCATCTCACAAGGATTGATGATTTCGATAGGGCCTCTTTTGAGATCTTCCAATTTGCCTAGAAGTCTTTTAATTTCTTTCTTCTGTTACCAAAACAATTACAACTCCAGGCTTTCAAATTCACTTGGACGCCTGAATTTTTGATAAGAATGTAGAAGCTGGATCACTGGAGATGCAAGCATTGTTACCACTCATATGTCTTGGATTATGTTCTTGCACTCATCGTATTGACTCTAAAACTCTTCATAGTGAAATCTTATTGATCTATGCATACTTCTCCTTCCCGAATGATGCGTTATTCTGTAGCTGACATTAATTATTATTGGGCAGTGATTAGATCCTATTGTGTTTATGCGAGTGACAAAAGAGCCTTTGAAGAGATTATTTAATTGGTAAGTGTGTACAAGTTGTTCCAGCCTTTCTTCCATCAGGGCCATAAAGTCCATTACAGCCTGCATCAATCAGCACACAATCCTCTATAGTTCCCTTAAAATCATTCTGCACTCTAGACAATCCTTCTCTTTTTTCCTGTGTCTTTAAAATTTCATTAAAATCACCACCATATCACCAAGGGAGGAAAAGCTAGAATAGAGGCTGCTTCTAAATTGCCATATAAACAAAAAAAAAAAAAATGCCATGTTAAACCATTATCGTTCACAAAAAATATGTCAATATGGTGTATACTAACAGGTGAAGCTTGTCTTTCAACAACAAAACAATTGGAAAATTATAACTTCTCTTGAACTTTCTATATTTGTTGTTTTATCATTTTAGTTTCACATAAGAAAATTATTTCTGGCTTGTGTGAATGGAGAACACTATACAAAGCATTGAATGTCGATGTTCCAACAAAGTGGCTTCATTTTTCTTAGTGGGACGCTGTCTTTGAGTCAAGTTTGTAAGATTCCTCAACAAAGGAGCCATAAAAAAAATCTAGACAAGAAAAAGTATTACCAGCAAAACATTCTGCTATTGAAGTTTCAGAGAATGGGTCAGTGAGTTTACACGTTTTTGAACTGAACTGATCTGCTTTCATTGTGTTTATAAGACGTTTGCGGCTCGCAGCATTATGTACAGGACAAACATTTGCAAGCCCTTTAAGTCTCGCCATTTTTTTCCACCCTTTTTTACTGCAAGCTGCTCTATCTAAATTAGGCAAGTAATTTAGCAGGGGCTCTCCTGGCTAAGTTGGTTGATCTGATAGCCTATGTGAAGAGGAGATGGGCGGGCTGCTCCCCTCCCGATGAGTGTACAAGCGTCCACCAGAAAGCAATAAGAAAGACATCAATAAGGCCCACCAATCGCTTGGGAACGGCAATAATTTTTGCAGTTTAAATGATGACATCTGGTGCTGCCAACTCAATGAAGAGCGAGGCTACGTTTGTTATTCCCATGCATTGCCCTATTTCTTTACCCCAATTAATATTAATGGTTTTTACGTTGTTTCCGCCCTTCCTCCACCTTTGCCTTCAAGCTATTTATTTACCCCAATTTGTCGTTGTCCTTCATTAAATTTAGGCTCTGAAATACCTCTCACTTGCGCTGCTTGTTGTGCATCAATCGGCCTGTTATCGTCATTTCTTTCGGAGACATCTTCCATATTTCTAGAACAAAATTTTTCATCAGTTGAGGATATTTAAGTGTTGCCTTTTGCTCAAAAGTTGGAATAAAGATAGGCCTTGAATTTTTCTTTTTACTTCTTACTTGTTTTAAATTTTTTGCTGGTGTGATGATCCTCAGCCATGGCCCGTATTTATCATTATGTATTGGATGGTGGATATTTTGAGTAACAAGGACAAACGCATTCTCTCTACACATGACCAATTCTGCCATAGAGAAAATAGAAAATTAGTACGCTTTCAAAAGATAGCAGTATTTGGATACTTTATCATGATCTCCTAATCACACTTTTAAGCCTCTTTTTAAAGGCTTAATAATGTCTAATTTCACCCAGTTGCGCATGAACCTCTTCAAACATAAGTCTGACATCCCCATATTTATTTCTTCAACATCACCCCATCATTTGCCCTAGAAATAACCTCATCTTTATTTATACAGTACACAAGCTAATTATGGATCTCAACCCAGAAGGATGCATGCGTGAAATCCTTCTGAGTTAAATACTCAATACCTTATGGTTCTATTAAAATAATGAGAGAATGATCAAAGCTCTAGGGGCCAGTACAATACACCTTTCTACAATCAACCTCTGATGAAAATTAAAAAATGAACTTATTACTGCCCAAACTCTCAACTCTAAGACTATCGATTGGTTTCTAACTCACCTGTAGTATAGAGTGAAGTGCTTCTATACCGGCTTAGTAGATAAGACTTTTCTAAGCAAGCATTTTTCTACTTCTCTCTTCCATTTCTCTTCGAGATCTCCACTGATGGTTATAATCTCACCATCTTCGTTTGTTAGACTGAGGGAGGACAGAGTTTTGTAATTTCATCTTTTACCATTATATTATTGTGTGGTGAAGGATAATGTAACACTCGAAATTTTGTTTAATTTTTGTTTTTGAAAAAAAATATAATTATGAGAGGAGAAGAATTCTCGCGTGAAGTCACTTTCTTTCCTTATTAATAAGGATTGTACACTTAGGGTACGTTTGACACACTGTATTGTATTATGTTGTATTATATTATTTTAATATTGGTGTATTGTATTATGCTGTATTGTATTAGCATTGTATTATAATAATACTTGTCTGATATTTGGTCTTCTGTTTGTATTATATTATTTTTTTATAATTAATTTAAATTAAATATTATATTTTATTAATATTTTATATTATATTAATATATTTAAATTGTATTAATATTTATATTATTATTAATTTTAAATTAATATTATTGAAATTTATTCATATTTAAATATTTTTTTATTAGTTATAATAAGTTATAAATTTATTAATAAATTATAATGTAAAAATAAAAACTAATATAATATTATTGAATAATAAATTATTTTTTTATTAATTTATATTAATAATTGTAATATAAAACCAAAAAATAAAAATATTATATAATATTATATTAAATTAAAAATTATATTAATTATTATTATTATTATTATTATAAAACAAAAGGAAAATTATTATATTTTATTAAATTATATATTTTATTATATTATTATTTTATATTATTATTTATATTCTTATTAATTTTAAATTAATATTATTCAAATTTATTCATATCTAAATATTTATTATTAGTTATATTATATTATAAATTTATTAATAAATTATAATATAAAAATATAATATAATATAATATTATTGAATAATAAATTATCTATTTATTAATTTATATTAAATTATAATATAAAAATAAAAATTTTATATAAGATTATATTAAATTAAAAAGTTATATTTATATTTTTTTTATTATAAGTAAAAGAAAAGTAAAAGCAAAAGGCAAATTCAAAAGTTAAAAAAAAAACGCAAGCTGCAAACAAGGAAAAGAAGAGAAAAAAAATTATATAATAATGTAATATTATATTATATTATTTAAGTATTATTTAATTATTTATTATTAGTTATATTAACTTATTAAAAATTAATCAATTATATATATATTAATTAATATAATTTTACATATTAATTAATATAATATAATTAAATAATACATTATTTAGTTGTACATTTACTATAATAAAAATGAAAATATAATATAATATTATTAACCAATAAATTTATTAATTTATATTAAAATTATAATATAAAAATAATATAATATAATATTAAATTAAAAATTATATTCATTTATTATTATTACAAAGTAAAAAAAAAAAAAAAAGAGGAAGCTAAAGCTAATGCGTCCAGTGGACGCATTAGCTAAACCCAACTATATGTTGGGTTTAGCTAATGCAGCCATTTGGTACCCCAAACATGGGGCTGCATTGCTAATGCAATGCAATCCCATGTAATGAGGGGTACCAAACACCCCCTTACTTAGGGCTCATGGGATAATTTTGGAAAATATTTACTTTTTTTCAAAATTAATATATTTCTTATGGCTCTCTATAAATTTGTACTTATTATTCTCTCTTTTATAGCCCTAAATTCACAGCAGCATTTTTTTTTCTCTCAGCTGCTCATCACTCTTTTGTCATACCCTAGAATTTGAACTCTTTCTTAGGAGAGTGTCTTAATGGTTGGTAAATCTTACTTTTCCTATACTCTACTAGATTTCCTATTGTTGTGTTCTACTAAGAGTCTTATCTTGCATGATTTTAGATTGTTACAGACAAAGCATGATTTATGATGTGTTTAAGTTGTGTTTAAGTTATGTTTAGTGCATTAATTTATTGTTGAGTCATGTTAGTTAATCTTTAGTGCAATAAACAGACTGAACAATTTTGGACAGTATGAATATCTCAAAATAAAACATATATTGTATGAATGATCTTTAGGAAGAACCTTATCTTTTTGCAAACTAGAAATATAGACTTATGAAATAAATTTTATTTAGTAAGATTTGACCTTATTTTCAATTTTATATGGATTTTTGAAACCAACATTGTTTCATTGGAAAACTGTGATTTTGGCAGAACGACCAAATTCACAAAATTATTTGTAGTGCCAAACAAACTCAAAAACTTATGAAATTTTAAATAGAGACTAATATATGTGTCTAGTATTTCCACTTTTAGTTTCATAATTTTTTATTAATATATAATTTGATAAAAATATTGGAACCCAAAATTTTTTTTAAGGCACTGTGAGATAGTTTTTAACTGATAAAGAAACAAATCGTTTTGAAAATATTTTTGGTTTCATATGGGAGATACCCATGGATGTTCAGAATAGTTCTGTATAATACTATGCCGTTCTAATTATTAGAGTAAAAGTTAAAAGTCAGATAATCAGACTTGTACATGCATGAATTAGAAAATCAGAATCTTTTTAATAGTTATATCTTGCATTTGTTTAAAGTGTATGAGGTGCTTGAGGTTGTTAGAAGTTCAGAGATATGTTAAAATCATTACTTTTATCTAGGTAAATAACTTCATTCCTAATGTACTGGATATAT
The DNA here is from genome assembly GCA_030444775.1 of Atalantia buxifolia. NCBI lineage: Eukaryota > Viridiplantae > Streptophyta > Magnoliopsida > Sapindales > Rutaceae > Atalantia > Atalantia buxifolia. The sequence continues at coordinate 6,089,998 of CM059838.1, forward strand.
TTGATTATTTTGATATTACTATAAGTACATGTGTTATTATAGTTCTTCAAAAATTAATTGATTTTCATAACAAAATTAGTTTATGTAAATGTTTTCAAATCTGAAAATATTGTTATTTTTGTGATTTTAACAAAATATTATAAATGCCTTTAAATGTATGATTTATTTTAATAAATGATAATCTTTTATGCAATTATCCACAAAATGCTTGCAAACCTAAATCTTTTTTATGATCTTTTACGAATCCGATATGAATATTTTATTCATATATTCGATTAAGATTATTTATGAAAATTTATATGGGGGCCACCTCTTGAAGGCTAAAGTGACACGAAGTGCCACATACAGTACAAAGTGCCACATGAAATTTGCTATACATGAAAAATGAATTTAAATATTTTGATTCATTATCCGTAGTCATTCTGATTCTGATTCTAATCGTATTATGCAACAATATGTTCTGTACCAATACTGAGTTTTTGTTCTAAGTATGCAAATGATATTCTTATTCTGATTCTACTTATGCCCTCATCATTGGGAGTATAAGTGGCATTATGTAACATGAGCCAACTTTGTGTTTTCTGTATATATGCTATATTATTTGCTCTCATGATTAATTATGCTTTTGATATTTTGCATTATTATGAATTTATGTCATATTGTTGTAATATGTCATTTTATGAAATTTATAATATTCAATAAACCTAGTGTGTTAGAAATTATTTTACTTATCGAGTTGACGAATTACACCTAGTCATTACTTTTTGCAAATTGAGTAGTTTCTTGAGAATTGTGCTTATCTTTGAAGTTAGATATTTATTTACTTTTGCTAGTTGAATAAAGAGAATGATGAACTTTCGTTTCCCTTAATTTTGTCTTTATATGACTTTATAGTTAAAGAGTTTGAGACTTCAGTTATATTTCTATCTTTGGGAGAAAATATTTAGTATTAGATTTGTAGATTTGTCAATTTGATTATCAAAATTTGAGGTATTTCAATTTGAGATTTTTTGTGTTAGAATTACAATTTATAAGTATGTGCTTTGCGCGTTCGATTTAGGGTGTTACAGATAAAGAGGGAGATAGATTAATGAGTAGATGGGAGAAAGAAGACTAAGTTAAGGAAATTGGTGGCAAGTGAAGGTGAAAAGAGAAAATCCAACTATGAAAGGAAGAACCCAAAAGAGGACAAGAGAGAACCCAAGCAGTGGTTGGACATTGATTCTTCGAGAGAAGAGTTCAATTTTTTAGCTCATATTAACCATTAATAAAATGAAAAAAAAAGTATCCTTTTGCACCAAACCCATCCCAAAATTAATAAATAAATAAACACTAACTCTTAACTTCTCGCTGCTCTTTACATTATTAATTGATTTTGTCCTTAATTTTTGGATAAAATTTTTATTTGATGAATGTGGGTTGAGTGATACTTGGATAATAGTTCAGTTAGATGAATGCGAGATGGGAGAAATGGAAAATGTTCTGTTGGAGTATGAAGTTGTAGTTTGGCCATTGCTTCTATTTTTGAGTTTTGTTTGTTTTAAATTTTAGACACATTATGGTACAAAAAAATTGTAAATAGTGGAAATTATAAAAGAAAGAAAAGTGAAGTCTTTCTTTAAAGTATTCGAAAGTGATTTGGATGGGTAAAATTACCTAAACTTTTTGGATATGCCACTCCTTGTACGTATCTCGAATAGGGAATCTTAAACTATAGGGCAATCCTATTTTTGTCCTTCTGTGTTAGGCTGCTACTTGCGGGCTCAACTTACCACGCGAGCAAGGTGCCTCCTCAATCCCAATCCCACGTGACCAACAGAAACCACGCCCACACCGCAGCAGACACAAGACATACCCACTGTTTTTGGCCTTTCCAGATCATTAAACCAGCAAATTCTTGACTTTTGCTCATTAAAAAAAAAAAAAATTTATGGAGTAAATACGAATAGGTCCTTAAACCCTTGTACAATTTAATGAATGCCTTATCTTTCTATTTATATAAATAAGTCCTTAGTTAATCTTTTAGCTTTGTTAATCTCTTAATAAAATAATTCAGTATCATTATTCATGCGTTTGATTAGCTAAAAAGAGGGACTTCAAGTCACTAGGATTTCAATTTAATCTTAGATCATGTAATGTTTATTGTTATTCTTTAGTTAAAATATCTTTAGATAAATGTGATTCGGTTATATATCTAGTTTGAATGTTTATTAAAAACCTTATATATATATATATATTTTTTTTTGATAAAATGTTTTAATCAACTATTTTCTTTACATAAAACTTAATAAAAATATTAACCTAACCGTCCTTTTATATACCCATACTTTTTCTATAGTCGAATTTCGAAAATTTTCTTTTAAATACTTATTTATAAACAATGAAAAGTAGATGAATTGAATAAGACTAGATAAATTCTTAAAATAAATTTTATGAACTGTTAATTAAAAATATGAATCAAATAAAACTAAAGCCTAAAAATCAAAATTTATCAGCCTGCTAAAACTTAATCAACAAAGATATATGTGGCCATTCTAGCTTAGGTAGAGTTTGGTATAAATAAATAAGTTATAGACTCTGAAGTTTTTCAGAAAATACAAGAACCTATATGATAATAACCCCAAACAGTCTAGAAACGACAGTCAAATCACACTCGCATGGCTGAAAATCTCAAAACGACAACGACATGCACATGTCACATGTATACACTTTAGTTAATTTCTTAAGGGAAACCATCCCTTGCCCCCCTGATATTTGTACTATTACCCATTTTACCACCATATTTTTCAAAAAAGTATTATTACCCCTACAATGCTATTGTTTCAAATATTCCGTCAAAAGTTATTATTTTCTGTTCTTTCTTCCTTTAAAAGCAAAGAAAAATTATCGATTAACTGTTTTCAATTTATCCTATTATGAAAAATACTATAAAAAGTTTAATTTATTGAATTTCTCACCCTAAATTTGTAATTTATATCAATTATCCACCAAAAAATTATCTATGGTTCATAATTAATGATGTCATAAGAATAATTTATACATTTAACATGCTAAATATTAAGAAATTATCAATTTTTTACCTTAAGTTTATCCTATTATAAAAAATATTACAAAAATTTAAATTTCTTTAATTTTTCTTTCTAAATTTACAATTTGTATTAACTGCTTACCGAAATATTAATTGCCATTTATAATTGATAACATCATAAGGGTAGTTTAGACATTTAATACACTAAAAAATAAAATAATAATTTAAAATATAAAATAATTTTTATAACCAATATTCAATTAAATATACTTAACTCTCTAAGCTCTTTCTTTATTAAAAAATCTAATTTATCTTCACAAATTTACATAATCAAATTAATTGGTAGCTTGTGTAATATCCTAAATATTAGGGGTAAAATGAAGGTTTCTCTTACTTATATATAACACTGACGACGCTCCTACTTGAACTGTGTGTGTCCTCGCAATCTCAGCCATCATTCTTGCATTCACAATCGCTAATCAGGTATTAACTGAAAATCTATTCCTTTAACTTTCAATTACTAGACTTAATCTCTTTAATTTATTCAATTCTCTTGTTCATCAGCTTTAAAATTTCTAAGACTCTTTTGATCTGAAATACTCTGTTATAATATAAAATTTGAGTAACGGGTTTTGTGTTTTTTCTGATTTGGATTTTGTTTTTCAGTTGAATATGGATGAAACCAACAAATTTTACAATGTGGGTTTGCTCATTATGGCCACAATTGTGGTGGCCAAGCTTATTTCTTCCCTTGTAATGCCTAGATCTAGTAAGCGTTTGCCTCCAATTGTTAAGGGTTACCCTCTGATTGGTGGCCTTGTCAAGTTCTTGAAAGGACCCATTGTGATGATCCGTGAGGAGTATTCAAAACTCGGGAGTGTCTTCACTGTCAACTTGTGTAATCGAAAGATTACTTTCTTGATTGGTCCTGAGGTGTCAGCACACTTCTTTAAGGCCCCTGAGTCTGACTTGAGTCAGCAGGAAGTGTATCAGTTCAATGTGCCCACTTTTGGTCCTGGTGTCGTGTTTGATGTCGATTACTCGATTAGGCAGGAGCAGTTCCGATTCTTCACTGAGGCACTTCGAGTGACCAAGTTGAAGGGATATGTGGATCAGATGGTTGTGGAAGCTGAGGTAAGCAGTTTCAACAAAGTTGTTGACTTATTGGACTTTTGATGGAATTATTTTCTTGACATACATTTTGGTTGATTTATATGTATATGCATGTCAACTTCAAAGATTCTACTTTCTGAGTGTAAATGTTCTGCCATATATTTTCTCAAAATAATTATTAAGTTTAGAGAAATGCAGGTTTCAACTAACATGTTAAATTGCTGAATGTTGAACACCACTTTAATAAACAGTATTATGGTTTGATCTATCCTGGGAAGTAAAGGGATAATATTGTATTGAAATACTGAAGTTGAAAAGTTGTGTGGACTTGATTTAGTTGTGGTAATTTTCTTGTTCATCAAAATAAAATACCTTTCTGTTTCCCTCTCATCCAAAAAAAAAATCTTAATTTTATTTTTATCTACTCTCTGAGATCAGGCTTGGCTAAAAGGCTGACCTTTGGCACTTGATTGGTATCGTTGCACTGATTTTTCTTGTTTGATATGATGCATGCTATTATTTAGATTTGAGATGATTTGGATAATGAAGTTCTTTATTGCCTAAGTATCTACATCTTAGTTTAATAGCTCCTAATATTTGTATATTCATCTTGGAACTTGGCAGGATTACTTCTCAAAATGGGGAGACAGTGGCGAGGTGGATCTGAAGTTTGAGCTGGAACATCTGATCATTTTGACTGCCAGTAGATGTCTCCTTGGTCGGGAAGTTCGTGATAAGCTTTTCGATGATGTGTCTTCCCTGTTCCATGACCTTGACAATGGGATGCTCCCTATCAGTGTTCTTTTCCCATACCTGCCTATCCCAGCTCACAGCCGTCGTGACCGGGCTCGCAAGAAGCTTGCAGACATCTTTGCTAACATCATCACTTCCCGTAAATGTGCTGGAAAGTCAGAGAATGACATGTTGCAGTCCTTCATTGACTCGAAGTACAAAGATGGCCGGCCCACAACTGAGTCTGAGGTCACTGGTTTACTCATTGCGGCTCTTTTTGCTGGGCAGCACACCAGCTCAATCACCTCCACTTGGACTGGGGCCTATCTCCTCAAGTACAAGGAGTATCTATCTGCTGTGCAGGAGGAACAAAAAAATCTGATGAAAAAACACGGGAAAAGGGTTGATCATGATATCTTAGCTGAGATGGATGTCCTCTATCGATGCATTAAGGAAGCCCTGAGACTACACCCTCCACTGATCATGCTTTTGCGAAGCTCACACAGTGATTTTACTGTGCAGACCCGTGAAGGTAAAGAATACGACATACCAAAGGGACACATAGTTGGAACATCACCAGCATTTGCAAACCGGCTTCCTCATATTTACAAGAATCCAGACAGTTACGATCCTGATAGGTTTGCTCCTGGAAGAGAAGAAGATAAGGCTGCTGGGGCTTTCTCTTATATTTCGTTTGGTGGGGGTAGGCATGGATGTCTTGGTGAGCCTTTTGCATATCTGCAGATTAAGGCAATATGGAGCCATTTGTTAAGAAATTTTGAATTTGAGCTGATATCTCCTTTCCCTGAGATTGATTGGAATGCAATGGTTGTTGGTGTCAAAGGAAAGGTGATGGTGCGTTACAAGCGGAGGGAACTTTCTGTTGACTAGATGGAAATACTTAAGAGCAATTATGTTGTCTAGGATGTTATAGACCAAGTTTTGTTTGAACTGCTGCTGCCATAGTCTTATTATGTGTTATCAGAGAGGTTCTTGGCTTTTTTTTTTTTAATTTTTTTAATTTATTTATTTAACGGAGTTGTAACCTTTGCTTTCCCGATCTCCGTACTTGTGACGAATTATGTAGATTAGCTTTTGCGTCAAGCGTAAATTTCTTTGGCATCATGAAACAATTGAAACCGGATTACATGGTTAGTGTGAATTTTTGGTCATTTTCAAACTAGTGACATTATAATTGCTAAAAAGTACGCATATCATGCGACCCCTTGGCTTTCATATTGTATTTATTAAACTGGAATGGGAATTGGAATAAAAGAAGTGGAATGAATAAATTGTTTATATGTTAAATTGAAGTTGGGAATGGGAATGAGTTGCGTGGGATCTATACAATTTTGTGTTTATTAAATTAAAATGGAAATCAAAATGAATAAATTGTTTAAATGTTAAATTGAAGTTGGGAATGGTAATGAGTTGCATGGGATCTATACAAATTTTGAATTGATTATGGGGTTTGTGACTCTGGGAGGGGTGTTGACTGTTTAGTATCAGAACCATATTTCTCCGAATGATAAAATTGTTCCTACTATGTTTTCAATATTTCCAAACACCCTCTTTGCAATTAAAAAAAATGTAAATGAAAAAACAAAAGAAAAATGAAAACCAGTCGATATCTTTGTCTGCATTTGCAACAGTTGATCTCTCTTTAGAGAACCAAAGGAAAATGATCGGCTTGAGCAGCTTGTCACCTGTCATCTCTGTCGGTCATCACGCTGCAGCCCATCATCGTTGTTGTTGTCTTTCTCGCGCTTGTTGTCAGCTGCCTCGCATAGTCGTCAATTGCCTTGTGTCCTCAGTTGACTCTGTCACGCAACACTCCTTGGGAACCCGCATCCAATAGTTTTGAAGGTGCCTTTGTAACTAAAGTTGGACAATTATACAGTAAAATATTTAATAAATAATTATTATTATAAATTAAAAATTATGTCGATATAAATTTTCACTTGTACGATAGAAAATTTATTATATTTTTAATAATTTTATCAAAATTATTATTTAAAATTATATTTATTATATATTATTAACTTTTCTTTCATAGGTATAATTTTTTTTTCACAACAGTTATAACTTAAAAACTATATCACCTCAATCTCAAACAAGACTTCATTCTGATTTGCACATCTGATTTTGATTTATTATTTATTAATGCATTTATTATTATTGTTATTATTATTAAAATTTATTAATGTAATTATTATTTTCCTTCTTCTTCATTATTATTATTGTTGTTATTTATCATTATTATTATTATTATTATTATTATTATTACTACTACTACTATAATAATTAATTAAGGGCATTTTAGTAAATAATAATAGTTTATTCCGATTCTTAATCTTACATCTTAAGTAAACAATTTATTCTGATTTATATTCTTGATTCTAATTCCAACCCATTTCAATTTTAGCCTATCCTAATTATTGATTAGTAAAGACACCATAAAACCGATCGTGACAACTAATAATTTTCTTTTTAACTGTTATAGTCTACATACATATTTCAATTTGTCTTTATATATATATATATAGAATTGATAAACGAATCCAAATTTGCTAATACATATCATTGTTAGATTCTCGTAATTTTTAGATTAGTTATAATTGTCACTACTACTTAAAACATGACTATCAGTACAAATTTAGAAATGAAGATAAGAGTTAAGGCAATTATATATGTGTATATATAAACTATTGAGACTTTCTCAGTATTCTACTCTTGTTAATAAGATTGGGGAGTCTATTCCACAATTTTTTTTTTTCATTCTGAAAAGAAAGCATGCCTTTCCATAGGTAAATTTGAAAACAAATGCAAATGTCTCTTGGAACTTCATCCAACCATATAACAATTTCCATCATTTGCTGTGCAAACTTAGCTATTGAGTGAGTTATGCCATTGTATAATCTGAGAGTATACTGAGCTTTGAAGTTCTAAAAATTCTTCTTGTTTTCCAAAATTTTAGAGATCACCCAGAAATTTTCATACATACTGTTTTTCCTATTGTTAACTAAGTTTACTACCTCTTAGGAATCGGATTCTAAAATTACAGATGTTCCACCAGCTTTTAAAGCAACTTGTAATACCCATTCCATGGCTACAGCTTTAGCCATTGCCACATTGTCAAAGTGCTTTGTTGTTTTAACAATAACAACTAAGCAATTTCTTTCAACATCTCTAACCACAACCCCCAAAACTACCACTGGCTTTTCGGCATCCACAACAACATCCACATTAACTTTCAGCTAGCCAGTCAGGGGGCGGGGGGGGGGGGACAATTGTTTTAGCTTCCTAACTATTCTTTTTGCAGTATATGGCCATTTTTTTTCTTGCATTCCAAATTACCCATAGTAAAGTTGCAATTGATGCCCCATCAATGTTTGTTTGTTGTTAAGGTAAGAATTGCAACAACCTAGCTATGTCTTGAACGCGCTCCCTTCGGAACACATCTGCTAGCTGAGAATTTTCCAAGACTTTCCTTGCCATTTTGTAACCTAACAAAGCATGAGAAATGGATTCCAAATTACCGCAACAAGTTTGGCATATTGGCTTTTGTAGTACTCTTTTCTTCTATAAGTTTTCTGTAATGGGAAGAAGTCATGAGAAGCTCTCCATAAAAAAATTTTCACCTCCTCGGGTAATGCAAGCTTTTAAATAACACTCCATTAATTTGGATTCTAAGTGGAACAACTTGGATAATGAGGAAACTTTTTTTTCAAAACCATCTGGTATCTACTCTTCACTGAGTGTTGCCCTCTTTTGTCGTAGTGCCATATCGACTGATCCTCTTTTGGTCTTTTTAGGAGTGGAATTTGTGTAATAGCTTCTACATCTTCTAATCTGAAGTGGTCATGAATCAATGCTTCCTTCTAATGTTGCTCATCATCAATTAATTCGGCAACTGCACTGTCAATCCTCATTGTTGGAGTTGAAATTGGCTTACAAGTTGAAGGCCTAGGCATCCAATTGCTCTTATACACCTGCATATTTTATCCATTCCCAATCCTCCACTTGGACTTTTTTGGATCACTTGCCTTCCCTATAAAGGTACTTCTCCAAATAAAAGAAGGTTTTGATCCTATAGCTACATCCATAAACCTAAGTGTTTCAAATATCTAGCTTTTGTAACTCTAGCCACCAGAAGTTTGGAAAATGTATGATTTGCCATTCTTTGCAACTAGAGCTTGATTGAAGCTTGAGGAATCTCTTAATCCCATTCCACCTCTAACTTTGGCTTCACTCGTCCTTTCCTATCGCACCCAATGAATACTCTTTTTCTCTTGTTTTGTTCCCCTCCAGAACCTAGCCATCACTTTTGAATATCCTTATACAATCCAATAGGAATTTTAAACACACTCATTGCATATGCTTGGATAGCTTGTGCTATTGCTTTAATAAGCACCTTTTTACGCTCACTTGAAATAAACTTATGTTGCCAACTTGAGATTTTATTTAAAGCTATGAGCTTTACTCCATTAAAAAAACTATTAATATTTTTTCTTCCCATCATTGATGGCAAGCCTAGGTATTTTTCAAGTTGAAAAATCACCGTCTGTTGAAGGATATCTTTTATAGTTATAACTCGATCATCTGTTCTGCTGCCATTGAAGAACATGGATGATTCTTTGAAGTTGAAAATCTACACAGATGCTTTACCATAACATTCAAATAGGCCTTTAAGTATTTATAGTCCTCCACTACTACTTTGGTGAAGAGTAGGATGTCATCTGTAAATAATAGAAGGGAAACTATTGCATCTTTACTAAAATAAAGCCCACGAATGAGCCTTTAATGCTTTTCCTATAAAAGAAGATTGGAAAAAGCCTCTACACATATTACAAAGAGGTAAGGAGATAACGGACAATCCTGTCTAAGCCTTCTTTGAGGTTGAATAAGCCTATAACTATTCCATTGATAACAACATAAAAGAAAGTTATGGTAATACAATTCATAACTAAGTCCATCCATTTGCTAGAGAAGCCTAGTTTTAACATTGTGTGCTTAAAAAAAATTCTAGTTTTAACATTGTGTGCTTAAAAAAATTTCTACTCCAATCTATCATAAACTTTACTGATGTCTAATTTTAGTGTCATCAATGCTTTTCCCCTTGCTATGTCTAATTTTATGCAAAAATTCATAACCAACAATGAGATTATTACTATCAATCTACTAGGGATTGGTGCACTTTGAATTGAGGACATAACTTAGTGAAGAATATGTTCTAGCCTATTTGCAATTATTTTGGTTACAATCCTATAAATGACATTACACAAGCTTATTGGTCTAAAATCTGTCAACCTCTGCGGTTTATGAACTTTTTGTATCAAAACAACGTGAGTGTAATTGAGTGGAGCAATTGTACCTCTGTTATTCAGGATATGGAGACAAGTAAAAATGACACCAGGCTTTACTGAGTCCCAATACTTTTGGAAAAAAGCTGCTGGTAGTCCATTAGGTCTAGGGGTTTTGGTTGAGCACATTTGGGAAAGGGATGTTGATATTTCATCTTCAATGAAAGGCATGTCTAGTTGGCCATTCATCTCTAAATTCACCTTCGGCACCAAACTTGCAAGTGCTTTCCCAATTTGCATATTTTTTAATCTGGATTTGCAAAAAGATTTTCAAAGTATTCATTAAACTCCATTTCAATCTTCTCTTTATCTTCGGTCCAATCATCCTGCTGGTTCATGACTCTCCATATCCGGTCCTTTCGTTTCCTCGATGTAGCTTTTAAATGAAAAATTTTGTATTTTCATCTCCTTCGCTTAGCCAATCAATTTAAGATCTTTGCTTCCAGTACACTTCCTTGTCTAACAACAAACTTTCAATCTAGTTTTCAGTGCTTTTAATTTCATTTACTTCTTCGTATTGCTAAAAATTGTACTTTATATTACAGAACTTATTCTTTAAAAGTCTCAACTTTCTTTTTCGTTGTCAAAATCTTTAGTACTCCACATCTGCAATTATGCCGCTGAGGTTTTGGATGCCTTTTTAAAGGTTTTAACAAGATCCCCCTTACTCCTGTTACCACATTTCATCCATTTCCTTTTTGTTATGCATTTACAACAACATAAGGGCTCCACATATCCTTATAGTGAATTCTTGGGTAGGATTTCCTTTTATCTCACACAAATTTTTTCCTGTCTTGCATTTCTAACATAATAGGGGCGTCATGTATTCATATTTGAAACAATTACTCATAAGGATTATTCTTCCAATCCTTACTCCCTAAGAATCTATCAAATCTTTCTTCAACAAAATGAAGTCAGAATCTTTTATTAGAACAGGTAAAAAGGATAATCTTTACATCCTAAGTCCAACAGATTATAGTCATTTACAATCTCTCTAAGTTCGGTCACCATACTTAGATTTTTATCTTTGCCACTTAGTTTTTCATTCAAATTCAGAATTTCATTGAAAATCCCCAAAACACAGTCATGGAAGAGAAAACAGACTTGCAAGTCTCCTTAGCAACATCCAAGTATGTCATTTTTGCATAACTTCGAAACGACCATATATTCTGGTACATCTCCAATTCTTCTTATTTGTTCCTTGAATCACAATATCTATATTATGATTACTGTAAGAAACAATATTTACATCTACTTTACTATTCCATAACATTGCTAACCACCCCCATACTATTTCTGTTTACATTAAAGAGATTAACAAATCCTATATTTTTACTTATATTTATCATCAGCATAGACTTCATCTTTGTTTCACAAACAAAAAGAATCCGAGGCTTGTGTTATCAGAGAATGTCTTTCAAAGTTAAGGACATCCGGGTATTCCCCAAACCTAAGACATTCCAACTTATGATTTTCATTGCTACTCCACTAATGTCTCATTCACTGCTAAATTTGTCACCTCTACTACCTCCATAACTATTATATCTCGACTTAGTTTGAACTTAGCTGAGAGGGAATTACATAGTACCAAATTTGGTACACACTTGCCATTTTTGGTTTCTTGCTTTTTGGACTTAGCTGTTTTTGTGTCATAACTGGCCCGCTTAGAAGTATTCGGTATCATTTTTGTGCTTGCCATTTTGATTGAGTTTTGGGCTTGATTCTTCTATCTCTTCGATTTATTGACCATTGCTTCATCAAAGCTCATTTGGACTTTATTGGGCTAGTCTAATCCGTGGCCCACTAAAAATTTTATCCTAACATTCTCCCCTTCACATTTTCACTTTCATTCATGATTCTCGCCATTTGACTTAAGTTTTTAGACGCCTCATTTTCAGTTGCACAAAGTAGCTTTTTGCTATCAACTTGATCCCATCTCAATTCTTTCCCTAAGATCCTTAATGTTTCCTCCCTTGCCTCCTCTACATATCTTAACACCATTTGTGGACTGCTTGCTTCTTCTTGGTATTGTGTTGACCCTAGCTCATTTTCTGTAATTGGGTTCGATGGTTTTTTATGGGGGATCTTTGTGCTCGTTGAATTTGTTAACTTTCGTTGTTTATTTTCTCTTTCCTTGCTCTTTTGAAATTTCATACGATCAACTAGAGGTATTGCCTTTAACCATGCCCCATATGCCAAATCTTCTGTGATTTGGCCTTTATATTTTGTACATTCCCTGTATTGATGCCTAATATAGCCACAACAAAAGCAATAATCTAACATCATTTCATAGACCATACCCACTGGAATTTCTTTCCCGTCTTCTTGTTGTATTCTTAAGATCTTCTTCAAAAGCTTTGTAATGTATATTAAGATTCTGACTCGCACATATTTGCCAAAACAATCCTCTGCTGCGTCCGTCGCTGCGTCTTTCACTTTCCTAATCTTGGACCACAATTCACGGATTGTACTTATATCCATACATTTCAAAGGCACATTATGCAGTTGTACCCAAAATGGGACATGTGAAAATAGTTACTCTACGACTTTACCTATACCACTTGGTTTTTGTAGTACAATAAAGGCTCGATCAAAGTGCCAGGGTCCTCTGGTTAACATTCTTCACTTATCGTCTTCTGAAGAGAAATTGAACATGAAAACTTTATTTCGCAGGCTTTTTACGTTTACTACCCCCACTGGACGCCAGGCTTATTGTAGAGCCGTTCTAACATCCTCATGACTAATGCCTCTCGTGGTAAGAATTTTACCTACCTGTCAATCTTTGCTCTTTTTTCCTTTATACTCTCCCCAAAGATTACTTGGTAGTCTTTCTCTTCTTCTAGCGTTATAGCATTGTACTTTCTTATTAATTCATCTGCTTCCACGGCGTTAACAAGACACTATTTGCCATAATTAAGCCTTAAAACACTTACCAACCTCACCACTCTCTTGTGTTTTAAGTTTCCCCTCTGTTTACACTCTCTTTCACCTTTTCTTTTTAATACGCACGCCTAGCCTTTAGACCCAACTTAAAGACTGAAATCTTTTCAATAAATTGAAAAATATAGAGAAAAAGAACTGGAAGAAAACACGCTCAACTAGTGAGCATCACTCTGGATCACTTAGATCCAATTTAGCTTCCATTCAATTTTCCCTCATTCAAAGAGGAAGAACTCTTGAAGGAAGAAAAAACCCTGCCAAATTATTCGTCTTCAAATATATAAAGAGTGGCTCAAATGGTTATTCCACAATTTTTTTTTTTAAATCAGGAAAAAGTATTCTGTGGGATTTGAACTAGTATCCACAACATTGTTAATTGCACTAATTAGTATGAAAAGTAATTATATTAAAAATAAGATTTTCTTAATATTAGTGTTGAGAACACCTACATAAAAAATCATTGAACTTAAAATGAGAAGTTTTAAATCTAAATATTTTGTGTTAGATAGCAGTAGTTGTTAAGAAAAACCATTAACAAGAAAACTCAATTGAATTTGAAATGCAAAGTTTTTAATATTGGATCAGGATTATTTGAGGAGAACTTAGATGAGGAGAGAACTCTAATCCTTTAATATTGGAATCGAGAGCACGTGAGAAAAGTCTATGAAATTGAAATGAGGAATTTTAATATTAAGACCTTACTAAGTTACAATTAATGTAATTTACTACTTACTTAAAACATACATAAATGAGTAACACGATAATGAAAATCACATATTCTTACATTATTTTAAATAAACTATAAGTAATATTAATTATAAGTTAGTAAGACCCTATTAATATTGTTATTAAGAGCAACAGCCCTTGTGAAAAGGCATTGAATTTAAAATGAGAAGTTAGCAGTAAGAGCAGAGTGGAAATTCATTGAAGTTTGTAATATTAGTGTCGATAGTACAACCGGCGTGGAAAGTAATTTAATTTCAAATGGGAAATTTTTAATATTAATGTTAAGAGCACCAGGGGGCGCGAAAAGTCATTAAATTTTGGAATGGGAAGTTTCAAAATATTAGGACCCATATATATGTGACGCAAAATCGGAGAAAGCCGAGGCAATTTTTTCTATGGTTTTGTAAGGGAAAAGGTTAGATCACTTGCATACAAAATTTGACTTGGGATCATATTTTCTAAATTTATGCTGTCAATTTGTTATTGGGCAGCGGCAAGATTACGATACAAGTAACTTACATCAACTTCTAAATAGTTTTTAATGACCTCTTAGAATAATTGACTATTAAGAAAATTACGGATGGATTGACATTGCAGTGTTAACTTCATCATGTATTCTCAATCATTCTTGGTCCTCTAACTGTTTGATCAAACAGTAATAACTTATTTTGTATGGTCATTTTCACACATGATTGCTATTTCATCTTAATGATGCAGTTGATGCCTTGCCAACCCACAGCCATCATAACCTGCCATGGACACGGCTTCTCTGCTCAAGTTCTTGAATGGCAGATGCGATCATGCCCTTTTGTTTTACATCACTCAGAATCGCTAAACATCTAAATCGAAACTTTCTCCGTTATACTATGTGCTTTCATTTGCTGCCGTACCGGCCTTTCTTTCTCTCTTAGAAGCTTACCATCATGTCGCAAGTGTTGGCGAAAGCGGCCATCCCATCAACGTTGTTGCCATTGCATTCATCTTGGCCATTAGAATCCCATTTTCTTCGAAGCTCAGAAAACCTTGTGAGATTCACAATTTCTTCTATGAAAATTGCTGATAGGGATGGTTATGGGCACCGCCCACAGCGGGTTTGCCATTACTAAATTTAAATCCGCACAAAATCTAAATTACTAAACTCATCCGCAATCCACAGCGGGTTTTGACAATTACAAAACTCGCAATAATACCCAGCAGATTTTTTACGGATTTCCGCATTTAAAATCACAAATGTTTAATATATAAATTTATAATAATAACGTCAAATTTCATATAACATACTTAATTTTATATTTAAACAATATAAATGAAAAATTAAAATTTTAACATCAAACCAATACAAATTCTCAAATTTAAGTATAAATTACATAAATCTATTTAAAAAACACAAACTAGTATCTAAAAATAACAATTACATTTTATATTGTCACTTAAAACAAGCTCCAAGAGAGAAGATATTCATTTCATTCACTACCATAAGCACCCATCCAACATTATGCCTACAATAATAATTAAGATTAATATTTTCAAATACTAATAAAAAGAAAAAAGTTATAATAATAAAATAATTCATGTATTAAGTTAAAGAAAAATAGTACATACAAAATTATAATAGGTATATAATAATTCATGCATTAAATTGGGTGTAGGGCGTTAGCTCATTGTCACAAGCTCACGACTGAAGAAGAAAAGAATGAGTGAATGAAGACAGAAATGAGAGATGGTCGGATGGGTGTGTGTCGGCTAAGTTAAAGGAGAAATACCTTTAATTTTCTTTACATTATTTTCTTTATATATTTTTTAGATTAAAATTAAATTAAAAATATTTGAAAAAATATTGCGGATTTGGTAAATATTCATCCGGGTATCCACCGGATATAAGGTTGATACCAAACCCACCCGCATCTATGTGCGGGTTTTAGTTTATAATACTAAACCCGCCCGCAACGGGTAAAATATGTGCGGGTTTTAGTTTATAATACTAAACCCGCCCGCAACGGGTAAAATTACTCGTAGTGGGCGAGTTTTAGTGGGCGGATTTGGATAGATTTGCAGGTTTGCGAGTACAATTGCCATCCCTAATTACTGATGAAGATGGTAAGCAAGGAATCAAGGATATGGCCTACTTGAGTTCTGCAGAAAATGGGATAGTCGAGGCCAAGGCCGAAGCAGTGGCAACAATGATGATGGCACCTTTCTCGAACACTTCACAATGTGATGGTAAGCTTGTAGCCTGTAAGCTTTAAAATAAAGAGAGAAAGATATGCCTGTAAGAGGGCAAAAGAAAGCGCAGAGGATAAAGGAGAAAATTTTGATTTAGTTTTAGTAAACTGTTTAGTGGTTCCGAAGTTGCTGTAAAACAAAAGGCCATGATCACATTCAAGAACTTAGCGGGTTATGGCTTCTGCTTCGAAATGTTGATTGCCTTGCTGCTGCTGCCATAAGGTCTCCACTACAATCCCAGACAACCACCCTTGCACCTGATGCTTTTCTTGCTGCATCTACATTCATCTTCAACCCTTCCATCAGGTGATGGGGGTCCATGAATTTCCACTTCTTGCACTAGGATGAGAATCCATAGCAATAACCCTGGCCTGCATACTTTTTGTACGGTTCAATTGCCTCAGCTTTTGCAAATGTTTCTGATGCTACTAGCAGTGGCCTAAATTCCTTGCTGCAAACCCAGTGTTTGTGCCAAACGCTAATTTGTGTTGCTTGAATATGCATTTTTCCAAACAAAGAAGACATGATAGAAATTTTCCATGAAAGACCCAATCTTTTCTTAGTAGCAGCTAAGATCCAATGCGAAGCACTTGAAGTTCAACAAAAGATATCTTATCAACGAAAAGACTGAGGAAACGACAAACTAGAATATTATGTTGAAATGTTTGATTGATCAGTCATTTACCACGAGTACTAACATAAGAACCAATCTTTAACCACACATCATCAGTTACATTAACCTGAATACTAACATCTGGTCGGATGAGTGCATACATCAAAATTTTTGCACCAAAGAATAGAGAAAGAAAAAACTAAATCAGAACCGCTCTTGGAGTTAAAATATTCCAAATGATAGTGTTTTACAAAATGACTCGTACATAATTATCACCATGTTCCTGGATTGAATTAACGAAGTGTTAGTACAAGGAGAATCACACACTTCAGCCAAGTAAGAAGACATAAACCGAAAAGAAAATAAAAAAGAAAGGTGAAAAACACATGCTTGTGCACAACAAACCTTTTATGTTCAGACGGAGCTAATGAAGCATAACAAGGTCACAAATGATCAGTTTGGTATAATTTTGAGGAGCTCAATATCAAACAGCAGAGTCTTGTCTATCAGTCCTTGGTTCCTCAGCACAAAATCCAAGGCTCGCTGGCCCTGTGAACACAATAATATTGCTCCTCACATGAATGATACATAACCATAAATACAAAAGTGAAGTAAGACCTGATTCATACCGAAAATGTGGTTGGCCTTGGGCCACTTTTCTTGTAGTCATTCTCAGGATATCCAAGTTCAGGGGGCACTATGATCCTGCATCACTGTGAAGTAAAATGTGAAATTTGCAGAGTATCTGCCACTATAATCCTATTACGTGCATGTATATACATTTTTATCAATATAAGGAGAAAGCATAAAATATCATGCAAAAGAAAACCTTCAGAACATGCGCCAAAGAATAGAAACGCTGTATAAAAGTAATGAGACAAGCTATGACTAGAAATTGGTAATAACATTCAAAAAATATTGTCGAGCATCCACTTTTAAGGCTTTCTACAGGGTTTAGTCCACACGACACATTTTTTACTCCTATTGACTAGTAAGTGAAATTGATTACATAGAGAAGCATGGCATGTGCAAATGCATTTAAACTAAAGGTTAGATGCACTTCATTTATATGTGATCCGCATAAATGCACATTAATGTTAAGTTGACATGCTTGGATGTCTATCTTTGCCAGTAGAAAACTGCTTGAGAATTTGCATATATCACTTGATAATAACAAAGGCTAGATGCTTAAGAGAAGCTCATGCAGCACCTTCTAACACCACCCAGAGCCATGCCTGAAACAGCTTCCTCAAAAGCTGGAATTACCTGAAATTCAAAAATCAGGCACGATGATTAGAAAACTCTATATCAAGTATTCATAACTATCCAATTATGGCACCTATCTGTCTCGTTTATCCATTCAGAATCTCAAGCCCTGCAGTTGCAGTATGCAACTTGTAGCTCACATTGTCTTAGGACATTAATTTCCTAAAATGAAAAGGATAGCATTTAGAAGCATTAGATTTTTATAATCTACCTGATCGAAAACAGGTGTGATTTTGAACCCGGAAGAAAGTCACAAACAGCTAAAAGTTGAACAACAAAGGTCTAAAAGAGGATTCTCCATCCATCCTATCTAGGGTACTAGAAAGATAAATCTTTAAAAAGCAGAATATTTTCTTACCTCTTGAGATCCGAGTCGAAATTTAAAATAGTCCTTGTCATCACCCTGCAAATTGCAAAACCACAGAAAACTTATTTTTGGCTAGTATTGTAGAATAATATCCAGAATAAAAATAAGAAGCTCTCTGTACCTCAAAGGAACCGCCCTTTGTCTTGTTTCGAGCTTCAAATATGCGACCATAGTATCCTATGGTGTAACCATCCCAGTCAACCTAAAATGCATCCGCAGTTCGTAAATCGCTTGCATAACACCAACTTAGGATAAGATAATTGCAGATTAAGGCGGTCATGATTATCCAAAAAGAACTGGACTTTAAAGTTTTCATCATTCAGTTATTTTGAAACCTGAACTTGTTCAAACTAACAAACCCATAGAGCCAACTTTAGTTTGTCTTATAATAATTCTCTCTCTCTACTATTCTATAAAGTGCACAAAGAGGCAGGTTGGCTATCCAAAAATCTGATTTAGCTTGTTCAATGCACCAGACTCTTTCTGGTTATTTCTTCTGAGAATCTCATTAAGTGAAAATGTTTAATTACCAAAGTTTCACTTGAATTAGGAAGAATACAGGAACCCATCCATAAAACTAAAGAAAGATAATTTTTTCCCCAAAATTATCCTTATGTCAACTCTGTACCTTCTTCTACAAACAACATTGGGCTGTTTATAATATATTTTCAACAACTTGCAAAGCATTTTCACGGACAGATCATCTCCTTACCACAACTGTCTCCCCCATCTTTGGTTTAGGACCACTTCCTTGTCGCAAGTCCTGCACTCTTGAATTTCGAAATTAAACCAAATAACTAAACCATGAGTGGTAATGCTATAACTATGTAAGGAGGTTTTAAGATGTAGTTTCTAATGGTTGACCTTATACTGAAGACCAGATTCCGTTTCTGTGTAGTCTGGATACCGCATTTTCGTCTTGCCATAATCCTTCCCTCGAAGTGCTGGCACTAAATGTCCAAACAATTATGTCAACAATTATGTCCTCAACTAATTGGCATGAGGCCACAATGGTAGCACAAATAAGAAAATGAAACAAGAGGATGCCATAGTCAATTCCCTTGAGTCAATAAATCAATGACATACATGACGCCGACAGTGAATGATGAAAAAAAAAAAAGGTTCAAGAATATAGAAAATCTCATCCTATTAAGATTTAAGACTTGTGCCACTGATTATATTATCACATTTACTACTGTATTAAAAAACCTTGACGTTAAGTGAACCAATAGAAAATTTGAGCATCTAAAATTCCAGAGCAGTTGTGCATTTCTGAAAGTAATAAATAAAAGGGATAATAAAAAGTTACTATCAGCAAATTCAGCTGCTAAAACCACTCCATCCTTTGAAGCATTGAACAAGGCCACAGCTAATAATCCAATGGATGATATTAGCACTCTCCTTCGCTGAACGACTTGTCGGTTACTTGTATGACTATTTTCACCTAAAAAGAAAAAAAAAACTTATCCGCATTCAAAGGACATAAATTTTTCAAGAAAGTTAAAAAAAGGAAAAAAAAGAGTAATTGGAGCTAACCGTAGGAAGATGAACCGTTGAATTGATGTGGGTGGTGGAGAGATTGAGGAGCTAATTGTCTGTGAAACAACAAAGGGGAATTTTTTTTCGAATGAAAACGATGACGTACCGAAGATGAAGGTTTAATAGCAGACGAAGATGAAGAAGATCCAAGAGCTGAAATTGAAATGGAAGCCATTTGATTAATAAATTAACTTATCCAAGAAAAACTGTTCGCGGGAAAGACAACGGCCTCAGATTTTGTGGAGACCTCTAGCACTTCGATTATAATTTATAACCTACCGCTACGTAACCGTTGGTGGGGTCCCTCCGTAACTCAAAGCTGATTACCGATCTTGGACATGTCCGAAAGCATTAAGATACTCTCTGGTCACTACATCTAAGCTCTCCCGAGTTTTTAATCATCTTATGTTACGTATTATGTAGTAATTACACACACACACATCGTATTTAACTTCTTTATTTTTTAAATTTATTAGTTGTCAATCAACTCGTAAATTTATGTTTAGGAAAGTTTAGATCAACTCTAAAATTTTCATCCATAAACAGTACAAAATTTGACATGTGGCATGTCGTGTTAATCTAAGCTAACTCAAATTTTTGACTGTTTACCAATTGTGACCTAACTCTTCTAATTGTGTTTATATGGTGTGATATTCTTCTCATCCATTTAATGTAATTTTAATATTATTTATTAAAAAGTACGTTTTTTTACTTGTTTTAATATGTTTTTTTGTTTCAAATTATTTTTGTTTTAAATATAATTAAATGATTTCTAAAACGTTAAAAATATAACACAAACTTATTGAATAAAAAATAAGTCAATCTAATACTGAATCACTAATGGTTTGTTTACTGAACTAGAACTGGCTGGAATTGAAATGAACAGAAATCAAAATAAGCTAGAATCAAAACCAAAAATTGGAATTAGAATAAATTGTTTATTTGAACTATAGGAATCAGATTCAAAATGAATTGCACTCTTATTTATGTGTTTACCTGATTTAGGAGTCAGAATAAACTACATTAAATTACTAAAATGTCCTTGGTTTATTATTGTAATTATTATTATTTATTATAATATTTGTCATATTATTCAAAAACAATAAAGAAAATGACAATAATAATTGTCTGAAGTCCGAAATTTTATTAATTTCAGACCCTTCTTAAAATTTATTTGTTTATTTTTTGTAATTTTTGTTTGATTTTGAGACATTTACCTCTAAATAGAAAAATGTTTGAATAATAAATAAATATTATATTTAAAAATTCTCTGTATGAAATATATTTATTTTCTAAACTATAAAACTTGTCCCTTTTTTGTTTTGATTTAGAAGGACTTTTTGTTTTTAATTTATAAGGACATAGATGTCAAATAGCTATGTTTAAGATATTTGTCATTTATAAAAATAAATAAGATACCATTTGTATTCAAATATTAAAAGAAACAAACATATCATTCAAATATTCATATTCGGAATCATTAAAATTTCAAAAAAAATTCAAAATCATTCAAATTTTAGGGAAAAAAATAAAACAGAGATGCTACCTAATCTAAACTTAACTTATCACGATTATTAATAGATGATTAAAACCCAAACTATGTGAAATTCACAAAAAAGCCCAAAATATTATTTTTTAAAATTAATAATCCTAACTTTTTCTAGTATATCTAGCTAAACATCTAATTTTCAGACCTAAATGCTCTCAATCTTATCAACAAAAGCCAAAAAAATCACATTATCAACAAAGTATCACCAAAACTCACCGCCCTCTATTCACCAAATTTATGAAACAAATACAATTATATAGATAAAATCATCAGTTCGAAAACAAGAATTCAAGGTTAGTATTTGTTTGTGCATAATGTGTGTGTGTGTGTGTGTTTTTTTTTTAATTTCGACTCTTTGAAATTTATGTGGATGCTTGAAGTAAATATGGGTAAGGAGACGAACCCAAAAAATGTACTACAAGCACCTATTGCACATGAGGTTAAGCACCACGCTTATGTGCGACAGACACCTGTCGCATAAACTCATGCGCGACAAGCATCTGTTGCATATAACCTAGCTGTACATTTCTTGTATAATGGGTGCCTATAGCAAATTTTGATAGTTTTTTTAACTATTTAATAATTTTTTTTATCATTTCTTAATTATTTAGGCTTAATGGAGTCAGCTGTTGTTCAAATGTGTTTTGACGGGTCATTGGAGAAATTGGTAGATGGTCATTTTGAATATATAAAAGGCAAAAATAGCGATTTTTTTTTGTTCGGAAAGATTGTACGTTTAATAAATTTCTTGCAAGAATGTATGAGCTTTTGTAAATAAATCTGAATGATTTTAGCATCACCATTGAACACAAGTTTATGGTCGAGATGTTCTACCCAACCTATTTGTTCCTTACCTATGGATATACTTGATAATGAAATGGTAAGGGTTTTATTAATGGGTGCTTCCCTATTTTTAGTACCATATCCTTTAAAGCAATCAAGAGTTTGTGATATAGGAAACTCAAATTTCATATAGAACAAACATCCTTGTCCCTAATAGTGAACTGGCGATGTTGCCAATAACGACATCATTACAGCAGTATTACTCTCCAATCTGCTATAATAATGATCCCATTGATGGGAACAATATTACATTGGTGACTATTGATAAAGAGATGTTACCATTGACGTCATCGTTGCAACAAGGTTACTCTCTTTTCTTATATAATAATGATCCCATGGATGAGATGAATAGTACACCAACTGAAGTTACTTAAATAAAGATTAACAACAGTTACCTCATCCTTTGGCCATGTCATATTCTTATTGACTTTCTCCCCAAAAGTATTCAAAAAAATTCTTCGCCTGTCGGATGTCATGATTCATAGTGATGTTATCAGCAAACCACAACTCGAACTCATTAGATAATTTTAGATCCTCCATTCTTCTAAGCGGATTTATATCTTTACAAAATGGCCAAATATATCTTTCTTGAATAATCTTAATTGTCATCTTATTAACTTGCTTTTGATAGCTTCCATCACATTTTAAAATTTTGAAACATTTGTAATATGCTCAGGAAAATATTCTAATGCCAGAATCTTCATTGTGCCTAGTTCCTTCATTGGACAGAGTAAATTATACTTTGCCCATGGCTTCTTGGCCATTGTCTCTAGGGTAAAATGCAAATTTTATTCATTAATCACATTGATTAAATTCAAAATAGGAATAAACTGAAATATAAGTTATGCAACCCAAGAGGGGGGTGAATTGAGATTTTAAAAGTATGCAATACAATTCGCACAACAATTTAATCTATTGCCTTAATCAAATCAAAAACAATAAATTCAATCAAGCACAATCTTAAAATAGTAAGAGAAGAGAAAGCAAACACAAGAATTTT